>OW026455.1:9347353-10770274 GCA_932274525.1 Podabrus alpinus
TAAAGGTTGCGGTTATCCACCAATGCTCAACTGCTCCACGTTCCTCAAGCAATATAAGGAAATAGGTACCAATTATTCCTGTTATTACAGCCGCGTAGATCCGGGCATAGTTATAAATCACTTGGATATGTGGCAGGTTCACATGAATTTAGTGTACGCTATAGCCATTCCTATCCCGTCCTTTATAATATCAGTGATATACCTGACATTTGCTTACTTTAAAATTTATAACGACGACGAAGAAAAAGAGCCGTTAGAAAAAAATGCGGAAGATATTGATGGTGAAGGTGATAGTGTTCAAGAAATAACCTCGTTACCGCCTGCTAGCGGAGCCCTCACCCCTGCTAGCGAGGCCTTTAGGGAAGATCTAGCTAGTTTTGGTCATCAATTCAAGGTAGCAATGGCGGACGAAATGAGTAGAGAGAGTTTTGGAGATGACGTTGTAAATTCCAACTCTATTCCTGGGTACGAATCCTACTCACACGATTCACTTTCTTATTATTAATCTTTGTTTGATTCTAGAAATTTGGGAAAAACACTGACCACCAGTATTTCTACATCAGGAGGTCCTATAGCAGATATATAATAAAAGTTTAAATTCAGACTTTAAATCGTATTTTTCAATTTCTTTGTAAACTATTGTTGCTTAATATTTATGGAACATATTTAACTATTTAAAAGGATGTCGAGAAGAAAATGAATGCTAAATCTATTTTAACTTTATACCGTTTATTACCTACGTGTTTCTGCTTAAAAGGTACATATTAATTATTATCAAATTATTGTCGCCTGTAAATTGATTAGAATAAATTCAGGCAAGCGAACCTCCTAGTGAATTGCTTACTCAATACACGCAAGTGAAAAGTTGTTTGCAAAACTATATTTATATGTCATAACCAAATTATAAATGTAGGAACGTCCATTCATTATTAAATATTATTATTATCGTTATTCCATTCGCTGATCTTTAAAATTACTACTACTACTCGTATTAACTACTACCTTTTTTTAAATAGACCGATTATTTGGTGTGAAAAAAATAATATACTACCTACCTAGATACTAAATGTAATTCGGGCATCATTTTTTAACTGCACCAAACCTAGATATTTCCAATAAATTAAACTCTTATTTAGATATCGATTTGTTGTATAAAACGTAATAACTAGGACTATAAATAGTTTTACCCGTCCACTTTAATATTTTATTCTCCTCACCACATTACTTTCTCATGGTTTCATTTAGGCGCGGGTGCACATAATATTTTTATATTTCTGTTTCAGATGTACTTGGTATACATTAAGAGCACCATACTGTAAATACTAATCTATAGTATATGTTACGAAATTATTAAGAACAAATTGTTACACATTTCATTGTGCATTGTTTCCACTTTTAATGTATGAATTCTGAAACTGTTAAACGTAACTCAATTAAAAGTAACGGTTTGCTCAAAGGCGACAAGTTAATTTAGTCAAAACGGTCAATAATTTTGTTTACTCGCAGCCTTCCAGTCGCTACCAAAAAATTAAATTTCCTTTTTTTGAAAAAAATTTTTTTTTTTTTTATAAAAAAATATTCGCCGCATTTTTGATTTCTAGCACTAGCGAATAGAGAGCTACATCTAGTGATACTTCGTCGTTATAGAAAATTCAAAAAATGAGATGCCTTATGGTCTTTATGCCTTTATATAAAATTTTTGGTTATGTAGTTTTCAAGTAGGAGATATTATACCAGCTAACATAAACGTTTGTTTAATTATTTATAAAGCAATACTCACTTGCAATAGAAAATAATATATTATACAAAAAAAAAATTAAAATGTGTTTGTGCTTCGTTAAGTATTATAAATTTTTACCATAAATATAATTTGTTCTCTAGAGACGGACAAATCAAAACACGAGGCATATGTGATAAATTAATTATTAAGCATACTATTATAATGCTTTTCATACATGGAATGAGTGAATGTAATTTTCAATAAAGATTCCATATGGGTTGTTTACTTACATTAGTAATTTTAAATATTGATTGTTCTATAGTGTTATAATAGATGAATTACTTTAAACGTGTTTTTGATTGTATTTTCAAATTTTTAAGTGCCTCATCTGTTACATTTTGAAAAGATGTTAATATCGATTTTCAATTATTATAAAACGTTCAATAAAACGAAATTACTAGTCACATACTTAATATTTCAATAACAAACAAAAGTTTTAAAAGTATTTATGCATTGCTACCTCTGCTTAGAAAAATGATTTTTGAAACTGTAACATAATTTAACAACACTAAAATTCTAAATAAAATGCAAATAAATCTGTATAATTTTTTTTATTATGTCGGCTTTTAAATTTCATCAAAATTGTTATGTATAAATACAAACCTATTGGTTTTTAAATGACCGATTAACAACTTTTAATTGGCTCTGACTACATTGTTTAATTTTTAATTGACCAATTTGCGTGTGTAATATGCACGTTCAAATGCAGTGCTGCTCTTACTATTATTGCTTTCAGTGCTAGTCATTTATTTTCAAAGTTACAAACAATAAAAAATCCTATAAAATATTCCACGTAAATATTAAAGTGCGGAATATAGTGCGCGTGTGGTTAATTCGTAATGCAGTAAGTACAGTTTGTTGCTGATACACGCGATATGTGAACAAAAGTAGCATTTTATACTTTCATAATTAAACATTTATCCACAAAAAAATCTTTCATGATGGATATTATCTATTGCCCATCAAAAAGACAACTTAACATCACTATTACGTAATCAAGACAATTTTTCCACATTTTCAGGTCTAAAAGTCAAATGGGTAAGTAATTTACGACAATGTAGTTATACAATTCGCAAAAAATTAAAAACAACGCACAGTGGGACAAGACAGCTTCAGAACTGCTTTTAAATCAAACACTATTGAATTACCTACTGTGACCGATACATTTTTTCGATTTTTTTTATTACATATTTTTATAGTTTGGGGTCTTGCAAATGTGTCCAAAAAATATTAAAGTAAAATTCATTAAATTACCTGAATTAAACGGATTTTCTGTATCCTTTTTTCTTTCTTTCACTTTTTTTAGTGAAAAACTTTCACTGTTACGTGACTCGGTATTAAGAAGAACGATACTGGGATAGTTATGAAAAATATCACCTGCTGCCCCCCCCCCCCCGCGGATTGCAAAAGATTCTACGAAAAATAATAAATTTTGATGGTTCTGAATAATGGCAAGTGTGCCTGGGGGGTATTCCATACCCCCAGACCCCCCGGTCGTGTAATATCGATTTTTATCGTTAGGAACTTCTGAAGATCTTATATAAAATACGCATAGTATGTCAAAATCACCGTTTCCATGGTAACGTAACGGAATAGCCCCCTGAATATGGAGATTATTTTTATCGGTAGGAATTTTTCTTTTCAATTAAAATATAATCTATATATATAAAATTCAATGTATGTATGTATGTTTTCTATACAATTCTACACCGTTTGACCAATCTCTACCAAATTTGCTGTAGAAGCTATTTACAATGCTACGAAAAACATAGGCTACTTTAGAATCTTGCCGCGAACTTTGGTCAAGCGCTGTATTAGCTTGACCAACGTTAGTGCGGATCAACGGATCAACGTTTCAACGGATCAACGTATTAACGAACGATATCTATATATATAAAATTCAATGTATGTATGTATGTAAGAAGAACAGGAATTGGCAATATCGCTGCGCGCTTTCGAAAATTCCTTATTAGAAGACGAAGGGAAAGAGGAAAAGGAAGAACACAAAGAACAAGAGTAATTGGCAAAAATAAAATAAAGTAAAATTAGAAATTATTGTGGTTTTTGTGAATACTTAACAGTTTTGTTAAACTTTTTTTTATTAAACCTTGATTTAATCCTTTTTTAATACGTTTGGTATTTGCGATGACATCGTCATCCTGGCAAGATCACAAAGAAAGTTAGCTGAAGCATTCAAAAAACTAAGAGAAGCCGCAAGAAGGATGGGTCTACTGATTAACAAAGAAAAAACCAAGTACATGAGAACCAATAACAACGGAAACAAACACAAAAAGAATACGGTGTCCATGGATGGCCTAACTTTGGAAGAAGTACACAATTTCAACTACTTGGGGATGAATTTAGACAGCAACTGCAGTAGAGCGGAAGAAATGAGGATAAGGCTACAGAATGGCAATAGAGCTTTCCACCTAAACAAAAAATTGCTCAGAGATAAAAAACTAAAAAAGGAGACAAAAATGAAAATATACAGGTCCCTGATCAGACCAGTGGTGACCTATGCGGCGGAAACAGTGTGTTTTTCGCAACGCGAGGAGGAATCCCTGAGAGTTTTTGAAAGGAAGGTGTTACGCGTAATACTAGGACCCAAAAGAGATGCAAATGATGAACCTAGGCCCCTAATGAACCACGAAATCATAAGAGAAAACAAGGGTGAGGATGTGGTAAAATACATGAAGTCTATGAGAATTAGATGGTTGGGGCACATCATGAGGAAGAGCGAAAAAGACATATTGAAAAGGATAACAATGTGGAAGCCTGCGGAAGAGAGGAAGAGAGGAAGGCCTAGAATTAGATGGAAGGATCAGGTGATAAATGATTTAACATTGATGGGAATAAACGGATGGAAAGAGAAGTCGGAGGACAGACAGAAATGGAGGGATATTGCCAGGACAGCTGTGACCCACGCAAAATTGTGATAAACAAAACTTGTAATGTTGATAATTAACATAATATGTAATAATGAGGACTGATCCACCTCAAAATATTGGATCTGTAAATCCGGAAGGATAGCGATATTCTTTTGAATGTAGAGCTAATAATAAAATAATAATTTGCGATGACCAAATAAGTCGCAAGGTCATTATGCGGATTGGATCTAAAAAATACATGTAGGCAAATATTGAAATTTGAACACGACAACGTCTGCCGGGTCAGCTAGTATATTATATGAATAACTGTCGCGATGATCACGTGATATTTCTACCGGTTACCCAGTCAGCTAAAGGGAAATAAAAAAGAACGCGGGGTTGGAATCAACTTTCCTAAAATCCCCTGTCTTATCATTGGACCAAAATTGAAGAGGAGAAAATTCTCCACAAAACAAGGTTTCAGGATTTACTTTAGATCTGAAGTAAATCATGAAATCTTGTTTTGTTTTGTTCACCATCGATGGTGAAGTTTAAATGTACGAAATTTTTATTTATAATAAGAATTATCCAAAACCTTTTGCAGTTGTTTTCTCTTGTTTTTCTTTTTATTTAATAAATACTTAGTATGATGTAGGCAAATTTTGTTAATCTGTTTTATAGAGAATTTTGTACTCTTCAATTTTGATTTGATGATAATTTTCACTAAAAATGAAAGCAAGCGAGTTATAGGCGAAAAACTACTGTAGAGGATTAAAATCCCCATGACGATGGCGCCTGAGACAAATGCCTCAGTCACCTCACCCTTGCTACGGCGCTGCTCAAGTCGACACGAAATTTTGCTGATCACGAAACTGTCGAGTCTCCACAACTGTACAAATGGACAACACTCTGAGATCAATCTCAAGATTTTGTCTCAAGTGGATACTAGCCTTAAGAAAGATTTTTTCAAAAAAGCGCCTACGTCGCACAGTGGAGCAAGACAGCTAAAACCTGCAATTAAATGAAAAAACGAAATTCTATTTAGTGATTCCTCTCTATAACGTTTTAATACACCACTAACCCGGTCACACTAGAATACTATTAAATTTTCGGTGGGCCCTCTGTGACCCCCATTAACGCGATTTTTCTCCACCGGAAGCATTTTTAAGAATTGAAATATTCAGCTTGAAACTTTCAAATTTAAGTATTATTGCGACATTTTAGTAATTTTAAACTTATAATTTATAAAAGTACGCTACGAAACGTATTGTTGAAATCTGAAGTTTAATTAGTTTTTGGGCTTTTTGATTATGTTCCAAAGCAGAACAAGCTGTGCTTCTTTTTTTTCCTAATGCGTATTGAGTATAAGAAAACTTGTTTACAAATTATGCCCCATTTTCGACCATGCTTCACTACACCTTTTCCTGTTTTATTTCAGAAACGGTCACATTTATTTGAGAAAGCATCAATAATTGCAATTCAGATCCACAAATTGCATTGCTTCTTAGTTTTACCCGAGTACAGATTCATCGAACAAGCACGCATTAGGTTGGTAAAAGAGGTTGGATTATAAGTCAATCTCTTTGTCCTGGAATTATAATTTATAAGATAGACGTTAATAATTAATGAATGTTGAATAACATGAAAGTTTAAATGGATCTGAAAAACAATTGTGCAATTTGCCAAGTTTCTATGGCAAGAGCGGAAATAATATGATCACTACCATGCAGTCACCTTCTTCATAGAAGATGCGCTAGGCAAAACGGCTCCGAGCGGTTTTTCGCACTCATGCATCTCTTTCCAGGTTTCTCGTCCCATTGACCTCAAATTTGCGAGATGGGTGGGGACGGCGAAAACGGACGATCGGTAGCACCAAATTTTCAAATTTTTGTCTCGCTTCTGCTTTGGGGGGGGGGAATAATTTTTTCCGCCTACCTCCCTTATTTTCAGATTAAAGTTTCGATTTTTTGGTCGCATCGTGATGGCCTCGAATTCAGATTTACATTTTTGCAAAAAAATACCTAGGTCGTTTAAAGCGAATTTAATAAATCTTACAAAATTTCAAAAATTAAAGTTCTCGATAGATACCGTCGTTAGCTTTAAATTGTTCCAAAACACATGACCTTGAAAGTTATTTTAAAGCCCAGCATTTTTCGGAATATCGAATTTTGAATTCGCACGTGGGATATGCAATAGGATGTTAGATCCGTATCCTTCTAAAGAAAATGGGAGGCCGAAGGCCGACCCGTATTATTAAAATCAATCGGGAGGCCGAAGGCCGCCTGGTGTTCGCTTCACCATTGAGAGGTCAAATGCCGACCAAAGAAATCCTAGGTCTAACATGAACAATGACACTCGACATTGAAATCACTAAAAGTTCCAACAATCAGTCGGTAAGCCTATAAACAATGGGGAGGCCGATAGGCCGCGCGCCTCGCCGATTTTCACGTGGCTAGTTCTGAAATAAACTTAACTGAACTGAATTACAATTGACGCTTTCTCAAATGCAATTGACAATCTGAATTTGAATAAGTATTTTCTGAAATTCAATCGAGTGATTAGAATTACAATTGACGTTTTATGAAATAGAATTGATAAATCTGAATTTCAATTGAAACTGTTCCGAGAGGAAGTCATGTTATTGTAAGTAAACGTTATAAGAAGCACACTGATGAAAATCATAAACGAATAATGTCTGTCTGATCGTTGTAACTCATCTCTGATTGGTTCATTCTTTTATTCCAAACTAAAAAATATTCACAATTTTGAATAAACTTTACGCTAGCTGAAATTATAATCAACTAATCTGAATTACAATTGACTAGTCTGAATTACAATTGACGGTTTTTCAAATAAAAGTGGAAAAGTTAGATACAATTTTGTTTATTTTCGGAAGCAAGGGTGATCCAAAAAAAGTTGCAACCAAATAAGCTGTTTCTAAATTTAAAAAAAATTATTTAAATACTACTAACAACCCTGGTTTATTATTATTAAAGGTTTGTTATAAATTTTATTAAAGAAAATGTTTATCAACTAGATTAGAATCTCGTTACTCTATTCATGCGCGTCAGTATTTGATCCAAAAGATCCGTTTCCATTCATGCGCGTCAGTGTCTGATGGAAATGATCCTATTACCTTAATAAAAATATATTAAAGAATCTACCTATTAATTTTTAAATACTACCATTATACTACTAACAGCCCCGAAAAGATATATCCAACTTAACCCTTTCACCGGTTTACCCACAAATTTGTGGGTAAAAAATGAAGAAAGAAATGCAAACAAAAATTTGTCATATCAATTTATTTTCCCTTTTAAAAATTTTTAAATAATGATTATTTTTTTTATTATTAAAATATCGAAATCATAAATTTATTTTTCTTGATTCTAAATAAATCCATCAACTTACCAAAATTTAAGAATAAAATAACCTCTTGACCCAACGTTTTGAATGCCATTAAGCATACTTATTTTGGACCCCCAAATTTTGGTAAAGTCGGTGAAAGGGTTAAAAATCAATTATTTTTAAGGGGTTACCTACTGTGAACAGTCGTTTTCAAGCTGATTTTAAGGAATTAAATTTGAGAAAACTGTTACAGCTATTGAGCTAAAATTTAGGATACTTATTTATTCACATTTAAACTAACACCTAAAATTTTTGTAAAGCTTTTTATTGAAAATTGTACAAGGTACAGATCGACGCGTAACTCATGTATCGAAATGACGCGCCAATCGGGCGCATCGAGTCCGACCGATCCAGTTATCTGAAATAAATGAATTTTTTTAATTCTTGTTCTATATGAAAGTGGCTCCAGTTGGAACCTCGAAAATTTAATTTAAACAAAAAATGACAAAATGGCGAGGATTTAAAAAAAAACTTCGATTTTTACAATAAAATATTTACTTTTCACGGCCTGCATAATGGTAATTTAAAATATATTTTGGATATTTTAGGTTCTGACTGGAGCCTGAAATATATTCTAAATACCTAAAAAAAATCAAGTTAATCCGCCAAGTAGTTTGTTTGGAACACGTGCGCCCGACCTGAGAAATGTAGTTTCGAGATAAATCGTTTTAAACTTTTTTGTGCTGTAATGGGTGCATAGTAGTTGATATAGAAAATCCGTTATAATTCAGGTAATTTAATGAATTTTACTTTAATATTTTTTGGACACATTTGCAAGACCCTAAACTATAAAAATATGTAATAAAAAAAAATCGAAAAAATGTATCGGTCACAGTAGGTAACCCCCTTAATTCAATAGTATTTGATTTAAAAGCAGTTCTAAAGCTGTCTTGTCCCACTGTGCGTCGTTTTTAATTTTTTGCGAAAGTGAAAGTTTTCTTTCGCAATGAATTAAGTGTACCTGGTCCCGGCAGCCTAAATGAGTTCCTGATTAGCATCCATTTGTTTTCATTACTCTAAGCGGGCGCCGTAGCAAGGGTGAGGCGACTGAGGCTTTGCCGGGGGCGCTAAACCTCGACAAAACTCAAAAAATAGTGGTTTAAAATTTTCAAAATGATAAGAATCCTTTTGGAGGGGGGCGCATATATTCAAATTTGCCTCAGGCGCCAGAAGAGCTTGCTACGGCGCGGCGCTGGACTTGAGAGTCAACTCATAATCGTTTGTGGTCGGTTGTGTGTCTTGATCGCAAGATTTTAATTTTTATTAATACATATTTTTTTTCCAAATATGATAATATGATTCAGCAGGAATGAATTGAGGAATTTCTCTCTTTTTCAAAATTCCTACAAAATAGTGAGCCTGTTGTATAAATTACAACAGCGTGAGTTCCGGAAGGTTAACATTCCATAAAAACTCTTGTTTCTCATAAAGATGAATTAACTCAAAAACTTCATCAGTCCACTCTCGTTTATCTGGTACAACCTTGTCAACATTTTTCACGCTCATTTTGAATAATTATATTTATTGCGAAATAAAAATTAAAATTAGTTTAAAATTTAAAAACTTGAGCCACTTGAGAAAGTCTCCGTTGTTCGAATAATTACGGAAAACTGGAGACTAATAAGTCACGAGTGACACGTGCAGTCTCTGATACCCGCGCCGGCTTGTCTCCAAGCCCTTATCCATTTGTGAGTCTAGTCTCGAAACTACTTTGGAGACGTTTTTGTCTCAAGTGGACACTAGCTTTTCGATTTTTTCTCAAGAAAAGTACATTTCTAAATTATTTTTAAATAAAATCATTCCAGAATGAGAAAACTCGTTTAGGTCATTAAACTTGACAAAAGTCCCGAGCCAATTTTATACTCTCGGGAGCCTGCGCAAACATATTTGGGTTATCAATTTTTATTATCAAAAAAATGCCTCATATTTTTATTTCAAAATTTATAGAACAATTAGTAATACGAGTATACTTTTTAAATCATTGATTAGTAGGCAGCATTAAAAAATTTCGAAATAATCTTTGTTTTTGCGCTATGAGTCAACTTTTATTTTTCTACTCGTACACAAAACTTCTATAGAATGAATCGATATTATACTATTATAATATCAAAAAAAATTTATTAAACAGGTTTTTGCATAATGTTCATAACCTAATATTATTTCACTAATAAGTATACAAAGTGTTATTTTTTCAGCAGATAATAAATGCAATTTCATATTTTATAATGGAAGAATAATTTTATTATAATATCGTTACGCAACGTACAAAAATTTCATATTTTCAGGTGATATTTAAAAAATTCATAACTTTCTTGCTGTTGTTTTAGTGTTATTTATTTAAGGTTTCCGTGTTTCATTAAATTTTTCTATTACGTAAAAGAAAGTTTAATTGATTTTTGTTATATTACATTTTTTTTGATATTATGTTTTTTCTTTATTTTCAGGAATTTTTACGCAATAGTATTTTAAAAAGGATTACCATTAAAAATAAATGAGGAATGCAAACCTTTCAATTCTTGAATAAAAATAAAATAAACTTTTCTGCTATTAATTACTGATCCTATTATTTATAATGTATAAAAATGTAATTAGGATTTATATGTCGTTTTAAAGTTAAAAAGAAACTACTGATCAGTTATTTTTATTGCCCGATTTATAGAAGAATAAGTCGCTATTATTACTATTATTAACATCTAGAACGTAATTGATTTGATGGTGCGGCCTTCAGGCCGCACAGCCAAATCAATCACACAAGGTAATTACTATAATAAGTAGGCATGGAGGCATAGGTTTTCGATAGATTAAGACTGTTAGATGATGGTAAGTGACCTGTTCCGGATGGTCTTTGCTTTTTACCAGCATCTTTATAAATTCCTACTTTACCCAAGTCCTACTTCATGAGAAAGATATGAAGTTTTTAGCAAAAAATGAGCTATTGAGATGCAGTCGGACCTTGATCGGTTGAGTCTGTGGTGCTAAGCAAATAGACTCTCTTTGAACATCAAAAATTGTAAGCACATTTGCTTCAGTCGCTATCAATGCGGTGCCCCAATTAATTATCTAATAAGAGGCGTTTCGTTAGAGTCTGTTTCCAGCATTAGAAATCAGGGCGTCATCTTTGATATTATACAGTTAATCTTTTATGAGGATATATCCTTATCTTTTATATCTTCTTCATCGCTCACCCTTCTTCCGTTTTTATCTATCATGGTCCTGGTCTTCATGTTGCTTTTTGTTTTTTGTTGTTTAACTCTTAAGTAAAACTTCTTCGCATTGTTATTTCTGTAGTTATCTTCTATTTCGCTCATCACGTCATGTAGCCATTTGTTTTTCCTTTCCTTGCAGAATTTGTGTGCCTCTTTCATTTTCTCCGTATATTTATTCTTATCTTCTTCTCTGTTTGTCGCTATCCACTTCAACCTCGCTTCTCGCTTGCTTTCTACCTTCTCACTACAATCCTTATCGAACCATTTTTTGTTTTCTATATATTTTTGGTGTCCTATTGTTGTTTCTGCGGCTTCTTTGATTGCTAGTTTAATATTCTCCCATTCTTTATCTATATTTCGTTCTTTTTGCTTGTTGTTAACATTTTTATCCGTGTTTTCAGTGTATTTTGCTCTCGTGCTTTCGTTATGGAACCTTTCCAGTGCTAATTTTTTCTTGGTTTCTTTTCGTTTTTTAATTGCTTTTTCCAATTTCATCTTTGTTACTACTAAGAAGTGATCCGTATCTGCATTTACTCCCCGATATGATCTTACATCACTGATTGTTGCTGCATTCTTCTTTAATATACATACGTGGTCTATCTGATTTCCTTTCTCACTGTTTATACCCGGCCTCATCCATGTTACTTTGTGCATTGGTTTATGATTAAACTTTGTGCTACTTATAACCAGGTTTGTCGCAGTGGCAAGGTTACATAGTCTCTGTCCATTATCATTCGTTTCCTCATGTAATGTGAATTTACCCGCTACCTCGTTGTAGTAGTCTTCCTTTCCCACCTGCGCGTTGAAATCTCCCAGGATGATCAGCAAGTCCTGTCTAGGCACTTCTTCCACGACCCTCTCCAGCTCGGCATAAAACTCTTCCTTCTCGCTGTTGGAGACAATTCGTCTTTGTCCTCTATTGGAGCATATACATTTATCATACTAAATTTACATTTCTTCGTTTGAATTCTTATGTAAGCTATTCTTCCATTTACTGCCTCAAATTGGATTATGTTATTGGATTATATATATAAAAGAAATTTGTAGAAAACACTTTCAAGCACTGTTAAACCAAAATGTAAAAAAAGATAGTACCAAAGAAATAACAGTAGAAGGAGAAGATGAAGGAAACATAGCAGAACCAACATTTCCAGAGGTAAAAGCGATGATCAAGAAATTAAAAAATTGTAAAGCTCCAGGTAATGACGAAGTATATGGTGAAATGATAAAAAATGCTGGAGAGATGGTACACCAAAGAATATATGACTTGATAATAGAGATATGGAGATCCGAAGAGATTCCCGACGAATGGAATATTGGTAAAATAGTCCCAATACACAAAAAAGGAGACCTAGAAGTGTGTAAAAATTACAGGGGCATAACATTGCTACAGGTTATATACAAAATATTGTCGGCACTCATACATACTAGACTGAAAAAAGAAACAGAACTCATAATTGGAGACTACTAGCATGGTTTTAGAGAGGGAAGATCGACAGTGGATGCACTACACATAATAAAACAAATAACAGAAAAAGCACGAGAACATAATATAGAGCTGCATCTGCTGTTTGTCGATTTTCAGCAGGCTTTCGATACCATAAAAAGAGAACGTCTATACGAAGCTATGCAAG
The DNA here is from genome assembly GCA_932274525.1 of Podabrus alpinus. Classification (NCBI taxonomy): domain Eukaryota; kingdom Metazoa; phylum Arthropoda; class Insecta; order Coleoptera; family Cantharidae; genus Podabrus; species Podabrus alpinus. Next base: position 9,360,249 of record OW026455.1, read on the forward strand.
AGATGAATATACCAGTAAAGCTGATACGACTTATACAGATGACGATGAGAAGATCGAACGCAGTAGTCAGGGTAGGAACAACTGAAACCAACAACTTTAAAGTTAACGGAGGAGTAAGACAGGGCGATGCGCTGTCGGCGACCCTCTTTAACCTCGCAATGGAGAAAATTATAAGAAATTCAGACTGTAGAGGAACTATACGAACTAAGGAAGGTCAAATACTTGCATATGCGGACGACTTAGTGATTATTGCCAGATCACTGAAAAAAATGAAGAAAATGCTTGAAGAAATAGAAAAACAAGCAACAACAATGGGACTGAAGATAAATGAGAACAAGACTAAATATATGAACTGCACTAAAACAGAAAGAAGGAAAAATGTATTAATGGTAGACGGACGAGTGTTCGAAGAGGTTCAAAAGTTTAAATACCTGGGAATACAGATAAACAGTACTAACGAGCGATCAGAAGAAATAAAAGAGATAATACAGACGGGATGGAAGGCGATATATGCGAACAAAAAGATGCTTAAATGCAAAAGCCTGGCTATAAGAACAAAAGTAAGAATCTACAAGACCTTTATTGGACCGGTATTGACGTATGCCTCAGAAGTGCTAAACCTGACGAAAAAGGAAGAAGAGAAACTGAGGGTGTTCGAAAGAAGGGTGATCAGAATAATCATGGGACCAAAGAAAACAAACGAAAATGAATACCAAATAAGAACAAATAGCGAGATAAACAAGACCATTGGAAATGAAGACTTGGTGAGATGTATAAAGTCGCAAAGAATAGCCTGGCTCGGACATCTAATGAGAAAAAAACCTGATAGTATGATGAGAAAGATCACGGACTGGAGGCCGAGCGAAACCAGAAATAGAGGAAGAATCAGAGCGAGATGGATTGACGAGGTGGGGGAAGATCTTGAAACCATGGGAGTAAGGGAATGGAGAAAGAAGTGCAGTAACCGGAATTTATGGAGAAGAGTAGTGAAGGAAGCCAAAACATGCACAAAACTATAAGTGATGGAAAGTTTGGAAAATCAGGAGTAATCCACCTGGAGAAAAGGATTGTAAAGACTTCCAAAACTAGGAAATAGGCATATTCCTTAGGAATGGACGCCTTTATTATTATTATATCCTTATCATGATAAGCGGAAGGTCATCATGCGGCCTATAGGCCTCCATATTAACCTTTTAGTACATGATTGCCATGGTTGTGGGCCTAAAAGCCTCGCCAAAATTTTACTAATACTGGATATCTTAAAATTAGTAACTGTTATCCAAATTCAATTTTGGAAAACTAGATCAAAATCTGCAACATATTGAATTTCTATATTTCCTTTAAAATTATTATTTCATTACAGTAGAAGCCATATTCGACGGCGTACCGCATCATTCGGCGTGCTTGCTCAGAAATTCTTAATTTCTCTTTTTTCTTTCTTTCAATTTTTCAATTTTTAAATTCTTAATTTTAATTTAAAGAAAAAGAAAGAAATTTATATTACCTATGTGTTTCTGTTTTTACTAGCACATTTACAGTCTACACAAACAAGAATTTGATCATAGTCCTTTTAGTTTTATAAATAAAAAATGTATGTTCGTGCCTTTTGGGAATTATATGCGTAATTTTCACAACAATCCATTTTAACCAGTCTTTAGATTAACCGCAAGACGTTCGGTCCGCTTAAGTCGGTTAAGAAGGTATACATGGACGTCTTCTTGTTTTCTTGTTTGGAAATAAAGGTTTTTAAGATCCTGGTTCCATTGAAAAATTATTAATAACTTGTACTATAAAATTATTTTAATTACTCATATTCAATCATCATGTTAAGACAATTCAATCAATTTTTAGACTTGTTAAAGACGACAAAGATGTTTTATTTTGCTACCCATAGTAGTAATATAAGAGACGGTCATCAGCTTAAACGGTTAAGTGCGTTGTTACTAATGCTGAATACCTGGTTCGACTCCGGGCTCAGTTAAACTTTATTCTGACAGTATCCTCTCGATAGGCAATGGGATGCCACCAAGGTAATACTTCAAACGCACAACACACACATAGGAGAAAGGTCCCATACGCCTAAGGCAGATATGGCACTAAGAAAAGAAGAACCAGAGTAAATGAAATTACGTTAGGCAACCCAGGTTTTAGACTTTTAACATCTACCGCTTTTATAACTCTGTACTACTTTTTTATATAATATTGTCCTTTAATTTCATCAGGTTCCAACAAAAATTTCTTTCCTAAAAAATATGCAAAAATTCAGGAGATAGGGGGACAACTAACCCTGCCTTGTACACCTCAATAATAAGTTTATTTAGCTTGTTAGTTCATCATCCGCACGTGTTGAACTAGCTGTCCGTTAGGTCACTCTTGGCCTCCCCATTTTTTTTTCTAGGTCGGCCTACATTTCTCTTGCCTCTGGGTTATAGTTATTAACTTTTAAAATATTTATTTATAAACTTCATCTACATAGGAAATACTTTACAATAATATTACCTAATATACCATGTTCGCTATTTCCTTATAAAAAAAATAATTAAGTTGGCTCCGTTTTCAAAGTAATCAGAAATTACTTAATATATTATTTTTGTAATAATGTACGAATATAATAGAGCTGAGCCAGGATAATATTTTTTGAACAAAATATGTAGTATTTATTATTTAGAACTCAATGAACAACATTTAGTGGATCGTTTCGGTTTGTTCTATTTTTTATTATTTCGCTCCATTGATTATATAATTTGTCCAATACAACCATTAGGTATACATTCATATAAGTAGAGTTCAAGTTTATAGTAATCCGGAAGGTTTATTTTAAGGGGTTGTTCGGCAGCAGGACAGGTGTTGAAGCGTTAAAATTAGGGTTGCAGCTATGCCGAAAGTTCTACAATATAGGAAAAGTTGAAAGGTTTGGGCAAAAGTGGTCAAAATCGCTATAACTGAAAGAGGAAACTTCTTTTTACCAAAATTAATCTGGTTTTCTGTTAACGTGACTGACGGGCTATGATTGACAATAAATATTTTATATAACAATTACTTACGAGGCCATGTAAAAAAAATTTCAATACATTCCTCCTTTCTTTATTTATATCACTTAATTAACTAAACTATAATAAATTATTACTATAATTATGACAATTTAGAAACTAAACTAAAATTAGAATGTAATTAATTACAACTAAATCTACGTGATTCATCTATATTATATTATACTTTTCAATTTCTCCACGCACTGAGGGCACACTCCTGAAAGCGGTCACAGGATTTGGTCGAGTGATGGCTTTGGCTTACTGTGTCATTAAAAGTCCCCATGCTGATATGGATAATCTTGTTATTGATAAATCAGTGGTATATTGCATAGAACATTAAGTATAGCACCGACTCGAATGCGCTACCTTGTGGAACGCCTGACCTAGTTTAGTGCAAATCGATATTATGCATCTCTGATATGATGTGTGCGAAATACAGATTTTTTACCGATAGTTTTTATTATTTTCGACATGCCCTCCCTTTACATTCATATTTACTTTCACTTTTTGATGGAATGTTTCTAATTAAAACAGACATTGCTTATGTTTTCTTCGGATGATTTTAATTCAATTTGATTTGTTAATTTTAAAATAAAAATAGCATCAATTTCACAACTTAAATCCAGTGGCGGCTGGTACGGGGAGGGCGACGGGACGCCGTCCTCCTAAAACAGAATAGCAACTCAGAGTAAAGAATAACAATTTTTAATTCGATGCGCTGCTCGCATCACGGTAGTTACGCCGCTGAATAATGAACAATTCAACGTCGCTTGGAGCGGTGGCACAGATTTAAAACACTATACTAAAAAGTGAATTTGTGTAATTTTAGTCACCCCCATCCCAATATTGTAAACCACGAGCTCCCCCGCCCCAGATATTATAGATTCACGAAATTAAATCGGAAGAATCAGCTGCGTTCGTTATAAATGCAAGCTTATTTTAGCGCCCATATTATAAAGGGTGTTCTGCAGAAGTACCTAAAATTACTAATTTATTAATCTAATAATAATTATAGTCGTTTATTCCTGTAGGAATTTGACAGTCTCTTGCGAGACTTTACATATCCGTTTTTGAGGTGGATTAGTCCTCGTATACTTTACATTTTCATATCATATTCTGTTATCCGTTCTTGCTTCCATCACAACTTTTCGCCAGTACTGTCTATTCTTACTTTTCTCTTTCCAGTTAAAAACTTCCATCCTCCTCAAGTCCTCCATAACCTGGTCGTACCATCTCAACTTCGGTCTTCCTCTTGCACGGTCCTCCATCGGCCTCCATTCTGCGATTCTCCTCAACATCGTGCCCTCATCTCTTCTCCACACATGCCCCAGCCACCCCACTCTACTAGATTTGATCACATTTACTATGTCTTCATTGTTCATTGCTTTCAGTATCTCGTTGTTCATCATTGGTCTGTTTTCCCGTTCACTAATTATTTTTGGGCCCAATATCTTCCTCATCACCTTCCTCTCAAACACCCTCAACTCATCTTCTTCTTTCCGACTGAGACTCATTGTTTCTGCCGCATATGTCAGCACCGGTCTTATAAGTGTCTTGTAAATTTCTGTCTTGGTTGTTCTCGACAGAATTCCATTCTTCAGCAGGTTTCTGTTCGCATAATATGCTCTGTTTCCCTGTTGAATTCTTCCTTTCACCTCTTCCCGTCTTCCGGTTTTGCTACTTATCTGGACTCCCAGATAGACAAAATCTTGTACCTCCTCATAAATCTCATTTCCCACCCTCAGTCCGGACATCTTCTCCATTCCTTGCCTTTGTTGGCGCATGTACTTTGTCTTTGTTTGATTTATTTTCAATCCCATTGGTTCAGCTGCATCTTTTATCTTCTGGATTGTTTCTATTAATTTCTTTGATGTTCTTGACATTATTAGCACGTCGTCTGCATACGCTATCACTTGTACCTCTCTGTTTGCTATTGTTCCATAAATCCTTGTCTTTCTGATTATCGACTCCAAAACCATGTTAAACAGTGTAGGAGACAGCACGTCTCCCTGTCTCACTCCTGTATTTATTACAAAATTTCTGGATTCTCCGTTTGCAGTTCTGACGCAGGCTGTCGTTTCTTGTAATGTTATGTAAGTCAAATTAATTATTTTACTTGGTAGTCCCATTTCCTGCATTGTTCTCATTAACTCAGCTCTGCTCACTTTGTCAAATGCTTGTTTAAAGTCAACAAAGGCCATGTGTATATCAATGTTGTATTCGTGACTTTTTTCCAGTATTTGTTTTAGCATGAATATTGCGTCAACCGTCGATCTACCTTCCAGGAAGCCACATTGGTAATCCCCTATTATTTATTTTGCATGTTTTCTTAGTCTTTTGTTTATTAGTGTGGCTAACACATTATAGGCGACATTCAGCAAGGTTATTCCACGGTAATTCTCACATTTATCTGCGTCGCCTTTCTTTTTCAGAGTTATTATGACACCTTCTTTCCATTGTTTTGGCATTTTTTTCTCTGTCCATACTTGGAAAAACTATGTAATAATGAAATAAAGAGGGAATATGAACACACGTTAAACCAGACCATGGAAAATTATAAAAGTAGTGGAAACATAGATAGAGATTTTAAAACAATAGCAGATAGTATAAAAACGAGCGCCACACAGATACTAGGATGTAGGAAAGCTGGAATAAGAAAGGAATGGTTTGACGAGCACTGTGAACGAGTTGCAAAGTTGAAGAGGGGGGCAAGAGTGAAATGGCTGAACACGGGAATAGAACGTGACCTAGAGAATTACAGAAGGAGGAGAAATGAAGCTTTCAAGGTATACAAGAGAAAGAAGAACGAGTGGACAGAGAAGATGATGGACGAGATAGAAAACGACAATAGATGGAACAACAGTAAGGCTTTCTATGAGAAAATAAAGAAACAGAACCCGAATCACAAAGTAAAAACAAGGGGAATGAGAAATAAACAAAGAAAAATAGAAGACGACACCGAAAAAATAAAACAGATATGGGTAGAACACTTCCAAGAATTACTAAACGAACAACTAGTAAATAATGAACCTCCCCCTAGAACAATCGAAGAATAAATCACTGAAGAACCGACGTATGTAGAAACAGTTGATGTTATAAATAAATTAAAAAATGGATAATCACCTGGTAAGGACGGCATCAATGCGGAACTATTAAAATATGGAGGAGAAATGTTACATAAAAGATTATATGACCTGATTTATTAATCTATAACGCTAAATTGATTCGTCAATTGATTAGGCCTATAGGCCGCACAACGAAAGCAATCACATTCTAGATCTATTTTATATGAGCCTCTTTGATATGGGTTATTTTCTCATTTATTTATTGATTACTTTTCTACCAGTGCACGACTTTCATGATGTTTGTGAGGCCCAAAGGCAGAACACTGCATTTCGTTAAAGTTGGCGTTTATTCTAATAGTCATCAATTCTTTGGAATTAAAATATTTTGGAAGTAAATTAAGTAAATTTATATTTTATGCACTTCTATTGAAAAAAGTCACAAACCACTGCTGAAACCGCTGAACAGAATGTCATGAAATGGTAAAATCCATTGAAATTTAGAGAAATAATAATCGAAATAAAAAAAATTACAGCGATTATTACTTTTGGACCACCAGTTCCATTATTTTTAATTATTATATTTATGGAGTTTTAGTTGACCTCATTTAATAATTAAAAGTTTAGTTGAGTGTAGGTCTAATTAATGAAGTTTTGAATTTAACTTACATGAAAAAAGTTGTTTTAATGTAGAATACCAAATTCTAAGTTAAATTCAATAAATTCATTAATTAAACCTGTACTCAATTAAACTTTTAATTATTATTTTTGTTATTCTATATTATAAACGAGTTTTGTCAAGTTAATATTCGACGGATTTTTATACACGATGTCTTAAAATGACGAGTAAAAGAGACCCTCTTACGCCGAAATTTTCATTCGAGAACCACAGAAAAAACTAACGTGTTGATTTTTGAGGACATGGTGACCATTGACCCCGCAAGGTTGCGAAATTGTGCACAAATTATTAGTTGATATTTCTTAGAAATGAAAGGTTCCACCACAGTGAGGTGGAAAAAATTGTTGTGGAAATGGTTCTGGAATGTAAACCGGCAGTGGGATTTTAGCTGGCGCCGTCTTGAAATATCGGCGCCGACGAATTCTATCCGATGGCGGCGAAACATTTCAAATGGCGGTGTGAGGGGGGAGAGCCCAAAATCTTTCCCCGCGCGGCAACACGAGTACTTCCAAACCGTGCGACGGATTTCGATAGAACCAGAATAACGGTGTGGTTTCGATACACAAAGGATGAACCATGTGTGGTTTCAATCAAGACAGCGTACCAAGATGCCACTTTCCAAAAATTCGTTGTAAAGCTTCGGAAGGGTCGTCCATCAAAGTCTCAACCAGTGAAACCTTACATAAAAAGATTTTGTATTTCTGATGCCAAACGTAAGGATTTCACGAAATTTTGCGATGATTTGCAAATTCTAAAGGCATACCACGAGTTTTATGCAAAGCTTCCACCCTCAGAGAAGGTGAGATATGGTTTGGTTGAACCTCACATTTCTGATGATTCAGAAGATGATTATGTAGATTAAAATGTTAATCATTATTAATAAAATTTTTGTTCTTTATAATATCACGAACATTATAGCAAAAATATTTATTAAATACATTTTTTGGAGAAAAAAGATTATTACTATATTTTTGAATAAACCACTCTGCCAAAGTAACGCAAGTGAAATTACTGCCTTTAAACAAAGGACAAAAACATAATTAAAATTTACCTTCAAACATGATGGTAAATGTAGTCCTTAACAGGTACAAGCTAACCATAAAAGTAAAAACTTGGTTTTTACATAGAGTCAAAGTTAGTTTTAGCGTTTCAGCGTTTTAGCTCCTCTGAAAAATTGTCAAATTGCAGATTCGCTAGTTTTCCATCGGGACGAAATATAAATCGAAAAAGTCCAATGAAATTTTCGCGAAAAAAGCTTCGTTTGCGACGAAAATCTACATTTTCGCATACGGGCGGAGTGAGAAGTCTGGTAAAATTGCAACAGAGGGCGCCACAATCGCAAATCCCAGATGTCATTTGTCAATACCATCTGTCACTAGACCAAATTAAAAATTTCAGAGAGATCTGTCATTTAGCTCAGTTTTGACAGCCATTGAAACCAGACAACCCATCGTATTTTTGCAAACATGGAAAAAAGTGAATTTCGTGTGTTGATTAAACTTTTTTTTTGCGTGAAAAAACCATTACCCAAACCAAATCAAAGCTTGATAAATATTATGGGAACTCTTCACCATCGATTAAAATGATTCACAAGTGGTTTACTGATTTTCGTTGTGGTTGTACAAGCACAACTGACGCCGAACGTTCAGGACGCCCAAATGAAGTCACCACACCAGAAATGATTGACAAAATCCATGATACGGTATTGCAAGACCGCAGAGTGAAAGTGCGCGAGATAGCTGAGATAGTAGGCAACTCAGATGAACGTGTGCGCAATATATTACACGAACATTTGAATATAAAAAAGCTATCCGCGCGTTGGGTGCCGCGTTTGCTTAGAATCGACCAAAAACGCACACGTGTGACAACTTCAGAGGCAGGTTTGGCGATGTTCAAGCGCAATAAAAAGGAGTTTTTGCGTCGTTTCATAACTGTGGATGAAACATGGATCCATCACTATACACCGGAGACCAAGGAACAGTCTAAACAGTGGATTTCTACTGGCGAATCTGCGCCGAAGAAGGCTAAGGCGGTTTTATCGACCAACAAGGTCATGGCCACAGTTTTTTGGGATGCACACGGCATAATCCACATCGATTACCTTCAAAAGGGAAAAACAGTCAACGGCGAATTATTACTGCAACTTATTGGACCGTTTCAACGACGTTTTGAAAGAAAAACGACCGCATATGGCGAAGAAAAAAAGTTCTCTTCCATCAAGACAATGCACGGGTGCACACGTGTGTAGTTGCCATGGCCAAAATCCATTAATTTCGCTTCGAATTGCTTCCACATCCGCCATATTCTCCAGACTATTTCCTGTTTCCGAACTTGAAGAAATGGCTCGGCGGAAAGAGATTCGGCTCTAATGAGGAGATCATCAATGCAACAAACGCCTATTTTGAAGGGTTGGAGAAATCGTATTATTCGGAAGGGATCGAAAAATTGGAAAAACGTTGGACTAAGTGCATCGAGCTAAAAGGCGACTACGTTGAAAAATAAATTTTTTGCCATTCCGGGGGTAAAGTACTCACTTTTTACCCCGGTTTGCGGGCGTAAAGGGGCACTTTTTTACCCTGCGGGAGTAAAGTTCAAAAATAGGGGGGTGAGCGGGAGTAAAGTTAAAAAATAGGGGGGTGAGCGGGAAATAAAGTCACCAGATGACTGGTGACTTTAGTTTAGTAACGGCCTTAACCATGGAATAGTGCGACCACAAGGTCGATGACTTCAACGTTTTAGCCTTCTCGTAAAAAAATGCCAAAAACACGTCTTCACTAAAATAATCTGACAATTCTTTATTCTGGCACCACTGCACAAAAGCGTCGTACTGTTTTTGGTAAACTTTTCTTGATTTTGCCGGCAACAGTTCCACCAACGCCATCTTCGCTGCTTCGGCAATTTCTACGTTCTCGCTCATGGTACGTGTTGCTCTTTCAAAGGCACAAATTTAAATGAAATGAAGCATTGGAATCAATGGCATTGGTAGAATCAGGGGTGCCAACTGCTATTTCTTAGTAATTTTTAGTAGTATAGTTGGTAATATTACTAGTGCTATTTTGCGATTTATCGACCACGTGTAGGTATTATAAAAAAAAAGCGTTAAATTTTTGCTTTAAGTTTCTAAACTGGCGAAGTTCCTACTTTACCTCTCGGAATGGCAAAAAACAGTATATGCACGACGGTAGTAAAGTGACTTTTGGCCCATGGGTAATTGTTTCACTCGGCTGGCGCCTCGTGTAAACAATCCTTTACCCTCGGGCCAAAAAAGTGTCACTTTGCTACCTTGGTGCATAATGTACTATTTTTTGGCCGAAAAAATTATTCCTTGTTTCATTTTTACCAGACTTCTCACTCCGCCCTTATTAACAATTTTGGCCGAAAACCCTTCCATTTGAAATTTTGACGACGATGTTATTTATCAAATGGTGGCATTATTAATTTGTAGGTTTTCATCATCTATTGTCGTATACTAAATTGAAGACCATTAAAAACTGTATCCGAAGCTCCGATAGGTTTTTCAAAATTATCGACGATTTTCTCGCGAGGGATGAATGAAAGCGAAAATTGTAGACGTTCACTTTCAATTCGCTCAATTGTAGCACTTTTCTTCGTATTTTCAACACCAAAGGCGTAAAACCGAATTTAAATTTCAATGTTTTTTTCCCAAAAAGATTATATTCTAAAAATTATACCTAAATTAACTCCGTAAATGGACGCGCCAACGGTTTTTAATAATTATAATTGAAAAACTTACTAATAAAGTTCTTCCATTGTCCAAAAAATTGGCGAAACTGAAAATAATTTTTGGAAAATTGCAACAGTTTGTAATATTTTGGCGAAAAAAAGATTCACCCCTGGAGAAAAATTTATTAAAATATGTAATGTATAATTCCTCAGGAATCGATTAACTTGTTTGATAAAACAAGTTCATTTGTTTGTTATTTTTAGCAAATTTTCAAAAATAAAATTTTTTATTCTTTTAATGGATTGTTTGGATTTGGAATTAAAAGTGAAATGTAGAATAACATTATTTTTCGAAATTGTCTTCGCTTGCGTACAAAATTCATATTTGGATTTTTCTCAAAAAACCTCACGATTTTAATTGGAACGGCACTGTTAATACATTTTTGGGTTAATATAAACCAATAATTGTTGCAGGACGCATTCAGAATAATTATTATGAACCAAACAATAAGCAAATAATTAATTTAAAAGTGTCACGGTCCAGTCCAAAATTTTTGCCTAAATACATTTCTACGATGGAACTAAAAGAAAATTAAAAGAACGAATTACCCGTTCTGATCCAGTTTCAAATGGTTTCCAATTTAGTTGCGTTTCATCTTTATTAAAATCGTCATAATGGTACAAAATCGGGTATACTAAGTGTAACGATGAAACTTTACCAAACCTCCTCATTGGTTTTACCGAAAAATAATTTTTGATCCTAGAATTAAATGGGAAAAGTTACGCCAAATTTTTAATGGTAGCTCCGTATATTTAAACAAGGTGGAACTCGCTTTAGTGGCAGTTCCTAGGCTTCTATACAGTTACCTTTCTGGTGTGAAAAGTTGTTGTTGCTAGTTATTTTTGGTCGACATAATATTTATAATGTAACATCAGATAATCCGATAATCTACACCAATTAAATTTTTGGAGATAAACAGTCGACTCTCGATAATTTGAACACTCGTTAATTTGAATCTCTCGATAATTTGGTAATAATTAATGGTAATTTGAAATTTTTCTCTAGTCCTTCTCTGGTCCCTTGAGTTTCAATTTATCGAGAGTCGACTGTAACTTCTTATTAGGGTATCAACGTCTTAAAGTATCAACGTCTTAGGGGTCATCCATTAATTACGTAAGGATTTTTTTGGGGGGAGGGTTTTTTTGGATATCTTACGGACCCTTACTTAGGGGGGGGGTCCGACGTATTCCTTACGTAAGTTTCTTAAAATATTTTTTTAAATTAAATTTAAAAATCAAATATAATTTTTTCTTTTTATGTTGGTAATTATATCCAGGTATAATGGAAATACCATATTATATATAGTACTTAAAAATCATTAAACATAGTGGCATAATAGTGTGAATTATAGAAAATGGCATCAAACTTTGGCGATCTTTACGAACGGTTTTTCATCTACATATATTATGTAAATAAAAATTTAATATTATTATCTATCTACGTATATAAAAATGGATGTATGTGTGTATGTATGTTCCCTATAGACTCCTAAACCGTTTGACCGATCGGAACCAAATTTGGCACAGTTATTATGTAGGTCCCTGCGCATGCTTTTGTATTGAAATAATGCAAAAATTCGCAAAGGAAGGAAAGTTGATTTTGAGTAGCCTGCCTTCCTTTACGGAATCTCCATAATCCATTCATGCGCGTCCCATAGGGACGCGCATGAATGGATTATCGAGATTCCTTAAAGGAAGGCAGGCTACTCAAAATCAACTTAAAAAACAATAATGAATGCTGTCAAACTGTCAACCGATCGATAATGCAAATACGCGTGCACGTGCTTTACGTTTCTATTTGACCAATCTTAACCAAATTTGGTGTAGAAGTTATTTACAATGCTACGAAAAACATAGGCTACTTTAGTACCTTGCAGTGAGGCCGAAGGCCGAACAACCACATCCGACACGGTCTAGATGGCTAAAGGCGGCCGGTAGGCCGACTGTGCCAGCTAATATAATATATTATTATTCATATTTTATAAATATAAGGGGTGGAGAGGGAGGTCAAAATTAATTTTCTTTTAAATAATCCTTACGTAAGATGTGGGGGGGGGGGGTTGCCACAATCTTACGTACCCTTACGTGGCGGGGGGAGGGGGTCCAAAATTACAAAAATCATTCTTACGTAATTAATGAACGGCCTCTTAACGGATCAAACGATCAACGGATCAAAGGATCAACGTATCAACAGATCAACGTATCAACGGATCAACGTATCAACGTATTTAGATTTCCTATATAGGTGAAAAATTATGTAAATAAAATATAACTTATATTTGGTCTGCATTGAAAAAAAGTTGTTGTTATTTTTGGTCGCCATAATTTTATAATGTAATATCAGATAATCTGCACTAATTAAATTTTTGCGGTTGGTATTTATCATTCACTATATAACTCAGAATAATGAAGCTTTTCCATTCCATTCAGAACTTTACTACTCTGTAATGTACGGTTCATTTTTTGAGGTGGATCAATCCTCTTCTTTCTCTTTTACTTACAACTTAACTTCACCAATTATGTACATCAAGCCACTGCAGTGGTTAACAATAAATAAATTTAAAACAAATTATTGTTTTATTCTACATACGATGTGTTTACAATCACAATTTCGAGGGTTCTGATTAGATTTGAATTATGCGGACAGACACGGAGCCAGATCGTAAGGCTTCTTGCTATACTTTGTATAGAAGCCTAAAAGTAGCGCACTGGGTGTACCCAGTTCTTAGACCTCTATACACACAGAGTATTTCCAACACGATTTGAAACGCTTTGTATGATTTTGAATTATGCGGACGGACAGACGGACGGACAGACGGACAGAGGGACAGACGGATAGACGGACAGACGGACAGACGGCCAGACGGACGGACGGACGGACGGACAGACACGGAGCCAGATCATAAGGCTTCTTGGGGTACTGTGCAGTTGTTCTGACTACTCGAAACAAATTTTCTTCAGCTACACACTAAAGAACACAGTTAATATAGCAAATTGTAAAAATATTAACCGAGAATTTATTATCAAAATTTTGAAATAATCGAGATTCAGTGGTAAAATTAACGAGATTCCCGCGCGTCGCTCATTCTATTGACAGTCCGTGCAGTTTTAATGACCCTAACACTTAGAGTATTTCGCACCGGCAGATGCAGCTCGTCTCTCGTACATGTAACATCGATTACTTTTTGTTTTTACGCGATTTTTTGGGGGTGAAACGTAATAGTTGACTGCCCCATATACCGCAACTATACTTTTTAATGCTATTTCGAGGTTCTCTCACATCCCGGTTTCATTTATGGGTGGCGCCTTCTCGTATGTTTAGCCTAGTAACCAGAGTCAAAACCGCCCTGGAGGGGTGCGGAGCGGAGCGGCGCGGAGCGGCGCGGCGCCCCGAAAGGGTAGGTTTTGACGATGGATTACCCTCCTTATCGAATGCACACCCCAAAATTCGAAGGAAAAAATATTTAATTTTTGCACTTTTTCGGCAATACACGGGTTATTTTCCATTTTTTTGATTATATTTATTACTAATATCCACTAATCACACCCCCATCTATCCGAATTTCAAAGAAAAATTCAAATCGGAGCGAAAAAATTTTACGCATTTTCAGGGGACCGTCATTCAATTGTATAGCGTCTGACCGGGGTCTGCCGCATACTCGATGCTAATTTCCCGTACTTTTCAAAAGTCGATTTTGGGGTTATTTTTTAGGATTTCTCGCATGAAATTTTTTCTATAGCCTAAAATGAGCCTGTTCTTTAGTGTGTAGCTGAAGAAATTTTTTTTCAGCTGGTCGGAATAACTGCACAGTTCCCGCTTCTTGTTATACTTTGTATAGAAGCCTAAAATGAAAACCGCCCGAAAAATTATATTTAACCGTGAAAAATTCAGACAAAAAATTATAATTTAAAATTTTCCTAAAAGATGTTGGCTCTATCGGAAAAAACAAAATGGCCAAAAAGAAACAAAAGTTGATTGGTACATCAATTGTCTGCGTAATATTTTGTGGTACGGGTTGGTTTCGAATCTCGCTCGAGAAAGTTGGAATAATAAAAAGGTTGGGGTCGCCCGTTGAAAGAATTGACGGATGAATTTATTTAAATGTATGTAAAAATTGCTCGCAACCACATATACATAATGGTGTGCCAGGTTGCACTTTTTATAAATGGTCTACCTGTGTTCGCAAAGGTAAAAACAGGTAGTTTTTAAATTGTTAACTGTTGTCTGGGAAAGCGTCGATGGCTGTTGTACCCATTTTATGTCCGGTTTATGTATGTGTTTTTTAGTTATTATTATTTTTTGAAATAATTAAATATCGAATAACTGTTTTATCCCCCACCGATTGGATGTTATATTGTCACAAGCGAATCGCGTTAGTTGGACGTACTTAGCGTGTCTCCACTTAAGTTAAATCAACTTTGTAGGTGGTGTTGTGAACTCATTAACGTATGTTGTTATATATCGCTAGCCACATTCCAAACTATTCCATGTATTGCGATAGTGCAACTTGTTGAATGCGGAAGATCGAGCTGTGGCGGCGTCTTGCCACTAGACAAAGTAAAGACAAAAGGATGACAGGTGAAGGTGGAAGAAGCTATAAGAATGACTGGCTACGATGATTCCAGGTGGCACGAGAAATGCTTTAGTCGCTGTGGACATTGTGTATCTTGTTTACAGTTGGACAATAGCGTAAATGGAAGACCAAATAACGTTGTATCCAAAAGGTAAAAAATAAATAATTCATTTATTACGGCATCTTAATATAAAATATGTATTGCGAATACCAACACGTATAAATAAGAATTGTATCATGTTGCTGTTTTAAAATAAAAAAAATTATTTTTAAAATAATCGTAATTTTTTAAATGTCAACAGGACGATGTCATAAAAAAATTTGCACGTCATTAAATATAAATCGTAATTTTGTCGTTATAAATTTGAATTTGTTGACAGATTTGTGACGGTGGGCTCCGTACGTTACGGGGTGCGTTTGGGAGCTGTTTCACCGCCGCCACCAGGAGCAGGACCACGCTACCGTTCCAAATGTTGCTGGACTTCCACCTCTGGCCCTGACTTCGTCTCCCAGATCCCGCTGCTCGCCACGCAAACTATTAATAGCGGCGATATATTTAGCTGCGTGAATAGAATGAGGATGGTAGAGGATGCTACGTCAGAATTGCCCGACCAAACATTAGTGCGTGGCCAAGTGCTGTACTCGACAAAGTCGTTATTAAAGAACCAGCTGAGACGACGTGCTGTAATTCGACCTGAAGTATATACACGTTTGTGCGAGTGCGGACACGGCGAAAGAAGGGATATTTTTAACAATCTGGATCGTCTCCCAAGATTCCGCTTCGGCGGCAACCGTAATAACAATATTAGTAAAGAACGAGAACGCGATAAAAATGTTGGCGAACATCGATTGAGAGAATTAACAGATAGGTTAAAAAAAGCTCCAATATCAACAACACGTAAACATACTCCCAGAAAATTTTATACTACGCCTTCAACAGATGCAGAAAATATTGAAGACGATAGCTTTCATTCGTTACCATTACGTAGTGCTTCATTTTCACAGGTAGACTATTCTTCCAATGATAGAAAATATGTACGAAGAAAATATTCCCCTCAAGAAATCTGTTCTCAGCAAACTAACTGCAACGAAGATGTTGCACTTCCTAGGTCCAAAAATTGCTTAATCCGACTTTCCACTTTCAATTCGGATAAACAGCCTTCATGTACGATTCCTAACATCGCGGGAGATTTGGACAAGTGCGTGGAGGAAAATGTTCGGGAAACAACTGAAATGATACATTCGGAATGTGATAATGAAAAAACTATTGTAAACCAAGGTGCCTTAACCGAATTAGTTAGTTTCCAAAACACTAATATTTTTCCCGCGCCAAACGAATGCGACAAAAGTAATAACGAAGTTGAAAATAATAATAAATTAAAAGTTGACCAAAGTGCTCAGGAGAAGAAGAGAGACAAGTCGAGAAGGAGAAAAGGAATGTACATTTCTCAATGGCCAAACTCATATCAATCATCGGAAAATTTAATTTCACACTTGGTTCGAGAAAACGTGTTATCATTAGGGGACAATTTAACGCCTAATTTACCGCACGTGCAAGTGAATTGTGATAATTTAAACGACGACAGTACGGACGCAAAACTGCCAAGTCCAGAAGATTCTTTATTAAACACCGAATGGTTTAATAAACCTTGTCGCAGTTTTGACGAAGCCGATTGTTTAGTCAAATCTAATCAGTTATCGCGTGCAGATTCTCTATCCGAAGGAGAATCCGATAAGAATAAGTCGGAAAATCAAGCTTACAATTTTGACGTTTCTGACTGCGAAATAAGGTCGTCCAGCGAAATTATAGAACAAAACTCTCAGTATATACCGCAACGATATTCGAAACGTCCTTTGCGAGGTCCGTACGGACAAATGTTGGAAGCCGAAATGAAGAAGCCGGAAATGTGTCGGAAGAATCAATTCAGAAACGATTTGAAATTTTTGGAAGACATTACAGGATCTTCTGGAACTTCGCTGTCGTGTAGCAATTCAGTGGGAGCTGGAGATCCTAAACCTAAGTGCATAAATAGAATGAGAGGTTCTTCCAATCACTCATTAGACGATACTCAGTTTAAAAATTGTTTAAATTATTTAGCTAATAGTGAGAAATACATGCAGTCGCCGATTAAACGAAAAGTTAGCATAGATTTGGATACCCTCCGCGGTGTTCGACAAGAACCCGAGCAACAATTGGTAGTAAGTCATCAGCGAACGACTTCAAGTCCTTCCAAATTGGAAGGCATCAACTCATCCGTCGATGTTTCAAACGAACTTTTGGAACACCTGCTACGAGGAAGTTCTGAACAATTGGCCACAAATGAGAACCTTCAACGATATAACGTAAGTAATTTTATTTGGAATTTATAAATATCTCGGAGCGGCAATTTTAAAATTTCTACGGTATCGTAATAATTTGTAATAAAATATTTAGCGAAAATTAAATTTAACTTGATTCAAATTTTGAGTAAATAATTATGTAATTAAAGTTAATTTTCCTTAATTTTGCACCCGGATCGTAATTGCGTATGTAGCGTCGCAACGCTCGGCGTCGGCGCATCGACACTTGTATTTTAGTTCATACGACATGATCGTAAGGTGTGGCATGATCGAAATGTGATGTTGCTAAAAATGAGCGGGCCTAGTTCAAAACGTGAATTAAGGTTACGCTTAGACGGGTGCACTCCTGGTGAAGACAGCGAAGATGAACCCCAGGGTTATTCCGTACTTTTTTCAGAATTATTGTCTATATCGGTAATCTTTTCTAGCGCCACTGTTTTCTTTGTGTTTTAAATAATTGTACCAGGTGTTTACATTTTAGGATACACGAACCCACGTGGTTGTTGAGCTTTTTGATACCGAGCGATCTTACGTAGAATCGCTTCAAATTTTAGTTTTGGTGAGTTCGACAATTTTAATTCATATTTATGTCAACATGCACGATTTTTTAGAAATACTTAGAACCATTGAAAAGCTCGGAAAATGCTGGTCTTCTCGATGCTACCCTTGTAGATGAAATTTTTTTTCAGGTAACTTTTATGAGATATTTTCCATTGCGTTGTTACATATAAATTAACTTCAGATTCCTTCGTTGTTAAATTACCACCAAGTGTTTTTAGAAGAATTAAAAAAACGATTGGAACATTGGGACAATAAACAAAAAGTTGGAGATATATTTTTGGAAACAGTATGATATTGTTAAAATATTTAAATAATTTTATTTCACCATCCACTTTTACAGTTTTCGAAACCCACGGTGATCGATAGTTACACAAACTACGTGAATAATTGGAAGCGTGCGAGAAATATCATAAAAAATGCCCAACAGTCGAAGCCAACGTTTGCCAAATTTTTGGAGGCAAGAATTGTACAAATTTTGACCGTACTTTTAATACATTAACTTTTATTGCAGAACACTGCTAGGGAGCATAAGGGAAAATTACCTCTAGATTCTTTGTTAATCAAGCCTATACAAAAATTTCCTAAATACGAACTTTTAATTCAACGATTAATTAAGCACACGGATTTAAATCACCCCGATCATAGTTTGCTCATTTCGGCCCAAAAAGAAATTCACGATTTGCTTCTTAAAATAAATTGTACTGAACGAGAAGCATTAGAATTAGAGCAGCTTAGAGAAATTGAGAGTTTGATTGAAGGGTTGATAGAATTGGTGGCGGCGGATCGCCAGTATTTGAGGCATGATTTGGTTAGCATGGCAGCAAGTGGAGGAACTCGAAAGGAGAGAGCGTTATTTCTCTTTTCCGATTTGCTACTCGTTACGAGTATCAAACGGAAGAGTGGTACTATACGGAAACCCGTATCTGGACAGGGGAGTGTTACCAGCACACTGGAAGCCAACAAGTACAAATTACTGATGAAAATCTCTTTGGACGATTTGGAAATCGTCAAAGCGAAAGATGAAAGTTTGAAGCAAATGATGGTGGAAATTGAAAATTTGACCGAAGACGTTTCTATATTAAACCAAATTAACGATCTCACCTATTCCTTACACTGCCACCATTCAAGTTTAGATGAAATCGTCAAAGATATGATAGAGAAAATTGGGAAGCAGCTTACTGAGCAACAAAACAGCGATTCGCAACTTGCTTGTTTGGAAATGACTCTTAATACAACGTAAGATATTTGTTTGGGAAATTATGTATATTTCACACAAAACTTTGTGTTTTTCAGGAACGGATTGGAGAACATTTCGATAGCTTTCGCAAAACCTGAGAAAAGAGTGTCATGGGAGGAAGCCTTCAACGAAGCCAAACATAAATTAGGTAAGTTTTTACTGAACTTTATTTTTTTCTGTCAAGTTCATAAATCGAGTAAATATTGATGAAAATTATTGAAATATAGGTCAAAATCATTAAGCTCGGTAGTTTATGCCTCGATATCAATTTCAAATTAATTAGAATGTCAACAATAGTTCGAGAATTGGGTTAATTCCAGGTGATTAAATAACTAGGATTATGAAAAGGTACACATTTTCAAAATTTTCATATTGAAAATAATCTACTGCGATAAAAAGAGTATTGATGTGATAGATTTATAAATAGATGAGTTTTTATGCATGTCAACTACATAAAATTGCTGCACACTGCTACTGTAATTTTTTGCGATAAAATTAAAATTTTCTTTCATTTTAAATTCCATTATGCTATAAATGTGTTTATCCACGATAGGTTATTTAAATATTAGTTCAAAGTATAAATCAATTCAATATGGGAATGACTAATAACCCACTTCTTGAAAAATAATCAATATTTTATTATTTTAAGAAATTGTTGATATCGGATAAATCGAACAATTGAAATTAATTTTTTTATAAACGATAGTTGTGAGAATAAAATGATTTATATAAAATAATTATTTCCTACTAAAAATAGATATCTGCGTATATAGGAAAATAGCACAGAAAATATAATTACAAATAAATTTAATATAAATTGCATCCGTAGAAGCCAAGGATATTTAAAAAAATCGCATCAAGTTGCATATTAATTTATTAATAAAAGTTTTAAATTAATTTATAAATTATGCACGATTCATACACACAAAGACGTAATAATGTCACCCATACGTGATTTTAGTGTCAAATTTCTACACAAATAGGTTGTACTTAAATTTATTGTAATTTTCTTTAACATAACGGTTTTTACAATTTAATTGCGAACGTAATTCTCTTCAGTATTTAATTATATAAAGCAAAATACGTAAATTATAGAATTATTAGGGATTACCTAGACGATTTTCGCATCTTATTAAAAAATTAAAACGTTTTACATTTTAGTCTGTATACATCTTTAAAAAATTAGCGACGAGAATCGCTTACAAGCTCCAGGCGATTTTCGCCTTTAAAGATTCTTGTACCACGCCGCTCAAACCGTTCAACTTATTCATATTTTTTAATCATATTTTATAACTACAGGCCAACCTCAATTTTTTAAGACCTCGACCACCCGTTTAGCTATCCGAAAACCCCTTACCAAAAAAACACCTTGCGTTGTTTATACAATGATTTTAATATATTTGCTTTTAGTTCAAACAAGTTGGAATTTAGCAAACATTTGATTATCAGATACCCTAAAATCACCTGTTGGCTTCTCCCCCAATAAAGATTTCAACCCCCTCAACGTAGTTTTCCGCTTATAACTGGCTTAATTGTGTGCTCTTAATTTTGGTCGGTGAAAATTTTCCATAAAACCCCGCTTTTTGTTTATTTTTTATTTAATTTAAACATTCAAATACATGTCTGCCAAACTTCAGATTTTCCGATTTTTTTCGCAAGCCATAGTATAGGCGTACAAAAATGTTTCTAGTTTTGATTTTTGATGACAAACTCGATTCTGACACAAAACGTCTATTCGAACACCCAAATTCCGCTATATTATGATTTGTTTTCCTTATCTTGATAAAATAGTCGCAGTTTTAAAAAAATAAAACGAATTTGAAATTTTACCTTTTTCTAGAAATTCAGACAGTTTTTATTGCAATAGTTCAAAAAATGTATGACAGATTTTACATTAAAGGTGAGAATCGCTTGTACTTTAAAGGATTTGGTAAACCCCATCCAAACAGTTCAAGTTTATGTTTCTAAATTTCCCCTTTAAGTATAGGCCAGCTTGCATGCATGCCCCTAATATGCCCCAGGCAATATTCATTTTAAACCATTTTTGGAATCTTGTCTAGACTCTAGATGTGATGTGTGTGGTGTTTTTTTGCCAACGATTACAGACAAACGTATGCACCAATTGAGTTGAAATTTTATACACAAGCTTGAAGCAGCCACATATCTAAAAATCTGATTGAATTTTGGTTGAAAACCGTCCATTTTTAATCCATTTTTTATAAGAATGAAAATTGCTAAAGCGCAGTGCCGCTTCCAGGTGGAACATATGAGAATGACAATTGTATCAATCGAGAGAGATTATTTTTCCGCCTCTTATGATACCCAACACTTGATATTTATTTTTCTCCTAAATTATTGTTAAAATACAAAAATTAAATAAGCGGTTTTAAGAAAAATTGAGTTGCCATGTACATATAAATAACATACAACAAATTACAAATTAAATTTGGTAATTTTTATATTTCAAAGTGAGTTGTGTAATTTATCAAGTTAAAAAATGTAATATAAAATGAAGTATAATCTGGTGAATGGGAAAGTAATGTGTTGTCACATCAGATGTATATAGCCAAAAACATCCCTGTGTAAATTTATGAAGAGGTCCGGGAAAGTACGATCTAAGTCCATTTTTGAACAAAATTAGTTGTACACGGCAAATGCTTCCCCCCCAAACCGCAGTTTTACTATGATTAAAAGCACCCCTTAAAAATCGATCCAAGTCCTTTGAATTGGCGATCAAAATTATGTGCACTTTGAAAGAGCGATCTAAGTCTCACAACTTTCAAATCGTTATATCGTATCTCGGTTTGTACAATAATTTATTACTTAGATCGTTCTTCCCCGGACCTCTTCATATAATCGAGATATTGGACAAGATATAAAACTTAAACCTTGTTCAATATCCCGATCAACAGGGATAATACATAATGAAATGATGGAACTAAATAGATTTTCAGCATTTCAGAACTTTGTAAAGATTCTCTATTTCCGTCGTCCGGAATATTGTTAAACTGTAGGTCCCCTATGCTCTTTATACATTTTAAATGCGCAACGAGTTCAGGTAAAGATGTTAAAAACCGAATGAATGTTAATAATAAAATTGTTCATAACACACCTCATTGGTTCCCTTTTTAGTTAGCTATCTAGAAAAGTTGCAGTGCGGCCTTTAGGCCGCACAACCATGGCTTTCTGATGGCCTCGTAACTTTCTAGTAATATAAAAATTTACGTGATGTATTAGGTAGTATGTCTATGAGTACTGAGTTAACTGCGCCTATTTTAAGAATAAACACCTAATGTGAAGAAATTGATTAAACCTAAGAACATTATTTTTATTTAATTTGTGACCCGCAGACAACTTATAACGATAAAATTACCCGCAGCGTAAAGAAGTTGAACATCTTTGCCCTAAACTAAACTTGACAGATAATAGTTTATGTTATTTATATGACAGATTACATTAGAGGTGAAAATAGTTTGCAAGTTACTAAGCAATTCTCGACTTAAAAGTTTTTTGCCCTAAGCTTGACTAGTATGTAAGTACCCAATTATAGATAAATTTAAATTGAATTTATTAAAGATCAAACCAGGCAGTCTGATGAGCGGGATAGTCAGATATCAAGCTGGAATGTAGGATTTTCCTGCCGTGGTTCAAATTCCACGTTAAACTATAGGTTCCACTTTAATTGTTCTGTAATTTAAAAATTGAAATTTTGATTTGAATGATTTTGCGTATCTGGGCAGAATATTTTGCGAAATAGTGCTGAAAAAGGTAAAAATGGCGGGTGTATAAAAGTATGTTAACGCCAATTTTGTTGGAAGCATGGGAATGCGGTTAAAATGACAAACTTAAGAAATGTAGTATGTGTAAAAACTCTTATAGCAAAAGTCAGTAGTTTTTAATAAATGTATACTTCAATTCAAGTTTAGATATAACTAAAAATGGAGAAACTAGGTAGTAGTTTCTTGCCAATAAAAGCAATGCTGGGTGTCGACCGCTTTCGGTTTATTAAATCATCCTCAGGATGCCTAAAAAAGATGCAGGAATTATGTAAATATGCATCTATATACGAACCACTGATCAGACTTTGATTGGATTTTGGATGGATTCAATCTAATGGAAACAAAAGTCCATAAATTACCACTATCAGGAAAGGATAAATAATGTAAAAGTTATTTTGTGTTTTTGGACAGGACATGATAAAGCACTTATAGTTTTCCTAACCAAAATTAATATCTACACAAAAACAGAAAGTTTAGCATTGAATAGAAATTTAAAAAAATGAACTGTTTAACCTTAACATCAAAACACAGTGCCATTATTTCATGCTCTAATAGGCAGAACATTGATTGTTCCATGACCATGGATAAAGCAGAAAATGAAGCTCCAGTGATCAAACAAATGGCTAATTATAACGGATACCTTGGAAAAAAGAAATTCAACATGCCAAAATGAGATTTTTGGGCTCACACGTCTACACAGATATCAAAGCCACTCTATACATCTTCGACTTGGGAAAAAAATAGTACAATGCCGAATCGAATGGAAAAGCCACATGATGTAACTCTATAAACCAGTCGGAAGATCCGAAAAAATATGGAAGGACAAGAGGTGACGTAGCAGTCCAAAGAAGAACGCGAAGAAGACTATTATACCTTTACTACTTCACATTGAAACTAATTAATTTTAAATTTGGATAAATTGGACCTTTTTTAGATGACAATAAATATTAGGGAACCTGTATTGGAAAAACGGGTAGGTTATTATCAGGATCGCGGAATAGATCAAAAAATGCTCGAAATCCAATTTTGGGATATATCTGCAAGAGACGGGATATGAGATAAACATAGAAAGGATAATATATTATGCTAAATATACTTACATATATTCTACAGTTTGGTATATGTATAGATATATCATTATTTGTTTGTTTAATATCTGTACACGTATTGATAGATTATCTAATGTTATTTTATTTACTCATAACTGTAACGATTTATGTATTCATTGCAAAGTTAATGTTATTTTAAGAGTCTGTTATATTTGTTTTATAACCGGATTCCGAAATATTCGTTACACAATTTTATAATTTGACGCCTGAGTAGATTTTTTATACGAAAATCTGTGTTCTTATATTTATGTTAGGTTATGTAGTATGTCCGAAGATGGTTTAATAAGCCAAAACCTATCAAAATCTATATAATAAATTATTGAAAGACTTGAAATTATAATCCTTTTTTTTGCTTGCCCTTTGTAAATCTTATTAAAAATTGAATTGAATTTGTCCCAAATCCACTGGCCCAAAAATTTAGAAGGCTCAACTACAAATACTCAATCTACTTTATCTTCCTAACCTAAAAACCATTTAAAGTCGTCCCCGACATTTAAAATTTAATTTTGTTTTGCAGCTGTATCAGGAGATAGAAGACCAACTCCAGAATTAATTGCTGCAGTTCCGATACGTAAAACCAGAGCAGGTTTACAATTTACTTGTGCTGCTCCTACTATTGGTGATAATAGAAAGGATGTATGGGTATGTAACAGTGATGGGTATGTTGGACAAGTTTGCGTTCTTAGTTTGCAACCAGAGCCTAACGTTACATCTTGCAATGGAGTGTGTAATGCAAGAATTATTTGTATCGCATCGATTCCTGGATCAAATAGTGAATTAGTACAAAACTACAAAGACAGTATTAAAGCAGAAATTAAAGAAGACCACAATAGCGCTATTCATTTTGACAGTAGTTCATCTAGCGAGGATGAGGAAAAAAGTGATATAGAGGAAAATATAGAATCGAACAGTAGAAGTTCAACTGCGATTCGTTTCATTGAAACAACAAGCACTGATTCAGAAGAGACTGATCATCAGCAATCAACAATGTGGTTGGGAACTGAAGATGGATGCATTTATGTATACAATTCGATAGATAATATTCGTATTAAGAAAAGTAAAATAAAACTCCAACATGGTTTTTCTATTTTATCTATTATGTAAGTCTTATATCTTTTTGGAATCTTCTTTCATAATTTCTTCTTATATTTTTTAGATATTATGAAGATAAAGTATATGTAGCTTTAGCAAATGGTGATATAATTATATATGAAAGAGAAAGTTGTAAGTCAAAACTTCATTTTAGTCAAAATTTATTTATTACTAATTTATTTTTTTAGCTGGTGGATGGAACACAAATTCCCCTATCACTGTTTCTGTTGGATCAACAGCAATACCGGTATCCAGAATGATTCCTGATTTGGAGAAGCTTTGGTGTGGTTGTGGAAACACTATCAAAGTTTTTAATACCGAAACATTGGTAGTGGAAAATAGTCTCACGGTCAATAATGATGCAAATAAACCCATTACATCCATTGTATTATCAGGGAACGCAGTTTGGCTCTCTTTACAAAATTCTGCTATTGTTAAATGCTTTCATACCATTTCGTTTGAATTGCTCTGTGAAGTTAATGTCGCCCCTGCCGTTACGAAAATGTTAACAAGTGAGTATTATTTATTGTTATGCCAGTTTGCGCGGCACTTTGATGACAATGAAATGAACATCAACCTTGTTTGTTCGTTCGTTTTAAGTTAATGGTTTTAGCAAATGTTTTGCTCTTTTTTCTGTTATAAATAGTCAATATGTGAAAATATGTTAATATCTGGATGCTACACAAGGTATTTTCAAGAGATAAGTTCATTGACTATGTTGGTTTTGCTCAATTCGTCCATATGGACTTTTTATTGTATATTAAGCAAATATTAACTCTTGGCTCTTTTTGTCTTTTAATAGTCAATATTTGAAAACGTGATAATATCTCGATGCAATGGCGAGATTAGTTTTGCTCAATTACAGAATCACTCAAATGAAACGGATAAGCGACTTCTTGAAAGCACTTGGAGATAATTGAACTTAATCCCCCGACTGAAAACCTTTTAACATGTCATATTGTACTGAATTATTTGCATTTTAATTGTGAAACAATTTACAGGCTGTGACGATATAATCAGACAGCATAAAGCAGCTTGTTTGAGAGTAACTTCACTTCTGGCAAGTAAGGATTTACTTTGGATTGGAACCTCCGCGGGTGTTCTACTTACTATGTTGTTACCGCATATAACGCCAACGACTACAAAAATGAGTAATACTCCCTGTGTTATTGGGGTCCCTTATGGCCATACCGGCCACGTTCGATTTTTAACCAATATGGAATACCAAACTACAAACGGTGATAATACACACAACAGATATTCGTATAAAGGGAAACCAGAACAAAGAAATAATTCGAAATTACTGGTGATATCAGGGGGAGATGGTTATGAAGATTTTCGAAGTGCAAATATATCAGAAGTGGCTGGCCGTGAAGATTCGACAAACCATCTCCTTTTATGGAATATTTGATGTTGATCATTTTTGTGCAAAATTTATTTTATTAAAAAAATTCAACTATGTGTGGCATATCTGAATATTTAAATGTGCGAGTGATAACTGCATTTTTGTAAATTGTGTGATAGTAATGTTAGGTTTTGCTTGACTTTATGGTTCAATTATGTTTTGGCGTAAATTAATAAGTACCAATTTATGTTCCTAGCGCATTTTTAAATTTTAGTGAGATGCAAAATAGCTTAATGGGAAGTATTATAAAATATAAAATTTTATGGGGAAAAAATTAAAGTTTATAATTTTATCTTTAATGTAGGTACGCGTGAGATGTTTTAATAATGTTGCTCAAAAAGAGACCCACGTTTTTATACCTAGTTCAAAAATATCAAGTATTTATGTTATCTTTATTTTATATATTTTATATTTTTTAAGTTTTATAAGTTTTTGTATTTTTAAATATTGAGCAGTAAAGCGGCATTTACATTTACGTACTTTTTATAATGAAAATCTCAAGTTGTAAATATTTTTATAATCTTAAATTCGCTTTTTTATTTTTATTTTATTTATTTTAAACAATTACCTTTTATATGGTGCCTTTATTAATTAATTATATATTCAGTGACGATTTTTTTTAAAGAAGCAACAATACTGATTTTAATATTGTCCCTTGCATATTACAAGAGTAATTTATAATAAAATATACAAACAGAACTCTGTTTATTTTTGATAATTGTGTTAAAGTTATGTTGCATAACTTTATAGAAATATTGATTTTTATACAGAATATCAACTTAAATTTATTGTACATATCGAAATATTTGTAATATTTCATCTTTGCAACTATGTCTTTTAGTTTAATTGAAGTTGTGTAATTATTTTTTTATTCTTCAATTGTAATAATTGATTACAAATTATTGACAAATAAAATATTTTATGAACTGTATATTGAATCTGAGTATCAAAATAAAATAGAATATTTTTTCGATTTGCAGAGTTGGCATAGCAGAAACGTATCAATTGTAAAGACCTACTCTTATTGCTCAAGATTCAAAAGTATAATATATTTATTTATTGAAAATAAACGAATTTTTACTTAAATTTTGGTTTTATTGTCTTACAGTGAAGAATTTCTATATTCCATGCTCATCCCCGTTAATAAAAATCAATCCATTTTTAAATTACATTTTTTTATTAAAATTTTTGAATTTTCTGTTTGAGTTCAAATAATTAATGTTTTTGGTAAAATCTAAATCATTTGAGGCTATTCAAAACAGGAAAATGTAACATTTGTAATATTTAAACAGGATCAAAATTTTTGACTTTTTCATTTTAATTATTATAATTTTATTTTTATTTTAATTTATAAAAGTTTAGCTAATATAAAAATGGAGATATGACGTTCCAAAACGAATCTAATTTTTTTCAATTTTTGCCGAAAATCGTGAAATTAGGGTTCTTTTTCTTCGAAGCCTAAAAGTGATAAACACTTGTTTATTTATCATAATTTATACCATTTCCGAAAAAAAGAGATTTGTTCCACCAGGGCAAATGCTCCAAAATTACAACTAATTTTCTTTTCAGTTTTAAGTATAACTTCATTTAATTTACATATCAACTCATATATTTTTTTCGTAGAATGCACAAAAATCAAGCAAATTTCGAAAACTGAGACTGAAAAGTATCCTTCAAAAAAATGGTAAAAAAATGACAAAGTTTGAAAGCTTATCGGTAAGGTAAAATTGAATTTTTAAATTTGTAGAAAGTTAGGGGTAATTTTTGGCGAAAGAAAATAGAGTGTCAAGTACAAAATAATTAACATTTCCGATATTTCCTTCTGTTTGAGTTTAACCGAGAAGTTAAGGCATCGGAGGCCGCTAGAACCATTTGTGCCGTTTACGGAGAGAACGCCGTCGTGGAAAGTACTACACGAAAATGGTTTTCTCGTTTCAAAAAGGGGCATTTTGATATGAATGATTTCCCACGTTCAAGGAGACCATCCGGCTTTGATGAAGACCGATTAAATGCTTCAATTCGTGATGATCCACATCAATCGACTCGGGAATTGGGCAATATGATGAATTGTGACCAATCAACTATCGTACGACATTTGCATTCCATGGGCAAAGTTCAAAAGTTGGATGTTTGGGTACCATACGTTTTGAACGACAACAACAAAAATCAGCGTGTTACCATTTGTGCTTCTTTGCTTGCTCGTCATCGTTTAGCTCTCCAACAACATCGGCCCTTTTTGTTCCAAATTATTACTGATGACGAAAAATTGTGCCTTTACATCATCAACAAGAACAGAAATGAATGTCTGAACCCTAACAAACAAGCAAATCCTTGTGCAAAAGCCGGTGCCCATCCACGCAAGGAAATGTTGTTCATCTGGTGGGATAAAGAAGGCGTCATCTACTATGAAGTGCTTCCGAGGAATGTAATCATCACTTCTGAGGTTTATTGTCAACAACTGCGTCGCCTGGAGCTGCAATTCAAGAAAAACGAACGGCCAGACGTCATCAAGTGGTTTTGCAGCATGATAATGCCCGCCCGCATACTGCTAACATTACAAAAGCAGCTATTGAAGACCTCGGTTGGGAGGTTATTCCACATCCGCCCTATTCTCCTGATCTTGCTCCATCAGATTTTCATCTTTTCCGCTCTCTATCCAACAATCTCCGCGGAATCTCATTTAATAACGACGTTGCTCTTCATAACTGGCTCGACGACTTCTTCACCTCCAAACCACCGGATTTTTGCAGGGGTGGAATCGAAAAGCTGCCAGAACGTTGGGAGTCAATCATAAACAATGCAGGAGAAAATATTATTGATTAGTTTATGTATTTTTTATATTTAAAAAATAAAATTTTAAATTTAAAAATAAGCTATAAACTTATGCATCAACCCGATAGTTGAAATAAATGAAAAAAACTGCGGTAAATATATGTTTAACCCTAAGAAACAACCTTTCAAATAGTAGTGAAATAGGCGTCTTTTGTTGGCTGTTAGAATTATTAGGCCACGCCGCACTCTCACCTTGATATAAATAGTGGAATAATTTCCGATTTTTATTTGTGTGAGCTTCTAGCTTTTTAGGTTAATCTTCCCAATCCCAGTTATTCAGCTATGGGTCGAGAGAACCTTCGGTGAATTAAATCATCAGCTGACGCAAGTCCTGACCGGCCATGGCTGCTTTAACAAATATCTTTTTAGATTCAAGAAGCTAGGCAGTCGCACCTGTAGCTATATTGTGAAGAAGAGGATGACGCCCGGCATACCCTCTTCAAATGCCCTAGGTGGCAGGAGATTAGAGAGGCCTAGGGCATCAACACCTTAAGCCCGCACTCTCTGAGAGGCGAGATGCTTTAGGGGGAAGTGGAATGGGCAACGATCATGAGCGGGATAACCCGCATTATGAGAGAAAAGTTCGAGGAAGAGCTGCTACGCCAAAACACTGCGACTTAACCGAAGCAGTCAAAGAAGAGCAAAGTCCCGAAAGGGCAGAAGGGAAGTTCGGCTGATGGCAGCGGAAGAAATACCGTGAGGTGAAACCCGCTGACATCCGGGAGGGGGTTTTTAGTGGGCTGACCCCACACTACCACCCAGCACGGGCTGGTGGTGTCTTGTATAAGATTTTCCCCCTTCCGACATGCAATAAAAGAAAAGGTTAATCTTGTGAAAATTATCCCTGAACGCGACAGATCCAAAAAACTGCGGATCCAAAAAGAAATAGGTACAGATCTAGAGTTTTCGGTTACTTATTATTTTTGTGTGCATCAAACTTTTTACGTTAAACTTAGAAAAAATATCCCTGAGCGTGGCAGATCCAAAAAACAATAGATTCGTAAAAAACGGATCTAGATTTTTTGGTAAACTTGGAAAAATTTAATGTAATACACGTAAAATTAACGATGAACTTCTGAGGGTAAATCTTATTCTTCTTCTTGAGTTTCTGAATGTTTTATTAGAAAGTTCGATACATTTTAGAGTTATTTAGGAATAATTTAGAAAAATCATCAATCACTATTATCCTCATTTTAGATCACGCTAGGTCCAAATACTTGTTAATACGTCATCTTTATGTAGAACTTTTTTTAGATCTTTGAGAGGCATAATATTAATGTGCATCGATGGACTAAGTCAGATAAAAAGTTCCACGAAGTTCAAATTCGAATCCGAAAATTTTATACAGTTGACTCGCGATAATCCGACAGTTACGGGACCGAGGGGGTGTCGGATTATCAAAAATGTCGGATTACCGAAGGTTGATTTTTTAAAACTGAATTTTGACTTCTAAGACAAGAAAATTTAAACAAAATGAATAATACTCAAAGATTCAGCGAGTACAGGTTTCAGCTGCGGAGATTGACAATCGCTCCGCTGCGCTTCGCTCGTGCAATCTCCTTGCTAAAACCTGTACTCGCTGAATCTTTCAGTATTGTCCTTGCCCTTGTGTTGTAACAAGCGAACATAATATCAGCATTAAAGGAGCACTCAGCAAATTACACAAGGCGCCTCTCTTCCAAAAGTGCGAGTCAGCGTCTGTGATGCAATCAGACGCGGCGTCGGACTACCGAGCGTGTCGGACTGTCAAACGTTGGATTATCGCGAGTCAACTGTATTAAAAATTATTGCAAACTTTTATTTAATTATTATTTTATTATATATCTTGATTACCAAACGTTAGTTACGCCATTGTATTTATTGAAAAATAAAATAGTTCAAAAATATTTACCATTGCAGATAACTGCAACGCAATTAAAGTATTCTGTAAAGATGTATTCAAAAATAAAATGAACAGAGATGTATTAAGAAAAATCTTAATTAATTTAATTAATTCTTAAGAAAAATAATCACTAAATTTGCGTTCCTGTACATTTTTTTAAAAGAATATTCTACCTATATTCAGAATATTCTTTTTTTCAAAATTCAAAATAAATTTTTTTTTGTTTTTCATAGTCTCGTTTAAAATTACGTTTATTTTACTAATTAATTGTGGATGAATGAATAAAATATCTCACTATAGCATTCAAACAAGGCTTTTTACATTTAATTACAAAATTTTGTACATTTATCTAACTAATCACTTTAATTTATTATTGTAATAAATCCTCTTTATTTTTTCTATTTATTTTTCTATTTATTCTTTAAAGAAATACAAAGGTTATTGGGAAACTACATCATTAATTACATTTTGTTAATTATAATCATCTTAATTTCAGCCAAGTTAATAAGCAAACTTTCAACGTGGAGTTTAATTGCGAAGAACATAAAAATATTTTCAGAAAACTAATTGCAAAAGTCTTCGATAATTAAATTTTAACTGAAAAGTTCAAATGTTTCTTTTTTAATTTGTCATTGTAGTGATCCCTCTAAACTATTTGACTAAATTTTAATTTTTGCTAAACAATTTGAACTAATGACATTTACTTCTTTTCTACGACAGTTTGTAGCTATGTGTCCAAACTCATTGCATTTCAAACATCAAATTTTTAACAAAAAAATCGATTTTGCGACAAATTTAGAAGATTATTAACCACAAATATGCTAAAAATTTACCCCACCTGTCATAAAGATTGAATTATTACTGTTCAAATCAACCAACGTATTTTCATGTCCCTCTTCGATTTTGCTCAAATTTTGTGTACTTCTAAGATATGCCAAATAAATGGCCCCATATTTTTTCGTTTGGCCCTAAAGTGGCCTGTTTACATTTCACAGCCCTCCAAAATAAGTCAAATTTGGTTTGTAGAGTTTCTATATAAATTATTGCTACTGGCCGAACCGTAGCACTTATAGAGACATGATTTTTTTATGAAATGAAGATATTGAATAGACTTTTTCAGTGATTTTTGTGTGTAAATAATTAAGGTTACATAACGGGAACCCTGATCAAATTTTTACTTTGAGTGCCTCTCCCCCAAAAAGGGCTAATTCAAAATTCTAAAAAAATTATATTATCTTTATTATATTTTTGGCTACTTGCTTACTAAATTTTATAGGGTTTTGGTTTAGGAGTGACATCGAAATGAATGAAATGAATTACTAATGAAAATGTTTACATTTTTATTAGTAAACCAAAAGCGTGCCCACTCTAAAATTTGGTACGCATGTATCCAAAATTATAATAAAAATAATATCATTATTATTTTAAATTACTCCCTTTTTGGGGGAGGGGCACTTAAAGTCAAAATTTAATCAGGGCTCCCATTTCAAACACAAAAACTTACTGAAAAGGCCTATTCAGCATCTTCATTTCATAAAAAAAATCGTGTCTCTAAGTGGTACGGTTTGGCCAGTAGAAATAATTTATCGACGCTCTGCAAGCCAAATTTGACTTATTTTGGAAGGCTATACAATGGAAACGGGATAGTTTAAGGCCAAACAAAAAAATACGGGTCCGTTTATTTGGCATAACTTAGAAGTATACCAAATTTTAACAAAATTGAAGGACATCAAAATAATTGCAAAAAATTAGTTGATTTCATATTATGGAATGACCCAAAATTTTAACGTTCAATATTAATTATTATAAAATAATATTAAATAAATAATAAAATACAAATAGTAACTTCTGTGTGATATTACATCGTCTCGCAATGTAAAGTAAAAAAAAACTGCACATGACAAATCAATTTATAAATGTCTCTCTTCATTCGTTGATATCAAAAAGAGACGGAACAATCAACTCGTGTATTCCAAAAACAATTATGTTCATTTTTATTTTTATGTTTTGTTTTTCATTCATCATTTCCGTACTTTTCAACCGAGTTTTACAAGTTTTATCTGACCTCTAAGTTTAATCATAATACACGTTCATACCTGATTTCATGTTAGTGGTTTAACGATTCAGGTTGTGCGATTGATAGATACTAAATTTTTTTATACCTTAGATACACACACAGATGGATATCATACCAATAATTATCAGGATATCATACCGAGTTTTTTAATAGCAAAATTTCAATTTTTGATTTTCAGTTGGACTTGGTTTTTAAATTTGAAATAAAACCCACATTTTGGATGGAAGGTTTTTATTAACTTAGAAAGTAGAAAGTCTACAATTTATGAATGAAAAACAATATCGGAAAAATATTGATCAAGACCACGTATACAGACGTCGATCCTTTTGTCAAAATTTTCAATTACATTTTTGCATAATTGCTACTCTATCTCACCAATTGCGCGTCGTCTGTTGGTTTTCAGGACAGACAGACACACAGATACATTTAGGCTATTATATAAAATATGTCGATAGTAATGTCGATGGCTTTTATCACCCCAGGAGTTCACACAAATACCTAATAATGTCGGCAAAAAAAACAATAAAAACTTTTCGATTTATTTAATAAATCCCCCCCCCCCCAAGATTCACTTAAATAAACAAATTAATGCTGACAGGACAGTCCAGCTTGTATATGTCGAGAAATAAATAGGACATTGGAACCTGTACTTTATCGATCTGATTGGCTAGATAATGTTGATGTTTCGTGTTGAGGCGTGGCAATTAGTATATTATATTAATTTCACCTTTCTCTCTAAATTTTGTGCCCTTTCATTGAAGAAAGTCACGTTCGGGCATAAAATAGGAAGCTGCAGAGGCCGGGGGCTTGGGGTCAGACGGTAAAAAAGATTAATAAATAAATGTTTTATAATTTTCTTGACATCCAAAATTGCCCCTATTAGAAAACAATGTCCCTTTTGTATAAGGTATAGATGTATAGGGAAAGTTCGAAGATATAGGCGAACGAAATTTAAAATAATTCTAGATGAAATAAACATAAAGAAATTTTTTTCATGTTATTTTATCTGTTTTTATATTTGTAATAATAAATTCTTGCTTTAATTGAATGCTATTGCTGTGTAATAATCCAAGTCACAATACGGGTTCATTTATAGCAAAGTACCATGTATACTTAAGTTAATCGCTTCTAGAAAATTACGGTGTGTTGACTGAAAATTTAAAAATTAGAAAGCGTCGTCAATATTTGATACAAATATTTAAACCATTTGACCTAAAATCTTATAGAGCAATTGGGCATTTATTTAGATTAGTAACTAAAACAATAATCCTGTAGTTAGAACCAGGAAGGTACCTTCTTCTTCTTAACGTGCCTATCCGTTACCGGATGTTGGCGACCTCTCTCCTATGTAATGTGTTGTGCGTTTGTAGTACTATCACACACATAGGGGACCTACTTGTTTAACGCGGGCTCCGAACCGCGGGAAGTGTATACACTTCATCTCCAGAGAGGCTGTTCTAAGCAGATTACACCTCGGTGGTTTGCCATTGCCTTCCGAGGGGAGACGGTCAGAATAAA
This sequence comes from Podabrus alpinus, assembly GCA_932274525.1. Lineage (NCBI taxonomy): Eukaryota > Metazoa > Arthropoda > Insecta > Coleoptera > Cantharidae > Podabrus > Podabrus alpinus. Next base: position 9,395,172 of record OW026455.1, read on the forward strand.
GTTTTTACTGAGCCCGGAGTCGAACCGGGCATTCAGCATTAGCAGCAACGCACTTAACCGCTTAAGCTGATAACCGTAAAGGAAGGTACCGAATATGTACAATTTAAAAATTGTGTACTTCCCCCCGCGAACTTTCCAAAATAGGATACATTTTTGAAATTTTTAAAGTGTTTTAAAGACAAAATCAAAAAAGATATACTTCAAAATCGGCTATATTTCGATATAGTGGAAACTTAAACTTATCAGCAGTGTACAGATTTCATTGTTTCAAAAATATGGTCTTTACTATATTGTCATTTTCTTGATATTTTGGAGCTCGAAAAATATCTATAAAATTTATCAACTTTCAATTGCTTCACGTTATAAACAATTTTAGGGTACGGTCCCCTAACCCTGGTCGCTCCAAATAAATTGAAAATTTCCTATTGCAAAGAGGAAGGTTTATATAGTTTACTGATATAATTTAAACTTGAGAAGGTATTATCAAAATTTTGAGTTAATCGATTTTGAAGTTTGCAAATTTACATGTAAAATTAACGAGATTCCCGCGCGTCGCTCATTCTGTGACGGTGCGTGCAATATGAATGACCCTAACACTTAGAGTATTTCGCACCGGCAGATGCAGCTCGTCTCTCGTACATGTAACATCGATTATTTTTTGTTTTTACGCGATTTTTTGGGGGTGAAACGTAATAGTTTACTGTCCCATACCGCAACTATACTTTTTAATGCTATTTCAAGGGTCTCTAAGCTCCCGGTTTCATTTATCCCGGTTTTTTTTTTATGGGAGGCGCCTTCTCGTATGTTTAGCATAGTAACCAGAGTCAAAACCGCCCTGGAGGGGTGCAGAGCGGAGCGGAGCGGAGCGCAGCGGAGCGCAGCGGAGCGCAGCGGCGCCCCGAAAGGGTAGGTTTTGACGATGGATAAACCTCCCTATCGAATGCACACCCCAAAAATCGACGAAAAATTCGCTAAATTTACGTACTTTCAAATTGATTTTTCTCGAAATTTTATGTATATCATCTCGAGTGAAAATTTTACAGTATACTCTATAAACCTTCCTCTTTGCTATAGGAAAATTTTAAATTTTTTTGGGGTGACCACGGTTAGGTCACCGTCCCCCAATTTTAATCTAAAAACGAACTCAATTTAAACAAATTCTTTTAATAAAAGATTAAAAAATTCACATTCACCTTATCGTTAAATAAAAAATTGGCTATGCAAACATTGCATAATTTTCCCCATTCAATTCTAGGGTCAAAATTATTTTTCGGTAAAACCAATGAGGAGGTTTTTTGAACTTTAATTTCGGTTTTCCACCTTTGGTATTAAAAATACGAAGGAAAGTTATGTAACAACTATTTTAGAGCTTCACGAGACGCTTTCATTACATTTTAAAAATTAAAAATTGGTCCGTAAATAAGGGCGCTCCAAAGTTTTTCCACAATTTTCGCTTCCGCACAAGAAAACCATCAATAATTTTGAAAAACCTATCGGAGCTTCGGATACAGTTTTTTATGGTTTTTAATTTAGCATACGACGATAGTTGACGAAAAACTACAAATAACGCCACCATTTGAAAAATAACATCGTCGTCAAAATTTCAAATTTTCGGGGAAACTTGTAAATATGCGAAAATGTCACAAACGAAAGTTCTTTTCGCAAAAATTTTATTGAACATTTTCAATTTTTTCCCTCGACGAATTAAGCGAAGAAAAAAATTTTATTTTCCAAATTTTGTAAATTGTTGAAAACGTTTCTCGATTTTTCCCATCAAATATTGAACGAATTATTTCATCGCCTCATTAATTTATTTCTACAGTTTGATGCTTGACGTATTTCGATGGTAAAATTTCAAAGTTTCGAAATATTTCATCCCATTTGGACCAATTTTTTTTACGAAAAAACACAATTTTACAATTCTTTGTTTTTGGGAAGACGGTGCGGCGTTTCAGGGTATTTTTTAAATTCGTCACTTAGCCTACATGCGATTTTTGACCTTTAGCTGTCGATCGGAATCGGTAGCATCGAAATCCGTCGCACGTTTCGTACTCGTGTTGCCGTGCGGATAAAGATTTTGCGCTCTATCCGCCGCCCCCGAACCGCTATCTCAAATTTTTCATCGGCATCAGCTAGAATTCGTCAGGCCGACATTTTAATATGTCGCTGGCTAAAGTCCCACTGCCGGTTTACATTCAGGACCATTTCCACAACAATTTTCTCGTTTAACGTGCAGTTTTGAGGCCTCACTGTGGAGGAACCTTCCATTTCTAAGAAATGCCAACTAATATAAATATGTACAATCCGGATCTGCCGGTGTCAATCGCCACCACGTCCTCAAAAATCGGCATGTTGGGTTTTTCAGTGGTTCTCGAATAGAGATTTTGGCGTAAAATGGCCTCTTATACGATATTCCACACCGCCTCCTCGACCTCCGACTAATGTTCGAGCTCGTCATTTTGAGACGGTCCAAAAGTAATATTGGCAAATTAATTAATAAGAAAATCGATTAGGTCATTGTTCTAAATTAGTCCCTTACTGATTATTTTGCAGCTTGTAAATTTTGTATATTATTTTCAAGCTTTTCCATTCCATTCGGAATATTGGTACTCTGCTTTTTCTGCAAAGTTTTTACGATCCATTTATTGAGGTGGATTAATCCACTTGCTTCTCTTTTACATTCAACTAATTTATCCACAGAGTGTTGATGTTCACCAGAGGGCCGTGCTAAGAAATTCAGTCAAGTCCGCAACTAGAACCCACAAATTCCGCGCTGTAACTCAATCAGCGATCACAGCAAGCCACTGCTGTGTTAAATTTTGTATGATAAACAAATAATTAGTATGATAAAGCAATAAACGAGTGCAATTTAACTTTTGTTTGATTCACTTCACTCCGGGATTAACGGAGACTCTTGCAGGAAAAGTCTAAACCTCCTTTATAAGATTTATCTTATAAACCGCCTAATGAGACTTTAGGTGAAGCAATAGTCCTTCTTTAATTCCCGACATGATCCTTCGAGCACCCTTTTGAGGATAAAGATCAGCGGCAGAAGAGTCCACATTCAGGGTCCACCAGAGACACCATCCAACAAAGCCATTCAAGGGTCCAAGTGAGACACCAAAAAATCAACCACATCAAGGGTCCATAGAGACGCTACATCAAGGGTCACGAAGATGCCACATCCAGGGTCTATAGAGGGACGCCACATACAAGGGTCTACAGAGGCGCCAATCAATTCAAGAAGAAAAATCCTAAGTGGTTAAGGAAAGGAAGCAAACAAAGAAGCGCAGAAGCAAAGAAACAAGGAAACAGGAAGAAGACAACAAGTACTTCAAGAAGAGAACAAGCAATCATTCAGTGGAGAAGACATCAATGAATTTTCAAAATAACAAAAAAAATGGATGCCAAATGAATGCGTTTGAAGAGACAGCGAGTTAAATTATCATACCTGGAAAGGATCATGCACGCCATAACGAGTAAATAATACAAGAAGATCAAGAAATGAAATATGAAAAACAAAAATTGGAAAATCGACGGGATGGAATAAGGGAATGTAACGAAGAAATAGAAATATATGAACAAAAGCGAAACAACGAACATTTTAAAAATAATATATTCAAGGAAGTGGAAGAAAACTATGAAGAGAAAATAATGCAATTGGAAGAGAAAATAGATCAACCAAATAAACCATACTTTAGTGTAAGACCAATACGTCTACAATCCCTAGAAAAAGTAGAAAAAATACTGGGATGGAAAATAACAGACGAAGAATGTTTAAAAATATTGGAATGGGAATTATCAGAAAGTATTCAGCAATCAAAACAAACAACCATAAAAACAGCAAACATAGAAGAAGAAGCTGCGAGCATGAAACCAATTAGAATGGAGATGGAAGTAGAAAAAGTTGCAAGTTTGAAAGAAGAAGTTGCGAATCCAAAAACAATATCAAACAAAGAAGATTTAGAAATACAACAATTTGAGGAATTAGAAGTTGCGAGTGTGAAACCAAAAACAATGGAGATGAAAGTAGAAGAAGCTGTGAGTCATAAACCAATTTCAATGGAAAACAGAAAGGTGAAAATTAAATTAAACATATTGCCGTCTCCGGATTGATTTGCCACTTCCAAATGTAAATGATTATGTTTTAATTTTCTAAATTAAACAATGATAATCGCTGTAACTTTTTTATTTTGTTTATCATTTCCCTAACTTTGAACCAATTTTTACCATTTTCATCTGGCCTCTAAGTTTAGTCATGATATCCGTTTATGCCTAATTGATGAAAATGTTATAAGGGCATCATAATAAATCACTGAATACCAAAATTTCGATTTTAGATTTTTGACCGGATAACAATCCCCTTCCGAAAACTGAACATAGGGAAATAACATGGGAAATTGATTTTTTCTAAATTCCTGCTTCCCATTATAACTGATATGAATTTAAAAAATACCAAATTAAAGAGATTTTTTTTCCGCGCCTAAAGATACCAAACACTTAATATTTTGTTTTTTAATTATTGTTAAAAGTCGATAGTAAAATTAAGAAATAGCGCTTCTTAAAAAAATATTAGCGGGCTGGGTCGTTGCATTACGTCTAATGTGCCGCATTGCTATTGTTTTTAAACTTTTTAAATTTGTTTTTATTTTAAAAATAATAAGAACGCAATTTGAATATTATTTTATTATAACAAGTTGACCAATATTAAAAGTTAAAAGTAGTTTTATTTAGTCAACAAAACCCAAGAATAAGAAAAATATCAATTGGATTATTAAATACTGAACGAAAGTAACCAAATAATAATAATATTATAACAAGTATTCGAATAACCCTCCATTCTGCACTAAACAGTAACCCAATCTATTATAAAATGATTCTCTTACATTTGCTAGCTGTCTAGCAGTAATTTGATTGCATTCTGCAAAGATCGCGTTCCTCAAAGAATCAATATTTGGGTGACGAGTTTTATAAATTTTGCTTTTAATATGACCCCACAAAAAGAAGTCACACGGTGCCAGATCAGGAGATCGGGCTGGCCAGTTTATAGCACCACCACGACCAATCCATCAATTTGGATATGCTTGGTTTAAATAATCTCTAACGTTTACCCCAAAATGTGCTGGACAACCGTCTTGCTGAAACCAGACCTCATGGTGTTCAGAAGCTATTTCGTCTAACGCAGGACCAATATTATTTATAAGAAGATCTAAATACATATCTGAATTTAAATTTCCAAGTATTTCAAATGGACCAAGAACACGGTTATTATAAATGCCAGCCCAAATATTAATTTTTTGAGGATATTGTGAGCCGGTCATTAAATTTAGTCTCGGATTTTGTATAGCCCAATAGCGATGGTTTTGTACATTTGGCTCATTGCTCATTGTTTAATGTAAATGTACATTCGTCTGTAAAACATATTTGTTTCAGAAAGTTTCGGTTTCTGTTAGCACGTTCTTGCATTTTCTCACAAAATACAAGCCTGGATTCTTCGTCAAACAAAAATATTTCTTGATGACATTGATATTTAAAAGGATGGTACTTGTGCTTTTTTAAAATTGTTCCAACATTTTCTCTACCAACATTACACTCAGCTGCAATGGATCTAATGCCTCGATTACACAGAGCGACTTTAGACGCTAGACGCTAGCGTCTAAAGTCGCCAGCGACTGAGCGTGTAGCGACCTGTCCGATTACACACAGCGACTTTAGACGCTAGACGCTAGCGTCTAAACTCGCTAGTCTCGTAGTTGCAATCGCGCATTTGAACTGATAAGTATTAAAAATTAAAATTTAGTTTTGTTTAGCAATAGCTTAATAGTTTAACAATGAAGTGGAACAGCAGTAATATTATTGATTTTTTAAAAGTTTATGAAAAATATCCTTTCTTTGGAACATTAAGCATAAGGACTACTGCAACATCAAATTAAAAAATGAAATAAGTAAAAGCTTCTATTTAGAACTTCAGAGTGAAGGATTGGTAGAAGAAATGAATGAAAAGCAATTAAAAGCCAAAATAAAAAATATAAAGACGCTAGCACATAGCGTTTTTACACTCTCATGTCGATTACACAGAGCGACTTTAGACGCCGGAGTGTAAAAACGCTAGCGTCTAGCGTCTAAAGTAGCCCGGCTGTCAACTTTAAAAGCGAGCGAACAGCGTCTGTTCAAGACGCGGCGTCTAAGCGTCTAGGTCGATTACACAGAGCGACTTTAGACGCTGCGTCTAAATTCGCTAGCGTCTAGCGTCTAAAGTCGCTCTGTGTAATCGAGGCATAATGCTTGCATTTGGATTCGCAGAAATTAAACCTAATATAGTTTCTTCCAATTCATGGTTGTTTCTCTGATATCCTATTTAAAAAATAATGATAAGACAACTTCAATTAATAATTTTGGTTAATACCTTTATTTAAATTTGTCGAAGTATTACCAGTGTCTTCAAATTTCTTAATTATATTCTGTATGGCCGATATTGATGGAATTTGGCTATTATTAAATTTAACAGAAAATAAGTCACGTATTTGGCGTAAACTATTACCGCTGTAATAATATTTTACCATGAAAACTTTTTCTTCAACAGACCACTTCATTGTTAACAAAATTAATTTTAATCTGTCAAAGTAACTTTTGTTTATAATATTTGGCTTTCATACAATAGCAATGCGGCACATTAGACGTAATGCAAAGACCCAGCCCGCTAATATTTTTTTAAGAAGCGCTATTTCTTAATTTTACTATCGACTTTTTAACAATAATTAAAAAACAAAATATTAAGTGTTTGGTATCTTTAGGCGCGGAAAAAAAATCTCTTTAATTTAGTATTTTTTTTATTCATATCAGTTATAATGGGAAGCAGGAATTTAGAAAAAATCAATTTCCCATGTTATTTCCCTGTTCAGTTTTCGGCCGGACCCGGTATACGTTTATACATATGAGGAAAGTAAAAAAATTTATCCGTTATATAATGTAGTAAGTAGTAGGTTTTCACTTTCTAGTGTCAAGTACTAAAATTTTAATGTTGATATAAATTATTTATCATGAATAATTAACAAAGTGCACTGACCAAGTAATGATAAATTGATAATGAAATACTTGCTGAGATTGATAACCCAAATATTATCAACAATAACTAACAATAATTTGACTATTATCAAATTATTAATATAATATAATATACCTATATTGTTGTATGTCATTACTTTATCGTACCGAGTTGTTGGGAAGTAACTTGAAACCAAAAAATGAAAATATGGTTCTACAATTAACAACAATCTGATTGCCCGATTTTATGGTGCGAATGACTGAAAGTTTCCGTTATATGAAACCAATAAAGAAACCGTGAAAAATTTCTTGCAATTAAGAAAAGATACCTACTTATTTTTCGACAATAGCTCGTTAATTTTCTTCAACTTCAACGGTTTGTTTATCGCCACCTTTCAGAATAAATTTTTGTACTACTTTTTTACCAGATGATTTTGGTAAATGAAGATACCTTAATTTTCTACCTACACCCAACAAATTTGGTTTTAAAATTTGAATTTCAAAATTTTTTTAGGCGTACCATTCATAACAACGCATTTAAAATTATGACTCTTGAGGACAATAAAATCTTTGGATCTACACTTTTAAAAGATTATTCTAAGACCATTATCCACCCCCACTGATTATTGCAATTGTTAGTAGTTGTTCCCAAACCACGCCCGTTATTTATATACATGGTGTTTATTACCTACCACTATAGAAATAGAATCTTAATGGTAATCAAAAAACCAAGAATCTAATTTAAATAAACTTTAATAGTGCTAACCTTGTCAATGATCGGTTGGGTTTGTTGTATTTATTAGAAGGCCAAATATCATACACATTTTTTTTTCATTTATATTACGTGTTATTGTAGAAAAAAACTTGACGAAGATTAGTACGTCGTGAATTATTATGCAAAACACCTTGTATTTATAATTATACAAAGTAAAAGTAATTTTTCTATTTTCAAATTCCGATTTTTAGGTTATGCCCCACTCGTCTAAAAGTGGGCACCAATTTTTTTTCTTCATTAAATTTACGATTAACTTAAAAATCAAAATCGCATATTTGTTTTGAAATTTTTCTGGTTTAACATCTTGGGATCTAAAATACATATTAAGATGAGGCTAGCGGTGAGTTTTGCTGGTTATTTTATTTATTAATTTTCATTTATTTTTCAATACTTTAGTTCTAATTTAAGATGATAAAGATAACGTGACTGGATGTGATGGGGAACACACAAAATTATATGAGATTATATAGCTTATCTCCCCTTCCCTAAATCGCTCGACCTAATTTTTCTATACTAATACATCTCGTTTTCAAGTACACAGACAATATATCTGGCAAAATCAATAAAAATTGGAAACCTTAATAGCTTAGCGGTTAAGTGTGTTGACTGATACTAATGCGAAGAATTTGGTTGAACTGCAGTCGAAGTAATAAGAGCGTAGTTGTGACCCTCTCCCCTCTGAACACTGGCAAATCACTGAGGTGTAATCTGCCTAATAAAAATTTTCAAAAAAAAAAAATTTCACACTTCAACGTGGTTCGAATCTCACGTTAAACAATAGGTCCCCTACATATATGTATGATAACATCTCCACATAATAACTAAGAGAAAAAGTCGCCACTGTCAGGGAGACCTGAGAAAACACTTGAAAGAAGAAAAAAGAATCACAATTTTGCAAATTTAATTGTCATGCTACAACTATAAAAGTGATATAATATCACCACCAACGTAACACATCACCTTAAATCGTTTTGGATAATGCACATTTATGCGAGTTTTATCGCAGCTTAGTATTATAAGCTATGACAAAACTCGATCCTTGAATGCATATATTTTCGCTTATAAGATGACAATAGCATACATAATTTTTGTAAACAAAACTATAAAGGTTTTTTAAATTATTTTTAACCAAATTAAAATTTTCTTCTAAGACCGACTAAATCTTCCCAACAAAATTTTAAAGTTGGTCAACCACTCAACCGCCTAGCGGATACCGATCTTTTTCTCTTATTGCTCTACCGTTCGATTGGTTATTTTCCCAACGTAATTGTTATTGTTATTTGCCCAACTTTCCGATTAATACTTAATTGATCGAACAAAAAAATTTTAATTATGCACCGAATGATTTACAATAAATTCTGTATAGACTCTGATTCGAGACAAACCACAGGAACCGAATGACCTGATACAGATTGTTTTCGGATGTCGATGCCGGCGCCGTCTGCAACGGAAGTTATCCAGTTTTAAAGTTTTATTTTATATCAAAAAAAAAATTGAAAATTCTGTTAACTCGCAAAATTTTTATCTGGTATTTACGTAAAACTAAAATAAATCGTACCAAGCGAAAGTTATTGTGCATTATAATATAATGAGTATACGAATTACGTGCACCTCTTATCTCTGCCACGCGCTAATAATTATTATTTAGCCACTTCTAGACCATCTGGAAATCTTAAACTTTGCTCTGACATAGGTTCGGTATTTGTTATGCTGAGAAAAATTGCAAAACTAGTAATTTCACTCCGCGAAAAAAATTCTCGGGGTTTTTCAAATGTTAATGGATCTCCTGAATGATCTTCATTGTTAAAAATATAGTAACGGTAGATAGCATAAGTATATCGGAATCTGGTAGAGGGTGCTACCCGAGGGGTTGTTTACTTCGATAATCATATGTACAAGGTATCAATAATTTATTACTAATTTTTAATAATTGTTCATAATTTTAATAATCTTCAATAATCATTGGTAAGCGGAACAATTTTCAAAGTCCCAATAAATAATTTTAAATAATCTTACATAATTCCAAATAATCTTCGATAATTTCAAATAATTTTTGATAATCTTTCAATCAACTATTCTCTTTTGCCCCTAACTGAGGTTTATTGGGGCGATCAGGATCCACACAGCACCAGCGGATCCATCCATAATTAGCAATGAACGATAAACATCTTTTGGCATTAACGAAGCGCCGGAGCGTGGCCTCCTATCGCCTTCATCTGTAACATAGAAAAGTGGCGATGGATTGGAGAGGCTTTCGGTCTCTGAGTTAATCACTGGGCTGCACCAAATTTACCTTTCCTAGCACTAGAACTAAATACCCTGCCATGTCACAGTCCCATGAAGACAAGGCAAGACAACAAAAGTGTGGAATCTGCCAAAATGTTCCTTTGACGGTATAACTAAAAAATTAAAAGTTCCTCAATCTGATTTAGAAAAACACTAAACTGCCAGAAAGTCTCAAAAGAGGTCCTCTTTCATGCCAAAAAGAGGATCAACTGCAGACTTGATGTGATAAAGACAAATGAAAGATTCAGGAGTAAAATTTAAAATCCCGAATTATTATAACTTTTTTGAGTTTATGCAAAAATCCCATTTTTGATTAAAAACAAATTGTACCTTCATTTTACGTTTAAAATAAAAAGTGTACCTAAAAACCTTCGGCCTCGCAACTTTAACCTCTATCAAAAGTGGTTGTATTTTCGACATATTTCATCTCAACTATTTACCCGGGACTATCCCATATGTGCCAAATTTTTCACATACATTTTGGATGCTTAAGATAAACCCTTATAGGTCCTGATGGTGCAGATAATTTTTTTAAAAGTTATTAGGATTCGAATCCGGTCCAAACTATCTGTAGTTATCAGCTTCTTTTATCGGAATAAACGACGTCGTGAGAACTTTATGGTCTTCAATTTTGGTCTGATGATAATTTTTCATGAAAATTAGCGAGCTATAGGCGAAAAACCGTATTAGGAGGGGGGGGTGAAAACTTCAGTTGGAGTCGACACCGGCATGGGATTTTAGGAGACTTATAAGGAATTTATTAAGGCACTCCAATATGCTAAATTACAGCTTTCCTGGATTTTGTGCATTAACCCTGGATTAACCGTCGTGGGACGGAACATTGACAAGATTCATAAATATATCATATTTATGTCGCCTAGTTGACCGTCGCCGAGTTTTCTTGCCGCCCAGTTGACCGTCGCCCAGTTACACGTCGCCCAGTTATACGTCGCTCAGTTTGTCTCGCCCAGTTGTCGCATACCGTTCAGGCTTTTGCTACTTCGGGGGTCTAAACAAATTCTGGTTGGACGGCCCAGTACGTCGCGCATATTAAGAAACAAATACACCACTATGGGCACCACCATCTAGAGCCATTAAGAGCGACCTACAACACAGCGAATTCAATTTTCCCGACGTGGAGGTCCTGGAAACGACAACGGTAAGTGTTCTAACTAAAAACTTACGTCACCTCGGTATACCACCGGACAGATGACGACCTTTCGGAGAAGAACATCATCGGGATCCTTCGTGGTTCGCGACCCAAGGTCATCGTCGGTGATTTGAACGCGAAGCACTCTAGCTAGAACTCCAGGACAGACAACCCAAACGGACGCATCCTCTTTAAACTCTCCGCCAGAACGAACTTCGTGGTCGACGCCCCGATGGAAGTCACCCATGAGGCCACCCAGGGCCCCCAGAGCGACAATGTCTTGGACATAGTGCTACTGAAGAAAGTCAACCTCATCCATCACCTGGAGGTGGCCCCTCCCATGTCTTTTTAAATCTAGGTAATCCAAACGGCAGAGATACCGTTTGAGATATGTACAGAAATGCCGTCCAAGGTTCGACCACCCGGCAACATTTACCTACGCTAAATGATGTTCGCTTGTTCCGAAGTGCCGTTGATACCTCCTTTGAAATGACGCAGATATTGACGGGTCACTCGTTTGCGCGCGAGTATCTGCACAGATTTAAGATCAGTCCTAGTGACGTGTGCCCCTGCGATTCAAAAAGTAGGCAGACTCTGCAACATTTGTTGTCTTGCTGCCCAAAGTACACCCAACATCGTCACAACTACGCCTTACATTGTCAGTTTCATAATATTACACCTTTTAACATTTCGGACATAATCACCAATAAATTTATTACCAAATTATACATATCCTATTGCAAATTAATCATCAACACATTAAAACAGTTCAACACCCCCCCTTAACTTGTCTACAATGAATTTAATGGATTTATGCTCTCACCTGCCAATTGTTACCTTACCAATAAATTCACATTCTATTTAAATTTCATTCAAGGTTACATTCGATTCAATTTCACTCAATTTAATTCAATTCAAGTTTTTACAACATTCTTTCGTTTATCAACAGCCGCAGTTTTGCTCTAAATATTTATTGTTAATCATTACCCATCATTATTTATTTAATCACCCCTAATCACCATTCACCATATCGTTTTGTTATTGTTAAGTTATATTAAGTTTTATTACAATGTATCCATTTGCATTAATATACTCCCACTCTAGAGAGGAAACAGGAAAAAAACGGCAGAGAAGCACCAAGGCAAGCCAAGAAGACAACATGGCTGGTTTTCCGCGACCATCTGAAGACCCAATCCTCGAGGACGTCCAGTACCTGGAAGGTTACGTGGTGGAATTCGAGCAACAGGTAAGTACTTCCCTCCAAGCCACCAACAAAACATTTCCAATTCCCGACTCCCAGAGACCTGCTCCCTCTCCACCTTGAATTGTTGATCAGGGAGAAAAGGACAAGGGGCGCGCCAGTCAACTAAAGACACTCTTGTCCATCCAGCTGAAGAACTCTCGCAAAGAGTCATGCACCAGGAAACTGGATTCCCTCTCGAAGTCAACAAAACAATAAGTGGAAATCTTGAACTTACAGATCCAGAACCGATCCAACCAGCCACTTTTCAGGAGGTAAAGAATGCCATCCAGAGGACGAAGAGAAAAAAAGCATCTGGACCAGACGGAAGGAGTTGTCTATGGAGGTTATAAGGCTGAGGCATTTTCCGAGCAGGTGGAAGGTGGCCGACCACACTAAATTACGTTTTATTACAGAAATTATGAATTTCAAGAAAGCCAGAGGCTGGAGAAATTAATTAAAAATTTTGAAAAACGAAAACTTACGACTGGTTTTGAGTTTTTAAACCATCCTCAGGCAAGCATAACCAATGAACGAATAAAGGGGAGGTAAAAATAAGAAAAATAAATTTTAGGTCTTGTGATTTGGATAAACCAAATTACAAATTTTCTGCCGGAAATCGGAATGTTTATTTCATTCAGTTGATTGTAGATTTATTTATATAAGTGTCAAATGATTAACATTTTTTTGGTTTACGCATTGATGTAAAGTTTAAAAATGTAATCGTGCATTTTGAACCCAGAATTGTCAATAAAGTTAATTGTAACTTTGTTTGGCTTCTTATCGTATGTTTTAAATATGCAATTATGTGTTTATATTGAATCAATTAACAATAGCTTTTGCAGAGATTTAATTAAATATGCACATGATTGTAATTCTACGTGACGACAGACATGCGTTACAATGTAAGTAGTTAATGGTAATACAAACATGCTTAGTATTGGTTTTACCAATAAGTTTAGGCTTGCAAATAATTCTCGTTACTCTGACTGTCGAAAAACCACAACTTTATAAGGTATACGTGCATATCGATAAGTCCGAATTATTATCGGCTAAAATGACATTTTTCGCATAGATCGCCATCGGCGTCACTTTTCAGTACTGAAAATTGAAAAATGGTTCGCAGCAAATCTGAAATGAGTTTTGCTATTAAGACATTTCTTCATGAACAGAACAAGATTGATTTTATTGTAGTACGTGATTTAAAGTACGGTAATAAGATTGCCATTACGTAATTTACTACCAACCTTAATTACCTATCCAACAGTTGCACTTTTGCATCAGAAATATTTCCGATAAAAATTGAAAAATTCCACCGAAACGAGTTATTGTCTCGGCTTATCTGTGTTGTTAATTTGTCTGATGGCTTCATTTACATGGCTGTGTTCGAAATAAAAAATTAATTTAAATTCTGATGACATTGGGGTTGGATGTAACACTTGAATAATTTGTTTTAAGCCTCAAAGCTATTTGTATTGCAAAGACTTTAAAAAATCTATTTATTTTAAGTAGCTTATCTGGAAGTAAATTTAAAGATAATCAGGTTTTTTGTTAAAGGAAATAGTGTAGGGGAAGCTTTTGATTATTTCGCATGCTTATTATTCACGGGGTAACAGAGCCTGTGGAAATTAGCGGGGAGGTGGTGCATATAAAGTGATTTGCATCCACATGTTGAGGTATTAAACCTTCGGAAAGTGAAGTTACATGTTTATCTATCTGGTAGTGGCGTCTACGAGGACGTCGGCGAGGAAGCGTCCACGTGAAGCAGTAGCTATCTTAACGGAGCGACATCGACAGTGTACTGGCGGCCGCCGAACAAGTAGTACGCACGAGAGTGTGTTATCATGACAGTAGTGTTCCGCGGCTCGCGACTGCCGTGGCGGCAGTGAGTGACAGTGAGTGTGGAGCAGTATGTCCCAGTCATGGTGAAGGTGTTGTTGCTGGGATTACTAGCTTTTACAATGTGTGGTTTCGTCAGTGCCGTTTCCGTGTCCCAAAAATCCCGGTCCAACCATCAAGACTCACCATCGCTGGCGTCGCCGCAACCTCTTCAAGTGGAGGATCCTTCGGTGCGCAGTGAACGCAGTACCAATTTATCTCATATAACTGGCACTGCTAGAAAAATTCAAATGTACATTAAAAATCGACATCTTCAGCTTCTGCCTGATGGAACGGTCAATGGGACATTAGATGACCATAGCATTTACAGTGAGTCTTTCGTTATCATTTCCTTGATGCGATTATTGTATAACGTGATTACTATGTATTATTACACTGACCTACCTCACTTGCTACTATCTTGAGTGGGAAGCTTATTAATCATAATAAGTATTAATATTTCCAGATTATCTAAACTTTATTATATTGATGCTCTTTCGGCTAAATTTATCTTAGGAGCTATCGACGGAACTCCACCGCAGCATCAAAAATTTACAGCATGCAACTTTTGCGGTATTTAACCAAAAATTACTTTCAAATCAATTTTTCATTCAAAATATCGTAAATTGTAAATCATTCCTTAATCAACTATAGACAATGGTTGATTGACCGACCTGGGGGATTCATTATAAGCGAGTTCACCAGCACGGCACCCACGAAACCGCGCTCGAATTAGTTGCGAGACGTCGCGTCAGCGTACTTGCGGCTATTAGCAGCAGGTGCTAAAATAAGATTGACCTATGCTGACAGCATGTGGTATTTGTCCAGGCCATACAGGTAGCATTTCCAATATTGAAGTTTCCATCGATAACTCTTCATTCTTCCAATAAAACCGACCCAAAAATCTCAAAGTCTTCCTTCGCATCTACTTCAATTTGGCCTCACGCAATTCTACTCCTCGAATGCATAAGGTTCCTTTATAAAATTATAACACATAAGTAATGAGTTTGGCACTTGTACATTTGGACTTGTAAATTTTTCAACGAGTAGGTGTCGTTATGTATTTTCCTATTTTTAAAACAAACACAGGAAAGGAAAACCTTTAAATTTCACTTACACCAATCGAATCCAAAAAATCGCGAAATGAGATCGATATTTTTTAATTTTAATATCGCGGAAGTTTTTGTGCGACTCCACGTTAATTATAATTTGAGAATCTGAAAAAAAAACTTGCCGGCTTAAAAGTTGCAAAATTATAAATAACCTCCGGGTGGTCTTAACCATGTAAATGATGGTTCTAAAAAAGCTGTAAAATAAATTTCTAAAACTGCTCAAATAACACTTTTCAATTACATTTTTTCCAGTAATAAAAATTAAGGGGTTGTAACCATTTTAGGATTTTTCAGCTAAAAATTTATTAGTTCCACATAGTATCTCAAATGTTTAAAATATAAAAAAAAATTATTGCCTTTTCTTTTCAACTAAAGTTATTTTAATTCCTTTACAACCATTCATATTATAATTAAAATAAAAAATATTTTGTTGTTTACGCCTAAAATAAATTAAGTTATATAATTTATGCTACCCCGCCTGCCGACTATTTTCTTTCAGATTACTATCAAGCGAAATAGAAAACAACTTTTCTACTACTATCTTTGAATTAATTCTGTCAACTTCAAAAACAAAATTGACCACTTTCGTGGATGTTTTACTACCATCAAGATGTCTCTTTTTAAATTTTTGTCAAGAAAGTATAAAAATATTTCGAGAAATTTTTGTTTGAATTTTTCATTTAATTTAATTATTTAAGCAAATAATGCGTGTACGAACGGTTAAAATTGTTTATTTAAAAATTTGCCGTTCTCTATTACCTATTGAATAACTAAATTATTTGAATCATAGGTTTATAAATTCAGAGGACCTCTTTATTTGCTTATAAAATTATATGGCAGCGACAGTAAATTATATAGGAGTTTATTAAGGTTGAACGACAGCAATATTATATAAAGCAAATTAAACCGCATTGTTAATAGCATAAGAAGCTTCTAGACTTGATCTCATAAAATTGATAAAAAGTAAAATAAATTACTTTTTATAAAATTATCTAATTTATGCATTTTTGGATCACTCGCATAAAAAAATTGTAAAATTCGAAAAAAAAATTAAAATGCTCTCGATAAGATTCCAGCTATACAAAGGTTTTTTTCACAAAAGGACCTCAGCTTACAGCGTCGCTATTTTGGAATTTACACCTACAAACCTAATTTTTTTTTTGTAAATATGAGATTTTTTGATTTCATTTAATTTTCAAACAATTTTGTATTTTTAAAAAGATTGAAACCTGTATCTATTATTATGTTATATGAAAATATTATATGGAAAATCTTCGGGTTTCCACAAATTACAGAATAAAATTTGACGTTGTGAATTTCATCTTTCCTAAATTTAAAATCAATGGTTTAATGAACTACGAAAATAATTTAAAATTTATTAACTTTCAGCTTTCATTTATTAAGAGTATGACAAATTTGAAGTTAAAAATCTGATGTGACAACACATTACTTTCCCATTTACTAAATTCAACTTCATTTTATAATACGAGAATTTCTTAAATAGATACACTATTAATACAAAATAAAAAAACTAAAAATTTACGGGACGCCGCGCCGTCTATTGGCAAACAAATTTTAACTGTGGTCGTAATTTTTTTATAAGTAATTAAAAAATTCGTTTGATATTAATTACATAATATGTTTATATACTAAGTAAATTAGTTAAAATAATAAATTCTAGTAATAAACAATACAAATCACTTTGACAGATCAAAATTATCCAATGCAACCCATATTCTTTTAGTAGCGCTTATTTTTACATTTTAACAATAATTTAAGAGAAAATATCAAGTGTGAGGTATCAAAAGATGCGTAAAAATAATCTCTTTCGATTGATATGATTTTCATTTTGATATGTTTCAACGGGAAACGGCATTGCTCATTAGCAATTTTCATTCTTCTAAAAAATGGGTTAAAAGTGGACGATGGTTTTCAACCAAAAAATAATCAGCTCTTTAGACATCTGCTTCGAACTAGTATAATATAAAATTTCAACGCAATCGGTGCATGCGTTTGTCACACACACATCCAGACATCATTCCAAAATTGATCTTAAACAATTTGTACGGACTCATAGACCATGAGTAAAATGCTAACTAAAATTTTTTTTTTAATTCGATAACAATACTTTCCTTTACTACGTAAATGGGAAAGTAAAAAGTTATATTGATGAACGCTTAATTTTTAGTTAACTTAATTAATTTTATAGTTAATTAAATTAAATAGACCTTATTTGTTGTGCGCTGATTCATGTTCAACTTACAAAGGAAATCCGAGGTAGGATATCGGCAATCAAGATTGGTGATTTTAAAAGCCAAAAAATTATGACGGTCTTTGGATTTTGTCCAATGACGCTTGGTTTTTGAGTTGTGAATTTTTGAAAATAGGGTAATAATTCCATCTCAAATCAACTGAAGAATTTACTCAAGCCCCACAAAATTTGACAAAACTTGGTACTCACGATTTTAATAAGAAATAAAAATACAAATTTAAGGATTTGTCCTAAATAAAGGGAATTTGGTTTCTTGTTTTGGTCCTTCAAAAAGTAAAAAAGTTAGTGTGTAGACTTGTAGGAAAATGACTGTAACTTCATTAGTTCATCAAATATTCAACCCCTAATTGGATTCATTTAATTGGATAATATTAACCCTATTTCAACCTCTATTTCTAAATTTGTGCAATTGTGCTGAGCATGCGTACCAAATTTCATAATGGGATAAGCATGGGTTCGGTTACTAAAAATAAATTAAGTATACCAAGTTTCGTCAAATTTGGTGGGGGCCGAGTAAATTCTTCAGTTGATTTGAGATGGAATTACCCTATTTTCAAAAATTCATAACATTGACAAAATCCAATTTTTTTGCCTTTTAGAATCACCAAAAAAATTGTCATCTTGATTGCCGATATCCTACCTTGGGCTTCCCCTTGTTAGTTGAACACAGAAATAGATAGATAAATGAAAGCTATTATTATGTTTTAATTAAAGTTGTATGGTGTTGTTTTACAATATACAGGGTGCAACAAACATTTGGGCTGCTAGTTCATTCCACATCGAAGATGTTTTGCTATGTTATAAGTTTACATAGAGTTACTATGTAAATTTACATTATAAAACTTTGGTAACTTACTCTGATTTTTAATCAAGTACTTATCGAAATGAATAAAAAGGTGAAATTTTTTTTAATTTGTCCAAAATAAATTTACACAAATGAAATAATATTTTTTTAATTTATTTATTCATTTACAGTACTACTCTGCTTATCCGAATCTGAGTTATCCAGTCTTAATACGCATTAACCGAACCTCTTTTATTTAATTTGCTTTATCTGAGCTTTGCCGATTATGTGCACAACTGAGCTGGATAAATTCAAAACACGGATAAATTTTGATTCTAAAATTTAAAATTTTTCAGAAGCATTTAAGATTTACCGCAGGCCGTCCCGAGAGACTGAAGGCTAAGGAGTCTAAGAATTAGCAAAGTTATTAAATAATGATTTTTAACTTATTTTATACCATTTAATTCTTTCCAAACCGTAATTTTATAAAGGTGTCTTGACGTTTCTCTGTAAGTTGTAAAATACAGTAGAATTCTGATATAATGAACTCGTATAAAACGAACGAAAATGTAAAATTCAAATTCTCAAAAACCTACTATAGGTACTGGCCTCATAAACTCTTGAGCGTTTTGTGATTTAGACGTAAGGCTTATTATTTAAAAAATCTTAAATGTACTCGTAAATGCTGCACTCATGCTTAATAGGGAAGTATTCGGTTATAACGAACTTTCGGATAAGGTTCGTTATAGCCGAAATATGAAATATTTTTAAATTTTTGCAGAAAATCAATAATAACGTAATACAATTTAATAACCCAAATGTGTGGGCGGTATAAATATTTAGATTTAAAAAAAAGGTTTAACGAATGATTTTCATTTAAATAGTCTTAATTGTATGTTAGGATTGAACCTCACTCATAAACCCTATAGATTATCCTTCCAGTAAAATATCTTTATTATCAAAATAACAACCAGAGTTTTCCGAGTTAACCTACAAAAATAACAAAATTTGCTCACCCGGTGAGGAATAAATTTAAATAAATTAAACAAATTAATTTATAAAACTAGGTCTGATTTTTTTAATGATAATTAAATGTTAAACTTAATAATTTATAGATAAGTAGTATTGACAATAAAATTTAAAAAAAATGTAATTTTTCTCAAGAGAAAACAGAAGTTTTCCAATCATGTCAAATATGCTCTATTTAAAAACTTTCATGATATCATTTTCTCAACTACCGGAATTGAAAATAAACGAAAATATCTTGGGTCTTATTAAGCCGACGGATTCGTAATTTTTGGCACAATGGCCAAATTTTTTCCTCTTTTCAAAAGGCGTTGCTTTATATTTGACAACCTATAAATACGTAACAAAATGGCGCCAATTTGTATCAAGATTGAGAAAGCTGCCGGAAAATCACCGTAAAAAAATACAATGCGCGATAATTTAAATTAGGAATAAATTATAAAATTACACTTTTGCTTTGTAATTTACGCATGTTATGACCGATAACCTACTGATTTAATTTAACTTTCGATAAGTTGGCAAACAAGTTTCACATAAATTTAAGAAATATTGGTTCTAAAATCTGGCGATAAACGCTTTAAAGAGAGGTTGAAACCTGTAATTATTTTTGTTTTGAAATTTTAAAATTTTAAAGGCGTGTACGCATTTTAAATCAAAACGACAGACGCGAATTTTTCATAATCTATCTACTGATATTGCTTATCGGGAAAAAACTTCCTAGTCAAATATCTTTCAGTACAAAGTTGCATAAGTGACATACATTGTATGTACCAATTTCATTGAACCCACTTAAAGTATAGACTATTGTCTGAAAGACTTAAGCGCCATTTTTCGTATTTATATTATTTTATTGCAAGAATTTACTTTTCATTTTGCAAAAAAATCACTTTCCTGAAAATTATGTAACCGATCCTTTGCAAGGATTAGGAAAAAAATCTTTAATATATACAGTTAATGTATGTATAGTTTGTTTCAGAATAATTGAAATTAAAAAAAGTCATAGAATCAAATTACGTTGATATAAAAGCGTACGAACTATGTGACAAGATATGCTGTCGACCAAGCATATGCATTGCTAAAGGCTGGCGCGAGATTAAAATAATTAATATTATGTTTCGTTTATAGTTTGTACGTTTTTATATCAACGTAATTTGATGCTATGACTTTTTTTAATTTCAATTATTCTGAAACAAACTATACATATTATGTAAGTCAACCAAAAGCTATGCAGAATATCTTTCTTTTCACCTCATAATTTAAATTGGCACTTCACGACCATATTATTTGATATTTATGTTACTTTATGGCATTGGGAAGCAACTGTAAGTGATTTTCTACAGCTTTATTTGGTCCCCCATTATGAGCGGAATTTGAAACTATAGAGGGTCTCATATATAGGGAGGGAGCTTTACGGTTAAAGAACTCCTATTCCGATTCAAATATCCTATATTATTTAATAACATAAATTATAATTTCAAAAAAATACTTTTGAAAGGATCACTTGCATTGTTAAGCACAATTACACTCTAATTGAAAAAAGTGTTATGAAAAATGGGTAGGTTCAATTTAACATTACTTGTTACCACTTTTATACCATTTCCATTTTTTTTATTACTGCAAGAATGTAACATAAAAAATTATTGTATACGGTCATTCTAACCACGACTTATTTGCAATAAACTCGCGGTGTACATTGTTGGTCAAACTGATGTTGGCCATCAATTTCAAGACATGGACCGACCGTTGCTTGTACTCTTGTACTCACCTCAAATATTCGCAGTAGTAAATATTTGAAGTCTCAATACAAAAATCTTGTTGAACATAAAAATGTTTTTACAAAATTAATTTTCCCACGACCGAAGCTTAAAATAGTTTTTTCTGATTTGGCTTAATTTTGAACGTGTTTGGTTTACTACCTTATTAATAGGTGTCATTAAAAATAGGCGTTGGTATCCTGATGTTTTTAACATATGGCGTTATTTTTCTTTTGGTAATTTGTCAACAAAACGGTAAAACCATCAATTACTCCCCGAAACGTCCCTTTAAAAGCCTAAACCATATGAACTAAATATTCTACAATTAGGAAGAAAAACTGATGCGTTGATTCGTGACGCCGCCGCCGCTTTCTAACGTAATTTGAAAATTCACGTATCATTTATAATTTGAATTGGCAATAAATCATTTCATTTATTTGTGATATAAAATGATGTAACTGCACTGGCATTGAAATACCAAAAATTTTGATTGAAAGTCGGTATTAGATTTGATGGTAATGGTATAACATCTAAAGATCGCCCGCCCACTGACTACACTGCTGAGTGGAACAAAGAAAACGACCACTCACATGTCATCAAAATTAATTCGTATGTCTGAATGTTTACAGGTAACTTCACCAAGCCGACAATAAAGTTGCAAATCGGTTCCTTTTATTACCAAATCAATGTCCGATCAAGACAAAATTATTTTTGTTGCTTTCAACCAAACAAAAGTTTCTTTTTGCCATAAGACCACTTAATGGAATTTTCAACTTGTAAGTGTTTTTGTCAATATTTGATCAATTGTCAAGTGTTAACTTTCAGTTGCTTATATATCAGTTTACTATTTTCATTATTTTTGTTAAGTAAACCACGAAATTATTTGTTCAGATTTATAATAATAAAATAATTACACACTTATTGTTTTTGTTAATAGGTTATATATGACGAATTTTTGAATTATTTAAGCTGCTCTCTCATCCGTTATCGAAATCCTTTCGCTCAGTAAGAAGTTTCTCATTTGTGATAGCCACTGTCAATTTAAAAAATGAACTAACCTTCCGAACAAGACTTAATACTTAAGACTTTACGCTAATGTTGTCCTTAGGTATATATAATTTATCTTTTCAGTCCTATCATTTATAATTTATTAACAAATTACATGCTTTTAAGTATCGATGATAATCAATATCACTTAACCTATCTTTTTTAATTTTATATTATCGTAATGTGTAATCTTTTCTGTTTATTATTATTTCTTTGATTTTTTTATATCCTACTTCTAATATTAGAATTGTTTTATTGCTATCTGCACATTTACTGCGAAAACGCCGGATTAGTGGTAGTGTCGGACTACCGAGGCCGAATTATCATGTTTTTTATTTCTGACTTTTTTATTTAGACTTGATTTACGAGTAGATCCCTAAATAATATGAACATTTGCTTTACCTCACTTTGCATAGAACTATTGACGCAGCTAGGAATTTTTGGCCAGGCCGCAAAACATTTTGACCCCCCAGGTTATAATGACTATTAAATTTTAATATTGTGGTTATTAAATATATTTTGAATTTCATAGAAGTAACAGTTATTTTTATCTCATTAATTGAATTAATTCGATCCTGGCACTTAGGGCTCTCCGACAGTGGCTTTATTATGGTTAACACATTTTGCGAATGAATCAGATGTTTATGCTCGGTTTATAGTAACTGATTACTTCCTATACTATATGGTTTATGGTTCTTGTTTATGATTTGTTTTCCTTGTTATTGAGGAATCAAGTTACAGGTAAAATTTTCAAAACCGTGAAAACCAATAAGAATTTATACTTACTCCTTTACATACTCCCAAATACTCGTATGCTTAAATTGTTAGTTAGTTCGTTATAAATTGATTTTGTTTGTTATGTTACGGCTAAAGTGTTTATTTGGCTAGTTTATAAAGAAGCTGGCTAGTATATAAATTAACCAATTGCTTGGCTATTTCAGTACAAAACTAAATTTCTACTAGAATAGCCAAGAACTTGGTTAGTTTATAAACTAGCTTACTATTAAAAAACAAAATTAGATCGTGTTAATGATTTATAAAAATACATATTATACATATAAGAGAATTTATAAAAAACCTCAAAATGTTCACAGTATTCTTTAACAATAAACAATGATAAAAGAAGCGTAAAAATGTTAAATTTCCGGAAATTCCAAACGTTTTAAACATAATAGACAGGAAACTGATAATTAATTAAGTTATTATAGAATTATAATATAGTGGAGGAATGGGTGATTATAATCTACAAAGCAGATACTTTTCTGACATAGCATAATAATACCAACAGGCAGAGTTGTCTTCAGAATCAGATAAAAAAACTACCAAGAACATAAGATATAAAAACCCTTAAGGGTAGGGTATCCTAACCCATTTGAATTCTGAAGTCGGAATTACCTGTTGATATTCTGCTATGTTAGAAATTAGTCTGCATAATTAGTTTAATCGATTTCCATTTGATTTTTTGAATTTATCAAGTTTTAGAAGTAAGAAAATTTTCAATTTTGACCGGGAAAATCCTGGAAAGTCAAGGAAAATGTTTTGGATCAAAAAGTCAACGCAAAGTCATTGTGGGGACTTAAATTTTTTTATACACCATACACTTACATTTTGGTTATTTTAATAGAAAATAAATTTTTTAATAAATTTGCGGAAAATATGGTTAGTTTATATATTAGCTAAATGATTAGTTATTACATACTATTTCCAGAACAACGGTTAATTCTTAGCTATTTTAGTAAAAATGTTGTTTTCTATTCAAATGGCCAGGCAATTGGTTAGTTTGTATACTAGCCAGCTAATTTATAAATTATCCAAGTAAACACTTCAGCCAAAATAGAATATACAAAAAGAAATAAGTAAGTTATTAGAGCAAATTTTTGTATATAGAGAATTAACATTTTTTTAAATAAATTAATCTGTTTTAAAAATTTCAAGGTAAATAACTTACTACATATTTTTAATGCATGCAAAATGAAGTAATGGTTTGTATAATATATAGGTTTTCATTAATAATTTGAATATTATAATCATCTGGAGAGCTTCACTAAAAGCGAAACACAGTGTCACGATTTATATACAAACAATTAATTTTTTGCATATCTCATGTTAATATAACGATTATTAATATATATGTAATTTGTAATAAAATTCCAAGTTGTAAGATTAAGTTTTTGCTACTAAATTGTTTATTATTTACTAAATACCACAACATAAAATACACTTTCCAAATAGGATTAAAATGTTCTTCTTTTATTTTTGTTATGATTTCCAGACTTTCTATCCGGATTCTTCTGAATTACAACCCGTACTACAATTTTCTGTAATAAAATAAAAATTAAGAAATTTTGAGTTAGCATAGTTTTGCATTCGCACTACGAAATATGCCAAGGTTAAAGTGTTTATTTGGATAGCTTTGCTTATGTAATATCAGATAGACAAACCATATTTATGTGAATTTTTAAAACGCCTGATGGAGTTTAAAAGGTTATCAGCAGATGGCGCCACTAAATTGGAAGACGGAATAAAGGTTGAGCACCATTCATCGACCTCTTAAAGATCCGTGTTACCAATATAAATGAAGAATTACAAAAATAACGCAATTTATTGTGACTTCAAATTTAGTAGCGCTATCTGTTGACAAAATTTGCATGCTATTTCCAAAAGGTTTCAGTCAATTTTTGCAAACAATTGCAGACATTCACAACTTGTACACCAAAATTGCAGAGTGGTGAACGTTCCGACAAAAGGTGTTTCCAAAACTCCCGCAAGGTTTTCAATCTGATACTATAAAATCAAAGCTAAATTATTAAAACCGATTTGACAAAATTTATCATATCTGAATTCCACAAAATTCAAACTAATATTAATTTATCTTTTTCGCAAAATGGCTAAGCACTAGAAAATTAAACAAATAAATAAAATTAGAAATTGTTACTTGACGAAAATTACTGTTTTTCACTTTTCTGCTGCATGAGTTCATTTGTACTCATTAGGCGTAATATTTCCTGGCGCGGAATAATATAAAATTAAACAGAACTTGTCTTATTAGATTGAAGAATCTTAATTGGAAAATCTAGTCGGGGCGCCTGTCATCTCATGACGACCAAGTTGGTATGGTATTGTAGTGCCGAATGCGCTTTAAAAAACAGCGGTAAGTGATAATTCCCCACGTTCATTTATTTTTTACCGTACGAAATCCCAGGGCCCCATCGCTTTGCGCTATGATAGCTAACGGTTTTGTATAAATAAGACAGTGTTAGGGTACCCAGATTTTCAAAACAGTATTTCGAGAATTTACAGTAAGGCGAAAAAAAAAGCATCTTCAAACTTAGTTTTGGTTAAGTTTGTCGGGCTGTCATACAGCCTGGGAAACTTGACAGATAATTTACATATTACCAAAGATATAAGAGCTGTAAAGATAAGAAATGCCATACAAAAAAATGTGCATCATTTTTCTCCCCGAAAAGGGTATCGCCATCTAGCGTCGTAGTACAGAAGGTTAAAAATTAATGTTTTGATTGGTTACAAGTCAACTTTGTCTGTTTTCCTAACCAATCAGGACACTTATTGTTTACTTTTGGTACTAGGACGCTAGATGGCGATACCCTTTTGGGGGAGAAAAATGATGCACATTTTTTTGTATGGCATTTCTTATCTTTACAGCTCTTATATCTTTGATATTACTACACTATTGTTTGGTACCCGTAGTTGTAAAAGTAGAGTATATTATTCTAAAAACTAATGGTAATTTTTTTACGCCTTCGGAAAATAATTTTACTTGTATGTAAATTTTGGGTGAATGAAAAATGAAATAAAATGCATAACACCATTTTATCCAGGGATGGATTTAAAAAATGAAATTGGTAAAAAATAAAGTAATTTTCTAATGTCTTTAATTAATATTTTTATTTTATTATATTAGACCAACGGCAGATTACGGGGGGGGGGTAATGGGGGTAACTACCCCCCATGAATCTTCAATTTAACTATTGCTATACAAATTTTAAAAATATACCTTACTTTTCCCTAAATTTTATTACAAAACATGTATTTACCCCCTCCATAAACTTTGACCAGATCCGCTGTTGTATTAGACAATCTAAAAAAAAACAAAATTCAATGATTTGGGCACATTTTTCAAATGTTGACTTCATATAAAAAGTTTTTTTTAAGTTCCAAAGGTGTTCTTAATAAAAAAAAGGATCGATACGGTTAGATCCTTGAAATGTTGTATTACGTGTTTGTATCTCTTGATTTGCAGATGATCTGGAGGTCCAGATGACTTATCATTCATCACACAGAATTTTGGGCTGAAGTTAATATAACGTTTTTCTAATATTAATATTACTCTGTGTTACATCGTAAGTTTATATTGGTTTTCTTATATTTTAAATAACCGTTTGTGTACCGTAACAATTTTTTTGCCAAATAACTAAATAGCTTGCCAAATTTTGGATTTTTGATTTAATAATTTCAAAATTTATTTGTATTGCTTAAAATATTGCCAGTAGCCAAGCACTCTAGAAAAAAAGCCCAATTCCATGAACATTTAAAAGCTAAATATTATAGTTTTTGTACAGATGTTGCTCGGAGCACAGGAAATAGGATTTGTAAACCGCAGACGATGCCAACAAGACACTCCGTGATTGCTATTTTTAACGGATGTTGCTTTGAGCATTATAACAATTTTGAGCTGCTAGTGAAAAGCGTAAAAAGTTTTCGTCCTTATTTGATTTTATATATTTAGCTGTTTTAATTCTTTTTCTAACCGAATAGGTATATAAAAAATTTTGAGCGCTGTGTAAGTTTATTGTAAATTTGGTAATAAATCATGTTTACGTTGTTATTTATTTATGATCGCACAATATTGCATATTAACAGGTAACTACGTTGGTAACACCCCCTCATCTAATCTAAATTCTTCGTTTATAGTTTTATTGACGTAAATGTCACCTATAACATTTTGTTGAACAATTTGTATATGTTTGCAAATATTCTAGGCCTAGGTTGGAATGTTCACTTTAAGTTATTTTTTAAATTACTTTAAATTATTAATTATTAGAAAAAGCCGGGAAACAAACCAGAGGCTATCGGTCTCCAGTTCCACCCCTCCCCACTACTCCACTAATTGTATATATCTATAATATTCCAAAATAATCGCTAATAATCGTGTAGAAGCACCTTTACGATCGGTGCTACATATGCCGCTACTTTTTATATGTACACAGTAGTAGCAATTTTACGAATACCTCTTCTTAACTGAATTTTAAGATTGCATGTAAACGTCCAGTGATTCTTAGATACGAAACTTGACAACAAATTATAGCATAAATTTTGTGTTACGCCGGACACTTAATTAAATAACTTGAAGAAGTAATAGGTACTATAAACAAAACTTGAAACACTTTGCATACCATGTTCTCCAGTTAAAGAACTTTATTGTTCCAGCTAGGCAAGTAAGGCACAGCAGTTAAAAGAATTAAAAAAGCTAAAGTGCGTATTCAAGAGTCTTATGTAAAGGTAAATGATAATTTCGGAAGGTGTAAAATGTAATTATTAAAATAACTACATTTTTCGAACATCATCATTGCAAACTACATTAAGTTAACAAACTATTAGCATCTCATATTTAAATAACCTAAATATTGTTGTGAACAAATACTTGTAGTGTTTGCTTCGTTACGTTTAAACGCACGATTTGCATTTTATACTTCATATTATAAATTTAATTTCCATTCAAATTTTTTTCCTTTTAAATATTCGTTTCCTAAATTTGACAGGTACAAAGTAGTTAAGTACATTTGTATTTAGTTAGTCCAGTTAAACTAAAATTTCTAACCACACTTTTTGCTTTATTCAAAATTGCATTTGATGGATACATTTTAATGTAGAAAGGAAAAAATACTCTTGTCTAATAGAGCAATTGGGCAGATATATTCATTATTAGTCTACCAATAGCAGAAATTAAATTTTTAGTTTCTTTTTTTACTTCTGTATATTTTATAATAAATTTTTTCTTTAGTCAAGTTTAAGTTTATGACTTAATTTATCGAAAGTTGTAAATAAGAAACTGTTGCGTGTGGATATATAAATATATGATATTTTTTTATAATTACAGGTTTACAAAAATGCTTTTTTAAAAAATAAATTAACGGAAAAACTTTTAAGCAATAAAAATGTAAATGAGCAAAATTTAACTAAGTTTATGCTCAATTACAACTACAATTAACGATTTATTGGCTGAGAAGTGTCCTCTAATAAGCCATGCAACAAGTTGCAATCCAAAGTCAGGAAATCGTGCCTGGTTATATTTAGCTAATGTTTTTAGGACGATTTATTGCCTAATTAGCTCTGCACACGTTAATTAAGTCGTGATTATATAATTAAAATTGACCCTGCCGTTATACTGAAAAAATGTTACAGAAAATATTTCACGGTTGCGACTGAAATTTTATATTCACTACATATTTTCGGTTATATGCTGGATCATAACCTCATTTTATAAACTATAAACTTAAATTTGGCAACAACGCATTTTTGAGTTTTGTAGTCCCAAGTAATTATTATTATTATTGAATTATTGGCATATGTTTTTTTAAATAATAAAAATTATGAATGTACTATTAGAAAAGATTTCTTTGTACAAAAATCTTTCATACCAAATAAGCATTAACAACTTACTTTAAAACAAGTTAGAAATCGATTCGATATCAATTAATTATTGATTATTGCAAATATACCTAGTTAATATTATGGATTTGATATAATTTCGTGCTTAGTTTTTGAAATTTTGCAGTAACATCTACTTATTTTAATAAAATCTTATTGTAATCAAGGAGTACTTTATTTTATTACATTGCAGGTAATTTTTTAATTAGTATGAGAGCAAACTGCATTTTTATCGAATTACTTAATTCTTAATTAAATCTCGACTTTCATTTATTTGTAGAACAAATTCCCTGAAATTTAGTACTAATTGACAACTTCAAATAAGAAAACGCCACCACGTGACCGTTTATAGAACTGAAATTTATGTGGTTAAATTAAATGATTGTGATAATTATTAAAGCGATTGTGGTATTATTTGAACTCTTTCACAGCAATTATTGTGAGCTTATTTTCTTTACGTAAACCGATTTAAACCGCCATATTTGTTACATTTGCAGCGCCCCCAACGTTAATTGCAGTTCCCAATGGCTCACAATCTGCAATATCACTGCTGTTTATTTCTAATATGTGAAGATATTAACAAAATTCATATATTATAAGTAACCAACATAAATCCCACATTATTTGTGCATAGTTTCATATTATTATATTTATATTATTTATCCACATTTATAAAACAATTACAATTTTAAATACAGTGGCTGCTCGTGACTTCTTTCAATGGGAGGGCACAAAATTGAAATGAAAACTAAAAATATAAATATTAATACTTTTCATTGTCAAATTAAATAATTAGTGGGGGGGGGGATTTATGGAATACCCCAGCATATCAAAATTACCATTCTGATCATTCTGTGTCGCTGCAGCCGCCAATTTTTGACTCGTGACAGTTTTCAATGGGAGGACACAAAATGTAAAGAAAAAGGAAAAATGTAAATTGACTGTATTTTAATTTACTTATATTCAAAATTATTATTTTTTGATAGTGGTTGTTTCCGATTTTGGATAAGGGGCCACGAGCCGTTGCACACTTCAGGGTTAGAGTGTCTACACACGAACCAATCTGGTCGGGCCGACAAGCTGTCCTACACATGAGTTGAACAAGGACACAACAGCCGCATCCTTTTTCAACTCATGTGTAGGACAGCTTGTCGATCCGACCAGATTGGATCGTATGTAGACCCTATTAGCTGTATCGACACAAAAAATACACTTCATCAATTTGTCAATCTATTTGTTCATAAAGTATCTCTCATTGGTTCATTTTTTGTCACCAACATGAAAAAGTTTCAGTGCGCCCTTTAGGCAGCACAATCATAATAAACACGTACTAGTAGAAAAGTAATGAGAAAATAATTCATATAAAATTATTAAGTCTGAATCCAAAACAGAAATTTTTTTTAATGTAGCTAGATCTAGAGCGTAATTGCGTTGGTTGTGGCACTGGAGAGGGGATTAATGGATCAGTTTAGCATTGTAGGAAATCTCGTGCGAGACATCCTCTTAATCTAAGACGGTAGTGTCAGACTTCACTGACTAAAACCTCACCCCTAACCAAGCAACTGGGAATTCGCCGCCAGGCATTACTTCCATATGTTGCTTGGTAAAAGAATGGATGGATATTAGACATCCCCTGCCATGATGTTAAATCATGCAGTTTGTGTCAGATTCACAAGTTCGTCCGTGGACCGCCCGTTTGGAATTAAGGCTTCCAAGTTGCACCCTTTGTTATGGCTTCCATTTTTCATCTTCCTCACTTTGGTGCAATGGAGCGAAGGCGGCCTCTTGTTCTGCTTTTTCCGCTGCTTCCTTTTCCTTCATGATTGCGGTTATCAAGGTATTTAACCGCTGCCATTGTACCTCAGCGCCAGCGAGGCCAACACCCGCTCACGTTCCCACCTCCAACAATGGAAGAGGGTATGTTCCGTTGTGTCATCGTCTGCACAGTATCTGCATCTGGGGCACGCCAGTTTTCAGAATCGGTGCAGGTAATGATTAAAGCACCCGTACCCGGACAACACCTGGGTGAGGTAGAAGCTCACCTCTCCGTGCTGTCTCGCGACCCATTTCTTGATATTAGGTATGAGTCGCCGGGTCCACTGGCCGCATCTCGCCGATTCCCATCTCTTGTCCGGTGTCCTCTCCATAGTAAGTTTTGCTCCTTGCCTTCGCGAGGCTGTTTTAAATTCGCGCAATCGTTTACGGTGCTAGCGACGGCGGATTGCCCAATATTCAGCAGCGTAACGTATTTTTGGAGGGCGTCGCTCTCCCCGTGCCAGCCATGACTGATTAAATATAAAGTAATAATAACATGTATAATTTTAAAAGGTACCTATTACACATTAAATTAGTCATATCTGTATTTTTAGTATAACCCAAAAAAATGCACAAACACTTTTAGGAAATTTAGTCTGTGTCCAGTCGATTCCGTTCACTTAAGCATAAAATATAACAAATAAATCTGAAATTTAACGGTTCTGTAATCATATCCCCACATCAGTTTTCAGTCATACTGAAACTGAAATTTTCCAGGTTTATTTTTTACCCTCAAGTCCCGTAAAAAATTGAACCTCTAAACTGCGGTAATTTTTTGCCAAGAACCTCTATTATTCTTTTTTATAATGAAATCCAAAGGATAATGGTCGAGACGGACTTTTGGATTTTTTAAATCAGCACAATGTTTCGAAAATTGATCCTAATTAGATAAATTAATATAAATAATACAACGTTGTTAATGTGCTCAACTGTAGTTTTCACTTTAAACGAGAAAATATAATCACTTAATAACTACCTGTCGTATATAATTTGCAAACTCTCCAAATTATATATTTAATAATATTAGGAAAAACATAATTTGAGGTTATTTAATGTTTTTCAACTACTACGGCTAATTTGAAAACCTTTGCTTAAACATCTCAAGAAGTAATAGCCTTGAACCAATTTTTTGTCTATTTGCGCCCACTGTGTGTCACAGCCCACTGGAAAGCTAAAAGCTTACCGCGATCTACATAAATAGTAGTAATAAGGTTGCAATATACAGGGTGCCTTCGCAACGTAAAATTCTTCCTTAATTTTTGATCTAAAAAAAAATTGATAAATCATCTAAAAATCTTTTATAATCACATAATTACCTGTATCTCTTGTTTGATAAAATCAGTGTTTTATTTTTACTGCGGCGTTTTAAAAGCTACAACAGTTAAAAAATACACTTAAATGTAATAATAAAGTTTTAGTGGCTTTAAAAATTAGTACACAATAAATTTTCACTCGCATCAGACAATTTCTCCATTCTTCGTTTTGAGATCTTTTATAACATTTTAAATGA
The DNA here is from genome assembly GCA_932274525.1 of Podabrus alpinus. NCBI lineage: Eukaryota > Metazoa > Arthropoda > Insecta > Coleoptera > Cantharidae > Podabrus > Podabrus alpinus. The sequence goes on from OW026455.1 coordinate 9,427,534, forward strand.
TCAGCATGTAGTTTTTTCTTAAGTTTATTTGTTAGAACACTTTTTAATTTTTACTGTTAACTTTTTCACGCCTTGTATTCAATTTTTGATTTAATATTAGTAATGCATTTATTGCAATAAATATTTATTATTTTGAAGTAACTTTGCCATTAAGTGAAACCAGTTTGTTAAAATATTTTCGTGCAACTTTTTATTGTGTATAATTGGAATGTACACGTCAATATTAAAACATAATTAACCGTAAATGGTTTTGAAACTGTTTTTCAGATTTATAATAAAACATTTGTTAAATTTCTTCATAGAATTTTTTTGTTTGATAATGATAATGGTTATATCATTCATGTACACTAGACCCTCCATGTACGCGAGGGTTCCGTTCGCCAAAAACCTCGCGTACATGGAATTCACGTAAATGGAACCAAAGAAGCAATAGAAAAAAGGGGGTTAGGTTCCAAAATTTATTTAAGACTAAAAACAAAAGTTTAAAACTAAGGTTTATTTACGAAATAGGTAAAATATAATGCATACAAAAACTAAAATATACCTAATTAGGCATTTCCATGTGACGTCACGAACAGCTGATATTGTACTGATATTTTGAGGTTAGCATTTTTACAAGACAATTTTCATTTCAAAAATTAAAATTAACCTTGTTTTCAACAATACTATCATTACCATTGACTGATAACTTAAAAGCCTTATCAATTAGCCGCTAAACATTAAGCAGTATGTAAAATTCTTGTCGAGGTTAGGTTTGCGATAAATTCGGGAAAGAAATTAAACAGAAGGTACTTACAGTAATAATTTTACACTACACTCTACGGTTTATAAAATGTAAAAAAATTCAATTTTTACCAATAAAAACAGGTAAAAACACAATTTATCACAAACTTGCACAAAATCAGCTGTTCGGGGTGGAGCCAATGACGTCACTGTGACGTACTTGGAAATGCCTAATTGATAAAAAAATTAAATATAACGCATAAAAAAAACTATAAATCGTTGACACCGTATTTCTATCATTCAAGTGCTACGTTTCAGCGCCTGTGAACGGAGTAGAAATTACTTTGTATATAGTACATACATCTCTATTTATTATGTAAACAACTGTCAATGAATATCTTTAAGCCCGCATTTCATTAGAGCTTCTAGAAGCGCGCTTCTAGAAGCTCAAAATTTGTAATGCATGGGCTTATATGGAAGCAAACTCACTTTGGCTTCTACAAGCAGGTCATAAAATGTATCGAATTTCACAAGCCAAGTATCGAATTTCACCAGCCCGGCTTGTAAAGTTGTCCACGTGGAGTACTGTACGTAATTGGTTAATATTTAGAATAAGGACTTATTATTGGATAATATAAAATGCTCGACATGGAGTAGTGTAGTTGTAATTGGTTAATATTTAGAATGAGGACTTATTATTGGATAATATTTGTATTACGAAAATTCTCTTAGCAGGTTCACGTCAGGTCCACGTGGACCCTGATGAAAGATGCATTTGTATACCAGGCGGGCTTGTAACGCGAGAGTTGTAAATTTTTACAACTCAAGCTGCAGAAGCCGGCGGTAATTAGATACTTCTAAATATTAGATAATAATATGTGTTGTAAAGTTATTAGTTATTACTAATAATAATTTATTTATGTAATTGATAAATGTCGAAATTTTTTCGATGCTGTTCTGTACCGATTTTTAAATTTTTTGTATATTCCGGGATTTTACGCATTCTTCAATCGGAAAATAAAATTTATCATAATATTATCCCAAATTACTAATAATTTTGTTACCTTTCCAATAATAACATCCAGTACCTTGCTTCGACGCCTACTATTTATTTTATACATTCTTGTTCTAGGTGTCAATCATCGTAACACAATTTTGGTTATTCGATGTCATCGTTAATTTGTTACGTTATAAAATTTTAATATTCTTTTTCGAACAACAGAATTTTCTGTTTCCAAATGTTATATTCAATTATATCCCACAGTCATAATTTTAATTTTATTTGAACATTCACAGAAACTACCCCTATTATAATTTATTTTGCTCAGATTTTGACAACAAGTAAACAATTTTAAAATTAAAAAGTGTTCCGAGAACACATGTTAGATACAAAATAATATCCAAAAATAATCACCTTCTTTTATTGCTTTTTATTATGGGAATTATTAAAAAATTAGTATAAATATCTAATTAACGATATACCAAAAATCAATTAGTTTTAATCAATTAATTGATTTCTTGTATTACTTCTATTCACTAATATTATATTATAGAAGTATCTAATTACCGCCGGCTTCTGCAGCTTGAGTTGTAAAAATTTACAACTCTCGCGTTACAAGCCCGCCTGGTATACAAATGCATCTTTCATCAGGGTCCACGTGGACCTGACGTGAACCTGCTAAGAGAATTTTCGTAATACAAATATTATCCAATAATAAGTCCTCATTCTAAATATTAACCAATTACAACTACACTACTCCATGTCGAGCATTTTATATTATCCAATAATAAGTCCTTATTCTAAATATTAACCAATTACGTACAGTACTCCACGTGGACAACTTTACAAGCCGGGCTGGTGAAATTCGATACTTGGCTTGTGAAATTCGATACATTTTATGACCTGCTTGTAGAAGCCAAAGTGAGTTTGCTTCCATATAAGCCCATGCATTACAAATTTTGAGCTTCTAGAAGCGCGCTTCTAGAAGCTCTAATGAAATGCGGGCTTTAGCTTCGACGTAAGATTTATATACACCTATACCTCCAAATTTGTTTATGCTATTTGGATAACACATAATCTATATAAAAATGGATGTACAAGGCTTGTCCAGAAAGTAAGTACCGTTTTTAAATTACGCCGCCGCAGCACTGCGGTCGCCGTTTAGCGCATGCGCGCCAGGTAGCTACATCTGTTGGGAAGCTACAGACGCCATTACGGAACCATCCGATCGAGTCTACATCTGTTTGCGTGATTTTTAAAAAGGCCGCACCTATTAAGAATCCCGCCGACTGCGAAGTGCGTGCGTTTTCTCAGTACTAAAGGCTTCAAAGCAGCTGACATTCATCGCCAAATCAGTGATGTTTATAGTGAAAACATTATGAGTGCTGGAATGGTGCGAAAATGGGTTAGGGCCTTTAAAGATGGCCGCACAAACATTCATGATGAGGAACGGTCTCATCATCGTTCCTAATCATGAATGTTTGTGCGGCCATCTTTAAAGGCCCTAACCCATTTCCGCACCATTCCAGCACTCATAATGTTTTCACCATAAACATCCCTGATTTGGCGATGAATGACAGCTGCTTTGAAGCCTTTAGTACTGAGAAAACGCACGCACTTCGCAGTCGGGATTCTTAATAGGTGCGGCCTTTTTAAAAATCACGCAAACAGATGTAGACTCGATCGGATGGTTCCGTAATGGCGTCTGTAGCTTCCCAACAGATGTAGCTACCTGGCGCGCATGCGCTAAACGGCGACCGCAGTGCTGCGGCGCGGCGGCGTAATTTAAAAACGGTACTTACTTTCTGGGCAAGCCTCGTATGTGTGTATGTATGTATGTTTCCTATAGACTCCTAAACCGTTTGACCGATCGGAACCAAATTTGGCATTGATTTTGAGTAGCCTGCCTTCCTTTAAGGAATCTCGATAATCCATTCATGCGCGTCCCTATGGGACGCGCATGAATGGATTATAGAGATTCCTTAAAGGAAGGCAGGCTACTCAAAATCAACTTAAAAAACAATAATGAATGCTGTCAAGCTGTCAACTGATCGACAATCTATATATATAAAAATGGATGTAATATGTGTGAATGTATTGCCGTGATAAGACAAGAATTTTATTTTATATAGCGAGGAAAGAAATTTACGGCTCTTTTTTATATACTCCCGGCTACTCGGCAATGAGACTCTAATTATGGGCGTGTAGATGGTTCAATTATAATAAAAAGACATCTCGTCTGGTTACTAATTCGTAGTTCAATTGAATGATTCAAAATTTTAATCTGTACCTGGATCTGTCTTATACCTATGCTGTATTTTATGAAATAAAATTTACTCAAATAAAATCTCCTCAATCAGTACCTGTTCATTTATTAACACATTTTATATTGAGATAAACCATAAAAATCAAATAAAGAAAACAAATCAAGTGTACAAATAATTCTTAAATCTAAAAAAATCCCTCTCCGAAATTTATCGCACTCTTATAAAGTTCAATCGTATTATGTCGTGTGATAAATGAAACAAAGACGCGTAAAGTTCTTACCGAATGTTTCTCCCGTCGACGAAAACTGTTCTTGTTGCACCACACTCAAGTAGCCTAGGTAGAAGTGAATTAGCTCAAAATTTCTTCTTTTAAAGTTGCCATCAGAGAAATATTCGTCCACCATTGATCGTTCCCAACGAAATATTCTTCCCATAACCATAAAACTATCCAGTCGTATTCAAAGTTTTCACCCAACGGATGTCACAGCTTTTCAATATTAATTTCTCGTTCTCAGTTTTACCATTACTTTTACAAATTACTATTACTTTTACGAATCATTAACCATCTCAAAAATATGTCCTTATGCTCTGGCGGACACCATCAAAATTCAACTCATAAAAATCCAAATACGTTCTTCTCTTCTCACTGACACTATGCGAATCCCCAAAATACGTCCTCACGTGTCGACGGACACACCGTGAGTTCTCGTCCTTCAAGAAAACTTCTCTTTTCAAAATTCTTATGGGCAGGCGCGTTTCACCAATTTTCGAATTCGTCAGAAAATAAACCCGTCCTTTTTCACTTCATTTACTCACTCCATTTATCACACCGTTTATTACGTGTTTACCCAACTTAACAGATCTTTAAAATTACCTAATTTGTTTTATTCTGAAGGTGAAAAATATTTATCGCTATTTTATAATTTATCTCTTACATTTATTTATAGAAACAGCATCCATTAAAAAGACTTCATCTGAGTTTCGTATTAGATCTGAACAAACAGCATTTTAACATTTTTAGGCATTTCCAAACCCTGGTACAGTTAAACCAACAAACTCATAGCTTTTTAAACTAACTAAAATACGATTGTGTCTTTTAATTGAATCGATCCCATTTTGGACCACCGCAGTATGTATGTTCCCTATAGACTCCTAAACCGTTTGACCGATCGGAACCAAATTTGGCACAGTTATTATGTAGGTTCCTGCGCATGTTTTTGTATTGAAATAGTGCAAAAGTTCGCAAAGGAAAGGAAAATTGATTTTGAGTAGCCTGCCTTCCTTTAAGGAATCTCGATAATCCATTCATGCGCGTAGGCAGGCTACTCAAAATCAACTTAAAAAACAATAATGAATGCTGTCAACCCAGTGGCGTAGCGAGGGGGGCAAGAGGGGGCTTCATGCCCCGGGCGCTACTCACAAAGGGGCGCCAAATGGTCCGCAAAACAAAAAATTGCTGGATAATTTTTATTTTTATTATAATTGATTTCTGGAAAATATATTTTAAATTTAGTGCCAGTGTAATATAATAAATGTTAATTCGTAAATAAAAAGGAAAAAAAGGAACACTAATAGTCTAAATCAAACTGTAATAATATATTCATAATAGAAATGGCACGTCTTTTCTACTGGCAGGGCTGACTCGACCTGTGTCTGTCAGCACTTCCTTATGGCATCTACGCTGTGTGGTTACATAACTTATCTCCTTTCTTAATTTGTCTGATAAAATAATATGTTATAATAAATATTTACTTTTTTATTGTTTTAAAACTGCGTGTTTTTAAAATATTTCTTTATAAATATGTAAAATAAATATAATAGGTATCTTTTGAACTAATTCTAGATGATCATCATATATATTATACATTTCAAAATCTAGTCTTGTTTTCTCAACTACATTTTTTGTCTCAAATTTAAAGCCTAGCTTGAGCCTTATGACTTTATTTATTTTACTTTATTTATTTATTAATTTGCGAGTATATTTTACATATAATATCATATGGTTTTCGAATGGGGGGGGGGGGCGCTAAAAAGGTATTGTGCCCCGGGCGCGAGTTAAGCTCGCTACGCCACTGTGTCAACCGATCGACAATGCAAATACGCGTGCACGTGCTTTACGTTTCTATTTGACCAATCTTAACCAAATTTGGTGTAGAAGTTATATTTACAACGCTACGAAAAACATAGGCTACTTTAGGACCTTGGAGTGAGGCCGAACAACCACATCCGACACGGTCTAGATGGCTAAAGGCGGCCGGTAGGCCGACTGTGCCAGCTAGTTATTTTAATAATACGCGAAAACTTAATTCGCGTTAAAGGGAATTTTGCTTCGCGTACAAAAAATTCAGGTATCAAAATCTAATTCGCGTTATTCTGAATTCACGTACATCGAACTCGCGTACGTGGAGGGTCTAGTGTATTTGTAAACAGTGTAGGTGTGAGAGTTTTTCATTCATGCATACATATTATCACAGATATTATGTAGGACTAAAATCGTTTAATAAAAATTGACGGTTGGTTTTCTTAGATTTTACAGTAGACCATGTTTTAGCAATAATGAGTAATGCTGAAAAAGGTCCTACAGTTTAATGTGTAATCCGAAACATAGCGACAGCGGTATTTGCCCTGGGGGTCACCCATCCATCTGCCGGTGTTTATAAAATTGCATAAAATTTCATAATGTGTTTAACTACAATTTATTTCTATTATAATAGCAGCGTCAATGTACGATGAAATTGTCGTTATCATTTAAATAATAGTGGTCGCGATATTAATTAATGCTAATTAAGTAATAAAATGATAACTTTTTATGCTTTGTAAAAAGTACAATAAAGTTATGTCGGCTTTTCTAATCTTTTACATTCAATTATTTGTGTAATTAAAATTACTGTATTATGTAAGTGCCGCATTGCGTGGTTAAGCCGTGGACTTCGGAAGCGGTTGTTTTTGACATGAAAATGAAGTTTTATCAATTACAATGTTTTTCTGACATTTTTTCGTTAATGTCAAATTTATCGTTTATGTTCGTTTAACAGATTGAATAAAATATGTAAAATTAATTAGCTGCGATTTTATCATTTAAGTTGAGTAGATAATTATGTAAATAAACCTTGAATGAAATTCACAAACCGAGATAAATGACGATAATGATTATATCATCTATGTGTATGTATGCAGTAGGCGTGAGAGTTTTCCATTCATAGTATGGATATGACTAGAATATTGTGGCTCGTTACTATTAGCACGTGCTATTATCAAAAGATTGTGCTACTGTTTGTTGCTTTTATATAATTTATTGTTGATATCGGTAAATCAATTGTAAAACATGCAACCAGTTATTTTAGTTTCATTAATAGACTTTTATATTTTGGCTGTTATTTTATAGTAACAAGTTCCAAGTTGCTTTTTTTTTCTTCAAACTGACAACCAATTTAGTTACATCAACATCTGCAAATGATGTTGTAAAGTTCACGCAATTATCCTGGGAATAAACTTGTTTGACTTCCGATTTTTTCAATACAAGTTCACACAAATTTCATGGTTCCTAATCCTAACGGCACATAAGTTCAAAACCTTGACATTGCCGTACAATGTCAAAAATGGCCACTGATTACATGATTTAAACATGCTGTACAAGTATGGAAAATTGTGTTAATTTTTAAGTCTACCTCAGTTATTATTGAATTTAAAAATCTAATAAACATGTCCGGTGTCAATTTTCGCATGTATAGAGAAAAGACATTAGAAACAGGTTTGAGTTATCATGTTTTATTATCGAGTTATGCGCCATTATATATTTTTTGTGAAATTTAAATGTTTTATGCTATAAATAAATTGAAGTAATGACGCTTCTAGCAGAATCAAGATTAACAATAAAGCACCATCGATTAAACAAATTAAACTGTGTCAGTTCAGTTGCAACCTGGGAGGTCATTAATTCTCCCAAGTGTCCCAATCCTGTTATTAAAATAATCTATAGTTTTTTCTTGTGGAAGCTTTATGTATTGGTGTACCATCTAATTAAAATATTGGAACCGCCTTTTATTATTTATTCTCTTATTTTATTTATAATGTTTAAAACTGTCGTGAACGTGCCGCTATGCTTATCGATATTTCTGAAGAAAACCCATTCAAAATTTTGAACAAATATTTCCAATCAGCTATTATAAATTCTCATTCTTTCGGATGGATAGCTATACTGCTTAGTATAACTTTCTATATTATTTAAATAATTGGTTTTTTTAAATAATGGAATTATTTTCCCATCGGAGGTTCGAAAAAATTGTAATATATAAAGAAATCTTTTTGAGAATTATAATTAACATCATCTAATTAATTTCAGATCTACATACACAGGTATTTTTATGTTTTATCATTAGTCACCTGAAATATGTAAAAGTAAATTGTTATTTAGTATAGAAAACATGTAACAATTCTACGGTACGTTTGATCTGAAATATTTCAAGTTCCTGAATACGAAACGATCGCCTTCGTTCTCATGCTTATTTAGGTCAAAAGTTGATAAATGTGGAAAATAAATGCGATTTTTTAACATTTATTTTATAACTTAAAATGAGTACAGAGCAGAAAATCAAATGCGGCTAACCAGTGACTTATTGAAATTTCCTCCATATCTCTTGTGGTTAGTTTTGGAAGGTGATACTTGACAGCTAACATGCAGGTCTAAATTCAATTGTTTTTTTTTTCGAACGATGAAACGCTACCTGTTTTAAGCTCTAAATTTCTCTGGCTCATAGCTGCCGGAACCGATATCGTGTTCCATGTTTAACGGTGTAATAATCAGTGGCAGCTCGAGACTTGTTTCAATGGGAGGGCACAAAAATATGCATAATAAAAGAGCAAAATATAAGTTTACTGATTTATTACCACTGCTTATCAGTGGAGCCTCGCGGTTTTCAATAATGAAGGGGCCTAAAATAATATTTTCACTTGTTAGTAAAGTGTTCCAATTTTCAACGGCTTAACTGCCGTGATTCGAGCGGAGCATTCGCATTAAAAATATTATTTTTTATTCTGTGTTGCTATTCCTTTTCGCCGCACCGGTCGCCACTGATAATAACATATATAATTTGAAAAGTGTTACTTTTGTTCGATGGCCAATGAAAAACTGCTGAATTGGCATATTCGGAGACACTATGCCGGATAATCCCTTTTTCCCGCAAATCATTCGTTATCTGCTGCACAGCATTGCGTTCTTGGCAAGACAATCGTCGCGCGCTGCAACTCACACTTTTCTTTGAATTTATAGTCATTTTTATATCGCACTCTTTCTTTTCGAAGCAGTAAATTCATAGTTTTGATCGCAAAAATGAAAAATAAATTAAAACAATGCTGGAACAGATGAATGAACAATCAGGTCAAAAAAGTTACCAAAAAAATTAAGGCAAAAATATATGACTCCTGCATACTACCAGTGCTAATAACCTATGGGGTGGAGACTATGAAATTACTAATAAGGCTGTAAGTAGATTGGCAGTGACATAACTCTACGTGATAGGAAACGTAAAGAATGGATCCGCGAAAAAACGGGAATCACGGATATAACACAAAAGCTAGCAAAACAGAAATGGAGCTGGACTGGACATGTTGTGGGAGCGGAAGACTGCAGATGGTCGACCAGAATCATAAACTGGAAACCGAGACCAAGAGATGGGCAGATGACATAAGAGAGGTAGCCGGAAGACGATGGATACGAACGGCGCGTAACCGCGAAGAGTGGGAAAATAAAGGGGAAGATTGTAATGAAAGAGTCTGAAGAAGAAGAAGAAAAGATCCACGAAATTTAATTGATTTACGCCCCCCCCCCTGATCGAAAGAAACACATAAAGTTAGTACCTATACAGGGTGTTGGTAATTGTCAATATTTAAATTTTATTTTAGCATTAATTTCGGTAGTTAATTTTTATAACGTAATAAAATGTAATAGCCTCAATTCAGTCATGTCAAAGTTATAAATTGATACAATACATTCGGCAAAATAATTGCTTACGCTGCAATAAAGGTAACAAATTCGAAACAATGTCGTAGTAAATAATAAATTATTATCCTTTATAATTTGTTACCTTTTTGGAGCATAAGTAATTATTTTGCCGAAAATTTATTAATTTATAATTTCACAATGCTTCGCATCGAATGTGTCACGAAAAACTTCTTTGATTAAGTCAAAGTTATCTTGTTATGAATTTATCTATCTATAACGGTAAATTGATGCGCTAGTCTCCTTTCCAGTGCGGCCTTTAGGCCGCACAACCAAGGCAATCATGTTTCAGATGGCTAGCATTCATATTTTTAGTACTTTTCTACTATATTGCGCGATTTTTACGGTTGTGAGGTGTAAAGGATTTTTCAAGTTGGTAACAAAAAATAAACCAATGAAAAATTTTAGTGATTATTTAAGTCGCGCTGATTCTTGATTGCCTAGGTTGTAGATATCGCTTTGCAGACAGACACGCATAAATCAATTTATGCAGGGGTTTAAAGCCCTTGCCGTTTTTTTCTTTTTTATTTTTTGTGTTGATGCAATGACGGTTTACCTTAAAGCGGACCCCTATCCAAAATTAGAAATAACAACTATCATAAATTAATAATCAACATATAAATAAAAGCCTTAATCTGTGTATGTATGTGTCCGTCACGCTCAGGAACGCATCTCAATCAAATCAAATCATAATCAAAAGAAATTTATAAAAAAATTTTAAAAAGGGAAAAGCACGTAAAATGGCACTCGGATTTTAAAAATTCTCTACAGATATTCGGAAAGCTGAAGGTTTATATAGTAGATTTTGAAAAATATATTTGCTGAATATTCACATTTAACCCTCCAAGACAACCCTTAAAGTTGTTGAAAATTGGTAATTTTCTATAGCTCAACCAATCAGAAGTTCGCTGTTGATGATTCTGTTGACAGTCTGTGCGCTTTGATATACTCTTAACACTTGGAAAAATTTCAGGTAGATTGGGCGCGTAGAGGTAGAATGGCCGCGAAAAGATGAAGTTGTCTTTTCCTTAGTTGAACATTAAAAGTTAGATGCACCCGAAAAATCTACATCCGTTTCTTATCAATTTTTTTTGGGCCGTACTACGTGCTACTCTCGAAGATTTCAGGCAGACGCGCAGACATAATGAGTGAACTATTTGTTGAATTTTACGATACAAATTCAGCAATGATGTTGGTATAATCAAGTAACTTTTAAATTAATTTTGTTGGTTTTTTTCTAAATTTTCAATCTCTGCTGATGACTTTAGCGCCCCTAGGCATGGCCCTACTCCGCCTATAACTAATTTCGACACTGCTTAACAGGACCTAATGTTGCTTTCGATTTAAGTATACATAAATTTGTAATTTGCATTCGTGTATCAATCATTCGATATATAGGGTGGGAAGAAAGTACGGAAATATGCAAAAGAATTTTGGCTATGACACCATGGTTTTTAATTGACAGTCAGATTTTTGACCTTGTGTTGACAGTTTCCGTCAACACTAATTGTAACGTATGAAAATTTTGGCTAAATTGGATTTTGTACATTTTAGTTGTTGTATCGACACTTCTAACCATGTTATAATCACAAACGCCACCTTTTTTACGAAACGCGCATTGGGTTATCTTTTGGTCACTTGTTCCTCAACGGTGTTGACTAATAAAAATTATAAATGTAATCTTATTGGGTTTGTGACAAGGACTTCCAATTGATACGCGGGCGGCAATCTTGATCATCGAGTGGCCGAACAGCTTTCCAATTTGACTTCATTTTTATTAAGTTATCGATGACACTTTTTAACTCACGCGCTGTTGAGCTATCGTAAATAAAAATTATATTCGCACTTTAATAAATATGAAATCACTGTGAAGATTTAATAAGGAAATAATACTCGGTGATTGATTAAGTTAATTTCATAGTTGGACAGATTGAATCGTTTCTTTTGCTAACTGCTAGTTTTACCGAGATACGTGATTTGATTCGATGATGTATAAATTAACACTTTATAATTTTGAAAGTTCGTTAGCTAAAAACACAAAACTTACATTGCAAAAAACTAGACAGGACACTAAGCGAACGTTTTAATCATTCTATGACATCGCTAAAATTCTGTTGAGAAAAAGTTTACGTTACGTAGTAATTTTTATAATTACGTTACGGGTCTTTGGATATTGAATTAAATTATATCATTATCTGTAATATTAAAATCATTCCAATAATAAATGTAGTTATACAACAATGTAAAGAAGCAATAAACATATTTGTTTAATCAAAACAAAAAACAAGAAATTGTTTATGTTCTAAATTGATATTATAATAAATTTATCTCCGTCAAATTTTTCTATCAATTATTATGCATTCATAGAAACAATACAATATATTAAGATAATGAAAGGAAGTTAAAAGCAATTAATTTGTGATGATTCTTGTTTCCAAATTCTTCAGTTCTGGATTAAATTGGAAAAGCAGTTCCAAATAAGAAATTTTGGAAATCCGCGGTATGTTCTTGATCGTTCGGGTTTATAAAAGTGAAGCAGTTAATTTATAGCTTTTGCATCACCATTTATTTCATCTATAATAATACAGTTAACCAGATCGTGGTTAGAATAATCAGATGATCAATCGAACAAAGACAAAAATGGTTGTGCCTGCCCCGTTCGTGTAGACGAAAAGGTTTCTCAGAATTGAAATGGTAGCAAAAACTGGAAGCAAACAAATATTTGACTTTGTGAGAAGTGCAATCTTGTTTTAACGGAACTTATTGATAGAATTTGTTTTCATAAGTAAACTTATCATCAAACAAATAGTTGACGAAACGTTAACATTAAGTTAACCTAAATTAACTTGTTTAGTTAAAAAATAGGCCAATTATACAGGCCCATCAAAATAATTAGGCTAAAACTAAATCGAGACGATTTCAAAGAGAACATTTCATTCCTTTTTCAACTTGCCACTCGGCAACTCGAAGGAAACTATGGGTAAAGATAGAAAATACATTCTTGGCACAAGGACGTAATTTGGATGACACAACACACGTGCTTATAATAATATTGGCAGGAAGAATTATTTAAATGCAAGTTTCCAATAACTAAATCAACACTTTTAGAGCAACTCATATTCGTCATTTAAAAATTTCCACAGGTCACCGCAGTCAGGAAAACTTAATTAACCATTTACAAAAAGTCACAAAAAACATTTTAATAAATGTGTCTGTCACAGGAAAATTGCATGCTAAATCACGCTTTTAGAAATTCCTACTTGCGCCTTCAGGCTGAAAGAAAATGAGTTCAACAAAAGTGTAGAAACCTTACATAACTCGCTCTGAAAGATCTTGGCCAAGTCTTTAATTACTGGAAGTTGTTCGAATCGCAGTTTTTCTTCAGGATCGCGCTGTATACAGAGTGTTCTAACACGAGCAGCTGAATAATTTTTGTAATAACTAATAGAGAAATAAATAAAAAAGTATTAGCGTCAATTAAGACACTTCCAATGTTTAGGGAAGCTTAATTAGTGAATCTACGTTATTTTGTTCTTTTTCATTAAATTTACTATTTTTGCAAATTATTATGTGAAATTATTTTTCGACTCAGCCACTCGAAACAAAATTTCGTCTGCTACACACTAAAGAACACACCTATTTTAGCAAATTGTTATAATAAAAAATGTGAATGGGGATCAAACTTTTGAAAAAATCGAATTTGAACTTAGCAAATTTAACGAGATTCGGTGGTAAAATTAACGAGATTCCCGCGCGTCGCTCATTCTATTGACAGTCCGTGCAGTTTTAATGACCCTAACACTTAGAGTATTTCGCACCGGCAGATGCAGTTCGTCTCTCGTACATGTAACATCGATTATTTTTTGTTTTTACGCGATTTTTTGGGGGTGAAACGTAATAGTTTACTGCCCCATACCGCAACTATACTTTTTAATGCTATTTCGAGGTTCTCTCACATCCCGGTTTCATTTATCCCGGTTTTCTTGATAGGTGGCGCCTTCTCGTATGTTTAGCCTAGTAACCCTCCTTATCGAATGCACACCCCAAAATTCGAAGGAAAAAAACATTTTATTTTTTCACTTTTTCGGCAATACACGGGTTATTCTCCATTTTTTTGATTATATTTCTTACTAATATCCACTAATCACACCCCCATCTATCCGAATTTCAAAGAAAAATTCAAATCGGAGCGAAAAAATTTCACTCAATTTCAAGGAACAACGGGCGAACGATGGGACATCGACCGGGGTCTGCCGCATACTCGATGCTAATTTCCCGTACTTTTCAAAAGTCGATATTGGGGTTGTTTTTACTCCGTTCACACTTTTTTTTTGTTTTAATAGACAAATATAAGCATGTTCTTTAGTGTGTAGCACGCGAAAATTTTTTTCGAGTGGCTGAGTTAGTGAAAAAGTCGCCTATTTTTCTACAAACCCCCATTTGTCATCTAACAATATCAGAAGTGATATTTCGAGAGTGTATCGTAAATACGTAAATTATGAATATAAAGTTTAAATTAATTTTACTTCGTCAGTTTACTCGAGAACTAGAAATTTACGACGTACTGTAAATTTTTTAACAGAGGCGGCGCACAGTGTGGTGGAGGCGGACAAATGGTGATTTTTAAAAGTAATTCATTTGGTTTGTTTAATAATAGCTTCTTGCTAGGGACATCCCGAGGATTCAGGAACACAAAAAAAATCATAAAAAATGTGCTAGGAAAGTTTCGAAAAAATGGGCAAAAACAACCTTTTTATATAATTATAGTAGACCTAATTTCGACCTAAAAACTCGATTTTTTTAAATGTTAACTTCTCTTAAACATCTAGTTGTGTGAGAACGCATGAGAGACACCGAAAAAAATGTTGTGATATCATTGGTATCTCTAGTACTTGCCCTCCAAATTTCAGCTGCTGATACTTGCTGATGTGAACACAAGAGCGTGTTTACTGAGACTTGTCCAATTTTTACCGAAGGGATTATCGGATTAACAAATCAATAAATTTTTCCAAATGCCCATGTAAACAATATATAAGCAGAACGGACGATATAGAAAGATATTAAAAACAATTTAAAACTATTTTAAAACGACGAACTTTAGCATTTCGAATCGTGACATGCAATATTATGTGGGAAAACACAAAAATTATTTTTTTCTTCTATTCTATTAAAGATATAGTAAGACAACTTCCAGATTTTGTTCATATTTTTTGCCCTAAAATTGAAGGCTCAGCAACCGTTTGTCCACGAAAACCCCATTTCACCTCACTTTCCACAGTTTCAAGACAGCTTCAGAACTGCTATTAAATCAAATTTACTATTTTAATCGATTTTTAAGCTGGATATTTCTTTTCGGAGCGATTCGTAGTATTTAAAATATGCATAGATAGATTTTTCAATATATTTTTATTAAGGTATAATCTGATGTTTTCAATCAGACACTAACGCGCATGAACGGACTAACGAGATTCAAATACAATTAATTGATATTTCAGTTCGATATTTCTTTTCAGGGCTGTTAGTAGTATTGAAAAGATTCATAAATAGGTTTTTGAATATATTTTTATTAAAAACAGGATCTTTTCATACAGGCACTGGCGCGCATGAATAGATCAACGAGATTCGACTACGCTTGGATGCAAAGCTTGTTCTGCTTTGGAACATAACCGAAAAGCCCAAAAACTAATTAAACGTTGCGTATTAAACGTAGCGTACTTTTATAAATTACATGCGCTTTAATACAAGTTTAGAATTACTAAAATGTCGCAATAGGTATAATACTTAAATTTTAAAGTTTCAAGCTAAATATTTCAATTCTTAAAAATGCTTTCGGTGGAGAAAAATCGCGCTAATCGGGATCACAGAAGGGCCACCGAGAATTTAGTGTTAGTGGGTTATGGCGAGGAATCTCTAAATAGCATTTAGTTTTTCATTAAATTGCAGCTCTTGCCCCACTGTGCAGCGCAAGGAAAATTTAGTGTGACGTACTACATAAATTCGCGCGAAAAAAAGTACATTTTTTGTTTAAAATTGTAGTGCAATGTATCGCATTACTATTGTAAGTAAACAAAAAGTGTATGAAATTTTAGTGCAACGGAACGCATTATTATAGGAATTATTGGAAATTGGAATTAAATAAGCAAGAACTTCGATAAACTGTATTTATAAACACAATTTTCTTAGAAATCCTAAAAATGGTATTTTTATGCGGAAGTCACATTTTTCCAACCCCCTCCCCCCTGATCAGGCTTGGTCATATTTTGTAACCCCCTCCCCACAAGGCGTGGAGTCCCTTATGGACGACCCCTAAATTACAATCAAATTTTTCCTTCTTTGGGCACTATGGTTTAGAAATTGCAATCCTTAAATTGAAAATTAGTGCTGCAAAACCAATCCCTAAAAGCAAATCTCTTGAACAGTTTCAAGATCTTGAAGTTTTAAGTTTAATCGATACTCCTGAAACATTTTTCGGGCATCTCAAGCGGGATTTAATAAAAATATTAGTTCAATCACCTATAAATAACATCAAACATTAGACAAGCGACATTTTGCAACTGAATATGTCAAAAACATGATAGTTTAAAGCTATCGAATGTTTTTTGACCAAATTACACCATTATGGAATTCAAGAAAGTTCACCTGGTTGGATTAACAACTCTCTTTTTGGTCGATCACAGTACGTTATTTAAATTGGAACTAAGGTATCTTACAGTTAAAAGAGCTAACTTCAGGCGTACCACATGATTCCATTATTGGACCTATTCTATTTTTAATTTATCTGTAAATATAGTTAACGTAGTGCAAAACTATACTATTCACATGAATGCAGGTATTATACCATTACTCAAAAAATGAGAAAGGGGAAGCACAGGAAAAATTATAAACGAGAATCTTGAGAAAGTACAAAGTTGGTCAATAATTAACTCACTACTAATTAATCCGATCAAAACTCAGATAATTGAGTTTAGACCGATAGTGAAAACTGGGGTAAACCAATATCTTCAAGAATTTGGCACTGATGATGGATAAATCACTGAAATTTTTTTTCAGAATTTTTTCAGGATTTCATCGTGAAATCGTTAGTAGTGAGATTGCATTTATGGACTATGCTTTTATTAATGGATTATTATGATTGTATTTATATTTTGTCATTGCGTTAAATTACAGGGCGCTCATGTTACCAGTAATTACAAGCTTGGTACTAAGATTAAATGAAAGAAGATCATTGCACTACATATCTACACTACTTAAAATAGAGGCAATCAATCAATCAGATTACCTTTACTTTAAGTTAAAACTAGGTGTGATATACATAGTATAAACCTCAGACTTGTTAATCAAACCTACAACATTCAGGAGCGTATTTTTTTGTACATTGAACAACATCCCGATGGAATATAGTAGGTTGTTAACCTACAGGTTGATTTTACAATCTCTTCATGGAAAATTTACTTAAAAACTATGTCATTTATTTGTTATTTTGATATTATATAAATCTGTTCAATAAATATTATTAACCAGAAAATTCTTCTTTGAAAAAAGAACTTGAGGATTCATTGCCAAAAATATTGCAACTCAGACTTTAAAGGATTAACAATCCTCTAAAAAATCTTCTTATAATAACTAAATTAAAATTTATTAATAAAAATGAAAATCCACAAAGAAAAACAAAAATACAAAATCTTGACCTAAGTGGAAGGCTACGTTTCCAATCCGGGCAAAATGATTTAAATCCGGGAGCTATCGGTTTTTTTACCTAATTTTCCTTGAATTTCATCTAAAATTAAATTTTTTCACCTGTTATTTTTGAAAATGTTATACCTAAAATTTATACATTTTAATAGATTTTTTTAGTGGATTAGAGGCGGACTGGCGGTATTATTGAAAGGAAATATCGCCGGGAGTTATGGGCTAATAAATTAGAACATTTTCGTTACTAATTGATTAATTTTTAATTTATATTTGCACTCGTAGCTAAATTATTGGGTTGGCATTTAGATCGTAATCGGAACTGTGAAGTAAATTAATTAATTGTCTGTACCCCTTGGATTTAGAAATGGAAATCAGGCCCAAAATTTTTTGGAATTTGCAAAATTTTAACTTAAAACAAACAATAAATTATAGAGTACTTACGGAATGTTCGAAATTCATTTTTAAATTATACATATATTAACATTTTTGATAAAACAAATTGGAAAATTGTAAATAATGTTTTAGTGTGCGTAACTAATTTAAAGTTGATAATTAATTTTACCAATTGCACCAACGCTACATAGATAATTATTAACCTTCACAAGCTAAGGTAAATGACCGATATGCGATAAGAAATTGTAATTTTGTATTCTCATTTATGGTAATGTTAGGCGTTCAATATAGGAGTATTATTTGCATAGTAATCGGAAAATTGCCTCTTACCTCTAATTTCAATTATAAACTGTAATAATTTAATAATTATAACTTTGATGGAATTTTGTCCCAAAATATTGTTATCTATTCCTACTTTTTTGTATCTTATAAAAATCGAGGAAAAACTAGAAAAATGTATAGTTTCATTTATACTACGATATAACAAGATAACATGGATAAAATCAGGAAACAGTAGCGAACATGGAAACTCGATAAACCACATACTAAAAGCTAAAATATGTAAGAACGTATTGACAACTCCAATTAAGAAAACGCCATTAAGCGGAATTTTATAGAACTATTAAAAATCAGCATGAAATAGAAGCACTATTTACTTAAGCGTTATTTTGTCGTAATTTCGAGTGATAAAAGTGATTAGAATATTATTTGGGCTCTTTCACAGCAAGACTTATTATCTTTACGTAAACCGATTTGAAGCGACCCTATTTGTTTACATTTGTAACGCCACCAATGTTAATTTCAGTTTCCAATAGAGGTGTGAACGCTGCCTCGAGCGTGAATAAGAAATGGTTTGATAACATTTGCAAAGAAAGAGTAAAAATGAAGAAAAAAGCAAGGGAAAAATGGGAGAACATATACGGATAATATGAGAAAAGCTCACAAAACATGTAAACATAGAAAGAATCTCTGGTTAAGCGATATAATGAATAAACTGGAACAAGAATTCAAAAGCAACAATACCAAAGCTTTCTACAAAGAAATAAATGAACAAAGAAGAACCAATAAAATAAGACCCAGAACGATGAGAAATGAACATGGTAACTTAGAGAATGATGAAGAAAAAATAACAGAAATATAGGGAAGTCACTTTAAGAAACTGTTAAACATGGACATTAAAGACCGAGATAAGAATATCAGAGGAAACGATGAACAGGATGAAAAATGAAAAAGCACCAGGCAGAGATGCAGAAATGATAAAGAACGGAGGTAACCGTTCGATACTGTGATAAGAATAATGAGAGAATAAAAATGCCAGAACAAGTAATTAAATTATGACATTATAAAACTGAAAAAGTACAGACACAGAAGGGGTTACTGAAGAATTTGACATAAACGCAGAAGTAACAGATAGATGCCCTGTTAGAAACGTTATTCATTTTGATGAGTGAAGATATGGTCAGAAAAACGAATTTCATGGATACAGTAATCAAGGATGTACAGTCGATAACTTAGGCAGATGATATCGTGATATTATCTACAACAGGAAGAAAATGAGAGAAATCTATAGGAAATGAACCAACAAGCTATAGATATAGAGGATTGAAGATAAATGAGAAAAAACAATACTTGAAGTGAGAGTCAACAGTAGAAGTAACAGAGAAGATGAAATAAAAGAAAAGCTGCAGGCAGAAAACAGAGCGTTGTATGCAAACAAGAAGGCACTGTAAAAAAACGTAAGCAGAACAATGGAAAATAGAATTTACAAGAGCGTAATAAGGTCAACGACCGAGGTTTTGTGCTTGACATACAAGGAGGAAGAGCATTTGGGAGTTTCCGAAAGAAAGGTGGAATGAACGATTATGGAACAAAAAAGAATCGAAGACAACAAGCTAGGAATAAGAAGAAACGATGAGCTAGTAAATGAATTGGAAAGTGAAAATATTATGAGGTTTATTAAGAGAAGAGAAAAGAACGAAATAACAAGAGTAATGATGGAGTGGAAGCCAGAGAAGAAGAGAAATAGGGGAAAGTCGAGAACGAGATGATGGGACGTAGTTGTGAGAGATTTGAACGATATGGAGATCAAAAACTGGAAACCAAAATGTACTGATAGAAGAACATGAAGATCCACAGTTTTATAAAGGAAAATTACAATACAGGAGTGATAAACAAACGTCAGCAATGATAAACAAACCTGACTCTAAAAGATCACCAGGACAATCGCCAAAAAGGAGGTACGGGTTTTTTGCAATTATTTTCATGTCCCTTTTCGACTTTGCTCAAATTTTGTATACTTCTAAATTATGCCAAATAAACGGACCCGTATTTTTACAGCCCTCCAAAATAATTCAAATTTGGCTTGTATATGGCTTCGATAAATTATTTCTATTGATTTAAATACCATTTAAAAATCGAACATGCTGTATTTTTTACATTTTCAGATATAGAATTTAAATTTATTTCAGTTAGATATTGGAAAGTCAAATTAATCATTTAAATGTATTGAAAAATTTGGCAAAATTCCAGTACTCCAACATAATATGTATATCAGAAGTGGGATCCTGATGGTTCCACAATAAAATATTTAAAAATTTAATCATTTCATGTGTATAAAATTAATCAGATTTTTAAGACTTGTCGATATCTTACTTTAGCTTTCTTAATAAAATAATCGGATTTGCAATAATTTTAATTAATTTTCTGATAAGGGACTTGAATCGAGGGATGTTAATTATGTTTACATATATAATTTTTAACTGCTTGAGAAATTTAATTGGATGAAAATAAGTTTATACTTAAAACACGTTATGAACTTAATAAACTATTATTGAATATCTCAATAATTCGAATTTCAATTGGAAAATATTAATTTACTCAAAGAAAATTAATATTTTATCACTCTTCACTTTATTATTAAAGATATCCAAACTCTTCTCATTTGAATGTTAAATTTGTTTCAATTTAAAAAAACTAATTAGAATTTAATTTACAACTAATAAATGATCTAATATTATCTTATTCGTTTTATCAAATATTCTATGGTCCATATATGGTAAAGGTTATTATTTGTTGGTCTCACATATGTAAATGTAACAAATTGATGAATTATTATAAAAACATAAGAATAAATTTAATAATGAATTATTTTTTAGCCTTCGTCTTTATATCCAAAAATTCACTTTTTCATGTTATAACCCCATAGGGTATAATATTTTAGAACCGTAAAGTAATTCTATCTAAAAATTTGAAATACAAATCCACAATCAAAAATATCATGTGGATTTTATCAAATTCATTTGATGAAGGAGTTAAATAATTTGATATTCGTGTTGAAGATGCATTTTAGCGACGTGTTGAGTTATTGGAATGCCTGTGTTTTTTATGATAATTAATAAATTTATTACTTTATAATATTTTTATATTTTCAATATTATGTTCCCAAAGCATCGCAGAATTTTCTGACAAGAACACACCGAGGTTGGTTTTTGTTCAATTTTATTATACCTATAAATACAAGATTATTTGCATCCTACCTCTGCTAGGCTGTTCTGAAATTTATTAATTTAATTTTTCAAAAATTATTTCACAATCGTAATATTTTAATGAAACACCCACCAAGAATCTTTCTTTAAGTGTTATGAAAGATCTGTAACACTTAATTGAATTAAATGGCTTTTCTCGTTAAATTAGTTAATTGTTTTTCTATTCTAAAATGAATGGTTAATAGATTTTGATTATGATAAACAAAATTTTGCGGAGGAGGCCTATACCTGGTGCCTCAAGCCGCTTTTTAAGTTCCCATTTTCTGAGGTTCAAGGATTGGATTTTTAAAACGAATTTATCATACTTTAATCAAGTTATCTTCTAATTTATGAGCTATTGTTTTTTTTAAACGTAGCTCACGCAGAGTCCGACAGAAATATTTTTATGGTCGCGAATGTAAATTTACTCAAGTGTAGTAAATTTTCGGCATCAATAATATAATGAAAACTGAATCCGTTAATGTATGAAACTCACCACAAACCGCATTTTAATATGTCATTTAATTTTTGACAATGATCACATTTTTATTCTCTTAACTCCAAAAGAATCAAAATTGAAGCCTAATTATCAGATTGATGCATAAGTTCGTAGCGTTTTTGGTTTCCAAGGTATAACAGTGCTTTGGAAACAAATTTGTTTGAGAAATATCAATGTCATTTTAATGCCATAGTATTGTTTTATTGAATACTTGTTGAATTTTCCAATTTTTAGAAAGTTAGGGGTAATTGTTGGCTAAAGAAAATGGAGTGTCAAGTACAAAAAAATTAATATTTCCGACATATCCTTTTGTTTGAGTTTAGCCGAGGAGTTAAGGCATCGGAGGCCGCTAGAACCATTTGTGCCGTTTACGGAGAGAACGCATTCGTGGAAAGTACTCCATGAAAATGGTTTTCTCGTTTCAAAAAAGGCCATTTTGATATGAATGATTTCTCACGTTCAGGGAAACCATCCGGCTTTGATGAAAACCGATTAAATGCTTCAATTCGTGATGATCCACGTCAATCCACTCGGGAATTGGGCAATATGATGAATTGTGACCAATCAACTACCGTACGACATTTGCATTCCATGGGCAAAGTTCAAAAGTTGGGTGTTTGGATACCATACGTTTTGAGCGAAAACAACAAAAATCAGTGCGTTACCATTTGTGCTTCTTTGCTTGCTCGTCATCGTTTTAGCTCGTCAACAACATCGGCCGTTTTTCAACCGACTTCAAAAAAGGAGGAGGTTCTCAATTCGGCTGTGTTTTTTTTTAATGTTTGTTACCTCATAACTCCGTCATTTATTAACCGATTTTCAAAATTTTTTCACAATTCGAAAGGATATAGTTTCAGATTGGTCCCATATAAATTTCATCAAAATCGGTTGAGTACTTTGGTTTTTATTGATTGTAAGCCCGCATTTGCGAAAGCCTCTTTTCACGCTGTTCACTACTCTCTTCTGAAATAGTCTTGGATCTAGATTTTCTACTTTGAGATAGGCGTTTCGCCCTTTCTTCGCTTGTCTCATTTGAACAGCGCTGTCGCATATGGGCAGCGCGTTTAGTAGGTCTACCCATATTCGCTTTCGATAAATCAGTTAAGGAACGCAAGATTCACTAAAAAGCAAGAAATAAAAAAAAATTTACAAAAAAAAACCGACTTCAAAAAAAAGCACTACAAAAAAATTGCACTAAAAAGTAAAAAATAATTAGAAGTTATTAGAAGAAGATTTAACAGAAATTAGAAGTATATTTTTACAGTGCTGAGCATAAAAATTAATGTATTACGTCAATAATATACAATTATTGTTATTTTTGGAGTCGGTGCCAGCCAAGCTGTTAAGAAATTGGTACTCCGCTACTTCGTTAATACACGTTTGTTAACCTTGGCTGGCACCGACTCCAAAAATAACAATAATTGTATATTATTGACGTAATACATTAATTTTTATGCTCAGCACTGTAAAAATATACTTCTAATTTCTGTTAAATCTTCTTCTAATAACTTCTAATTATTTTTTACTTTTAGTACAATTTTTTTGTCCCAAATTGTTACTGGTGACGAAAAATGGTGCCTTTATATCAACATCAAGAACAGAAAGGAATGGCTGAACCCTGAACAAACAAACAAATCATCGTGCAAGAGCTGGTGCCCATCCACGCAAGGTAATGTTGTGCATCTACTAGGTTAAAGAAGGCATCATCTGGTATGAATTACTTCCGAGGAATGTAACCATCACTTCTGAGGTTTATTGTCACAACTGCGTCTCCTGGAGGCTGCAATTCAAGAAAAAAGACCGGTAAGACGGCATCAACTGGTTTTGCAGCATGATAATGCCCGTCCGCATACTGCTAACATTACAAAAGCTATTCAAGACCTCGGTTGGGAGATTATTCCACATCCGCGCTATTCTCCTGATCTTGCTCCATCAGATTTTCATCTTTTCCGCTCTCTGTCCAACAATCTCTGTGAAATCTCATTTAATAACGACGTTGCTCTTCAAAACTGGCTCGACGACTTCTTCACCTCCAAACCACCGGATTTCTTCAGGCGTGGAATCGAAAAACTGCCAGAACGTTGGAAGTCAATCATAAACAATGCAGGAAAATTTATTATTGATTAATTTATGTATTTTTTATATTTGAAAAATTAAATTTTAAATTTAAAAAAAACGCTACGAACTTATATGCATCAACCCGATATTTTATATCCAGTTAATCCATTTTTGCGATATCAATTTTGCTTTCAAGAAGTGAGATTGATTTAGAAAAAACAAAATTAGACGTTTAGTTTTCAAATAATGCGGGTTGTTTGTGCTTACGGTGATCCGAAAAATAAGCTTTAGTCGGGAATGCAAATCCAGAGCGCGTCTTTTTTTTCATTTTCTTGTAAGTTTCGATTTCTAATTCTACCTAAACGAACCTTTTTCGATTTTATTCAAATTTAAAATTCTTCTTAGTTACCAGACGGGTTTATTCGTTTATCATTAACGCAATGCAAATGGGTGGTCAGTTAGTGCCAAAACAGAATATTTTCTGGGTTCATCGTAATATTTGTATATTAAAATCACGCGATCGGACTAAATTTTCGCGTTTCACCGTGTAAATTTGATTTACACAAACATAAAATTTTTGTTACTACTTATTTACGATACAAGATTTTTTGTATAACAAAAAATATAAGAATCGTAAATTTTATTTTTAACAGCGCCAGAAAATGGTAATTCGAAAATTTTATTGTCGATAATGAACCGGATATCAAAATAGGTTATGTGAATATCTTATTAATTATGCGGATTTTATTGAGCATGCAATATTCGAAATTAGTTCAACAAGTGGACCCGCATGACTCTGCTGACCGGTTGATATTTGCTGTATCTGATCAAATCTAAACAAGAACTCAAAGGCAATTTCAATAATTTTAAAACACTTTACAAGAATGAAAACATGTAGTACACCTTTGCATGGCACAATAAATTCGATGTGTTTCGTAAATTTTAAGATCGATAAAAAAGCTTCTTTGTTTTTAACTGTTTTTGGTTATGTGACATCCCTTAAATTTCGAAGACACTTTATTTTAATATCTTAATACATTAAAGGGTACAAATTTAGATAAAGCTGTTTGTCAGATTAACGACTTGAGGATCGCGTATAACTTCTGAGAAATTCAAAAAGAAATAAAGTAGTCTTAACTTGTTTTATTTAATATATTAAGGGTTTAACTTGAGATAGCTTAAAAGTTAAACCATAATTCCTTCGGCTACATTAAGGCCATATTTATTTCAATCGCATAACGGGATTGCTAGTAATTTTATATTTTAAAGATTTCTATCTAATAACTAGAGATGATATTTTTAGGTCGTATAAATGTTATACCAGAGAGCGTTAAAGGGTTAATTGATACACGGCCCCGTTTCTTCTTTCTTTTTCATACAGCATAACTTTCGAACGCGGCCGTGTATCAATTAACCCTTTAACGCGCTCTCTGGTATAACATTTATACGACCTAAAAATCTCATCTCTACTAATAAGTTAATGTCTAATAGCGGGGGAATCCCACAGTTGAAATAGAAAAACTCACCCTGTATAGTAAAACAAAATTATTCAAAAATTGTTCGAATACTTAAGCTTATTTAATTTCACATTGTTAACATTTTTGGAATCACAAAATTGTTTAAAAATAGAATTGGAAGTAGATAAAGCTTTGAATTACCAGGTTTAAGTAACATTTGTAACGATTGATATAAAACTGCGTGCGATAAGTTAATTATGTATTTATAATGCTTGTGCAACTTGTTTAAGTTAATTTTTAAGACTTTGTATATTTGTATACAGATATAAACCATAGTCGGACTGTTATAAACTTGAAAAATCATAACTGAATTTTTAAAAAATTTCAGTTCAATGACTTTATTTATTTACTATAAAGTTTATTAGAAACTTAAAATCAATACTCCCACATTATAATACATTTAATTTTTGAATCCATGTTAGGAATTATTTATCTGGCGATTTTCCTAAACGATAATAAGAACAATATAGTTTATCTTATGAAATCGTGCGTGTGTGTGTTATGATTGAAAATAACTCATTTATTACCTTACTTAATATAATGCAGATGAGAAATTAGATAAGGCTTAACTTACAACTAAAAATTTGTAAATGATCTAGGTGCTGTGATTAAATTCTAATGAGGTTTTAACATAAACTAGGTTCAATGTTGACCATTTAAATCGAGTTTTGCATCATTACGAACCGTAAAACATCATTAAAGTGCAGTTTTTTCTATTATACAATAACTTGTTAAAGCTTGTTATACATACTTATACGAAGCGTTAATGGTAAAACGTCCAAACGGCCTATCAACCGTACTAAAACACATTTTTAAAATATAGCTTACACCATTTGAATCGTTGTAAAAAACTGCATATCTGATGTGCAAATCTGAACTTGTACCACAAATAACATAAAAGTTACACTTGTTTATTTATTTTGCATGAGTCTTTTTCAAATTTCATGAGCGTGCGGATATTTTATTTGTTATACTAATTAATTATTTGGGGATAGCACCCTATTCCGAACCCTGAAATTAAAAATTTCCTATGGAGATTCGAAAAGCTGAAAGTTTGAATAGTCGATTTAACAAAAAAAAATTTGCTGAAAAATCATAAACTCACCCTTTTTTAAGGGAAAAGTGTAGGCCACGCTCGCCATCAAATTTAAAGGAAATTGGTGTAATTTTAGGGCATTTTGAGCATTATTAGATCCGAATTCGACTCTGAGACGGTTGCGTTGTAAAAACCTACCTCCGCTAACCCCCGCTGCGCTGCGCTCCGCTCCGGGCGGTTTTAACAACGGAGTTATAGAATTATCAATGCGGCTTAACCCTCTATGGTCTATGCTCACCGAAACTTTCGTAATGAAGTCCTTTATACGCCTGATTTGGAATTAGGGCTTCCATTGTACGGCAATGTGTATTTATAGTTTAAATATATGATTTTTTAACCATTGAATTCCACATAAAGCTCGTCTTACATCAGGACATTTCTGGCGTCATTTCTTGCGCCATTTCCTGAGACATTTCTGGCGTCATTTCTGACGCCATTTCTTGCTCCAAAAATAAAGCCTGTATTATATCAGGTCATTTCTTGCGCCATTTCTTGCGCTGATTTTGCGCAGTAGGTAATTTTAACAACTTACGTGAAACATTTTGTAGGCCAAATATATAGAACGTGTTCTATTTTGAGACAATTTTCAACGCAATTTGCCTGCGAGCGTGCGCAGTAAGATTAAACGAACGATAATTTAGTGTTGATGTAAATTGTGAAAACTGTGCTACACATAAAAATTGAAATGGATAAAGAAAGCGATTTAATTGCAGAAAATGTGATTGCAGCAAACATAATAGTATTAAAAAAATTACTGAAAAGATGTTTGAAAAACAAACCAAAACGAGGGTGAGAAAGAATTGGCAGGAAAAGTGGCTACATAGAATTTAAATTGAATAGAATTGTATTTAATAATTTAATAATTAACTGATTATATAAATTTGTTTTTGCGCGACTATGCTCTATTTGGTTGTTTACCGCGTCTGTTTCCACGACAGTAAGTTTTGTTTACTAGTTTCTAAGGATAAGACGACGGTAAGTATTTTTTTTGTGCGACTATTCTCTATTTGGTTGCTTACCGCGTCTGTTTCCACGACATTAAGGCAACTTGATATAAACAGAATAACATATTTTTATTTATTAAATACACATTTAAATGTTTTTTAATAAATTTAGTCGCGCAAAAAACGTCATAAGCCTCTCGAACATTAAGGACTACCTATCTCAGACAATAATTGGAGTCGTCGCTTCGCTCCTCCTCCAAACAATTGTCTTCGATCGGTAAAATGTCCTTACTGTTCTTGATACTTAATATACTATTGCTAGTTTATTTGACAATTTACATTTGACAATTATGACTACCAGCGCATTCAATCTGTACTGCGCACGCTCACAGGCAAATTGTTCAAGAATAGAGCACGCGCCAAATATATTGCCTACAATCCGAGCCAGGACATTTTACAAGACATTTGCTGTTTTAAACTAGGCAATTTATATTGCTCAAGAAATGGCGCAAGAAGTGACGCCAGAAATGTCCTGATGTAAGACGAGCTTTAAGGGAAACTGTAAAAATTAACTAGTTGATTAATAGTCCAGGTAAGCAACAAATTTAGTTAGCATGAAATCGTGAAAAGCTGAAATTTGGCAGATATGTTTATTTGAGTATCCGAATGACTCCTCCCCAAAAATTATCTGTCGACTTCTCCCTCAATTAAGTGCTATCTGCCGTACTTAGTTAAAACGTCCTATAACTAACAAGTTGGTTTTCGGGAGAAAACTGACTTCTATGTAAATTTTATAAAGCTGTCTTCATTATAAAATTGTATTTAATGCCTTCTCTAATGTATGATTATATCAAATTTCTGTTAAGTGATATGAAAATGTCTTAATAACAACCATATAAACTCATTCTTTCACGAAAACCAATTTGTTTTAACTAAGGACGGCAGTAATAATATATTTATTCCAACGTGGTGTTTCGTCTATAACTCGCTTTATTTCATTTTTAGGAAAAATTATAATCAGGCCAAAATTGAAGAGTACAAAATTCACTTCTGTTGATTAAAATGAATTATTTTTTTACCAATTTCAATTCTTTTAAATAAAACTGATTTCGGCTTTTTGGAATTGATTCCAGAAGGAAATTTTGAAAAACTCTATATTGTAGAGCAGCGGTTGTCTTAGCGACTTCAGCGGAATCCTTTAGGGTTCCGTCAAAAAAATGGGGAAACTAAGGAAATAAAAATAAGGCATTGCAGATCATCTTAACAATTTATACTATAGATCTATCGATCAGTATTTTCCATGCTTAATCAGAGCCGTCTTTAAGCATAGGCAGGACAGGCACGTGCCTAGGGCCCCAGGCCTGAGAAGGGCCCCCAAATTTGAATAACATTTTTTTGGTAATATTATATAATAAAAACTCTCTTATAAATAAATGATCAAATCTAAAGCTAAAAAGCTTTTAATGTACAAGTTCTTAATACATAATTTAATACACCAGTTCTTTACAAATAATTTATCACTTATAATTAATTAAATCTCTTTCGCATTTCGCGAGAAGACGCGGCCACGCATCGCGTCATAGTGTGCGCCATACGCGAATTTCGCCCTAAAAGACGCCGTATGATTCATGCCGATGTGCGCGTGAGCATATATCTCTAAAGTTATAGTATCATGATAAGATTCAGTGTAAATTTGGAGTTATTGCATGTAAAAACTTTTAATTTTGTTTTACATGATAAAAAAAATAAAATATAATGGTTACGTTATACAAAGTAATTAAAAGGGCCCCCAAAACTCGGTAGCCTATGGCCCTATGCTCGTGAAAGACGGCTCTGTGCTTAATTGAAAAAATGCATATCCTCATTCAAAATCCACTTATTAAATATAAACCAGGAGTGTTTTCTCTGGATTTCGAAAATTGCATAGAAATTAGTTTATAAACAGCCAACTAAATGAAAAATTGAATTATGCTGAATGAAAAAAACATGACGTGGTTCCAGACACATGAGAGTCCAATTATATCTTATGTAGAAAATCCACATTAATTTGTTCTTAATACTTTTATAACCGGTTAATTATTTAGATACCAAGCTAAAACAGTTCTAGTGCGGCCTTTACGCCGCCCAACTGTGGCAATCACACACTACAAGCTTTTGACTTATCTAGAATCAGCATCAAGAAATTCTGTCATTCCCTAACGCACTTGGAATACATTTTATAGTTATAAACATGAAATCGTTCCAGTACAAAACCGTTGTAATCACACGCTATTAGAATTTTCTAGTTGTCAGATATTGCGCCAAATGAAATACTATAAAAAATTAATCACACCGGGTACGGTCCCCTAACCCTGGCCGCTCCAAATAAATTGAAAATTTCCTATTGCAAAGAGGAAGGTTTATATAGTTTACTGATATAATTTAAACTTGAGAAGATATTATCAAAATTTTGAGTTAATCGATTTTGAAGTTTGCAAATTTACATGTACAATTAACGAGATTCCCGCGCGTCGCTCATTCTGTTGACAGTCCGTGCAGTTATATTGACCCTAACACTTAGAGTATTTCGCACCGGCCAGTCAGTCCGCCAAGCGCCAATTCCCAGAGACCCACCGGTCTCTATAAATTCCAATGTCATTAATGTATTCTTTCAGATGAAGGAGAAGGCCGGCTGCGCCGGGATGCTCCATCAAATACATATCAGGTAAAGGTAAAGGTTCGCACCGGCAGATGCAGCTCGTCTCTCGTACATGTAACATCGATTATTTTTTGTTTTTACGCGATTTTTTGGGGGTGAAACGTAATAGTTTACTGCCCCATACCGCAACTATACTTTTTAATGATATTTCAAGGGTCTCTAAGCTCCCGGTTTCATTTATCCTGGTTTTTTTTTTATGGGAGGCGCCTTCTCGTATGTTTAGCATAGTAACCAGAGTCAAAACCGCCCTGGAGGGGTGCAGAGCGGAGCGGAGTGCAGCGGCGCCCCGAAAGGGTAGGTTTTGACGATGGATAAACCTCCCTATCGAATGCACACCCCAAAAATCGAAGAAAAATTCGCTAAATTTACGTACTTTCAAATTGATTTTTCTCGAAATTTTATGTATATCATCTCGAGTGAAATTTTTACAGTATACTCTATAAACCTTCCTCTTTGCTATAGGAAAATTTAAAATTTTTTTGGGGTGACCAGGGTTAGGGGACCGTCCCCATCACACCTCTATTATTGTTAGATATTTTTGTGCTCCAAGCGTTCCGCAAAGTTTTAAAAATTATGAAAGGCCAAAACGTTTGAAAGACATTGTTGTAGAGAATTTGATGATCTTCAATTTTAATCAAAGCGAAAAACTACGTCCGCAGGACTAAAATCCCTAGTTGCGTCCCTTGAAGTTCTGAATATGAGGGGTAATTTTTGTTAACTTTATTATTTAAATTGTAAGAGTACAGTTTGGCGCCCCCTGAAAAAGCGCTCTAGGCAGGGCCCATCTTGCTCAGCCCCTTGAGCCGGGCCTGGTTCTATCATTCAAAAATATAAGTTTTAACGAACTAATATGAATAAATATGATATCGTATGTGCGGAATGTTTTTGTCCAGGACGATTGATTACATGTAACTATCGTCACCATTTATAGATTAAAATTACATAATATAATCACTATTCTTTAATATCTAGTTTAAAGTTCGTTAATAATATAAATCAGCTTAGTAAACCGGATCATTTACCTATAGAACGATTTAAACGTTGCAATTTTGTCCATTTCCAAAAAGGGCCATATCAAATTGACCAATTTTTTGCAATATTATTTTCATGAGCCTCTTCGATTTTGTACAAACTTGGTGTAATTTCATGTTATATCAAATAAACATACCCGTAATTTTTTGTTTGCCCCTGAAGTGGCCGGTTCACGTTGTACCGTTCTCCAAAATAATTTAAATTTTGCTTTTAGAGCTTTGATAAATTATTTATTTTGGTTAAACCGCACCGCACCAGACACAATTTGTTTTTAAATACACTAGACCCTCCATGTACGCGAGGGTTCCGTTCGCCAAAAACCTCGCGTACATGGAATTCGCGTAAATGGAACCAAAGAAGCAATAGAAAAAAGGTTCCAAAAATTATTTAAGACTAAAAACAAAAGTTTAAAACTAAGGTTTATTTACGAAATAGGTAAAATATAATGCATACAAAAACTAAAATATACCTAATTGATAAAAAAATTAAATATAATGCATAAAAAAAACTATAAATCGTTGACAACGTATTTGTATCATTCAAGTGCTACGTTTCAGCGCCTGTGAACGGAGTAGAAATTATTGAAATAGTGCAAAAATTCGCAAAGGAAAGGAAAATTGATTTTGAGTCCCAAGGGGACGCGCATGAATGGTCTATCGAGATTCCTTAAAGGAAGGCAGGCTACTCAAAATCAACTTAAAAAACAATAATGAATGCTGTCAACCGATCTACAATGCAAATACGCGTGCACGTGCTTTACGTTTCTATTTGACCTATCTTAACCAAATTTGGTGTAGAAGTTATTTAGAACCTTGTAGTGAGGCCGAACAACCACATCCGGCACGGTCTAGATGGCTAAAGGCGGCCGGTAGGCCGACTGTGCCAGCTAGTTATTTTAATAATACGCGAAAACTTAATTCGCGTTAAAGGGAATTTTGCTTCGCGTACAAAAAATTCAGGTATCAAAATCAAATTCGCGTTATTCTGAATTCGCGTACATCGAACTCGCGTACATGGAGGGTCTAGTGTATAAGTATGGAATACGTCTTTTTGGCGAGTATTCTAGTGTAAATAATTAAAGTCTAAAAATGGGCCCCTGACCAAATTGTGACTTTGAGTGGGCCCCTCGGAAAAGTATAATTTAAAATTCACAAACAAATATTTGTATCACACTTTTGGCTACTTCCACACCAAATTTGGTACAGGAGTGACATAAAAACGAATGACCTTTCTTCTTACAGGAAAATGTGGAATTTTGAAGCGCTAATTGGTCGAAGCTTTAGTTTGCGATGTATTTTTTAAAAAAAATTGTGATTTATTACACTAAGGGCCAACTTATGAATCCCCAGTAAAAGTTCTAGTGAAATTTATCTGATGGCTTAAGTTTAACTGGATTTTGATAAACTAGCCCTCAAAGGCAAAATTTGGTGAGGGTCCCCATTTTTTGATCCTAATTATTTACACAATAATATTTACCGAAAATACGTATTCCATACTTACATAGGTATAGTATAAATAATTTATCAAACCTCTAAAACCCAAATTTGAATTATTTTGGAGGGATGTAAAACGTGAACGGCGCACTTTAGGGGCAAACAAAAAAATACGGGCATGTTTATTTGATATAACTTAGAATTACACTAGTCCAGTCAAATTAGACGAAAAAAAGGGTTCAGCTCGGAAATATTCCCACCTAGCTGAATTTTGGTACACATCTTTATGACATCGTTGTAAACAATATGTAAAAAGTCGACCTCGATATCATGTACGCGTTAAAGGTTATTCGAGGTCAAAGGTCACGAAATTGGCCTTTTTTTTTAATATCTCGTTTTTTATTAGTCGTACAATAAAAAGTTTTAGATACAATTTGTAGAGGTGGTAATTATCTACAAAAATAGTCTTATGACATTTTCACGTTAAGTTGATAGTTTTTGCGTTATAAGGCCAACAAAATGGACACTTTTAATGAAATATGATTTTTCAAATTTTGATCGGAAATTTTGTGAACGATATTAATTTGCAAATGCTTTATACTGGTTGTACAATAAAAAGTTTCCGGCGCCAATTTCCAATTTTTCGAAAGTAATTTTTTTTTGAAAATCTTCCAAAAAAATGAATTTTCTTCTGAAAAATTTTTTGAAATTTAAATTCGATTTCACGCCTATGGTGTTGAAAATACGAAGGAAGCTTATATAAGGGCTCTGGTAGACCTTCGCGATGGGCTTCCGTTGCATCTTAAAAATTAAGAATCGGTTGGTAAATAAGAGCTCCGAGACGTTGAAAGTTTTTGCACAATTTTCGCCTTAATTTGCCTCCGGCGCGAGAACCGTCGATAATTTAGTAAAACTTATGGAAGAGTCGGATGCGGTTTTCGACGGTCTTTGATTTAGTATATGACGATGGTGGACGAAAAACGACAAATAACGGCAGTATTTGCAAATTAATATCGTTCACAAAATTTCCGATCAAAATTTGAAAAATCATATTTCATTAAAAGTGTCCATTTTGTTGGCCTTATAACGCAAAAACTATCAACTTAACGTGAAAATGTCATAAGACCATTTTTGTAGACAATTACCTCCTCTACAAATTGTATCTAAAAGTTTTTATTGTACGACTAATAAAAAACGAGATATTAAAAAAAAAGGCCAATTTCGTGACTTTTGACCTCGAATAACCTTTAACGCGTATACATGATATCGAGGTCGACTTTTTACATATTGTTTACAACGATGTCATAAAGATGTGTACCAAAATTCAGCTAGGTGGGAATTTTTCCGAGCTGAAAACCTAATTTGACTGGACTACACCAAGTTTGAGCAAATTCGAAGAGGGTCATGAAAATATGTTGGTATACGCAATAAGTAAATTAATATTAAGTCATTTTGAATCTGTTTGCAAACAAGTTTAAAAACGGAAAGGAATTTGTTCTTAGATAATCTAGCTTGCATAAAATGACAATAAATAGGTATGACTAAAGGATAAATATTTTCATTTCTTTAATTAAATAAGCTTACCGTATCATCATTTATTATAAGTCTCGCATTTATGTAGATAATATTTTATTTCAATTTATATCTTTTTAAGTAAAAATTAAGTTTACTGTTTTTATTATTAATGCAATAAATTACTGATAGTATTATTAAAAGTATAATAATTATCAAAACTTATGATAAAAAAGACGCTCTTTAGAAAGCTAATTATAGTGTTGAAGTTGAAGGAACGTAAAAAGAATAAATTAACCGCTAAGGAAGAGCGAAATTGTTTCTATTCCGGTCCTGTCACGAAAGTAAATTGGTGGGTCAGTTTGTAAAATTTACGATTAGCAATAATGCAATCTCACGTAAGTCGTCATTTGATCATGTCTACAAAATGTATTAAGTACGCGATCAATCGCACGTAGCTTTCAGGTTTTTTATTAACCTATGAGGTAAAAACCTCACCTGAGATACCTTCATATTTTATATTCATTTGCATTTCTATGCTGAATATTTAATTAATTTTTACTGGGTTTCATTAGGTTTTTTACTAATCGATTCAAAAAAGGGATCAAAGTTTTAGTTAATTTTTTTTATTGGTGGATAATAGGTACTATATCCCAGTAGCAATTAAGTTGAGAAACTAGAATTTATTTTTAAAAATAAACAAGTTATCGCGGAATTGTAACAAATAAATGTAGTGCAACGGAGATTTCTAACAGCAATTGCCGCTCTTCTAGAAGTTTTGCAATAAAATTCCAATGATTTTTAAATCTACCTGAGCAAAATTAATAATCGCTTTATTCTATACAGGGTGTCCCCGCGCTGATGCTACGATCTTGTGGAAGGAAGACGTTTTTCCAAAATTGTAACTAAAATTTTTGTCTAAATCCAAACCCTTGGGGCAGCCCCCATTTGGATTGGTTTTAAAAAAGTTAACTAGATTACATTTGCTAACAGGAAGGCGTCTATTTTTCTGTAAAACGTTTAGTTAAATACGAACAGGATTTGCCAAAACAACCAAAAATAGAATTTCGAGTATTTTAATATCTTTTATTTACTTTAATCAATAACTCGAAAGCCGTTAACTTTAGGCAATAAAGCATTATAATCTAGTTAGTAGATAATTTCACGTTCTTTAAAAAAGAACTTGAGCGTTAATACTGAAAAATCAATAGTTTCGGTGCTACGACCATTTGAAGGTAACAATTCAAAAAATTTGTTTAAAAATAAAAATTAGTTAAAAATTTTTCTCATAAAAGAAAATTAGAAAAATATGTACGATATATTACCCCCTAAGACCGTTGCAGTTGTCGCGGTGAAATTCTGTATATGGGTATCTGTACTCCACCTGTGAGGTAATTTTTATACAAACCCAAACAGTTTGCAGCCTTTAAGCCGCACAGCAACGGATTTATTATTAATACGTAATAACCAGTGATTTCCCAGGCGATACTCGCCTCCAAGGTCAAAAATCAGTCCGAGGGGAATTGGTATCGCGATGATCAAATCATCCCTCATCCCTAGGTTTGCTACCCTCAGACTGTTTTGGGTCTCGGACAATTAGGCGCGGCCAATTAGGCGCGACAGATTAGGCGAGGCCGATTAGGCCCGGACTCAACTTGGCAAGGACCCAATTAGGCGCCGTGCCATTTAGGCGCGGGTACAATTAGGCGCCAAGCCATTTAGGCGCCGGCCATAAACAAATTAAATTGTTAATCTGTTATAAGTCTGTATTTACTTCACC
Source organism: Podabrus alpinus (assembly GCA_932274525.1). Lineage (NCBI taxonomy): Eukaryota > Metazoa > Arthropoda > Insecta > Coleoptera > Cantharidae > Podabrus > Podabrus alpinus. The sequence goes on from OW026455.1 coordinate 9,463,700, forward strand.
TCTTCCACCTCTTTGCAGCCGATTTAACGTTTTGCGAAGATTTATTTGTTTTTAATTATTAGTTTTCTAAAGAAATATCAAAAACTAACACTAACCTAACGACAGATCCACCTCTTCGCGGAAGATCCACCTCTTTGCGGCCGATTTAATTTTTTGCGGATATTTATTTGTTTTTAAATATTGGTTTTCTAAAGAAATATCAAAAACTAACACTAACCTAACGAAAGATCCACCTCTTTGCGGCCGATTTAACTTTTTGCGGAAATTTATTTGTTTTTAATTATTAGTTTTCTAAAGAAATATCAAAAACTAACACTAACCTAACGACAGATCCACCTCTTCGCGGAAGATCCACCTCTTTGCAGCCGATTAAGCTTTTTGCGAAGATTTATTTGTTTTTAATTATTAGTTTTCTAAAGAAATATCAAAAACTAACACAAACCTAACGAAAGATCCACCTCTTCGCGGAAGATCCACCTCTTTGCGGCCGATTTAACTTTTTGCGGAAATTTATTTGTTTTTAAGTATTAGTTTGCTAAAGAAATATCAAAAACTAACACTAACCTAACGACAGATCCACCTCTTCGCGGAAGATCCACCTCTCTGCAGCCGATTTAACTTTTTGCGAAGATTTATTTGTTTTTAATTATTAGTTTTCTAAAGAAATATCAAAAAGTAGCACTAATCTACCGGCAGATCCACCTCTTCGCGGCAGATCCAACTCTTTGCGGCAGATCCACCTCTTTGTTGCCGATTTAACTTTTTGCGAAGATGTATTTGTTTTTAATTATTAATGGACTTTTGTGATTTTTAAAAATAAATACAGACTTATAACAGATTAACAATTTAATTTCTTTATGGCCGGCGCTTTAATGGCCGGCGCCTAATTGAGCACGCGCCTAAATGGCTTTGCGCCTAAACGGTCTGCGCCTAATTGTATCCGCGCCTAAATGGCACGACGCCTAAATGGCACGGCGCCTAATTGGGTCCGCGCCTAATCGGCCGCGTCTAATCGGTCGCGCCTAATCGGCCGCGCCTAATTGTCCGGATCCAGACTGTTTTGAATCGCAAGTAAAGCGAAAGCTATTCAAATCTGGAAAATATCAAAACAAAACAAAAAATCAAAATTGGGGATGTAAATAACGGAGCCGCGTGCAACCTAAGGTAAAATATTGGTTTTCCTACTTTTTTCCGTCGACCGAATACCGAACCGAAGCATGCAAAATTTAGGCTTCGCCGTACCACGGGAACTTAAAAAGTATTTTCTTCTAAAATAAATTTTCGCCCAAAATTAGTTAAAGGGTCACTGCGGGGCAAGTTGGGGAAGCGGGGGGGGATTTTTTCCACAATAATAGAAACTAGCCAATGCAAAGTTATTTGTAGGTGGTAATAGAAGACGTTTTCTTAAACAAACGTTTCAACTAACATTTTTGTATAAATCCCAATCCTCAGGGGCAGTCCTTTAATAGCAATATTTTTCTTATTTCTACCTTAAAATGGTCCTAACATCAAAGCTATTAATGTTTTAGTGTTAATCATTGAATGCTTTCTAAAGATCCAGAAATTATCAAAAAACTAAGTATAGTTGGTTTCAATTTAAGTTACCCTAAAATTATGGTGCATCACCACCGTCACTAAAGAACAATTTACATAGGCAAATACGGAAAATTTTGCAATTTTGAGTATAAATAATGAAAATGCTCAAAAGCAACTAAATTAATTGTGGTTAATATTAATTAATTATTAGATGTATGTATTCGGTTTTTTAATGTCTTGCGACATTTTCCCCATACCTCCCTGTCTGTGCTCATTGCGTGTTGAAAATGTGTGACGAGCACAGAGGACCTACAGCTTAACGTGGATTCAGAACCACGGGAATAGACGACTTTTACACCATCTTTTCCGATCAGGGAAGTTTTTTTTAGCCATAAATAATCTTATCTGGCCCTAGCAGACAGACATTGGGTGAGCGAAAATTTCTTCTATAGATAGTACCTCACAGGATTTGAACCAGTTAATCTTGGCAAGAAAGTTAACACGCTATCCGTTCAGCTATACCTCACCATTATTATTATTATTAATTAGATACATATAAAAAAAGTATTATTTTGGCCACATTTTTTTGTGTAGGCCGAGCCTAACCTTCCTGTTCACTAAAATCGTCACTGATTGCTTGGCTTGGTTAGAGGCAGTCACTTAAGGCGGAGCTTAAACGGTGCGTTGCTGCGAATGCTGAATACCTGGTTCGACTCCGGGCTCAGTGAAACCCCTCAGAAGGCATTGGCAAACTACCGAAGTGTAATCTTCCTGGTTTCAGAGGCGCTATGCCTCTGAAGATGTAATGTATATACTTCCTGCGGTTCGAAGCCCGCGTTCAACAGTAGGTCCCCCTACGTGTGAGATAATACTTTCAACGTACAACACACACATAGGAGAGAGGTCGCCTACGCCTGTAGAATCAAGTACAACACTTGAAGAAGAAGAAGTAATTCTTGATTTTAAAGGTTTTTAACCCACCCCGTTCAAACGGTTTAACTTTCTTCATATTTTTGGAGTCTTCCCGATAACTGGCTTGGATAACAAGCCAGCCCCGAATTTTGAAAACCTCCATCACTCATTCAGCTACCCGTCATCCGGTATGCGACCACTGGGCGATTTTAACTAGGCGGCGGTTAACTGGACGACGACAACTCGGTCAAGTCGACACCGATTATTTCGGCGACTGCCAACTGGACGACGTAAAGTTGGAGACGGTGTAAACTGGGCGACGTGACGTAATAATAAATAAAATTTTATTTATTCTTAAAACATATGCATTTAAAAATGAACAATTTGTAATTTTTAAAACAGGGTGAGAAATACCAAATTTGAAAGGTTTGGCGAAGACCCAAAAAAAGTTAAAACGCGACCTTTAAAAAGCTAGACATTAGTGTCGAGTTGACTGGCGCCTAGTTGACGTCGCCCGGGTGACGGTTTCCGCCCGACAGCCCTCTGATCTAAGCATCTCTAGAAATCCCTTACGCTATTTATATAATGATTAGAAAATATAATAGCCTGTCTATGTGGATGTCTGTAGCGCTAAATTAATTCGTCGGTACCCCTCAGTGCGGCCTGCAGGCCGTACAACTTAAGCAGTCACACAACTGTGATCAGTAGTCGCATAACTAAGGTAATCGCCTATTGGGTGGCTAATGGCGTATCCATATAAGGCATTCGTCATCCACCTGTGCCTGCTTAACTTTTTTACCAATCTAAGAAGTTACAGTGTGGCCTTTAGGCCGCACAACACGTCAATCGTTCACTAAAAGGCCGAACGACCTATCCAGTATTTTTATATAATATTATAGTAATTATTTATCACTCGTTTTTACGAAATAAAAAATGAAAAAATTTATTTTGTGAACTTGGTAAAAATTGAGAGAATATCCCATTATGTAAATATTTCGCTAATCACAAAGAAAACATTTCAACTTTTTAATTAAAATAATTTTTTCTGCATGTTTAACGGTCGTAAAATTTGCGGAGTGTGTAATTGCCGGATTCTTCTGCATATTAAATTCATAAAACTATGAACCAAGTTCTTCGACTATCGACAAATATGCATGTCGAATGCATTTTCAGTTGTACGTGCCTAAAGTAGAGAATAAAAATAAATAAAATTTATTTTATCAGTTAATTGTCACTGAACTTGAGAGCAGTGATAAAATATTAGTTTTTAATGTTTTTTTTATTAATCGACCTTATATTATTTAAAATTATATGTTCTTCAAGTATTATCTCTTCGTGTTACTATATTACATAATTATTGAAAAACTACCGATGTTCGAACCTATGTAATCGAATACTTAAAATATTTGTTGGTTTTTTATTTTGAATTTTAAAGTTTATCAGTAAAGTATCTGATGAACTTGAAATATTTGTTGTAACTTTCATTAATTTAAGGTAAGAAGCCACTATAACATTTAATGTCAAAGTTAATTGGCGTTTTATCGTTAATAAACAACACCAATTATCTATCATATTGATTGGTATTCGAGTGCGACTAATTACTAGGTCGGCGCTATAGGCATTAATGAGAAAAATCCATCGGTGGCAATACGCGTGGTTACCTCGTTATTAAGCAGGTAAAACCTATAATCAGATAGGTAATCTGGCTGGCACACGCACAGTACACCTTTATGACCACCGTAGTTATCTAAAAATGCATTCCGAACCATAACGTGTTTACAGAGTATTATTTTAACATCATCGCATCCAACTGATAACAAATATAACGCCGTCTATAAATTAACCTATTAACTTTATTGTTAATTGGATTTGTTCAAGTTGCCTATTTGTGTGTTACTAATTTACTCTCCGTCCTAAGAAGAAAAACCGTAATTGCATTGTTGGTATGCAGACGTGCACATTTTAATAGCTCTTTTGGCGGACACCTAATGAAAATCCAGTAATTATTTTTGTGGTAATTGGAGTTTTTATAATGATGCTATTAAATATTGCACAAAAAATTTTGGGTGGCTAAGTGCAAAGTCATGTTTTTCGCAAAATTTACCGCTGAAGCAAGAAATACGTTTTCAGTATCCCTTTCGCGAAACTGATCTTATTTGGGATTAAAAAAAGAAAACCTAAATTAATTTTGTTGTCGTTTCCTCATAAATACCTTGCCGTAACAATCGCTCAATTTTAGGGCCTTGGCCCCAGAATCTTCATATTAGTGCGTCATGATTTTATTATGTTGCTGGGGACGAGCTACTTAGAATAGCTCGTGATGGTAGTATGTTCCCCTACATATTTTGCGTGTACCCCCCGTGATGTTGTGGTGTTCAATCGGAAGATGCGAGATTTGTTTTTCTGTGACGTTTTTTTCTGTAACCGATTGTAACGGTGTTCGTTTACTGGCTGTTTTGTGGTCCATTTTTGGTTAATGTCAATTGATGCTTGAGCTGGCCAACGATGTCGGTAATGGCACCTACTGAAATGTTGTGTTTTGTCAGCATGAACAGAACGGTAGCCATCACTGATGCCGAAATTTTGCTTGGGATCTCGGTTGGTTAGGTTGTACTTTGTTGCTGGAAATTTGCATGGTATGGCGATGGCGATGACCTATTTTGATATTTGGTCCTAGGCTTTGGAAAACGAATGCATCAGCAGAAACTTGCGGGGTGAAGGTGCAAGTTCATGCCAAATGCGCATTTGATGCACCTTAAAGGCAAACTGCAGCATCGCTGTGGGTGCCCGAAGGTTTGACAGCAGTGGCATTGCGATTTAATGATTTGGGTTTTCTTTCACCTCTCTGTTTTCTAATTGGGTCATTCATGGTTACTTCCGAATGGGTCCTCGTTCACTATTGTTATCGTTTATATTTCCAGAAACTGGCACATTAGTTCAAGTGGTGTTTCATCGAACAGTTGGTCCAACCGTTCAGGAATGTGTATACCATGGAAAGCGGACACTTCTGCCTGTTTTTTCCGGTACAATTCGCACTCCTGTATCCTATGTGTCGGTTCATAGAGCACTCCGGACACAGTCTGATTTCCCCAATCTCTTGAGGTGTCGGTCAAACTCGCCAAGTCCGGTTAGGAACTGGGCCAATTGGAATGTCATCTTATTTTCCATATTGTTGTCCAACCAGAATATAAATTGGTGGGTAATTCTACCCCGCCTCCCCGGCATCCCATCTGTGTTACCATTCGGTCATGATCATCTCATGCATTCTCTTTTTGATTTCCACCCTGTATTTGAAATTCCCGGGAATTATCTCCGTCCCCATAAATATTTTTCTTTCCATGTCATGTATGTAGATGGATTCCTGCCAAAACACCGGCGGCTAGGGACGAGACAGTCCTATAGCATTTTGCCACAAAGCAGCAACAAAATGCATAGCATGATATCAGCCTTGCTTTCGTGTGTTTATTCTTGACTATTCTTAATGATTTCCCCCTGGTAGATCCTTCCCATAAAGTCATAGGAGTCCAGGTTCCAACCCCTTTTTGCTATACGATGCAGGGCATGCATCAACGCTGTGGCTTTGCTACATACGTAGTTAACAAGTGGGGCTGCATCGATAGGTCTTCATCTAAAAGAATTCCAAGATATTTATCTTTTGATCTTTTTGTTGTTCAAAGTAATGTGCAGGTCATAGTTATGCACCCTTGTTGGATACAAGCACATGATTTTGGTCTTTCCGAAAGATTCAATTTCATGCGCCCGCATCAAGCGTCCAATTTATTTATGTTCATAATTTTGGAAATTCCCCGAAAGGTCAATCCATGACCACGGTCGCTATGTTGCCCGCATAAGCGAACTCTTTGGGTCTTTGGATTGCTTAAGATAGTGATCAAAAAGAGAATTCCACAGGAATGGTCCAAAAACGGACCCCACTAATTGACTCAGTAGCAAAGCCTCGGGACATCCTTCACGATTTGTGCATCCAGGTCTTGGTGGATGCGAAGTCATTTTTCACCATGAAGTTGATGGAAGAAGAAGTTGGCCCCAAACAAATTCAACGTCGCACGGTAGTCATCTGCCGATATCGATATGGAAATGCCATCCGCGACATTTGAAATTTTGGAGTACTGGATACCCTCGAATTTAAGCTGTTCCATGAGTTAGGGGGACACTTGGAAACTTCCTTCGAGACGAACGCTGGAATTCTGACTCGCTTTAGTCGGACCTTTAAAGCTTTTTTGGGAAATTAGAATAGGAGGGGCGTTGGAACTCATCGATACACCACCGGATAACACTCGGTCGGTGTCCTTGCTGCATCTTGGTATCAAAATTGGGTCGTAATCGTCCTCTGAGTCGGTTTAAGTCAACTTTTTGAATTTTTGGCTCGAGTGAAGATGTCTTCCGGTGAAGATTTCTCTTCCTCATAACTCTGCCGTTTATCCCGACTGGAGGAGAAACACTATCTTTGCAGACGAATTTCCTGGTTGCCAAGATGGCAACAAAGAAGTCAAGGCCAAGAAGTTTTTGGCCGAGTTCATCGTCGAGTTCATGCCGCATTTAGATGACTTCTTGAAATTCCTTACGCAGATGGTCAGATTTCTTTACTTCTTTAATGTGTTGAAGTAAGAGGGTCCTACGACTTTTGGGTCATTCCATATCAAATCATCCAACGTATTTTCATGTCCCTCTTCGATTTTGCTCAAATTTGGTATACCTCTAAGTTAAACCAAATAAACGAATTCGTATTTTTTTGTTTGGCCCTAAAGTGGACCGTTGAAATTGTACAGCCCTCCAAAATAAGTCAAATTTGGTTTATAGAGCTTTGATAAATTATTTCTCTCTTCTGGAACCATTCTGGATGGTTGTCTCTCAACTAACTAACGTAAGAAAAATTTGTTTTGTTGATGGTTTTAATTACGAATTGAAAAGAATAAACAATAATTGTAGGATAAACAAAGTCAAACAAAAAAATAGCGAACCAAACTGCAGCTTTGATCTCAGATACAAATAAAACAAGAAACAAAGAAACGTTGCTCGTAACGGATTAAGCGGAAGAAAAACGGTAGCGACTTGGTAATATTTGGTTTTATTTTTTTTTATAATTATATCTCCATACACTGAACTTTCCGGAATTAGATTTAAATTTATCACAATAGGGAAGATGCATAAATTTTTTTTATAGCGTAGTTGGATCAAAAATAACTAAATATACTAATTAATGCTATTTAATTTATTTATTTTCGTTTTGATAATAATTTAAAAAATATTTAAAAATCCGTCAATTTGAATTGAACGAAACGACCGCGCAATTTTCCAAGTGACTGATGACGTCACAAGTTAAATTTTACATTCATTTATGTTATTTTTCTGTGGTTTTGTGCTTTGAAAGTTGAAGTTTGTTAGTGTTAAAGCTGTTATTTATCATAATTAAATCAATTAAAAACAAGAAAGTTAAAAAAGTACTCTACATGAGTAGAATAAACATGAAAGTGAGGTTATTGCAAGCAAGCAAGCAAACGCGTTGCGTTTAAAGTCACATGATTTATTTTAAATTATCATTGAATTTTAAAATGGATTATTTATAACAAAATACAATAAATAGAAGTTATTTTTGCTGATTTGATATTTAATATATAGGATTAATCGGAAAATACTGTTTTAACTAAATTTTTTTATTCATGCATGTTCCCCATTGAATTTTGTCTGCACTATCTTACTATATTTTGCAAACAGAACGTTGCTCATGTTTGTAAACACTTCATACATAAAAACCTAATAAAGTAGCAATTATTTGTTATCTTATTGTTGTTTTTATTTCATTTACAAATAAACTGCCTATACGATATATTATTATAAGTATTCGGTAAAACAAATAAAATAGAATTAAACAATTAGAATTTAGAACTTCCTCTTCCACTCCACGTTATAACTACATGCTACTTGCTACTCATTTAGCTAAATTTTAAATAATTAAACAATTAAAATTTTGTAATCTAAAATAAAACGTCAAAAAATAAAAATCTTATTTTTTGTTTGTTATAATGGATGAAATCAAGCGTGAACTGTAATAAAAGTAAAAGAAAATCGATGTCGTGTAGAAAATGTTTAATAAAACTTAATTCGCTTCAATAAATTGCAATTTTAATCTGCAGAAAATGTCACTTTCAATTTTATTCAATTACGTTTTTTTAGATATTTAATCGACAATTGCAAAAATTAAGCGGTTTTATATAAGAGTATTTCTTTTGTTTCTTATAAATATTTAATGAAATTGACAAATTATGTCACCAAGTCTAAATTTTTGGGTATTGCAAAAAATAGCACCCAGCTAGGGCAGGGCGCAAAATATTCGAGGGCGTAATTCAACCAAAACTACAAAATGAGAAGTGACACAGAACTAACGATAAAAGTTTTGCTAGTAGAAAATAAAACCGCCGTGGCTTGGATTCCACGTCAAGGTGTGGATTTAAAATGATTTAACCTAGCCGTAAATTGAATATTATTGCTTCACTAAAAATTTAATTATTCACATTAAATTTTATACGCCCTTTGTCTGGAAGGGTGAATTACATCTTACCACTTGTTGATAGCACGAGGGGAACTGGTTTTTCTTTCGCCTTCCGTCCGCCAGGTTGGACGTTTATAAAAAATACATTTTAGTAATTTTATTTCATTTAAGTAAATCAAAAATTTGAATTCATAAAGAAACTTTTCTGAATACAACGTGGTATTTTTAGTACGCATTTTTGTAAATAAAATATTTGTAAACAGCTTAATATTAAAGTAAGTACATTTTTACCATTGGTAAAAATACAGACGATATTGAGCCAAAACCGACATTTTTTATAAAATCTAGAATGATTTTATTACCTTTTTTCAATTTTTCTGTTATTTTACTAATTATTTTATTGTATTACCTTTATTTAAAATTTTCACTTCTAATTTTCCATTAATTTTTGATTTTTCTTTTTCTAATAAAATTTGTTTTAATTTTATTTTCAATTATAATTTTTATTCTTGATTAAGCATCCCTAATGATGATATGATAATTCCGAAACATCGATCCAGCATTCTATCATTTTTTCGAAATTGGAGAGCAGAAAATTCTCTACAAAAAAGATATTTTCAGAATTCATTTCAGATGGAAATGAAATATAAGAAAATCTTATTCCGAATAATTCCTGAAGAAAAACTTTGAAAAATGTAATTTGTAGAGAATTTTCTGGTCTTAAATTTTAATCTGATGGGAGTTTTCCGTAAAAATAAAATTAAGCAAGTTTTGGACACCTTTTTGGGCAAAAATTCCCAATTGAAGAACAAGCCGACAGAGGATTTTGGGGAAATTTTGAGGGGTTCCTTAGGGCACTCAAATATTATATATCTGTAAAATTTGAACTTGTCCGAATTTTTTACAGGATTTTACCGTTTTTCGGCTTCCTTAACTGGTCAGTAGGAAAATTTGAAAAAATATGTTTTGTAGATAATTAGCAAAGACGACAGAGGATTACCTGTGTTCGAAATGGAGGGTAACGCACCGGAACCACATTCCGGTTGGCAAAAAATCTTTATTCGTTACGGTTTGTGAAAAATGTGCAAGAACTGTTCCGGTTCATTCTATTCAGTCTTTATAAAGATGCAGTTTAATGAAATGATGCAAGCAGAAAAAACTGACTTTCTGAAGTTTTCGTAAACTACAAATTTCCTGTTTTCCATCAGTTCAGTTTGAATTTTTTACCTTATGAACAATTTTTGCTAATATGAATTCTAATTTATAAGATCAGACAACAAAAAATTTCTTTTTATTAAAACAAAATTTTTTATAATCAAAATTAGAATTTTTGTTTTGTTTTTTGCCTTGTTATAAATTCCCGATGGATCAGAACAAACCAGAACGCCGCTTCTGTTCGTCGGTTTCTCGTAAAGGTATGCAACTTTAGATCTTGATATTCTTTCAATTCGAAACTGGAGGTTCTGGTAATGATTCATCTATCGGGTGGGAGGGGGGGCGTAATATTACTTAGACCAGCCCCGTAAACCAGCTTTTTGGGGGAATGACTCTTGTTTATAATCCAATGAACTCTTTTGGAAGAGTAAGAGGCTCTCCCATCAAATTTTTTTGAATTAACGGCAAGAATGAGATTTTTGACATGACATTTAATTCCGGTCGAGACCGGAGGTTTTGTTAATGATTAATTGAGGGGGGGAATATGCTCCCTCAGCTGGGGCCTGATAAATGTATACTTGTTGATCAAAAATAAGTTCAACATTTCAGAAATTTTCGACCGTTCCTGTTCGTGTAATTTTCCATTTCAAACGTTCGGCAATATTGTGCATCCTGGTGTAAAAACATACATTATCTAACTCAAATACCATTGCATTCTTTTATGCGTGTCGGAAGGGGAAAATCTTAAACAAAAACTACCAGCCCGCGCTGGGTGATAGTGTGGAGTCAGACCACTAAAAACCCCCTCACGTTTAGAGGCACCGGGGTCGCTCAGAGCATTTCACCGTATACCTCTCGCCTTCTGCCTGATTGTCTTCTGTCTTGTTTCCTGTCTTCTGCCCTTTCGGGTCTATTCTCTTCCTTCCAGCTTGTTTGTCCATGTTTTCGTTTCGTCTCGTTCTTTTTTCCTTGGCCTTTCTCGCTATAATGGCCACTAATATTTTTTCCGCGCCATAGTCGTCTGTGCAGTAGCTACAGATTGGGGCTACAGCTCCTCTTAAACCTGTGCAGGTATTTGTTAAAGCAGCCATGGTTGGTCAGGCATTAGGTCTCCTTGTTATCCACGGGTCGTTGGTGGGTATCAGGCCATGGGTACTCCTCCCATTCTGTCCTATCTGGATTGTTATTTAGCCATAATTTGGAGACACTTTTGATCGTACTCTTCCTTCGTCTCGGATCTAAACTTTGCCTCTCTCGCTTGTGCCTTCAGGTTGATTGGCATCTGGGAAACGAGGACCAATAATGATTTTGTAGAAGCTGTCCTAAGATTTTTAGCAGATTCTTCCTTTGAACCTTTAACAGTTTTAGTTGATGTCTCTGTTTTGATTCCATCCAGATCGGCGCCGTGTAGAGCATGATTGAGTCTACCACTCTACACAGCAGCCTTCTCTTGAGCTCGTTCGGTTCCCTTATATTTGGCATCAGCACGACCTCAGTGGTGGCCACTGAGGTCGTTGCCTTCGCGGTCACTCTGGATAGGTGTGGGCCAAAGGATAGGCGTTTGTCGACGTCCACCCACAGCACTTTTGCCGATAGAGATGTGTCGATGGAGTTATACTCCACCACAAAGGAAACCGGTTCCATCTTCCATCTACCAGTCAACAAGACCCCTTCCGTCTCCTCGGGAACGAATTGGGGCCCCTTGCTTTCATCCGCACGCATATATCGGCGATGGTCGTATTTGCGATGTTCATGAGGGCTGACACACCTCTCTTGCCGCCGCTACTATGGTAATGTCGTCTGCAAATCCAATAACTTCTACCCCGGGTGGAGTGGGGAGGTTGACGACACCATCGTGCATTATGTGGAATCCTGTGAAACCCCGCTGGTCAATTTAATCGCGCTCTTCCATAATTGTTCATCAATGATCGGTTAAAGTAGTTTGCCACGATGTTCACCAAGTAGGGTGGAATGGCCCTATTTACCATTTTTTTAATAATACACCTCCATTTGGCGGAACTGCATGCATTTCTGACGTCTATCGTGATTAATGCTACTGCTTTTCTTGTTCTCCACGTTCCTTCCTCTGACTTTTTTTATTGATGTCACCATTTTGTCGAGTGCTTTGACAGTCGATCTCCCTGTTCGGAACCCAAACTGGTTTTTTGCTAGGTCACCCGCTCGTTTTAGTTCCCTTGTTATTCTGTCAAGGAGCAAACGTTCAAATAGTTTTCCGATGTGGTCCAGCAAGCAAATCGGTCTGTAGGAATTAGGTTTCTCCAGCAGTTTGTAGCCTTTTCTAATTAATATTTTTTGGCTCTCTTCCAATCTTCAGGAAACTCGCCTTTTAACAGGATATTGTTAAAGAACTTGTGGAGGACGCCGGGACAGGTGTTGAAAATCTGCTTTACCTAAATATTAACATAATAATTAGTGGGGTGCAAATTTTTTTCAAAGTGCTAGCTGCCACTTTGACGATGATGAAAATGGTCACCACTACGGCAATACACAGGAACGAAAAGTTCCTCTTAGTTCTGTTTCAACCAAGCACTTTTGTTTCTGCAAGTGAAAAAATTTTGCAACTCACTGGAACATCGAGAAATATTTTCGGAAACATGGAACGAAAACAGAATGTTCTTTTGGTGGCGTACTTTTGAATAGCAGAGCTAGCCAAGTCCCCCAAATTTGGCAAATTGGGAATACCTTCTTCATTCCATTTAACCGTTAAAGTTTCCTACTTATAAAATGATGATGTATCTTTCAAGCAATAACTCATATTATGAATAATTCTGTACGCTCTACATTTCACACGGTAATTATGAAATTAAACGACAGATGCAACATTTCAAATATTCAGACGTTTGATCGTGAACTTTATCAATGCTAAGTAAATTTTTCCTTATTTATACAAAAGCATAGTTCATGTACTTGACTATCTAAATATTGAATTAAGAAAATATAAAGTTATGTAACCATTTTTAATTCTTGAACTTGACTTAAATTTCTCTTAAATTTCTCTTAAATTTCTAACACAACATTTTCATCAATCACCCCATCAGCATTTCTTAATGGACCATTGTTTCTTTTACCTGTTTTCTTAAGTACAATGAATACTAAAATTTATTTATTGATAGTATAATTTATAGTTGCTATGAAAGAGCGATCCCAATTTACTAAAACAAAGTAGATCGTAAGATAATATATAAAAGTAAGAATTTGAGATATTAACAATCTGATAATTTTGTTATGTTAACAAGATGATTTACGCAAATTTATTCACCGGATGGCAAATTCTATTGCTAAACAGCAGCTTTATTAAATCAAGGATTCTTGTTTGCGAGTACTACTGTGTGGTAAAGCAATTTGTCAAGATTTGACTAAATATGTGAACCCACGCTTCCATAACATTTTTCATTCAATCGTTTATTTCAAAATAAATCTGCCAAACAAAAATAATTTTCGCCAAAAACATGACATTATAATTAATTAAAAAAATTTTCTTTTTAAAGACTGTTGGTTTTTTTGGTTTCTTATTCTTCAGAAAGATAGTTTTTTGTTTTTCTACTGAACTAGACCAGAAACCATCGATGCTGCTATTCATTCGCAGCGGGCAACGACAGCACAATGAAAACTTGGTCACCCTTGGTTTTAAATTTCTATGCTGTTCATTATCATTCTAACAACACCAAACCATTGTTTGATTTTATGTGTCGGAGTCGAAAATTTACAAATATTTACACAAACATAAAAATTTCAACCCTATTGATAGATTATTATTGGTTAAAAGACATTCCAAAGACACTTTTTTTTGTATATGTTGCACAAAAAGGATTTTGGCATTTTTCAGAAAGATGTCTTAAAAAGTGGACTTGCTGAAATTACGAAAAAGGATGTAAGTGGATTGTTACACTAAATGTTGCCTGGCTGGTTGAACCGAGAACGATGTTCCGAGTTGGACTGTTATTATAACGAGATAATATGATATATTATCCTTTCATGTATAGTTTACTGATGAGAACCAAGAAGCATCGAAACAATAGTCTGCCTACTGTTGATAGGGTTTCAGATTTAATGCATGTTCAGTATCAAAGTATATACAAGTAGTAGTATTACTTTTTTTTATATTTACCCAGAATATTAACAGTCAGTCTGAGTAAATGATTTGGCAGTTCTTGAAAGTAATATATTTAAGCAAAAACCCAATGGCTTTTATCACCTTAATTATTTTGTGCAGGGTAATCAAAAGTTTATACTACACGGTCTGATTGATCTTCCATTGGGCTTGTTGCCAATTGATTTGGATGTCCACCGAGTCTGTTCTTATACTTGTCACTGAAAGCGACAATTTATTCTTTCACCATTGTTGTAGCTAGATCATTTCGTAACGAACCATGGTGCACTGACCAAATTTCTGAGTACCTTTGCTTGAAATCTTTCAAGTATATCTTGGAACAGCGCCGTAGCAAGCTCTTCTGGCGCCTGAGGCAAATTTGAATATATGCGCCCCCCTCCCAAAAGATTCTTATCATTTTGAAAATTTTAAACTATTATTTATTGGGTTTTGTCGAGGTTTAGCGCCCCCATTGCGATCATCCTTACTACGGCGTTGGCTTAGGGTAATGAAAACAAATGGATGCTTATCAGGAAATTATTTAGGCTGCTGGGACCAGGGGGTATGGAATACTCCTCCCCCTAGGTACACTTAATTTATTGCGAAAGGAAAACTTTCACTTTTACGTCCCTCGGTATTAAGAAGAATGGTACTGGAATAGTTATGAAAAATATCAACTGCTGCCCCCCCCCTCCAGGATTACAAACGAAAATTGCAAAAGATTCAACGAAAAATAATAAATATTGATGGTTCTGAATAGTGGCAAGTGTGCCTGGGGGGTATTCCATAACCCCCAGACCCCCCGGTCGTTTAATATCGATTTTTATCGTTGGGAACTTCTGAAGATCTTATATAAAATACGCATAGTATGTCAGAATCACCGTTTCCATGAGAACATAACGCAATACCCCCCACCCTCCCTGAATATGGAGATTATTTTTATCGGTAGGAGTTTTTATTTTCAATTTAAATAACTGTCGCGATGATAACGTAATATTTTTACCGGTTACCCAGTCAGTTAAAGGGAATTGAAGAAGAACGCGGGGGTTGGAATCAAGTTTCCTAAAATCCCTTGTCTTATCATTGGACCAAAATTAAAGAGGAGAAAATTCCCTACAAGACAAGGTTTCAGAATATGAAGTAAATTGTGTTTTTTCGTTCACCATCGATGGTGAAGTTTAAATGTACGAAATTTTTATTCAGAATAAGAATTATACAAAACCTTTTTCAATTGTTTTCTCTAGATTTTCCCTTTATTTCATAAATACTTAGTATGATGTAAGTAAATTTTGTTAATCTGTTTTATAAAGAATTTTGTATTCTTCAATTTCGATTTGAAGATAATTTTCACTAAAAATGAAAGCAAGCGAGTTATAGACGAGAAACTACTGTAGAGGATTAAAATCCCCACTTGCGGAAAAGGCCGACAGCGAATTTTAGGTGATGTTGCAAATAAAATCGTGGTCAAATTTTCGAATTCAGTCAAATTTCCCCCCAAAAGATTCTTATCTTTCTGAAAATTTTAAACTATTATTTATTGGGTTTTGTCAAGGTTTAGCGCCCCCATTGCGATGGCGCCTGAGGCAAATGCATCAGTCGCCTCACCCTTGCTACGGATCTGCTTCTATGATAAAATCTTTATTGGGAATAGGTCTTTATATTTTACTAATATGTCCAACGTTTCGGACCGTTAAATTTGACCCATTTTCAAGGCTAAATAAATAAACTATCGATAAACTAATTCAACAATAAACAAAAAATACATAATCAATGATAACACTAACCTTTTGAAATGAAAGTAAATCACAATGACAATTAAAAACAATTGAAGTTTATCATTTATTTTCCCAAAAGGCTGTAAAATCAAAGATTGCCCATGAAAAGCCTTGTGGGAAAATAAGTGACAAACTCCAATTTTAAATTGTTTTTAATTGTCATTGTGATCTACTTTCATTCCAAAAGGTTAGTATTATCATTGAATATATATTTTTTTATTGTTTAATTAGTTTATCGATAGTTTATTTGTTTAGAATTGAAAATGGACCAAATTAAATGGCCCGAAACGTTGGACAATATTAATAAAATATAAAGACCTATACCCAATAAAGATTTTATCATTATTTATCAAAACAACGGTCAACTAATCTACAAATATACTAATGCTATTCGGCGTTGGTGGTGCGCGGCCTTAAGGCCGCACTTAGTGAATTGTGACCTGCGCTACCAACACTACGGGACAGCGACTACGATTTCTCTGTCAAAACAAAATCAAATGCCATGACCGTCGCTAACCAAGGGGGGGGGGGTAAAACTAACCTTGGATATAGACGGTCTTTGTATGCAGGGGGGGGCTCAAAACCCAGCCCTGCATTTTAAAATTCAGCTGCAGTGGCGCACCAGCTATGCGAATGATGTGTGGACTTAGCCCGGTAATCCACAAAGTAATTTATGATTCTGAGATGCGTTCCTGAGCGTGACGGACACATAGTCGGCCTTGGTTGTGCGGCCTAAAGGCCGCACTAAGTGAATTGCGACAGTTATCTATATATCCATCCTCTATATTATTACATTGATTTTTTCACGTCTCACCTATCATTAAAATTTACACGACAACTGGCGCTTTATTTATTTACAAAAATATATGTTGGCGTGACATTCGTTGCTCCCTTGTTATGTTTATTACCATATAGTACATTAAGATATTAAACCAATGAATCCCCTATGCATGCGGGATTAAATGGCATGCTTTTGTCACTTGATATATGTATGTATAATACACTCTTATGTAGGTATATGTTATAATGCCGTTTTCATTTCATTTTACAGATATTTGATATTTACAGAAAGTATTAAATATTATTTTATAATGAAAACAAAGTTATAACGTTATAACATCTATATGAAATCATTTCTCTCTCGAAAACAAACTTGTTAGTTAGGACGTTTTAACGAAGGACTGTAGAATACGTATATATCAAATGTGCTGTGTCGTATCACTATCTTAGCCATGTTCAGATGTAGATCGTCCTTCGACCAGTCGTTTATGTTATTTCAAATGTAACAAATCCGAATTTTTAAAACTCTGAACATTATCGGAAATATTCAGTATTCTGATGTTTTACATGATATTCGCTCACGTCTACTGTTTTGTGTCCCCTGAAGTAACTTTTTTATTTAAATTGTAACCGTGTGGTGTTTGTCGCTCCCTGAAATAAAGCGCCCTGGGCTGGAGCCCGATTGGCAGACGTGTTCCCCGCCGCAGTTACAACACATTACGTCTGCACCTCTTTCCTTCCTCAAGCAATCTTTTGATAAAAGTTTTTGTAGACACTTAACACAGTTGGGGGTTTATTGCAAAAGCTTCTGGTATGTCCATACATCTGACATCTGATACACTATGGCATGTCTTTTTTGTGTGGGTGCTCAAACTTTATTATTGAATGCATAAGATGATTTATTGTGTGGATGTCTTAGTTTGTTATTTTCCCTTGATTCCAGCTCAACAAGAAAGAGATATGGTGGAATTTTGGCAGAATTTTGCATATTTGTGATTCTTAGTACTTTGTGATTGTAATTTTCTATTTCCTGTTTTAAATCCTGTGTGTCAGCACTTGCATGGACAATCTTTCATGAAGGTTTGGCGTTTAGCTCTTTGTTAGTAGCTTTTTGTTATGATATGTATCATTTTCCCACACCTTTGGTGGTGGTTTCTGATTCAATGAGTCAGAATAATTGTCCGTGTATGAACGGAACTGGGCTTTAATTCAATTTGATGAAACTCACTATCATTATCACCAACAGGATTATTAGCAATAGTAACAACAACGGTATTTGTGGTAACTTTGATTGAGCTTATGTTTCCTTCTCCACATTCGTGACAACTCCACTGATCCATCGTTTCTTCCATTTCTATTTAATTCCTTTAATAAATCCAAAGAGGAAAATGTAAAGATAGAGTAGTGTGGAGAAATATAGTGGAGAAGGCGAAATCACATGACAAATTATAGGAAAAAAGAGAAAACAGAATAGAAAGGAGGTGTAATCCACCCCAAGAAATGGATTCATCAAAACCCCTGGAAGGGAGTAACCATATTCCCGAAGGAATCATTGTAATGTAATAAATCCAGGGACATTGCGATAAACTTTATATGATAGTTTGATCCGCATTTCATTTTGCATTAAATGCAATCTTCATATCTTCTAGTAGCACTTTTGCATATACCACACAACATCGTGAAGGGTAGTATTACTAAGAGCCATGGCCCTAAGGCTCTGGTAGTAAATAGACCAATTCTAACCGGGCGAAACATCGAATTTAGATCGAAAAATAGTCTTTCCACATCTTATTATCAGGCAAATATTTTTTGGATAAATTTCCATGTTTCAATAATTTGGTCAAACTTCTTTTTTTTATTGCTACTAAAAATATTTAAAAATATGAGAGATTGCAATTTAGAAAGCCCCTTGGTTAGATTGTCTTTGATAATATAATAGTGCCAATAAAGAAACAATTTAATTTGAGTTAAGGATTATCAGTCCTGACCAATGACCAAAAAACCTTCACTTATCTTTATTAGTTTTAAATTACCAATCATAATTATTCAACAAATTGCATAGTGGAATAGCAAAACCGAAAATTTTTCCAAAATAACCATAAAAAATTTTGAAAGTGTAGCGCGCTTTTCAGCAAGCGATTTGTTGATTTATTAACAGAAATGCTATTTTTAAGTTCAACTACTATCTGTTAAGCCAATATCAGTGCTAATGTGCCAGTGATGTAATGTGTTGTGTTATCCTTTCAGTAATTCCAGTTTTTACACAATGATGATGTATTTGTGTATTTTTCTTTGGTTATTTGTTTTTATATAATTTTTTTCAACTTTATTGCACAAATGTTGCTCTGATTATAGAACATTATGTAATAAATAAGTTTCACGTTCATTAATTATTTATATTTTTTACCTTACATGGTTTAACTGGTAATTAAGTTCCGACATCTGGGGTACTTAAATCATGACAGTTTTTGTGTGACACTTGTAGTTTCAAAAATTTATTGGTAAATGTGTAATGGTTAACGTTTTCCTTTTTTTCTAAGCGAATATGAATAAAAGATATTTATATCATCAATGAAATTTAGAAGCACATTAAATTAATTTTTATCGTTATTGAACCCGACAAATGTCAGGTTTGCTACCTGACTATTAAAACTGTCAACTTTTGTTTATTTTTGTTAAATAATCCTGCGTGCTTTATGCGAACTAAATGTAACAAAAGTTATGAAAATAATATTTTTAAGACTAAGATTTTTTATTTTGAATTTTGTATCAATATCCGGTTATTTTCATACAAATAATTAAATAAATTAACTTGAGTAAACTGATGTAATTGCCCGTTTACAGAAAAAATAGTAATTGTTATTAGTTGCCAGAGCAGTCAATTTAACTTGCTAGAATAAATTAGCATAACTAATTAAAAAAAACAGTAGTCAAGTTTGTTGTTCACGTATCTTGTCCGTTTATGTTTTATTCTATTTTGTATTGACGATCAAATTAAGCCTATTCTTTGCATGATTCAAATTGCACTGCTAAATTTATCTTGGTTTTTCTTAAGAAGCATACACAGGAAAGGATTTAATATTTGTGACCTTGCCAAGTGATTAGTTAAAAATGCGTCTTCGCACTGCTGAAACTTGCCAAGTGCTGATTTCTATAAATTATATTGGTCAATCAATCACTCGGCAAGGGCACATTTTTTCATGTATTCTTTTAAAATGCCTCGTTTTTGAACTTCTTCATTCGAATCGGTTATTCATTAATCATTAAAAATTTGTAAATAAAATTTGTAATCCGGGCAAGAATTTTTCATATTTTGAGGTTAAGTCTTTGATTGTTTTAAAACAATCGAGACCGTTTGGAAAACTCATTGGCGCCTTAACTATTATTCGATAATTATAACACTTGAACTTTATTATAGGAAATATCTAATCATCATCATCATTTTCACGTGTTAGACTTGTTGTCCGTTACGTCACTTTCATTGGTCTCTAATAAAAATATCTAATAAAATCTGTAATCTATTCCATCTTCCATCTGCAGTTGAGCCAATTTATAGCATCAATTATTACAGTCACAGCTGTTGCAAAAGTGTATTTAGCTGTTCCGGAGAAGGAAAAATAATGGTAATTCAGTCGTGCTTGGAATTTTTATTTATTAAAAGTATTTCTAGAATTTTCCATTTTTACACCAAAATGTAAATATTAATTAAGAGCGCGCTGCGGAAAGAGAGAGAGGGAAGCAGTAGATATGATGTTGAAAGAAGCCTCTAATCTTTTGTAGAAATTTAAAAAAATTATTTGCGCCATATCTAAGGGAACCCTTGAACCCTTTGTGCATTAAGTTGATTTTATATAGTTTAAAACTCCACTAAGGGCACTTTTTGATTTACAAGTTTTGTACAAGTTTTCTATAATTGATGATGAAATCGCTTCAAAATCAGGTTTTGTCCTTATAATGATCTGCAGAAGGCAATAACGAAGTTTCATTAAGATCGGTTGTCATAAAAATTCAAAATTGTCCTTTTTCATAAATTAAATTAACCTATTTACTTTTAATTTAAAGCGCTCAAAATTGGTTATTGCCTTCAATAGTCTTTTCTTATTAATATAAAAAAAGAATTACATTGATACGACGTTTAGTTTTTTAAATTTGTAGAAAAGATTAGAGGCTTCTTTCAACATCATTCCCTCTCTCTCTTTCCGCAGCGCGCTCTTAATGTAAACTGAAATTTTATTTTAACAATGAAAGTTCAAAATACGCTTAAATTCTTTTATTGCGGAATGTCGAGAGCAAATCGAGCAAATACCTACTTGAAGTGCTTCGTTCAATGTACACGTAGTTTTTCCTTTAATTTATTTATGTCGAATGTCAAGAGAAAGTGAAATTATGTATTACTTCTATCGTGACCAAAAAAAGACTAAAAAGGAAATTAAAAGTTTTAACAATCTCATTCGATTAATGTTTGGTGTTTTTCTGTAACTGTAATGTAATAACTAATTGAAAAGGTGCCGTTAATTATGTGAATGACAACTAATTAACGTCTAATTAAAAATATTGAAATCCGTTTAACATTAAATTAAATTGGTATTAAGTTTTACATTTTTGAACTTACTATTTTGCAATTGGTGTAATAAATAATCATTTACCATTATAATAATTATTATTAAATTGATTATACATTACTAGAAAGTCATGCGGCTTAACGGCCACCATTACCGATCGACATGACCTTACATTGTGTGATTACCGCAGTTGTGCGGCCTAAAGGCGTTTCAGTAATTTTTTTGTGTGTAAAGAATTAAGGTCACAAAATGGGGGACCTGATCAAATTTTGACTTTGAATGGCCCTCTCCCAAAAAATGGGCAATTTAAAATACTTAAAATAATATTTTGTCTTTATTATACTTTTGGCTATTTAGATACCAAATTTTGGAGTGGACACGCTTTTGGTTTAGAAATGACATCATAATGAATGATCATCATCATCATTACTTCCTGGATTAGGCTAAAGCCTGTTCCGGCGTCCATCGCTTCCTCGGTCGCCCGACGTCTCTTTTTCCCCTTAGGGTGGTATCCCAGTATTTGTTTTGCTGGTCTACAATTGTCCATTCTATTCAAATGCTCGCACCATTGTTGTCGGTATGTGATAATAGACTCCAGCAGAGGTTTAATGTTAAGCTCGTGTCGAATTTCTTCGTTTCGAATTTTGTCCATTCTGGTGCAGCCTTTTGTAGCTCTCAGGAATTGCATCTCAGCAGCCTGAATTCTGCTTTGGTCTCTTTTTCCAATGACCCATGCTTCACACCCGTCGGTCAATGTTGGTATTGCTGCAGGTTTGTAAAATTTCAGTCGGGTATCCTTAGTAGTTTTATTTTTTAAATATTTGTGGATTGTGCCGCATATAGGTCTGAATCTATTAAGTTTATTTTGTAGATCGTTGTTTTTCTCATAGGTGACATCACAGCCGAGGAAATTAAAATGTCGAACCTGCTCAGCGATGCTATTGTCTATGACAATCTTTGTCCTTATTGGGTCTTTTCCGGCGAAGGCCATCGTTTTTGTCTTTTTTGTCGATATTTTAAAATTATAGTCGGAACATAGGAGATGTAGCTTGTGTACCGCTGTTTGGAGATCATCTTCCGTTTCTTGTAGCACTACTTGATCGTCAGCATAAAGCACTGTGGATATTTCTCTGTTGTTATTTATCTGGATGCCGTTTTTGTGTTCAGTTTTCCACCGTCGTATCATATCGTCCAAGTATATGTTGAAAAGAGTTGGGGACAGACCACATCCTTGTCTAACACCCTGGTTAGTTGATATTTCTTCAGTAAGTCCCTCCTCAAGTTGGAGTATTACCGATGTTCCATTGTATAAGGCTTTAATGCTATTTATAAGATGTTGTGGGTACCCTCTTCTTGTATAATGTTCCAAAGCTTTTGTCTGTTTACTTTGTCGAAGGCTTTCTCAAAGTCCACAAAGGCTAAGTGTGTCTCTCTATTGTATTCTCGATGCTTTTCAATTATTTGTTGGAGTATAAAGAAAGATATTATCTATACATGAATGTCCAGTTCTAAAGCCTGACTGTTCTTCCAATATTGTCGCCTCCATTAATAGTTTGAATCTGTTATTTATAATTGAAGAGTAGATCTTATAACCCGAGTTTACAATGCTTATGCCTCTATAATTTTCGCAGTTAGTTCTGTTACCCTTCTTGAACAGGGAAATTACCTTCGTTTAAGTGATATGAATAATGAATGATAATAGTCATAAATTGTAACACTTTACCAAAAGTACCAAGAAAACAAGAGTGCCCAATCTAAAATTTGGTATACAAGTAGCCAAAAATATACTAAAGATAATATATTATATTTTGAGAATTTTAAATTACCCCTTTTTTGGGGAGGGGTACTCAGAGTTAAAATTTGATCAGGGTACTCATTTTGAGACTTTAATTATTTACAAGAAAAACTCAGTAAAAAGTCTATTCAACATCTTTATTTTACAAAAAAAAATCCTGTCTAAGTAGCAATTTATCAAAGCTCTACAAAGTCAAATTTGAATTATTTTTGCGGGCTGTGCAATGCAAACGGGCCACTTTTAGTGCTAAACAAATAAGGGTGCGTTTATTGCGAAAAACCTGACTTGATTGTAGATAAGTTAATATTAATAAATATGTATTAATGAAAAAAATTATTTATACTTGTTTAAACTTTAAAATGAGAAAAATATTAAATAAAATATTTTTTTAATAAAGTTCAATATTTTATGTGAATTAAAAAAAATCTTGAGCCTGGTTTGATTTAGTAGTTCCATGAATCCATGGCCCTTATAGTTAGCCGCCACTGCTGTCTATTCGTTACATTAAGTAAACGGTAAATCAATGCCTTGACTTACGCCAGATAAAAATAAAATGAAAATAACAAATAAATTAGTCTCGACGAATACTTGACAGTTTAAACCATTTATTATTTTTTACAAATAAAAAAAATTATTATCAATTAAATTATTTGTAACTAAACTATTAAGTATTAGTCGCGATTAATTAATATATTTTGTTATTTCTTCTTTATCTCTAAAGTTATAATTAACGTTTATTTCACTTTGAAGCTTTAAATATCTCAAAAGTTATTGAACAACATTTTTTTGGGAATCCCATTTGAAATGAAATTCTTTTTTGTAAAACGCCAAAAAATATTTAAAACTTTGAAGTTGTACTGCACAGGACTGAGGCTTGGTTGAAGGAGAGTAATCACAATATCCTTTGTTGCCAATTGAAAAAAGTTTAATTGCGGCCTTAAGCCGCACAACCACGACAATCATGCACAAGAACAATAACTAAAATATAAAAATATAACTAATTCTAATTATACCTACATTATTGTGACATCTAAAGTAATATTTGCAATTTCCGTATCTTCTTATAATGTCCAACAGCAATTATAAATTATCACTTATCTTCTAATTTTGTTATCTAACGAATTGAATTTATAACTTTGAATAGTTCAAGAATAACTCTTGAAAATATAATAATAAAATTACTCTTTTAAAAATACCATCAAGTTAATGAACACTTACTTGAAAGCCCTAATTGCAAAATAAGAATTTTTTTATATTGTAAGTATTGACTAATTTGTTTCGCCTTTGTTTAAGTTCATTACAAAATTACTAGATTTTATATGTTATAAGCAATCTGACGAGTTTAAACAAAGGCGAAACAAATTTGTCAATGTTTACAATATAAAAAATTGGTATTTTATAATTAGGGCTATCAAGTAAGTGTTCATTAACTTGGTAAGACTATTTTACAAAGAATAATTTTATTATTAATTTTCCTTTCAACCATAAATTTTAATCAACTTCTACATAATATGTCCCCGTCCATTAATCCATCTAAACCATTTCCATTCATTTCTTCATCAGTGAATTCCTTTTATCCAAAAAAATCTTCACTATTTTTTGTTAAACCAAAATTATGTCTAGTTTTGATCAAGAAAAAAAACCAAATTATCTTTTTTATCAAAAACTGACTTAATTTAGGACTTAATTTTAAAACAAATCCTGGACAAAAACGGTTCGACCACAAATTTATTATCGGGTTGATGCATAAGTTCGTAGCGTTCTTTTTTTTAATTTAAAATTTAATTTATTAAATATAAAAAATACGTAAATTAATCAATAATATATTCACCTGCAGTGTTTATGATTGACTCCCAACGTTCTGGCAGTTTTTCGATTCCACGTCTGAAGAAATCCGGTAGTTTGAAGGTGAAGAAGTCGTCGAGCCAGTTTTGAAGAGCAACGTCGTTATTAAATGAGATTCCGCGGAGATTGTTGGATATAGGGCGATAAAGTTGAAAATCTGATGGGGAAAACCAGGAGAACAGTACTATACATTCCTCGGGAGCAATTCATAGTAGATGACGCCTTTTTTATCCCGCCAGATGCACAACATTACCTTGCGTGGATGGGCACCAGCTTTTGCACGAGGATTTGCTTGTTTGTTAGGGCTCAGCCGTTCCTTTATGTTCTTGATGTTGATATAAAGACACCATTTTTCGTCACCAATAAAAATTTGGGACAAAAACGGCCGATGTTGTTGACGAGCTAAACGATGACGAGCAAGCAAGGAAGCACAAATGATAACACGGTGATTTTTGTTGTTTTCGCTCAATACGTATGGCACCCAACACCCAAACATCCAACTTTTGAACTTTGCCCATGGAATGCAAATGCCGTACGGTAGTTGATTGGTCACAATTCATCATATTGCCCAATTCCCGAATGGATTGACATGGATCATCACGAAGTGGAGCATTTAATCGGTCTTCATCAAAGCTGGATGATCTCCCTGAACGTGAAAAATCATTCATATCAAAATGCCCCTTTTTGAAACGAGAAAACCATTTTTGTGCAGTACTTTCCACGATGGCGTTCTCTCCGTAAATGGCTCAAATGGTTCTAGCGGCCTTCGATGCCTTAACTCCTCGTCGGTTTAACTCAAACAAACAGGATATGTCGGAAATGTTCATTTTTTTTGTACTTGACACTCCATTTTCTTTAGCCAACAATTATCCCTAACTTTCTACAAATTGAAAAATTCAAGAAGTATTCAATAAAAATGACATTGATATTTCTCAAATAAATTTGTTTCCAAACCAAAATCGCTACGATGAACTTATGCATCAACCCGATATAACGTAATGCGCCTCTGATTGGTTAATTTTTTCATTACGATTAAATTCCAGCGCGGAAATTCTGAATTCGAAGGAAAGAAATTTTCTAGCTTGACCCTCCGGTGCACATCGATGCGCTGGCGCTGCACAGTGGAAACAGAGATCCGAAAACTTATATTAGCAAGTGATCCACAAAGAGGAGGTTTATGGAATAATTTGGTAAAAAAACCACATTGTAAAAAAAGTAGGCTGTAACGGGTAAAAAAAATTATCAACATAATATTTCGAAACTTTCCATTATTATTAATTCTACAAAGCTAATAATGGGAAAAATATTTAATAAAAAATCTAACTAATAACAGGGTTATTCGATAATAGGGGTAGAAAAAAAATTATTAAAAATTCTGGTAACTCGTAATTAATTTTTCTTTATAAAACTGATTCTTCTAAATTTATTAAGAAATGTTTTTTATGAAGAGAAAATGTGATAAAAAACTTATTAATTAAAATCTCTGTCAATTTCGCTTTAAAACGATGTCGAGTTATTCATTTCAATCGGTGTTGAAGTCAGATAAAATCAAGCAACAAATTTTTTTTTTTACATAAAAAAAGAGCAAAATCTATATTATATTACTGGCAATAAAAATTGGCTGCTTTCAGAAGTTACACCGATTTATATTATAGAACCCTGTTCTTCAAACCAGTTCGACAAAGAAAGTGATGCTATCGATTAAATTTTTTTTACTGTATTTTCACCTTCTACAAAACATTTGTTTCATAAATTTAGATTATTTTTTCAACCCCTATGAAACAACCCTTTTGTAAGTAATATTTTTTAAAAGTTTTTCTCATTATTATACACATGGATAACTGAAGAATATTCTCTGGAAATATTTTTTTTCAGTTTTTACAGACCACCCCTATTTAAGATGTGCATTTTTACATAACTTTTCTGTAAACCTGATCATATTTAGGGATTATTTGCCAAGTTTCAGAATTTTGGCCAAGTTTTTGGGTCTCCGGTCCCAACTGTGTTTATTGTGGATATACACTATTAAAAAACCCTTAACAATGATTAAAAAACAGGTGTTCACGCCATGTAGCTGAAATAGCTACAAATGGTATAAAAAAAACCATTGCAATCACGCACTACTTTTATGGTAGATTGCTACTTAATTACAAATACAATTAACGATTTATTAACCCTTAATCGAATATAATCTAGCATAATTTTTGAGATTTGGACAGACTTAAAGCATTGGCGTGGAACCATTTTTCATAGAGCTTTAATACACTTAAAACCAGAGCCGTAGCAAGAGTGAGGCGACTGAGGCTTTTGCCTCAGGCGCCATCGCAATGGGGGCGCTAAACCTTGACGAAACCCAATAAACAATAGTTTAAAATTTTCAAAAAGATAAGAATCTTTTGGGGGCTGCGCATATATTCAAATTTGACCACGATTTTATTTGCAACATCGCCATCGCCTAAAATTCCTTGTCGGCCTTTTTTTACCGCGAGTGGGGATTTTAATCCTTTACAGTAGCTTTTCGTCTATAACTCGCTTACTTTCATTTTTAGTGAAAATTATCATCAAATCAAAATTGAGGAGTAAAAAATTCTCTATAAAACTTCTTATACTAAGTATTTATGAAATAAAAAGAAAATCCAGAGAAAACAATAAATTGAAAAAGGTTTTGAATAATAATTCTTATTTTGAATAAAAATTTCGTACTGGTGAACAAAACGAAACGAGGTTTCAGGTTTTACTTCAAATCTAAGGGGTCATCCATTAATTACGTAAGGGTTTTTTGGGGGGGAGGGGCATAATAGTGTGAATTATAGAAAATGGCATCAAACTTTGGTGATCTTTACGAACGGTTTTTCATCTATGTAAATAAAAATTTAATTTAAATTTTTGTATTTATTATTATCTAACTAAATATATAAAAATGTATGTAACGAGTATGTTCCCTATAGACTCCTAAACCTAAAAATTTGGCACAGTTATTATGTAGGTCCCTGCGCATGTTTTTGTATTGAAATAGTGCAAAAATTCGCAAAGGAGAGGAAAGTTGATTTTGAGTAGCCTGCCTTCCTTTAAGGAATCTCGATAATCCATTCATGCGCGTCCCACAGGGCCGCGCATGAATGGATTATCGAGATTCCTTAAAGAAAGGCAGGCTACTCAAAATCAACTTAAAAACAATAATGAATACTGTCAACCGATCGACAATGCAAATACGCGTGCACGTGCTTTACGTTTCTATTTGACCAATCTTAACCAAATTTGGTGTAGAAGTTATTTACAATGCTACGAAAAACATAGGCTACTTTAGTACCTTGGAGTGAGGCCGAAGGCCGAAAAACCACGGTCTACACGTATGCCTGCGATACTCTTGAGTGAGGCCGAAGGCCGAACAACCACATCCCACACGGTCTAGACGGCTAAAGGCGGCTGGTAGGCCGACTGTGCCAGCTAGTATAATATATTATTATTCATATTTTATAAATATAAGGGGTGGAGAGGGGGGTCAAAATTAATTTCCTTTTAAATAATCCTTACGTAAGATGTGGGGGGGAGGGTTGCCACAATCTTACGTACCCTTACGTGGCGGGGGGAGGGAGTCCAAAATTACAAAAATCATCCTTACGTAATTAATGGACGGCCCCTAAAGGAAATCCTGAAACTTTGATTTGTAGGGAATTTTCTCCTCTTCAATTTTGGTCCAATGATAACACAGGGGATTTTAGGAAAGTTGATTCAATCCCCCGCGTTCTTTTTCATTTCCCTTTAAATGACTGGGTAAAAACCGGTAAAAATATCACGTAATCATCGCGACAGTTATTCAAATACATACTATATCGTATAATATTTAAATTGAAAAGAAAAATTCCTACCGATAAAAATAATCTCCATATTCAGGGGGGGGGGTATGGTAACGTATTGCATTACGTTACCATGGAAGCGGTGATTCTGACATACTATGCGTATTTTATATCAGAAGTTCCCAATGATAATCGATATTACATGACTCTGTTTGGGTTCTCTACTGGTATTGTCTCTGTTGGGATAGATTGTAATTAATTCTAATTACTATTTATTTATAAGCAAAAGGTTAAAACTATAATTTTTAATCTTCCTGAAGCTCGAATTTGCACGCGACTCCTCGAAAGAAAACTTCGATTGGTTTATTAAGACTTTAGCATAACTATCAGCTTTTTTGGCGTAAAATCCTTTCGGCCTAAAGACTTACCCGCAAGTGTGTTAGGAATACAAGGCTTTAGTTATTAAATACGTTAACCATAAAATCCTTTAGGCGGAAATGTTAGGAAAAAAACCTAAGCTGTGCTGTAAACTTTTTCCTTAATTTTTTAATTGTAGTTGTAAATGAGCTCGAATTTACTATAAGCGAATTGCTTCTACCCTCTTGAGGATTAAATTTTATTTGGGTGAAAATTCGGTTGTTTATCATCATCATCATGATCATTTCTTCCTGGATTAGGCTAAAGCCTGTTCCGGCGTCCATCGCTTCCTCGGTCGCCCGACGTCTCTTTTCCCCTTAGGGTGGTATCCCAGTATTTGTTTTGCTGGTCTACAATTGTCCATTCTATTCAAATGCTCGCACCATCGTTGTCGGTATGTAATAATAGACTCCAGCAGAGGTTTAATGTTAAGCTCGTGTCGAATTTCTTCGTTTCGAATTCTGTCCATTCTGGTGCAGCCTTTTGTAGCTCTCAGAAATTGCATCTCAGCAGCCTGAATTTTGCTTTGGTCTCTTTTTCCAATGACCCATGCTTCACACCCGTAGGTCAATGTTGGTATTGCTGCAGTTTTGTAAAATTTCAGTCGGGTATCCTTAGTAGTTTTATTTTTTAAATATTTGTGGATTGTGCCGCATATAGGTCTGAATCTATTAAGTTTATTTTGTAGATCGTTGTTTTTCTCATAGGTGACATCACAGCCGAGGAAATTAAAAT
Organism: Podabrus alpinus; assembly: GCA_932274525.1. NCBI lineage: Eukaryota > Metazoa > Arthropoda > Insecta > Coleoptera > Cantharidae > Podabrus > Podabrus alpinus. The sequence goes on from OW026455.1 coordinate 9,493,628, forward strand.
GTCGAACCTGCTCAGCAATGCTATTGTCTATGACAATCTTTGTCCTTATTGGGTCTTTTCCGGCGAAGGCCATCGTTTTTGTCTTTTTTGTCGATATTTTAAAATTATAGTCGGAACATAGGAGATGTAGCTTGTGTACCGCTGTTTGGAGATCATCTTCCGTTTCTTGTAGCACTACTTGATCGTCAGTATAAAGCACTGTGGATATTTCTCTGTTGTTATTTATCTGGATGCCGTTTTTGTGTTCAGTTTTCCACCGTTGTATCATATCGTCCAAGTATATGTTGAAAAGAGTTGGGGACAGAACACATCCTTGTCTAACACCCTGGTTAGTTGATATTTCTTCAGTAAGTCCCTCCTCAAGTTGGAGTATTACCGATGTTCCATTGTATAAGGCTTTAATGCTATTTATAAGGGGTCATCCATTAATTACGTAAGGATTTTTTGGGGGGGGAGGGGGTATTGGATATCTTACGGACCCTTACGTAGGGGGGGAGGGGTCCGACGTATTACTTACGTAAGTTTCTTAAAATATTTTTTTAAATTAAATTTAAAAATCAAATATAATTTTTTCTTTTTATGTTGGTAATTATATCCAGGTATAATGGAAATACCATATATTGAAATATATAGTACTTAAAAATCATTAAACATAGTGGCATAATAGTGTGAATTATAGAAAATGGCATCAAACTTTGGCGATCTTTACGAACGGTTTTTCATCTATGTAAATAAAAATGTAATTTAAATTTTTGTATTTATTATTATCTATCTATATAGAAAAATGGATGTATGTGTGTATGTATGTTCCCTATAGACTCCTAAACCGTTTGACCGATCGGAACCAAATATGGAAGAGTTATTATGTAGGTCCCTGCGCATGTTTTTGTATTGAAATAGTGCAAAAATTCGCAAAGGAAAGGAAAGTTGATTTTGAGTAGCCTGCCTTCCTTTAAGGAATTCTATAATCCATTCATGCGCGTCCCATAGGGACGCGCATGAATGGATTATCGAGATTCCTTAAAGGAAGGCAGGCTACTCAAAATCAACTTAAAAAACAATAATGAATGCTGTCAAACTGTCAACTGATCGACGTTTCTATTTGACCAATCTTAACCAAATTTGGTGTAAAAGTTATTTACAATGCTACGAAAAACATAGGCTACTTTAGTACCTTGGAGTGAGGCCGAAGGCCGAAAAACCACGGTCTACACGTATGCCTGTGACACCCTTGAGTGAGGCCGAAGGCCGAACAACCACATCCGACACGGTCTAGATGGCTAAAGGCAGCCGGTAGGCCGACTGTGCCAGCTAGTATAATATATTATTATTCATCTTTTATAAATATAAGGGGAGGAGAGGGGGGTTAAAATTAATTTTCTTTTAAATAATCCTTACGTAAGATGTGGGGGGGGGGGGTTACCACAATCTTACGTACCCTTACGTGACAGGGGGGGTCCAAAATTACAAAAATCATCCTTACGTAATTAATGGACGGCCCCTAAGATGTTGTGGGTACCCTCTTCTTGTCATAATGTTCCAAAGCTTTTGTCTGTTTACTTTGTCGAAGGCTTTCTCAAAGTCCACAAAGGCTAAGTGTGTCTCTCTATTGTATTCTCGATGCTTTTCAATTATTTGTTGGAGTATAAAGATATTATCTAGGTATACATGAATGTCCAGTTCTAAAGCCTGACTGTTCTTCCAATATTGTCGCCTCCATTAATGGTTTGAGTCTGTTATTTATAATTGAAGAGTAGATCTTATAACCCGAGTTTACAATGCTTATGCCTCTATAATTTTCGCAGTTAGTTCTGTTACCCTTCTTGAACAGGGAAATTACCTTCGTTTTCAGCCATTCTTTCAGAATTGCAGCCTTTCTCCAACACATATTCATAAAATGTAGTAGTCGTAATGTAAAGAGGTGACCGCATATTTAAACAATTCTGAAGTTAAGCCATCCAAGCCTGCTTTACGGTTCTTCAGTTTTTTGAGCACTTTTTCTAGTTCATTATAATAATCGATGTTTATCGATTGTTTATCATTTTGATATCAAATAAAAGAAATTGGAATTATAGTTTTGGCTTTCGCATAAAATTGAAAATAAACCACCTGCTGTGCGTTTAAGCTAATAGTAGTAAAGATAACAAAATTTGTTTTTAAATATATCCATTGATGTGAAAAATTGCCAAATTTTACTCGAGGTTTATTTTTTGCTTCTGCCTACGTAGTTAACCTATTTTGCAAAACGTCATAAGGGTAACAACCTTTGTTCCTACAAAATTATCCTTCCTTTTGAGTTTTCTAAAAATTTACTTGCTTTTCAAGTGGAACGTTAAAAATTTAAAGAGAAATGTGAATAAAGCTACAACCGTGTATATTTCTATTAACGGTGAAACAAATCGGTTTAATGTTACCGCTCGTGTATGTGTGTTTCTATGCGTAAGTACGGGTGTCAGTGCAGATGGATATATGGCTACTTTAGGTAGATAATTCTTTATTTCGGTCGTCACCACGCGGTGTTCTAACACTTAAGCTTTTAGAAACGCATTCTCTACTTAAATCTTTAAGTATACCAATGCATCAATTTCATTAAGAATTTCCACCTAACTGTAGTATAGAGACGAGCCTAATACTCGACAAGCATAGCATACTCGTATGTGTGTACCGATTGACATACAAGTATTATAATAGAGTTTTAGTTTGAAGAGAAGCCAACCCGGAAAGTCGACATATTTATTAGCTTACGACACGTTCACCTGCACGTATAAATTGTAAAAATAAAATCAAAGAGCCGAAATTTTTTTAATACGACATACGACGTTCGCTCTTGCATTATGGAACAATTTTGATCCATCATACCAATTCTCATACCAAAACTCGATAGGTTTATGGCGCATTGTGGTGGATCTCAAACTACCATACCTACAGCTGAAACAAACAATACTGATATTATTGTTAAATTTTCCGTCATTAGATTTGCGAGCAGGAAATTCCTGTTTATCTATAGGTATGTCAATTGATGGGACACTGCACCCGAGTCGATTCATATTATAAGTGTCGCGATTAGAATACAGAAAATCGATCCAATTACATTATTGCTAAATATATATATTTCAGCTCAAACTATCCAGACGTAATTCATATTTAACACTTCATCAAGTCGCACAGTGGTCACTGACATGTACCGATTAACGTATTGATTCACGATTAAACCTCTCTCGGAACATACGAAAAATGTCTAGCCACAAAAGCTGCTTTAATAATTTGGCCAGATTTAGTGGAAGATAATAAATTTTTGTCTAAATATTTGAAAATAAAAAAGCTTTTCTTATTTTACTACCAAATTACTAAAATGTTATCAAACATGTCACATTTGCCTTTTGAACCATTTTAATTTCCCACTTGTATAAAATAAACTCGAAAGTTTTCTCGATTTATTACCCAAGCCCATTACCATAAAGCTTTGAAAGCCTACAACGTTTCCTTGACTTTTTTTATTATTTTTTTTTGTTGGAGCAGTAAATTTAAAACTTTTACATAAAAGTAAGTAAAAAGTAAATTGTGCAATGGTTTTGACCAAGACTCCTGATGGGTCGATTTAATTTCGGTTGGAAGGATAATTTGTTTCTACATTTAAATAATTATATGAATTTAAATTTAAATGTAAGCATTCCAAGTACAAACGATAATTTTCCGTGGAAACCCTTATGAAAGGATCCATTTAAGGACGAGTTATAGTCACATAAAACGCAGAGTCCTGATTGGTCAATTTAATTTCGGTTGTATAATTTGTTTCTATTCATTTGAAGTGATCTTTCCTTGCGTGCACATGTTTTGGTTTAGTTATTAGTGAACTTAAACAAGTAAAAAAAGAGGCAAATTCCATCATGCAAACATATTTGCTGTATCATTTTTTATTATCCAGTTGTACGTCACTATTTATTTTTTCGGAAACTTAAAATTGATTTGATAAAACATAAAAAAATGTAAGCTGTTTATAATAACTTAATTATTTAATTAAACTATAAAAATCAATTTTTTTATCGGTTTCATTGTTTAATTAACTTGTTAATTTTTAAAGTTTAATTAAATATTAAAAATGTTAACTATTTCTTTTAATATTTTCCGTTGAATTTTAATATCTTTGGGCAATGGGCCATGTTTTGTTATTGTATACCGTTGAGAGTGCTGAAAGTATAATACAACGATTATTACAGATGTTACAAATATTTCTTGGACATTTCTTAGCATCAATCTGTCCTTCTCTAACGCGCATGAATAGATTAACGAGATTCCACTGTAACTATAATACTCTTCATTTTCAAATTAAATAATCCGTAAGGAGGGGATTTATGGAATGCCCCCATGCTAGGGCGTATTCCGTACATTTTTTATAACTCCTTTTACAATATTAAATTAAAATTAAAAAATTGACAATCCACCAACACCCTGTATATGAGCAGCCTCATTTGTTTTTTCCGATTGAGGGGGAGACTTACTATAATTTAATTTTGTTATTTAACTAACTTTTCCATCAACAGCGACTCGTGGTTTGCTATAATTAGGGGGGGAGTGTTTAAAATTAAATTTTTCACTTGTTTGTCAAATGTTTTAAATCCATGCAACTGTTTACGGTGCCAGGACGTCGGATTGACCATAACTCAGCGGCGTAACTATATGCGCATTAAACAAAACTTTTCTTAGTTACTATTTTGGGAGGGCGGCGCCCCGGCATTACAATAGTGAATAAATCGAATTGTCACTAGAAGTTTTAAAAAGTTATTATTAATTTATTATATTAAATACTTTCAACGGGTTAAACAATCAATACATTAAGTGAAGATTATTAGATATTAATTTCTTGTATTAAATTTTTTTGGAATATTTACAGTTCTAATCTCGTTAATCCATTCATGCACGTCAGTAGCGGTTAGATCAAAAAATTATTTTTATATCAAAACAAATTTTTCTATTCATTCAAACGACAATCTGAACAGCAAAACGCCATATAACAGCAAAAAATATCCCGATTGGAATTGAATTCTTCTTCTTAAAGTGCCGTGCCTGATTTCAGACGTAGGCGACCTCTCTCCTATACATGTGTTGTGCGTTTGAAGTATTATCACACACATAGGGGACCTACTGCTTAACGCGGGCTCCGAACCGCGGGAAGTGTATACACTTCATCTCCAGAGAGGCTGTACCAGGCAGATTACACCTCGGTGGTTTGCCATTGCCTTCCGAGGGGAGATGGTCAGAATAAAGTTTTACTGCGCCCGGAGTTGAACCAGGTATTTAGCATTAGCAGCAACGCACTTAACCGCTAAGCTGGCGACCGTCTCCTGGAATTGAATTAAAAATACTTTTTGACAGGTTACCTAGAAACCCCGAAAGCAAAGTACAAAAAGAGTTTGATGATTGTATCAAGAGGATTTTCGAGGTATGAAGAAGCCGCATAATACAGATTTACTCCCAAGTTGTAAGAAATTACCTAAAACAGGTCACCAACAACTTAAATGCAAGAAGAATGTCCATAATTTTGGTGGCCGTATTCCATGGGGGGCACGAGGCTTTAACTTCATTCGTTCAAATTATTTGATTAAAAAAATAGTGTTTGAAAAGCGAGGTGGCCAGGCGATGATTCGAACATAAGGGAATAATAAGTTTTTATTTAAGATTCCTGCTTCCCATTGCAATTGATAAAAATGAAAATGGTATCAGTCGAAAAAGATTTTTTCCGCGTATTGTTAACAACGCAAAAATAAATTGAGCGCTTTTCAAGAAATATGCATTGACTTGGAAAAACAATCGCTTAGAAATTATTTTGAAAGATTTTATTCTTAATTAATTTGTAGGCGATTATTTTTCCAAGGCACATTGGTTTTCTTAAAACTGCCCCATTTCTTGCATTTTTAACAATAATTAAAGAGGAAATAACAAATAATATTGGATAACTTCAGACGCGGGAAAAAATCTTTTTCGATGGATACAATTTTCATTATTATCCCTTACAATGGGAAGCGGGAATCTTGAAAAAACATATTATTTCCTTACATTTGGATGGTCGACTGGGTGGTACCAGGCATAGTCGTATACCTCCTTTATCGGGCTGGTTTTATCTGGAACGCTAGCGTTAGTAAATTTAGAACTATATTCCTTATCGTGCAATTTGGCTTGGACTATTGATCATATAATTCGCTTAAAGTTTAACGTGAAATCCGAACCACGGCATATTATGCTGTCTAAGTAATGATCAAGAATAGCCATACTAGTTGATGAGGCTTGTTTTTTTATACCCATGACCATCAATAAGGAATTTCATTCTATGGTTATTAAGAACATTGCTTATTATTGCTCCCCTATCAGTTCTAATTTGGCCAGCACGAAAAACTCTTTTCTAAAATACCAGTGGTTCAGAATCGACGTCAAAATAAAGGGTTTTTTTAAATATAACATTATTTCTTTTGTACCTAACAACTTTTTTTTGTTTTTATTTTTTAGTCATGTCCGTAAGTTTAAAATTCCGTAACGCTATAAATGCATTATGTAATTCACAATAATATTTTACTGGAAATTATGCGTCCACTTTTGATTTTTATTTGCTCGGTGCAGTGCGGGTGGTCTTTTCTTTCGTTTTTTGTTCATTACTTCTTCAGTGCTTGTTCTATAATTGTTTCCAAGTTGTTAGATGATTATTTAATAATTAAAAAGGCGAACGATAAAGAAATAAAACTGAAAGCCCTCTATTAAAAATTCGATGGTTGGTTTTACAATAAACCGTCAGCAAGCTTTCGTTTCTGAAAATTCAAATATATTACTTATATAATATATTTTATTATATGATTATTATATAAATTTATCTAATAACTAGTGCGTAGTTGTGCGGCCTAAAAGCTGCACTGTAAGTTTTGGGTATACTCGAGCGCTATATATTTTCTTTTTAAGTTGACAAAATGCAATTGACGAATCAGATCCATTTATAAACTTTTATTGTAGTATATAACAACCCTAGAAAAATGATGATATTCAATTATTGTCCGACCACAGTTGCCCTATGTTAACAGTCCCCAGATGTTATCTTCCTCGTGAGGGCTATAATTTCCCAAATAGACCGTGCGAAGTGATAAATATTCGACGTATTGCTCTTTGATAATCATTTTGCCAAAAAACTCTCATTAAGAAAAATTTTTACAGCAAATTTGTTGCACGATCTACTATATTCAAAACTTTGACTCAGGATATGTTTATCGCTTTCATCTTGCCCATGTTGGCAATAAAAGAGTGAAAAAGCATTGAAGTTATCGTTTGAAACCATTTTTGGTATGATGTCCTTTATGTAATGGAATGATGCTGTGTGTTTGGTTATTATTGACCAAAATTGCGGCCATACGCTTACACAGATTGACTTTAAATTTCACACACTAGTTTAAAGATGAAACTCTTCATTTTTACCCATACAATTTTGACAAGAAATTTTTTTAATGCATTGTTAAGAACAACAGATGCAATTAATATAAAAGTTAGTTGAACCTACCAAATGGGAAAGTAATGTGTTATCACATAATATTTTTTGTAAATTAATTGAGCGAACTAGCCGCGCAAAAACAATGAAACTTATCCAGTCAGTACTCGAATACAATTTAACGGTAATGAAACTGTGAAGGCTCATTAATGAAGGCTGTGACGATTTAATTTCTAGTTTCGCATACGAAATTTTAGTTTGAATTTTGCCAACTTTTTTACTATTTCTGGAGAAGCCATATTATAGTTCAATTATATCTCCAAAAAGTTTTTCTCCATAAGCTCTCCTGATTAGACTTGTTGATGAAACGATAGTAAAGAAAATGAAAAATACGAGTTTTCCAAAGCATCGCTTCGTTGACAACAATGTGTAATAAATTAGCACTTCTAATTGATAATGAACCCATTAAATTTAAACCATTTTGATGTAGTTGTAGTAATCAAAACGGAACAAAATAAACTTGACATTTTTGCTTCGATGCGCGATGTGGCGGAACTGATATTTAGAATGTAAATACGAGTACTTCTGATTTTTAGGCTTCTATACAAAGTATAGCAAGAAGCCTTATGATCTGGCTCCGTGTCCGTCTGTCTGTCCGTCTGTCCGTCCGCATAATTCAAAATCATACAGAGTGTTTCAAATCGTGTTGGAATTACTCTGTGTGTATAGAGGTCTAAGAACTGGGTAGCCAGTGCGCTACTTTTAGGCTTCTATACAAGGTATAGAAAGAAGCCTTATGGTCTGGCTTCGTGTCTGTTAATCTGTTAATATGTTAATCCGTTGCTTCGATTCGCTAATGCGATTTAATACGCAAATGTTCGAAAGAAATTTACTAAGTTAAAGATATTTTCGAAGAGGTCTCCCTATATAAACTACTTGTTTTACTTTGATGTGAAAAAATAATTTTTTATTGATGTGCTTAGTGAAGTTAAGTTATAAATAAAAGAGAAAGGAGAGGATTGGTCCACCTCAAAAAAAGGACCATACATTACAGAAAAGTAAAATTTCTAATAGAATGGAAAAGTTTGATTGTTATTACTTATATAGTAAATGATAATTACCAATCGCAAAAAATTTAATTGGTGCAGATTATCTGATTATGTGATGTTACATTATATGGCGATCAAAAATAACCAGATAATAACAACTTTCCACACCAGAAAGGTAGCTGTATAGAAGCCTAAGAACTGCCGCTAAAGCGAGTTCCACCTTGTTTTAATTTATATACCGGGTGACCGGCCGAAAACTGAACATAGGGAAATAACATGGGAAATTGATTTTTTCTAAATTCCTGCTTCCCATTATAACTGATATGAATAAAAAAAAATACCAAATTAAAGAGATTTTTTTTCCGCGCCTAAAGATACCAAACACTTAATATTTTGTTTTTTAATTATTGTTAAAAAGTCGATAGTAAAATTAAGAAATAGCGCTTCTTAAAAAAATATTTGCAGGCTGGGTCTTTGCATTACGTCTAATGTGCCGCATTGCTATTGTATGAAAGCCAAATATTACAAACAAAAGTTATACTTTGACAGATTAAAATTAATTTTGTTAACAATGAAGTGGTCTGTTGAAGAAAAAGTTTTCATGGTAAAATATTATTACAGCGGTAATAGTTTACGCCAAATACGTGACTTATTTTCTGTTAAATTTAATAATAGCCAAATTCCATCAATATCGGCCATACAGAATATAATTAAGAAATTTGAAGACACTGGTAATACTTCGACAAATTTAAATAAAGGTATTAACCAAAATTATTAATTGAAGTTGTCTTATCATTATTTTTTAAATAGGATATCAGAGAAACAACCATGAATTGGAAGAAACTATATTAGGTTTAATTTCTGCGAATCCAAATGCAAGCATTAGATCCATTGCAGCTGAGTGTAATGTTGGTAGAGAAAATGTTCGAACAATTTTAAAAAAGCACAAGTACCATCCTTTTAAATATCAATGTCATCAAGAAATATTTTTGTTTGACGAAGAATCCAGGCTTGTATTTTGTGAGAAAATGCAAGAACGTGCTAACAGAAACCGAAACTTTCTGAAACAAATATGTTTTACAGACGAATGTACATTTACATTAAACAATGAGCCAAATGTACAAAACCATCGCTATTGGGCTATACAAAATCCGAGACTAAATTTAATGACCGGCTCACAATATCCTCAAAAAATTAATATTTGGGCTGGAATTTATAATAACCGTGTTCTTGGTCCATTTGAAATACTTGGAAATTTAAATTCAGATATGTATTTAGATCTTCTTATAAATAATATTGGTCCTGCGTTAGACGAAATAGCTTCTGAACACCATGAGGTCTGGTTTCAGCAAAACGGTTGTCCAGCACATTTTGGGGTAAACGTTAGAGATTATTTAAACCAAGCATATCCAAATCGATGGATTGGTCGTGGTGGTGCTATAAACTGGCCAGCCCGATCTCCTGATCTGGCACCATGTGACTTCTTTTTGAAGTCTTTCTGAAAAACAAAATATTAAGTGTTTGGTATCTTTAGGCGCGGAAAAAAAATCTCTTTAATTTGGTATTTTTTTTATTCATATCAGTTATAATGGGAAGCAGGAATTTAGAAAAAATCAATTTCCCATATTATTTCCCTATGTTCAGTTTTCGGCCGGTCACCCGGTATTAAAATCACAATTTATCCTTCCAAACAAGTTCTGCAATTTTTGATATTTTTTCCGCAAGTTAAATGGTGTAAATTATGGATGAGAATTTCCATTTTATAATGAAAAAAAGACTCGTTTTCTGGAGTCTCATTTTATTGACAATAATTTCAGTGTCATTGGTTTTTTAGCTTTTAATGGTGTAGCGTGACAAATTTGCACTTCTAATTAAGTAATGAACTCATTAAAATTAAACAATTTTAGTTTCAATACTCGAAGTTTCCTTTCAAGTACAAAAATACTCTAATGCAAACTTAACGCGCGCGTTATTTTAAAGTACTTTAGAAGAATGATGAATTGGAATAACAAAATTTATGTATTTGTTAAATAATCATTGAAAGGTTTATATTTCAATAATAATTAATTAAACATTGAAAAGATACCGCTGTGTAAATGTAACCGTTCTAAATTTGCATTACGTAGTGCTATTTTAAAAACTAAATGACACTTGCATAGGTTATTAACTGGGCTGGTAAAATGCCAAAGACTAACTTAAACAATATGCACCTTGTTTAAGATAGTTTTACTTACGAATGTCGACTATTTAAAATAAATCATATTTTATACTCGTAAACTTGGACACTTTCAGTGATGTACCATTTTTTGCACGCTTCAGCCTAGACTGTTTCAAGTCGTTTTTCACTTTTTAGGCTTCTATACCAAGTATAACAAGAAGCCTTTTTCATAATATTTTTTTGTTACAGCAATTTTGCAAAGGACCACTGTTGGTATTGGCCAGTTAAAAATTCAAGGAGTAGCGACCTGTCAGTATTTATGTATGGATGGTTGTGGATTGCTGTATGGATCGGTAGGTACTGCTATTTTTTATTCTTTTTATTTATTTATTACGTTTACGTTTATTTAATAAGTAATTTATTATTAGTCTGGGCTATTTTAATCTTGAGGAAAAGTAGACAATTTATTGTTTCTTTTTTCAACATTTCTGGTTTACATTCTCATAGACTAAATAATCGATGAAATTATATATACGGAATTTGTTTCGTGGCGAAAAATAGGTAACATAATTTAATTGAAACATAAATTTTTGAAACATGACTAATAATTTTGTAACATCTATTATAATATATATTTATGCGACTTGCGCTTCTAGATCGTAAAATTGTTAATTGGTACGTTCTAGAAATGATCACCATTATATTCTAATATAATATGGTCATTATCAGTCATGTTCCCTTCTAATGTTTATAATAATTATTATAAAATTCAATTGGAGGTAATAATTTAAATTTGAGATAAAACACATTGGTTTTTGATCATTTTCTGATATTTTTATTTTAATATAATGTTAAGACATTGACATTGACATTAAACATGAAAAATTATATCGGTCAAATGGCCTTACAAACTTCCACTATTTTGATGAAATTTCCCATTACTTTTCGGCATAAATCTTATAATAGTTAATAAATACCGCATCGAATCTCGTCCTTTAACTATGGAATCGTGGGGGGGTTTATTGACATACACCAGGCTCGTAGCCAGGAGGGGGCACCTGGGGGCACGTGCCCCCCCCCCCCCCGAAATGTTCAAAAGAATCAAAAATTTTGAAAGTAAAACATTTGAATTTCGAAAATAAAATAGGTATACTTTGGAAAAAGTTTTTTTCTAAATTTATTTGGCGTAATTCATTCCTTCGGCCTCACTCCAAGGTTCTAAAGTAGCCTATGTTTTTCGTAGCGTTGTAAATAACTTCTACACCAAATTTGGTTAAGATCGGTCAAATAGAAACGCAAAGCACGTGCACGCGTATTTGCATTGTCGATCGGTTGACAGCTTGACAGCATTCATTATTGTTTTTTATAAGTTGATTTTGAGTAGCCTGCCTTCCTTTAAGGAATCTCGATAATCAGGGACGCGCATGAATGGGTTATCGAGATTCCTTAAAGGAAGGCAGGCTACTCAAAATCAATTTTCCTTTCCTTTGCGAATTTTTGCACTATTTAAATACAAAAACATGCGCAGGAACCTACATAATAACTGTGCCAAATTTGGTTCCGATCGGTCAAACGGTTTAGGAGTCTATACTGCCGTCCAACGCTAAAACGCAGTATCTCCAAAATCGTTTTTTCGAGAAAACGCTCATTTACGTATTTATGGTTGGGCCACCAAGAAATAATTTATTAATTTTGAAATTAGCTAGCCTAGCTAATTTCAAAATTAATAAATTATTTCTTGGTGGCCCAACCATAAATTCCTAAATGAGCGTTTTCTCGAAACAACGATTTTGGAGATACTGCGTTTTAGCGTTGGACGGCAGTATAGGGAACATACATAATTATAGATATAGATTATGTGTTATCCAAATAGCATAAATCTTACGTCGAAGCTAAAGATATTCATTGACAGTTGTTTACATAATAGGCGACTCTACCACTAACTCAGCCACTCGAAAAAATTTTTCGAGTGCTACACACTAAAGAACAGGCTTATATCTGTATATTAAAACAATAAAAAATGTGAATATGGTCAAAATAACCAAAATATCGACTTTTGAAAAGTACGGTAAAGTAGCATCGATTAGGCGGCCGACCGGGGTCTATGTGCATCAGTCGCCCGTGCTCCGTCGAAAATGCGTAAAATTTTTTCGCTCCGATTTGAATTTTTCTTTGAAATTCGGATAGATGGGGGTGTGATTAGTGGATATTAGTAATAAACATAATCAAAAAAATGGAAAATAACCCGTGTATTGCCGAAAAAGTGAAAAAATTAAAATTTTTTTGGCTTCGAATTTTGGGGTGTGCATTCGATAAGGAGGGTAATCCATCGTCAAAACCTACCCTTACGGGGCGCCCCTCCGCTCCGCTCCGGGTTGCACCCCTCCAGGGCGGTTTTGACTCTGGTTACTAGGCTAAACATACGAGAAGGGCCTCCGATCAAGAAAACCGGGATTAAGGCAACCGGGATGTGAGAGACCCTCGAAATAGCATTAAAAAGTATAGTTGCGGTATGGGGCAGTAAACTATTACATTTCACCCCCAAAAAATCGCCTAAAAACAAAAAATTATCGATGTTACATGTACGACGGTCGAGCGGTAACTGCCGGTGCGAAATATTCTAAGTGTTAGAGTATATCTAAGCGCATGGACTGAGCACAGAATGGCTGACGCGCCCCTGAATCTCGTTAATCCATCTAAAATTTCATGAAAATTAGCTAAGTTCAAATTCGATTTTTTAAAAAGTTTTGACCATATTCACATTTTTTATTGTTTTAATAGACAGATATAAGCCTGTTCTTTAGTGTGTAGCAGAAGAAATTTAGTTTCAAGTGGCTGAGTTAGTGGTAGAGTACCCCTTGAATGATACAAATACGGTGTCAACGATTTATAGTTTTTTTTATGCATTATATTTAATTTTTTTATCAATTCGGTATATTTTAGTGTTTGTATGCATTATATTTTACCTATTTTGTAAATAAACCTTAGTTTTAAACTTTTGTTTTTAGTCTTGAATAAATTTTGGTTCCATTTACGCGAATTCCATGTACGCGAGGTTTGTGGCGAACGGAACCCGCGCGTACATGGAGGGTCTAGTGTATTTGATAGAGAATTTTATGCTCTTCAATTATGGTCTCATCATAATTTTTAATACAAGCATAAATAAGCGAGTTATTGGCAAAATATCGCGTTGGGGGAGCTAAAACCCCCGATTGTGGGGGACGCCGGCGTGGGATTTTATGAGACTTGGGGGGGTTCATTAGAACACTCCAATGTACATCTCTGCCAAAATTCAGCTTGCCCGGATTTTTTGCAAACTAAAAACCATCCTTGCCTGGACTATAACGTTTGTTTTAAATAAAAATATATTAAGAAAAATAAAATATTGAAAAAATTTGTTTGTAATAAAAATTCCCGGAAGGGGAACCCCCGAAAATTTTACTTTTAAAATATTTGTAATAAAGTAGTTTAATATATAAATAAATAAAACTTTTAAAAAATTGTAATAAAAAGGGGAACCCCCTTTACAAGTGCCCCCCCCCCCAAATTAAATCCTGGCTACGGGCCTGACATACACAATTTTTGTTTCACATAACCCTAAAGAAAAATCCAGCAGTGTGATATCACACGGTCTTGGCGACCAATTTTGCTCGCCCAAATCACCCAAACGAGAAACTTTGTGTGCAATAACTGCATTGTTTCCCGCGCTGTGTGGCACCTGCCACCGTCTGTTTGGAACTACATATCTTTAACATCAATGTCGTCCAATTGATTGACTGTTACAATAGCACCACGATCGCTTTCAAAAAAAAAGGCCAAAAATCCGCACCAAACAGTGCATTGGTTGTTCCTGAATAACCCGTGGATTTTCATCACCGCAAATGCGACAATATTGATTGTTTCTGTAGCCATTTAATTCAAAGTGAGCCTCATCGCTGAAAATAATTTTGTTTAAAAAATTGCAATCAACTTGGTGGTTCTTAACGCCCACTCAACTAAGTCCCGACGTTTTTTATGATCTGGTGGCTTCAATTCCTGAATCAATCGGATCTTGTTGGCATGCAGGTGCAGATCTATTGCTAAAATGCGCTGCGTGGAGCTGTAGAAAAGGTCTGATTGCTGGGATCAATTGTGAATTAAGGTTGAAGGATTTTCACAAACACTGTCACTCACTGCAGCGATATTTTTGCGTGACCAACCACTACAAGAACGCACAGGTCTTTGCACATTTTTAACACTGACCCGGAGGAACGGGCAAACTTTAGTCTACCAGGCCCTAAGCCAAACACTCACATTAAACACGTTCTAGATGGCTAAAGGTGACCGGTAAACCTCAGGAGTACCGGGTTAACCTCATTCTGTGAGGCCGTAGGCCGAACATTCATATCCGACACGGTCTAGAGGAGACCTCCTGTTCCAGCTAGTTATTAAATAATGCATTACAATTTTATACGTAGGTTCCTTAATTTCTAAATGTATCACTTTAAATGGGTCTGGTACGAAATTCCAGAAACAATAATCCCACCTCCCTGGCACCTGCCATCCGGACAATGCAGAAATCCTGCCAGAAACAAAATCTTGTCAAAACAAAATTCCAAAAATACCGACAAACCCATATCGGTGTGCACAGAAATTCTCATCAAGCCAGATTCCCGAAATTCATAATCCGACAACAGAATGTCGAAACGAATCTGTACGTTTGGAAACAGGAGGTTAAAAAGAAAGCTTAGGTTTAGGGGGATTATCCATAAATTACATTCCGCCTGAAGGGAGGGGATCAAAACTGTGTGCCTATGGGGGGGGGGGCGGAAAATTTAACTTCCTTTTTCTTTAAAAATAAGACAAAGCAGTCGGGTGTTTTATCTGAAATTTAGAACATTTTCGGCTTAGGATACTTCCTACTCAGGATGTGCGGATGTTGGATATTTGGAGGGGGCCTACGCTTTTATTCCGCATAGTCTTAACCCTTCCAAGTTCAAAATTAGTTTCTTTGCAGTAAAAATTTGATTATAGTGTGACAACAAAAACATTCTTGCAATTACCTTAAATTAATATACATATTATTCCGACAGTAATATTTAATTTATTCACATACACTCCATAAGCATTGCGTTTTACACGCGTATTGCTATGAATTATTTAGAGATTTCGAACAGCGAGCTTTTCATCGAAAACCAGTCCCTGGGTTTTGGATATCAGGTTCGGTCCGGAAAATAGTTAAATTTGTTGAAGAAGGTCCCAAAAACCACCAAATCATGAATTAATCGTTTCTTATGCATCCTACGCTCAAAACAGCTATTATTAAAATTAAACTACGGATAATTCTAAGTAAAATAAAAGAAATTATAATTTTGTAGCTCCTATAATTTTCGAGATATAGGGGGGTCCGTTACTTTAACCCCCCCCCTGGTAATTTGTTTTCTCAATAAGCTAACTCCCGATTCCTTAGAGCTAGCACCCCATAGGTTTGTTCACAAATCCACATTGAAAAACCAAACAAACTTGACTTTTTCAGTTAATCGGTAAATAAATTGTAAATCAACTTGTCCTCTCTCGTGTAATAATATACTATTCTTTTGAGTCTTATCCAGAATTTTACTTACTTTAAATTGTATTCAATATAATTTTGGCAGCACATCAAAACGAAATAAATTTCAAAAACTTAAATCCTAAAAAACATCCGTCAAAATGGGTGAAGGAATAAAAGATCAACTTAGATATAAAGTTGTTCTATGCGGGGACTTACAGAGAATTTACTCTAATTCGTAAATAGACGAATAGAAAAAAACTATATAGAAAACGATTGAATTGTTACAGTTGTTAAGCACCCCAAAATATTGGACCTAGTTGCGTCTATACGGAGGGTTAACCACCCCTACAAATTATCTAAAAAACTCCTACAAATTTTAGGGTTGTTTGTATTTTTTTTAAATATCATGTAAAATTTGGTGTACACATTTTTCTTCAGTGGTCAACCCCCCTGTGTCTATATGTGTAGTTGTGTGACATAATAATGTAAACGGCTGGGGGGGGGGGCTAGAAAAGTAGTTACCTTTAGATTTAGTAGCCAAGAGAATTATTATTGTGGTATAAAATAGCTCCACGGAAATGATGATAACTATTCGGATGTTGCTCAAAATAACGCTGAATATTTATCACTTTCCGCGGTGTATGGCACGTTTCGAGATGAATAAAATATTGAAGTAATTCTTTTAAAATAATCAAGTTAGTGAACTTCTATGTAATTGGTAAAATTTTTGTATAAAAACCATGATAATATATATTATTATGTTTCACTCTCACTTAAGCTCTTCGTTTAATTAGTTTAAAACAAAACTCGTAAAATCTATTAAATTTCGCACAATAAAAAATTATTTGAAGTCCGGAGGCTATTTAATACACCTCCTACGTAATGTAAAACTGTAACGGCGATAAATTAACTTTATTGCTATATTTTCAACAAGTTATGAAATCGATTCATTAGGTAAATAAATTATTTAAATTGATTTAAAATGTATTTTAAAAAAGTCCAAACAATTGAACAGGTCTTGGTGGGATTTTGTCTAGTCGGAATTTTCTATCGTAAAGATTATTATCGGAATAAAGTTTACAGAAACCATCATATTCCAAACTTCGAGAGACGCACCTGGGGATTTTAGTCTTGCTAACGTAGTTTTTCGCCTATAGGTAACTTCTTTAATTTAAGTTTTACAGAAAATTTTCATCACGTTAAAATTGAAGAGCATCAAAACTTTTGGTCACGGAACCCTTTCATATTTACAATTTTGCGCAAAGCTTGGAGTACAAAATTATCTAAAAGAAAATAGGAAAGGCTCGATTAATTTTTTATAATATTTCATTTGGCGTAATATCTGCCAACTAGAAGGTTCTAATAGCGTGTGATTACAACGGTTTTGGGGCCTGAAAGCCGTACCGGATTGGTTTTAGGTTCGTAACTATAAAATTAATTCATTCTAAGTGCGTTAGGGAACCACAGAATTTCTTGATTCTTTTTCTAGATAAGACAAGCTTGTAGTACGTGATTGCCATAGTTGTGCGGCGTAAAGGCCGCACTAGAACGTTTTTAGCTTGGTAACTAAGTTATTAACCGATTATAAATGTGTTAGGAACAATAGAATGTGGACTTATTTACTTAAGATAATTGGATTCTCATGTGTCATGCCTTTTTCGGTTAAGTCGATTTTCCCGTTTTTTTGACGGAAACGTAATTTTATTGTTTTCCGCTGAACCCACTTTGGGGACCGCTGCTCTACAGTATAGATTTTTTAATATTTTCCTTCTGAATCAATTCCAGAAAGCCTAAATCAGTCTAATTAAAAAAAATTTAAATTGGTAAAAAATAATTCACCTTAATCGACAGAAGTAAATTTGAAAATAACTATTGTAATTTTTTCTAAAAATGAATTTAAGCGAGTTATAGATAAAAGACCACGTTGGAGGAACTAAACAAATTAGTAATTGAGGGAGAAGTCGACAGGTGATTTTTGGGTACGGGGTCATTTGGACACTCAAAAATCTGCCAAATTTCAGCTTTTCAGGATTTTTTGCTAGCTGAAATTGTTGCTTACCTAGACTATTAATTATATGCCGTATTGTCGTACAATGGAAGTCCTAATTCCAAATCAGGCGGCGTATAAAGGACTTCGTTACGAAAGTCTCGGTGAGCATTCAGGGTTAAATTTGACTGATAGCCCCATTTATTTTAAATAAATTTTTATAAATATAAATTATAATTATAAATTAACATTTTTTTTTATCCAGAAAAAGTAAAGTGATAGTACATAACCTACCAGAAATGTGGTTTATTATTCAGTGTGGTTAGGTTAGGTTATAGGTATATTTTAGAACATATTAACTTAGGTTACGGTTAGGTTAGGGTTAGCTTAGGCTTAGGTAAGACTTAGGTTAGGCAGTGGATTAATGACCTTACCTTGTAATGAATTGCAAGAACTAATCACATTAAAGAAGGAGAGGGAGAAAGATATTATACGATCATTTCATTGGTTCTTGCAACGCGTTACAAGTCAAGGCAAGACAAATAATCGCTATATGAATGCAGCTTAACTCCGTCGCGTAACAACATCGCGTTTTATCTGTTGTCGGTGCAAAACGTTCGTGTCGTGTACATAAACTAATCGCCTCGGCAGCGCAGTTGTTTAAGCGCGCGTATTTACAGCTAATACGTCTGGGTTCGAATCCACGTTGAGGAACATATTTTTAAGCATACCATTTTGCTAAACACTATACATTGAATGTACCCAAAGCTATCAACTGTGCAAATAAATTATTATAAAAGTAAAAATTTGTTCAATTTACCCTCACGTTTAGTATTTAAATTTGAAGTAATATTCCACAGTAAATTGCTAAAAAAAAATTTAAAAAAAGTCGCTTGGTGGTTGTAAAGTGCCGAAGCGTAAAATCCAAGTTTTAGCGAGAGAATATGAAGAGAAATTTGCATATCAAATGAGTCGATAGAGCTTTCGTGAAAAATGTTTTACACATTTTAGAAGAGTATTTCTCCAACACGGAAATCTCGTGTTGACATTTTTGTGTCGTCATCAGTTTTTTATTTTAGTGCGGTTTATGTCAAAATGAAACGTAGAAAATTATAAATCAGAGCAAAGAAAAATTTATGTTGTGGTAACAATGATTACGTAAAAAAGTCAAAATTTAATTTATTTGGGTAATTAAATTGAATAGAGCAAACCGAACATATACGTTTAATGTGGGTGTTTATAGTGTGAGAGATTTATTTTATATTGTGGTATCTTAGTATGTAGGGTAGTAGATAGGCTAAGATTTGTGGATACATAGGTACCACGCTAGCCTGAAGTAATGGTTCAAAGGGTCACAATTTATAGTTTTCATTTAGAGTATCACATAAGCATTGTTAATGAATTAAATTAGAATCACAAAACACTTCAAATAAACAAAAATATTGTAACTCATGTTCGTTCCCCCTATGCATTTTTACACTATTGATTGTAATTTACGTGACTTTTAGAGCATAATACGGCACCGAAATAGACCTGATTAGGGCTAATTAAATACTTGATTTGTGTAAACTATTACTATGTAAATTTTTATATCGAATATAACAACAGTTTCATTAGATTTTAAAAACAAATACCAAAGTATGCCACCTAAAAAGAAAGTCATTAACATTCTTTCAAGATTTATAAAGAATTATGAAATTTTAGATCGTGAAAATTTCTTGCTGGTAATAAACTCGAGAAAACGTTTTAAAAAATAATTGCTGTCAATTATGTTGTTACCAAAAAAGTTATTACATAAAAATAAATAAAAATGACTGCAGTTATATTCTTCAGCCTCAGACTTTCTTAACCGTGTGACAGTTTTGAATTTTCATACCACTTGGATTTTAAATATGAAATTAAATTTTATCATTTATTTATACAATTTTAAAAATACCTCTACGTTTTGCCAACAATGCGTATTTGTCACCCAAAATAATTTTATTATACTTACAATGTACATATGTACCGGGTGACCGGCCGAAAACTGAACATAGGGAAATAACATGGGAAATTGATTTTTTCTAAATTCCTGCTTCCCATTATAACTGATATGAATAAAAAAAATACCAAATTAAAGAGATTTTTTTTCCGCACCTAAAGATACCAAACACTTAATTTTTTTTTTTAATTATTGTTAAAAAGTCGATAGTAAAATTAAGAAATAGCGCTTCTTAAAAAAATATTAGCGGGCTGGGTCTTTGCATTACGTCTAATGTGCCGCATTGCTATTGTATGAAAGCCAAATATTATAAACAAAAGTTACTTTGACAGATTAAAATTAATTTTGTTAACAATGAAGTGGTCTGTTGAAGAAAAAGTTTTCATGGTAAAATATTATTACAGCGGTAATAGTTTACGCCAAATACGTGACTTATTTTCTGTTAAATTTAATAATAGCCCAATTCCATCAATATCGGCCATACAGAATATAATTAAGAAATTTGAAGACACTGGTAATACTTCGACAAATTTAAATAAAGGTATTAACCAAAATTATTAATTGAAGTTGTCTTATCATTATTTTTTAAATAGGATATCAGAGAAACAACCATGAATTGGAAGAAACTATATTAGGTTTAATTTCTGCGAATCCAAATGCAAGCATTAGATCCATTGCAGCTGAGTGTAATGTTGGTAGAGAAAATGTTGGAACAATTTTAAAAAAGCACAAGTACCATCCTTTTAAATGTCAATGTCATCAAGAAATATTTTTGTTTGACGAAGAATCCAGGCTTGTATTTTGTGAGAAAATGCAAGAACGTGCTAACAGAAACCGAAACTTTCTGAAACAAATATGTTTTACAGACGAATGTACATTTACATTAAACAATGAGCCAAATGTACAAAACCATCGCTATTGGGCTATACAAAATCCGAGACTAAATTTAATGACCGGCTCACAATATCCTCAAAAAATTAATATTTGGGCTGGCATTTATAATAACCGTGTTCTTGGTCCATTTGAAATACTTGGAAATTTAAATTCAGATATGTATTTAGATCTTCTTATAAATAATATTGGTCCTGCGTTAGACGAAATAGCTTCTGAACACCATGAGGTCTGGTTTCAGCAAGACGGTTGTCCAGCACATTTTGGGGTAAACGTTAGAGATTATTTAAACCAAGCATATCCAAATCTATGGATTGGTCGTGGTGGTGCT
The DNA here is from genome assembly GCA_932274525.1 of Podabrus alpinus. NCBI lineage: Eukaryota > Metazoa > Arthropoda > Insecta > Coleoptera > Cantharidae > Podabrus > Podabrus alpinus. The sequence goes on from OW026455.1 coordinate 9,515,017, forward strand.
ATAAACTGGCCAGCCCGATCTCCTGATCTGGCACCGTGTGACTTCTTTTTGTGGGGTCATATTAAAAGCAAAATTTATAAAACTCGTCACCCAAATATTGATTCTTTGAGGAACGCGATCTTTGCAGAATGCAATCAAATTACTGCTAGACAGCTAGCAAATGTAAGAGAATCATTTTATAATAGATTGGGTTACTGTTTAGTGCAGAATGGAGGGTTATTCGAATACTTGTTATAATATTATTATTATTTGGTTACTTTCGTTCAGTATTTAATAATCCAATTGATATTTTTCTTATTCTTGGGTTTTGTTGACTAAATAAAACTACTTTTAACTTTTAATATTGGTCAACTTGTTATAATAAAATAATATTCAAATTGCGTTCTTATTATTTTTAAAATAAAAACAAATTTAAAAAGTTTAAAAACAATAGCAATGCGGCACATTAGACGTAATGCAACGACCCAGCCCGCTAATATCTTTTTAAGAAGCGCTATTTATTAATTTTACTATCGACTTTTTAACAATAATTAAAAAACAAAATATTAAGTGTTTGGTATCTTTAGGCGCGGAAAAAAAATCTCTTTAATTTGGTATTTTTTTTATTCATATCAGTTATAATGAGAAGCAGGAATTTTGAAAAAATCAATTTCCCATGTTATTTCCCTATGTTCAGTTTTCGGCCGGTCACACGGTATGTTACTTAAATAACATTTTTAAAGCTTATTTTAGTTGTATTGTTTAAAAATATTATTTATCTACAGGGTAAGTCGGAGGACTAAAAACGTTTATCAGATTTCACAAATGTACAAGTACCTGTACAAATTAATATAAGTCAATTTATTGCTAAAATATTTAAATTTCGTTAATCCACTCTGCGCGTCAGCTTAATAAACACTGAATTTCTCGCTTAATTTAATCAAGACCTAAAAAACAACTCGTGATATCTCCTTGTAAGTACATCTAGTTAAATTAGTGTTGAAACGATTACGCTTGCCTATTAATTTATTTGTAATTTGCATACATACGAGTATTGATGTAAATATTAACAAACACATGCTGATTATGAATTGTAGTGATAAAAGGTCAATAATGGTTTTAAACCATATAAAGTAATATTGTAATTATCTGCAAACCAATAACCAATTTTATTATTTAATTTAAGATCAGCATATCGATTATTATTCAAGGATAAGAAGAAATAATTACAAAGTTCATTACTTGGAAATATTTCCTCCTACGTTGATAGGAAATTATTATTATAATTTACTACATGAAAGTTTATTTAAAATGAAGGGGTTATTTTTTCACGAATTCGAATGGGATTCTAAAAATTACACTTTCAAGAAGTTAATACTGTTAATACTGTAATATTATTACTCTTTATAGATGATGGTCTCCCAATTGTAAAATTGATAAGTGGCTGAAGAGTCATTTAAGAGGCACAACATAGCAAGTTAGGATTGAGAGATTTTCCATTTTCTGATTGACTTATTTTCGGAGCGCCCCCGGCTATGCCGAATATCTCCTTAATCTGACGATGTGGAAGTGGCTGTTGAATTTTTGGAGGCCTTCTGGCCTCACGGTGGTTGGTATGGACCTGTCTGTGTGGGAAGGATTGAGAGATATCTTTCTTTGGACATTTAAATATTCTGAGGTGTTCCTCAAAGATTCAATGTGAGTCCATATTATTTTCCCTCTTAATCAGTTTCATCAATATTGGAACATGTAAATAATCGCTTACACTTTGTAATTTATTGTGAAGTCTTCTAAGCTCTCAGTTCCGAACAGTTTATCATTATTATTAATTTTTCATTGTTTTCCATTAACTAACGTGCAATTAACAATTTATTATAGTGTTAAGTTACTTCGGCTGTGTCTTTATGAAGAACTTCTGGAATAAGTAGTATGCTGAAAAATAAAATACATTTTTACTTTTCCCATACGTCTAAACCTAAACGTTTTAGGGAAAGTATTGTCATCGGGTCAAAAATCGAAATTTTGGTATTAAATGATTTGTTATGATGCCCTGATAACATTTACATCAATTTTTTTAATATCCGTCTGTATGTGTGTAACTCTGTACGAAAAAAATAGTATCAATCGCACAGCTTAAATCCCTAAAGAGAATATCATGAAATTAATTTGGTATGGTAAAACCAAATTTACCAGTACACCATTAAAAAAATGGTAAAAATCTGCCGAAAATTAGGAAAATGGTAAACGAAATAAACAAAAAAGCACGGCGATTATTACTTTTGGACCACCAGTTTTATTATTTCCGATTTATGTTATAAAACGAGTAAAAATAGGTACATGACATAAACGAGTTTTGTCAAGTTAATATCCGACGGATTTTTATGCACGACGTTTTAAAATGACGAGGTCAAGCTGTTAGTGTGAAAAAAACTGGGCGACGGTTGAGGGGGTGGTGTGGAAAATCATAATAATTTACACCAAAATTTCTATTCGAGAATTACAGAAGAACCCAACATGTCGATTCTTGAGGACGTGGTGGCGATCGATGCTGGAAGACCCAAAATTGTTGACAAATTTGTTGGAATTTCTTAGAAATGAAAACTTCTTCCCAGTGAAGCCTCAACAATGAAGATCGTTTAACGAGAAAATTGTTGTGGAAATGGTTCTGAAATGTAAACCGGCTATGGGATTTTTGGCGACGATATCTTAAAATGTCGGCACCGATTAATTTATTGTATCCGATGCCGGCGAAAAATTTGAGATGGGGATTCGGGGCGGCGGAAAAAACGCAAAAGCTTTCTCCGCGCGGCAACGCAAGTACTTCCGAACCGTGCGACGGATTTCGATGCATCCAGTGCTGATCGGCAGCCAAATGTCCAAGTTTGCATGTAGATTAGGTGGCGAATTTTTAAAATACCTTGAGGCGCCACACCGGCTTCCCAAAAACGAAGAATTGTAATATCGTGTTATTTTCGTAAAAATTTAGTCCAAATCGGATAACATTTTTCGAAACTTGAAAATTTTACCCTCGAAATACGTAAAGCATCAAATCAGCGCCGTAGCAAGGGTGACGCGACTGAGGCATTTGCCTCAGGCGCCATCGCAATGGGGGCGCTAAACCTTGACAAAACCCAATAAATTTAATAATAGTTTAAAATTTTCAAAAAGATCAGAATCTTTTTTTTGGGGGGGGGGGGAGGCGCATATATTCAAATTTGACTGAATTAGAAAAATTTGACCGCGATTTTATTTGTAACATCGCCTAAAATTTCCTGCCGGCCTTTTCCCCAAGTGGGGATTTTAATCTTTTACAGTAATTTTTATTAAAAAAGAGTACAAAATTCTCTACAAAACAGATTAACAAAATTTGCCTACATCATACTGAGTATTTATGAAATAAAAAAAAAATCCAGAGAAAACAATTGAAAAATGTTTTGAATAATTCATATTCTGAATAATTATTTCGTACATTTAAACTTTACCATCGATGGTGTTGGTGAACAAAACAAAACAAGGTTTCAGGATTTACTTCAGATCTAAAGTAAATCCTGAAACCTCGTTTTGTAGAGTTTTCTCCTCTTCAGATTTGGTCCAATGATAAGACTGGGGATTTTAGGAAAGTTGATTCCAACCCCGCGTTCTTTTTCATTTCCCTTTAACTGACTGGGTAACCGGTAAAACTATCACGTCATCATCGCGACAGTTATTCAAATATATTTAAATTGAAAAGAAAAATTCCTACCGATAAAAACAATCTCTATATTCGGGGGGGGGGGGGGAATCCGTTACGTTACCATGGAAACGGTGATTTTGACATACTATGCGTATTTTATATAAGATCTTCAGAAGTTCCCAACGATAAAAATTGATATTACACTTGTCATTATTCAGAACCATCAAAATGTATTATTTTACATTGAATCTTTGCAATTTTTGTTTGTAATCCGACAGGGGGTATTTTTGGTGATATTTCTTATAACTATCCCAGTACCGTTCTTCTTAACCACTTCACCCGCGGGTTATTTGCAACTAAATGCATTTTTCACGCACCCGTGCGTACTATCGGGTGAAGTGGTTAATACCGAGGGACGTAAAAGTTTTTCCTTCGCAATAAATTAAGTGTACCTGGGGGGTATTCCATACCCCCCAGACCCCCCAGACCCCCCGGACCCGGCAGTTTAAATGAGTTCCTGATAAGCATCCATTTGCTTTCATTACTCTAAGCGAGCGCCATCGCAATGGGGGCGCTAAACCTCGACAAAACCCAATAAATAATAGTTTAAAATTTTCAAAATGTGTTACACCACGTTCTGCATCTACGACACCTTTCCAACAGGTAATAAAAGGTTGGCTAGCTCAAAGTCGCGAAGGGGTGGGTTGGTGAATGGAATGAAAGGGTCGTGTGACGGCACGTCGCAAAGCGTGTGTTTCCTATCGACGACCGGGCAATCCTCGATCGCGATTCTAAAAATTGTCAAAATCGGTGTGAATAATTTACACGGGGGGGGAGTTAAGTCAAAATCGATGGGGTTAATATACACGAGGGAGTTTAAATGGGCGCCACGCATACGAAGAACTGAATCTCTTTGAAGGGGACTGGTTATCACACCTTCCAAGCTGGTACGCGACAACTTGATGATCTTACAGCGAACTCTCACTCCGGAAAAACCTCGCTCAATGACCTTACCTTTACAGGAGGCGAACTTTCCGTTGGTGAAAATAGCTAAATAAACATTAACACAACAATAATAATAACACACAAAGTTGGGAAATAAAATGTATTAAATAAAATAATATCAGGGGGGAGTTGACAAAGTTTACACAAGATACTATCAAATTTACATGTCTTGTATAAAAATAAATATGTACAGTTGACGGAACCTTTCCGTGTGGTTTCCGTTGCGAAACTAATATTCGTAAAACAATTACTCTTACAAAAATACAAAAGGTTAATTTGCATGAAAGGGGGGCGTATTGAATACAGCACTCCACCAAAATAAATAGTTACTTAAGCGCAACTTGATAATATTCAAAACTATGATTCATAAAATTGATCATGGAACTTAATCAATGCAATTGGTTGTCAAAATTCCCAACAACGGGACAAACAAACTTTAGCTACAATACTAAACTTGAAACGTTACGTTGCATTGTTTGGTTACATTCTGAACGCTCGAATGGCGTGGTAAAAGTTACGTTAATACTAGATAATAATATTAAGTTAAATAAAAGGCATACAAAATGGTTGCGATATCGTCTTCCAGGGTTGAACTGAACGTTCATAAACACAACTAATGGTCAATAGGACCAATTAACATCACAATCTTAAAAATATAAAAAGGTTTCTTACTTAATGTGGGTGGTTGATGTTCGACCTCTAGGTAAAGTCGATGACGAGTCCTTCGGGAGTGAGATTCGTCTGCAGAATAGAGCTGAAAGCGATGTCTCAAACCATACCAGAAGGTCAGCGGAGTAACCAGCTTCCAAAACCTCTTTAAATCGAAAGGTGGTGAAGTAACGGGGTGGTTCACGCACTATATTACGCGAATTTCCTTCGTATACAATTAAATTAATATACTTCACTTAAGTTCGTTATTCGCGAAATGACAATTAATTCAAGCCGGTACTGTCTAATTAAAAAAATGTCAATATGGTGTTTGATAAAAACAACGATTGGAATGCGCACATGTGTTCGAAGTGCAGCACCTGTTTTGTATTATTCGATAAAAGCAATGCTACGTAATTGCCTTAAGAGCGGCAAGCAATACCTCGTCGTGATGAAACGTGATAAACAGATGGTATAACAAAAAGTCCGATAATTGATTAATTGTTTAACAACAATTAACGTATTGTTGTCCGATAAAATATTAATTGTTTAACAACAATTGACGTATTGTTGTCCGATAAAATATTAATTGTTTAACAACAATTGACGTATTGTTGTCCGATAAAATATTAATTGTTTAACAACAATAGGCGATATGAATGTTCGATAAATATTAATTGTTTATTAACGATAGACGGTATGAATGTTCGATAAATATTAATTGGTTATTAACGATAGACGGTATGAATGTTCGATAAATATTAATTGTTTATTAACGATAGACGGTATGAATGTTCGATAAATACCTGCAGTTGACACTCACTAATTTTTAGCACCAATGACTTGTATTTATTTAAAGACCTCAAAAAAATGTGAGACCTCGATATTTTAATTCCGCTTTTGGAAGCGCTAAGATACGAAAAAGGTAGTATCAGATTCCAAGTGAATCTCTCCGAATATGCAATTTGCAGCTCAATTTATGCATTTTCCCTTCCATAATTTAGGACTTTTCCCACTTAGTGATTGATTTGGATTCTTGTAATTGGGTCCTATAAATTTAGAAAGAAGGGAGACGCGATCTAATTGGATATCAATCACGGTGCGATGGCACGCTTTTGTCTTTATTTCCACCTAAAGTGTTGGGGATATTTTACCACATGAGGCCTGAATAACAATTTTTTGCTTGTCTGCAACTCGAACAAAATAAGTTTTTGTCGCGTTTTTGCTTGCTTTCTAGATTGCGAAATTTGTATCTTTCCTATGTTAAACCCGAGCACATTTGGTTGCTTATCTGCACATGGTCGAGATAGCAAAACAAAAGGCATTGATTCTCACGAATCCAAACATGCACGTGTGTGTCCTTGTAGTGACAGACGGCACGTGATTATGGATCGTATAAAAGTGTCTTTCGATCCCACCCAAAATTTATAGTAATACATTTACATGCATTGACGTTAAGTTCGAAACGTTATGGAACCATGATTTTCTTGCCGACGGTGTGAATCTACGATGTATGCTACGTCAACGTTATTAAAGCTATATCATCTACCGTATGGTTTATGGGACGCGAATAAAAATATTATGAACATACTTTCCTACCTCTACAATTCTTAAGACTATTATACATTTGCAAAACGTAAATTTATTAGTTAAGCGAATGTTTCAATCTTTTATTTTACAACCCGACCTAAAAATGTCTTTTAAAAGAATAATTTTCACCGGATCGATTTGAAATTTAAAATATGAGTTCCATGGGTTGCAAAGACAAAATCTAAGGGTGCGCCCAATGCGCGGAATAAGGTGACACTCCCCTTACGTCAAGAGTTGTTATCCCTAACTACTCTTCAACTGGGACGCGCGCAACCTCAACCGAAACAAAAATTGTCCTACAATGAACCATCAACACTTGTAGTATTGAAATAGCTACTCAACTAGTGACTAGACTATACGTGTATGCCGGGAAAAAAAGAGAGAAGGTTCACCTAACCCTAGGCTTAATCAATCCGTGCGTCGTAGTGACTCCTACATGAGAGGGCGGTTCGCGAAATCACGCGATCATTCGCTGGCCGTGCGACCCACAAATGTCTGTGAAGACACCGGACTCTAGATCAAGGTAGACCTGAGCTAAGGTAACACTTCATCGGCGTACTCATATTTACAAAGCCTTCTCTAAAATGGTTCAGTCGATGGGGACTGTCTGCCTTTTTCAATACGTTGAAAAAGCAGAGTAAAAAAAGACGTGTGCTTGGCTGGATCATATTTACAAAAGCCGTTTGATGCACTTCAGTAGATGGGGACTGTCTGTTTTATCAGTTATCGTTGGTGAAACAGAGAAAAAAACTTGCGCTTGGCTTGATCAAATTTACAAAGCCGTTTGAGAGATCACTAACCTTCCTCATGACTTCGATCCGGACGAGATGATCGGAAGAGAGAGAAGAAGTAATGATGGGGGGGGCGAGAAAAAAAAATTTGAGATGGGGTGACAACCTATGAGGGACAGTCGAGGGAACAAATCCTCGATTCGTCCGGCTTGATCACGGATGTACACGAAAAAAAAATGTGGGGCATAATCGACAATCCAGATCGGGATGGGGTAATAAACTACAAGGGCAGTCGAGGGAACTTGTCCTCGATCCGTCCGTGTTGTACCTTGATGTATACAAAAAAAAGAAAAGAAACATGGGGCCTAGCCATGAATCGGGTTTCCACTGAATAAAAAAATATTCGTGGGGCATAGTTGACGGTACGGGTCGGGATGGTTTGCTTCCATCAGTGTAGTCGAAGGGAACGTCCTTGAACCACACTGACGTAAACGGGAGCTTTCCTTGAATACAAAAAAAAATCGTGGGGCCTAACCGTGGACCTACACAATCTATCGCCTCACAAAAAAAAATGAAGCTAGCACAACTAAGGTTGACTCTACCAACGCTAGCGGTGAGTCTTGATGTGCAAAATACATCGTCATTTATTGGGAAGTCCTGCGGTGATCGGCACCGGAGAAAACTTCACTCTAAATGTTGTCTTACACAGGTAGTGTTAGTGCAAGACGGGGACGTTGTACCAGTGGAACGTATCCACTAGGGTACAAGGCCACAAAAGATCATAACATGTATCATAAGGGGGGGGTTTAGAAGTTGAACGACGGCTGGATCAAATTTACAAAGCCGGTCCTATCTAATTCGGTAGGCGGGGGGGTTTGATTAATTTAAACGGGACTAAAGTGATCGTTATACACGAAAAAAAAATTTAACAACAAAAAAAAAGATATACGAAAACTGACTAAAATTCGAAATGGTGACAACCGTCCGGGTTGCACCTAAATGTTTGCTCAAAAATATATGAAGTGACTCTACTGTATAAAACTGACGAATGTGAGAAATAATTTTTCTCCAAAAGGTCAAAACGTAACTATGAAATTAACGCATGACTAATGATAACATTGGGTAATCAATTCAATGTAATCCTAGTCTCTACTTGATTCAACTGAGCGATTGACTGGGTGATTAGGCCAATGGTTCGCTAAGCGTACCCTCTAAATCCATAAACAATAATTTCTGAAATGGTTGACTGAAAATTCAAAAAAAATTCGAGATTACAAAATGACATGCCGGAAAATTCAAAAAAAACAAACTCGAGATTACAAAAATGACTTGCGAGATAAACAATGAAGCAAAAAGAAAAATGACCCGTTTATACTTTGGGGGCACGTAGTTTTCTGTCGTACGATAGGGACATAACAAATATCTCCCTTAACCTCAATGACTTAAAGCTATCTTAAAAGTACCCAAACTTAACGCTAACTAAACCGATACCTAAAATTAACTAAACCGAAATCTAAACTGAACTTAATGCTACCTAAACCGAAATCTAAACTACTCCTTACATACTAAAAGCGCGAGAGAAAAAAAAAGTTACACAGAAAAAAAATTCCACGTCCCAAGTCTTAAACAAATCTGAAGCCGTTGTGACCGTTGCAAGAGAGGGCGGTTCGCGAAGTCACGGGATCGTTCGCTTGCCGTGAGACCCACAATCACAAACAGAAACGCTGAACTCTAGCTTGGGTTGGACCCGAAAACGTGGTAAAAGTTGGGAGGCGTCAAAATATACGCCTCTGGGATGAACGGATCAAATTTACAAGTTCACCCCTACTGGGTTTGTTCTTCCTTAGACCGGCAGGTGTTATGACCGTGTAGCATAGTTGTAGTCAATCTATTATTCCCTAACAAAAGGTAAATTTCCCAGAGTGTTGCTTCGAGTTATAACCCCTTACTTCTGTACGAAATTCCCTTACTAAGAAGGTTCCTTTGGGGCAGATTTTCATCCGCCAAAAAAAATAAATGGGACGATAATTCACCGGGGAATGGACTAAGCCCACGAAATTACTTTATAACCCTGGGGTTTGGATCGTCGTCCATATGTGGATCGACGTCCAAAAAAAATGTTTATCTAGCAGTGGAACCATGTCCAGCATGATAATTCGATAGCTCGATGAGAAGTGGGTCACTCTAAACAACTATTAACTATGACAACCTTACTACAAAAAAATAAAATTCGGTAAAATTTTCCTAAAGGGTATGTTACAAAAACTTCCCCTAAAGGGTGTGTTGCGACAAATGATTTGTCCGAAATTGGACACAAGTCCAAACAATACAACACGGCATGAGGCAATGTCTAATGCACTTGCATTCTCAGCCCTGATCTTAATTTCTAATCTCAAAAACGAAAACGAAAAAGCTAAAAAAAATCTATTTTAAACGGTACTCGATACCAGGAAAGAACGGTGAGGGATGGTGGGGGCAAGTTAACGTCGTGCGATTGACAATAAGACATGATCAGTGTGTATGAAGCGACAGTGACACATTGACCTCAACCCGAAATGATAACTAGATGTTACCCTACCACTAACTTAAAGAAAAATGTCTCAATGGACTGGGATTCAAAACTCTTTGATTGATTTGATTCACCAAAGAAAACTTTACGTTAAACTTTAAATTCAAAAAAAACTCAAAAATAAACTTTAACTGACGTCAAACTTCAAAAAAAACTTTAAAAAACTTTAACTTAAATTCAAAAAAAACTTTCAACTGAATTTGAAAACTTTCAATCTAATTTGAAAAACTGTTAATCAAGTTTGAAAAACTTTTGATTAAATTCAAAACAACATTCCATTAATTTCAAAAAAAAATTCCCCTCAATTCGAAAAAACTTTTCGTTAAACTGAAAAAAACTTGGCTCCAAAGGCCGACATTAAATTCAAAATGTTTATCTTAATTCACGAAAAAACTTGACGTTAAACTAAAAAAAAATTTAATTTAAGTATCACTATTAAATTTAAAATGTCTACTTCAATTAAAAAAACTTGACGTTAAATTCAAAAAACTTTAATTCATATGGCAACACGAAATTCAAAAATGTTTACCTTAAAAAAAAACTTGAAGTTAACAATAACTCAAACTGCTCTAGATCAAACTCAAAATTCGGAAATACGTCTGCAAATGAAATTCAAAAAAACTTTTACTATTCCACTAAATGTGTGCATAAAATCTCAAAACTACACCCACAAAACTAACTTCGAAGATTGAACCTTGAAACTAAATTCAAAAAAAATTTTAGAAAAACTTTACGTTAAATGTCCATACAAAAATTCAGAATATTTAAAAAAAATAAATGCGTAATCTAATGAAGTGCGTAAATGCGTAAGTGCGTGACCCGTAGTCAAGCGTAAGAATGCGTACGAAACGCTTTGTGTCTTGTTCGAGACAAATGAAAACAAAACAAAAAAAAATGCGTAATAAGTGTACGGTGTTACTAGCAGAAAATACGTATGGAAACGAGTGCGTAAATAACATGCGTACTTAAATATACTTGATCTAGATGTGAACATGTGTGCTAGGCACAACAAAAAACTTTCTATCGCTATTTGCTAAAGATGGAAAAAACAAGGTTCGCTATAAACGGTATGCAGTGATAATGCGTAAAGGTGCGTAGAAGACGCAGATCAAAATCTTTCATCGTTAAATGCTGAAGGCTAATAAAAATTTGTTACTAAAATTTCCGATGTGAGGGAGGGTGCATTGCTAAGGGATTGTGCGTTAGGGTGGTTTTCGTTCTACAGAAAGGGTTGCGAAATACAGGGTAGACTTTCAACGTCCGATATAGACGGTAAGGGTTCACACAAAAAAAAATGGTGAAACGAAAAAACTTTAAACTAAGTTGAGTGACAAGTAAGAGTTTTCAACAAAATTTAAGGGTTGCGGTATTCATCGCCACGTTAGGGCGGTAAGGGTGTTCGCAGTTTTACGTCATGCACGGGACAAAAAGGGTTGTACACGCAAAAACGGCATTATGAACCGATAAAAAAAATGTAGGTTGTTTCGGTCTACAGTCAGCGGTGGTCCGCACCAGACCTGACCTCTTCGATTCAACCTAATAAACACGCAATAAAAACAAAGCGAGATGTTATGGCGACATTTCCTTAAAAGTACAAAAAGCTAGGTAAAATGTTATGATGACATTTTCTAATACAACGAGAAAAAATTTTAACAATAACGACTAAGGACTAGATACATTCGCAACGACACACACGCACTAAAAAAAATTCATTCATACATTCACACGAAAAACAAACACACACAAAAATCTTAATATTAAAATCGGGGCTTTAGTTTCTCTTAATTGGAGCATTATGCCCTGCAACGATTTTTTTCTTGGTCCTACTCTGTCTGGAGTTACAATGGGGACAAGTTTTTGTGGTCTCATCTTTTCTCCCACAACGATAGCAATATATACGTTTCTGCGGAACGGTACAACGCAACGCTAAATGTCCTGTGCCACCACAATTCCAACAAAAAAGGGTGTTATTATTTGTCTTATTATGAATACGGCTCTTACACCCGAATTCACCATTACTTTGCTCGTCATTACGCGGTCCGCTAAAATTTTCGGACTCGTCCCGGGATAAATTTTCAATTTCTCTTACTGACATATTTTCTTTTGTCAGTATAGAGACGTTTTCGACCTGACCTGAAATTCGTAAGTGAAACTTCACGATCGGGGTTGATATTTCGAAATTTCTATTCGAATTCGCCGCTTCGACGGTACCGCGATCAACAGGGGGTTCTTTTGTAATTTCCTCCACGGTATTGGACCTAAAATCTCTCTCCGTCCGGGAGTCTGCTAATAGTAAGCCATAAGTTGACCTAAATTCCTCCAATTGATCTAAAATCCTAAGTTTGGAGTCTTTATCTTTTATTAATACGGGTTTTGATTTAAATAATCGATTAAAATAATGCGTTAGTTTCGTCTCTATGTTCATTTCTAGATTGGGTTTCTGATCACGCGAAACTTCTAAGCGACCAAGTAACTTTTTAATAATTAACACGCCTTCTTTTAAAGCTGCTAAATCTTCCGCAAAGGAAAACGGATACCATAATAAAATGTATTTTTCACCCTGTTCCTCTTTCATAAGGGCTGATACTAATTCATCGCGTAATTCTCTTAATGAACCGTGAAAAGGTAAACCTCTAATTTTTAATTCGTATTGGACCTCGTCCTTTCGCAACTTGTCCGGTACAATCCTGAATGCCATTATTAATCGAAATGAATAAATTTAATTAAATACAAAAAAGGATTCGCGGAACACGACTCTACTTTGTTCTCTGAACAACTAATGGTAAACGGAAATACAATATTTGATCTTAAAATCGCGATAATTTTCACTTTTAAATTTAAATAGGGGGGCGTTATGGAATCTCGTTAGTCCATTCATGCGCGTCGGTACTACTTTTAAAATTGAAATCTTAATTCAAAACTTCGTGATTTACAAAATTTGACGTAATGTGCCAAAAGGGCTTTCTTGACAGCCGCCTAGTTGAACGCTAAATTATTTTTTTCAACTTACAAAAATTAATTCGGAATTTACTCGATTTACAACAAAAGGAAATTCGATACCATAACATGCCAAAAAGGCTTTATCGATAGCCCCACGTTGGGCGCCAAATTATTATCCTGTTACACCACGTTCTGCATCTACGACACCTTTCCAACAGGTAATAAAAGGTTGGCTAGCTCAAAGTCGCGAAGGGGTGGGTTGGTGAATGGAATGAAAGGGTCGTGTGACGGCACGTCGCAAAGCGTGTGTTTCCTATCGACGACCGGGCAATCCTCGATCGCGATTCTAAAAATTGTCAAAATCGGTGTGAATAATTTACACGGGGGGGGAGTTAAGTCAAAATCGATGGGGTTAATATACACGAGGGAGTTTAAATGGGCGCCACGCATACGAAGAACTGAATCTCTTTGAAGGGGACTGGTTATCACACCTTCCAAGCTGGTACGCGACAACTTGATGATCTTACAGCGAACTCTCACTCCGGAAAAACCTCGCTCAATGACCTTACCTTTACAGGAGGCGAACTTTCCGTTGGTGAAAATAGCTAAATAAACATTAACACAACAATAATAATAACACACAAAGTTGGGAAATAAAATGTATTAAATAAAATAATATCAGGGGGGAGTTGACAAAGTTTACACAAGATACTATCAAATTTACATGTCTTGTATAAAAATAAATATGTACAGTTGACGGAACCTTTCCGTGTGGTTTCCGTTGCGAAACTAATATTCGTAAAACAATTACTCTTACAAAAATACAAAAGGTTAATTTGCATGAAAGGGGGGCGTATTGAATACAGCACTCCACCAAAATAAATAGTTACTTAAGCGCAACTTGATAATATTCAAAACTATGATTCATAAAATTGATCATGGAACTTAATCAATGCAATTGGTTGTCAAAATTCCCAACAACGGGACAAACAAACTTTAGCTACAATACTAAACTTGAAACGTTACGTTGCATTGTTTGGTTACATTCTGAACGCTCGAATGGCGTGGTAAAAGTTACGTTAATACTAGATAATAATATTAAGTTAAATAAAAGGCATACAAAATGGTTGCGATATCGTCTTCCAGGGTTGAACTGAACGTTCATAAACACAACTAATGGTCAATAGGACCAATTAACATCACAATCTTAAAAATATAAAAAGGTTTCTTACTTAATGTGGGTGGTTGATGTTCGACCTCTAGGTAAAGTCGATGACGAGTCCTTCGGGAGTGAGATTCGTCTGCAGAATAGAGCTGAAAGCGATGTCTCAAACCATACCAGAAGGTCAGCGGAGTAACCAGCTTCCAAAACCTCTTTAAATCGAAAGGTGGTGAAGTAACGGGGTGGTTCACGCACTATATTACGCGAATTTCCTTCGTATACAATTAAATTAATATACTTCACTTAAGTTCGTTATTCGCGAAATGACAATTAATTCAAGCCGGTACTGTCTAATTAAAAAAATGTCAATATGGTGTTTGATAAAAACAACGATTGGAATGCGCACATGTGTTCGAAGTGCAGCACCTGTTTTGTATTATTCGATAAAAGCAATGCTACGTAATTGCCTTAAGAGCGGCAAGCAATACCTCGTCGTGATGAAACGTGATAAACAGATGGTATAACAAAAAGTCCGATAATTGATTAATTGTTTAACAACAATTAACGTATTGTTGTCCGATAAAATATTAATTGTTTAACAACAATTGACGTATTGTTGTCCGATAAAATATTAATTGTTTAACAACAATTGACGTATTGTTGTCCGATAAAATATTAATTGTTTAACAACAATAGGCGATATGAATGTTCGATAAATATTAATTGTTTATTAACGATAGACGGTATGAATGTTCGATAAATATTAATTGGTTATTAACGATAGACGGTATGAATGTTCGATAAATATTAATTGTTTATTAACGATAGACGGTATGAATGTTCGATAAATACCTGCAGTTGACACTCACTAATTTTTAGCACCAATGACTTGTATTTATTTAAAGACCTCAAAAAAATGTGAGACCTCGATATTTTAATTCCGCTTTTGGAAGCGCTAAGATACGAAAAAGGTAGTATCAGATTCCAAGTGAATCTCTCCGAATATGCAATTTGCAGCTCAATTTATGCATTTTCCCTTCCATAATTTAGGACTTTTCCCACTTAGTGATTGATTTGGATTCTTGTAATTGGGTCCTATAAATTTAGAAAGAAGGGAGACGCGATCTAATTGGATATCAATCACGGTGCGATGGCACGCTTTTGTCTTTATTTCCACCTAAAGTGTTGGGGATATTTTACCACATGAGGCCTGAATAACAATTTTTTGCTTGTCTGCAACTCGAACAAAATAAGTTTTTGTCGCGTTTTTGCTTGCTTTCTAGATTGCGAAATTTGTATCTTTCCTATGTTAAACCCGAGCACATTTGGTTGCTTATCTGCACATGGTCGAGATAGCAAAACAAAAGGCATTGATTCTCACGAATCCAAACATGCACGTGTGTGTCCTTGTAGTGACAGACGGCACGTGATTATGGATCGTATAAAAGTGTCTTTCGATCCCACCCAAAATTTATAGTAATACATTTACATGCATTGACGTTAAGTTCGAAACGTTATGGAACCATGATTTTCTTGCCGACGGTGTGAATCTACGATGTATGCTACGTCAACGTTATTAAAGCTATATCATCTACCGTATGGTTTATGGGACGCGAATAAAAATATTATGAACATACTTTCCTACCTCTACAATTCTTAAGACTATTATACATTTGCAAAACGTAAATTTATTAGTTAAGCGAATGTTTCAATCTTTTATTTTACAACCCGACCTAAAAATGTCTTTTAAAAGAATAATTTTCACCGGATCGATTTGAAATTTAAAATATGAGTTCCATGGGTTGCAAAGACAAAATCTAAGGGTGCGCCCAATGCGCGGAATAAGGTGACAAATGATAGAAATCTTTTGGGAGGGGGACGCATATATTCAAATTTGCCACAGGCGCCAGAAGAGCTCTCTACTGCGCTGCATGAAATTGTAAGAATAAATAAATTATTAAGGCGATGGTTAATTAGTTCAATATTTGACGGGAGAACGTTTTCAATAATTACAAAATTTGGAAAATAAAATTTTTTTCTTCTCTTAGTACGTCGAGGGGACAAATATAAATCGAAAATGTTCAAAGAAATATTCATAAAAATCTTCGCTTGCGACGAAAATTTACATTTTTTCGCATATTTAAAATTTTACCCGAAAACCTTTCGATTTCGATTTGAAATTATGACTATATATGATGTTATTTTTCAAATGGTGGCGTTATTTGCCTTTTTTCGTAAACTATCGTCATACACTAACTTCCTTCCTTCTCAGTCCTTTTACCCTAATGAGGGTTTGGTGACCCATCTTGTTCTATCTCTTTCTATGCATATGATGTGCGTTCAAATTGTTTTCACATACATAGAGGACCTACTTGTTTAACGTGGGCTCCGAACCACGGGAAGTGTACTACACTTCATTTCGAGATGGATTTTCTTGGCAGATTACCTCGGTGGTTTGCCATTGCCTGCCGAGGAGATACGGTCAGAATAAAGTTCTTACACTGCCCGGATTCGATCCGAACGTTTCTTATTAGCAGTAGACGCACTTAACTGCCAAGCTATGACCGCCACTTTTGGGCCACAGTAACTTAAAGACCATTAAAAACTGTATTCTAAGATTCGATAGGTTTTTCAAAATTGTCTATGGTTTTCTCGCGAGGGACGAAGTAAAGTGATAATTGTGGAAAACCTTTAGACGTCTGTAGCACCCTTATTTACCGACCGATTTTTAATATTTAAGATGCACCTAAAGCGTATTACGAAGCTGTAAAATAGCTATTATATAACTTTCTTTCGTACTTTGAACACCAAAGATGTAACACTGAATTTAAATTTCAAAATTTTCAAAATTAAATAAAATTCAAAAAATGGTAAATGAAAGACGAAAATGAACGCGCCAACGGATTTTGATAATATTAACTAGAAAACTTACTATGAAGTCGTTGTCAAAAAAATTGGCAAAACTTTAAATAAATTTTTAGGAAAATTTTAAGAATTTGTAATATTCTGGCGAAAAAATGGTTCAAAGCTGAAAGAAAATTTAAAATATCTAATGTATAATTCCTCAGGAATTGACGAGCCTTTTTCTTAAAAATCCATCTGTTACGTAATAGTAATTCAAAGAGTTCAAATCCAAAAATATGTTAAGCATTTTCAACTAATCTTCAAATTTTTTATTCTTTTAATCTATTGGATTAGTGTGTATTAAAATTGAAATGTAGAATAACATTTTTTTCGAAAAGGTCTTCGCTTGCCTGCAAAATTCATATTTTGATTTTGCCCAAAAAACCACACGATTTTGCGGCATCGCATTAGCTTGTAATTATTAAGTTAGAACGGCACTGTTAATATATTTTGGGTTAATATAAACCAATAAACAAGCTTCAAACAAGCGTATGACAGCATAAGAAGATATAAACTGTACCAAATATTGAGAGAATTCAAAATACACCCAAAATTTATTAAGCTAATAAAGATGACACTAGAAAAAACAGAAAATGA
Source organism: Podabrus alpinus (assembly GCA_932274525.1). Lineage (NCBI taxonomy): Eukaryota > Metazoa > Arthropoda > Insecta > Coleoptera > Cantharidae > Podabrus > Podabrus alpinus. The sequence goes on from OW026455.1 coordinate 9,532,815, forward strand.
AGTAAGAATAAAAAAAATGACGTCAAGAAAGTTCAGACTAGAGAATGGTCTGAGACAGGGAGACCCATTGTCGGCAATGATGTTCAATCTCGTACTAGAGAAGATCATACGCGAGAGTAAAATAAACAGAAATGGAACCATATATACAGCAACTACCACCAGTGCCTGGCTTTCGCGGACGACGCGACGTGACACTAATAGCAAGGTCGAAAAAAGAGCTGCAACAATGTATCACGAGAATGACAATGGTGGCAAGAGAAATGGGCTTAGAGATCAACGAAGAAAAGACCAAATACATGACATGGCAAGACGAGACGTATGAAGAGAACAGAACATTACAAGTAGAAATAGAAAACAACAGAACCCTAAAGATAAAAGAAGTCCAAACATTTGTATACCTGGGTACAACGATAACGAGGAAACCAGGTAGCAACGAGGAAATAAGAGCTAGGATAGCTGCGGGAAATAGAAGCATAGCAGCACTACATGGTATTTTGTCGAAGAAGATGATGTCTAGAGCGGTAAAAACCAGAATTTACAGGACAATAGTGAGACCAGTGGTGACCTACGCGTGTGAGATATGGATATTAAAAAAGCAAGACCAGATGATGTTGGGAGTCTGGGAGAGGAAGGTATTGAGAAGGATTTTTGGCGGTGTGTCAGTGGAGGGGAGGTGGAGGAGACGAACCAACGAAGAGTTAAGAGAACTGTACGGGGCACCAGATATAGTGGGGGTAGTGAGAGCGCAAAGGTTAAGATGGCTCGGCCACGTGACAAGAATGGATGAGGAGAGAGTGACAGCCAAAACGTGGAAAAGTCAAATAGACGGACGAGGACGAAAAGGAAGACCACTACTCGAATGGAAAAGAGATGTGAACGAAGACATAAAACGTCTCCAGGTTACAAATTGGAAAGATATAGCAAGAAATAGGAAGGAATGTAGAAAAATAGTAAACGAAGCTATGGGCCTGCAAGGCCTTTAATGCTGTTATATGTATATAAACCAATAATTGCTGCAGGACCGCATTCCGAATAATTATTATGATCCAAACAATAAGTAAATAATTAAAATAAAAGTGCCACGGCGCAGTCCAAAATTTTTGTAAGTTTTTGCCTAAATACATTCGTATTGGGGAGGAACTAAAAGAATGAATTACGGTTTTTGATACTTTTATATGATTTCCAATTTAATTGCGTTTAACCTTAATCAAAAATCGTCAAATATAATTTATAATCGTCATAATGGTACAAAATCGGGAACATGAAACTTCACCAAACCTTCTCATTGGTTTTGCCAAAATATAATTTGTGACGCTATAATTGAATGGGGAAAGTTATGCAATGTTCACATAGGCAATTTTTTGAATAGTAAATAAAATTGATTAATGTTTTGAAATAAAATTGTAGGCTGGTTATTTTTAATTTAAATTATAAATTCTTCAAATTAGAAGGGATCAACTTTGGAAAGGTCGTATTAGCAAATTAAAAAAGCTTCATAACTGTTTCAATTATTTACGCATTTAATTTTAAAGACTATTAAAATTTCAATCATTAGCACGCCCGAAGGAAAATAGATAACTAAGGCTAATTGAACTACAAACGATTGTGGTTTTGCAAGTTGCGGCGTGGAATATAATACATTTGAAATTGCGACTAAGGCAATAAATTATTTATGGGATTAGATAGAATTTGTGATTTTTTAATTGGGTAGATTAGCATAATTTATTTTAAGAATAACTTACCGTCCTAACCTAATTTAATTTGATTGATTAATTATTCAAATATTAAAATATCTATAATAAATTGATTATTTATTGAAAAATTTTACTAGTATGTAGAATTAATTAAATAATTATGGAAATCCGATAGTACTTCAATTTTGTTGTTTAAACTTCTTCTATTACTGAAACAGCATTGGCCACTATAAAGTAGCAAGAAGTATGCCACGCTACTATTAAAAAATTATCCGTTTATTCAATGCAAATATATTGGGTCTCACGCAACCTGCTTCCTGTGCATTCAAACTTCATTCTCTATTTTCATTAATTACAATTTTCCTTAACATAATGCTGTTTTTCCAACGGCCGACTGTATGTCAAAAAAGAAGAAGAGAAACAAATGCAAGCTTATCAAAATCATCAACCCTTTTGGAGCCTGGTCATCCACCCACAATTCGATTATATTTTTATTTCTTTGTCTCATTACTTGGTAATCGATTTAAATGTTTTGTGTTCATTGCACTAAGTTGGTCAAAAATTCATAATTATTCCGTGTGGGGGCGGGAAAAATGTTGTCAAAGTTGAGCGCCACTTGATGTCTCTTTAAACAGGAGGTTTGACTTCTCATCGTAGTACTACGAAATGCTAGGGCATGTTGATACTTTCTAGGACCTGGCCATGTACTTCCTCAAAGATATCCAAGTAGTGCGGAACGGATGAAATGATCGTTTCTACGTTGTATCTGTATATAATTTTTAACGTCGGCGTCGTTACTTTAAAAAGCGGATTGTTTTAAAATTGGTACTAAGTACTTTTTACTGGCAAACAATAAGAAAATCTATTGTTTTTCGAATTTTTTTCCTTTTCTGCAATAATTAAACGACCATATTTATGATACTTGGATTATAAATGAAACACCTGCAGTGTTACATAAATGATTTATTGTAATTATTATATACTGCTATAAGCAATGTGGGTTTATTTTTAAGAATCATAAACTTATGAACACTTTGTTAGAACTTGACAATTGTTGAGTGCATATTTATCTATCATAAATAATTTATTACCACATGCTATCAGAATTAAATGTAGGTATCTGTAAATATCGCTATTCTAACCTAAACCTTATTTTAAAGAGGTTAGTTCTTTTAATACTCCATTGCTTAATATAAATTAGTGCAGGTGAGGTTAGTTCTACGACTAAACATTCCTGATTTATGCTGTTTTCGGCCTTTAACTACACAGAATGGGATCGTTACTATAAGTGAAGGTCATAGTACTATTGTATGATTGGTTAGACATACGATTTTTTAATCACGTATAGTTGAATTTCATTGTTTACTTTATCTTCGTGGACGTCTGATTACGCACAATGAAAAAATCCTACATGCATATATTCAATGGTACCAGGGATTTAATCAACTGGTTTTCTTGCAAACGGAACTCTCTTGGGAAAGCTTTAAAAAAAGTTAAAGTAAAAAAGGATTTTCTTCCATTATCATTCGTGGGTTTGTATATGGACCAGCCGTTCTTATCCATCCGGAACGTAATTTTCTTGGTTGTGCGGCCCAAAGGCCGCACTGGACCTTATAGATACATAAATGAAGGCTGATGTATGTTAAGTTATTTATTTTTTATTTCCTTTCGAAGAGGAATATGGAAACTATTAGTACCTGCTTCCTGGACTCGAACCAGTGCCTTTAACATCGGTAGTTAATCGCGCCAACTATAGGATGTTTTTTAGCTGCATGCGAACTTCAAATTGTAATAAATCCTTAAAAAATTGATGGAATGTATTTTTAATTATTTTTTTTATGAAAGTAATTTAATGCCATTTATGATTTGAATATGATTTCCGGAATGTAACCACCACAACTAATCATTATGAAGCGCATTCGATCAGTCCAATTATTGACCACTTTTTCCAATATTTCTGGCCTTATTTCATAAATGGCTTGCCGAATATTGGCCTCCAATGCTTCCAGAGTTGTTGGTTTGTTAGCATGAACCATGGATTTAACATACCCCCAAAGAAAATAATCTGGAGGCGTCAAATCACACGATCTTGGTGGTTAATTGATAGGACCGTTTCTTGAAAGAATGTTGACACCAAATTGTCTTTTCAATAAATCGATGGTTTCGGTGGCTGTGTGGCACGTAGCACCATCCTGTTGGAACCATAAGTTGTCGATGTTTAACTCTTGGATTTTTGGAAACAAAACTGTATTGAGCATGTGTTGATATTTCACACCAATCACCGTAACGGTAGCTCCTTCCTCGATGATGCCGTTGGCGTGTATTCCACACCAAACAGTCAATTTTAATGGATGCAATGGAGTCTCAAGTAATGTTCCGGATTGGTCTCAGTCCATATACGGCAATTTTTCTTGTTCACATACCCATTCAACCAGAAATGTGCCTCGTCACTGAACAAAATTTGGCAGTAAAAAAATGGATCCACTTCCAATTGGTTGTGAGCCCAATCTGCGAACGCACCACGCAATCAATGATCATTAGGCTTCAATTCTTGAACCAACTGGATCTTGTAAGGATGTAAAACAAGATCTTGATGTAAAATTTTCCATGTAGTGGACGGACAAAGCCCAAATTGTTGAGCACGATGGCGAATTGAAATGTTTGGGTTCTCTTGTACACTTTCAATCGCACAAGCGATAGTTTCTTCGGGACGCACATTTCTTTGTCTTGTTGGTGGTTTTACATCATGCAATGAAGAAGTGGTATGAAATTTATCCATCAACCTGCTCAGAAGGTTGATTATGTCGACCATAAAATGAGCGAAGAGCTCTATAAGTTTCGCGAACGGAACTCTGACTTTGAAAATAAATTTCTACAATTTGGTAGCGTTGTTCAAGGTTCAAGTGTTAATTTATTCATGATTAATTGACAAACCTTTCTGAACACAAATGTCAAAGAACTGTCACTTTGACAAACTTCATTCAAAAGTTATCCCTACTGAAAGATCTCATGCAGCTAAAAAATACCCTATACTAGACCAATGGCCGCCTCCAATGTAACGTAGCCAGTATTAAATAAACTGACGAAAGAGAGACCCTCAACTGGGAGGCTTGAATTAATTAAATTAATATGAGATGGTCAAATAGTATCCGCTTAAATGGTAATAATTTCGCTTACACACCCCAAAAGGTTGGCAAAGTTGATCTGTTTCGATGCCCGGTTTATTACGGTAGGAGTTTAAACATCCCTTCTGTACTTTGGAAATTTTGCCGAGTTCCAAACATTTTAACAACCGGCTCGCGCGAGCCGGACCGAGCCGGCTCCAGCCCACCCCTGGAGATGACCGTGGCTAAACATCACGGTTGATCGTCATGGAAAAGGCAAGTTTAATTGGAAACTGTCGCCGTCTTAAAACAAATGGCAAGTCTGTACTTGTTGGGACTAAATCTATGCGGGGAATAAAAACAGTTTCCTTTTTAGCAGTTCCTGTCAAGACTTCAGCAACGATTACATTGGGCTTTAACGATTGAACAGTTAAGCGCGTCCCATTACAAAGACCACGTTTAGTATTCAAATTCCTGAGCAGCATAATCACACTTCCAATCTTCAAGTGCATTCTGTGTACTGGCATCCCTGAGGGCGTTTGTTTATTCAAGAATTCCATCGGATAGTTTTCCCTATCGTTATCATCACTGTCGTCAATGGAATCACTACTTAGATAAGTTAAAATGCTGCCGTCTAAAAGGTCCAAAACTTGCTCGTTTATAGCGTCATCGTCAGTATTTTTTGGGCAAAGTATTGCCATTTTGGAATATTTTTTTACATCAGCAGCATTAAAGCTTTCTCCAAAAATTTCTTGGATAAGGGAAGTTTCGCATATACAATTATGCGGAATCTCAATATCTCTTCAGACAGACCTTTGTCATTTGTAAGCTCCCCGTTGCCCAACTTTATCAGCCAATCACTGAATGCGGAATCAACGGACCGGACATTTTGACTTAATTTCAATACTATAAATTTACTCCACATATCATTAAATTTAATGCTTGAATGAATAATTGCTGACCTCATTTCATGAGGTACGACAGGAAGAGTTTGTCTGAAATCACCACCAAGAATTAAAACTTTACCGCCAAAAGCTTTGGTGTTTTATATCAACGTATCAACGGATCAACGTATCATCGGATCAACGGATTAAATGTTTATATAGGTTGTCGTCGATAATACAAACGGTATATTAAATCTTCAAGCTTATCAACGGATCAACGGATCAACTTATCAAGTTGTTTTGATTTGAACGACAATGGATCAGTAAGTCCCTTTCGAGAAGAGGTTCGCCGTCGGCATTTTGAAAAATGACAGCTACTTCAATTCTTGTTGGAGCATTGTATCGTCTAATATCGGATTTACGGTCTTGGATAATTGCCATGGTAACTGTTGCTGGCTCAACGCCATGTAGAGCGGCGTCCTTGATGCTTTCTTGTTCCACTTCATAAAGCATTTTGCATGCGGCAGAAAAAGGATTATTCTGAGACATGAAAGTGCTTAACTCTCGCATCAGACTTGGATCGCACCGATCGTTTCCCTTAATTGTCATCCTTTGATCAGCAGCCTCATCCGGGTCCAATATATATAGTTGAGCAAACTTGCGTTGGTTTCCATCTGCCGGGTGCAAAGCTCCTGCTCGATGGTAAATTTGTCCGTTAATTCGGAAACAATAGGGTCCGTATCCAGGAGGCGGAATAATGTTAGCTCCCATTGACGCAAACGCTAAAGCACTATTTATCGATCTAATATTGTCTATGAAATTTTTCGAATATTGATGCAGTCCTTTCAATAACTGTTCAATAACAGGGGCTGATCTTATAGCTTCTAAGGTAACTTTGCCTTTCTGACTGCATGTCGTAAAAAGTTTGTCAGACGGCTGCTCTGCTGAAAAATGCTTTTCACGGCAAAATTCGCAAATATTGTCCATAAAACCACAGTTATGAACGTCGACATTTGGTTCTACAACGTTACCTACTTCAAGAACAGCTGCGTTTTTACTTCGTGGATTTTGTCGGCGAATTGCATGACTACGTGAACGATGTAATATTTGCGAAGGGGTCATGTTGGCAATTTGATTTCGTCCGCGATGTTGAGTAATTTGTTCTGACGTCATATTGGCAATTTGCTTACGTTTGCGATTTTGTTCAATTTGCCCAGGAGTCATATTTTCCACACGATTACGATTCCGACAACATTCTTTTTGGACATCACTCATATTTTTACGACGGGTTTTTTCTCGCTCCGCCTTCCGTCGTTTTACTGTTTCCTGCTGGGCGGCTACTTCCTCATCAGATTTTCTTTTAACACATTTTCGAGCAGCAGTAGGAACATGTGGGGAACAAAGAGTAACTACTTGAATATCCTCCATTTCGGACATTTTCGCTTTAGAAGTTTCTGAAGTTGTGAAGTTATTTTCAATGAAGGTAACTCTCACTCCACGTACCTATATAGCGCACAGTGATACGTTGATTCGTTGATAAGTTGATCCGTTGATCCGTTGATACGTTGATCCGTTGATACGTTGATACGTTGATATGTTGATATGTTGATATGTTGATATGTTGATACGTTGATACGTTGATCCGTTGATAGGCTTGAAGATTTAATATACCATTTGTATTATCGACGACAACCTATATAAACATTTAATCCGTTGATCCGTTGATACGTTGATACATTGATAAGTTGATCCGTTGATACGTTGATCCGTTGATACGTTGATCCGTTGATACGTTAATCCGAACCAAAAAAATGACACGCTGGAGCAGGGAGCTGGCATTTTATATATTAGGATAGATTATGTGTTATCCAAATAGCATAAACAAATTTGGAGGTGTAGGTGTATATAAATCTTACGTCGAAGCTAAGATATTCATTGAACTATACTAAGGCCCGCGGACGAAACGTAAATATTATTTTGGCCCCTGCTATACAAAAGGTTGCCCACCCCTGGTATAGACTATTTGACCTTATAGTCAAATAGTCAATTAACAGATAGTGGCACTTAATTTGATGTCGTAAGAAACTGCTTTATCATGTAATTCTTTATTTGTATTAGTGCCACGAATCTTTATGAAGTCCGTGCTCAAGCCATTTTTATATCGCCTTCGATACAGTCTGACTCCGGGTACAGTCTAAAATATTTTGACAGTCTTCCGTGCTTCGGGTGGAGGGGACACGTAAAGCCGTTACTTTTGCTACTAGCAACCAACATGGTTGCTAGGGAGAAGGTGTGTAGCCGTCCTAGAATTAGATAGGAAAATTGTAGAAGTTTAGTGAAACATAAACTAATCGGTTTGGCCGCTTGAATATTTAGACAGACATCGTACCGTGATTTGGGCTCCACGTTGAACTGGACGCCGCGCCGTCTCAGTAATTTGGGAAAAATTAAATTATCGAATAGATTACAAAGCATTGAAATTACTTTCTTGAAAAAGAATAAAATTACCATGATATCGTAATAAAAATCTATAAATTAAAAAATAATTTTAAGAGCCGGAGGGGTTGTTTGTTCTAGGATTAAAATTCCATACCATAAGTGGTGTAACTTATGAAATCAATTTTATACGCTTCCTTACAGTTGTATTACAACACATTAACATTTATTTATGTTAGATTTAAAATACCTGAATAAAATAATCTCTGGATCGTTTATACGTTTCACAAAATCGTGCCCAAAACAACATATTTATAATGTACCCCGTCAAGATTACCTTTTTACGACCCTTCGGTATTGCCTTTGTATGGACCCACTAAATAAATATCGCCTCTATAAAGATATTATATTATGTTACGAGGTTATCCTTTCGCCCTATTACTTAATCATTGATATAAGACTTAATTATGAACCGTATTTAATTTTTAAGGCAAATATATTAGTTTATTTTAAGAAGTGTACGATTAAAAAAAAAGACACTGTGTAATTAAAGTTTTTAAAGTTTTGAAACTGGAGCGACTACTCAGAAAGTCTGCGGTGTAACCACTAGACTCCTGGTGGTCTTATAATTAATATTTTATTTTAAATTATTTCCTGTTGATAACTTAATTAATTATTTATTTACAGCCATCATCAAGGGATAAATTTGTTTCTTGAGACTTCGCATTTTTTCTTGAAAAACATCCCTTGATGATGGTAGGTACGAAAAAAAATTCGAGTTAAAAGTTATAAAATAAAAAGTTTTCTTTTTCTTTTCAATAATAAAGAAGTTTTAACGGTTCTACAAAATAATCATAATAAATTAAAAAGTTTTTATTATATTTTATTTACTTGTAAATTGATTAGTTAATAAAAAAAAAACTTAAAAATTAATCAGTCGTTAAAATACCTCAATGATATTTAAATTCTTCCTTTGGTAAACGTAATAATATAATAAAAAAGTTGCCACTCAACCCTTCTAATTCCATGGTAGCTTATGGCCTTATGGTAAAACGTACGGCCTAGCGGGTAATTTTATGCACATCGATAAATCAATTGATTTGTCGATTTCTGAACAGTTCAACTGCTTCATAAACCCATCGCAACGCACTGTTGCTTTTTCTTCACGATATCTGATTTCGTCAGATAGTAGTTGATATCGTTGCGAGCGACTTGCTTTATTTTTGTCTGTTACCATTTAATTCGAATTATGGTTTGACTGGTCAAGGTGCTGTAGCTTTTGCAAAAAATAATTCGCAGAATAACAAGTTGCTAAGTGAAGATTTAAAAGGTTTGATGGATTTATAAAATTTGAATATTTTATTCCAATTTTCAATTTTTCCTATCGTTCCCGATGAGTCCGGCAAGCAGATTAATTTATGTAGGAAAATTAAACTCATTTATTACTAATTATTTTTTAAGCCTTTAATTAAATCACCTGTATTAATAAATTAATATAATCAATCTATATTACACTTAAGTATTCTGTAAAGCTCATGCTAATTAATACAAATCTTTCCTTTCATCTTTACTTTAGCAAGAATTTATTCAAGTAAAACGTTTTGTATTAAAGGATCCGAAAATTTTTGATTGAAGTGGGTTCACTATTGGTAAACCCATTTGGTGTAGCAAACAAGTTTTGTTTCTGATCAATTGATATTTTTCAGAATTTTTATTTATTTTTTCATTACTAAATTTCAGAAGGCGTGGACTGATTTTATCCAAATTTTTCCATTATTTCTATCAAGACAATACCACACAATACAAAGTTATCTATAGATCATTCCAATAAGGTAGATGAGTGAGAGCAAACCAACCCAACTACTTATTTACTGTCTGGTTCGTTAAAAGGCCAACAATATTTAAGTTGTAGTTGGCATAATTAAGTGTTGCCTGACATAATAAAATAAAAATTTTGGGTGATCTAATTTATGGTAAAGATTTATATTAGCCGGACGGAATTTAGAGAACACGTTTCTATAATTTCACTAAATACAAAGCATTAGTTTTTTTGGGATGCAAACCAGTTTGGAAGTGTTTAATATAGTAATGTATCTACTAGTTAACACTTTTTTTACATAACCTCGTCCGTCAATGGAGTTGCGTGACTCAAAAACTTATTTGCTCACTATTTTTACCTTAAACGCAAACGATTATTTTATGGAAAGTTTTCATTTTGGCGTAAAAAATATTCCTACAGAAAATTATGTTGTTTCCTCTTTTAACGTTCAATTTTCTAAAAAAATATAAGGCCAAAATTTAGCAAAACATCCCTAATGATGTAACGTGTGTTAATCTGGCACACACGAAAGTCACATGACGCTTTTCTATATTTAAATCCAAGAGAAAATTATTTGAAACGGTAATCGTTATTTTTTGTTGCAGAGAGAATTCAATGAAGAATGTGTGTTCAATGAGATGATCGAGCAACACCACTACAACACGTACTCATCTACCAAATATTCGAATAATAAAAGGACTTTGTATTTAGCCTTAAATCGACGAGGGCAACCGCGTAAAGTAATGTTAAAAGTCAATCAGCAATTAGGAAGACTTTCGTCATATACTCGAGCGTTAACGCGAACGGTGGCAACAGAAAGATCCGAAGAGTTACATCCAGTGAGACATCTGCATCTCTGCACTGCCACTACATCTGCCCCAGTTACTCGTTCACCTTTACTTACGGATTTACCAACGGATACACCAAGATGTAGAAAGCGTAAAAAGAAGAAGAAGAAAAAACGAAAATGTGCTGACGAGAACGTTGATAGCGAATTGTGTAATAAAAATCATACTTTTGGACTTCATAAACGGACTCAAACTTTATTAAATAGTACTAGGAACAATAGCAATAATACTAATTTTACTAAAAAATGTGAAACTGAAGAAAGTGACGAGTGCCAAAGAGTAGAAGTGGTAGAGAAAAAAAGACATAAGAATAAGCTCAGTGATAACGATAAATTAAGTGGTGTAAGAAAACGGAAAAAACACCAAAAAGGTATGCGAAGTAAAAAAGCGCGTGTGATAACGACTACCGAAAATATAGTGGTTGATGATACCCCCTCCGACGAAGATTATACCGTAGATACTACAACAGCATGGGATTGGGAAGATTCAACCATAACGCACGAAGATTCATCTACGGCGCGCCCTGACTGACTCATTTCTGCGCCTTCCGGCGCAATACACCCTTATCCATTATTTATTTCTACTATTTATTATACTACACAAGTTGTACATATTTTTTGTCTATATAAGTAAATATACCTCGCCGTCAAAACTGTGTTTTTTTTCTATAGATATTAAAAATATTCCGTTTCGTACAAAATATAAAATTTTAAATCAATTTTAAATTCTGTAATGTTTATTATATTATTTTTAATCACAATTTAATTTAAACCAAAACACAAGATAACAAAATATTTAACGCTAAGTTCATAATAATTAAATACGAATGACGCTTTTATTTGTCTCTTGTCGAACACTAAAATTATAATTATAAACAAATCAATCTTTTTGATGTATTCATTTTTTATCTTTAATAACAACTTGTGTAAGAAACTATTGAATTTTAATTATGACTAGAAATTATATCAGACAGCAGAAATCAATTTTTTTGGAGCTGAACTAAAAGAAATATTGATCTTGAAACATGCCGCAAACCTCATCTTTCTGAGATTTTAAAAAACATGATGTGCATCAGAAACGCATCTTCAGACTAAGTTTTGTTCGTACTATGACTATGGTGACCATATGTACTTATTTTAGTAGGACAGTACTCTTTTTTAGAACGATGTCCTATGTACTTAAAAACTTCTCCAAGTACTTACAAATGTACTTATTTTTTGTACACCCGCCGGTGCCCCAAACTTCATGGTTGTTTCCTTCAGTGCAACCCCAGAAAAAAAAGGTCATCAATCGTACCTAATCGTCGTATATTTAGGTACGCCGCACAGTGTGGTGAAATGGGGTTTTTGTGGACAAACGGTTGTTGGGCCTTCAATTTTAGGGCAAAAAATCTGGAAGTTGTCTTACTATATCCTTAATATAATATATAAAAATGGATGTATGTATGTTCCCTATACCTACTCCTAAACCGTTTGACCGATCGGAACCAAATTTGGCACAGTTATTATGTAGGTCCCTGCGCATGTTTTTGTATTAAAATAGTGCAAAAATTCGCAAAGGAAAGGAAAGTTGATTTTGAGTAGCTTGCCTTCCTTTAAGGAATCTCGATAATCCATTCATGCGCGTCCCTATGGGACGCGCATGAATGGATTATCGAGATTCCTTAAAGGAAGGCAAGCTACTCAAAATCAACTTAAAAACAATAATGAATGCTGTCAACCGATCGACAATGCAAATACGCGTGCACGTGCTTTACGTTTCTATTTGACCAATCTTAACCAAATTTGGTGTAGAAGTTATTTACAACGCTACGAAAAACATAGGCTACTTTAGTACCTTGGTATGAGGCCGAAGGCCGAACAACCACATCCGACACGGTCTAGATGGCTAAAGGCGGCCGGTAGGCCGACTGTGCCAGCTAATCCTTAATAGAATAGAAGAAAACAATAATTTTTGTGTTTTCCCACAGAATATTGCATAAGCCACGATTCGAAATTCTAAAGTTCGTCATTTTAAAATAGTTTTCAATTGTCTTTAATATCTTTCTGTATCGTCCGTTCTGCTCATGTATTGTTTACATGGGCATTTGGGAAAAATTTATTGATTTGTTAATCCAATAATACCTTCGGTAAAAATTGGACAAGTCTCAGTAAAAACGCTCTTGTGTTCGCATCTGCAAGTATCTGCAGCTGAAATTTGGAGGGTAAGTACTAGAGATACCAATGATACCATAAAAAAAGTTTCGGTGTGTCTCATGCGTTCTCACACAACTAAAAGTTTAAGAGAAGTTAACGGGGAGGATTACCTATTGTTGACCACCCCAAATAAATTGAAAATTTCCTATTGCAAAGAGGAAGGTTTATATAGTATACTGACATAATTTTCACAAGCGAAGATATAATCAAAATTTCGAGAAAAATCAATTTGAAAGTACGTAAATTTAGCGCAATTTTCTTCGATTTTTGGGGTGTGCATTCGATAAGGAGGGTAATCCATCGTCAAAACCTACCCTTTCGGGGCGCCGCTGCGCTCCGCTCCGCTCTGCACCCCTCCAGGGCGGTTTTGACTCTGGTTACTAGGCTAAACATACGAGAAGGCGCCGCGCCTCCCATAAAAAAAAAACCGGGATAAATGAAACCGGGAGCTTAGAGACCCTTGAAATAGCATTAAAAAGTATAGTTGCGGTATGGGGCAGTAAACTATTACGTTTCACCCCCAAAAAATCGCGTAAAAACAAAAAATAATCGATGTTACATGTACGAGACACGAGCTGCATCTGCCGGTGCGAAATTTTTTTTCGATTTTCTGGACTGACCAAAATGGAGCATCCCGGCGTAGCCGGCCTTCTCGTTCATCTGAAAGAATACATTAGTGACATTGGAAATTGTGGAGGCCGGTGGGCCTCTCGAAATAGCGCTGAGCTAGACTGACTAGAAAGGTGCGAAATACTCTAAGTGCTAGGGTCATTCATATTGCACGTACCGTCAACAGAATGAGCGACGCGCGGGAATCTCGTTAATTTTACATGTAAATTTGCAAAGTTCAAATTCGATTTACTCAAAATTTTGATTATATCTTCGCTTGTGAAAATTATGTCAGTATACTATATAAACCTTCCTCTTGGCAATAGGAAATTTTCAATTATTTGGAGTGGTCAACAATAGGTTACTCTCACCGAAGTTAACATTTAAAAAAATCGAGTTTTTAGGTCGAAATTAGGTCTACAAACCGTTAAAAATGTAATTCTGTTTTGTTTTGGCACTTGTGTGCTATAGTAACGAGAAACAGAAATAATATTTCAACTTGAAAACTGAAAAAAATCAATGAATTTTCGTTTTTAAGCAAAGTTAAAGTACCTAATGTATACGGTACATAATGTATATAAAAAAGGTTGACTTTGCCCCATTTTTTCGACACTTTCCAAGCGCATTTTTTATGATTTTTATTGTGTTCCTGAATCCTTGGGATGTTCCTAGCAAGAAACTATTATTAAACTGACCAAATGAATTACTTTAAAAATCACCATTCGTCCGCCTCCACCACACTGTGCGCCGTTGACCTTTTTTTAGGTATTTACCGTGTTTCGCCGAAATGTACTTTTTTTTCATAAAAATAATATGGTCACCATAACTATGACATTCTCAGGCCACTAAATAAATCAAAAATATTAACTAAATTTATACAATTATTAAGGATAGTTAATAAACATCAATTGTTGAGACGAGATTGGCTATTAATGGTATTTATGTTTGTTATTCAAAAGGTGTTTTACGAATGGTGATTTCACGTCGTTTAATCTGTACGATCGCATGCAGGTTTATCTAATTGCGTTATTGATGTACCTACTTATTTATTAACCATTGCATGTTTTGAGAGCGATGTTGTGGTCGTGTTTTTTCAGATATTTAACTATTTTTAGCGTGAACTCCGAACCACGAAAAAAAAGTAAGTGAATAAATTTAGTGCAATATAATTTTATACAAAAATTCAATTCCATTCCATATTTTTTCTGAGAAGAGAAGCTGTTTCTATTTTAGAGTTGGGAAGACAAGACACATTCATTAATCTCTTCTTATGGTGTGTGAAAGAAGCATTAAGTTGCGCTAATTGAGTATTCTTTTATTGCCAAAGGATAATACATTTAGGCTGTTTTTAAACTAACCTTCTTAATCTTCTAATTGTTTTGTAAAATTTGCTGAAGTATCCCTGCAGCATCAACTTGACAACCATGATGCGTTAATGAATATAATCAACGGTTTTTTTCTTGAATTTGAGCATCGATGTAACACCATTATGTGCTGTAGGTGTTTATAGGACCTGTTCGGTTCTACAGCTTGTCTTTTCAATTTAAATCATAAAAATTTTATGATATTTAATATGTACAATATTTTTGAACGCATATAAAATGCAAATGAGAAAAGAAACGTAAACAAAAATTTGTGTCGGTTATTTTTAATATTTAAATAACATTTTTTTGACAAATTTAAACAATATAAAAATTTTGTAGTATAAAATTAAGTAATAGAATGCGTCGTCTAACACAATAAATTGCAGTTTTACAGTGCACCCTACCATGCAGAAGCTCATAAATTGCCGTTTAACCTCAAAAGCCAGCAAGACTACTGACAGCTTGATTTATTTGTTTATTTTGAAGCTATAACGTAAATAAGCTGATCGTTTTGCTTATACGACTACGTAAAATAGCAAATTATAATATATGAAAACAAATATTGAGGGTTAATCAATTTTATATTTTTGGGAGGGGGGATAAATACGAATTTTTATACAATTTTCAAAGAAAAAAACTATTGTTTCCCTTTGCCTTCCCATTGCACACAAATAGATGTTGGACTTTAAATCACAGCTATATTTCCGGCGTAATCAGGAATAGAACCGCGGTTTCTACAGGGGTGGCTTGTACGGGGAGCCGCCCTCCCAAAACAGACTAACTCCGAATAATATTTTACGTCGCTCGAAACATAGTAATTACGTCGCTGAATATTGGCCAATCAAACGTCTCTTGGATTATAAACGGTGGAACAAATTTAAAACACTTTAACCCCCCCCCCCTTCACAGAGCCTCCACAGATGAGCAGGTTAGTAAAACAACCCCTCCTCCAAGGTATATTACATTTGCGAAATTAAATTGCTTTTTTACTTTCCACCCCCAAATTTATAAATTTGGATCGTCCTCAACACTTCCACTTACAGCAGCAATATTTTTAGCTGGACGAGCCGGACGAACACATGTTGTTGTTGGTATGTTATGTACCCAACCAGTAGACAGGTACATTTCGCCCCCCCCCCCTCGTGAATTTTTTAACGAAATTAGTGTCAAACGTTTAAGCTCCAATGAGTTTCCATAAAAATCGTTTGTGCCCCAAAGGTAAAAAAATTTGAGCGTTTGAAAGACTGTGTAATTGAGTGACATTTCACCCCCCCCCCCCTCATCGCAATTTTTTTTATGAATTTGGTGTCAATCGATCGAGAATTGTTTGAGATCCAATGATCTTCCATAAAAGTCATTTTATAGACGCTCATTGGAGCTCAAACGATTTTCGATCGATTGATACCAATTTTATTCAAAAATTCTATTTAATTAAAATTGTTAATTTTGTTAAAAAATAATTGGCGAAAAACTCACACCAGTACTATGGATTAGCAAACTATTTCTGTCGACTATGATGCTCGTTTTCTTTTTTAATGTTAAAAAATAATATCTACTTTAATTGTTATCAGCAACACTAAAATTCTGCGCGCTACTTGCTCGGAGCGAACAATCTTAGAAACGCTCTAACTTTTAATCCTTGGGGTACAAACGACGGAAATTGAAACTCATTGGAACTCAAACGATTCTCGATCGATTGGTATTTATTTTATTAAGAAAAGCATTTCTGCAGCCTCTCCAAAATTGTTCTAACGAATTGAATTTATCTTAAAAATCTTTGAAGTACAAACGATGGAAAATTTAAGCTCATCGGATCTCAAACGATTCTCTACCAATCAAATTAAAAAAAATAGCGATGGGGGGCTGCCGTTTCTACAGCCACTCCCCCAAAAAGTACAAACGATTTTTATTTGACACTAATTTCATTAAAAAAAATTGCGTTGGGGGGGGGGAAATGTACCTCCAGTAGACTCAAATTTAACCATAACATTTTTAATAACGGTCTCAGAAGGGCGATTATAATGTCCGAAAATATTTGAAATTTCGAGATATGATCTACCATTTTTGTAGTAGATTTTAATTAATTTCATGCGATTTTCGATTGGAAATGAAAACATTATATAATGAGTTATTAACCTTCTACTTTCCATATTTATGACGAAAAACAGAATTAAAAACCTGTCACCACATCCAAAATTACCCCTATTAAAAAAAGTCGCTGTTGAAAATTATTCGTATATAAATATAAAAAATCAATGATTAGTTGAGAATACCGGGTGTTGAATGAGTTAGCCGTTCATAGGATATTTACATGTAAAAACTTATTTATGCAAATTCCTGCTTCCCTAATTATTTTAGAAAAAAAATGAAAGACACAAAAATCATGCAGAAAAATAAATTACAAATGATAAAAGAATTATTTTCATCTAGCTTTTACTTAAAGTGGCAAAAAATGCTTTTGAAATTGTTCAAATTTTCATTTATCCGACTAGCCATGAAATAAATTCAATTTAATTTATTTATTATATAAATTATTAATAATAAACAATTACAAACATTAAGAAATAATTAAATTTACAGCAAATGTTCAAACAGGTTTCCATATTCAGCTAAACAAAAACCAAGTCTATCATAAAAGTTACATCGTACATTCGCAAGTTGTCTTTCTGTAATATTGCCACACTCCTCCACAATTTTATTTTTTAATGAATCAATACTTTGGTATCGTTCACCATAAATTTTAGATTTTAAATGACCCCACAAAAAATAGTCATTTGGAGCCAAGTCTGGTGACCGAGCTGGCCAGTTTATTGGTCCATTGCGTCCTATCCAAGAATTGGGATAACGTTCATTTAAATAATTGGTTACATCTCTAGTATAATGTGCCGGACATCCGTCTTGTTGATAGTAGATTACGTTATTTTCTCCTGCCACAATATCAATTGCCGGTCCAATTTCGTTTTGTAACATTTCTAGATATTTTAGTCCATTCAAATTTCCATCAATAAAAAATGGTCCGATGATGTTTGCTCCTAATATCCCTGCCCAAATATTTACAGTTTGGCGATACTGTGAACGATTGTTGATCATTAAATGAGGATTTTCGGTGGACCAAAACCGATAATTTTGAACATTTGGTTCCCCGTTAATACTAAACGTTGTCTCATCGGTAAAACAAATATTTTTAATAAAATTTCTATCCAAATTGGCCTTTTCGATAATGAATCATTCTTTTGTACATATCCTCTTCAAAAATTTCTTGATGGTTTTGGAACTTATAAGATATAAATTTATGTTTTTTTATAATTTTGAACGCCGTAGTGTGATGAATATTTAACTCCGCACCAATTGTTCTTGTACTGATACAAGGATTATTCACTACGGCAGCAATTACATTATTTGTTTCGATATCGGTACCTGGAGCTTCACCAATATTGATTTCTTCTAAATTTATTCTTTTATTTCTGCAGGTCTTACATGACGGCTTAAATACAGATCCATATTGATTTTGATTATCAATTACATTTTTAATTGTCGAATAAGTAGGGATTGGTCTTTCTGGGTATAAACCAGCAAAGAGATCTCGTACCATACGTATACTGTTTCCAGAGTAATATAGTTTTAAAAATTGATTTTTTTCACTAATTGTGTAGGTACTTTGCTTCCATTTTATGAAATTAAAATTTAATAAAGTGCAAAACTGTAAACAAAGTGCAATTGTTTTTTAATACTTATCAAAAATAATTACCTTGGAAACTTTCATGGCTAGTCTGATAAATGAAAATTTGAACAATTTCAAAAGCATTTTTTGCCACTTTAAGTAAAAGCTAGATGAAAATAATTCTTTTATCATTTGTAATTTATTTTTCTGCATGATTTTTGTGTCTTTCATTTTTTTTCTAAAATAATTAGGGAAGCAGGAATTTGCATAAATAAGTTTTTACATGTAAATATCCTATGAACGGCTAACTCATTCAACACCCTGTATAAATAAAAAAAATCAGTGATTAGTTGAGAATAGACGATTCAACAAAATTTTTATTTAAGTTGTCAGTATAATGTCTATATAAGGCTATGCAAGTCCTGACTCACCCACTTATCCAAAGAAAACAAATCAGAGATTGGTTTATAATGGGCCAATCAATGAGCTTTAATTTCGTTATCCATGTATATTGGATAGAATGTGTACTAAATACCACAATATATTGTAAAATGAATAATTAATATTCAGGAGCGACAAGAGATCCCGGAAGAGACCGAAGGCCGAGCCGTGTCTAGACGGCTAAGGAAACCCGAAAACCGGTTAATTGACAAATAAATGGTTTACAATATTGCGTATTAGTGCCGAATTTTTGCTTTATTGGTTCAGCTACGCAACCTAACTGGAATAAACTTACGATCAAATATAACGATTATCTGTGCCAATCAAACTAAACAAAGTTGTCTGAACAAATTGATATATTTAGTATTAAGTAACTTGAAGATGACGCCACTAATTGTATTACAAATATGTGACTGATAGACGAAGATACTGGGTGCGTTCCAACGGCTGTAAAAATAGACACCTTCGGCAATAGCGTTAATAAAACAATTAGAAGTATAATTATTTCTTTTTTTCAGTTTTTTTATTACTTATGTCAAATAAAAAATGCCGTAAACATTTAAATGTAGGTAATCATTAATTTATATTCAATTGACTCATTTATTATTGAACCATTGACATTTTCAATATCTAGAAGAAAATTGTGCGATTACGACGCACAATTTCAAACTTTCCAATTTGATGGCAGACTTAAAACTTTTGAACTTCAAGATAGCCTTCGCCTATTAAGGGGTCAATAATTATTGTCATTTGATTTGATAAAAAATTATTTATTTCACTAATTTTCAATTTTGTTCGTATCTTTCTACGCATTTTTTTAGGTAAGTAAATTTTCTGTAAGAACTATAATCGCCCAAATATTCATCACTCCGGGGTTCCTTAAAATTTTTTAAAAAAAGGTAAATTTTTATCAAATAATCAAGTACAGTTGAGACTAGAGACTATAGGTGACGTAGTTTCAATAATTATTTACATATAATTAAATAAATTAAGATTTTAAAAGCTTTTCTGCGAACTCCATGTATAAAAAATAATTTTTTCCTTGTGAGACATGACTGCATCTACGTAAGCCTCATCATGAGATACTTGACAAACTTGCTTGATATGATCTCGTTAACGTCGGAACTCTTCTCATAAGCATCTTGGTAAATTTTAATCTGCTAGTAAAAATAAAAATTTATCAAAAATTTTGTTTATCAAAAGACAAAAATTCGGATTAAAAATTAACATGACAGATTTTCAAAAAGAAGTTAAAATTACAACAGAATTAAATAAATCGGTCCCTTAACTTCATGGCAAAAAACTGACTAAATGTGATTTTAGTTCCGTCTAGAAAGCTGACCGACCGTTCAGATTTTGTTGCACAATTTTTGATTTTTTTTATGAAATAAAATTTACATATTTTGCATCATAACAAATTTACGATGTTTCTTCTCTATTATGGAATAAGATATGAATAAAAATTTTGAACAGGAAAAGTCGAAACGCAGTGATGAATTGTGAAGGATACGCAACCAATACTACAACACAAAATTTAATGGATAAAACCGATAAAACCATTAATTTGTTTCTCTTATTTAGAAATTGCTCTCTCTTCAAATTTGTCAAAATGCTTCCAAGATCTTATCCATTCCTTCTTTGGCCAACCTTTTTGCATTTAAATCGTTCCAAAGCTAAAGAGTTGCCAAAAAACAATAAATAACTCATTATTTGTTAATTTTTGAAAGTGGTCCTAAAATGGGAGGTCGAAAGTTCAGCACACTTTAGAAAAATTTAATGTCGCTTGAAAAAACTGTTCATACAAGAAAATTGTATGAATCTTGATCTTGAATTGTTAAATCACCGCTAACGAGCTTCTCATTTTGGAAGTTAAAAATAACCCACGAGCTTGTCTAACAAATGATAAATCATTTCTATTACAGCTAATTAGTTTAGTGTTTTTATAATTATGTGGAAATTCAGATCGTTGACGCAATTTCGCCTAGGCAGTTTGAACTCCACACAACTTGTATGTATTGTGTGAAGAGAAATGAGATTTCGTGTTGCAGATTTTCGGAAAAACCTCGTCGAGGATTCTGAGATCGTGCCCTAAAATATTTTTAATGCATTTTTTTAAAGCGGAGATATATAAAAATGTATTTCTTCGCCTGATCTTTCCAATATGGCGGCCAAATCCAGAGTCTCTAAACCAGGTAATATTAGTATGTCTTTTAAAGGTCCATCCACGTCGCCAACTTAATATTATTCTCAATCCATAGTCGTTTTTCCTTTTTCCTCGCACGTGTTGTTTCCGTTAATTCAGTCTTACTTGTTCCGAGGCTTATCTGAGCACTGAAAGTAGTAAGTAGTATGTGTTTTTATGAGAGTTGGGTACTAACCATACTGCTCAACCCCTAAACTTGGAGAGCCGGATTTTTCTGTAGGGATTTACTCTCTTAGCCAAGATGTCTCAGTTTTATAGCGCTGAGAACTCACTTTCGTCCTCTTCCGTTAGCGTTACCCAGGGTTTACCACGAGCAGCTAGAAGTAGGACTTGCTAGTATAGAGCTGTCGCAGTCGTTAATCAGTAGGCATTTCCCGAGGTTTTGTTATTGCACACTTACTGGCAAAGTGAGCAACCATTGAGGCTTGTTAACTAACCTTAAAACCCCGAATACTCATAACTCATAACCAGCGCCGTAGCAAGGGTGAGGCGACTGAGGCTTTTGCCTCAGCCACCATCGTAATGGGGGCGCTAAACCTTAGCAAATTCCAATGCAAAATAGTATAAACTTTTTAAAAAGATAAGAATCTTTGGGAGGGGGGTGCATATATTCAAATTTGACTTCATTGGAAAATTTTACCGCGATTTTATTTGTAAAATCGCCTAAAATTCCCTGCCGACCTTTTCCCAAAGTGGGGATTTTAATCCACTACAGTAGTTTTTCGCCTATAACTCGCTTACCTTCATTTTTAGAGAAAATTATCATTAAATCAAAATTGAAGAGTACAAAATTCTCTATAAAACAGATTAACAAAATTTGCCTACACCATACTAAGTATTTATGAAATAAAAATAAAATCCGGAGAAAACAATTGAAAAAGGTTTTGAATAAATTGAATAATTTACTTCAGATCTGAAGTAAATCCTAAAACCTCGTTTTGTAGAGAATTTTCTCCTCTTCAAATTTGGTCCAATGATAACCCTGGGGATTTTAGGAAAGTAGATTCCAACTACGCGTTCTTTTTCATTACCCTTTAACTAACTGGGTAACCGGTAAAACTATCACGTTATCATCGCGACAGTTATTCAAATATATTTAAATTGAAAAGAAAAATTCCTACCGATAAAAAGAATCTCCATATTCGGAGGGGGAGGGGGAGGGGATTCCGTTACGTTACCATGGAAACCGTGATTCTGACATACTATGCGTATTTTATATAAGATCTTTAGAAGTTCCCAACGCTAAAAATCGATATTACACGACCGGGGTTCTGGGGGGTATGGAATACCCCCCAGGTATACTTGCCATTATTCAGAACCATCAAAATTTATTATTTTTCTTTGAATCTTTTGCAATTTTCGTTTGTAATCCGGGAGGGGGGCAGCAGGTGATAGTTTTAATAAATATCTCAGTACCGTTCCTCTTAATACCAAGAAACGTAAAAGTGAAAGTTTTTCTTTCGCAATAAATTAAGTGTACCTGGGGGGTATTCCATACCCCCAGACCCCCCCGGTCCCAGCAGCCTAAATGAGTTCCTGATAAGCATCCATTTGTTGTCATTACTCTAAGCGAGCGCCGTAGCAAAGATTAGGCGACCCAGGCTTTGCCTCAGGCGCCATCGCAATGGGGGCGCTAAACCTCGACAAAACTCAATAAACAATAGTTTAAAATTTTCAAAATGATAGGAATCTTTTGGGAGGGGCGCGCATATATTCAAATTTTCCTCTGGCGCCAGAAGAGCTCGCTACGGCGCTGCTCATAACACAGTCATTTTTCACATGTTTTTTTCCAGTGGATCTTCTCATAAGTTCAAAAAATGTAATATATAATAGAATTTATTCCAGCTTGCCCCCAATTATTTCCACATTTTCCTCCATTAGTTTACTCAAGTTGAAAACAACATGAATAGCTTTGGTTTGAGTTTATACAAGTGGGCTTCGTAAAATTAACGCAAGCCAAAAAGTCTTTAACAATCTTATAAACAACAAACGCGACGCTCTTTGTTTATTTTTAAATATCTTGAAAACCAAACAAGGTATGTTTACATTTCTTGCAGAGCGTTAAAATATCACAACAATGATAATTGTGTTGGTAATATAAATCTCTGATTGGTCAATTCTTTTGCCGATTGTGAATTTATAAAATACGTTAGGCCACCTGAACTTTTAGACCATCTGGAAAGCTAAAATTTTGCGCGGACGTAAGTTCAGTATTCCATACGCCGAGAAAAATAAGAAAACTTTAAATTTCATCCTGGGGAAGAAGTTTTTCCTGATAATAAATAGTTAGGTCATATATTTATTTCTTTCAAAAAATCAAGATTGGGTTACAATCCTAAACCAATCAACGAGATTCAATTCAATTCATCTATGTGAATTTTTGCATTGTTGTCGAGTCCCAAATCAACGAGCTCAATCTGCTAAGTCTTAAATTAAAGTATTGTCAAGATTATAAATTAAATTTCTAACCATGAAGCACACGTGGTTAAGATTCCACGTTATCTTTTTAAACTTATATTAAAAACAAAATAAATTAGCAGTTTGAAGACATTTGAACAATTATTATTAATAAACGAATACATTAATTTAAATTTTGCTGTTATCCAAAATTTTCATTACGGTTCTGTGCCCAAATTAACATTTTATTTATAGTTATACTGAGGTTCGATAATACAATCTACTGGCTAGTAGAGAAAGTTCGTACGTGAACCCAAGTCGCGGAGCGCTAAAATGGCGAAAATGTATCGGTCGATATTTCGCGTTTTCATTACAAAATATTCTAATCCCATTAGAAATGTTACAAAGTTACGCGCCAATAAAACAAATAATCAAATTCTTTCAACGCTGTTCTTAGCAGGTGGAGGTTTCGCCTTGTACACCACTTATCGTACATTAAAAATTCCTGCTGTTTTGGCATACAGTAAAAATGTAAGTTATTTTTAGATAAATCTTTATTACAATTTTCCAAATTTCTTTATACAATTATGTATAATTGAATTTATTTAAATAAGTATTTTCTGGCGTTTTTGTAATCATATTTTTCCATTAGGAAATTTAAAATATTCAAAAAAAATTTTTTAATTTTTAAAGAGCCGGTGTATAAATGCGGTTAAACCGTAGGTTTATTGAGCGGTCGGTACAATTTTAAATTATACTGAATTGTTTTTGTTAGAAACCTTAATTCCTATTTATGATATCATAAATTTATTTTAAATAATAATTTGTCATATTTAAATTTTTGAATCATGAGGCGGTCCCATTTAAAAAATGAAGGCTATACAAGATAAGATAAAAACTGCGTATTTTTGTAGAATCGTAAAAATTTTAATATGTATTTATATTGGCAAATTTATCGATTAATAAAATATTTGCTTTGCATACAAATTCAATTTTGTCCAGTTTAAAAGAGATTTAAAAAAAACTAAATAATTTTTTAATTTAAAACTAAAATTAATTCATGATTTACCTTTTGATTTTATGATAAGGACAAGTTTGTGTCGACCCAAATAACAATGAAAATAAATTTTGTTCGGGCGCATCAAACAAGTTAATTAGAATTTTTTTTTTTAAATGACCCATTGAATTAGTGCTTGTCGCAAATTAATAAAAGAAGAAGAAACCTTGTTAATTTCGAGGGATGATGTAACTTTGTATAACTGACAAGTTTAAATTAATTAGGGTGGAAATAAAAAAGAAACACGCCAGTTTCCAAAGTTTTACGTAGATGTTGACAAACATAGCGCCTAATACATTCCGTGTGTCATTGAAAATGATAAACTTTACACCTTTGGATGGAATTCTACTTTAAGCTTCTTTATCGAGGTCGGCATCTTACCGCATTCTTCGGTGGCTGTGGATTGTGGATGGTCGTAAAATGTTTAGCGTTTTTATCAAAAACCCCTATAAAGAATAGATGTTATGAGAACGATAAATGAAGGGCCCTATTTTGTTCATCTACCGATTGTCTAACTATATTTTAGATTTAGTTTCTTACAAATGGAAATTAATTCTGTTTGTGATAGTTTTATTGCCTATTATGTTCACCTGGGTTGCTTCCACTGCATCCCTTCAAATCGTCCAGAAAAGTAAATGGGTAACTTGATGCTCCATGTAGTTCAAATTAAGTCCAAATTTGCAGGATCTTGAGAAAACTTGGGCAATAAATTTTTCAAGTATCAAATTAACCCCATAAATAAGTTAGAATGATAGAAACATGGCCAAGTGACCCATCTTGATTTTGTTATCTGATAAATAACTTCTTATTGTATTCTTGTGTGGCCCAATTTACTAACTGGGGTGGCATGTGACTATCATCTTGTGACAATGCATTGTTTGTTTTTCACTGATTAGATAATTTGTCAAAATTATTTCAGGTAAACTTACCAATCCCTTGCTTCGTTAACCACGAAAAAGTTTCCGGTTCATTTAAATCTGACTAGCCTATTACTTGCAGACTCACGGTTTATTTATTTTGGAATCATTCAATATTCAACCAAGTTTTAAGTATTTACTTTTAGTTATTTTTCAAAAACTTTTTTATTTTTTTGGTTGCCTCGCAAACTTTCTTATGCTAGCTGGATCGGAAAGATCATTATTACATCATCCAAATGATTAAATTATATCATAAATAAAATAAATTATTCATTTAGTTATAAGTTATAACATAAATTTTTAATTATGGTTAAATTTGAATAGATAATTTGGCCAATAAATTTAATCACAGCTTCTGGGAAAATCGGGCAAAACGATGTACCTAATTATAATTTAAACGAAAGGAATCAATAACAATGATTTTATGGCACTTAATTTTATATTTGCCTAGAGCACCAAAAAACCACAAGTCCACTGTTCTATTAAGTTATTATTGCAAATTGAAAGTAATAAAATCATCTCAAACCTAATATTAGGTTTGAAAAAATAATTTACTCTTTAATTTAAAATTTTCAGTCCTATATTTTACCATCGAAAGGAGATTAAGTAATCTATTATTTAGTAACCGGATTATTTATAGCTATTTTAAATTTTTTTAACGAAAATTTAACCGTTACACCTCAATTCAACCATTGAAAACCGGGAAGATTAAAGAAAACCATTTGAAATTGGTTTTTATTTATACATTTCTTCAAAGAAGCGAATTGGAGTTTCTCGGTTCATAATTTGAGCATATACGCTCCAAGCCACACCGCCTGACAACAATATTAATTACAGAAAATTAGATGTTTATTCGTCATATTTATCATACCTCCAAATTTTATTAATAAAAATAAAAAATTGCAAAATTTTGTTTTTCATTTATAATTACAGTAGAACTCCAATTATCCGAATCAATTGGGACCGGACCCCATTCGGATAATCCGGGCAGCCAAGTCGCGTATCCGCTTGATAGTGAGAAGTTGCATGTGGTCACACTCGGGCTGACCAAAATCATTATTTTGCAAATCACAGTACGTTTCCGTTTTAAATTTTTTTTTCTGAAAGCGATTCGGATAATCCGAAATTCGGATAGTCGGAGTTCGGATAATTGGAGTTCTACTGTACTTTATTTTATATATTACCAAATTTTGGAAAGGTCAAATTTTAGTAACCGTTCGTTGCTTATCTTTAAATATGAATTCATTCACAGCAGTGATTCGGTGTGATTACAGGTTGAGTTACCGAGTGGAAAGGGGATAATTACCTATCACCTGTCACCCGAAATCGCCCCAAAATATTTTTTTTAGCAAAAGGAACCTTATTAGAGTGTCCTGTAAAAATTTCGCCCGAGAATGTATAGTCAAAATTTTGAGAAAAATCGATTTGAAAAGTAGGGAAAATTTTTTTTGCCTTCTAATTTTTGGCTTGGCCAGAGCTGTGAGCATCAAAAAACCTACCCTCCGATGCTCCGCATCTCCGGGCGGTTTTTCGTGCTCAGAGCCGCTACGCGGCGGAGCTAAACATACGAGAAGGCGCCACCAATCAAGCAAACCGGGATGAAGGCAAAAATACTCTAAGTCTTAAATGAGTGATGCGCGGGAATCTCGTTAATTTTACATGTAAATTAGCAAACTTCAAAATCGATTTACTCAAAATTTTGATAATACATTCTCAGAATTTTTTTGCAGGAGGGGCCTATATAAACCGTCCTCTTTGCGATTGCAAAGTTTCAACTCATTCGGAGTGACAGGTGTTAGGACATCCTCACCTCAACTTTTTATTCATTTGGCATATACTGTTTGTATTAAATAATAAAATATTTTTTAAGGGTTTCAGATCACAGCAATGTACAGGATGGATTTCCATCCTGGTGGTGGATTTCCCTTGTTGAAAAATTATTGACAAATTGTGATGTTTCAGGGTTTGAATAAAAAAAAAAAAATTAAGTTAAACTGGAAAACTCATCAAAAAATTTAAAAACAGAAAATGTCTCAGTGAATATATCAGGTTGATCCATAAGTTCGTAGCGTTATTGGTTTCCAAGGTAAGAGTGCTTTGGAATCAAATTTGTTTTCTAAATATCAATGTCATTTTAATGCCATAGTATTGTTTTATTGAATACTTGTTGAATTTTTCAATTTGCAGAAAGTTAGAAGTAATTGTTGGCTAATAAAGAAAGTGGTGTGGCAAGTACAAAATATTAACATTTCCGACCTATCCATTTGTTTGAGTTTAATCGAGGAGTTAAGGCATCGCGGGCCCCTAATTTGTGCCGTTTACGGAGAGAACGCCATCGTGGAAAGTACCGCACGAAAATGGTTTTCTCGTTTCAAAAAGGGGCATTTTGATATGAATGATTTCCCACGTTCAGGGAGACCATCCGGCTTTGATGAAGACCGATTAAATGCTTCAATTCATGATGATCCACGTCAATCAACTCGGGAATTGGGCAATATGATGAATTGTGACCAATCAACTATCATACGACATTTGCATTCCATGGGCAAAGTTCAACAGTTGGGTGTTTGGGTACCATACCTTTTTAGCGAAAACAACAAAAATCAGCGTGTTACCATTTGTGCTTCTTTGCTTGCTCGTCATCGTTTAGCTCGTCAACAACATCGGCCGTTTTTGTGCCAAATTGTTGCTGGTGACGAAAAATTGTGCCTTTACATCAACATCAAAAACAAAAAGGAATGGCTGAGTCCTAACAAATAAGCACATCCTTGTGCAAAAGCTGGCGCCCATCCACGCAAGGTAATGTTGTGCATCTGGTGGGATAAAGAAGGCGTCATCTACTATGAATTGCTTCCGAGGAATGTAACTATCACTTCTGAGGTTTACTGTCAACAACTGCTTCGCCTGGAGGCTGCAATTCAAGAAAACCGACCGGCAAGACGGCATCAAGTGGTTTTGCAGCATGATAATGCCCGTCTGCATACTGCTAACACCTCGGTTGGGAGGTTATTCCACATCCGCCCTATTCACCTGATCTTGCTCCATCAGATTTTCATCTTTTCTGCTCTCTATCCAACAATTACCGCGGAATCTCATTTAATAACGACGTTGCTCTTCAAAACTAGCTCGACGACTTCTTAACCTCCAAACCATCGGATTTCTTCAGGAGTGGAATCGAGAAACTGCCAGAACGTTGGTAGTCAATCATAAAAAATGCAGGAGAATATATTATTTATTAGTTTACGTATTTTTTATATTTAAAAAATTAAATTTTAAATTTAAGAAAAACACTACAAACTTATGCATCAACCCAATAGTCAATTCCTGATTTGACTAGAGTAACCTATTGTTGACCACTCCAAATAAATTGAAAATTTCCTATTGCAAAGAGGAAGGTTTATATAGTATACTGACATAATTTTCACCAGCGAAGATATAATCAAAATTTTGAGTAAATCGATTTTGAAGTTTGCTAATTTTCATGTAATTCAGTGGTGGATTAACGAGATTCGGGGCGCGTCGCTCATTCTGTGGTCGGTCCGTGCAATATGAATGACCCTAACACTTAGAGTATTCCGCACCGGCAGATGCAGCTCGACTCTCGTACATGTAACATCGATTATTTTTTGTTTTTAGGCGATTTTTTGGGGGTTTCAGATCCCGGTTGCCTTCATACCGGTTTGCTTGATGCGTGGCGCCTTCTCGTATGTTTAGCTCTGCCGCGTAATGCGCCCAATTCTGGCCGTGCCAGATCCACCCAAAAAAGTAATTAGCGCCATCAAAACCGGCCGCGGGGCTTTAGCCCCACAAGGCCAAGGTTTTCCCCACATTTTCCCCGTTTACATTTATTTAGAGAACTTATTCTTAAAATATTTTTGGAAAAAAATCTTGTGCAATCATAATTCCTACTATGTTATACACACGGCGGTCGACTGACAAATGCGGTCGGCATCGAGCGACCGCAACATATATTTATAACCTCGGCTATGGGCGTGGCTTCGCCATGCATTTTACATGCAAAATTATGCTATTTTAAAATCGATTTTTCTCGAAATTTTGATTATATCTTCGCTTGTGAAAATTATGTCATTATACTATATAAACCTTCCTCTTTGCAATAGGAAATTTTCAATTTTTTTGGAGTGGTCAACAATAGGTAATCCGACCCCCTGATTTTATTATTTTTAATATTCTACTTATATTCCTGTAATCTGGACCGATGATCTATGCGTCCGACATTTCACTCCAAACCTTAAGGCTATGTAATAGTTTCCAATGTTTATAGATTCCTTATCGGGAATCGACCTTAAATTCCAATACCAAAAACCAATAAATTTGTAGAGAATTTGATTTCCTACAAGAAAATCACTGACATAATATTATCAACTTTAATAGTTTAGGCGTTGCAGACATTCACAGTTACGGATTACCAAGCAATTAAAAAGTCAAAATTTGCAACCTTGAATTACTCTACCGTCCAATTTTTTTTTTAGAGAAAATATGCTGCTAGGAATGTTTTAAAAGGAAACTATATTCCCTACAAAATACGTTGTATATAATTTTTTCGTATCTAACAAAATAAAACTAGGCAGTTATGTTGTTGAGTACAATTTTAAAAATAGAGACCTCACTCGCTACTCAAACGGCTTTATTTAATATTTCATTAGTATTTAATTACATGAAAATGAGTTACGCAAAAAAATCTTATTACATTTTTAGAAAAGGTGATTTTCGATTTCTGGGAACTCAAAAAGTGTAAATCCATCAAAATCTCAATTTTTTTGCACGATTACAATACTGCGTTACTAAGAAAAAACACCGTATGTGCATTTTTGACTATTTTGAGTTAGATGCATTTTCTTAACTAATTTTTTCTCCTCTTTCCATTGCACTGAAATAACTCAAAATCGTTATTTTGTACATTTCTTTGTTCTTTCTAAGTAGGGCAGAATACTTTTCCATATTTGGTATGGTAAAGTAAAACTGTAAGTAAAAATTCTACTACTTCCCAATTGAGAAAGTTAACCAGAGGCAAGCGGATTTGTTGATCTCTGCTAATTTCAACACTTAGATATAGTTTCAAAGCTCAAGAACCCTAATCTGCGTAAGGAAGAACCAAGAGGGCAAAATACATACAAATACGAATTTGAGCCTTCTGCGTCGATTTTTATGGTTCTTGAGCTTTAAAACTATCTCTACATGCTTGCAATATTCCTTGGGTTTTTTATGTAAATTTAATTTTTCGTGAATCGTTTCGTGAAACGATTCACGAATTAAAAGAGGTGCTAATTGTGGATCTGACCATCATCTATTGGTAGCCAGGTTTATTTATCCATTTGAAGTAGGTTCAAATAAAGCTAAAATTGAACCGCATGAAACAACAGCGACGAAAGTTGAAAATTCTCAGTATAAATTGGAATTGTTACATCAAGAAAGTATAAGAGAACTATATAAAAAACGGTTAGAAATTAAGCTTGATAATACCGAGAAGACGCTGCCCATAGAGGAGAAATACACTAGCATAAAATTGTTAATACAGGAGGCGGCAGGAGAAGCACTGGGAAAGTGTGAACGAAATTCCAAAAACAGACAACCCCCATGGCTTACAGAGGAAGTGCAGGAAATGATTAAGGAAAAAAATAGAGTGTATAAAAGGTTTTTAGGATGTAAATCGGACCAGCATAGGCAAGAATAAAAAATAGAGAACTGGGAAATAAAATAAAAGCAGAAAGAACAAGGTCTGGGAACAGAAATGCCTGCAAATAAATTCCTATATTGGCGGGTCAAAACCAACAGAAGTGTGGCGAACTATAAAAAATCTCAAAGCAAACAATAAAGAATAGTAATTCCCATTAATTACTTTGGATCAGAGGAAACGACTAACCGAAAGTAGAGACGAATTTTTTGATACTGTGGCTGATACAAAAGTTGATTGTGAACCTGGTTTAATAACGACGGAAGAATTAATACAATGTATTAGAGAAATGAAGAACGGTAGAGCACCTGGACCTGGAGCACCTGGAAATATCTCTGCAGAACTGATCAAGTGTGGTGGAGTCACTTTATGGGAAAAAATGAAAGATATGTTAAATGAGTGCCTTACGCAGGAAGAAACGCCAAATGAATGGAAAATCAGCTATATATCGTCATTGTATAAAAGAGGTAGTAGGAAAGATCCGAATAGCTACAGAGGTTGAGTGTAACTACTACGTTAAGTAGACTGTGGGCTAAAATTATTCAAAAACGATTGCGAGAAGAGATTGGAAATACCATTGGAGAAGATAAAAAAAATATTATTTTAAACTTACATATTTATGCTAGATGGCAACGATGAACTATTTTTGGAATGTTTTATAATTCAAGTGGTAAAGTTAGTTCATGAAAATCGCTTTCATACAAATCACCATAATCAATAACTTGGACAATAATTCTTTTATGGTTAGTCTACAAGAATACAAAATTATATAAATGTAATAAAATTTGATTTTATGTAATTTCTATATCATTTCCAAAATATCTTCTTATAGGCCAGTCGACAACGTATTTTTAAAGGACTACTACGTAAATAAATCTCCAATTTTTTAAATACTGGTATTATACATAAAATATTGATAAAATTCTTCCGATTTGGGGCTGAATTTTTTACCATTCTGGTGTTTTGCCGGAGAACTTTAAATTTGTTTTACTATGGCCAATTACAGTTTTTCTGATGGCATTTACAGATTGTTATGATCCTAAAAATATCGGAATTACAATCCATAATCCGTCCTTTTTCCCTAATGAGGGTTTGGTAACCCATCTCTTAACCATGGGAAGTGCAATACACTTCATTTCAAGATGGACTTTCATGTCAATTTACCTCAGTAGTTTGAGCGTTTTACATTAGCAGTAGACACACTTAACTGCCAAAGCTATGATTGCCACCAATTATTATTATTAATAATAATAATTTATAATAATAAAATAAAAATATAATAAATAGAAAATATAATAACAGAAATAATAAAAATAAATTATTATTATTAATAATAATTGGTACCAAATAAATATAAATTAATTTATCACTTTGAGAAATCTTATAACTTTCAAAACTTAATACCAATCTTCACAATAATTCCGTAAAACAAAATAAACTTGTGATACATTTGTACCAACTCTTTTTTATTTATAAACATTAACATAAACATAATACAAAAATTAATTAATAAAAATTTACTAATCTATGAGTAAATAATTGTCATTGCAAGGGAAAATGTTGTCTTTTTTCCACTCGCCTATTCCGTGATTAATTAATATTTCGCCAATGTCAATACCAATGTCGTCAATGTCGAGCAGTTGCACAACGACATGTCCAGGCACAGCTTTAACAACTGCTATCAATTCCACATTGAAGTATAGCTCAAGAAATTGTTTTTCTATTTCGCGATTGGTACCCAATTTATGTTGAATATTGTACATTTTAAATTCGATCGCCTATAATTAAAAAAAAAACTAATAAAAATTGTACTCAACTTGAGAAGTTTTTTACCAAGCTAGGAATTTCGATCAGAACTTTGGGTATATTTCTTACAGCTGACAAAGGCACCCATAATACGCAACCATAATCAATAAAGAATAGCTAAAATAGGACAAATTAACGCTAAAATAGATTTAAAAAAATAAAAATACTTCGGCATGAACTTGATCATTTTTGTCGGGCACTCCAATTTGTCGTACTTGGGCTCGACTCCACAAATAATTCGGATGTGGTGCAACGACCAATTGGTTTTCTACTGGTGTGCGAGTCAAAGATGTGTAAGTTTTAACGATGTGGTATTTGTTCATATATTCATGAAAAGTATGCAGGGATTCGCCTGTAACAAAAAACTTAAAGATTTAAAATATACTGCAAATAATGTGTATTTTACCTGGATGAACATAAGAACCGTTGTCAATATGTGCATAAAATGTTTCTATATCAACTACATGTGTAATCATAATTCTTCTTTCTTCACCTTCACATGGCAAATCTTGCTTGTATTGTGTAACAACCAATTCCTTGGGGGGGGTTTTAAATTTGCCGCCTAAAAATTTGCATAATTGAAACTCTTATCTTTCAAATCCTAAACACTGAAAAAATAACAAGACGTGGGATTATACAGGCTGTTTCAGAAAACACTTCACAAGCCATAATTACCTATTGATTGTACAAATATTCCAGAAGCATTTTATTAAAAAAATAAACTTAATGTTAATAAATATTTTATTTGTTTTTTCTAACAAATATTGCATCCAAAGACATCATTGGACTTGGAAAAAAATTCTCAATTAGAATAAATTAAAAAAATATAAAGTTGACGTTGAAAAATCAAAATTAGGATCTCTTGGTAGTATTTGTAAATCATTTCTTTTGTTTAACGCGCTTGTGGGACGCTTTCCGAAGCGGCATGCATAACAGTGTAAAATAACCAAATTAAGAATGTGAAGAGCAAAAATGGAATGCATGTGAATTTAGAATGTGCAGTAATACCTGTACGTGAAGTCGAGTTATAAGATGATGTGCGATGTTTCGATGTACTCTTAATATTTTGATTGTACCAGTAAGCGTTCCAATTTTGTTCCATTAACATTTCAGACGAATCTACATATACACAAGTCATACAAAAAAATTTGCAATGGTAAAATAAATTAGAAACTTAAAAAAAGTTGACATACCAAAAGAAATATTATTGGTTAAACCAAGATCTTCAAAAAAGTCTGTTCTCTTGTTTACAAGACGAATGGCCCTGATTTCTCTTACTAAAATGTTAGCAATACTTTCACCATTTGCCATTTTAAAATCTATTCCATAAGATTTTCTAAAAACGTCATTATAAAATTTTTCACTGCAATTAAAAAATTGTTACCTTAAGCTGCAATAATGTCTGGAGATAAACTGAAAATGTACTTTCAGGATATTTCCACAATGTTGAACAAAAGCAGAGTGACTGATGCGTTCCCATTGTCTGCCAGGACAGTTTGAATAGGAATTTATAGGATATAGCTAGAAATTTTTATTTTTAATACAAAATTCTAATCACCGTTTTCTTACAAGAAATAGAGCAGCCGTAAATTAGGTAATTATATCATCCCTATTAATTACCTAATTAAAATTTTCGGTATCAATCGCTTCATCAAAGAGAGTTACATATTAAACAGGGTCTACAGCAGAGATGAGCAATCTGTTTTTTACAACAGGCCAGCTGCAATTTTAAAACTGTTACAAAGGCTACAAAATACACCTAACCTTAAAAGTCAAATTGTAAAATCTTTGAAGGGCCGCACGAGAAAGTGTGGCGGGCCGCGGATTGCTCATCCCTGGTCTACAGCATCTCGCTCACCCCACCATTAATGAGCCAAGATGAGGATCCCCAGTCTCTTTAAACCAGAGCACCTTGTAGATAAAATATTATTTTAAACTTACATCTGCTAGATGGCAACGTTGAGCTATCTTTGGATAGTTGTATAATTCAAGTGGTAAAGGTCTTAGTTCATGAAAATCCTTTTTATATAAATGACCGTAATCAATAGCTTGGACAATAATGTTTTTATGGTTGGTCTACAAGAATACAAATTTATATAAATGTAATAAAACTTGATTTTCGTTTAATCAAGTAGTCAAACATGTAATTTCTTTATCATTTCCAAAATATCTTCTTATAGGCCAGTTGACAACGCAGTTTTAAAAGACTATTAAGTAAATAAATCTCTCCAATTTTTTAAATACTGGTATTATACATAAAATATTGATCAAATTCTTCCGATTTGGGGGCTGAATTTTTTACCATTCTGGTGTTTTGCCGGAGAACTTTAAATTTGTTTTACTATGGCCAATTACAGTTTTTCTGATGGTATTTGCAGATTGTTATGATCCTGAATTACAATCCATGATCCGCATTTTTAAAGTGCTGTTACGTAAATAAATGGGGGAAAAATCAAATAAATTTTATTATATTTATTAGGACCTCTGAAATACATATTTATTTTGAACTCTTCAGCGATCCCGGATTTTGCCGCCACAGTGAAAAAACCACGTGAAGAATGACATTTTTAGGAATATTCGTGAATATTTCGGTTTAAGTGCATGTTCGAGCAAAATATCAAGTTATTGAAAATAAAATAGAATCAATTATTTAGAGCCCCCGCAGACTACAGACTTTCTATCGGCCGATAGTTAGTCGGTTTCTTAATCAGTATGAAGCGGTATGCAAGTGCGCAAATTATAACGATTCGGTATCGGCCGACACTTGCATACCGCTTCATACTGATTAAGAAACCGACTAACTATCGGCCGATAGAAAGTTTGTAGTCTGCGGGGGCTCTTAAAGAAAAGATATTTCCGTTTTCTGGGTAATTGAGCGGTTACGGAATTACAGCCACCAAATTTACCTACAAAAGTTAGGTGACTATGAAGTGACTATGCAACTGCAGAAGTTGAAGGGGGCGAGACACGGAGGGATTGTCTGCATATTGTTAATATATTTTTGAAAGCGGTACGAGTTTGGGTCGACGTGAAATTATATTGTGGAATCTTGATTGTCAATATTATTGAAGAGATATCGAGTACATTACACGATTAAACATTACACAATATTGACAACTATTCACTCTAAATTCAGTAGTCTTGTATTTATGTAAGGTGACCAGGTTTTTTAAACGCGAAAGCAGTACATTCAGATTTTTTAAACGCGAAAGCAGTACATTGGACGAATATTTTTCATTTGAATGCATTTTTTTTAATAATGTATCATTTTCTTTTAAAACATTACAAAATTCTTGACAGTACAGACTATCTCAAAGAAGTACTGTACTGCTTTAAGCAGTACGTCTGGTCACGTTAATTTATGGGACATATTTTATATAAAATGTCATCTTGAGACAAAGCCTATTGTGCAGTTATTTTACTGTGTATATTTTGCTTGGAAGTAGCTGACAATGTATAAAAAAGTGAAAACAGCCTGGAATAAATATTAATATCTTTATTAGAACTTTAAAAAGACATACCAACTTTTATTATTTTTTAGAAGTTATTCCTCCCGTGTTTTTTCCTATGGCGACCAAATTCGGGATCGCTATAGACGGTACAACATTAGTATGCCTTTTTACAGGTTCTAATAAAGATAATAAAGTTTATTCCAGCTTGCCCCCATTTCTTTATGCAGTAAAACACTTGTCGACTGGCCTATTGAGTTAACATTGGAATATAAATAAATGTAGATAATTTTGATTTAATATGGGAGGAAGAATTAATGTTGTAGAACATGGAAAA
The DNA here is from genome assembly GCA_932274525.1 of Podabrus alpinus. Lineage (NCBI taxonomy): Eukaryota > Metazoa > Arthropoda > Insecta > Coleoptera > Cantharidae > Podabrus > Podabrus alpinus. Next base: position 9,569,731 of record OW026455.1, read on the forward strand.
ATAAATGAAACTTACAATATACCAATCGATTACTTCTACACGTAGCCATAAATCGTCAATATTTATACAAAAAAAGTTACCCATTTCTTTTTTAGCTTCAAATTTGGAAGAAAACGGAATAAAATGTTTGTTCTTGTAAAATGTATCCATTGAGTCTGCTAAACTGTTAAAATTTGTAAATTATATAAAAAGAACTTTCTTACTGCACTTACTCGTCAATGAACGTATTTATCTCATTTGCAACTTGTATATAAAATAATCCGGGGCTTTTGATATCACTGATCATAAAGAAATCGTCATGATTTGGTTCCAGAGCTTCCGGGACAACTGGAAAAATATTAAAACTTGTTTGTAAAACCAAAAGAAATTCACACATATCAGCATTATCGTTTGCATAATAAAGTTTTTGTCTTACCCAATTTGGAATCTACCTCTTCGTTTTCCTGTATCATTCTATAATCGCTTTTTTCACTCCAAGGTTCTTCTATTTCCTCTTCACTGTCTGTCCTGAGGATACTTTTCTTTTCTTGAGAAAGTTTCATAGAAGACGGTTTCATAGAAATGTCTGGCATCCGAGCCCTTGGAATGTTCCGCCTATGTCGTTCTTCTATAGACATAATATTTTTTCGTTTTAATTGATCAACAATATTTTTGCCTTTTTCTTTATTATTTTCAGGAGCCTTAGATTCCCACCAAGAACTGTTTTCCAGTGTCGGCATCATAAACGTTTCATTATCTTCACCTTCTGTAAAGTCAGGAGTATGTGACACTTGATTTGGTGTTTTCTTGATCCGATTATTAGAACGATATACCGATTTAGACTGCTGCACTGCACTATAATAAGTTTTCGAATTGGACGATTTTGATAGTGCTGATGCGGATTTCAAAGATGGTGAAGCGCTTTTATATGTTTCAAAATTTGCACTTTCCGAGTGTTGCTTCCAAGTGTGTTGGGGGTCTAATAATTTTTTTTGGCCTGACACCGATTCCAATGACGGTGAAGCAGTTCTAAATGTTTCAGATTTTGTACTTTCCAATTGCTCCTTTAAAGTTTGTTGAGTGACTAATAACTCTTTTGGTTCAGAAACCGATTCCAATGATGGCAAAGCACTTGCAAGTTTTTCAGAATTTACTCTTTCCGATTGATCCTGACAAGTTTGTTGAGGGTCTAATAACTCTTTCTGTCTAGAAACAGACTCCAACGGTGGTGAAGCACTTTCAAGTTTTTTGGGATTTTCACTTCCCGAATGTTTTAATGGCACATTTTTATGAATGTCTTGATCACAAATTTGAGGGTCAGGTAATCTTGTTCCTTTAGTTTGTCGTTGTTTCTTATTCGGTAAAGCCTTATATGAAAATTTTTGTGAAGTACATGAAGATGATTTCAATGATGTCCAACTGCCAAACTGTTTAGAATTTGTTTTACTTGCATAATCTGGATAAAAGAAATTTGAATCAACCGATTTAGAACTTTTATTCTCTTCAATTTCGTTGTTATTTCGCTTTAAAATATCCGCATAATTTCTTGTTGGTTCTTTCCATGTTTGAGCATTTTTATCTGGTATGACATCCTGTTTTTCTACTACATTCGTGAAGTCAGATACAATTTGTACATTTTTTGTGTTAGACGGAATTTGTGCAAAGTTATATTTGCACTTTGAACGCACTTGAACTGGCTTATTAATTTCATTATTCGAGAAATCGGAAGACGAAATAGTTTTCTCTCTGGCTTCTTCTTCGTTACTTTCATCATTTTCCGTTGCAATTACTATCTGGTTACATGAGGTTTCAAGTTCTTCTTCAGCCTGGTTACAAACTTTTGTTTCAATTTCAGATATATCCTGAATTTTCAGTTGTTCATCACAAAGATCAGAATTTTCAGACAAGGAAGGGAGCGTACCATTCAACGTTGTATGTTCAATTGAAGGCAAATTTGGAATATCGATAAGCGAAAATGAAGTTTTTAAATTGCTAGATTCTTCAAGAGCAATCATGCTTGTATTATCGTTGGGCAATACAGGAATCGGAATCTTGAGAAATTTTTGTAAAATTAAGTTAACTTGTAAAATAGTCATCTGGCTATCATATTGATATTGACAAATGTTGTCAATATAATTGGAGTCATCTTTGGATGCTTTAAGGCCTTCCAAAACTCGAGTGTTCTAAAAATTATTAAGTGTCGCTACAATATAGAGAACTGAGTCAGTGTACTACTTACATTGTTTGCTATTTCATTTATTAGTTTTAGTGTTGTTTGGCTTTCTATTTGTACGCACTTTCGCCTGTAGACAGCGGTTGACGTTACCGTATCCATTTTTGTTTAAGAATAATTGGTAAATTTACAAAAACTTATCACGAAAACGTAACCTAACATTTACAACAAAGCCATGCAACGATAAACAAACTGCATAATGGTGCTAAAATATCCTACGCATGCGTGGCTCAAGGGGTCGCAAGCACAAGAGATTTAATGGCGCTTTAGCCACGAGTTATGTATACTAAAAAATAAATGCCGAAAAGAAAAATTGAAATAAACAGGATTAAATTATAAAAATTGAAGTGGCAGTTAAAAAGCGCATTGCAAAAGATAACAGTGTATGCAAAATTACTTTGTAATTATGCAATTTATAAAATTGTCTATTAATCAATGCTATTAATGTATCCCATTACAAATGATAACAGTGGTTGCCATGTTGCCAAGTGGTTGCTATACGCTAGTTGCGTAGCTCCCAAAAGCGTACGAAGCGCCGTCTCGTGGATAAATTTTGTCAAAACTGGGATGGCCGAATGTTCATGTTTATATGGTAATATTAGCAAAAATATTAATTATTTTTATTAATTTAAAATATTTTATTATGTAATAATTATTATAAACTGTACTAGTCGATCCTTTAAGTTTATGCTGGTACATAACCAAGATGAATTTTACTATACCTATAAAATAAAATAAACAATGATGTTTTGTTATCAAAATTTACAAGTTGCAACTAGCGTATAAACCCAAGTGTTTAGTTGAAATAATTCGCTTTTCACATTATGAATTCAGTCCAGTTACTATTCAATGTGCTTATCAAAATATAAATATTATTGATTTTTTTCGTGGTAAATCGTTATCAAAAGGCAAGTAAATATAATTACAATACAAATTCTGTGTTGATTGCGAAAAAGTGCTTAAGTCATGTTTTTGCAAAATTGGGGTTTTGACTTATTCAGAGAGAGAAAAACTCGCTCTTTCTTTTGGTATAATTGCCTAAGTCATAGCGTACATATTAAGGCAGTTATTTAATAGAATACCTTTCGCCTAAGTCGAAAGTAATCAATTTAATTGGTGTAATTTTCAGTTTTTCTCAATAATTATTTAGTTATATGCCTGTAATAACATTACATTTAATAATAAACTTGCAAAACAAAATTATATCCCTAAAAAAGGTTCCTCAGTAAACCAAATTCAATTTTGCCCATAATTTCTTTTTGCCATTATCTCAGTTTGACAAATATTGACTTAAGCACTTTTTCGCAATCAACACAGAATTAATCTGGTAAGGTCTTCCAGGAAAGCGATAAAATGTTAAATCAGGATTCTTATTCTCTGATTTATTGCATCCAACTACACAACAATACCTTTTTGCACTCATTTTTAAATCAACTTTTCTATGTGAATCTACTACTTATGTCAATTTTTAAATCACATAAAAATTTCAGAACTACCAACCATAATGCTATTAAGTTATATAGGGCATATAGAATATTATTTAAATTCAAATTTACTTCTTAATTCTAATTCTTACTGTTTAATTCGTAATTAAACTAATACTTGTATTTAAAACCGTTTGCGCTCACCATCCTATTATATACTTTTTAGGTCGTTTATTATTTTTAAAACTATATTAAAACTGTTCCAATTATATAGAAATCTATTAGCTCAAACCATTACCAATTGCCCGGATTAACAGAGTTAATCCCAAAATACAACATCTTCTCTCTTCGTTTTAGTATGTTAACCTTTCCGGGGCTTTTGTAGTCCGAGAGCTACGTCTTACTGGTATTGGTGTACCGACCGATTCTTCTGCAATGTCACTGGCCGGTTCAGGATCTGGCTCGCTTTCGATCAGTCGCTCTTCATTTGGATTGCTAATTTCCCTGGGATTGGTAACTGCTTCAGGCAATACTCTATTTTCTTCTAACGATCTTTCCGCACTTCTTGTTACCGGTGGTACTATATGTCTTGAATTGGTTGTTAGCGTCTCTTCCTCATCTTCTAAATAAGACTTTCGCAAGCTATTCGCATGTTTGTGTAATAACTTTTCTCTGACCATCACTAGGTACGTTACCCCACTTATCACCTTGAAGATCACTCCCTCTTCCCATTTGGTTACTGAATTCGGACCTAACGCGGATACCAGTACTTTTTCCCCTACTGCAAATAACTTTGGACTTCTATATTCTTCGGATTGTTTTACGTTTATTTTGCCATTGGATGGTCGCAGCATATCCAATCTTGTTCTCGGTTTACATTTGAATATTAAATCATTTGGGGCCATTCCCGTTGTGATGTTGGGAGTATTTCTGTATGCAAATAAGAAATTCACAACCTGTTGTTCCAGTGACAAACTTGACTTGCCTAATAGGTATTTATTTAAGGCACTTTTTACATTTTGTACGTGACGTTCTGCTAACCCGTTTGATTGTGGATGATATGGAGGAGACTTCAATGCACTAATCCCATTTACCTGGCAAAACTTTTGGAATTCCATCGAGTTGAACGGCGGCCCATTGTCGCTTACGACTGTTTCCGGAATCCCCATGATCGCAAATGTTGTTTTCAGTTTCTCAATCGTTTTCACGCACTCCGTCCCCTTGTACATCGCGTGTATATCCAACCATTTGGATTTACTGTCCACTATAATTAAAAATGTTTTACCTAGAAAATGAAAAAAATCAATATGTACTCTTTGCCATACTTTTTCGGTTTTTGGCCACGATACTAAGTTTGCTTCTTTGGTATTGTTGTGGGTAAGTTGACATACTCGACATTTACTAATCCGTATTTCGATATCCTCGTTGAGACGTGGCCACCATACTGCCGATCTTGCTAGCATCTTACATCTGACCATTCCCACATGTTCTGCGTGTAACAACTCCATAACTTTATTTCTCAACGATTCTGGTATAACCACTTGACTACCCTTCAATATACATCCATTATCGATCGACAATTCGTTACGCCTGACGAAAAATGGTTTCAGTAATTCATCCGAAACTTTACTTGGCCAACCTCGGTAACAGAAATCCTTAACTTTTACCAGTACGGCATCTCTAGCGGTCATCCTTGCTATTTCTTCACTTTCCAATGGTATATCCTCGGTTAAATTAAACGAATTTATGGATGATTCGACATTAGTTGTGTCCTTCAATGGTAATCTCGACAATGCATCGGCTTCTGACATTAGTGACCCCTTCTTGTATTCGATATTATAATTATACGTTGCTAATATTAGATTCCACCGAATTAACCTTGATGCCGTCATTACCGAAATTGCTTTATCTGGATTAAACAGGACTTGCAACGGCTGATGATCCGACAACAGCGTAAACTTTCTTCCATAGATATACTTGTGAAACCTTTTTACCGCAAACATTATTGCCAAAGCTTCACGCTCAATTTGCGAATAATTCTTCTCTGCCTTGGACAACGTACCCGACGCAAAGAAAACTGGCTTATCTACCCCATTTATACGATGACTTAATACGCCACCTACCCCATATGAACTGGCATCACACGCTACCACGATCGGTAATTTCGCATCATAATGTACCAATACGTTGTTTTGGCAAATCTGGTTTTTACTCCATTCGAAACATTCTTCGCATTCCGATGACCATGTAAACTCCATATTTCGTTCCAATAACCGATACAACGGCCGAAGCTGTGATGATAACATTGGTACAAACTTCGAATAGTAATTTAAGAGACCCAAATACGCCCTCAGTTGACTCACATTATCTGGTCGAGGTGCTTCCATTATTGCCCGAATCTTGTCGTTGGTTGGATGAATACCTTCTCTATCGATCCGATGCCCCAAATATTCGACGCTATTTTCAAAAAACTTACATTTTGCGAGATTTGCTATTACTCCGTACTTCTTTAATCGATTTAGGACCGTGTCGACCAACATCTGGCATTCGTTCATATCTTTGCCTGCAATCAAAATATCATCGAGGTAACAATTAACCTTTGGTATTCCTATCAATATGCGGTCCATCACTGACTGGAAAATGGCCGGAGCGCTAGACATTCCGAACGTTAACCTCGTATATCGAAACAAACCTAAATGCGTATTAATTGTTAACAATTCTTGAGATGCTTCTGCAACTTTGACTTGCGTATACGCTCCTGTCAAGTCAATGACCGCAAATACAGTTCCCCCTGCCAACGAAGCAAATATATCATCTGCTGTTGGTAATGGGTACTGATCTTGCACTAGAACTTTATTCACTGACACACGAAAATCCACACAAATCCGAATATCCCCATCTTTTTTTGGAACGACTACGATCGGCGATGCCCAATTGCTGTTCTTGATTGGTTCTAAAATCCCTGCCATTACTAATGCCTTCAGCTTTTCTTCTACCTTCGGTCGTAAAGCGTATGGCATATTGTATGCTTTTCTAAAAATTGGTTGCGCTCCTTCCTTGATTTTTAGATTAACCTCAAATTCCTTGATCGGGTTAACTAAACTACCTTCGAACACTGCTCCAAATTTTTCTTTTAACTTATCCACTGCTGTTGAAACGGACGCCACCTTAAAATTTTCTTGCCAATTTGGGAACAAAACATCCAACCAATTCCTACCCAACAGTGGTACGAAACTATGATGAGTTTTCACTACTACCAACGACAACTCATACTTCCGATCTTCTTTAACCACTTGAACTGTGCTTTCACCTAACGCCTTTATCTCTTGACCTGTTACCGCTGTTAAACTAAATGGTACCTTGTGTAATTTGACATTTGAAAACTTTTCGAAAAATATCCTTGACGGCATGATTGTTTTGCATGCCCCTGTATCGACCTCAAACTTAATTACTTCGTTGTTTATTCTCAGGTTAATTTGATGCGGTACATTGTAATTTGGTCTCCCAATCATATTAACGTTGTACAATGGATACAATTCTTTATTATTAACACTCTTACATGAATATATCATATCTGGATTACCTCGATTATTTCCCTGTCGTATATCTTGACGTTGTTCCTGGTCTTCTTCTACTGCCCCGATTGCGGCTTTCACTCGACACATTTTTGCGGCATGTCCTATTCTTCTGCATTTAAAACATTTCCACGATTTTGCCAAACAGGTATTTGGACTATGTTGCCTGCCACATCGGAAACATTTTTCAATATTATCACGACCAAAACCACCTTTTTCCTGATCACCACTTACTTCCGTTATTAAGGAACTGTTCGAAGATTTTTTTACGACTTGTCTTCCCGTGTATTGATTTCTGGTGCCACCGACGTAATGTATCTCTTCTTTCCTGCTCATAACTTTTACTTGCTTATCTGCCATTTCGAATTTTCCTGCTATTCCACAAGCCGCTGTAAACGTTAACTCTGATTCCGCAAGAAATTTTCTTTGCAATCCCTCTGATTGGACGCCCACCACTAACTGATCTCTTAACGCTTCATCCAAAAATGTTTTAAAGTTGCACGAGCTAGCCAATTTCCGTAATTCCACTTCGTATTCCGCTATCGACTGATCTGGTTTTTGATGACATTTGTGAAACTTGAATCTTTCGCCAATTTCCGATTTTACTGGCGAATAATGTTTTTTTAATATTGTCACCATTTCACTAAACGCTATCGATCCTGGTATTTTTGGCGCCACTAAATCTTTTAATGTTTTATATATTTTCGATCCCGCCAATGTTATGAATAATGAAGTCTTCATTTCTTCTTCAACTGCGTTGACAACAAAAAGATGCCCAATTCGTTCACAATAGCATTCAAACTCTTCCGCGTCACCTTCAAACTGTTCGATCGACCCGATTAAACCTGCCATTCTCGTCGCCAATATTATATACTTTTTAGGTCGTTTATTATTTTTAAAACTATATTAAAACTGTTCCAATTATATAGAAATCTATTAGCTCAAACCATTACCAATTGCCCGGATTAACAGAGTTAATCCCAAAAAATACAACACATCCCAGTTACGATAAATTTGGCCACCAGGGCAGCGCCACTTGAGCTACGCAACTAGCGTATATCGACATGTAGACTACGTGCCAAAGCTCAAAAGCAGTGGCGGCTCGTGAGAAATATGTTTGGCTGTTCTGCATTATAAAAAAGGGAAGGTATCAGTAAAATGCTAATCTCAAAAAATAAACTTACTTATTGCACGTTTTTAAGCATTAATGGCGTGCGCCGGTGCTTGCTTGTGGCAAACTTAACTTGAAATTCAATATTCCCGAGATAAATTTTTTTACTATTGACAATATCGAAAGACACAAACGGAAAACAAAACAATGCGTTCTTACGATTACAGCCACAAATCCATTTGTTCCGTAAATAAATATTCGTATTAAATTGTCTTTTATACATTTTACCTCGACTTGTATATACCGGCAATTTCTTATCACTAATTGTTCTTGATAACTAAATTTAAAAATTACATTCATTTTTAAAAACGACCTTCTTCGTAAGAGATTTTAAAAACGACTAAATAAAATGCCTTAGTTAGCTTATCACGTCATAATAATTCTGCATATTTGTTATTTTAAAAATAGAACTTATACTTTGTAATTTAAACAGCCCTTTGTGTTCGGTTTGAAATAAAACAAACGACGCAAACATTTTTGTAACAATAAGTTTTATTTGAGCGCACAAAAAGTTTTGTAATTATTGTTAACTAATTTTCGAAAAAATCCTATTTTTACGGGTTATTATGAGAGAAGCTGAGTTAATAAATAATATGAGTAATGTTAGTAAAAACCTAAGTCCAAATTTCTTGATCTACATTTTATTACAGAAAATTATAGTTTGAGATTAAATTGTTTTACAATGCAGAAAAATCTCAAGTCCAAAATTATTATAAAATTTTATTAGGATTAGGAATATTAGTAAATTCATAAGCATTCATTTTATCTAGTAGGTATAAAGGACATTATATCCATAATTTCAATTAAAGTTTATAATACAAGATCTTTCTTTAAAATATTATTGCATGAAATGCTAGCACCGGTAGCTGCGTTTCAATGCAGCCACAGTACATTCGACTGTACATTCGATGCGTGTACGTATCACGAGCTTTAAGAATTATTATTGTATAAAAATACATAAATTTTAATTTTATGCATTCATAATTTTATTTAAAGTTGCAAAATCTGTCAAAAAATAATTTAACTACTGTTTTGCTATAAATATGTGCAAGAAACTTGGTGTAATTAAAAGTTTTTAAAAAATTTATTGCTTATGCCCTAATTATTTCACTGCAATTTGTTTAACAATTGATGAACTAATATTAAAATTAGTTTTTCTTTTCAAAATTCGAATTGTAAACTACCTCGAAACAAAATCATAAAAGATATAGGTACCACGTAAAACTATACCAATTTTGCTATAGCATTGTAGTCTGCGTTTCATTACAGCTCCGCTGCGCACAAGTGTATAGCGTTCAAGTTAGTCAAACATTTTGATAGCGGACTGGACGTGTATTTATTATTACACTATTTATGTGACTAACTGTTAAATTATAACTGATATGCTAGCGAAAATAAGAAACACGCTTTCAAAGCTAAGCTGATAATGCACCATTCTTTATAATAATTTAAATCTGATTAAGGTTATAATTATATAATTAATTATGCAAGTATTGGTATTTTTATTGTTATTTTTGGTGGTTCTGCAGCTCCTATGGTAGAACCGCCACTGCTCAAAAGTTATACAATGCGCGACGGAGGACCCAAGAGGGCGAAATACATACATATGAAATGCTACGTAAAAACATTAGCTTAGCGCGAAAATTTAAAAAATGTAAATAAGGCTAAAATAGCCTTAAAGAAGGCTAATTGTTATTTATATTATGAAATAATACTAATACCATTTAATAATAAAACGCGAAATTTGTGTAAAACTGTCAAAACGAAAGCAAAAATTCAACGAATGTTTTCTAGTTGGGCTTTTTAGTATTTGGATTCGTTTTCGTTATTGCGCCGATGACAGTATAACTTTTGACCTTTGGCAGGAGCTCTACCGCCTACACGTCGCACAGTGGGGCAAGAGAGCTAAAACGTGCTATTAAATCAAATACCATTTGAATGGATTTCTAAGTTGGTTATATATTTTCAGGGTTGTTAGTAGTATTTAAAAAAATCGATAGATACAATTTTATCATATTCCTTAACCGAAAAACAGCTTATTCAACAAAATTTTTTTTAGATCGCCCTGTATGAACTGCTTCCAAAAATAAACAAAATTGCATCTAGTGAAGCGATTATAGTATTATATCGATTAGGTATATCTAAATAAAATTTTTTCTTTCGTGTATTTTTTATTAAAAAATATTAATTATAAAAGTATTATTTATTAAAAATAATATAAAAATAAAAAGTATTATTAATTTTTTTATTAATTAACGCTTACCGAAAACAAAATTAATCTACAAAATCTCCGAATATGTTATCATCATAATCCTCATCATCTTTACTGTTATCATAATCATTATCCCGATTACGAATGACCATGACCGTTGGAGATTTCAATAATCCTAGTGCTTCTTTTGGAATGTGTTGGATTTTTCTCTTTTCTAGTTTTCGTTTGCTAGTGATTACGAGATCGGAACTCAATAAAAAAAAGTGAAAAATATCAGTATTCGTATTTTCCCGATTGCATTTTCTGGAGTAATGAGTAATTATCCTTTAAATTTTTTTGGACCACCCTGTATGAATTGCTTCCGAAAATGAACAAAATTGTATCTAGCGAAGAGATTTGTAAAATTTGGTACAATGTTTAAACGCGACTGTTTTCTTATACTCAATACCCATTAGGGAAAAAAATCAAAGCTCAATATGCTTTAAAACATAACCAAAAAGCCCAAAAACTAATTAAACTTCAGATTTCAACAATACTGTTCCGTAGCGTACTTTTATAAATTACATGCTCTTTAATACAAGTTTAGAATTACTAAAATGTCACAATATACTTCAATTTCAAAGTTTCAAACTAAATACAGTTAAAGCTCCTTATTCACGGTTTCGTTATTCGCGTTTTCAGTATTCGCGGGTTTAAAAAATGCAACCACTTCTTGTATTCGCGGTTGAAAATTTCGTTATTCGCGGATCAAAAACTAACAATATACAATGTTTGTACTACTTCAAAGATTTATAATTAAAATTACAATTTCGCACTTTTAAAATGATATCTGCTGTGTATTTTATCTAAAAGAATTCAGACACTTGCATTGCAAAATTGTGTTGAAACATACTTACCAGAAATGATATCATACATTTTTTCTAAAGAAATGCTTATTATTAACAAATCTAAAAGTGATTCGCAAGATATTCAATTACAAATTAACACCACTCTCCTATCAAAACAAACAAGTAGGCGTCCAAGTATTTATAAAGAGAAAATATTATTGTGGCTAAACCTAACGTTCTTGGACAAAAGCAAAATTTTTTCCGACAAGGTGCTATCATTTGATATAAGCTGTCTTGGCCGCTATCGTACTTGTTGAATTGTTCAACTTGCCATTCGTTGCATGAACTTTGATTAAAAAACACGTGTCTCTTGCATTTATTTTGATATATTTTTATTTTATTTTCTAACCTTGGAACGTATCCCCTATATTCCCATACAAATTACCATTCCATATTCACGGTTTCTGTATTCGCGGCATAGTTATGGAACGTATCCCCCGCGAATAAGGAACTTTAACTGTATTTCAATTCTTAAAAATGCTTCCGGTAGAGAAAAATCGCGCTAATCCGGGTCACGGAGGGCCCACCGAAAATTTAGTAGTGTTCTAGTGTGCGTGGGTTAGTGGTGTATTCATACATGATGGAGAGGAATCTCTAAATTGCATTTAATTTTTTCATTTAATAGTACGTTTTGGCTCTCTTGCCCCACTGTGCGGCGCCCCGAAAGGGTAGGTTTTGACGATGGATTACCCTCCTTATCGAATGCACACCCAAAAAATCGAAGAAAAATGCGCTAAATTTACGTACTTTCAAATTGATTTTTCTCGAAATTTTGATAATACTTTCTCAAGTGAAATTTTTACAGTATACTTTATAAACCTTCCTTTTTGCTATTATAGGAAATTTTCAATTTATTTGGAGTGGACACCCTTAGGCGTCCGTCCCCTAAATAGTTAATTAAACGTGAAAAAATATTTATTGATATTAAGCTTTCGGCACTGCATGTACCTTCACCAGATGTTTATAATACATTTGATGATGGTACCATAACCATACAGTACCGAAAGTTTATGAACAATAAATGTTATTTCACGTTTAATTAACTATTGAATTTAAAAGTTTTAATTATATTACAGTTTTCAATAGTTAAAAGTCTTATATTTATAAATATTAATTAATATAATTTACCAAATTATAAACTAAACTAAAATTCTGACTTTCCGAACAAAACTTAATTTTATTAATTATATTTTTTAATTTTTTACATAATTTCACAGTAAATCTATGAAAAAATTTATATTTTTAATTTTTAATGTTTAGCTAAATATTTTTAAGAATAAGTTCATAGTAGATCATCTAAAATTTAAGTGATCCCATTATAAATATGCGCCGAGCTCTTTTACTTTCTTATTAAAAAAAATCATAAAGAACCGCTTAAAATCCTATCAGGATAAAATTTTGATATCAGCTTGCTCAGTTAAGAGAACCAACATTTTTCAAATCACATAGCCAGCTGATTCTTAGTGAACTGTTTTGAATTTGTTTCGAAAATTATGATCTAAATTTGTTACAGGCAGAAGATAGTCCAAAAGCAATTAAATTAACATCTCGTGAACGAAGGTTCATTAGATTTGCTTCGGTGCAATATGACGGGCAGCTATACATGACACCAGAAGACTTTTTAGAATCCGTAGTTGAAGCAGAACCTAGACGTAAATTCTAATTAAACAAATTTTGAGCTATCACTAATTTTGCATTTTAGCTCGCCTAAAGAGGAAGCAGTTGACTTTAGAAGACATGAAGTACATGAAAGAAAATACCCCTGCGCTGACTCAGGGTTCGCCCAGATTGTTTAGGAACCTCAGAAATAAAGGTAGTTCTTCAATTAATGCTTCAATAAAATATTTTTAACTTTGAACTATGCATTTAGTTTGTATTGTATGATGGGTTCATTATCTTGGTTTCTTTAGGGATAATTTCTTATACCGAGTATTTGTTTTTGCTGTCAGTACTCACGAGTAAGTAAAACTAAATGCACTTATAGTAGGTAATGAATTTGAATTTTTTTTTTAATTTTCAGAGCCCCAATCTGGTTTCCGAATTGCCTTCAATATGTTTGATACAGATGGTAACCAACGAGTCGATAAAAATGAATTTCTTGTTGTAAGTTAATTAATATTTTTATTTCTATTTATTAATTTGTAGAAATATTGAGCAGGTGCGTAAATTATTGGCAGGAAAGCATAAAGACGATGCCGAAACAGTGAGTTAGCTAAAATTTGCCAGCGCGAGTTCTTTAAGCCTAACAAGCATTATTTGTAATGTTATTTTTGGTCTTCGGTGTTGTTAAATTAAAAAAAATCGTTTGTGTTATAACTCTCGCTTATGTGAATATTTACATCCGATTTTCTCTCAATTTTTAACGGCAACTGGTCCGGTGTGTACGCGCTCGGTTAGAACAAAGAGAATATTGTGATGTTCAACATAAGTAAGGGTCAATTGTATTGTGTGAAATTGATACTTAACATTTACGTCTGATGGGTTCTTGTGTTTTGTTGGTTAACTAGTGTTGAACTGTTTTAATTAATTTTTGTCTATATTTTCCTATTAATTTTACTATATGTAGATGGAAAAAATATTCAGTCATGCTTGGAAAGGAAAACGTGGCATGGCTATCGAAGAAAACACAAACGTCAAATTTCCCAATGAAGATTACGTAGATGATGAACAAGGCTTGCAAAGACGGCATGCAGTGGATACAACTTTAATTATTCACTTTTTTGGGCCTAGAGGAATAGACGAGCTGAAGTTTGAAGGATTTAGAAGGTTTATGCTGGATTTACAGACGGAAGTATTGGAACTGGAGTTTAGTGAATTTTCAAAAGGTCTTCCAACGATATCTGAAATTGATTTTGCCAAAATCCTATTGAGGTACACGTATCTTGATACAGATCAGTATGATATGTATTTGGACAGATTATTAGATCGAATTAAAGATAGTAAAGGAATTACGTTCGAAGAGTTTTACATTTTTTGCCAATTTCTTAATAATTTGGAGGATTTTAGTATTGCAATGAGGATGTACACTTTAGCTGATCATCCAATATCAAAAGGTATAATTTTCGAAATTACTAAAGCTCTACTAATATTACAGAATTTAATTTTTCAGATGAATTTCACCGAGCTGTAAAAATATGCACCGGTACAAGTTTAAGTCCACATCTTGTCCATACAGTTTTTTCAATTTTTGATGAAGATGGGGATGGTTTATTAAGTTACCGTGAATTTATTGCCATTATGAAAGACCGCTTGCATAGAGGTTTTAAGGTAAGTTACACACACGCATTACTTTTATATTATTGGGTTAAAAACCAATAGGTATGGGTTAAGGTGCTAAAGGCTCGAGATTTCCCGTAAATTATTGTTTCAAGTAAGGAAATGAAATGAAGGTGTAAAATTGATTCAACAAATACATATCATATGTACCCAAAAATAATTGATAACCCTTAAGAGAATGGCTTTCAAGAACTACGGTACTGTTTATAGTTTACTTATGATAAGGTAATATGTTGCAAAATTGCATACATTCTATAAAACCTTATCCAAACAACAGAAAGCTTATCTTTATCATGCCGAAATAAAACCCACTTGCATATCAAAACAGATGATTAGTTTACAATACACAATAATCAATTGGCTTCAATTTCTTAATTTTTAATTAAGACATTACTGATACAAGAATCTCGTATTAATAAAAAATGGAAGGATACAATCAAAAATTGCGTAATAGAAATTTAAGTCTTTAAAAATTACATGTATTTATAATTGTTGTACTATGTAGTTTTTGGGTTATAATTAAATAAGCAAACTTTTTCAGTCGTCTCCAAAGAACGAAGGTTGGGATGCTTTCAAGAACTGCATTAAACAAGAAATGAAAACTCCTACCTAAATTTAACAAACTATATTCTACCAAATACTAACTAAGTATTTAATTGCTTTGTGATACTTTTGTGGTTGTGTTAATTTAAAATGTAAAATCGAAAGAAAAATATTTATTGTAAAATAATTACATTGAATTATTGCAGCATATTTGCGTTTTTGAATATTATATATAATTTAATGTACATTATTTGTTATTACGGGTTGTTCTACTAATCTAGTCTTACGTATATGATTTGTAATATACTATTGTGTTAAATGAAAAATTATAAAATTATGTACATTTAAGTAAATAAATTAATATTTAACTTGTAGCAAATATTTTATCACACAATAACATTTAAAGAGTTTAACAAGCAGGCATTACTACAATGTCTACTTTTGCAATTGCCAGCTTCTGTTTCACTAAAAATCCTGCGACAATATTGGCTACCCTATGAGGTTGATCTTCATGAATAGCATGGCCAGATTTTGGCAAAACTTGTAACTGAAATTTACCTTGCATTTGCCCAACTGTCAGAGAAGTATCGAGTCCATGTATATTGGCTAATAATAAAACTTTTGGAACCTGAACATCAAGAAATTTTTGTGATAATCCTTTGAACCAACCATTCCAAAATCGTTCCGTTTTACTTAAATCAATTCTCCAAACATAACTATAATAGTCACTTGGCATTTTAAAGGCTGGATCAAATAAATGATCACTTAACGGGGGTAATCCATGTCTATCTCGCAGCGTTGAGTTGGATCCGTTTTCAACGCTGCAGACTTTATTTTCTAAATCTTCATTTTCTTCTTCGATGGCATCGGCAGAACGTTGGTGAATAAGTCGAGCAATTGGTTTTGTTCGTGAAGTTACTGGTGTATCATAATTAACATCACTAATAACATCTTCACACTCATTAGCTGCCAATTCACCTGTTGATACACTAGAAATATTTTTGAAGAATGAATACCAATTTTATAAAATATTTTATTTTGCAACATACTTTATTATTTGTCCAGGCATTGATACACGAGCTGCCTCTAAATTGTTTGTTTGACCTCCTCTGAAACTGTGTAAAGCCTTAGTATTGATTTTATTTTGAAGTTTTTTTTAAAACATAAAAAAACTACTGACCTCCATTGTATTGCTGATTCTATGTTATTGAAACTGGCTGGTCTTCCACGTAAAATACTTTGCATTGATGCTAGAGAATCCAATGCAGTCCCTTCTACAACATCGATCACACACAATGCTACTACAGATGACATAAAGGAAGCAGCTGCAACTGCTACAGCACCGCCTAAACTGTGACCCATTAATACAATCGATGGGACTTCAGATTTTTTATAAAGACTATTAATAACATGTGATACATCCCTACAAACACAGCATTTTTTTAACTGAAAAGAAACATTTAAGAAATGTTACTCTGCTAAAACATCCAAAGCAAGATTTCCTTCGTCTGTTGTTTTTGTATTTCCATGGCCGCGAAGATCAATAGCTAAAATCTGACACTCAATTTTGCTGATGATTTCTTCCTAAAAAAAATTATTTAAAAAGAAGTCATTTAAAAACAAACTCATTTACCGCAAATAAACACCAAGTCAGTGAAGAGTAACCTCCTCCGTGAATTAACACCAAAAGTGGACCTGTTCCCGATATTGAATACACGTTAAAAGTATTTTTATTGATAGTTATCTTTTCTTGTTTCTCAAAATAATGCGACCATTTAACTGGAGTAGAATCGTTGCTTAGTCCATGGGAAAATCTAAAATTAAAAATGTAATAAAAACATCAAATTGCTCTACCATTTGTTACAACCTTCTTCCGCCACGGGTCAATAAATGTTTTCTTAAACTAGACATTGTTTTAATAATATATACATAAAATTTTATTGTAAATTCAATTCTTTCTTATTTTTTAGTATTTTGACAACATCCTGACGCTGTTGTATTGTCAATTATAAGTTGATGAAATCGCCGTACAAAGTGGTACCACAACACGATACCACGATACCACAATGGATGAAGTCACTGGATGTCACCAAGGTCACCAAATAGCACCAAACAGGGACGTACGTGACTTGGTACGTGAAGTTGACATGGCATATAAACATGAATTTTCTCGCAAGTTCTTTTAAGTTTTACAATATTCGTCGCGCGTTTTTATTGTTTTAAATATTTTACAACAGTAGCTTAATATTTAGTACATTTCGGTGGTTTTAACTTGAGATATGTTGGTTTTAACCTTACATTTTAAAAATGTTTAGTTTTATTTACTTCTTGTATATTTACGTATTTTCATGTTGCGGTTACTTTCTCACGAGTGGTCAACATACAGCTTCGTTACCTTACTGCAAACAAAACATTCATCATAAGGAGTAAAGTGGTTTCTCAATTTGTTTACCAACCAGTAACAAGATGATTTTTTCAGGCTTGTTTTGGTTAGCACTCTCGATGGTTTCCTAACAGCTATAGATTCGGAAGGGTCAGTTTTTTGGCAAATTGAAACGGGACCGGGACCTTTACTGAGCTCAAACTTCCATAAATTAGAGGTGAGTGCAAATGTTTAACTTACCGGATCCTTAAAGTTGCTGTATTTTTGTTTTTGTAGTTGACAAATAAAGGACAATGGGTGAGAATAATCCCATCTTTATCTGGAAGTTTATACAAATTTGATGGTGTAACAATTGATGCTATTCCTATTTCTGCTGAAAGCCTCTTGACATCTTCGTTTCGTTACTCGGATGATTTACTAATCGCTGGTAAGTTTAAATAAATAGGTTTAATGCATATGTTTATGTTGTGTCATCAGGTGGTCAAGAAGTAAGAACCTATGGTATTCAGCTGGATACTGGTGTACCAATTTATGAATGTTCACTAGAAGGTTGTAAAAACACAACAGAGAACGAAAATGATTTAAGTGAAGTGATTATAGTGGAACGTAAAACACATATAGTTCGTGCAGTGGAACCACGTACAGGAACTGAAAGGTACTTAGCAGACAACCAAACAATTTTTTTCTATCTTTGCATTTCAGATGGAATTTTAGTGTTGGGTTACATAATGTAAAAATACCATTTGTTAGTTGTATCGAAATGAACTCAAAAAACGAAGATTTCAACATATCAGCTACATTACCACTAGGATTACTAACGGCAAGCAAAATTGGACAGTCTGCCGAAATTCTTTGGCAACATAAGTTTGAGTCTCCAATAGTTTCGGTGTGGAAGTGGAATGGACGTGAATTATTGCCACTCAATTTATTTAAACCTGTTGTACCAACTGTTCAAGCTAACAATGATCCTTCTCTTTATGTTGCAATGCATAATAAACAGTTGTATGTTTACGAGTCAGCAAAAATGCAAAATTTGCTTGATTTAAGATTACAATCCACCGATACGCATTCAGGTAAAACGTTCTCACTTGACTACTTTAAATTTTGACACAGAAGTTTTAGTTATTGAAAGTAAAAGTTTGACCCAAATACCATGGAATCCGATGCCTGCTAGTGGCATGGTGGATGAAATGGACGATTCGACAGCACTTTCTGTTTTATACGGAACAGATTACATTGATGGTAGTTACTCACAAATTTAATATAACTATATCAAGTTAATTTATAAATTTTAAGGTAATGGTTACTATTTATACATGCAAGAAGAGCCAGCATTTTGTAAAACCAACATTTCTAGAATTGTCAACATCAGCAAACTTAAAACGTCAACAGTTTGGATCTGGTGGAAAGAAATCATATTAATTATAGTTGCCACATTATTAATCGCCAATTTTATTTACAATTTTAAATTTTTTGAATTGCCCAAGCAACCATCTAATCCTCAACCTGTTGTTCCTATCAAAGAAGTAAAAATGAGGATTATCATAAATGAGCGTTCGATTTCTGAATCGAGTGACACAGTTTTTGAGTCAAAATACACCACAGAGTTTGAACATGTGAGTTGTTTAGGCAAAGGTGGTTTTGGAGTTGTTTTTCAAGCAAGGAAAAAATTTGATGAGTGCGATTATGCTGTGAAAAGGATTCGATTGCCCAACAAGTAAAATTTTATATCTTCACTTTCGTTTTTTGTAACATTTTTTTTTTTAGTTCTGATGCTAAGCAACGTATGATGAGAGAGGTCAAATTTTTAGCCAAGTTAGACCATCGCAGTATTGTACGATACTACAATGCTTGGTTAGAACATCCACCTCATGGCTGGCAGAGTTCTAATGATGAACATTGGATGAAGTAAGAAAAATTGTGTAATTTTCTTTTTACTAAATTTAGGAATTTTAGGGATTGTAGCATTTCGTGTACGGAACCTTCGAGTGAATATTCAAAATCGAATTTAGGTGCATCTGTTTCGATAAATTTAGATTCTGGATCTTCGCAAGGATCATCGATTGTTTTTCAAAACAACTTTTCTCAGAGTTCTCCTTCTGGCGAAGATTCTTCTTCGATTATTTTTCAAGAAGAAAAGGCTCCCCAAGATTGTACAAATACTAAAGACAGTGCCTCTTCCCTTGCTGATCATCCGACTAGTAAACAAGAAATTGTTGAGGGTGTTACTGCACCTATTTATTTGTACATACAAATGCAGCTATGCTGCAAAGAAAGTTTAAAAGACTGGTTGTATAATAATAGAAATAGGGACAATGAGGTTCTTATTTTAAATATTTTTCAACAAATCGTACAGGCTGTTGAATACGTACACCTGAAAGGACTGATTCACCGAGACTTAAAGGTAATTTTTTTATTTCTCCAAGTTTGAAATATAATTATAAACAATTTATTTTTAGCCTAGTAACATTTTATTTTCGTTGGAAGGTCAAATAAAAGTTGGTGATTTTGGTTTAGTGACGACCATTAGAGATTACGTTGACAGTGATTGTGACGATGTAGATGGTGAAAGTAGGAAAAATTACACTAATAATGTTGGCACTCAAATTTATATGAGTCCAGAGCAAATGTCTGGCCAACAATATAACCATAAAGTAGATATTTATTCTCTAGGAATAATATTTTTTGAATTACTTGTGCCATTCCAAACTGAAATGGAACGTTTTAAAATTTTAACTGATCTCAGAAACAATATTTACCCTGAAGGATTTTCTCAACTGCATAATAAACATGTAAGTCTTTCAATATAAGTTGTTTAAAACAACTTAATTTATTTATTTTTGTTTTTTTCTAGTATGATTTATTAAATTCCATGTTGTCTATTGACCCAGTAACCCGACCAACCGCAAATGAGATCCAAATAAGATTAAGTGCCTAAGTTGTATTTTTATTTTAAGTTCTTTGTGATTATTAAATTTAAGTTTCAATAAATGTTTATTTTGTAATTCCAATATGTCTAGAAGTAAAACTTTATTCTGACCATCTCCCCTCGGAAGGCAATGGCAAACCAACGAGGTGTAATCTGCCTGGTACAGCCTCTCTGGAGATGAAGTGTATACACTTCCCGCAGTTCGGAGCCCGTGTTAAGCAGTAGGTCCCCTATGTGTGTGATAATACTTCAAACGCACAACACATACATAGGAGAGAGGTCGCCTACGTCTGAAATCAGGCACGGCACTTGAAGAAGAATATGTCTAGAGGCAGTCTACTACTAATAGTGGGTATTTTTTAGATAAAAAAATTGCATTAAAAAAAACTAAAACTTAATTTTCAAACATCTTTAATGAAATATAAAAACCATAAAAATGTAATGTTTATCATTAATAATTGATGGCACATTGTGGAATTGAAATTCATGTTAAAAAGATTCAACAAAAAACCATCCAACCATGACTACTTGTACAAGTCAGTGTCGGAGCGAGTATTTGTTTACAATTACCAATTTTTAACAATTAAAACTCCAAGATGGGTTTTCTCAATACCAATTTGTTCCAATCGATACTAAAATTAATGAATTTAACTAATTGCACATGATTAACCCTAAACCTATTGAAATGATTGGATACTCTGCTATAAATAAAATCCCATCCTTAAAAATAAATAATGTGTACATAATATAAAAATCAAATAACTCATTTACACTAACCGCCAAAATTGAGTATTTATACCAAACATGGTACGTAAAAAAATTTAATTCTGCCGATTAGTGTATTTAGCAAACCAAGTTTAAGCATTTTTCATACACAAACAGTTTAACTACTTTTATATTAAGATGGTAACTACAAACATTAATTATATAAACTATATATAAATAATAATTGTCACACATTTTTAGAACACAATAAATTAAGCAACAATATTAAAGCAAACCATTGCTACATCAATATAATCAGAAAATTTCAATATTTACAATAATCAAACCCAATACTGATTTCTGCGTAACATAATATTATTTCTGGCTGGACAAGATGGATCTGATGCATCACAACTACTCCAATCATCCAAATGTTCTTCGGTACCATATGGATAACCAGAATATTTATCATTTAAGGGTGTGACTTTACACTGTGGAAGCCTTGCATTAATTGGTGTTGTAAATCCATCATGTACATGTTGTTTAATAGGAGATGGAGTAGGCATCAATGTATCTGGAGGTCGAGGTAATGGGATGGTTTGAAGAGACTGCTCTTCTTTATTTAGATCTGTATCAATCGTTCGACATTTTATGATTACAATTACGGTGACTCCCAATATAATTACTCCTACCACCATACTTACTGCAAAATAACAAACTTTTATTAAACAAGACAAGTGTGAATTTTTTAAAAACTTACCGATTAAAAAATAATCTTGTGTAATCTTAGGATTGGCCATATGCATTCCATCACGGCCAGCGGGATTGCTAGGACTGGCCAACGTTGGAAATATATCGTTATGTAAATTCGACTTAATGATAATTTTTAATTTTCCAATGGCAGGCTGAAATATAGGAGCTGCCAACATAAATTGTAACTCATCGTGAAGATCATCTAATCCGACATCTACATCTTTGGTTACTAAATAAATAAGGCCACTTTGTATTTCTTCGTGAGTAAAGTTACTAACAAAATCATTTACAACGTTTGTTGTTTCACCAGATCTACGAATAATTTTTCTCATTTCGCCATATTTAGGGAAACTTAAAATCGTGTAACATGGATTACTATTTGTCAGTTTTGCTAAAGGCGTGGCATTCAAAATTCCGACGCTCAATCGGTTTTTATACCCACTAACAGCAGTAAAGTTTCTGATTTGCATCAAAGGCTGGACTTGAATTTCGATTCCAATCTCTTCACCAATCGAATTATTTCCAATCATAATCGAAACAAAAATTTTCAAACTATCGTTTGCTGTTGTCATATCCGTTTGCATATACATGACTTCTGCGTTATCCAAATCAGTTTGACCAAAACTCAAAGCTGGATTATCTTTCACATACAACAATCCGTGCTTTGGATTTTCCCTTATAAAATAATTCAGTTTTTCTAAATTGGCATTTGTTTCAATAACAAACTGGTTATCAGAAAGGAGGACCACGTTTGAACCCTGTTGCAGAAATAATGGGAAACCCATGGAAGCGTTTACACTAACTGGTATTATTTGTATTGTGAGTAACGTGTATTCGTGTTTAAATTTCCCGTCCCACACCCGTAAGTTTATAGAATCGGTTAAGGATTGTCCATTATGTTTATAAACTAATCTACCTAAATTTATATCTTCTTGTGAAAAGTGACTAATAGAAATAGCATCTGGTAGAAGAAGTAATCCCCCTTCTGCTGGACCGGATACTATGTCGTACAAAACATCAGATGCAACTGTATCTGGGTCTTCTGTACATAATTCGTCAGAAGTAATCGTATGGTTTTCGCCCTGGACTACACTAAAATGTGGTGCAGTTGTAAGTAATTTAAACAATTGATCGTTAATTGGATTAATCTCGATCTGAATTGTTACGTTGCATAAAAATATGTAACCAGGAATTAAATAAAGAGTCAGATAGATGTGATCTTCCAATGAGTCCGAATGATCATGCTGGTAATGCAATTGACCACTTTCAAGTTGCTGTTGGGTAACTGTGGTCACATTAAAAGAATTCTGCAAAGAAACTTGTCCATATGTAGATGGCATTATAATTGTTGCATGAATAATTGGAGATTTCAAACCAGCATGATTTTCCAAGAAGGAAATGATTCCAGAGAGATTCAACTTAATATTTGTCATTCCTCCTTCGTCCACTTTAACTTTTGGAATTTTAATGTAGGCATCTAAACCACCGGAAGACACCGAAGTATCAATCTTGAATTTCTAGAAACAAAATCAATAAAAATGTGGATTGTGAAAATAAAATTTGTTACTACCTGATTAATGAGAGGTTGTGCAAGATGAGATTCTACGTTAAAAATAAACGAATCTTCTACATACAAATCCTCAAAAGGGTGGGTGTGCTCGTAATATATTCGACCCTCGTTTACTTCCGATTGTGAAAAGGAAGTAGTAGCTTGGAAAATTTTGTCCTTTGATCTTATAAGAATGTGGCCTAATAAAGGGGCCTTAGTAATTTTGAAGTAAATCATTCGATCGGGATCGTATGCAGAAGCCAACAAATTTTTTGCAGTTAATTGTTTCTTTTGCAATGGAAAAACGTGTAAAGGTGAATTTTCCAGTAACTGTACTACGACAGGTCTTGTTTTAATATAAAACGAGTAAACTTCGGTGCTATGTACACCATCACTTATATTAAAGGTAAACTTAGCTTCTGTTCCATCTAAAAGTTATATTCAAGATTAATTGATTTATAATGAATGTCTGAGGATGTTATTCAAGTTAGCAATGGAAATGGCTTCTCTAGGGTGAATTTTGATAAATTGACTTTTTTTCATCAATAATTTAAGACTATTTATATTTTTTAAGTTTCATTATATTTCGTGAAAACAAAATAATAAAAATTTGATGTGAATATTCAAACGAACCAAGTTCCAATTTTAAATAAAATGGATTTAAGTGCCATCAGCAAGGGTTCATGTTTTTCTTGGCACTTACCCTTTTGATATTTCCACGCTTCATTACTCCATTTGCCACATATTTAAATAAAAAAAAACTACACTTTTAGCAGAAATCTTGTCTTGATTAAATTCAAAAAACATGATAACTTGATGCGCATTCATAATGATTTTATTTTTGACTTACTTTGGTGATGAAACACGACTACTCCTTTATTTATCAACTCTTGAGTAAAGAAACGTAAGGAATTGTTGGGTTCAGATATTAAAGAAAGATTGCCCCACCAACATCCTAACAGTTGGTAGCGAATGATTTCAGGAGGTTGATCAGAATCCACAGCAGCTAAAAGAATAAATTAGGAGAGAATTTAAACCTTACGACAAACATACCTAACATGTCGCTAGTAATAATTGATGTTCCTCCTTCCCACATCTTAAGTCCTGTATTATTTACAAGTTTCGGCATATGATCATTTACTGGCGTAATATGAATAGGAACTATGACTGGTGTGCTTCTTTTAGTATTTGTTACAGCAACCACAACAATTTCGTCATATAAATTTTCTGAATCGTCATGAATGTACTTTAAATTGCCATACATTAACTCTTTGTGACTGAAGCTGTTTAGTTTGTTGTTCTTTTCTTTACTTTCTAGCAACCCATAAATTGGTTGGTGAACAATAATGTACTCTAATATTTGAGATTTGTAATATTCGGTTTTGACAAAAATTTGAGACTCGGTGATAGTGGCGGATCCTCCTTCTTTCACATTTAGAGGGCTACTTCCCAAGTAAAGATGCTCAGGAATTATTTTAATCTCAAGAAGGATGTTATGAAGCCAAACCATACTGTTTGTAACGTTTAAAACAATGTGATCTGTGGTTTTGTTTGCTTTTAATTGTATATACATAAGCTTGTTTTCATTAATTAAAGCTTGTGAGAAACTGCTAACCATTGTTGATTCATTATTGTTAGTTTCCAAAATTGGAGCTATGTTGAGGTAACCATTTTGAGGATACTCCGATATAGAATACATTATGGTAGCTGCTGGTATCTCATCAGACTGGGATACTTCCAAAATAGTACGATCAATTAGCGCACTTGTCGACTCTTCCACAATTAAAGTCCTCAAATTTTTAACCACTAAGGGATCCCAATAAGACGCCGGTAAAATCCAAATATCAATTTGTGTCATGTTGATTGCATCTTTGCAACGAATTCGTAAATAAACGTGATCGGCAGTAACAGAACTGGTGTGATCTTCATGCATATAAAAAATTTCGTTATTATTTATTTCAGCTTGAGTAAAAGTGGTGATTTCCTAAAAATCAAAAATTAAATTTTTATGCCAAATTTACCATTTTTCCCTACCTCTAAAGATTTTGCAAAAACAATCCTTCCGTACACTGGCTTTGTTACAATTTCAAACCTAATATCTTTTTCGGTCGCAAAAATATTCGTATCAACGCTGATATACTCGCTTGATATATAAGTCCATTTACCATGTTGCGTTATCAATTTTTTATTGTTGTATATTCGTATAAAAGGAGCAGAGGCTTGAACACGTAACACCCCATCGACATAAAACTGACCATCTGTAACCCATAACTTGACGTTTCCACTTTTTGGACCAGTATGTTTAAAAAGCAACAACCCATCGTCTAAATCTTTCTGGGTAAACTCGGTAACTTTAATTGAAGTATTTTTGGAATTGTATAATTGACCATTTGGTAATTCATGACAAGTGTAAACAATATCATAAGCTGTTGTATCCAAATCTTCGTCTGTGTATCTCAAATCGTCGCCAGTTAATAATTTTTCTCCATTCACAACCACATTAAAAATTTTATCCACTAATCGCACAGGACCGTTGTCGTTTTTAAGTAAGATCTGAATTTTTAACTCTCCAACGTATTGGAAGTCTTCATTTTCGAACTTAGAGACAGCGATGAATTGAAACGAATCATTTTTTGTTTCAGAATCGTCATGCATATAAAACAAATTCTTGGAAACCAATTCATTCAAAGAAAAAAAATTGGTGTTGTTACGAATTACACTATCGTCTTTAATTTGTAAAAATCCGTATGAAGGGGGTTTTGTTATGTTGAATTGTAAGTCGGTTACGATGTTGCTTATTATGTTTAAATTAGTTGTGTCAATGTTAACAGTTGCACCTTCTTCGACTTGAAGGGTTCCTAGCACGACTTGAACTTTCGAGGAAGTGGTTTTTGATGGAAAATATTCTATAGTTACATTTCCGGTTATATTTTTGCAACCACGACTGGTTACAACGAATTTAAATGAGTCTGTGATGTGTGAGTACGATTTTCGGTGTAAATGGTACTTGATGCTTTTAGCTGCAAGGTCTTCTTGAGTGAAAGTGTCACTTGTGGTCATTCTGTATTTCGAGTTCGTTAGAAGCAAATAACCATAACGGGGGGTCTCCGTTAATATATATAAAACTGACATGGTCGAGGCAGTTATCGGTTCAGTTTTGTATTCCAATTGCTTTTGCGTAATTGTGCCTTGTTGAGAATCTTTTAAATTTAAAACATCAGAACCACTTCGAACCAGAATGCATTTTCGAAGGTTAATTCTAAAGGTATAGACAGCAGAACCGTTCAAATTTGTACGAAACTAAAATGTTTAAAATATTTCGTTATTTCAAAAGCAAATTAAAAGAAAATATACCAACCTGAAATTCGTCGTAATTAGGTTGGGAAATTGCATGTCGGTACCTAATTTGATGTTTTCTTAAATTTTCACTGGTAAAAGTATTGGTTTTCTTCCATACAGCGACATTTGTTTCTATTTCGATTACACCAAATTGTGGTTCTTGTACAATATAATATTGTGTGTCGTCAATTGCATCAGGCACATTTGAAATAAAGCTCAAATTAAAACTAGTTATCACAGCTGAAGTTTCGTGCATCAAAATTAATCCTGTATTGTTATAAATTCTCCAGAAATGTGGGAAAGCAGAAATACGTAACTTTGATATTTTGCTGGTTTCAATTCCATCTGATACTCTCAAAGCCAAGTACGAATCATCAGAGGCGTTAGAATTATGAACATACAAAACTTTATTGTTATTCACGTCTTCTTGTGTAAAAGATAAAATTGGCACTCCGGATTTTTGTATCATTTCCAAATGACCCGATCCTGGATCAACCACATTGTATACCAACTG
Source organism: Podabrus alpinus (assembly GCA_932274525.1). Classification (NCBI taxonomy): domain Eukaryota; kingdom Metazoa; phylum Arthropoda; class Insecta; order Coleoptera; family Cantharidae; genus Podabrus; species Podabrus alpinus. The sequence goes on from OW026455.1 coordinate 9,597,203, forward strand.
ATTTGGTTCACTGTCTGGATCCTTTGTGTATAGGAATTCTTTACCTAACGTCTTTTTCATACCCTAATTTAAACATACCAATCAAACTAGTGAAATAGAGTTGAAATAGTAGCATATGCAAAAACAGTAACAATAACATTATTTATCCTTGACTTTTTGGATTTAGACCAAAATTAGTCTTAGTAGGAAGCCACGCAGCATTGTATTAGCACTCAACAGACTTACAAAACCGCACTTGAAGAGAGACCAGATAGCTTATTTCTAATTACCTAATAATAATTTTGGGAGTAACTGAGAATCAAACTCCAAATTCTAGACATATCTCAAGCCTACTCTTTCAAAAATGAGTTTAATTTGTCATCATCTCTCTGTAAAGTAACCAAAAACCTTTCGTTTTTGATCGGAGTCTTTGCCAAAATATTGTATCTAAAAGTTCATTTTTGAGGGATATCTCCCAGGAAATGGGAGGGGGTTCCGAGCTTCGCCTTTTGAATGTTTTTGAAAATTAAAGGCGAAAATGAGCTTTTAGAAGCGACATTTAGAAGACTGCTGCCGGAAATTGGAAGTTTTGATGACCTTGTCATTACGTAAACAGAATCTGCATGGAAATAACTCGGAAATGTGATTTTTTTTAAGCTGAAACCCGTTAATTTGACAACGCATTAAAGTGATTATCTTTGGTATTTCACCCAGGAGTCAGCACTTTTGTATCTATTTATTCATTTCGTTTTGAAATTATGGTGAATTAGGTCATTATCATGCTCATTATCGTTTTAAGTAAATCTCATCCTCCCTGTAAGCGATTTTATTTATTTTCTTCTGGCTTCCTGCCAGGGTACACATGAGCTTATATTCAAAATTTCTAGTGATTTTGTGGCTTTGCTTTGACAGTCTAGTTATAAAATTTTTACTTTTATTTAGTTTGATGCTTATCTTGTTCACAGATGTGCAGGCATCCTTCCAAAAATTGTCTAATGACTTCAGAGGACCTCAAAACATGAAACACTGTAAAATAGTGGGGAGGGGGGGAATTTTACCTGACAATACTTTCCTTGTTAATATAAAGGGTTCAAAAAGTAAAAAAATATTACAGTCTAAATCAAGTTTTGAGTTAGATAGATCATCTGACGCAATAATGCAAAGGTGAGGTTTCAAAGTTGATAATTTTTTACCTTTCTTTGAAGGATATTTTTCACGGTCTCAGTTTTTTAAAATTTACTCATTTTTGGTGCATCTCACGACAATATTACATTGAAAAAAAACTATTTTTGGTTAAAATTGTGTACATCGCGCAGAATTAAGATCGCTACAACTTTAGTTGAACACTTTTATTTGTAAGATTCCAAGGATAAAAATTATTTCTAGAAAACATAATTTTAAAATTTTCTGCAATAATTTAATGAAAATTAGGTTTTTTTTTGGAAATTCATATCTCCTAAACTATTACAATAAAACATTAAATTTTTTTATTTTTACGTAGAATTTTATATCTATACTTGGAAGTAATATTCAATTTGAACTTCAGGTGCACTGAAATTGAGCCATTTGTAAAACTGTAGAAATATCAGAAAAGATTAAAAGTGAACAATTTTGAAAGTGCATAGGTAAGTGGCTGTTAGGGCTTTATAGAAAGTTGTTTCATACGGGGATTTACGTATGTTTGAGGCCAGGAAAAGTCTACATCAAAATCTGAAAACGTTATTTTGGGCAAAAATCGGAAAAAAATTAAATTCTTTAGAAAGCTTTATCGCGAAAACCGTAGGCTTAGAACAATATTGTTTTTAGTTTTTGTTTAGAATTTTATTTGGATTGATTCTGTTAATATCTATTTTGGGCATAGGATGTATAAAAATTAGCCAATCCACAACTTTGTGATTTTTAGAAATTTCTTTAACAAATTTACTCCTGTTCCGATCTGAGCCTGATTTAAAATACTCAGAAGCCGTCTGTCACATTTCAGAGTTATTGTTTCGCAAAGGTATTTAATGACTGTACTATAAATGTCATAAAAAAACTGTTTAAAAAAGTGCGAGGTTTCCCAATTATTCACAAGATTAATATTTTTTCCCAAATTGAAAACAATTTTGGCCAAATCGGTAAAGTCAGGAATCAATTTGATATTTAATGACCGAAAAAAATCTTGCTACTCACAAAAATTGTTTTTGTAAAACTACCACAAAAAGTAAATAAAAACATTATTAAATAAAATAAAAGTGGCATTACCTACCTGAGCAAAACTGCTACTACACATGCCACATTGATCGTTAGAGACAGCACATTAATCTTAAATAAACAAAACTATTAATAAAACACAAATTAGTTAACTAATAAAAAAGATTACCATTCAAATATTATTTAATACAAAATTCTTCTAATGGTTTATGCAGCAAGATGCAATTGCATTCTTAGTAAACAGCAAATATTAGAAAGTACAGTGAGCATTTCACTTTTTAAATAAAACCATGCAAACTAACAAAATTTGGCTTACCCTTGCTAAACGTAGTACGACCGTTGAAGGTATTTTTAAATTAGGAGGATCATTTATGGGTGTAACATTAACATTTAGCATCAATCTAAACCTTCCTTGTAGATAAACAGGTAAAATAAACGCATCAGCTGCAGAAAACTCAACTTCCATAACAATTGAATCTTCGAAATATTCAGAACCATCGTGGACATAATAAACTTTATCACTAGATATGTCAGACAAGGTAAATGAATCCTTTTCATGTTTCCAGACATTTATTACAACATTACCGTGTTCTGGTACTTTAACTATGTGAAAAATTACCCCCGACTCGCTGATACCATACTTTGGATAATCCAAAACAACATGTAAATTTGTAACAGTTATCAGCGCACTTTGACCTTCAATTAAATGCAAATTTTCCAATATTAAAAGTTCTAAATCTGTTGCCAAATTTCCTCTAGATATCACTCGATTGTCTTTGGTGTAACTACTGTTTGTACAAGAATCGGATTCGCATATGCACTGATAAGAATCCAAACTTTGTTGAATACACAAACCATCATTGCTGCAAGGATTCCCATTTAAACATGGAAACTGCCAAATACATCCATTTAAAAGTCCTTCGCTTGTATGAGCATCTCGTAAACCTATACTCTGTTCTCCAATTTTTAAATACCTCATGCATCCTTTAAAACTTCCTTCGGCTATTTTCAACCCTTTCGATATTATTCTTGAACGTTTAATAGTGTCTACACCTCCAACGTACAGCACATCACTAGCCTCCCAATAAGGAACGGAATGCCGAGAAACTTTGGCAGGATTTGAAGAATCAACACTTAATTCTATAGAAGACGAAATTCTTATTAAAACACGATGCCAATGTCCATCAGAAACAAAAACGTCACTATCCAACTCGACACTTTTACTATCACCAACATTTAACATCAATTTAAGTCGTCCCTTCCATATTTCAAGTGAAAAACTGTCCAACCTTGTAGGCAAACCAGTATTGTACAACACAATCGCATTTTTCTCAGACAAAGTCTTTAATTCCAGTTGTAAAGTCAGCACGTCACTCGGAGATGTGCTGATTATTAGAAAAGCTCCATCATTTATAAAACTAATTGGTTGACTAAAATCGGCACTAAATTCTGCAGCACAATTCCAAGTTACTCCGTGGACTACAGTAGTTTGAGTTTGTCTATGCCTAGCTTTGTCTAACACCGAAATTCCATTGTAAACTAAATCTGCTAAACAACCTCGAAAATTTTCTTGATGTCCAAAAAATATGTCCGAAAAGTTACCATGCCCACCAACAAATAAACCATAATGAATGTTCAATTCAAAAAATTTACCCGGGAGACGTTTTCTGTAAATAAAATTACAAGTTATTAGAATTAACAGAAGTTGTTTACAGAAAATCACTTACTTGACTGAATGAACATTGTCGATAAGTAAAGACAAATTTGCTTCCTTCCGAGTGACTAAAACTTCGTGCCATTCCAAATCGTTTAATTTAATACCCTGAGGTGAAGAAACTTCAAATTCGCCTGAACCTAAATTAATGTTAAGTTTCAACCTTCCATCATCAAGTTTTAAGATACAATAGTCGGTCGAGCCTGCCACCAGTAAAATTAAAGCTTCCGATAAGTAAGTACGAAATTTAAATCGAATATCGGTGTATCCTTTAGCTTCCTTCAATGGAATCGAAATAAAACTATTACCATAAAATGAAGCTAAAATATCAATTTAGATGTATTAATAGAACAAAGAAAATAAACAAAAACAAACCTTGATCTAAACATACACACAAAGGTATTACTATTAACAATATTTGCCAAAATACAATCAAAGATAAAGCCATCATAAGATTGTGCAGGCAAGATAATTTTCATATTCTTTTAAATTTTGATAGGCAGTTGGAGCTGTATCCTGCATAAGAAGATTTGCAAGAGTTAATTTTGTTGCACTTTCGTAAAAATATGTAATTTTATGGAATTGTTCATTTATAAACATTATTTTTGGCAATAATAAACAATGGTTACACATCCATCGTACATTCACCCACACTAAACTTCCATCTTTATTTTACGAAAAAGATGTTTTGATAGAAACTTGTAGCAGAGACGTATTTAAATATATTTCACTTTATAAATGTTAATTATCGAAATAAATTATATTAAAAAATAAATAATGCTTCGTTTTAAAAAACCCCCTCCTTTTTTAGATTTTCTTCGGGCAAGCATAAATTTTGAAATTGATCATGAAAAAATGTGTAAAAATTTATTTTATTTTAAGCATTTAAAATACAAGAACGGTTTTTATAGAAAACAGGGGTAAGATCTAGTTTAGGGGAAAAGCGTGCTAGCTGCTCCATATTTTGTGCCAAGATGTGTTATTGTATCATGATCATTAAATGCTTATAAAACTTTTGGGGCAAATGTATAATTTGCTTGTAATTAATTATTTAAGAGGGACATGTTGCATCGACTATGGGAAGGGTACGTAAGGTGCATCATCGAATTTCAATATTTTTTGGTGACTTTCGGATAGTTTAATGTATTTAGAAGTCACTGGTACCAATTTTATGGGCGGATAAACCAACTTTTGATAGAGAAAATCGACTTTGAAAATCGTTAATTTTACCATGTATCACTGACGCGCGGGTGGAATCTCACCGGAATCTCACTCATTTTGTTGACGGTCCGCGCAACTTGAACTAGTCTTAGACTTAGCCGTTTGCGGATCTCAAGGTTAGTGAAACGTTGGCTTCAGATTATTCCCCGCTTGCACTTTCAACTTCCACGGATCAAGTTGTGCACATAGGCTCCTCCCCAGTTGCTCACACTAGCTCCGCCCCAATATCAGATTTTGCCTCCGCCTCTCTGATCGCGGACATAGCCTCCGCCCCCTCGGTCAACGTAGACCGCGATCATACAGACGACGCTCCCTCCGAGCGTACAAACCGCGTTCCTCCAATAACGATCAAAACAAATAATTGGAAATCAGTCTTTCATTTAATCAAAAATGAAAACATCGAATTTAACAAAATTAAAACAACAAGGACGGGCATCACTGTGTACCCTAAGTCAGACAATAATTATCGCGAGCTAAACAATTTGCTTGAGACGAATAACATCCAATCACACTTTTTTCTACCCCGTGCGGAAAAACCAGTGAAAGTAGTCATTCGCGGACTACCCGGTACTCTCAAGATCAATGACATTAAAGACGATCTGGTCGAGCAAGGCTTCTCTTGCACAAGCATTCACCAGATGCTGTACGGAAAAGACAGACGGCCGATGCCACTCTTTCTTGCCACGCTAGAAAGAAACGCAAACGCGAAAAACATTTTTAATACGACAACAATCCTTGGTATCTCTACCAAGATTGAAAAACCCAACAAAAGACCTGATGCAAATCAGTGTTATCGGTGCCAAGACTTTGGGCATACGCAACGGAATTGCCGAACGAACCCAAAGTGCGTCAAGTGCGCCGGTGACCACTTTACAGCCCTGTGCGTCAAACCTAGCACAGAACCCGCAAAGTGCGCGAACTGCGACGGCCGACATCCGGCAAACTTCCGAGGGTGCCCACGCTACCCAAGGACAGCCATACCTAAAAAATCAAACGCCAGACGCGGTCACCAAAACACCGAACACCAACCAAGCCAAGGTTTCGCGAGAAACCCACCCACAATGCCAACGATAAACAACCTGAGACAAACACCTGAAGAAACAGCAGTTCTAGTCAACCAGTTGCTAGAAGCGGTGACTACAATTCTCCGCGGCGCTTTGGTGGAGGAGTCCACCATAGCGTGCATTTCCGCTCTTTCACAGGCAATAACCGCACAGACCACGCGAGCAAGTAGCTAAAAAACTGAGAATTCGTCAGTATGAAAGCCGCGAACAAACAACACCAAGCCAGATCATTTTAAAAAACTAACGCCAAAAAATCTCCAAAACCAATGCAAACGCAAAAGAAAAAGAGCAAATGCTCCCCACTGCAAAGGCATTTGAGCTAACAACTCAACACCAAAAACAAGAAACTTTAACTTTTTCCACCAGGAAATAATATCAGATCCAATAAATCACAGCCACAAACCTGGTTCAAATCACCAGCTAACTTAGCTCAGCGCTAATAACGTGAGGCCCACCGGCCTCCACAATTTCCAAAAGCCAGCTTTTCACATTAGTTAGATGAAGGAGAAGGACGGCTACGCCGTGATGCTCCATTTTGGTCATTAATAGAAACTAGAAACTTTGCGGATCGGCAGATGCAGCTCGTCACTCTTACATGTAACATCGATTATTTTTTGTTTTTACGCGCTTTTTTGGGGGTTAAACGTAATAGATAACTGCCCCATACCGCGACTATACCTTTTAATGCTATTTTGAGGGTCTCTCGAATCCCGATTGCCTTCATCCCGGTGGTCTTGATCGGTGGCGCCTTCTCGTATGTTTAGCCCTGCCGCGTAGCGGCTCTGAGCACGAAAAACCGCCCGGAGCCCCGGAGGGGCGTAGGGTAGGTTTTTTGATGCTCGCAGTTCTGGCCAAGCCAACGTTTATTATGTTTTTTTACCCCACAATTAAAAATTTAATTTTTTCACTTTTTCGGCAATACACGGGTTATTTTCCATTTTTTTGCGAATATTTATTACTAATATCTACTAATCACACCCCCACCTACCCGAATTTCACAAAAATCAGATCTGTAGGCGTAACTTTGCCGGAAAACTTGGGGGGGAGAATTAATTTTTTAAATAGCTGTAACTCCTAAACGGCGCTAGATATCGAAAAACTGAGCAAAAAAAATCCGCCCCTCCCTCAACCTACTCTCCTCGTGAATTGTCGGTAGGAAGGCGTGTGCAAAAATTCAGGTCGATCGCGCGCAAAAAAAATTTTTTTTAGGTTACTTTGTTGAAACTTTCGAAACGTTATATCTCCGTAAGTACGCGTTTGCCCCAAGAAATTTTTGCGTTTTACGGGTATATTATGACCCCCCTCACCCCTCCACCCCGCCTTTTTTTGTTTTGAGGATTTTCCCCTAAACTAGAATCTTACCGAAAACAGTTCGTAAAAATACATCGTTATTGTCCTAATTAAAAAAATAATTAAGTCTCCAATTTTCCTTCTACTAAACTTGCGCGAGTACGTCCCTGAGTATAAACTATTTTAAAATATAAAAGCTATTTTAAATACAGCAAACTATAGCCCCGCAAAGCATAAAATAAAATTTTTTCTTCCTTTTATTTTTACAAAACTAATTTAAATTTGTTTAATTATAAAAAATAACAAAAACAAATATAGCGGTTTCTGGGGAATTTGTTTTTACGCTGGTAAACTTGAGAAAAACTAAATTTTTGAATGTAAATATTGAAGTTTGTGTTGGGCTAGAGAATTTACTGTTTTATGTATCGATTAGATTTTAATATAACGAGTGATACATTAATAATTCATAAAACGGAAATAGTTAAATGTATTTGGGGCTAAACTGACTTTAAATTTAACTATTACATTTTTAAAACGTTCACAATGGCTAAAATGAACTCCACCAATTTGTACATAACCACAAATCAAATTATTTTGAAAGCAGATCCGAAGGATCCAAGTAGTTGGCAAGATTTGTATCGGTTAGCCCCATATCTTAGGAATTCGTTATGTTGCGTTGTATGCGGTAATCTTTTAGTCGATCCACAAACTCCTGCTCTTGGAAAGTGTCAACATCACTTATGTAAAAAGTGTAAAGGTGGTCGGAAGAAAATCAAACCGACTTGTGTATTGTGTAAAGACTGTACGTCGTATACGGAGAATAAAACCTTACGGATTCTTTTACAATGTTATAAAAAAATGTGTATGATGTTAATTAATTCTGCAATATTTAGACATTTAATAATGCAAGCATCGAATAGTAATACGGCTGCTGGTGTCGAAAGGGGAGCAGGTAATCTAATTATATTAATTCGAGAAGGAGCCGCTTTTCAAGATGATTATCAAATAAATGGTGGCCTATCAAAATCTGTGTACAGTATATTACCGTGTATATACACAAATTCTTCTACACAAACTTTACAATTAACACCAACTGAAAATACCAACAGAGGAGTAATATTAAATTCAAACATGCAAAACTTTTCTACTAATGGAAATGCATTATATTCTGTTATGTATGCAGGTACGGGTAACAAAATAACAATTAAGCGTAAACAAAAAGAGGTAATAGCTGATCCAAAAGCAAGTAGGGCTCCTACGATAAAAAAGGATAACACTACAAAGGTATCTATTTTGCTACCATTAATATATTTTATGCATTTCCAGAACTTAAACTGCAATTCATAATAAATGTCGGTTTGACGTTTTTTAACAATCAAGTTGTATTCGGTCATCATGAAACTAGTCTTTCAAAAAAGGGACTTAAATAGCAGTTTAAGTTACGGAATTGCATAAAATATAGTATATACTATTATTTAATTACTTCAAAACTTTTCAGACTATATTTAAAAAACCGGTTAACAAAGCCTGTCCTGTATTAAAATCTCGTCGCGGTTGTCGTTGTGGAAATGCTACAGCCACACCGGGTAAACTAACTTGCTGTGGTCAACGATGTCCATGTTATGTTGACAGTAAACCATGTTTAGAATGTAAATGCAGAGGTTGTAGGAATCCACATACAGCTGATGGCAATAAGGTATAAAATTTCTTATTTTTTGTAATAGAATAAAATTATTTGTTCACCGTAGGTACGACCACATACCTCCCAAACTAGAGCAATCCCACCTGTGCCAGTGGGAGGACAAGTGCAAAGGCAACAAATAATGCACAGTTCCAATCTAGAATTGGAACAAAATCTCACCGTAGAACAATTAAACAGCCATGTAATGATAGCAAATATTAAAAGTAAGTTAATTATTGCCAAATTTTTTACTTGGTCTACTAATTTTTACAGGGAGTATCTGAATGCATATGATTTTACAGTTAATCAGAATTAAAAAACCGCTTGATTTAAATTTTTAGCGTTAATTAGAATTATTCTTTTTTAATCTCTGGGTCATTCCATCTCAAATCAACTGAAAATTGACGTGACCCATACCAATCTTGGTACACACCATCATAGTAATAAATAAAAAATACTAATTGAAGAATTTGCCTCAAAGGGCCTTTGTTTTTTTGTTTCGATCCTTTAAAAATTCAAAAAGTTTGTATATAAACTTGTAGGAAAACGGCTGTGTAACTCCATTCACAGTGGTCTAAGCTTTAAAAAAATGTACTGTAAAGATAAATGAACAATCTATTTGAATATTCAACCATTTTATTTTTTCAAGATTCTAAAGAATGAGTCATTTGTGCGTCTTTGGTGGTATATACATTGTTAATGTCGATTGGTTGGTGTTCACAGTTTAAAAATTATCATTTCTTGTGAAAGAGTTATGGAGTTCTACTTATATTGTTTCGTTATAGTCGAGGGAGTCCTCGTCAATATCGACATTCATTCGTGCATGACTGCCATTGACAGCTTCCGCAAATTGCTGATCAATAAAGTCCAACCTTTCTACAACTACAAACTCCTTTGCAATTTTTCATGTGGGGCATAACTTCATCCAATTTTAGTAGGTGATTATTTGGTGAACTACAAATCTAATGAAAAATATGTATTGAACCTTTTTTGTACAGAATTTAATTAGCTTTAATTTTCTGTATAACTATTTTTGCCATAAAGTTGAACGATACCGAGAAATTAACAAAATACTACTAATTTTTGTGTTTCTCTCCCCCCGCACCCCTCAGAGGGTAACTCGACTTGGTTGAAAGGGGGAATCTTCAGGATTACTTAAGGGCGCGCTGCGGAAAGAGAGAGAGGGAATGATGTTGAAAGAAGCCTCTAATCTTTTGTACAAATTTAAAAAACTAAACGTCGTATCAATGTAATTCTTTTTTTATATTAATAAGAAAAGACTATTGAAGGCAATAACCAATTTTGAGCGCTTTAAATTAAAAGTAAATAGGTTAATTTAATTTATGAAAAAGGATAATTTTGAATTTTTATGACAACCGATCTTAATGAAACTTCGTTATTGCCTTCTGCAGATCATTATAAGGACAAAACCTGATTTTGAAGCGATTTCATCATCAATTATAGAAAACTTGTACAAAATTTGTAAATCAAAAAGTGACTTTAGTGGAGTTTTAAACTATATAAAATCAACTTAATGCACAAAGGGTTCAAGGGTTCCCTTAGATATGGCGCAAATAATTTTTTTAAATTATTTAAATCTACAAAAGATTAGAGGCTTCTTTCAACATCATATCCACTGCTTCCCTCTCTCTCTTTCCGCAGCGCGCTCTTAATGACATTCTAAAGAACCATTTGATAAAAAAATATAACCTTTTTTACCAGGCCAAACTAGACGTAATTTTATAATGGTAAATTATACTTATATTTTTTCTCAATCCGCAATTGTCAGCCTATGATGAAATTTGGTACACATGTTGATTATATTAGTCCTAGTGTACATTAATTTTTAGGAAAATAAAAAAAAAACGCGTTTGGGGAAGATGTAAGAAAATTAAAAATATATATACAGTCATGACCATATTTTATGTATTGAGCCTTTAAATATTCATAAATTAACGCAAATAAAGGTTACAAAAGCCTTTTCTAATTAAAAATTTATTTTATTAACATTTTAAACACATTTTATTAATATTTGGTGGTACCACCATTGGCTTTGATTACAGGTTTAATGCGCTTAGGCATGCTATTTACAAGATTGAAACATTCTTCGGCAGAAAATGTGAACCATTCTTCAAAATTCTTTTTTTTCAAGACTTCTTTCGTAGGTGTTTTATGCAAGCCCACCTTTTCCTTCAGTCTGTGCCATAAATTTTCAATTAAGGAAAAGTCTGGTGACTGGGGAAGGCCAATCTAATAATGGAATTTAATTTTTCTGAAACCAACGCATGCTTTTCTTCGATTTATGGTATGGGGCATTATCCTGCTGGAAGACGTATTCTTCTGAAAATAATCTCACAAACCGATTCCAAAAATTCTTCCAAGATCAGCTACGGTTAATTCATGAGTTTTTGACATAACTGCACTTTTGTATGTATATCAAATAACTGCACAAAAAATCACTCCTAAAATTTGTCTTTAAAACGAAGTATTCTAAACACTTGCGTTCGACTACGAATAATTCAAAACTGAAAAGTTTAAATAAATATTGGTATTACTGCACTAGCCCATAAAATTTGTAAACATTAAAGCTTGCACTGTTGATTTTTCATAGTTTATTGTTATTTATATGTTATTTATACATATCGTCGCTATAAAAACGTAAAGGCGTATCTCATTTTTTTATCAAAAATGAGTTATATATACCATTACTTGCTGGATAATGATCTCCGTGATGTGACGAAAAGGCACATCTCGATTATGCACCGTTTGCATTTTATAGCAAAATAAAGTTCCAGGCCGATCTCAAATAAACGCTAAAAAGGAACATTAATAATAAAGCCAATCACAGTTTGAAATATTAGAAGTGATTATCAATATTGTTAGCAATAACTGTGTAAAAAGAAATACGATATATTCAATAGTATTTTAGTTATGAAGAAAATAAGAACGATAATACTTTTCTTTATTTCGCTCTCCTATAAAGTGAGGAAAATCGAGATACGCCTTTACGTTTTGATAGCGACGATATTTTGTACTCACTTCATAGTTTAAAATACTTAAATTAAGGTTTTTAATTTTTCCTGAAACAAACAAACTTCCATCTCACTTTTCATGCTAACACTACTTAATTAAATATGGTAGAAAGGGCTTAAGTTTCCTATATCCATAATTGTACAAAATTCAACAAAATGTATGTAAGAAACTTACTTATCAGTAAATATTTAAAAAAAAATATATGTAATATATTAAAGCTTTTGTAATGTTTAAAAGGGTTGACTGTAACGGTCACACTTAAAGAAATTAAACTACCTGTATATATTTGAGATTAATTATTAAGGGGTACTCAATACATATGGCCACAATTGTATGTATTGCATAATTAAAATTTCTTTTATTAAATTTCAATGTCAATCTAAACTAATGGGCTTATTGTAAGAAAAAAATCAGCCCTCTATGTTCATTAATTCCAAAGTTATATATTCTGACGTTCGGGGGTGTAAACTGATAAGTGTCACCTTTAGCTGTAGGCCATTTGATAACGCATTCAAAAAGGACTGTTTCGTAAAAAAAATAGAGACAAGGTAAAGTACACTAAATTGTCTAGAGAAAAGATCTTCTACTTTACGATTACAGAGATACAACCGTCAAAACGCGCACAAGAATATCTAAATTTATTCTCATTAATAAAAATATTTTGGGGAACACAGAAAATTAGCAAATATTTATCCTGCGTTTTGAGTGTAACTTCGTAACCGTTCAATTAACAAGAATAAAATCTAAGATCTTTTCTCTAGAAAATTTAGTGTGCATTACTTTCAGTAACTTCACATTTTGCACTAAAGTGCATTCAAACCGAGATATTTACGAATATTCCTAAAATGGTCATTCTTTTTAGTGGTTTTCCCGCTGTGGCGAGGAAATCAGGATTCGCTAGAGGGTGCAAATATAGTATATCGTTTTAGAGATCCTAATCAAGAGAATAAAATGTATTCCACCTTGTCCCCCATTTTTTTACGCAATAAAACACTTGTCCAACTGGTCGTAACATGGAAACAAATTAAGTTGGAACAAAAAATCAAAGATAATATGTTTTGTTTTACTTTCTTATGATATGTTTAACTTTTTATCAAAATTGAAGATGGTGCAGTAAATTCTTCAGTTGAAATGAGCTGGATTAACCCTTCCTCGTTATAATGTTTTGATGAATAACTTGAGAACATTAACTGAATTATTTTCTTTATTCCCTTGTAATTGGCATAAATTTTTGCTGTTTTAACCGTTTTTACAGATCGAATAATTACAAAATTACAAATAAGGCTCTTGATCATATCAACAATAGCGTTCTGCGCAAAAGTTTTATTGTAATTATTCAATAAATTGTGTGATGTAATACAGCTTTAATAGGGTCCCTAAGCGATATCAACGCTAGGGGTTTTAGTGTCAATTTTATAGTACTTCGATTCTGGTTGTTCCTTTATCTCTTGAAGGTTTTTAAACGTGAAATTTGAATAAACTACCAATGAAAATCACTGATTTTACTTTAGCTTCGCCTTCAAAATAAAACTAGATGGCTAGTTTAGTCTAACTTCAAGTTTAAAGGCATTTAAGACAAACAAAAAACCAGAATCCGACTCATAAGTTTCCATAATAAACACCCCATAAAAACAGTTAGTAGACCAAGAAAGACGATTATTGCCTCAAAATATTTACCGAACACTTTTTAGTGTTGGATTCCTGTACAGAATTACCACCTTCACTACCACATGCAATATTAGTTAATGAAGAGAGGTCAGATAATGAAGATGAAGAGATAACCGTAGATGTTTGACTGAAATTATTTATATTCATTGTGATAATATTTTTAAAAACCTGTAGTATAGGTATATTTTATTTAAAAACAATTGAGGTGACCACGAAGTTATTGTATTAGGGCTTCCAACAAGGCAAACATTTTGTTACTTTCTAAAACTCATCGGAAGTAATGCTGAAGCAAGACATCGTTAATAGTTTTTTTTTTAAATCCAACTTGAATTTTATTTGTAAATTAATTATTTTTCAAAAATACAGTAGTCTCTATAACGTGAACATCTACAAACGTGAACACCTGATTTGATTTTGTACCTATTCCAAAACGTGAACGCAAAATTTATTATATAGTACTCTAAAACGTGAACAATGTTGACAATACGAATTTAAAACTGCATACAACTCGTATTATTATATTATTCTTTTGTTTTGTACCAAACCAACTAAATTGTTCAGCCTTAAAAAATAAAATAGAACTTAACGGATGCTAAAAAAGGTTTTGGAGTGACTTATTTATCAAAAAAATATGGAGTTGCCAAGTCAACTATGTAGTATTAAAAACAAACAGTTAGAGATTACCTCCACAGATGCTGAAACATGCCAGCCCAGGAAAAGGAAAATCATTGAAAAGGTCAGAATTTCCCGGGATGGGAAAACCATTATATACAATGACTCGAAAAAGTTCTCGGGCATCTAATAAAAATTGCAATAACTTCAATGTAATTCGATTTTTTCAAGTAATTTGGGAAGAACGTAGCGGTTTCAACTTACCATTTGATCAATTATTCCTTAAGGTCACCGATAAACACAAAAAAGTTTAAAAAAATTCAACCACAAACAGAAGTTATAAGGTTTTAATCATTGCATAGTTGCAATTCTAATTAATTTATATATGAAGAAGTCTGGTGAAGAGAAAACCGCCCCTGGTAGAAAAACAGCAAAAGAACGTATAACATTCTTAGCACGGTTATGTGGTTTAATGAAATATTTGTTCCTGAGGTAAGATCACCTAATCTTTCGTCTGCATAATATTAAAACCTCAAAAAACTTTTAGGTGAGAACATTTCGCACACCCAATACAATACCAACATAACTCAAAAACGATAGTTTCGAGATAATGAGCCTTGAATATTTCACGTTGCATTTAAACATAGCAAAGTAATACTATCATAAAGTGGTCCCCATTGTTTATTGAAGCTACAGTTATGAAAGTTTTACACTATAAAATATCGAATTTAACCAATATTTTAGTGTTCATAACACGAAACCGTCATTTTAGGCTTCTATACAAAGTATAGCAAGAAGCCTTATGATCTGGCTCCGTGTCCGTCTGTCTGTCTGCATAATTCAAAATCATACAGAGCGTTTCAAATCGTGTTGGAAATACTCTGTGTGTATAGAGGTCTAAGAACTGGGTAGCCAGTGCGCTACTTTTAGGCTTCTATACAAAGTATAACAAGAAGCCTTATTTAGGCTTCTATTTTTTCAATGCAGACCAAATATAAGTTATATTTTATTTACATAATTTGTTACCTATATAGGAAATTTAAATACGTTGATATTTAATTTCATTATCTTAAATACTAGTTACAATGTTAATGAGGGGGGTCGACTTCAAGCCGCTTTGGCACAATGCTACGAATATCTTCCGGACTAAAAATGCCAAATTGCACATTCTTTACAGTTTTGAAAGCAGATTTGTTTTCGATTAATGCCATTGTTAATAATTTACTTTTACTTAACGCGCGAAAAATTAGCCAAACTGTTACATCTACTATACTCATAGGGCGATGTCCTATATAAGAAAATTGATCTGATGATACGTTGATCCGTTGATACGATGATCCGTTGATACGATTATACCTTGATACGATGATCCGTTGATACGATTATACCTTGATACGATGATAAGTTGATACGATGATTCGTTGATACGATTATACCATGATACGATGATCCGTTGATACGATTATACCTTGATACGATGATCCGTTGATACAATGATCCGCTGATACGATTATACCTTGATACGATGATAAGTTGATACGATGATTCGTTGATACGATTATACCATGATACGATGATCCGTTGATACGATTATACCTTGATACGATGATCCGTTGATACAATGATCCGCTGATACGATTATACCATGATACGATTATTCGTTGATCCAATTATTCTTTGATACGTGGCTTACTGGTCTAACTGCCGCAGGGATTAACGGCGAGAATAAAGTGAAGATAAGGTATTGTCCCAAGGATATGATTTACTAGGATATTGGATATCAGGGGACGTGTTAACGAAATACTATGTTTTGAATCGACTAGTTTCGACCCTCTATCGGGGTCATTTTCAAGACTGTAATAAAGGAAAATGTACATAAACAAGCGAAAAAATACAAATCGAATGTAAAATATGTCGCCTCTCAAAACAGATGTAAAATGTTTTCTTGTGTAACACATTGTAGTAAACTTACAATGAATATGGTCAGAATAAAGTTATAAAGTAATAAACATTGCCAGAATAAAGTTTTACTGAGCCTGGAGTGTAACCAGGCATTCAGCATTAGCAGCAACGCACTTAACCGCTTTAGCTGACGATCGATATGAAAAATCTAAGCCCTCGTGAATAACTTGATCCAGTACGCCCCTGACTTATTGTATGACAGCTGTTTTCAGATAACAAAAATTAAACAAGGTGGAACTCGCTTTAGCGGCAGTTCTTAGGCTTCTATACAGCTACCTTTCTGGTGTGGAAAGTTGTTATTATCTGGTTATTTTTGGTCGCCATATAATGTAACATCACATAATCAGATAATCTGCACTAATTATTTATTATTTTATTTTAACCACAGCAGTGGCTTGATGTGGATAGTGAAGTTAAGTTGTAAATAAAAGAGAAGGAAGAGGATGGATCCACCTCAAAAAATGGACTGGAAATTACGCAAATTTCGAAAGCGAAAGCAAATTGCCAATATGACGTCAGAACAAATTATTCAACATCGCGAAAGAAATCAAATTGCCAACATGACGTCAGAACAAATTGAACAAAATCGCAAACGAAAGCAAATTGCCAACATGACCCCTTCGCAAATATTACATCGTTCACGTAGTCATGCAATTCGCCGACAAAATCCACGAAGTAAAAACGCAGCTGTTCTTGAACTAGGTAACGTTGTAGAACCAAATGTCGACGTTCATAACTGTAGTTTTACACTACCAGAAAAGTACACTACCACAACTACCAGAAAAGTAGTTGTATAGAAGCCTAGGAACCGCTGCTAAAGCAAGTTCCAACTTGTTTTGAGTTATGTTGGTATTGTATTGGGTGTGCGATTTGTTCTCTTTGTTTTTCTTCTCTTATTTGTTTTTATATTTTATTTTATAAACATAAATGTTAATTTAGCTATTTTTACGTATTTTTAAACCATGTACCTTTTAAAACATTACATCAAATATTACGATATTGTCTACATATCCAGAAACGTTAACACGCCATGCAGTAATTAGTTCACGTTACGAGACTCGACTGTAATTGAATTTCTTGGTTTTAAGAAGTTACGATTTTCCCTTTTTAAACCAAGATTTTCAGTTGTAATTAAGTGTTTTTTAAAAGTTAAGAAATTTTGTCGTTAATTAGAAATAATTAGGCAAGAAGTTAGGTGTTTATACGATTATTATATTTTTTCTACGATATAGAATCTTAATAAGGCTTTTATGATATTCTTATTCACATGTTAAAGATGTAAAATTAATTACAAATACCAAAGAAACAATATTTATTACATTGTTAGTCCATAAAATAATTTTTTATACGTTTATAACATAATTACTAAAAATGTAATTAATTACCAAAATAAATTTCGTGCATTTAAAGTAATGCAGATAAATTGTAATTAATTACAATGCATCTTAAATAGTGAAATTGTTAAAAGTTCAATTTTTTACCTTAGATAGAATCTTGTTAGAATATTATGATTCGTTTTTTTAATTAATTTGATGAACTAAATAAAATTATAATTTAGGATTAACAGCAATTTACATTGTAAAATTAGAATATTACACATTTTACAAATTACTTTATTCAGTGAACACTTTTTGTGATGAAAATTTGTTGTAATAAAAAAATTTTTTTTACTAGGAAACTAGAAAGTTTGATGTAATCTCAATTTACACAAAACACCCTGCAAACAGAAACTGAAAGTGTATTGATACGTCCAAATAAAATCATAAAAAACGAAACTGACCTTTTTGTTATACAGGGAATAGCAAAATGTGATTTAGGTTTTTCAACGTATTTTTAATAATAAACTAGCTGGCACGGGCGGCCTTCGGCCGCCCTTAGCCATCTAGACCCATAATAGATCCGTGAAGGCCATAGTCGTTCGGCCTCACAGGGCGATCCATAATAGATCCGTGAAGGCCATAGTTGTTCGGCCTCTTGACACTCGCGTAAATTTATGACGACTACTAAATTAACGTTTGATAAATGACAACTAAATTTTAACTGTTAACTTGAATACTTTTAACTCGCGTAAATTTATGATAAGTTCCAGTGATCTTTATAACTGCCGTCGCGTGGAGTTTTGATCGGCTTAAATCGCGGGCGCGTAACTAGCAACTAACTAGTAATTTCTTTTCGCGTGGTGTTTGATGACTCACTGATTTTTGGGGTTCCGGCCCTTATTTATTGTATTACTTCCTCTCAGGCGGCGGGCGAGGCGAGTGGAAAGATATCGTACGTGAATTCTTGATTTGGTCCCCGTGTCGAGGCTAGGATTAGAAAGTTCTTTAAGGGTTGTTTTATTATTACCCTGTATTATCTCGGTTCTGAAAATCTAACGGCTTCAAGCGATTTCTAAAAGTTAGAAATCGTTGGATCTATTCATAAAAAGAGAAACTTCACGTTTCACCCGGGTTGTATCCACCTGCAAGTCATAAACTGTGTAGCTTTTGCTTGATATGCTGTTAACTTTATGACTTTTTACAATTTTCAAATCTTTGTTGGAAGCTTTTTACTAGCTCTGAAATTCTCGTTACAAAATATGAAAGTTTTTTGATTCATTGTTATATTTTTCTTAAAAAGAAGGTTGTTAAATTTATAATATTAACTCGAGAATTCCAGTGCTTCTCAAACAATTTGTCAACGGGCTTAATTTATTATTAACTAATTAAACTATTCTACATTAATAATTAACACGACAATATTATGGTTAGTGACAATAGTTTTATTTATTTAACTTAGTGACAGTAGTTTTATTGGTGGACGTTACAGATTATCCAAATTAATCTCCCGAATATAAGGTCCTTACTTAATTTTTTAAATGCGGTTTGAGCATCGTTCGTGTTATAATATTGTACGTTGATTACTCAATTTTTTAACAACTGTTTAGTTACGATTCCATATTTAACGAAAACTTCCAGTAACTCGGTTTCATTTACACTCGAATTTAATCCGCAAACTTTAAAAGATCGCCAAGATGTAGACATTTCCATAATGTTAAAAATATATTACAAACTGTAACTAAACTAAGTAAGTGATCGCGAATGTGGCAAGCAAGATGAACGACAACGCGCATGACAAACTAACTTTTGTTTCGTGACTAATTATTCATGACGTACACGAGTACATTGTGAATCATGGTATTTTAATTAAAAAAATTAATAGAAAACTGCTTCAAATGTTTATTTCAAACATCAAGTTACATTGCAAATGTAAATTGGCAATTTAGAACGATGCTAATTTAGTACACTAAAGCAAAGTTACGTGCTTACTACATTCCCTTCCATCCGTACACATAAATACAATTTTTTCATTTCTTCGTCGTACACCTCGACCTTTACTTTCCAATAATATTTTTCAACCAAGGGAAACAATGAAATAGTTCTAATATCAAAAGTACCATTATTCATCTTGTAAGTTCCCTAAAAAAATATTCAAAGTTAAATTTTATATTTTTAATTATAATTAAGTTAATAATTATAATTTAATTATAAATTATAATTTAATTAAGTTATATTTTTAATTTGAATTTTTTTTGCGTGTCGTATACTACCTTTTTTGCCGGGCAATCAAGTTTTGGTTCTATTTTCTCGAGTAAAGAAGACCAGATTTGCTGCTTTTGGGCCAGAATAACGCAAACTTTCTTAAAACTTACAGGATGCAACGCTTCACAGGTATCCAATGCTTCTTTAGAATTGCATCGATTGGCCATTAAGATCATCATCTATAAAATATAAATCATTTCGGAAAAAATGAAAATTGTGTAAATACAAATAATATAATAACCTGATCTTTTGGGAGATCTTCTTTCACTAAAATTGCAGCAGAAACAGCATAAAAGTCATGCAATTTTGTAAAATATGGATTTTGAATTAGAACAGGGGTGTTCTGTTTTTCTTCGCAGTTTTTTAATACATCAATTTTTACCAACTTTCGACTGCAATTTATAAACAATTTTTTATTATTTTTTCAAAATTATTGTTGCCCAATGCCATACCCAAAACCCTGCTGTTAGGACATTACGAATTAAAATTAAAACAAACAAAACTATTAATTTCCGCATAGTTTCACTTCCTGTGAGTGTGAAATACTGAAATTTTAAAAATATGTGCTGACTGGAATTCTTTACCGGCTTCTGAATTAATAGACGTGGGGGGAAATTTCAATGTCGATATTTTTGCATCTCGAGGACCAGTGTTCCTTTGCTCTAATTCTTTTTTTGAATTTCGTACTTCGAAATATCGTATTTCGTAAAAATATGATTTTTATTAAATATAAAATTAAGTTTCATGTCATTTAATAATGACATGAACACAAAGTTAATTTATATCTTTTTCGAGGGAATAATTACCGGGTTTGCCTAGAACTTATTTATAATCAGCGAATGGGCCTAACCACTTTTTGACTTGTATAGGTGCCAGTTTTAAAGAAAATAAAAAATTTTGTTTGGTTTATATTTTTCTGAAAAATAAATAATTTTTTTTATTTTGCTAGCTTATTTAGATAACTACTGCACTAAAGCAAAATCTTTTATTTTCTTTACAACTGGCACCTACAAGTCAAAAAGTAGTTACGTTCTTAAAAACTTCAACACTTTTTCAGAATTCTCACTGCATTTTTCAAAACAAATTGCGCTTTTCAGGTTTCTCCTAATTATTATTGAAAATTTTTCCTGACTTTTCAAAACTTTCCAAAAACCAATAATGTAAATCGATGAAACGAAATATATCTTACAATATTTAAAAAAATTCAATACAAATTTAAAAGATATTATTCATTTATTGATTTAAATAAATCAAAAACGTCACTTAAAATTTTTTAAGTTAAATTCTATCTTTTTCGTTTTCTAAGAATTTTCTCTAGCTCATATTTTAATTTCCCTGACTTCCAGATTTTCTAAAGGTGTGGGAACCCAGTTTTTAGACTTTGCAACTTTTACTAACATCAGAATACACTCGGATTCACAAGTAGACGCTTTTTTTTTTATCAACGGATTTCAGCAGTGGATAGTGTGGGCAAATTTGTTATTTTACATGTTATTTTAATTGTTATCATTTAGCAAAGTTTAAATAAATATTTTAAAAGCAAAAGCCGGTAAATTTGATAAAAAAAAATGCTTAATATGGAACAAAAATTGTAGGAATCTTAAAAATAATAATAACTAACAGATATACGTAAGAAGGTTTAGTTAGAATTAATAAATTTGAATTTTATGAATGGGTAGATTAAGCATGAACACACAAAAGAAGCGCTGTTACAATCTCTCTAAATTATTTGATAATCAAATGCCATAGATACAGGGTTAACGATTGTTTAAAATAAAAAGTTATGTATGTACGTAAATATGCGAGTTGTGAACTGTAACTGATAAAATAGTTATTCCTTTTTTTTTGAAACAATAGCTCTATAGAATTAAAATAACTTGTCCATTTCATTATTTTAGGTAATATTATTTCTAAACAAACCAGGTAATTATTCCTTTGAAAAAGATGTATAGATAATTTATTATAATTAACTTTTTATTATAATAATGACATAAAACTTAATTTTATATTTAATAAAAATCATATTTTTATTATTGATAGAATGAATCCGCTTCTAACGTAGACCACACATCAAAAAAACATAAAACATGAAACGTGAAACAAGAAACGTGAAACAAGAAACGTGAAACATATTTCATAAAATAACAACACATTTTTTTAATAGGAATTCGCACATCAGCGAAATGCGATTCAAGTGAATTTGCTTAGAGAAGCAAATCCCGTTGAAACACGCAACATGATAATATAAATTCTGTTCTATTTCTTATTTCAAGTTATCACGTGTCATTTGTCATCAAATGTCTGCATAGATATTCTATAAAATAATTGACTCTAGGTGCAAAAATTTCGACATTAAAATTTCCCCCACGTCCATTAATTCAGAAGCCGGTAAAGAATTCCAGTCAGCACATATTTTTAAAATTTGAGTATTTCGCCATCGGTCACACTGAAGTAAAGCTACGCCTAAATTAATAATTTTATTTGTTTTAATTTTAATTCGTAATGTCCTAACAGCAGGGTTTTGGGTATGGCATTGGGCAAAAATAATTTTGAAAAAATAATAAAAAATTGTTTATAAATTGCAGAGTCGAAAGTTGGTAAAAATTGATGTATTAAAAAACTGCGAAGAAAAACAGAACACCCCTGTTATAGTTCAAAATCCATATTTTACAAAATTGCATAACTTTTATGCTGTTTCTGCTGCAATTTTAATGAAAGAAGATCTGCCCAAAGATCAGGTTATTATATTATTTGTTTTTACCATTTTTACACAATTTTCATTTTTTCGGAAATGATTTATATTTTATATACGTTACTCACAAAAGGATTCGCACCCTATAATAAATTTCAATAAATCGTTTGTATCTTAATTATTTATTAAAAAAAATAGTTAGTTATAATTATATTTAACAAAGTGATTCTTTTAATTTGTACAATTTAAAAAAAAAATCATAAAATTTGCATGGTAACAGAAATAATGAACATTAAAACAATTAATACGCAAATTTCATGTTACAAAAGGATTCACACCTTTAACAAAGTTGCAGGATTGCATTCATTTTCTAAGAATTGTAATATAGATTATGTGCATTGTTTGCAAGCAATATGATTCATAATGCAGTTATTAAGTAACGTGTAACAGTTTATGTACATAAAAATTTATAATTTTTACTAAAATGGGGCATAAAGGTAAAACTACTAGTTTTGATATCAGACAACTGGTAATTTATAATTATGAAAAGGGAAAGTCATACAGCCAAATAGGAAATATCTTAAATTTAAGCAAAAGCACAGTAGCAGACATCATAAAACGCTATAAACGTGAAGATAGGATCGAAAACAAACCAATAACAGGCCGCCCACGAAAATTTACAGAAAGAGAACGAATGCAAATTGTCCGAAAAATACAGAAAAACCCTCGACTGAGTGCCCCGAAAATAACCACTGAAGTGTTACAAGAAATGGGAAAGAAAGTTAATCCACAAACAATTCGACGGGTACTACAAGAAAATAATTATCACGGTCGCATAGCTAGAAAAAAGCCGTATATTAGTGAAATCAACAGGAAGAAACGTATTAATTTCGCTAAAGAATTTAAATGTAAAGATGTAACGTGGTGGGATGATGTAATTTTTGCGGATGAGAGCAAATACAATATTTTTGGCTCCGATGGACGCACCATGGTATGGAGGAAACCAAATACGGAGCTGCAACCGAAAAATTTACAAGGTACTGTAAAACACGGATTCGGAAGTGTAATTGTTTGGGCTTCTATTTCAACTAAAGGGGTAGGTACACTAGTGTTTATTGAAGAAATAATAAATAAGTATAAATATTTAGACATTTTAAAATCTAACTTACTGCAAAGTGCCTATAAAATGGGGATCGTCGATACTTTTAAATTTTACCAAGATAACGACCCTAAACATAAATCACGTGTAGTGCAAGAATATCTGTTATACAAGTGCCCAAAAGTATTACAACCCCCTCCCCAATCACCAGACTTGAATCCCATAGAAAATCTATGGGACCATCTAGATCGTAAAATTCGGGAAACTCCGATACATACTAAAGAAGAGTTAAAAAAAAGACTACAAGAAGAATGGGACTTAATAAGCGTCGATTATTTAAAAAAAATTATTTGCAACATGCCCAAACGATTGGAACATGTTTTGAATCAAAACGGGTATCCAACAAAATATTAAATTATTTTTAAATTTTGTAAAATATTGTATTTTCTCATCGCCTTCGCTGTTTGGTCATATCTACGCAGTACCAATTGTCGCTCGTGGGGTGTACACTGCTCAACCGGGCCTAACTTGGAATTTAACGTGGCAAGTGTACATTGTTCCAGAGTTCAATACTTCTGTGAAATGGAATATTAATCAAATTTGTTTTAAAGGACCCTAATCAATATTCAGTTTTTATTTCAGTTTAATGTATAATCTATTGTCAGTTTAATGTATAATCTATTTTCAATGTAATTTTTGTATTTTAATAAAAGTACCATTCGTTGTTCTAAATGTTCTATTCACTTTCAGAAGCAAATTGTACAATTAAAAAGATTAGCACCCTACAAAAATATTTTTTACAGTAACGAGTTTTTGTGATGAAAATCTCCTTTTGAGATGAAAAAGGTAAGTCCCAAATTTGATTTGTACCCTATTTTTATATAACAAGGAATGATAATAAAAGTGTAATTAACAAATGTATAAGTTTTTATTGATGTAAAAGTTAATTATCTACTCCTTTGAAATATCCAAAATACACATATAAAAATATAAGAAAATATACAACGCAAACCCACCATAAAATTTGTAAGATGTCATAATATAAAATATTTATAATTTCGAACGAAGTACGTCGACCTTCTTTAAAGCAACTCTTTGAAGTTCGGTGAGCTTTAATGCTAATCCCATATTGCCTTGAATTTTAACTTTGCCTTGGAAGAAGGCCTTTTGTGGGTTCAATTTCCCAGATAATAATTCCACAACACTCTCATCATTAATAATAAGAGTTACATCAGGTTTAACTACAAAAAAAAATTAATATAAAAATTTAAAAAATTAGAAACTTAAAACACTTACCCGATGTATTGTTGAATTCAACAGTTCCCTTTCCAACTTTGATATTAATAAGCCAAAATCCTTCTTCACCATTAGCTTTCTTAACTTTAAAACCATAAATCCCACGGAATTTCTCGACTAAATTATCTTCGTCTAATATCATAAGTTGTTGTAAAATTTTCAAATACGGAGAAACTTTGAAACCATCTTCACTAATGGATAGAGCAGACACTCTTTTAGTTCCAATTGTACGGTTATTGTGAGAAAGAAAAGCCAAAGTGTGCAAAGCAACAACAACGGCACCTCCTAGTGCAATGTTATGTTGCAATTCGTACTTGCAACAACGTATTTTCCACCATATGTATTGTCATCCTGATCGACCAGCTTTACCAATGAGACACAATCCCAAAGCTTCATATATTATTAATTCGTTAGTAGAAAAACGATCATGTAATTCTACTACCTGTACGTTCTTTGGACTAATGTTAGTTTTGCAATACAAATTATTAGTAGCAGTTTTCGTCATATCATATCGTCTGCTTACTGGTAAAACCAAGTAACTGCAAAATTTTCGAAACTGAGTTAAATATATCGGCATGTTAAATTTTTTGCGCTCTTTCTACTGGTAAAACAAGTTAATTGATACCTCCCCCCGTTCGAAAGTTATACCGTATGAAAAACTCGGCGCTCCGCGCCTCGCAAAGGGGCTCCGCCCCCTTGACCCCCGCAAAGGGGCAAGGGGGCTTACACATTAATTTAAAGTATTATGACATTGCTAAAACTATAATCCTTCTTAGAAATATATTACAACGCAATACATATTAATACTGCTTAGTTATTAAACGTCAAACTTTCAAACGCTATTATCTCAAAACTATGGTTATGTCAGTTACCTGGTTTTACCAGTAAGCAGACGATATCCAACCTACAAATAAATTACTAAACTATTTATTTTCATTTTTAAAAGCAATTTACTATTTTTATGCAGCTACGTTCAGCAAATGTTGTAAGTAAATCGGTTACCATTTCTATTCTTACAATTTCGACGGCTCTCGCTTCTAAACCATGTTTTTTTACGAAACTTTCAGATCCCAAAATTACAGCTGCTGCTCAATCACTGTTTGGACAACATTGCAGTTAGCAAAATTTATGGATCGAGTAAATGTGCCACAAAACACTTTCTGCGTGGTCGAGTTTAAGATATACTATTGAACTAGCACAGCGATGTGGTAAAAGGTTCGTACGGTGGTAT
This sequence comes from Podabrus alpinus, assembly GCA_932274525.1. Classification (NCBI taxonomy): domain Eukaryota; kingdom Metazoa; phylum Arthropoda; class Insecta; order Coleoptera; family Cantharidae; genus Podabrus; species Podabrus alpinus. Next base: position 9,623,519 of record OW026455.1, read on the forward strand.
CTAGAATTGCCATCGGGCTACATAATATGCAAAATGAAATTCATAGTATTATAATCTTACAAACTAACTTCCTTTTTCAGTTAAATACAGACTCCTTTCCAAGTTGTTTGTCACAAAGTGCCTTTATAAGCTTGGCAAAGAATCCATAAGGAAATTTGTCGCCTTAAATGAAGGAAAAAACGGCCAAAAGGATCAATTTTAAAGTTTTCAATCAAAAGTAAACATAGGCGAACCGCCATTTTGAAACGTTGTGTTTATATTATGCCGATGCCGGGTTAAAGCTAATTAAACACACTAATTTTGCTATCGTATTCGTCGTAAAGCCTGGACGAAAAGATGAGAATCTTTTTCGAAGCTTTAAAGCCTAATAGAAAGGAGGTTCGAAGAAGTTTATAAAAGTTCAAAATCCAATGGAAACGTCAATCTATTATTGTCTTCAAATTTAAAAAGCATCCTTTGGGGCTGTCCATAAATGATGTCACACATTGGGGGGGGGGTCTACTTGAAAATGATCAGAATTGGGACACGACATTGTCGGAAGCATCTCTCACATGCTTTCCAGCTCAATTAAGAAATCTTTTTGCGTTTATTATAACAACTTGCTGGCCCTCACATCCAAAAAGTCTTTGGGAAAAATACAAAGAAAGTCTCAGTGAAGATATTTTTAGAGAAGCACGCAGAGCTAATCCCACCAGGAATCTGAATTTTTCTTTGGAAATATTTAATCAGGCGCTTATATTGCTTGAAGATAAATGCGTATCTATGAGCGGGAAAACTCTTCTTCAACTTGGCTTAGAAGCACCAATGCGTATAATTTTTGTGTTGGTAATAAAAATTTACTATATATACCTGATATATACCTATAAGCAAATTTTCTTTTTGCGCTCGGTTTCAGATTTAAATTTTTGCTAATAAAAATGTTGTTATTGAAAATTCATTATTGTGAATGCGAAGATGTTATTCGAAAATCTACTCTATATTCAAATTATAAACTATAAATTTGAATTATACATGTGGTGCCAATTTTTCGTGTCGATTTTTGGTGTCGGTTTTTGGGTCGATTTTTGCGAGGTAACGACCGTAAAAACATGTTCCATGTTAAAATACAAGGGAAAGCTGAGATGGCCTGGAAGAGGTAACTCAATATAAAGCAATTAAGAATTGGGGAGCTCTGACGGAGCACACCCAACAAAACAGTCCAACGTTAACTTAATTATTGTTAACTCAATAATGCACAAATCAGCGTTGCAACATTTAAATAAAAAAATAGTTACAGAAAATATTCCCATGGTCAGAAATGCAAACAAAATTGTAACTGTTATTTTTTATAAATACAGTAGAACCCCGATTATCCGTCCGCGCATTATTCGGGCGGCGGATTTTCCGTGCGGTATTTTAAAATTTCATTCGTGCGCGGATTATCCGTGGTTGACGGCCAGAGGTTGGCGCATGAACGCTGAATGCACCGCGCAGGCGTTCGTCTCGGGGAATACCCAAGTTCGGCTCGGGAAATCCCCCGTTTATGTGTTTACTTATTATTCTTGCCAACTGCCGACCGACTCGTTAGTTAAACGTAAACAGACGCACAAAATGCAGCGTACCGGTGCTAATGAAAAGCGTAAACGCAATGTTCACACATATTATTAGTCTGAATGAATTATTAAAAAAATAAAAATGAGGTCTTTGGATTATCCGTGTTTTTGATTATCCGGCGAAGGCTCGGTCCCGGCTGGCCCTGATAATCGAGGTTCTACTGTATTCAGTTTTGTTTTAAATCAATTTAGATTCACTTGCCAAAACTTTAAAATCACATTCGTTAATACCGGATTAGATTGGTATCTTTCTTAAAAAATTTATCAATGTTTTCCTTCATGGTAATGAAACCAACTTTGACAAAAACTTATAAGCACCACCACTTTGCTTATCTTCTTGAGTAAATCTTATGCTTCGAGTTTTTCTTTTTTAGCAATTTCCAATTAACAAATTAAAATAGGCTATGTTCGGGGACATGGTTATATCGTTTAACGTGAATACGTCGTCGCAGGATACCCGTTTTTGCTAGGTCTACCGATCGGATAACATCCATTTGAAAACATGCAAACAACTTCCAAGCCTTTGCTGAATAATCACAATTCGAAATTTATTATTTCAACACTTTTCGTACACACACACACACCTACACACCTAATATCTCTTATCTCTTATTATAAAAGGCCAAGTCTTTCTTTCTTTCTGTCTGTCCCACGGAAATACCCGAAGCAAACCGAACCGAACCGAACGCACAACGTATCATCGGATCAACGTATCATCGGATCAACGTATCAACGTATCATCGTATCAACGTATCATCGGATCAACGTATCAAGGGATCAACGTATTTAAATTTCCTATATAGGTGAAAAATTATGTAAATAAAATATAACTTATATTTGGTCTGCATTGAAAAAACAGATCAACGTATCAACGTATTGCAATGTTATTTACTTGACGGCACAAGTGAACACTTACGCAGTAGAAGGTTTCAATTAATTACCAGGAAAAGTTAAGTGAACGCAGCTTAACAAAATATAGGTGAAGGAATTAAATTTCTGAATGATACTGCTGAGGAAATTGTAACAGAATAAAATTTTAACACACAAAAAAATTGTTAATTGTAAGATGTTTTAGTTAAATTAATATTGTTATAAAAAAGGATAGCTTAAGAAATGTTAACGGATGATTACGTGGTGCAACAAATCGGTAGGACGATAAGTACAGTTGTTCGTCCGAGGCAAAACAAATCGTGTACGGAAAGACAGTTTCCGGAGTGGTGAATGTTACGGACGTTGAAAGCTGAAAACAAAATTTGACATTAAAAACTTTATAAAAATTTCAATGACAGTTTAATTTAGAAAATTAACTATCAGCAGTGCGAAATGATCTTACCTGAAAATTGAAATCCAAGTGGGAACAAACAGGAAGTCGATCAAAAGAAAACCAAGGAGATGACGAAAAATAAACAGGAAGTCTCTAAAATGTGTGCTATTTGAGCAGGTACGCGTAAAGCCGGTTCCAGAGTAAAATCGGTAATTTTGGTTAAAAAACCAACGCAAATATTTACGGATTCCTAGAAAAGAAAAGTTGATAATAATCTGTGATAAAAAAGTGCGGTTAAATAATCAAGATTAATAAAATAATTTACTTACCATAAATAAATTGAACGAAATTCTGAGATACTGGGTTGGATTAATGCAAAACTGGTCACTATTGGAAATTAACTGGAACAAACTGGACACTTTTTCACAAGAAGCACGAGACAACGGAAGCAGGGTTGGCTATCCTAATAGCGTATGTAAAGAAGAAATAGTGAGACACCTATCGGGGGTAAGACTAATTTAATTATTAAAAGCCGCGAGTGAAAATTTAATCGGAATAACAGTAACGGGTTTCCTTTTTGTTGGGCCACGTAAAAATAAACTATTTGGGGAAAACACGCGTAGTATAAGATTTGTTGTTTAAATTATTTAATTTTTCTAACTGTTTTATGTTCGTAGTTTTTAAGAATTTGTTGTTTATTATAATTTCTTTTATGTGTGATAAAATTAAATCAGCATATTTAATCAAAGGCGTATCATTGAGGAATTAAATATTCCCACAAAATTTACATTTTTCAGAATAAGCAAAAGAAGTCACTTTTGAGGTAAGGGTTCACTTATGCTAAAAAGATAATAAAAAATAAAACTGAGCTAAGCTGAGGGAACATAGCAGTATCAACGTATTTAAATTTCCTATATCGGTGAAAAATTATGACAGCTATTTCCAAAAAAGCATTATGTGAACTTCCATAATGGATAATGAAAATTTTGAAAATCCTGCTGCAAAGCGACGGCGATTGAATCGTGAGAGAAAAGCACGTACAAGAGTTAATAACACAGAAGAACAGCTTCGATCACAGCGACAAGCTGACGCTCGGTCTCATGCGATAAGTCGACAACGTGAAACTTTGGAACAAACTCAAGCGCGGCAAGCTGCTGACGCTCAGTCCCATGCGGTACGTCAACAACGTGAAACTTTAGAAGAAACTCAAGCGCGGCAAGCTGCTGACGCTCGGTCCCATGCGATACGTCAACAACGTGAAACATTAGAAGAAACTCAAGCGCGGCAAGCTGCTAACGCTCTATCCCATGCGACACGTCAACAACGTGAAACATTAGAAGAAACTCAAGCGCGGCAAGCTGCTAACGCTCGATCCCATGCGATACATCGACAGAAAGAAAATCGATACCAAAGTCAAGCAATTCAACTCCAAATAAGAGCATTGAGATTTGATGAATCTCACGTTACTCGACACGATTGTGGAGAAATGAATTCCATCTGTCAGTTCTGCGGCTCCAAGAATTTCGCCAAGGAGCGTCCAGTTGATAAACAATTTAACAACTGCTGTCATAAAGGAAAAGTGAAGATTCCGCAACCGCTCGATCAACATGGGAAGCTATTGTTATACTAGATGATACCCCGTCCGAGGACGGGCAGCTAGAATGACGGGCAGGCAGCCAAGGTCATATGGTTTTTGGATTGCACTGAGAGCTTTCCTTAATCTTCATTCAACTTAAGTTACCTTGGGTAGCTGCCCGTCCTTCTAGCTGCCCGTCCTCGGACGGGGTATCATCTAGTTCGTTACATATTTTTATTAAATTTTTAAACACGCTACCGATTTTATACACGTATTCACGTCAAAATCTCAATCTTTTACTTTACAACTTAACTTATCCACAGAATGTTAATGTTCAAGGGAAGGCCACGCTAAAAAATTGCGTTAAGTCCGCAATTCGAACTCACAATTTCCGCACTCCAACTAAACCGGCGATCACACAAAGCCACTGCCGTTTCTTGTTTCTTTTAATATCAGGTGCCATAACTTATTCTTTTGTAGCAGCACGTAAAATATGCAAATGTAGTTAATTTTTTAATAAAATTGTTGACTCAATAAAGTGGTCTACAATATTTTTTGGAATGTGCCGATGAAATAAAAACCAATCTCATTAAACACAAAATTTCTCTCCCTTTTTCTCAAGTCGGGCGTTATTCTTTTGGCATTATAACCATAATAATTATAAACAGATTACTTTTTTAAGTATTGATAATAGTACAGTTCCCTAATTTACTTGAAATTTTCACTCACAAGGAGAAGCCCAAAGTAGCATATCAGCAATCAAGATCTCCTTTTTTTGGCTATTCTAAATACCAAATAAATTATTACTGTCTTTGGATTTTTTCCAATGACGCTTGGTTTTTGAGTTATGAATTTTTGAAAATAGGGTAATTCTATCTCGAATCAACTGCAGAATTTACTAGACCCCCCCCCCACCAAATTTGAGAAACTTTGTACTCTCCATCTTTTTTTTCCTGCAGGGAAGGGGGAAACCTTCATAGGCACCACCCCATCAGGGAGTACTCTCCATCTTAGTAAGATATAAAATATATATATAAGCAAATTTTCTTTTTGCGCTCGGTTTCGGATTTAAATTTTTGGTAATAAAAATTTTGTTATTGAAAATTCATTATTGTGAATGCGCAGATGTTATTCGATAATCTACTCTATATTCAAATTATAAACTATAAATTTGAATTATACATGTGGTGCCGATTTTTCGTGTCGAATTTTGGTGTAGATTTTTGGTGTCGGTTTTTGGTGTCGGTTTTTGGTGTCAGTTTTTGGTGTCGATTTTTGCGAGGTAACGACCGTAAAAACATGTTCCATGTTAAAATACAAATTTAAGGATTTGTCCAGAAGGGCATTTGTTTTGATCCTTGTGTCCTACAAGTGTAGATTTGTAGAAAAACGACTGTAACTTCATTCACAGTTGCTTTGACAGTGGTCTAAATTTAAAAATAAAAAATGTTCTGTAAAGGTAAATAAACATTCTATTCAAATATTCAACCACATTTTACTTTTTCAACCCCTAATTGGATTAATTTTCCATTAAAATCCATTTCCAGATTTAAAAAAAATAAATTAAGTATAGTGAGACGGCCAAAAACAAAGAAACAAATGCCCTTTTGGACAATTCCTTCAATTTGTATTCTTTATTTCTTACCAAGATTATGCACCAAATTTGATGCGGGTCGAGTAAATTACCCACTTTTTGGGTAATAATCGATTTACTTTACTACATTTCGGGGAATTTCTAAACTTCCCAAAATTCCGTTTGGTTAGGATATTTATCAGTCTGTTAAATTTTAAGTGAACTTATAGTAATTTCAGCCACCGACAAGGGCAAATTTAAAAAAATCTATTTTGCTCTTCAATTTTAAACCATTGTTCTAATTTAGTTTATTTATTTTTAAACGCATTTCGCCTTTCTCAAAACATTTCTCCATGTGCAACAAATCAATATTGCACCATTTTAAGAGAGGGTCCTGTTTCATGCAAGCTATTTCAGGTATAGTATGCCATATAAAAAAATTGAAAAAGTATATATCTTGTAGAGGATTTTATGGTCTTTAATTTTGTTCTATTGATAATATTTTTTAAAGTGAAAATAAGCTAATTCATTAGGACACTCGAATATAATTTGCCAAATTTCAGGCCGAATTATTTTGCAAAATACAAATGTTCCTTCTGAACTAATGGGGAATAGTGTAACGAGTCTATAATCATTGACTATAGATAATTTTGTAGAATAGTTGTAAGCCAGCAAAAATCTGTATTGCAAGAATTGCTAGTAGTAATCATCATACATGACATTATATAAAAAAATCACATTTTATTATTTTCTTTATATTATTTGCTAACTAGCTGGTAGCCCGTCCGAGGACGGGTAGCTAGAAGGACGGGCAGCTACCCAAGGTCACTTAAGTTGAATGAAGATTAAGGAAAGCTCTCAGTGCAATCCAAAAGCCATATGACCTTGGCTGCCTGCCCGTCCTTCTAGCTACCCGTCCTCGGACGGGCTACCAGCTAGTATAACAATAGCTTCCCATGTTGATCGAGCGGTTGCGGAATCTTCACTTTTCCTTTATGACAGCAGTTGTTAAATTGTTTATCAACTGGACGCTCCTTGGCGAAATTCTTGGAGCCGCAGAACTGACAGATGGAATTCATTTCTCCACAATCGTGTCGAGTAACGTGAGATTCATCAAATCTCAATGCTCTTATTTGGAGTTGAATTGCTTGACTTTGGTATCGATTTTCTTTCTGTCGATGTATCGCATGGGATCGAGCGTTAGCAGCTTGCCGCGCTTGAGTTTCTTCTAATGTTTCACGTTGTTGACGTGTCGCATGGGATAGAGCGTTAGCAGCTTGCCGCGCTTGAGTTTCTTCTAATGTTTCACGTTGTTGACGTATCGCATGGGACCGAGCGTCAGCAGCTTGCCGCGCTTGAGTTTCTTCTAAAGTTTCACGTTGTTGACGTACCGCATGGGACCGAGCGTCAGCAGCTTGCCGCGCTTGAGTTTGTTCCAAAGTTTCACGTTGTCGACGTATTGCATGAGACCGAGCGTCAGCTTGTCGCTGTGATCGAAGCTGTTCTTCTGTGTTATTAGCTCTTGTACGTGCTTTTCTCTCACGATTCAATCGCCGTCGCTTTGCAGCAGGATTTTCAAAATTTTCATTATCCATTATGGAAGTTCACATAATGCTTTTTTGGAAATAGCTGTCATAATTTTTCACCGATATAGGAAATTTAAATACGTTGATCTGTTTTTTCAATGCAGACCAAATATAAGTTATATTTTATTTACATAATTTTTCACCTATATAGGAAATTTAAATACGTTGATCCCTTGATACGTTGATCCGATGATACGTTGATCCGATGATACGTTGTGCGTTCGGTTCGGTTCGGTTCGGTTTGCTTCGGGTATTTCCGTGGGACAGACAGAAAGAAAGAAAGACTTGGCCTTTTATAATAAGAGATTTGTAGTTTTCTTTAAGAGTTGAAAATTTTCTTGCTTCTTCCAAGTCCACCTTGAGAAAAGCAAAGCTTGGGCTTAAAAGATGGAATTTTATCGACAACTTTCAACTCAAAAACAATAGCGCCATTTAAAATTGAGGCGAGAAACAAAAATATCACATTTTGAAGAAACAATAAGAACTGTCCTTTTGGAAAATAAAGCCCGTTTGTTATATTGAAATGATTATTCGTCAAGAAATGATCCCCCTTTTTGTGGCTATTAACACGTATATTTTGAGCAAAGGCACACATCTTAAGTGACTTATGGTCGGGTTATGCACAAAATTTAACGTAACGGAACGGAATGTAGAATGTAATGTAAAAGATGGGCTTATGCACTTCCATAAAAGCGTTTATGCTTAATGTAACGTAACGGAACGGAATGAACGCTTTTATGGAAGTGCATAAGCCCATCTTTTACATTACATTCTACATTCCGTTCCGTTACGTTAAATTTTGTGCATAAATTGACTATAAGACAGATGCAAAACTAAATTTAAACATCAATTAAACGAGAGAGTGTAAAAATTAATCGAGCTTATTTTATAGGCTACCACTACATTTATTAATACTGAGATGTTATAGGTATTTAAAAACGACGCGAAACTACTTTGACTAAGTTTTGTACAAAAATTACGAATCTCCACTTGTCACAAGATGTGATTTTAAAAAATTTCTTCTAAGCTATCATCCAAAATAAATAAAAAATGGACAAGAATTAACTTTTAGTTAATAAAAATTATTTACATTATCACCATTTTCTTCATACAGCTCATCATTTCCTTACACTTATTGGAATTGATTAACTACTTATATTACTAATATTTTGATCTTTAATCTGAAAAACCAATCGTGAAAAATAAATCGTAATCACGATTGATGTTACGTAACGGGTAACATTTCATCTCTCACTGGTTGTACTCGTTCTTTTAATCAGTTGCAAAATTTTTCAGTCTTCAATTTTACACAATTTTTTGCGCTTCCATTTTTTCCATAAAAAATTCTCAACACATTATCGATATCTCTTATAAAGAACAACATAAATTAGGTCTCCTATTAATCATTTTCATCATCATTATTATTATTATTAGTCTTAAGTAATTAATGGCCTACCACATACACATTTGCTGCATTAATACAACCGCAGCGATCAAATTGCTAATTTAAGCAACTCACCCGCCTTGGTTATTATCGAAAAACGGAAATTTTCTCTAAAGAACATAAGGTTGCATAAAATACCTAACAAAACTTAGATATTTATAATTAAGATTAATTGCTTTTCTTAATCTTGTACTAGGTAGATTTTACTTTTCTTGTTACTGCTCATGTTTTGATAACGAAATAGCTCTTTTTGAGCCAGCGCTACTTCAACTCGTAAAACCTCTTTATCGTCTTCCAAACGCCAAGCTGAGGGAAGTCGACCCGACAGCGGTGCAGACCGGGTCAAGACTCTGCACATACTATCAGGGTGCAGAGAGACGAGCCTCGCGGACCACCACCTAGTGGCTCCCAACACGCACCACTACACAACGATTCGGGTGATGCCGGGGGGTCATTGCGATCAGCCCGGGCCACGTACTCCGTTGGTGCCCAGCGGGAGCCAGCTAACCGGTGACGACGGGAGGCCGAAGAAAATCGACATGCCACAGACCATCGCAGACGACAGCGGAAGTGATACCGAGGAGGTAAGTCCCGCTGCTCGTCGGGGAGGGGGTTTTAGTCGGTAAGAATCCGACACTACCACCCCAGATCATCGGGGTGGTGTCTTTTGAAGATTTCCCCCTTCGCTGCATTAAAAAAAAAAAAAAATCTGCTTCCTCGTTACTCGTACCCCAAGGGATCGGATTCCTAAGCAAATACAAATTTAAAAAACGCCTTTACAAAAACTGAGCAAAACCTCCAGTTATTTATTTCAAATATTACATATTATCTTGTCAATTTTAATGTATTATAAAAAAAACTTTGTTCCGATTCGACGAAGAATCCTTTAATTCTAAATTACCTCTATTCGATATCATCTTCCGTCTTAAACACGTGAATGCCGAAATAGTTTGAGTCACCATTGAAAGATTGTTCGATTTCAGTTTCGGTTTCCACTTCCGTGTCGGAACCCTCCTCTGCGCTACCGCATGAGTCGCCAAACGTATCGGCTTCCTCATACGTAAACTTTAATTCTCCACGTATCAGGGATTCCAAGTTTTCTGGAAGAAAAAGCAAATATGGAAATTACCAACCCTTGTAACCATTCGCAATACCATTGTTTCATCATTAGGCGACAGAATCGCTTGGAGAGAATGAAAATTTGCAAAAATGTACATACCTGGATTCACCATTGCTTTCTTAATGGCGATAGGATCTTTCCTCGAGCATTTTTGCACTTCTTCATCCATCTTAACAATTTTGGCAGGATTCGTGGCCCACAAACATCCCTTACGTTGTGCACCATAAATTGCAGGCTTCTCGATCTTCTCGAAACACTTATATAAAGATAAACTGTGTCTAACAGAGTTCTTCCATGAGTTTGGAGCAGTTTTAAAATATGGAAAGTGCCTACACATAAAACTATAAATTTCGGATACGGGTAAACTACCGGTCACACTATTTTTAAGAGCCATCGCAATAAGACAAATGTAGCTGTAAGCCGGCTTTGGATACTGCTGTTCATTTTTTATATCACATAATCTACTATTATTAAATTGTGTTTTCGATTGTTTTGCCGATTGTCTTTCGATTTCTTTGTCTTTTTTTGCCTTTCTTTGATTGTCTTTCTTTGCCTTTCGATTGTGACCTGCGGTTATGGTTCTACTGCTACTAATAAGCGAGTGGGTGTTTTTAAAAGCAAACATGGTGCTAGTTTTATTAACAGTCTTCACTATGGGTTTAGCTATAATGGGAGTAATTTTTGGCATCATTCTCATTTCGCTCTTCCTATCGTCACTATTTATAATTTCATTCAAGAGATTCTTTTTAAACGTCGTAGCATCACTTTTTACGCTCGACACTTTAATGACGTCGGGAGAAAACGTCAAATGACTTTTGGGTAGTTGAGGCGAAGGCGTTCTTATATTTTGTGCGAGCGATAGAGGCATCCCAGTGTTCGGATTAACCATAGTCGAACCGTCTTCGCCGTCAAAATCAAAATTTAAACCCGAGTTTGAATTATTGGAGGGTAACCATCGAACGTCGTTAGATGTCTCTAAATCTAGAGGTGGAAGATCCGAAAAATTTAAACCCGATAAGTCATTGTGACCTCCCACTAATATTTCAATTTCTGATTTAATGTCAATGTCCAACATTTCCTGGAGAGACTCCGAGTCGCTCAAATACATTTCCATTGCGGTTGACATAATGGGAATCTGTAAATTAAAAATACAATAAAATGTAAGAAATGTATCCATCAGTTGGATTCTATTAATATTTAGAATTCATGACAAATTGGCCAGTCATAGTTAGAGATCAACTGCTAATACAAGGTTTCCGGTTCAAATCCTGATAGAATCAAATTCTTTTTACCGTTTCCTTGCTAATATTTAAAAAACAGGATCACAGGCATATCCGAGATCAACATTGCCAGCTTCCTTCTTAGGTGTGAAACTATAAAATTATGCCAAGTACTCATTGTAATATATTATAATTATTTAGCAAATATAGATCTTCGACTCAATTTAAGTTTAAGTAGAAGACAAATCGGTATATTTTTAATTCATTTTCATTATAAAGGGTCTTTCATTAAGAGCGCCCCATTTTTAAATTGACATTACTCACGCACGGCAGCCATTTTTTATTTGTGACATTGACAGTTGTATTTGTCAATGTCTACCATTTAATCATGGAAAGGTACACGCTTCAACAACGTTTACAAATAATCCAAATTTATAAAATTTATAAAATTAATAATTCGGTGATTCGATTATTTCAAGAAATGGACCGATAAATTATCTGCCTCGTTCCTGCGATTTAACTCCATTGGACTTCTTTCTTTGGGGTTACATTAAGTCATTGGTTTACAGCAATCATCCAGCAAATTTAGACGATTTACAGATCAAAATTGAACGAGTAATTGCTGACATACGACCTGATTTGTGTGAGATAGTCATGGAAAATTGGGTCAACGACTTCATTCCTGCCAGCGTTTCCGTGGTGGACATTTAAATGATGTTTTGTTTCATAACTAATGGTATCCATTGTACTTTATAATGAAATAAAAATTTCAATAATTTTCAAATAAATAATGTGTTTTATTTACAAAACAAAATGGGGCGCTCTTAATGAAAGACCCTTTATAATTATAGCTATTATATTTTGGTCAGTCAAAAAATAAATTATCAACTTAAAAAATATTACGTTGGATGAAGTTATTATTTTTATAACAAAAATATTCAAAAATTTTATAAAAACTTTATTAATTAATTGTTTTATATTTAACTTGAAACTATAATATAACTAGCTGGCACAGTCGGCCTGCCGGCCGCCTTTAGCCATCTAGACCGTATTGGATGTTGTTGTTCGGCCTCACTCCAAGGTACTAAAGTAGCCTATGTTTTTCGTAGCGATGTAAATAACTTCTACACCAAATTTGGTTAAGATTGGTGAAATAGAAACGTAAAGCACGTGCACGCGTATTTGCATTGTCGATCGGTTGACAGTTTGACAGCATTCATTATTGTTTTAGGCTTCTATACAAAGTATAGCAAGAAGCCTTATGATCTGGCTCCGTGTCCGTCTGTCCGCATAATTCAAAATCATACAGAGCATTTCAGATCGTGTTGGAAATACTCTGTGTGTATAGAGGTCTAAGAACTGGGTACCCAGTGCGCTACTTTTAGGCTTCTATACAAAGTATAGCAAGAATTAGGCTTCTATACAAAGTATAGCAAGAAGCCTTATGATCTGGCTCCGTGTCTGTCCGTCCGTCCGTCCGCATAATTCAAATCTAATTTATATATTAAGATAGGTTACAAAAATATTCTGTCTGCGGCTTGTATAATTAATAAATATAATTATACGATTCGCCAATATTACCAAGAAATTGTGTTCAAGAAGTACTGCATAATGTTAAAGAACTATTTTAGGGTATGTCCGGTTCAATTGAAAAAGTAGAATCAAGTGATAGTGCCTGACCTCCCGGACACAAACTTTCGTGCTAAACCGGGAGGTCATCGGGAGCCTGCATCATCGATGCAGCAGGGAAGATCGCAGACGACAGCGGAAGTAATGCCGAGAAGGTAAAGCCCGCTGTCGTCGGGGAGGGGGTTTTGGTCAGTAAGAATCTGACACTACCATCCCTGATGGGGTGGTGCCTATGAAGGTTTCCCCCTTCCCTGCAGGAAAAAAAAAAGTTTGAGTCGCTAGGATTTTTAATTCGACCCACGGAATTTGTTGTAGGAAGTCGATTAGAAACACATACAAAAAACGTTATTCCGTTGTTACGATTAATTAATGTTACTGAACAATTTATTTCCTTTACGTGTGGTATTTCAGAAAGTATTTCAAATACCAGGTTTTTTTGATAAAATCATTTCTTATATAAAATTAATAAAGAGTGATAATATTGCAGTTTCTAATATTTACCAATCAAAACATTTTCAGACGATTTTTAAAAAAACCGATAAGTTTATTTTGCCATTACTTTTATATTATGATGATTTTGAGTCTGGTAATTCCGATTCATTGTCCTCGCATGCAGGTATTCATAAATTAGGAGATATTTTGGTGCGATGATAGGTGATCTAGTACCTAAAAATGATGGAGTTTGGATGTTTTATTTACTTTTAAGAAAACTAATTTCAATTGTAACTAATGCAATAGTAAACGAAGATTCAATTCGCATACTTGAAGTGTTAACCTTCCTTTGGTATAATGGCGACTGTGCAACAAGTAGCCTAAGGCGAAAAAATGTTCTTCAGCTACACACTAAAGAACAGGCTTATTTTAGTCTATAGAAAAAATAATTTTCGAGAACCGTTGAAAAACAACCCCAAAATCGACTTTTTAAAAGTAGGGAAATTAGCATCGAATATGCCGCGCCCCCCAGGCAGACGCGATGCAATTCATCGACGTTCCCTTGAAATCGCGTAAAATTTTTTCGCTCCGATTTGAATTTTTCTTTGAAATTCGGATTTCGGGGCTCGCCACATAGCCTGTGCTGTGCTATGCTATACTCTGTGTTATGTCAACACAAACGTTGAACAATGTCATGGTCATGCGCAAAATAGCATAGCAACTACATTGTAAAAAGAACAGTGGCAGCTCTAAGAAAAGTAATTAACAAATCAAAAATAAGTAATTTGTAATACTTACAATCGATTTTTTATTAATTAAAGATGATAATAATTACACTAAAAATCAATTTTCACTACCGAATAATCAATAATGTGTACACACTGTATCGTAGTTAATACGTTATAATAAAATCGCGTCGCGCTTCTGATTGACAACCATCAACGAACTGATGATTGGTTCGTTTGTCAAGCAGCTTCTGCGCGTTGTGGAAAAGATACGCTAGCTCATGCGCTGGCTCGTTCAATTCGGTTGGATGACGTCATTGCTAAGGTCCGAATTATTATTTACATCGTGTGTTTATTGAATTGAAGTGATACAGAATTCGCCTTTGTTAGGTATTAGAAGTGTAAATTATGAATATTTTTGTGTTTGGTTGTCATAATTATAACAAATATACTAAAGGGATAGCATAAGTTACTTTCGCTTCCCAAAAAATAATGACTATTCAAAGCAGTGGGTTGTTGCTTGTCGATGAGAAGATAAACTAAATTTAAAAAACTCGAAGTAATTATTAATACATTTTGAGCCTCGCTATTTCGAAACTTCCCTTATGCAGGAGTTAATGAATTACACGCCAAATAATTCTAAAAATCTTGAAGCTGATGCAATACCTACTTTAGAACTTCCTGGTAAAAAGGGATTTCTGACTACCTAGGAAAGATCAAATCGGCTCACTAAAAGAGCACGAATCAACTCGAGCAGCGAAACTATGGTCATTAATAAATCTAATAATAATGATTATTTTCCAAGTGATAATGTCGATTCGCTAGAAGAAGATGCTGGAACAGCGAATATGAAAAATCAAATAGATCGGTATGTTTTCTTTGTCTACTTCAGTTATTAATAGCTGTAATTTTCTATATTTTTAATTTCAGAAATACAGCAAATATTAAAATGATATTGTTGGAAGAAAAAATAGCAGCCTTAGAAGAGGATAACATTAATTTATTAAATAAAATGAAAGAAGAACAAATTCAGATTCATAATTTATTGGGAGAATTTTTTTCACCGGGACAAATAAAAATACTTCTAATAGAGAAATTACAAAAATTTTAAAAATTGTGAAGGTACGATTTACGGAAATGTGTACAGTGTGGCCACTTAAACATTTACGTTTGATTTGTGGCCTTAATTTTTTTTGCAACACGACTTGTTTCGTCGTGTTTCAGTGGTCACAGAAACGAAGTTTTCTCAGCCCAGATTTAATTTTGGACGCAATTCAGGTGCTGTAAATTTTCTATTATGTTTGGACATTAGTACCAAACGTAGATCCTCAGTTTGGTACTTTTTCGCCCGCCAGATCGATTTCGGCCCTGATGAACATGGCATTATCCATCGTATTCTTCGAAATTTTAAAAAATTTTGTAATTTCTCTATTTGATTTGCCCAGATTGTATAAAAGAAGCATAGATGCACGCATTTCAGTCGTTAAGCTTTTACTTCTTCACATAATTTGTATTTAACCCATATCTGGGTTAAGATAAAAATTTAATTAGTGCAGATTATCTGTATTACATTATAAAACTTTTCACACCAGAAAAGTAGTTGTATAGAAGCCTAGGAACCGCTGCTAAAGCAAGTTCCAACTTTTTTAGTTTTACGTTTACGTTGTTTCCATCAACCTTAAGTAAAATTACCGCATTGTCGAAAATTACGATTTCATCTCAAAGTTGGCGTATCGAGGGACAATTTCGAACGACTCTTTTGGTTTTTGCAGCGTAAGCAATAATTGGTAAACATGTGCCATTTTTTTTCTCAAATTCTTCGGTTTTTAATATTCTAACAAAATTGCCGGGGATTCGCGATCTCTTTCGAGGTTTAATCCTGAAAGAACTGGCCCATTTGGAAAAAGTTCTAAAATCGCCTACGGAGTTTTACTCATCAGATTAATTGAATTTATTGTTTTTCGTGGTTTTGAATTAAATTATTGCAAGTTTTTTTACATTTTTCAGAGATTTTGGAAAGGAACTCCTGGAAAATTTCGCAAAAACTTTTAAAGAACAAATTTATGAATTTAAATGTTAAGCTGAACAAAATTTTAAAATGAAAGAACACCTGCAATAAAAATCGCGGTGGTTTCCAAGCAAATTTGCTCAAGTTATCTTAGGAATGCTCAATTATTCGAAAAAAATATGTTAAAAGCTTTAAGTTATCGATTTAACTGATATGGGGATAAGCTTAGAATGAATAAGATTTGTTGTTTCGTATGCACACCTGCGTTATAATAATGTAATTCTACAAACAGATGACCATTGTCTATAGGGCATGTAAATAATTAAGAAAAAAAGTTATTATAATATCGTCGGCTTACTTCAAAAACTGACCAAGTCATTTTCTCAGTCACGACAAACATTGTTGATTAAGTTCGCTCAGTATTTTTAAAAAATTTAAAAATTAGCAAAAGCCCTAATAATAAGTATTGTTAAAGTTTCATTTTCCTAAAACAAAAATTAAAACTTTTAAAAAGCTGATTTTTCACAAAATATTAAACATTCAATTTCATTTATTTAGAAACTTTGTTTTTTGACTTGGTCAGTTTTAGCAGTACTAAGCCGGCGACGATATGTGAACAAAGAATTTTGTTTTTCCGTTTGCATTGTTTTCGGGATATCTTAAAATTGATTACCTATATAATTAATACTGAGGGGCACAAATTTATATTTTACAATTTGAAATTCTACCTGTAGATCACAGTCGTGTCGGGGAGGGGGATAATTACATCAATCTAAATAGAGCAATCAAAAAGCATAAAGATATTATGCGTAATGAACTTAAAAATATAGGAGTCAGAACATTTCTTGAAAATTTGCAATTTTTCTGAAAAGTTACAAGAAAAAAAATCAACAACAATAAGAAGAGAAAAGTTTAGAGACCATTGAAGTTAAATTAGTTATAACCCATTATTTAAACCAAAGAACGGCTCCAGGCTAATTACGATCTAATTACTGGAGAAATACTGAAAAAAGAGTATTAGAATAATTACTTTAATATTCAATGCCATGGGTAGTCTCAAATGTTTCCCCATATAATGGAAAAGTCGTAGAGATAATACCGTTTCAAAAACCAGGTAGAGATCCATTGGAAGTCTCTTGGAAGCTGCGGATCGTCTCATAACCCCTCAAGAGTGAAGAGAATTAATCCTTTAGAGCAGTGGTTCTTAACCTTTTAGTGATGAGGGACCATTTGACTAAATTTTTGTCTTGCCATGGACCACCAACCCGTTTGGCGTAATATTATAATTATTATAAGAAAATTTTATTATAAATAAAACACGTACAAAATTATTCTATACCGAAAATATTATATTATTTGCCAAAAATTTTACATTCATTAATTATTATATTATTTTAGTGATTTAGTGCGCTTTTTGCGACTGCATACTGTTTACCAACTGCTGAATCCTTGGTTCAGTGGTACTCAGAGCCAAACGTAGTATGTCGGCACTGGCATCCAAACGATTTCGATGTTTATTTTTAATCAACAAAAGCGCCGAGAATCCCTGCTCGCATAATTATGTGCTTGAAAATAAAGTTAGGTAACGTAAAGCAATTTCTCGAGTTTTAGGGAAAGAAATTGCCTTTTGGCTCCAAAAATCTTCAAGTTTAATTCCTGCCTCGAATGTATCTTTGCAGTTACTATCGTGTTGCATTTCAATTAACTCTTCTTGAATTTTATCGGGCACCTCAGAGATGTTGATAATGAAAGAATTGCGGATCAGTTTCCGAATACATTTGTCTTCACAGTCAGGAAAATAGCGATTGAATTCATTTTGAAAATGGAGTGTAATGTTCTTTTGTATTTCTTCTTTAATCTTAGCACACTGTCGGTCAATAATTGGATTCAGCGGATCAAACGCAGAAAAGTTGTTTCTTTCAACTTTGCTGATCCATAGATCGACTTTAGCGATAAACGCCATAATTTCATCTTCAAATACAAATATATATTGCTTGTGCCTTCCAACTTCATATTTCCCCAAGTAACACACTATAGTTTATTTATCGTTTATATCTGGTATAAATCGTCTATTTATGGTAGAATATTAGGTTTTTTTGCGTCTATTTTTGGTTTGTGTTACTATGTATTTCCGTTGATATGTTGATCCG
Organism: Podabrus alpinus; assembly: GCA_932274525.1. Classification (NCBI taxonomy): domain Eukaryota; kingdom Metazoa; phylum Arthropoda; class Insecta; order Coleoptera; family Cantharidae; genus Podabrus; species Podabrus alpinus. The sequence goes on from OW026455.1 coordinate 9,641,838, forward strand.
TTGATCCAATGATACGTTGATACCTTGATCCATTGATACGTTAATACATTAATTTATTAAATTGTGGGTGATGGAAATATTGGACAGTTGCTTGATTGAAAGCAGTTAGTAGATGATGAATTTAGTAGATTATAGAATATATGTGTAAGATGCAACTTTTGAATTTGAACTTCGCGCCAGCGTCCTCTCCAGAAAACCGCCATCTCTTGAGAACTAACCAAGTTCAAACCTAAAATCACACTTCTTCGACGACACGGAAAATAACTTGGACCACCACGTTGTGAAATACCTACGATCGCTATCTAGTAACCAAACTCTTTCTTCCGGTGTACAAAACATAGTGTCAAAAACAACTGTAACAAACAAATGATCGCTCCGAAAGAGAGACGAACATTAACTTCCAACACAAATAAAACTGCCATATTCTGGGCAATGTGAAATCTTTTATTATCTTTAATATTCTTGTTTGAGGAATATAACCTGAAGCAATGATTTAACTAAATCGTGACCTAATAAATCTGTAGTTTTAATTACCCTGAAAGTCGATTTGTTTTAAATCGCTTTATGTTATTTGATAACTTTTAAATTACTTGTTTGGATTCAATCCTTAGGATTGTAATAATATTTTCTTCATGTACTTATTACATTTATTGAAGATTGTGGGAAGCTATGTGTTTTTATTGAAACACTAGCTGTTAATGGAAAAATACCTTTTTAAATCTACCTTTACACCACCACCCTTTAACCAATATAACCAAAACCAGATCTACGTTACTACCACTTAAATGAATACAAGTCTTTGGGAACGGTTTAATGTAAAACTTGCTTTTTTGTTTACCTTACGTGGCATTTGTAGTACTGCGTGATTTATATTCCAGCCTACCACGGAGTTTGGGCTCATTCATACCAAGAGTCTTCGGAAAGCTAAATTGTACTTAAGAAACCGAAAACCAAAACATTGTATTACATAAGTCAATCATTTACCAAGATAAAGCTTTGTTGACTGATCGTACCATATCTTAAACCGTTGTGAGCGATTTAATCAATGACTGAAATCATCAAACTAATCTTCATAATCGTAAACAAACAAGGTGGAACTCGCTTTAGCGGCAGTTCTTAGGCTTCTATACAGCTACCTTTCTGGTGTGGAAAGTTGTTATTATCTGGTTATTTTTGATCGCCATATAATGTAACACCACATAATCAGATAATCTGCACCAATTAAATTTTTTGCGATTGGTAATTATCATTTACTATATAAGTAATAACAATCAAACTTTTCCATTCCATTAGAAATTTTACTTCTCTGTAATGTATGGTCCTTTTTTTGAGGTGGACCAATCCTCTCCTTTCTCTTTTATTTATAACTTAACTTCACTAACCACATCAATAAAAAATTATTTTTTCACATCAAAGTAAAACAAGTAGTTTATATAGGGAGACCTCTTCGAAAATATCTTTAACTTAGTAAATTTCTTTCGAACATTTGCGTATTTATAAATTGCATTAGTGAATCGAAGCAACGGATTAACAGATTAACGCAATACTATATAGACGAAGTATTTAAAATATAACAACGTATCAGTTGATCAACGTTATGATTGGCTCTGAAACATGCGGACGGACACGAAGCCAGACCATAAGGCTTCTTTCTATACCTTGTACAGAAGCCTAAATAAGGCTTCTTGTTATACTTTGTATAGAAGCCTAAAAGTAGCGCACTGGCTACCCAGTTCTTAGACCTCTATGCACACAGAGTATTTCCAACACGATTTGAAACGCTCTGTATGATTTTGAATTATGCGGACAGACGGACGGACGGACGGACAGACGGACGGACAGACACCGAGCCAGATCATAAGGCTTCTTGTTATACTTTGTATAGAAGCCTAAAAGTAACCACATCGACGAAACACCCTGTATATGATAAATAAATTAATTTACTAGTTGTGTATCTATTTTAACTAATAAAACCTTTCATTTATAAATTCAAGCTGATTTGAATTTAAGAACAACCTGTATATAAATAATTATTGCATTTACTTTGTAAATTTCATACGTTGCTTTTTATGAATCTTTATTCTTAGCGTTTCAAAGAATGTTATCTTTGTTAATGATGTAACCTTGCAGACACCCACATTCCTAAATTGAACAAAGAACGCATCTAATGCGTTCATGACCCTAGAGTGCACATTACACGGGGCCTTCGGCTGCAGCAACCGATTGCGGCAACCGATTGCAGCAGCCGAACGCACGTGCAACCAAATGCATATGGCTATTACATGATGCGATTTTCGTATTTTAACAATTTATCACAAATTTTAACTCACAAAAAAAATTAACAAATTTAACCATACAACACAAAAGTACAATATTTTTACGTCAATTTTATCTATTGGTATAACTTCAATAACATCAAATGTTAATAGAAATCACTGGATTGCATGAGAAATCGCCTACAAAATAGAATAAGTTCTATTTTAAATAAATCGCCAGGCGATCATTTGCTGGATGGGTTGCCTATGCGATTAGCTGTTTTACACGAGGCGTTTGGCTGCCGCAATCGGTTGCTGTAACCGGTTGCATGAAAAAAAAGCCCCGTGTAAAGTGCACATAACATATTGTAATAATTTTTACCGCGTAATAAATCTTTCTATAAATTCAACCATTTATATCTACCCAATAATTAATAGCCATATTTAGTAAACATATTTTAAATGTAACATAATAAAATTAACATTTAACCATACTTTAGCATCTTTTATGATTCTTTAAAATTTCGAAACAATAAACTATTGTAAAAAAAAACAACCAACTCAACTTCGCCCAAGATCAGTAATTAACACATTAAATAAATTATAATTGTTTATACCTGGGTAATCAACACTAAAACCACCAAAGGAATTTATAATAATTCAAAATATCATGACCGCTATGTTGAACGTAAACTTCACGAGTGAAGTCGTGAAGTCACCCGTTCCCACCTAACAAAACTTTTACCGCCTATTATAAAGAAATATAGGTGTCGCTAAAAAAAATGTACTATTTAACATACACATATACAGGGCAACCTAAAATCACAGATAACTTACTACAGATAGCTCACGCTATACAATTTCCTCAAATTGTGCAGGTTGCCTATGCAGCAGGGATTTTTAGTTATCTTTAAATAAAAAAGGTAACCCACAGTAACAAGACAGGTAAAAGCACGGTAAAAGGTACTTATCAAGATTAATATTTGTACCTGTCAAGGGTTAGTTTTGCATGTACAGTATATTACGGTATTAATTATCAAACATTTATTTGTAGATTTAAGGTTTCCAAAAATAAATAAATTTTTTAACATTTTATCTGTATCAAAATAAATTTTATTGTACATTATAAGTTTATTATACAAGGTCATTATTACAAACCAAAAAAAACAAAAAATGAAGGAAAGATATTTATACATTTTTAAAAATTTTTAATTTTTGATTATTTGAGCAATTTTATTTACTATTGGCTGTGCTTATTGCCCACTTACAATGCTTAAATAATTTAACATTTAATAATAAGTCTATAAAATAGTTTTCATGTTCGTCTATAGAACAAATTACATTTTTCATATTTTTTCTTTCAAAGAGTTCTTTCATGTTTAATTTAATTGTTATGCTGGACTTATCTACATCAAAAACTTTATGAAATTTCGCCAATGAAAGAAAACCTCTATTTTTACAGGGGCGGTATTTCATGCTACATTTTAACTTTTTCTAATAAGGATAGAAAAGTCGCTAAGTTTCCAAATGGAATCAAGGACGCATCACAGGGGGGGGGGGCAATAATAATTCTATTTACGTTCCACGCAATTTTAAAGTTAAAATTATTACTAATTAAGGTACTGTGATATCATTAAGGGGCGGTATTTCAGTCTACATTTTAACTTTTTCTAATAAGGAAAGCAAAGTCACTAAGTTTCCAAATAATCAAGGACGCATCACAGGGGGGGGGGGGCAATAATAATTCAATTTACGTTCCACGCAATTTTAAAGTTAAAATTATTACTAATTAAGGTACTGTGATATCATTAAGGAGCGGTATTTCAGTCTACATTTTAACTTTTTCTAATAAGGAAAGAAAAGTCACTAAGTTTCCAAATGGAATCAAGGACGCATTACGGGGGGGGGGGGGGGCAATAATAATTCTATTTATGTTCCACGCAATTTTAAAGTTAAACATGAACAACAACTAAATTTTGTCAATGAAAAAAAAAAACTCTATTTTTACAGACATACACCGGAATCATACAACAGCAGTCGGCTGCTAATGCAATTTTTTTCAATGTTTAAAAAGATAGCTTATTTGACTTGACTTGTATTCGAAACTCCCCCCCCCTTGACATAGGGGGGTCTCATTAAGGTACATTAAGGTACTGTGATTTCTCAACTATAAAAGTGATAAAATTATTTCTACTATTATTACTTTGTTGTTAAAAAACATTTCGAACTTTTAGATATTCCAAATTTATTTCCCCTTTTTCCATTTGACTTGAGGTATTTTTATATTCATATACAAGACGTTTACAGAAAATTCTTATTTTTTATTGACTAGTGTTTCATGTAACGCTGATACCGGCACCTGAAGTTTATGTGAATTAAAAATTAATTTAAAAAACAATAATTAAAAAACAAAATAATCCAGTGTTGGGTATCTTTAAAAGCAAAAAAAAAGTCTTTTAAAATGATACTTTTCATTTTTATATCCCTTAGAAGAAAAAATAAAAATAATTTTTTATATGTTCATTCCAAAATTCAAATCAATAAACAGAAACACAAAATGTTTGTAAAAACCCAACAGTTTTTTACTACCTGAGTTAGGTAGTCAGTACCTGAGCCGCCTGGGGTTATTTTTGCCTGAGGCTGGAAGGCAAATACATGCAGCGCCTCTCTCTTACTCTTTAAAAACCATTGGCTTCCAAACTAATTTTCATCTCGCTTTCCAAATATAACTGAATTAGGGGACACCCATTTCTCCATAAGCGTGAGCTATCTGTAGTAAGTTATATGTGCTAAAATATTCTAACTCAAAACAGCGGTAAATTTGAAATTACATTAATTTCAAAATTGCAATCTTACATATGAGACCCTAATAATATACAAACCAAGGTGAACTCCGCTTTAGCGGCAGTTCTTAGGCTTCTATAACAGCTACTTTTCTGGTGTGGAAAGTTGTTATTATCTGGTTATTTTGGTCGCCATATAATGTAACATCACATAATCAGATAATCTGCACTAATTATTTATTATTTTATTTTAACCACAGCAGGTGGCTTGATGTAGATATTGAAGTTAAGTTGTAAATAAAAGAGAAGGAAGAGGATGGATCACCTCAAAAAATGGACCGGACATTACAGAAAAGTGAAGTTACGAATGGAATGGCAAAGTTTGATTATTATTACTTATGTAGTAATTGATAAATACCAACCGCAAAAATTTAATTAGTGCAGATTATCTGATTATGTGATGTTACATTATATGCCACACCAGAAAGGTAGCTGTATAGAAGCCTAAGAACTGCCGCTAAAGCGAGTTCCACCTTGTTTTAAGTTGATTTTGAGTAGCCTAGGGCTACTCCCAGAGGGACGCGCATGAATGGATTATCGAGATTCCTTAATGGAAGGCAGGCTACTCAAAATCAACTTTCCTTTCCTTTGCGAATTTTTGCACTATTTCAATACAAAAATATGCGCAGGGACCTACATAATAACTGTGCCAAATTTGGTTCCGATCGGTCAAACGGTTTAGGAGTCTATAGGGAACATGAACATACTGCTATGATTCAAAATGCTTTATAAAGGCTCAAAATTCAAAAATGAATATTAAATTCATAAAGAGCACATAATTCTAAGTCGAAAGACACTTTAAAAATTTGCATTACGAGAAATTTGAAATTTTCTCAAATTTCAATTTCTTGACTAAATTTGAATCTCTCAGGATAAGTAAGATATGATAAAAAATTGCTAAGCATAATTAGATTGATGATTGTCACATCAAAAATAAAACAAAAGGTTTAATTAGCTGAAAATTGATTAAAAATTATTATTTGTCTTGTACATGTTCATAACCTTAAAGATGTGAAACTTTGTAATCGAATTACTTTAAAACTAACATGTTATACAAAAATTTGTTCACATCGAAAATTATGTAGTGATTCCATCTATGTAAAGTGAGTGTTCTTAAAACGTGAATCAACGAAGTTGTTAATAAGGGTCATTTTTGTGTAAAACCAAAATTTGTATAAAATGGCGCGACATGGTCGAAAAAGGATCCAGAAAACATCACAAAAAAGCCATATACCAGTGAGATTGTATGGAAAACGCCTCATGGAAAATCAATTTCAATGTAGATCGTTAATCTGGAACAAAAACAATTTTTTAACAAAATTAAAAATCCAAAATAATTGAATTTGACTCATATTTACAAAACAGGCTTACCAATTTCCATCGATTTTGGATCAGAGTTAGTTGACTTCGAGTATTACGATGGTGCAGACATGTTAATTTAACGTCCAATATTTACATCAACTCTGGAAAGGTCCAATGACAGCAATGGCCGCTCATAAAAACAAATCTGCAATGTTATGATTTTCGAAATTAACTCAACGTTTCACTGGAACCTGATGATATTGCCAACAAATACAACTTACCTTAATCAATTCGAAAACATCTACAAATTAGGCGAGCAACTGCTACAACCACGAAATTGATTCGAAAAACACAACATCGACACAAGGTTACGTGAGGTCATCTAACCAACTACTGAAGCTATTCAACAAAAGCGCAGGTGCTTATGACTCGTTCAAAGTCGTTCTTACTAAAGCTGGCCATACACTTATATCCTTTTAATTTAAAATTTCAACTTGACAATTCGAAAGGTACAGTGAATTTTTTATTTTACTATTACAAACTTTGCCATAAGCATTTAAAATACAGGATTTGGGATCAAGACTTTCAAGGAAGTGCATTTTTCATTACCCTTATTGAAAGGTTATTCATTCAAACATTATTATTTTATTTTGTCAACGTTAGGCTTTACCAAAAGCACATATATTATTTAAAAACATTTAAACCGCTATTGTACAGCGAGAGACTTAGTTAGTTTATAACTAATTAAGCACGACAAGATAAAAAGAAGAAGTCTTTTTATCTTGAAAATTTCTGAATCAACTGTCTTTATTATTTGTAAAATTTATTCAATGGTAGATCTGCGATCTACAAATATTTATATAACCATTTATTTTGTGCGCATTGCGACTATTTAATTTTGTCAATATAAACATTTCTTCAAAAGCTACTGAAATCTTTTTATTTTTCACTCAACAAAAGCAATTAAGAATATCCAGAAAGAGCAAATTTTATCTACAACTCAAAAGATCATCTCATATTTAATCACAAGGAACCCACCCTTGTGCGTGTCATCACCGGAGACTAGTAAGAAGGGGCAATAGTGTTGAACATCCCTCAACTAAAAATATTTAAATACGGACCATTTTTACCGAATCATTTTTGTCAAGCCAATTTGGGGCTGGCACTTTTAAAAATAGTTAAGGGAGGTCACAGCAATACATATATCCATTTTTATATAATACTAGCTGGCACGGGCGGCCTTCGGCCGCCCTTAGCCATCTGGACCTATAATAGATCCGTGAGGGCCATAGTTGTTCGGCCTCACAGGGCGAACCTTAATAGATCCGTGAAGGCCATAGTTGTTCGGCCTTCGGCCTCACAGGGCGGACCCTGTTTTGATCGATTGGCCATTAAGATCATCATCTATAAAATATAAATCATTTCGGAAAAAATGAAAATTGTGTAAATACAAATAATATAATAACCTGATCTTTTGGCAGATCTTCTTTCACTAAAATTGCAGCAGAAACAGCATAAAAGTCATGCAATTTTGTAAAATATGAATTTTGAATTAGAACAGGGGTGTTCTGTTTTTCTTCGCAGTTTTTTAATTCATCAATTTTTACCAACTTTCGACTGCAATTTATAAACAATTTTTTATTATTTTTTCAAAATTATTGTTGCCCAATGCCATACCCAAAACCCTGCTGTTAGGACATTACGAATTAAAATTAAAACAAACAAAATTATTAATTTCCGCATAGTTTCACTTCGTGTGACCGATGGTGAAATACTGAAATTTTAAAAACATGTGCTAACTGGAATTCTTTACCGGCTTCTGAATTAATGGACGTGGGGTGAAATTTCAATGTCGAAATTTTTGCACCTCGAGGGCCAGTGTTCCTTTGCTCCAATTCTTCTTTTGAATTTCGTACTTTAAAATTTAAAAAAATATTTAACGCACTTAAATCGGAATTTCTTAAAGGTTGAAAAAATAAAAATATGATTTTTATTAAATATAAAATTAAGTTTCATGTCATTATTATAACACAAAGTTAATTTATATCTTTTTCAAGGGAATAATTACCGGGTTTGCCTAGAACTTATTTATAATCAGCGAATGGGCTTAACCACTTTTTGACTTGTATAGGTGCCAGTTTTAAAGAAAATAAAAGATGTTGTTTGGTTTATATTTTTCTGAAAAATAAGTAATTTTTTTTATTTTGCTAGATTATTGAGATAACTACTGCACTAAAGCAAAATATTTTATTTTCTTTACAAGTGGCACCTACAAGTCAAAAAGTAGTTCACTTCAACACTTTTTCAGAATTCCCACTGCAATTTTCAAAACAAATTGCCTGTTTTTCAGGTTTCTCCTAATTATTATTGAAAAGTTTTCCTGACCAGTCGAAACTTTCCAAAAACCAATAATTGTAAATCGATGAAACGAAATATATCTTACAATATTTAAAAAAAATTCAATACAAATTTAATTCATTTATTGATTTAAATAAATCAAAAACGTCACTTAAAATTTTTTAAGTTAAATTCTATCTTTTTCGTTTTCTAAGAATTTTCTCGAGCTCATATTTTAATTTCCCTGACTTCCAGATTTTCTAAAGGTGTGGGAACCCAGTTTTTGGACTTTGCAACTTTTACTAACATCAGAATACACTCGGATTCACAAGTAGACGTTTTTTTTTTTGATCAACGGATTTCAGGAGTGGATAGTATGGGTAAATTTAGGTAAATTTAATAAAACTTAACTCAAAAGAGCTAAAAATGGACTTATTAGCCACTTTTTGCGCACCCCTTCAATAATTGTTTATCGCAGCGTTGTACATTAATTTTACTACAAAATTAACGATTGGTTATGCCTGTCATAAGAATATGGGAAAAAAGACCTTTTAAAAGTACCATCTCGCAAACGAAGCATTTCCAGGACATGTTATTTTAATTGTTATCATTTAGCAAAGTTTAAATAAATATTTTAAAAGCAAAAACCGGTAAATGTGATAAAAAATCTTAATATGGAACAAAAATTGTAGGAATCTTAAAAATAATAATAACTAACAGATATAAGAAGGTTTAGTTAGAATTAATAAATTTGAATTTTATGAATGGGTAGATTAAGCATGAACACACAAAAGAAGCGCTGTTACAATATCTCTAAATTATTTGATAATCAAATGCCGTAGATACAGGGTAAACGATTGTTTAAAATAAAAAGTTACGTAAATATGCGAGTTGTGAACTGTAACTGATAAAATAGTTATTCCTTTTTTTTTGAAACAATAGCTCTATAGAATTAAAATAACTTGTCCATTTCATTATTTTAGGTAATATTATTTCTAAACAAACCAGGTAATTATTCCTTTGAAAAAGATGTAAAGATAATTTATTATAATTAACTTTTTATTATAATAATGACATAAAACTTAATTTTATATTTAATAAATATATTTTTATTATTGATAGAATTAATCCGGTTCTAAGGTAGACCACACATCAAAAAAACATAAAACATGAAACGTGAAACATATTTCATAAAATAACAACACATTGTTTTTAATAGGAATTCGCACATCAGCGAAATGCGATTCAAGTGAATTTGCTTAGAGAAGCAAATCCCGTTGAAACACGCAACATGATAATATAAATTCTGTTCTCTTTCTTATTTCAAGTTATCACGTGTCATTTGATCAAATGTCTGCATAGACATTCTATAAAATGATTTCCTCGAGGTGCAAAAATATCGACATTAAAATTTCCCCCACGTCCATTAATTCAGAAGCCGGTAAAGAATTCCAGTCAGCACATATTTTTAAAATTTGAGTATTTCGCCATCGGTCACACTGAAGTAAAGCTACGCCTAAATTAATAATTTTATTTGTTTTAATTTTAATTCGTAATGTCCTAACAGCAGGGTTTTGGGTATGGCATTGGACAAAAATAATTTTGAAAAAATAATAAAAAATTGTTTATAAATTGCAGAGTCGAAAGTTGGTAAAAATTGATGTATTAAAAAACTGCGAAGAAAAACAGAACACCCCTGTTATAGTTCAAAATCCATATTTTACAAAATTGCATAACTTTTATGCTGTTTCTGCTGCAATTTTAATGAAAGAAGATCTGCCCAAAGATCAGGTTATTATATTATTTGTTTTTACCATTTTTACACAATTTTCATTTTTTCGGAAATGATTTATATTTTATATAAATCTTAATGTCCAATCGATGCAGTTCTAAAGAAGCGTTGGATACCTGTGAAACGTTGCATCCTGAAAGTTTGAGTGACTCTGGGTGAAAAGCAACAAATTTGGTTTTCTTTAATCGAGAAAATAGAACCACAAATTGAATTTAACTTTTAATATTATTTAACCTTTAACTGCTGGCGTTGGTGTACTCAGTACACCACTTGCATTTAAGAAGCTGCCATTTGTGTTAAATGCTCTAATCTGATCTAACCTATCCACCTAACCTATTATTGACGTGTTCAGAACAACCCTAGTCAATTTCGTTGTTATAGCTGTACAAATAAGTTGGATATTTGCTTTTAATTTCTATGTGGTTGCGCGTGGTGTATAGAATACACCACGCCAGTACTTGTGTAATCGCATAAAACTATATCGCACTTTGTTACACTCGTGGCGCATGATAAAGAAATAAAAATCGCCATTATTATCGCTGATTTCTATATCGCTATATATTTTAAAGTATTCAACGAAACAGCTTGAATTTTATTTACCGCCAAATGGTAACTATGTAGATTCTAGAAAACAAAAAAAAATCTGAAATTTTTTTATGGTTTACGAAATTTCTTCGCCACCAGCAAAGCTCGATATACAGCAAAGTGCGATATAGTTTCATGCGATCTCTATTATAGGCCCCTCGTAATGATTACGGCACTTATTAAAAAATTTACAGAAATTTATCACTCAACTATTATAAAATCGTATAAATGTATTATAAGCATTAATTTTCTTGTCGATGTTACATACTAATTACATAAACAATTACTATGAGCACGAAGATCTTGCAAATATTTCAGAATATTTTGTAAATATTATGTTTATTATTGTTTAATAAACATTTATTAAGCAAATATGTATCTAGAATTTATTGATTATAGCTTTTGGGAAACATTTTGATGTTGGTGTACACAGTACACCACGCCAGTACTTGTGTTATATATAAATCATTGCGCCAGTAGTTAAAGGTTAACCAAGGTTGAAAAATATGATTAAAAATTAAGATAGAGGTGTACCTACGACGAAGAAACAAAAGGAATGGAGGGTAACGTAGTTAATACGTAAATTAAAAAAAAATTTGCAATGTAAATTGAAGTATAGGGATAAAATTCTACCGACCGCGGCGCGGCGCTGCATCAAAACAAGCGTGACGTCAATAAAAGTATTCGGTTATATAAAAATAGTAAGGTTAACTTTTGAATATGGTGACGTACAATATGAAAACACATTAAAAAATTTGTTATACTTACATATTAATATTATTTCACCAGAATAAACAATAATCACTACGGTATAACTCTTAATGGCGTCAAATGTTTAGTTGATATTAAAGCCACCAGGGTGCGTACAATTAATATTTTCCCCCTTGTTTCTGGAAACCATTAATGCTTAGTTCGTCATGCGCGTCGTCTTCATGCGCGCGTTGTAAAACAATACCTACCGTTGAATAACGGTCACTTTTTGGCGCGTTCTGTAGACGTTGGTCGATCAAGTTTGCTATCAAGTGAATTATTTGTTTAACTAAACTTTATAATATATTCCATCGTGAATCGTGAATTAAAGTGATATCGTGATATATTTAAGAAATGTCTTCACGAGCTTTTCAAGTTTGCGGATTAGATCCGGGTGTAAAGGAAAACGAATTACTTCAAGTTTTCGTTAAACATGGAAACATTTCCCACTTCCAAGTACTATCACAAAATGGAGTTGGTTTTATTCAATATTTTAATGTGATCGATGCCCAAAATGCATTTAAAATATTAAGTGATCAGCTTATATTTGGAAAACCAGTCACATTAACATGGATATCGGATTTCAATAAATATCCTATTCAAACAATTTTAATTAAGAATTTACCTCAAGATTTTGATAATGAAGGATTAGAAGCGATGTGCGCGTCTTTTGGTGTTATATTGTGTTGCTTTTTGGACATGGACGAAAAAGATACCGCGTTAGCATCCGCTCAAGTGCACTTCAGAAACTGCGACATTGACGGCCTTTTGGATTCGTTGAACAACCTTGAAGTGAATGAACGTTATTTAAGTGTATCGCGTCTTGAAGCTCCCGACAAAGATGAATCGTTTGACAAAGTTATCGCTCAACCTGAATCGGTCGACAAAGTTATCGCTCAACCTGAATCGGTCAACCAAGTTATCGAGGACCTTTCGGATTCGTTAAACCTTGAAGTGAATGAAGCTCCCGACAAAGATGAATCGTTCGACAAAGTTATCGCTCAACCTGAATCGGTCGACCAAGTTATCGAGGACCTTTTGGATTTGTTGGACAACCTTGAAGTGAATGAAGCTCCCGACAAAGTTATCGTATCACCTGAATCGTTCGACAATGTTATCGCACCACCTGAATCATTCGACGAACCAAAACTGTGCAGCTACTTACTTATAAGTAATATAGATATTAACGTAAGCGATATTATAATACGTGAAGAGTTGAAAATATTTGAGAATATGAAAGACGTACAAATTGTTTCGAAAGGAGATAAGAAGTATGTTTACATATTTTACGACAACCCAAGCCATGTAGAAAAGGCGGTACTTCAGATCACCGCATATGAGGCAACTAATAATACCACAAATATTAGTCTAGCAAACAAATTCTCATCGCCTTCGCTGGTTGGTCATATCTACGCAGTACCAATTGTCGCTCGTGGGTTGTACACTGCACAACCTGGCCTAGCTTGGAATTTAACGTGGCAAGTGTACATTGTTCCAGAGTTCAATACTTCTGTGAAATGGAATATTTATCAAATTTGTTTTCGAGGACCCTAATCAATATTCAGTTTTTATTTCAGTTTAATGTATAATCTATTTTCAATGTAATTTTTGTATTTTAATAAAAGTACCATTCGTTGTTCTAAATGTTTTATTCATTTTCAGAAGCAAATTGTACAATTAAAAAGATTAGCACCCTACAAAAATATTTTTTACAGTAACGAGTTTTTGTGATGAAAATCTCCTTTTGAGATGAAAAAGGTAAGTCCCAAATTTGATTTGTACCCTATTTTTATATAACAAGGAATGATAATAAAAGTGTAATTAACAAATGTATAAGTTTTTATTGATGTAAAAGTTAATTATCTACTCCTTTGAAATATCCAAAATACACATATAAAAATATAAGAAAATATATAACGCAAACCCACCATAAAATTTGTAAGATGTCATAATATAAAATATTTATAATTTCGAACCAAGTACGTCGACCTTCTTTAAAGCAACTCTTTGAAGTTCGGTGAGCTTTAATGCTAATCCCATATTGCCTTGAATTTTAACTTTGCCTTGGAAGAAGGCCTTTTGTGGGTTCAATTTCCCAGATAATAATTCCACAACACTCTCATCATTAATAATAAGAGTTACATCAGGTTTAACTACAAAAAAAAATTAATACAAAATTTAAAAATTAGAAACTTAAAAAACTTACCCGATGTATTGTTGAATTCAACAGTTCCCTTTCCAACTTTGGAATTAATAAGCCAAAATCCTTCTTCACCATTAGCTTTCTTAACTTTAAAACCATAAATCCCACGGAATTTCTCGACTAAATTATCTTCGTCTAATATCATAAGTTGTTGTAAAATTTTCAAATACGGAGAAACTTTGAAACCATCTTCACTAATGGATAGAGCAGACGCTCTTTTAGTTCCAATTGTACGGTTATTGTGAGAAGGAAAACCTAAAGTGTACAAAGCAACAACAACGGCACCTCCTAGTGCAATGTTATGTTGCAATCCGTACTTGCAACAACGTATTTTCCACCATATGTATTGTCACCCTGATCGACCAGCTTTACCAATGAGACACGATCCCAAAGTTTCATATATTATTAATTCGTTAGTAGAAAAACGATCATGTAATTCTACTACCTGTACGTTCTTTGGACTAATGTTAGTTTTGCAATACAAAGTATTAGTAGCAGTTTTCGTCATATCATATCCAACCTACAAATAAATTACTAAACTATTTATTTTCATTTTTAGAAGCAATTTACTATTTTTATGCAACTACGTTCACCAAATGTTGTAAGTAAATCGGTTACCATTTCTATTCCTACAATTTCGACGGCTCTCGCTTCTAAACCATGTTTTTTTACGAAACTTTCAGATCCCAAAATTACAGCTGCTGCTCAATCACTGATTGGACAACATTGCAGTTAGCAAAATTTATGGATCGAGTAAATGTGCCACAAAACACTTTCTGCGTGGTCGAGTTTAAGATATACTATTGAACTAGCACAGCGATGTGGTAAAAGGTTCGTACGGTGATATCTAGAATTGCCATCGTGTAGCCTTCTTTTCGACTCCAGCTTATTCATATCGGCCTGATTTGTATCATGGTTGGGGTCGAATATGTTGTAGTACCCTGTACATAATAATTCAAGCTTTGGGAAACTAAAAATAGATAAAAGGGCAGATTAACGGACGCCATATTACTTCCTTGCTGGTGAATTGTAAAGTTGACGAAGATTTTGGACCAGAGAGCCATTTCGACCAATTTCAAGTAGTTTTAACAACACATTTTTGATACCGTATTTCGGGATTTTGGATTGTCTGGCTTGTGTTCGGTTGATTGGAATTGGGTATTTTTGGAAACCAGTCACCGATATCGCTTTGGCGGATTTAAAACTGCGACCACTATCTAAGTCTGCTTTTGTGGAGACACCAGTAGTTCCTATGCGTGTTCGTGAATCTTTCGACTACGCCTACAAGATTTAACATCGTGATTAGATTCGACCAAATTATTAAAGTAGTACTAACTTGTCAACGACACCTAGCCCACACTTTTATCGGGCAGAGAAGCTACCGTTAGTCAGTGATATATTTTATTTTGCCGTACGCACGTTTCGGTTGTACCGAATTTATATTGGATTTATATTGAATATCGAATAGTGAGGTTATGTACCACTGTCATCGAGATCAGTAGCGCATCGTGTTCCCGCAGTCAGTGCCGTACCTACGTCTGGACGAATTGGGGTGAGCAACTCAATTTTTGTACCTTATTTTTTCTTTGCCAATTTGATCAACGCCGTCAACGAAGTGAACGTCATCCTAACTTTATTATTTTATTGTTTGCCGGATGTGCTTGTAATATAACTGAGAGCGTCATCAGATCTGACGGCGACGTTTACTACTTCAGCTGCGACTGACAATCTTTTGGTTTTTTTTTGACAATTTATTTTATTGATTGTTGTGTATATTGATGCCTTCAGCACCCCTGTTATTTGTTTTTTTTTTAAATTAAATTTTGGTTAACACGACAACGCGTTTCACTTTTCTTACATTTCAGCTTTCGTACTTTCAGGCAAACACCATTAGTGAGCGACAATAAGTACGTGGCGCCTTGGCTTTAATTTCGGTAGGTCGGAGTCAGTGTCTCCTTTGACCCCCCCCCCCCCATTGTGCTCTATTAAAGCTAGCCGTAGCGTCGCTCCACAGCGTTTGTCGTGGAACATTTTGGTACAAGGCCTTTCTGGACTGGAGCCTGCGCAGTTGGCTTTTCTGCGATTGAAGTCGTCCCAGGTTTCAATCGGGTTACATAATATGCAAAATGAAATTCATAGTATTATAATCTTACAAACTAACTTCCTTTTTCAGTTAAATACAGACTCATTTCCAAGTTGTTTGTCACAAAGTGCCTTTATAAGCTTGGCAGAGAATCCATAAGGAAATTTGTCGCCTTAAATGAAGGAAAAAACGGCCAAAAGGATCAATTTTAAAGTTTTCAATCAAAAGTAAACATAGGCGAACCGCCATTTTGAAACGTTGTGTTTATATTATGCCGATGCCGGGTTAAAGCTAATCACACACTAATTTTGCTATCGTATTCGTCGTAAAGCCTGGACGAAAAGATGAGAATCTTTTTCGAAGCTTTAATGCCTAATAGAAAGGAGGTTCGAAGAAGTTTGTAAAAGTTCAAAATGTGAAAAAATCCAATGGAAACGTCAATCTAATATTGTCTTCAAATTTAAAAAAACATCCTTTGGGGCTGTCCATAAATGATGTCACACATTGGGGGGGGGGGGGTCATCCACTTGTGACAAAGTGTGACATGCGGGGTATGCTTCCTTGTGACGTTACATCCATACTTATTTTTTTATAAATTATATCTTGCCGGTCCTGGGTTCACCTTTAACATTGAAAATTTAAATGCTATATATTCAATTTCTGCCCTTATAACCGATGACCAGTAGTGCAGAGTTAGAATGTTTGTGAAACAATTTTTATTTTAACAATAAAAATATTTGATCATAAATTTTTATGAATTCTCCGCAGTCATTTTTTTTGCAGAATATTATGTATTATGGGACTCGTGAGGGGATGGGGGATTAAAAATTTGAGACATCATTTCGAGGGGGGCTCACATTTTGTGACCAAGTGTAACAAAGGGGGGTGGGGGGTTTAATTATAGAAAAGTAGCTTAGGTGTGACAGTTCGTGCAAATGGAATTAGTATTTTATCCATCTAGCTTGCAATTAAGATGAAAAAACTATTCATGTCGTTATAAAAATGGCCTTTTTCGAAAAATTTAGCCTGTATTATATCAAACAATTTCTGCGCAGAGACGAAATTGCTGGTTACAGAAATAAACTGATTGGACTTGAAATGGACTTTTATACCCTGCTACGGCCCTTTTGTTGGTATACATTATTTCTTAGTCGCTTATTTATTTTATTAAAATATTTTCTGCTGAACTTTGTTTCAAAGTATACTCAAATTTGATTTTATACTAGGTAATCAAGTATTGGTTAAAATCGCTCGAGAAAAGTTCTCGCGATACTGCAATGTCCTTGCTTTCCAATACATTATCATGGTGATAACCAGGGCTCGGAACTTTATGCGCTAAAAAACAATGAAATATGTGCATACGTATGCGTTAAAAAACAGAAAAATATGCGGTATAATATGCAGTAAAAATTAGGATAATACAAAAAAAAACAAAAAAATGTGCAATTTTTTGTTTGATCTTAAAATAACAAATGAAGAAAGTTGTAGCTGCTAACATTATTTATTAAAACAAAAATAAATAAAAAATATTAAAAATAAATATTTAATTTGCATAGGGACTTGTCTTCATTTCTCCTTCTTTCATGTGCACTGACTGAGTTTAACGGTCTTTAGTTCCTACAACAAAAATAAAATCAGTAAATGTTTATCAATAGGTAATTTAGTTTTATTTACCTGAATTACATTGAAGTAAAAGGTGTTTACGAAAATTGAATGATCTTCTATTGTCGCACAAGAGATTTTTGTAAACCGAGAAAGATCTTTCTACATCAACTGAAGTATAATTGGTGCAAACTTGTAAAAAATTAGATCATTAAGGCCCAGTTGTTCAGTTTCGGGTTATTTTTTAACCTGGGTTATTTTCCATAGAAATGATTGTTTCAAGAATTGTTTCCATGGAAAATAATTCAGGTTAAAAGATAACCTAATACTGAACAACTGGGCCTAAGGGCGAGGTCTTCAGGTAAACCATTCATGTCGGTACTTTCACCACTAAGTATTTTTGAAAATTGTTTTAATATTCTTAATCCATGGTTTTTGTTCAAAACAGTTTCAAATTTCTTATATACTTGTTGCCCATCGTTACCCTGTGCAATAATTTGTAAGTGAGTTTTAACTTTATCCACAATATCTAAAGATTCAACTAAAGACATATTTTTTTTCTGTAATTTTAAAATAGAATCAGGAAGAATTTTGATATTTGATTTTATGTATACTAAATTACTTTGGTATAAATTACCTAGGCTACTCTAATTACTACAGACTGTCGACGTCGCGTCGTTTTGCTTCCGTATGCGCAATACAATACCTACATAAACATATTTTTATATTTAATTTAGATACGATTTTTTTTTTCTTTAAATCGCCAAAATATGCAATTATATGTTCTTAAACTTAAAATATGCGAGTTTGTCCAAAAATTAACAAAATATGCAAAATTATGCGACAAAAACTTTTATATTACAAATGTACGTAATACGAAACGAATTTTTGTCAAACCAGAATTACAATATGCGCTTTCCCAACGAATATGCAATTGCCTAAAGTTCCGAGCCCTGGTGATAACTAAATACTCGTGAAAAACAGCTTGTCTGATATACATTGATCTTTTATGTATTTATATAATGTAATTTGTTCCAAATCTCATGATCCCAAATTGTGGAGAACCATTTGGTTGTCCAATAGCAAGCTATGAATCAGCCTCTTATTTTTTTACGTTTACGTCTTTCGTGCACAGGATCATATTAGTATATGCATTGGAAATCTACCTTCGACAATTTTTATTTCCTTTCCACGGAGAGCGCATGTTGATGGGATCTATAGTTTGTTTTTGTTGTAGAGGGATCGCAAAATTTAGTAAAAAGTTTAGAAATCTAACAACATATTATGCTTTAAGGGCTCGCCACATAGCCTGTGCTGTGCTATGCTATGCTCTGTGTTATGTCAACACAAACGTTGAACAATGTCATGGTCATGCGCAAAATGGACCATGCCATTGTTCAACGTTTGTGTTGACATAACACAGAGCATAGCATAGCACAGCACAGGCTATGTGGCGAGCCCTTTACTTGTCAACACATTGACGATACATTTTCTGTATTGGATTAAAAAACATAATCATCATTAATCACACTTGATAAAAATATTAACAAAACATCATCTTTGCTTTGTGTTTCGACACAAACTCTGTTAATTAAATTTAATTGCTCCTTTGTTTATTCTAATTCTTAATTTATTTGGTATATTTTTATGGTTTTCTAATAATAATTTTAAATTACCAGGGGCGGATTGAGAAAGAAATTCATTTGGGGTATTTTTTAAGATCTAGTGAAAATAACAAATTCCTTTATTCGCCAATTATAATGTAATTCTAATATTCAAAAGATCCATATTTCCTTTTGAATGGCCGCTTTTACGGAATCATATATCTGAACTCCCATTATGTCAATCCATCCCTGGAAGTTCCATTAGTTTACATTTAAATACTTTTTTTTTAATAATTTATTTTAAAATGTCAAGTATTAAGATACGGGTTTTAAATAAATAAGAAAAACTCTTATACTTATCTGTCTGAAAACAAACGAAATTGAGCTGATATAATAATAAATAAGGCTTCTTGTTATACTTTGTATAGAAGCCTAAAACGGTCTTGCAAAAATAATTCAAGTTGCTTAAAATTAAAATGTTGCTTTTTATATTGTATTTTATATTAGCAATAATATCAAAATTTTCATCGTTTGGGTTATCGAAAAATGGAAAAAGATTAAATTAATTAATAAAATACCTGGTCCACCTGGAATGCCTATAATTGGAAATATAATGGATGTACTAACTGAGAGTCCAAGTACGTACAACATATTGTTTGTCTGTGTTTCTATTTTATTTATTTGATAGTTCAATTATGGCATACCTTTCGAAAATATTCT
This sequence comes from Podabrus alpinus, assembly GCA_932274525.1. Classification (NCBI taxonomy): domain Eukaryota; kingdom Metazoa; phylum Arthropoda; class Insecta; order Coleoptera; family Cantharidae; genus Podabrus; species Podabrus alpinus. Next base: position 9,661,914 of record OW026455.1, read on the forward strand.
AAAGAGTATTATCCGATTTATAAGTTATGGAATGTCCATCTACCAGGAGTATTTTTGATATCTCCAGAAGATGTAGAGGTATAAAGTTTTTAAAAATGAAATTAAATGTAATTTAAATTTAAACATGTTGAAGATTTTAACATCGAATATGAAGCATATGGAAAAAAGTATGCTGTATGACATTTTGGTACCTTGGCTAGGAACTTATAAAAAAATTTTTCATTCCAATTGTTGCTATATTAAATTTCTCATCAGGGCAAAAATGGAAATTACGACGAAAGCTTTTAACGCCTGCTTTTCATTTTAAAGTTTTAAAACAATTTACTGAAATCTTTGTAAACCACGGCGATAAACTTATAGAACGACTTCGTTTGGAGTGTAATAAACGTTACACCGATGTTATACATGTCATCACTAAATTTACATTGGATTCCGTTTGCGGTACAAGTCCATAAACTAATTTTTGTCATAGCTAAACCTCTTAATTTTAGAAACAGCAATGGGAACGCAGTTACAATCGCAAGACAAAAAACACAGCGAATACCGAAACGCAATCAAAGTGTAGGAATTTTCTGCAGTACTTAGTAAACTAATTTTAATAGATTTAACTTAAAACTATTTCATTTCAGAATGGGCGAATTGGCCTTTTATCGTAGCACGCGCCCATGGTTATTTAACCCTGTATTATATTCTTTATCTGCAACAAATCGTCAATGTAAGAAAACTGCCAAAATTTTACATCAATTTTCAAAAAAAGTTATTAGAACTCGAAAAAGTCAATTTAATGCTATAACTGACCATGACTTTGACTCCATATCGAGCAAAAGAAAGTTAGCAATGTTGGATCTCTTAATTTCTGCTCAAAATTCCGGAGTTCCAATCGATGAAGATGGTATCAGAGAAGAAGTAGATACATTCATGTTTGAGGTAAAAAAATTTTGGGGATTACGTAAATCAAAAAATGATATTATCTTTTTTAAATAAATAAAATACCTACACTGTTAACAATTAATGTGCCCAAGTTCAGTTTTGTAATGAAAATTTACATAATAAATCTTTGTAATTTTACCTAGACTTATCATGTAAATTTATAGCTTGACAATGTAAATTTACAGTATCAAATATTGGTAACTTTCAGCGATTTTCAACAGCGTGTATACTTGTGTACTATTTTTAAGTTAAAAAACCAATAGACTACGATCGCTGTTTAATTTTAAAAAAAACCATGCTGAATTTATTGTAGCAAAAATCATTTACATTCATAAAGTGGTACAAATAAAATAAACAATGATAATTCATTCATCGATATAAAAAAGTCCAGCACCATCTTCAAGTCCCAACCCGTAAACTTTTTTTCTGGTGGCTCGAAGACGTAATGAGACTGCCCGTATGATCGAGAATTGTGTTCTGACACGTATCCACCCTATAACCTGACAATATGGCTTATCCCATTTTTCTACTAGGCGTTGTGCCATTCGTTTCAAAAAGTGATGATACTCTGCATGAAGCACACCGTCACAACTACACACTAATGGCGTAAATGAACCTCTCAGATCTTCGGCTGCAGTGTTGTATTTTAGGTGTTTTTCTCGGGCATATCGTTGTGCAATTGTCAACCAGGTTTGGTTTATGTAAGAATTAGCGTCAGCATTAACAATGCGGTTGTCGAAGAACGCTAATCTTCCAGATTCCCAAACCCCTTGGATCATCAAGTCGCCAATTAATGCCGGTTGATTGTTAACAACATCTTCTTCACGCATAATTGGTTCCTTTGTGACAGGACCCCATGCCAATTCGGCTATTTTAGCGCAATCGTCTCTGTGAGTGTCATGCCCTTTCTTAACCAGGCCACCTTTTTTGCAATTTAGAGCATGTGTTAAATCAAAATGTTCGCCACATCCATCACACGTTTGTGGTAAGTTGCTGGGTTGATGACCGTAACGCATAGCAAGAGCATCTCGGTATTGCGTAGGTGTTAGATCTGAATGGTCATAAAAATTTGGCATTATTGAAAGCCATTGTGATGCTTTACCGTCTTTTATTCTTTTTATAATTCTTTGAACTGTTGGCGACATCGTAGAAATTACACGAATACTTTCTGCTTCTTCATTTGAGGTTCTAATTTTCCGTTCAGATATTAAAACATTTTTTATATGTGTTTCATATTCAAACATATTCATATTATTTCCTGTGCGAATGGCTTCGATCATCACGGATGTTGCTTGAACCGAAATTCCATGCGCTCTTACCGAAGATTGAACAGGATTCGTGAACGCCATGCCACCAAGCCTTATACTGGCAACTCGCACAAAAATTTCTCATCTTCCGTTAATTCTCTTCCGAAAATTGCTGGAATTAGGTGGGTATTAATTGTTTCGTGTAATTTTTTATAATCTTCATCACAATCATTTACCACCCTCTGTAGGAAAGTCCATTCACATTGCAATGATTTTGTGAATACAGTATATGCCGCCTGTGGGCTTTTAACTGCAGCAACTGCTAATTTTTCTACACACTCAACCCATTCATTAACCTTATTTTTGACATAATCCCGCTTTTCAATTTCTGATCCGATGATTCCACCTAAAAATCTAGTTGTTGTTACCACTTCAACATTTAAATCCCGAAACAATTCTTCAGCTGCCTGCCGCACCAAAGGTTTTACTATTAAAACACTTTTTGAAGGTTCTGGATAATAACCGTGCTTAGGACCCTCGAGTATTAATTTGTCCATCCAACTTCGTAGTTCCAGTAGCCCAGCATAACAAGCGGAATCGTCAGCATACCAATTTTGTATCCAAGACTGCGGTTCCTTTAAGGAGCAAATCAGTGGTAATAGCCCTACTGCATACATACATACATACTTCACGGTGTTAGACTTGAAGGGGGCCTATCAGCAGTTAGAAGTAGATGAGGCATCAAGGGAACTGCTGACCATAAATATACATTTGGGCTTGTTTCGATTTCTAAGGTTAACGTACGGAGTCAGCTCGGCGCCTGGTATTTTCCAATCGTTCATGGATTCTGTAACAGCGGGGTTGCCAAGAACCAGATGTTATTTGGATGATGTAGTTATTTCGGGAAGTTCGTTGCAAGAATGTCATGAAAATGTCTCTAAGGTGCTGAAACAGTTACAGAAATACAATATCAAGGTCAATGGCAAGAAGTGTGAATTCTTTAAGATGAAGCTTAAATTTCTTGGGCATGTAGTGAATGAAGCAGGCATAAGTCCATGCGAAGACAAGTTGGAAGCTATTAGAAGCACACCCAATCCAGGAAACGTATCGCAAGTAAAATCATACCTGGGCTTATTAAATTATTACGGGCAGTTCATTCCGATGCTGTCATCCAAGTTGAAACCGTTATACGAATTGTGCAAGAAGAAAGTGCCATTCGTATGGTCAGCGGAGTGCGAGAAGTGTTTTAAAGAAAGTAAAGAACTATTAATCACGGATAAGGTATTAGTACATTATGATCCCGAAGCGCCTCTATTCATAACAAGCGACGCCAGCTCTTACGGAGTAGGAGCAGTACTAAGTCACCGAATGGAGGGCCAAGATAGACCGATAATGTTCGCGTCATCAACGCTATCGGATGCGGAGAAAGGGTATTCACAGATCGAACGGGAAGCACTGGCAATAATGTTCGCTGTAAAGAAGTTCCATAAGTTTGTATTTGGGCGAAAGTTTACGTTAATCACCGATCATCAGCCACTGCAATACATATTCGGCAGTAATTCGAGAATCCCCATAACATCGGAAAATCGCCTCCAAAGATGGGCAATTATTCTATCGGGTTATAGTTATACAATAGAATACAGAAAAGGGAAAAATATCGGTAATGCGGATGCACTGTCAAGGTTACCGCTAAAAGAAACTACTAATATACCAGAAGCATTGTACTCGTTTAACACAGTCGAGTGCGCACCTCTGAGCCATATAGACGTAGCAGCGGCATCTAAGGCAGATGAGGTAATATCAAAGGTATTGGAACTTACATGGAAAGGTTGGCCGGGAGCAGTCAAAGATGAAAGATTTAAGCCTTATTTTGCAAAGCGACAGGAGTTGTCGGTGGAATCCAATTGTTTACTGTGGGGCAATAAGGTGGTCATCCCGGAGAAGATACGTCAGTCGGTTCTAGAACTATTTCACGACCAACACATTGGCGTGGTAAGATCCAAAATGTTAATGCGTTCATATTGTTGGTGGCCAGGGATGAACGAGGACATCGAAAAGTTTATCACATTGTGTGACCGATGCCAAGAAGTACAAAATTATAGAGCGGACGCGCCGCTACAACCATGGCCAAGTGCAACCAACAATTTTCAAAGGGTACATATCGACCTATTTCATAAATTCGGCTACAATTTTTTGATTTGGGTCGATAGCAAGTCAAAGTGGATAGATGTGAAATTTATGAACAAAGGAACGTCAGCAAAAGAGGTAATAGTGGCACTAAAAGAGATCATTTCGGTCGTAGGTTTACCAGTGGAGCTAGTATCAGACAACGGCCCCCCCTTCAACGGGCAAGAATTTGTGAAATTTTGTCAATCAAATGGCATAAGGCCAGTAAAATCACCACCATATCATCCTCAGTCAAATGGGCTAGCAGAAAGGGGGGTAGAAACGGTCAAAAGGGCGCTGGAGAAAGCAATACCAAGGACAGTACAGCGACTGACAGAGAACGAAATAAAAGAACTTTTGGCGCATTTCTTATTCTCGTATCGGAACACGCCAAGCACGGTAACGGGGATGTGCCCATCAGAATGCGTGCTAAGAATGAAACCAAGAGTAAGATTCGATTTGATCAAGCCAGCAGTTAATGTACAAGAAGGTATCAGGGTTGGTCAAAAGGAAACGGTGGCGCGGTCGGTACGCAATACGAAATTGTACAGTAATGGAGAAATGGTGTACGTGAAAAATAAAAATGAGCACTCTGGAATCAAATGGGTAAAAGGGAAAGTCGTGAGAGTGATTAGTTTCAACACATACTTAGTATCGGTAAATGGGACAATAAAGCATGTTCACAAGGATATGCTAAGAAGTGCACCTGCCGGAGAACCCAGCGTCCAGGATCCCCAGATTCAACAACCAGTTGGAAGAACGGAAATGTTGTCAGATAAAAGGGAAGTTAGTATCACAAGTCAGCCGAACGAGGACGTAGTGCAGAAAGACGTTTTCATGGGGGAGGCGAAGGAGGTCGACCATGGTCCAAGACAAGGAGAAACCGGAGTGGTGGGGGATAGTAATTCTAGTCAAGATATGTCGTCACCTCGACCGCCGCGTATAGGCATTCCGCCAAGTCAAGGGGCACCTACAGAAATCCCGATTAGAAGGTCCACTCGAGTAACACGACCTCCTGATCGTCTCAACATTTAAAGGGGGAGTAAATGTAGTGTATGGAGCCGTCCCTGCATGGCGGGTATTAACCATTTGAATATTCAGTAGGTTGGTTAGCCAGCTACCAACCTACGGAATCCTAAATAATGGAATATACCCATGACCATGTTGGGAGATTAGGGGTGTGAACCCAGCGTGGGATAGTTATTTTATATTGAAAAGTCAGTGTATATTTTTGTAAATAATAAAGTAAATAATACAGATAGAGTATCTTGTCGAATACTTAATACCGCCATTTTTTCGTTAGCCAATTCGAACATACATCTAACTGCCAAAAAGGATGCGGATGTTGTGCCATACGTAATTGTGTTTAACTGGTAGCATTGCAGTTCTTCCGCCTCAGAATCTCGCCAAAATATTCTCTGAAGAGGCCTTTGCTCTTCCTGTATCAACACCTGTCGATACATTTTGGTAATGTCGGCTGTTAACACGACGTTGTGCTGTCTAAATCGCATCACGATGGAAAATAAGTCTTGCTGTATGACTGGACCGGTTACTTGGATATCGTTCAGAGAGCACCCGCTTGTTGTTTTTGCCGATGCATCAAACACTACCCTTAATCGTGTTGTGAGACTGTCTAACTTTGTCACACAATGGTGGGGTAAATGATAAGATCGGACATCGTTTACATTTTTAACTCGCGTTAAGTGTCCAAGGGCTTCGTATTCTCGAATGAACTTGCTATATTCGACCTTTAGCTTGGGGTCGCGCTTTAACTTTCTTTCTGTTTGTTCGAATCGTTTTATAGCCATTTGTCTGGATTCGCCCAATTTATCTGCGGAATATTTTAAAGGATATTGCACGATGAACCGTCCGGTTTGCATGCGCTTTGTGTTTTCTTTGAAACCGTTTTCGCAAAATAATTCTTCGGGTGATAAACTCTTTCGATCAGGACAACTTTCAAGTTCCCAGAATCGAGTTAATCCTTCATTTACATCTTCGTTAGTGACCAATCCGCATTGTATGTTATTTGTAAATCTTCTGGTTGGTACTTCCCCTGCTACAATCCAACCCAACACTGTTTCTCGTACTACCGGCCTGCTTTTTCCCAAATTGATCTGACCTGGTAGCAGCAATTGCCAAAACAGTTCGGCACCTATTAAAACATCTATTTGTCCTACCTCGTCAAACGTTTCGTCTGCTAGCTTAATAAAGCTCGGTAATTTTAAATTCCATTTTTCGACCGGTGCAGAAGGAATGTTCCCGCCTATGTTCGGTACGACCAAACAGGAAATGTTATTTTCGTAGCTTTCATTTATCGCTAGGAAAACTACCTCTGCCTTTCGTTTAACGGTTGTAGCAGCGTTTATACCTGTGACTTTGAAATCGATTTCACTCGTCGGTAATTGTAGTTTGTTTACCAGTTCCTGCGTTATGAAATGGGATTGAGATCCCGAATCTAACAGTACTCTCGCTTTGTGAGTTTTTCCCACTTTATCTATTACCATTATTATGGCGGTGGATAATAATACTTGTGTCGTTCCGCTGAACGTACTGCACATAACATGATTACCGCTACTAGTGGCATTTTCTACCTCGATCTTATTCGCGCTAGTATTTACCACGTCTATTTTTGCAGGAGTTTCCTCCAGCTTTTCTTTACCTTGTTCACCTGTCTTACCTCTGGTAGGATAGTGTAATAGCGTACTATGCTTTTTTTCACAAATTTGGCATACGCTGGCCTTGCAATCGTAAGCCCTATGATTTTTTCTTAAGCAGTTCAAACATAAACCAAGTTCTTTAACTCGGTTATACGTACCGCGAGTTTGGAAAACTCTTCGCATTTAAACATCGTATGCTTTCCATTGCAATGAAAGCATGCAGTGTCAGCAATTGCAATAAAGTTGCTAACGTTATTTTTCATTTTGCATGGCTTGTTGACTTGGTGCATGGAGTTGGAACCCAAGTTTTCCAACATCCTGCATTTTTCATTTAAGAAATCTGTGATGTTTTTTACTGTAAGTAACTCATCACGGTACTCCTTTTCTAATTCTTTGCGTGTATCACTATCTAATTTGGATGACAACACATAACCTATTGGTGTGTCCCACTTTTCTATAGGTTGACCAAGAGTTTTCAACGCACGAAGATGTTTGGTTGTCGGAATGGGACGCTTCGCCGTCGCCGTTTCGCCGTCGCCCGTTTCGCCGTCGCCGTTTCGCCGTCGCCCATTTCGCCGTCGTTAATTAAAAAATATAAATCAAAAGTTACAATTGAAGTTTTATTAAATTATTTTGATTATTTATAAAAGATTATTTTTTGTTTTTACGCGATTTTTGGGGGGTGAAACGTAATAGTTTACTGCCCCATACCGCAACTATACTTTTTAATGCTATTTCGAGGTTCTCTCACATCCCGGTTGCATTTATCCCGGTTTTCTTGATCTGTCGCGCTTCAAGTATGTTTAGCCTAGTAACCAGAGTCAAATCCGCCCTGGAGGGGTGCAGAGCGGAGCGGAGCGCAGCGGCGCCCCGTAAGGGTAGGATTTGACGATGGATTACCCTCCTTTCCGAATGCACACCCCTAAAATTGGAAACGTAATAGTTTACTGCCCCATACCGCAACTACACTTTTTAATGCTATTTCGAGGTTCTCTCACATCCCGGTTGCATTTATCCCGGTTTTCTTGATCTATCGCGCTTCAAGTATGTTTAGCCTAGTAACCAAAGTCAAATCCGCCCTGGAGGGGTGCAGAGCGGAGCGGAGCGCAGCGGCTCCCCGTAAGGGTAGGATTTGACGATGGATTACCCTCCTTTTCGAATGCACACCCCTAAAATTGGAAACGTAATAGTTTACTGCCCCATACCGCAACTACACTTTTTAATGCTATTTCGAGGTTCTCTCACATCCCGGTTGCATTTATCCCGGTTTTCTTGATCTGTCGCGCTTCAAGTATGTTTAGCCTAGTAACCAGAGTCAAATCCGCCCTGGAGGGGTGCAGAGCGGAGCGGAGCGCAGCGGCGCCCCGTAAGGGTAGGATTTGACGATGGATTACCCTCCTTTTCGAATGCACACCCCTAAAATTGGAAACGTAATAGTTTACTGCCCCATACCGCAACTATACTTTTTAATGCTATTTCGAGGTTCTCTCACATCCCGGTTGCATTTATCCCGGTTTTCTTGATCTGTCGCGTTTCAAGTATGTTTAGCCTAGTAACCAGAGTCAAATCCGCCCTGGAGGGGTGCAGAGCGGAGCGGAGCGCAGCGGCGCCCCGTAAGGGTAGGATTTGACGATGGATTACTTTCCTTTTCGAATGCACACCCCTAAAATTGGAAGGCAAAAAAAATTTAATTTTTTCACTTTTTTGGCAATACACGAGTTATTTTCCATTTTTTGATTATATTTATTACTAATATCTACTAATCACACCCCCATCTATCCGAATTTCAAAGAAAAATTCAAATCGGAGAGAAAAAATTTCACTCCATTTGAAATTTTTTGGATTATCGCAACATTTTAAGTTGGTAATAAATTTTTACTATATAAATGAAACAGTCTCATATTGTGAGTGGGTTTGAAATCCCAAAAAAAATTCCCATAGGTTAGGTTACATTTTGTTCTTCTTCTAAAACTATTAATTTTATTATAAAATTTTATAATAAAATTTTAATTGTAACTTTTGATTTATATTTTTTAATTAACGACGGCGAAATGGGCGACGGCGAAACGGCGACGGCGAAACGGGCGACGGCGAAACGGCGACGGCGAAACGGCGACGGCGAAACGGCGACGGCGAAACGGCGACGGCGAAACGTCCTAGACCGTTGGTTGTACCACCTAATATGGACCTTAAATTTGTTACGGTTTCTTTTGAGCTTTCTGGAAGCTCAAATATCGCTTTGATGTGACTCAAGATTAACCGTTTTTTGTTATTGAACCGTTCGTACAAATTCCCACGCGTGCTCGTAGTTGCTACTCGTAACCTCTAACGATTCGATTACGTCAGCTGCTTCATTTTTTAATACCGATTTCAGATAATTAAATTTTTGAATCGGCGCTAGCGACTCGTTTGAGTTGATTACCGAATCAAATCTCTCTTTGAATGATAACCATTCGTCCAGCCGTCCGTCATACTTTGGCAAATGCACGTTCTGAAACCGTATATTATTTGAATTTTGTGACTCGGCGCTAGACAGGTTTACTGCGCCTACACTCGCACTGATTTTTGCTTCGGCCCTTTTTAACGCCGAATAAAATTTGTTTTCAAAATCCAATCTTTCAGATTCGTCCGTTCCGTCTAAGTCTAACAGGTCGATTTCTGTTTGAACTTCATCGAAATTTTGCAAACTCCGATTTATGTCTACCAAACGCAATCTGATATTTGCTACGTCGTTTGGATCGGTTTCCAAAAACGTAACAAATCTTGTTAATTTTGCCTTTATGAGGCCGCGTCTTTTAACTAATACTTTTAGCTCTTCCATAATCCTAAATTAATTAATAAAATTAGAATACAAAATCTCGTCCAATGCAATATTGAGAGAAGGGAATATCAGGATATTGGATCGCAATAAAACAAAAATTAACTGTCGGTCTTTTTTTTTTTTTTTTAACTGTCGGTCGACGTTTCGGCCTATTTACTAGTAGCCATCATCAGGACTAAAATGGGAAAAAACAATAAGTCAAAAAACGTTAACAATTTTGTATTCTCACACTCACCTAACAGTTAGGATGGTAAAAAACTGTTTTAGCGAAATATAATTCGGTGGAAAGAAATAACACGGTCATTCGGGCAACATATACAACCTCGTCAATGGTATAAAAAAGGGGGCCAAAAAGTTGTAAAAATTGTAAAACATGTAAGATAATAAAAATTGGCTAAAAGGTCACACCAATGAATAACACAAATTTTGTCAAATACACTATGAAACGTTAACACAGAAAAATATAATCAGGTTATCAACCTACAAGTTGATAACAGGTACAAATAATATATACATGGTATTGACAAAAATGCGTGACAGCCCAACTAACTATCTTCCTCCGAACTAAGCTAATAGAAACCCTAATAAAAATTAATTGTATCAGGCTAAGCAACAGGGGTGTGAGAACCAACCGACAAAACTCAACAGTATGTATATAAATGTAAAATATTAAAATATTAAAACAAAAATACAAATAACAACAGGAGCACAAAACATGAGTGATGTAGTGGTCGGCGAACAGAACACTAGTGAAAAACACGAGCAAAATAACCCAACAAGGACAAGAGTGGTAAAACCAGAGCATCAATATGGATCAGTCTTCAATCTTCCTTAAAAAACTTCTCAGTAAATTCTTATATCCAGCGTTGATGTAGCCATAGTCAGTCTGCTTATTGACGTTATTATCAGTAGTGGAAATGTAGGCAGCCTCCAAGAAAGTTCTCCTCTGATAGTTGGATTCAGTATTCAGAATACTGACAGTATCAGGAGAAAATGTATGGAGGTCGTTGTTCATATGATCAGACAGACCAGTCTTCTTCGATCCAGTTCTTATATCGTATTGATGTTGTTTGATTCTGTTTATTAATTTTTGTTTGGTCTGTCCAATATATACCGAATCGCAGCTACACCTGACGCTATAGATGAGGTTGTTTTTGTCCAACGTTGGCACTTTATCTTTGGTCTTCGAAAACAAAAGGTTATTGAGGGTGAAGCGGTTGTGAAACGTCATCAAAATCTTGCTGTTAAGCAATGCATCCTTCATTATCCTGTGTATGCGACTTGCCAACCAAGGGTGGAAAGTTATTTTGCAGTACTTGTTATCAGATTGGAGGCTAACATTGTCATTCAAACGTTTAAGATCTCCGAAGAGGGCACAGTCTATTAACCTCCCAGGGAAACCATTGCGTAGGAGTTGTGACTTAAACTCATTGAGCCTTGTGCCAACGATATTATGAGGGACACAGTCAACAATTCTCCTCTTCAAAGTGCTCACCACATTCATCTTTTGTTTTAACGGATGTGCCGAATTAAAATTAAGAAGCCGATCGGTGGATGACGGTTTTCGGTAGACGTCTGTACTCAAGCTCCCATCTGTTTGTTTTATAACTAAGAGGTCCAAGAAGGGGATCGTGCCGTCAGATTCCAACTCATATGTGAATTCTAGAAGTTCATCGTACGAGTTAAGTACCGACAAACAGTAGTCTATCATGTTCGATGGTACAGCTGTTAAAATATCATCCACATAAAGCATCAGGAACGGGACATTAAAACTTATGGTGCCAAAAAAAGTTATGAAGTAAGTCATTCATCACAAAGTTAGAGAGTAAAGGGCTGCAAGGGTCACCCATAGCTGACCCAACCAGTTGTGTAAAAATTGACTCTGAAAACTAAAATAACTATTGTCAAAGATTGCAGTCACCAATTCCATAAACATCCCCGGTGGTATAGATGTGTGGGGTGCAATTAAGTCCCAATTATTGGTAAGTGACAAGATGACCGACCTCTTCGAGATGTTGGTGAACAGTGACTTGACATCAAAAGAAACCAGCAAATAGTCTTGTGGTAATTTAGTATGTTGGATCTTCTCCTTCGCTTCCATCGTGTTTTTTACATTGAAGGGAAAAGATGGGATGACGTTCTTCAATATCTTATTGATGAATTTGGCCAATGGGATGGAAGGTGAGTCCACGCAACTAATGACTGGTCTCAAAGGGACACCATCCTTATGTGCCTTTTGTAAACCATAAGCCCGAGGAAACAGAGAGTTATATTTGGTCAAGGACTTTTTGGTAATATCGTCTATATGACCATCCCCATGTAGTCTTTTTATGATTTTATTGAATCTACCTTGAATGGAAGAGGTTGGGTTGTTGGGTAGCTTTTTGTATGTGGTTTGATCACTAAATAGTTCATTCATTTTCTCATCATATTCATCTTTGTACATAATGACCGTGGAGTTGCCTTTATCGGCTTTGAGAACTAAAATATCTGGGTTGTTCTTTAGAAATTTCTTGGTACTCCACACTTGTTTAGTCATTAGATCAACCTTACTAGGTCTGTTACAAAAATTGTGCGTAATATTGATGAGTTTTCCTCTCAGTAGTTCTCTTTCATTGAGACCGACAGTTAATTTTTGTTTTATTGCGATCCAATATCCTGATATTCCCTTCTCTTAATTAATAAAGCTTAAACCCAAGTATTTTAAATATTGTCAATTTTACTAGTAATTTCAAATATGCACTCAAATCGCGATAGTTGAGAATACCAGCGCGATAAGCAATTGCAAACATAAGATAATATCGTGATACAAGTTGAAGTGTTTTAAATAAGGGAAGATAAGTAAGGATAGCAACTGACCTCGGACTTCTTATCCGCTATGTCGTGGTGTCGATCCAACCTTGTACTGTGGATTTTTCAATATTTTCCACATCCAAATTTCCAAATTTTTCAACTTTCCAATTTTCCAACAACCATTCGGCCGATGGACCAAATTTATGTATAGACCTGTTCAGTTTCCCTTTTTTCTTCTTCTAAGTGGACTGTATGTGGTTTAATCAACAAAACAAATCTAATACACAATAACTTTAATTTCCTTTATTTCTAGCAACAATAATTAGTACTACAAACAAACTTCAAAATATAATAATTGCTAGACTTTCAGTGCACATAAAAAACGTCTTTTCAGCAATATAACTTACATGCGACTGCTGGTTATTATTGCCTCGCGGTCGCCCCCACCAACTTGCGAATATCCACACTCGATAAAGTCTTTACCCGCTTTTACAATTTAAGTTGGTGCGAACATAATTATATTATAATATTTAACAAAATTATGTTTGAGATGAGATGTGGGTCCTGCATGTAGGCTGGTTAATAAGAACCAACGGATTTTTTACATTAACAGGAGATCGTTACACATTCTTAATAGCTATAAAAATTCTTTTTTGAATACCTAAATCATTACATGATGTCGATGGTAATCATAAATAAAGAATTACAAATATGGCTGGCATTTAAACGCCAAAATTAAAAAAAAAACAAAAAAAAATTAAATACAAAACTTTAAAAAAATAATCTATAAAGTATGAACCTTAAAAGTAAATAAACGCATGCAAAACCTTAAATCTATATAAATCTAAACTTCAAAATTCAAAAACTGTATCATCACTTGCACTGTCCAAATTTAATGTCCAAGCCATTCGAAGCAGCGCCAACAAAATGGGTTCATCCTTTCAGCTGAAAAAAATTTTTATTAGCAACTTGAAATTTTAGATAAAATATATACGTATTGCTATGTCCTCCCTAACTAAATATTTGCCTTGGCTCCAGCCCTTAAGTTTGCTAGCCAAAATATGCTCAGGTAAAATGGTTCGTGGTGATAATTTTTAGCTAAGGAGTTTAACACTAATGCCCTTCCTCACTAAGCTCCGGTGATGAGTCGCACAAGGGTGGGTTCCTTGTAACATTCAATATTAGAGGCGATTTTAGGGTGTTATTTGGCTCTCTCGGGATACTTATTGCTTTCTTATTGAAAAATAAATAAAGATTTCAATAGTCTCAAAGAAATCTATATATATAAAATTCAATGTATGTATGTATGTATGTTTTCTATACAATTCTACACCGTTTGACCAATCTCTACCAAATTTGGTGTAGAAGCTATTTACAATGCTACGAAAAACATAGGCTACTTTAGAATCTTGCCGCGAACTTTGGTCAAGCGCTGTATTAGCTTGACCAACGTTAGTGCGGATCAACGTTTCAACGGATCAACGTATTAACGAACGATATCTATATATATAAAATTCAATGTATGTATGGATGTATGTAAGAAGAACAGGAATTGGCAATATCGCTGCGTGCTTTCGAAAATTCCTTATTAGAAGACGAAGGGGAGGAGGAAAAGGAAGAACACAAAGAACAAGAGTAATTGGCAAAAATAAAATTAAGTAAAATTAGAAATTATTGTGGTTTTTGTGAATACTTAACAGTTTTGTTAAACTTTTTTTTATTAAACCTTGATTTGTATTTTTTATTAATTTATTTATTTAATCCTTTTTTAATAAGTTTGGTATTTGCGATGACCAAATAAGTCGCAAGGTCATTATGCGGATTGGATCTAAAAAATACATGTAGACAAATATTGAAATTTGGGCAGGACAACGTCTGCCGGGTCAGCTAGTTGTTTATATTCAACAAAAAGTGATGGTTATATTTACATAAATAAATGTTTACACAAATATTTGTAGATCGCAGATCTACCATTAATTAAATTTTAAATAAAAACAATTAATGCAAAAATTTGTTTTCAAAACAAAGTGGCTTCCTCACTTTATTCTGACGTTATTCTTTCGCTGTACATTAGCGTGTAAAATGTTTTAAATAATATTAGTGCTTATTTAAAGCTTAACCCTGAACAAATTAAATGATAAAGTTTGAATAAAAAAAAACCTGTCAATTAGGGTATTGGAAATTACACTTTCGTAGAAGTCTTTTTTCTCAAATCCTGTATTTATACGCAGAAGGCAAAGTTTATAATAAAATTAACAAAATAATAAGTTTCACTGTACCTTTTCACATCGGCAAATCGAAGTTTTAATTTTTGAAAAAGGATATTGTGTGTGGCTCACTTTAGTTGGCATCACATGGGTGAGTCATCGGCCTTGTATTCAATTATACCAGTCACCAACTGATTGTCGTTGCGTGAAGTTGCTTCATTGAATTAAATTTTTCATAATTTTGTTGTTGTTGTTTACCAAATCGTAGATGTTTAAAAATTGAGAAAAAGGTAAGTTACATATCCTTGACAATATGTTTTGGATCCAGTGTTGTTGAATTAAACCTGTGAATTGTGATTTTGTAGAGGCATCTTGTGCTCGGCCATTGTTGTGGTTGAATCTATTTATAAATCCACTCCAATCCAGTTGAAATCTTAACCTTCAATTGTTTGTAAACAATTGATTTGTGAGGGACATCTCGACACGTCTACACAACTTGAATTCACAAAGTCAACTGAAATTTGGTTAACCTCCAAAGATTTGTAAACATTATTTTCTGGAGCGCATTTGAGTTGCGTGCACTTTGCTGGAATGCCCGAGGTCAACTGAAATTCGATCTAAAATCAATGAAATTGGCACCATTGTTCCTTCAAAGTAAGTCAAATTTTCTCCTTCTGGATTTTTTACCTTTTCATTAATTCGTTTTTATTTCAGATTCATGATCTGCATTGAAATCCATGTCTCTTGATGTGCTTTCCATGCTGTATTACTGGTACATTTGGTTTTTATGCCTTTATTTGGACGGCTCTTTGACTCATATCTGCCATTTTATATCAACTCTTGGATTTTACACAAAATTGACCTTTATGTACAAATTTAACGATTTTCGTCTTAAAAAGATTCACTTCAACTACATGAAATAATTACATAATTTTTGGTGTGAACAGTTTTGTACAAATCATGTTATTTATCAAATAATTCAGTTTACAAGATGTTACATTTTTATAGGTTATGACGATTTACATATAAAATGATTTATTTATCGATTTTGAGCTAATTCAATCTTTTTCATTATTTTTGATGTGACAATCATCAATCTATTTACTCTTAGCAATGTTTATCATCTTTATTTTATCCTGAGAGATTCAAATTTGGATGTGAAATTGAAATTTTTGAAAATAAAATTTTCTCGTAGAGCAAAATTTTTAAAGTGCCTACCGATTTAGAATTTTATGCTTTATTTGAATTTATTATTCATTTTTGTATCGAGAGCCTTTATTTATCATTTTGAATCATAGCAGTATGTATGTACATCTTTGACCCTGACTTTCTGTTTCCAGGGAATTTAAAAGAGGTACCTACTTTTGTGGTATTTCATCAGTACCTTTCGAAGTGCACAAAAAGTAGAATTGTTTATATAGGGTGTTTTTCTAGCTGCATGAGAACTTTAAATTGAAATAAAACATTAAAAAAGTGATGGAATGTTTTTTAAATTATTTTCTATGAAAGTAAATTTAATGCCATTTATGATTTGAAAATGATTTCCGGCATGTGACCAACACCACTAATAGTTACGAACCTTTCTGAACACAAATGTCAAAGAACTGTCACTTTGACAAACTTCATTAAAAAGTTATCCCTATTGAAAGATCTCATGCAGCTAAAAAACACATTATAAATTATAAATAATCTCATAGAAATTTGGATATAGTAAAAAAATTGTATTTTTACTTATTTATGACACATTGGCATGATTAGGACTAATAACGTCGAAACGCGTCGCCAATATAAGATTGATTAAAAGCACGAGAGGCAATGGTTTGGTTTCGATTGGTTGCAGCCCTCTGCATGTAAATACATTAGGTTAGGATACAGTAAAACCCGCAACCGGCTGAGACAGGTTTTTATTGAGTTATACGCTCTTCTCATATCCGTAGTTATGTGGGTTGCATAACTCGCCTCCCTCTCCTTTAAATCTAAAAGTTTACCATATTCTTTGAGTTTACCCGCGTTTTTGTGTTAGGCTCGCTTGTGTACCTTACATGTAATCGAAAAATTTTATACTTTGTTACAATTTTGTGATGGTATTATAAATCAATTATAATTAAACAGCAATTATTCATTGCTACAATAGAACTGTAATACATAATTTTGTGCAGGATACCGGTAGTTTTGTGTTTTATTTTAGGTTAAATTTTGGATTTTATTTAGGTACCTCTACCATGGATTCGTAAGAATTGAAACAATAACTTGCGAAGTATGCAAAATTACATTACAATTATTTTTTAGTAGTGTATGCCCTCATTGCCTTAAAAAGTTCTATGATATTTCTACCAAAAATCGACATATGAGAAAAATTCATTCAATTGCAGTAGCAGAAAAAAAAATTACAAAAGGGCACATATTTTGCCCAATCTGTGTCGAAGAAAACAAGGTAAGTATTGGAACTTATTTTTTATTAATGAAACATATTACAGACACACATGATATAGTAATCGAACGGGAAAAATTACATTTTGATACTTGCCAGGATTTTCAAAATTGGAAGGCACTTGAAAAACGAGAAGTAAATTATGCAAAAGAGAACATAGTAAAGAAACTCAATACAAGAATAGAGTATTACAACTGTAATCGTAGTAATACGAGAGGTAACAGGTTTTTTATATGAAAAATACTTGGTTTAATTAAAATTATTTCATTTAAGAATTTAAAAGTAATTGCTCTAAAAGAACAATGAAATGCGAGGGAAGCATTAAAATTGATGGCATTTGTCCGTCGCGAATAATAGTGCATCACAACAATAATGGTAAGCTCCCGTTGTTTTTCTCTTTATAGGCAATACATTATTGGCGTTACAATTTTTTAGGTGAAGTTAACGTTGATTTCATTAAAACGCACGTAGGACATGATGAGGATGGATTTAGAAATCAACGCTTAACAGTTAAAGAAGCAAATGGAATTGCTGAACAGATGAAAGCTGGAGTATCGACAGAAAGGATTATTCAAGATGCAAGAAAATTAGAGGATAATAAATTACAACGTATTAATTTATTAAATAAACAAGATTTGACCAACTTACGAAAAAAATTTAAAATAGAAAAGCTATTGTTAAGGTTGGCAGTAGACAAGAGAATAAATACAACAATCACAACATAAACAATTTAATAAGAGCCCATTGGCAATACAACTTAATAAGCAAACAATTATTACATCACTAACCTGGATGTGGACTCATACTTGAGTGAGTAAAACCACAAACCAGGTGCCCTTATATTTAGCATTGGTATAAAGATAACTAGCGACATAAATATGTCGCGCCATCTATCAGTCACATTGTAACTTACATACCAACACCTCCACTAGTTACGATGTAACTAAAATCCTAAATCTCCAAACCCATCTTGCTGGTACATAATGAATGTTTATCCCTTGGTAAACCTTTTGTGAGGGAGTCCGCTACCATATCTTCTGTTCCGATATGTTCCACTTTTAATTGTCCAATTTCTTGCTTTTCACGGACAAAGTGGTGCTTGACATCGATGTGTTTGGTTCTGCACCTATATCCTGCATTTTTGCTGAGATCTACGGCCCCTTTATTATCGCAAAATATTTTTATGCAGTTTAAATTAGTTTCCAACTCTTTGAAAAGACCTTGAATAAAGATGGCTTCTTGTGCTGCAAAACTCAATGCCATGTATTCTGCTTCGGTTGTTGAAAGTGCTACTGTTGGTTGCTTTTTTGAAGCCCAACTTACAGCACCTCCACTCATCAAAAACACGTAACCAGCAGTAGATCTTCTTTCGTCTACATCCGCTGCCCAATCCGAATCACAATACCCGTGCAAGTCACCATTTCCTTTTTTAAATGTTAGTTTGAAATTTTTAGTCTTTTTTAGGTACCTAAAAATCCTTTTAATAGCTCCCCAATGTGCTTTACCCGGATTATTACTGTACCGACTAACTTTTCCAACAGCATATGAAATATCAGGTCTTGTACCTTGAGCTGCATAAATCAAACTTCCTATGGCTTCTTGATAAGGAACGTCAATTTTTTCTTCGTTGGTTTTTGGTTGCATATCTTTCGTTAGCACTTGATTTGCATCGAATGGTGTTGACACTTCTTTGCTTTCATTCATGTTGAATTTTTGTAAGATTTCATTTATGTATCTTTCTTGATCTAATGTTATAACACCATTTTGCCTGTCTCGAGTAATTCTTATTCCCAAGCAATAGTGTGCCTCACCTAAGTCTTTCATATTAAATGATTTCTCTAAATGACGTTTCACCTCATTCTTCATTGCATCATCTTGAGAAAAAATCAAGATATCGTCAACATATACAGCCAAGATTAATTGTTTGTTATTCTTGCTTTTGACGTAAATGCATGGGTCAAACTTAGATTGCTTGAACTGTAATTGCTTAATGGTTTGGTCGAGCTCTTTGTACCACACTCGACTTGCTTGTTTTAATCCATTAATAGATTTCTTCAATAAACAGGTTCTTTTATCCGGCAATTCCATATAGATTTCTTCATCTAATTTTGGATGTAAAAACGCCGTTACTACATCCATTTGATCGATGTTCCAATCGTTTTTTGCTGCTAAGGCTAGCAACAAACGGATCGAGCTATGTCGTACGACCGGAGCATACGTTTCATCGTAATCGATGCCTTCTTTTTGAGAGAATCCCTTTGCAACTAACCTAGCCTTGTATCGATTTATAATTCCTTCGGCAGTAAATTTTGTTTTGAACACCCATTTACTTTTAATCGCCTTTCGATTTTTTGGAACATCACATAGAATCCAAGTTTTATTAGTTCTATGCGATTCCATTTCTTCATCGATTGCTCTCCTCCATTCATCACTATCTTCACTTTCAAGAGCTTCTTTAAGTGTTGTTGGATCATTTACAATTGATTGGTAGACTACAAATTCCGGGTTAAACACATTTTTATTTGGTTTAACTACACGTTGCGAACGTCTTGGCAAATCAATCTCCACTTGCTCTTCCTGTTCTTCAACATCGTCAACTTCTTGATGTTCATCGTTATTTGCAACAGCATCTTCAACATCGTTAACTATATTATTGTTGTTAACAACACAAATACCATCACGAGTGAAGTCGTCTTGATTGGAAATTATTTTAACCGTGGTTTGTTGAGGAAATAATCTATCAATCGGCTCTTCGATGCTAGTTTTTATTAATTGATCCTCGCAAAACACCACATCTCTTGATATTTTCAATTTCTTCGTTATAGGGTGAACAAACCTATACCCTTTCACTGTTTCGCTATATCCCACAAAGATGTATTCTTCAGCCTTATTATCGAATTTTTTCCTAAACACTTTTGGTATGTGCACCAACGCTTTACAACCAAATATTCTTAAATTCGATAAGTTTGGCTTCTTACCATTCCAAGCTTCTACAGGTGTCATCCGATTCAAGCTTTTTGTCGGACACCGATTCTTTAAATACGTTGCCGTTAGTATCGCTTCTGCCCAAAACTCGCTTCCTAAATTGGCTTCTGTCAGCATACATCTTGCGCTTTCGACTAGAGTCCTATTTAGCCTTTCGGCAACCCCATTTTGCTCTGGTGTATATGGGACGCTTGTTTGATGTTGAATTCCAAATCTTTTTAAATGGGACAAAAGTTCCTTATTGACATATTCCGTTCCATTGTCAGATCGTAAACATTTAATTTTTTCTTCGCATTGATTCTCAACAAACGACTTGTACTCCAAAAACTTTTCAGTTACTTCACTTTTATTTTTAAGGCAATAAACTGTTGTTTTCCTCGAGAAGTCATCGGTGAACGTTAGAAAGTATCTTGCACCACCAATCGATTTTGTATTCATAGGACCACAGACATCCGAATGAATTAGTTCGAGTTTATTCGTTGCTCGAGATGCGCCATTTTTATTGAATGGTGTTCTTGACAATTTCCCTTTCACACATATTTCACACGGTTTACTGTTTTTATCCTTGATATTAACGCCTTCGGCTAAACCATTATTTAACAAGTTCATTGCTACACGATTTATGTGTCCCAATCTTCGATGCCACAACACATGAGTATTTTTTAACTCCACAAGATTCACAGTTTCAACAGGTTCGTTTAGTTTATACACACCTTTTTCTAATCTTGCACTACCCAACACATCTTTATTTTCAATATTTATTTGCACATTTGTAATTCTGCAGCCATGTCTTTTATCAAACACTAACGTATTCCCATGTTGAACCATTTGCCCAACCGAAATCAAGTTCCTTGTAACTCCTGGTACATGAATAACTTCTTGGAGCATTAATTCTTTATTACCGATAAGATCAATTTTGACTTTACCCTTACCAGCACTGTTCAACGTTGTACCATTAGCAACTTCGATATTACAAAAATCGTAATGTTCGTAGTCCTTAAAATTGTTTGCATTCGGCGATATGTGAACTGAAGCACCAGAATCTAAAATCCATTCACTATTTCTATCACACTTATCATTACACATGCCAATGAACTGGGTGGTTTCTGATCGTCTATTGGCTGTAAATTTCTTTGGCTGTACCTTCTTCATCTGTGGACAAATGTTAGCTTTGTGACCCTCGATTTTGCACTTAAAACACTTAATTTTTCGATTTTGAGCTTCCATTGGTTTGTCGGCTTGATTCCACTTCTTTTTGCTGTAAAACGCACTAGATTCTGAAGTTGTAGCATGAATTTTTTGAACACTTGGTTGTAACAACAAATTTTTCACGAATTCTACGGTAGTACTTTGCTTTGATCCTTGAATCCCCATTAATAACGGTTGATACTCTTCAGATAATCCCGCCAACATTAGACCACCAATCACATGATCCTTGAACGGTTCACCAATTGTTTCCAATTGATCAGTAATACACAACATTTTGTTAATATAATCCTGCATATCATTACAATTATCCAATCGGATTCTGAACAGTTTCGCGTATAAACCAATCAAATGTAGCGTACCCGATTGTTCATAGATTCGATTTAATTTGCCCCAAGCTTCTTTCGCTGTCTTCACGTTTTTTATTTCAGCTGCTGCTCCTGGATTAATGGACAAATTGATCTTCGCCAGAACTCGTTGATCCAAATCTTCGTCTAACACCGTACCGGGAGCACATTCCACATGCTTCCACATGCCAGCATCGATAAGAAAATTTTTCATAGCGTGCTTCCACTCGCTATAATTTTCTCCATTCAAATGCTTTGATTGCGGCAGTCCTCCCATTGTTACAACTGTTGAAGATGATCGAGTCCTCAACTGCGATTGTAACAGTTCGATCTGTTGTTGCAAATTTGCTAATTGCGCCTCCATAATTTTTTATTTATAAAATTTTGGATGCAATAATTTGCACAAATTTAAATCAAACAAAAACAACTTTATTCTCTTAATGTTACTGGGCCCATAACCTATTGGGAAGGTTGGCAGTAGACAAGAGAATAAATACAACAATCACAACATAAACAATTTAATAAGAGCCCATTGGCAATACAACTTAATAAGCAAACAATTATTACATCACTAACCTGGATGTGGACTCATACTTGAGTGAGTAAAACCACAAACCAGGTGCCCTTATATTTAGCATTGGTATAAAGATAACTAGCGACATAAATATGTCGCGCCATCTATCAGTCACATTGTAACTTACATACCAACAAAAGCGAAGAGATCCGGATGATATGGTAGCGGTCGCAATGAAAGTACTAGAATGGAATTCGAATGGAAAAAATTATGCATTTTTATTTAAAAAAATTGGTAATTATTTTAGGTGTTTTATTTTATTGCTTTGCTTGGGGAGTGGTTTTATATTATGGAATAAGGGAGAGGGCAGTGAATAATTAGTTATTGTAATATTTTGTTGTATATTTGTGTGGTGGGGTGGTGGTAAAATAGTAATATATGGGATGGTGGTGGTTTATTTTAGGCGACCCACATCCTAAACTTGAAACCAAGGACTTTGCATTGGCATTTATGAATAAGAGCATGGAAACGAAGCTTAGAGATCACAATAGGATTATTTGCATGGACGGGACACATGGCACGAATAACAAAAAATTTGATTTAACAATTATGATGGTTAGGGATAATCAAGATGTGGGTTTTCCTGTAGCTTTCTTTTTATCCAACAGGTTAAATTTATTTTAAAATACCTTCAAAAACTTTATGTAACACCTTCATATTGATTAACAGGCAAGACCAAGTTGTTCAAGAAGTTTTTATTGAAGCATTTAAAGAGCGTGTCGGAGAAGATATCAAGCCAGAATTTTTTATGACTGATGATGACATAAAGTATCATAATGCGTGGGTGAAGGTAATGGGAAATACTCCAAGAAGATTGTTGTGTGTATGGCATATTAGGAAAAATTGGATTATACAAGGGAAGAAGAAAATTATAAATGCAGATTTAAGAGATTCGATGAGTGGCGATCTAGGTAAAATTATGGTTGAAACTAATGAAGAGAAATTTAGGAATTTGACAAATGATTATATCAAGAAACTTGAAGATGCAAATGAAACAAATTTTCTTAATTACTTAAAAAGGTAGATTTAATTTAATTTTATTGATAAGGTTTATTAATTTGTTTATTATAATAACATATAATAATATCAAACATTAAAATGTTCCACAATAACTAGATCCTTCTATTCTGTATCCAAACTGTTATAAGCATGTTAGCCTGTAAAGTTTTGTTTACAGTTTCGTATCTATTATTTTTAATACTGCATAAGCTCTTATATCTGGTTATTATTTCATTAACATTTTATTATTTTAGATTTTACTTTTGCGATGATGAAAGAATAAAGATGTGGGCTTATTGCCATCGGCTGTATGCAGGAATTAACACTAATATGGCTTTGGAAAGTTTTAACAAAACCTTAAAAGATTTACTTTCCAGAAATGCGAAATCGACTGTGGAAAAATTATTGGATACGATAGATCAAGCTGTGGAAGGGAAAATATGGACAACAATTGCTAATAAATATCGCCCTACATCAAATGATAGCAAATCAAGAAAAATTTCTAAAGCACATCGAGCCGCAGTACAATGTAATGTAAATGAATATGTAAAACTAGAAGAATTTGGAAAATTTAAAGTGAAATCTTCAACAGGTGAGAAATTTTATTCTGTTTCATATGATAATGTAGCCGTGTGCAACTGTGAGGGAAACAGATGTTATATATGTTCAATTTGCATGCATACGTATAAATGTGAATGTGTGGAATATGCTGTGAAAAAAATCATATGTAAGCATGCACATATGGTTTCTTTGTACGAAAGAGGAGTGCTGCTGGCGGCTTCTGTTTCAGGTGAAAATAATGAAGAGACAGAAAATTCATTACGCATCGAGGAACCTTCTGGAGATATGTTAAAATCAAATGAAGCTATTGCTGAGTTTATCGAAGAAAAATGTGGAACATTAAATGATGGGAATCAAAATCTCCAAGGTAACATAGACAAGGACACACGGAAAAAAATTCTTATAGAATCATGGAAAAACAATATATTGAAAGGTTTGGAAGAATCATATGATTTGGATGATGCATCGTTCGAGAAATTCGAGGTGTACTGTAATTCGGTTGTAAATGGTATTTCCCGATTTCGGTCTGAAAAGAGAAAGATGGAGACACAGACATATTTCCCACGTAAAAAGCAAAGAAGAGAGTAAAGTATATATTTCAAGTATTTTCATTTTCCTTTTAACTGTAATTCTAATTTTTTTCAGAATTCCTTTGTGAAGTAGATAATTATTTATTTTTAGAGTAATCGTACTGATTTGTTAATTGTTTTTTGATGTTTTTAAAACTTGTTATTTATATTTATTAGATAGTACTTTATAGAATATTTGTTAATTTTAAGTTTAATAATAAGATAATTTTAAATTGTATAATAAAATAGTAGCAAAATAATTAACTATTGTATACTTAGTAGTAAATAAAATTTGTACTAGAGAATTGTACAACTGTTAATTTTTCGAAAATTACACATCTCGTTATTAATTTTTAAATTTTGATCAATTTAAACGTGTTATGTTCATACGTACCTACCGAAAAACAACATTGTAATGCAATGTTATATACCTACCCAATTAATACCTAAATAACTTACGAATGCGTTTGTTTGACTAAAAATATCTAAAAGAAAACCAAAGTGAACTAAGTAAGTAACGTACAAAAACATTTGAAATAGAAAGAGCGGGTAAATTTTTTAATTTAAAGGAGAGGGAGGCGAGTTATGCAACCCACATAACTACGGATATGAGAAGAGCGTATAACTCAATAAAAACCTGTCTCAGCCGGTTGCGGGTTTTACTGTATCCTCATTAGGTTAGGTTAGGAAGTTCCAACTCCCAATTTGCTGTACTTTACAATCACATAGTAAAATATAAAGATATGATAAAAACTATCTTCTAACACCTTTTTCGATTATATAATAATTAATAGAAAAATCACATATGCAAGGTCTTTTCAATTATTAAAGTTAGTTCAGGCAAGTTAAAGTATAAACACATTAGATATAAATTTAAATGATCATAACGTAGCCTGCAACTTCGATATGCAGTATTTATGTTGCAATTCCAAAACCACTTTGATTTTAGCTTTTACTGGCTTCATTTTAGCGGTAATTTTAAAAGGGCCTGGATGGATGAATCCGCCTATATAACGCTCTGGCATCCCTATCTCTCAAAATAATACCATGATTTTGAACTAATTTTGAACTATATTTGCGAATTTAGTACTTTAAGAGTTTCGTGGTAAGAGATAAATCTTTGACGGGGGGCACTCATTGGACGTAAACTTAGCACTCCCACTATCAAAAAATTAAATAATAAGGGCATGAAAGATACAAACATTTATTAATGAAATGAAATTCAGGGCTATTTAATAACTTGAAATCAAATAGAAATCACACGATCGAATAGAATTATTTGTAATTACTATTCCAGAATTTGATAAAATTTCGATTGTAGAAATCGACACGTACACGCAAATGAAATGCAGCTCGAGGAGCTTGTAGCAATTGGAACCCTAATAGGAGCGTTTTCTAAATTAGTTTTTAATAACTAGTATAATTATTTAATTAAAATGGTAATGGCAATAAATTTAAATGTTGGTCGTGGATTCTCTGATACCAGTTTATGCGTGAGTTGAGCTTTGGCGTCAGTAAGCTCCAAGTCGAAGTAAAAACTCACTGGCACATAGACTGACACCAGTGAATTCATGAACATGTAAACACACTACACTTTCCGCTTATGAACTTCGATTTTCTTATGGTGCTTACTCCTCACAGGATGCTGGCTACCATGATGTCGTATCCCTCTCTGGTTTTTGGAATGTTTTTAATACATCTGATGATGGTACTATGCAGTACCGAATAGTTATGATCAATAATTATTATCACGTTTAATCTATCTAAATCTATCAGAATCAGGAGGCTGCAATGTCACTTTATTATGACCATCTTTTGCAAGTTTATTTTTTATTTAGGGTTAATCATAAAAATAATCATACAGCTAGTAATTAGTTGTCTCCATATTCCCATTTGTCATGCCCCCCGATTGTTTGTCTTTTTGATTTTATTCCAGGAGATTATTAAGTATTCGACAAGATACTCTATCTGTATTATTTACTTTATTATTTACAAAAATATACACTGACTTTTCAATATAAAATAACTATCCCACACTGGGTTCACACCTCTAGACTCCCAACATGGTCAGGGGTATATTCCATTATTTAGGATTCCGTAGGTTGGTAGCTGGCTAACCAACCTACTGAATATTCAAATCGTTAATACCCGCCATGCAGGGACGGCTCCATACACTACATTTACTCCCCCTTTAAATGTTGAGACGATCAGGAGGTCGTGTTACTCGAGTGGACCTTCTAATCGGAATTTCTGTAGGTGCCCCTTGACTTGGCGGAATGCCTATACGCGGCGGTCGAGGTGACGACATATCTTGACTAGAATTATTATCCCCCACCACTCCGGTTTCTCCTTGTCGTGGACCATGGTCGACCTCCTTCGCCTCCCCCATGAAAACGTCTTTCTGCCCTACGTCCTCGTTCGGCTGACTTGTGATACTAACTTCCCTTTTATCTAACAACATTTCCGTTCTTCCTACTGGTTGTTGAATCTGGGGATCCTGGACGCTGGGTTCTCCGGCAGGTGCACTTCTTAGCATATCCTTGTGAACATGCTTTATTGTCCCATTTACCGATACTAAGTATGTGTTGAAACTAATCACCCTCACGACTTTCCCTTTTACCCATTTGATTCCAGAGTGCTCATTTTTATTTTTCACGTACACCATTTCTCCATTACTGTACAATTTCGTATTGCGTACCGACCGCGCCACCGTTTCCTTTTGACCAACCCTGATACTTTCTTGTACATTAACTGCTGGCTTGATCAAATCGAATCTTACTCTTGGTTTCATTCTTAGCACGCATTCTGATGGGCACATCCCCGTTACCGTGCTTGGCGTGTTCCGATACGAGAATAAGAAATGCGCCAAACGTTCTTTTATTTCGTTCTCTGTCAGTCGCTGTACTGTCCTTGGTATTGCTTTCTCCAGCGCCCTTTTGACCGTTTGTACCCCCCTTTCTGCTAGCCCATTTGACTGAGGATGATATGGTGGTGATTTTACTGGCCTTATGCCATTTGATTGACAAAATTTCACAAATTCTTGCCCGCTGAAGGGGGGGCCGTTGTCTGATACTAGCTCCACTGGTAAACCTACGACCGAAATGATCTCTTTTAGTGCCACTATTACCTCTTTTGCTGACGTTCCTTTGTTCATAAATTTCACATCTATCCACTTTGACTTGCTATCGACCCAAATCAAAAAATTGTAGCCGAATTTATGAAATAGGTCGATATGTACCCTTTGAAAATTGTTGGTTGCACTTGGCCATGGTTGTAGCGGCGCGTCCGCTCTATAATTTTGTACTTCTTGGCATCGGTCACACAATGTGATAAACTTTTCGATGTCCTCGTTCATCCCTGGCCACCAACAATATGAACGCATTAACATTTTGGATCTTACCACGCCAATGTGTTGGTCGTGAAATAGTTCTAAAACCGACTGACGTATCTTCTCCGGGATGACCACCTTATTGCCCCACATTAAACAATTGGATTCCACCGACAACTCCTGTCGCTTTGCAAAATAAGGCTTAAATCTTTCATCTTTGACTGCTCCCGGCCAACCTTTCCATGTAAGTTCCAATACCTTTGATATTACCTCATCTGCCTTAGATGCCGCTGCTACGTCTATATGGCTCAGAGGTGCGCACTCGACTGTGTTAAACGAGTACAATGCTTCTGGTATATTAGTAGTTTCTTTTAGCGGTAACCTTGACAGTGCATCCGCATTACCGATATTTTTCCCTTTTCTGTATTCTATTGTATAACTATAACCCGATAGAATAATTGCCCATCTTTGGAGGCGATTTGCCGATGTTATGGGGATTCTCGAATTACTGCCGAATATGTATTGCAGTGGCTGATGATCGGTGATTAACGTAAACTTTCGCCCAAATACAAACTTATGGAACTTCTTTACAGCGAACATTATTGCCAGTGCTTCCCGTTCGATCTGTGAATACCCTTTCTCCGCATCCGATAGCGTTGATGACGCGAACATTATCGGTCTATCTTGGCCCTCCATTCGGTGACTTAGTACTGCTCCTACTCCGTAAGAGCTGGCGTCGCTTGTTATGAATAGAGGCGCTTCGGGATCATAATGTACTAATACCTTATCCGTGATTAATAGTTCTTTACTTTCTTTAAAACACTTCTCGCACTCCGCTGACCATACGAATGGCACCTCCTTCTTGCATAATTCGTATAACGGTTTCAACTTGGATGACAGCATCGGAATGAACTGCCCGTAATAATTTAATAAGCCCAGGTATGATTTTACTTGCGATACGTTTCCTGGATTGGGTGTGCTTCTAATAGCTTCCAACTTGTCTTCGCATGGACTTATGCCTGCTTCACTCACTACATGCCCAAGAAATTTAAGCTTCGTCTTAAAGAATTCACACTTCTTGCCATTGACCTTGATATTGTATTTCTGTAACTGTTTCAGCACCTTAGAGACATTTTCATGACATTCTTGCAACGAACTTCCCGAAATAACTACATCATCCAAATAACATCTGGTTCTTGGCAACCCCGCTGTTACAGAATCCATGAACGATTGGAAAATACCAGGCGCCGAGCTGACTCCGTACGTTAACCTTAGAAATCGAAACAAGCCCAAATGTGTATTTATGGTCAGCAGTTCCCTTGATGCCTCATCTACTTCTAACTGCTGATAGGCCCCCTTCAAGTCTAACACCGTGAAGTACTTACTTCCACTCAGAGTCGCGAAAATATCCGATGGTGTTGGTAGCGAACAGCAACTAGTTTCCAAATTTGGATTTAAGGTCCGCTTGAAGTCCACGCATATCCTTACTTCTTTGTCCTTTTTCGGTACCACCACGATGGGACTTGCCCACGCACTATGTTCTACTTTCACCAAAACCTTCGACTTGACTAACCTGTTTATTTCTTCTTCTACTTTTGCCTTCAGTGCGTAGGGCATCTCGTATGCCCTGTGGAATACTGGTTTTACGTTTTCTTTTAATCGAATGCTGGCTGTGAATTCTTTGATTGGTCGTACCATATCTTCGTCGAATACACTCTTGACACTAACCTGTGCGTGATCAGGATCGGCTTTGGACAACGGTTCTTGTATGTTGGAAGCGTGTACATCGAGCCAGACCATGACGACAACAGTACTCTGGTAAATCTGAACCACTTCCTAGATAAGATCAAAGGATCACACGTTATTGTTGGCGGGGACGTTAACGGTTCGAATCCCGCATGGGGTTCGATCAGAAGTGATAAGCGCGGTGATGATGTCCTGAGCGTTGCATATTCACATGAATTAAACATATGCAACGAAGGGAGTACTTCGACATTCGAGGTTGTCAGAAATGGCAACCTCATAGCATCAATCATAGATGTCACGATGGCTTCCGAGCGCATCACCACCTGCTTGTCACTTTGGTGTGTAGATAAATCAGTCTGCCAGTCATCTGACCACAATGCCCTCACATACCAAATTTCAGTTGATGACCGCGTAAATCCGGTCATCTATAACTCGACTTATATTTTTAGAAACAAAATCGCCAATTGGCAAACTTTTAGAACAAACCTTGATCAAAACTTTAAAAAATCCAAAATTCTAAACACCAATTTCGCGGATATTACTTCCAACGACTTAGACTACACGGTTGAGACTCTTACCGAGGACATACGCAAATCATGCTTCTCCTCGATGAAAATACGTGGTAACGCTAAACCGTATAACCCGTGGTGGTCCGAGGAGTTGGAAGTATTAAAAAAGAAGTGTATCAGAGTACATCACCTTATTCACTCCGGTCTTCGACAGGGCCTTGACATTTCATGGCTCTTAGAAGACCAAAAGGAGCTAAGGCAAGAATATGGTGATCTGATACGCTCCACTTCTACCGCGAATTTTCGAATATTTTGTAATGGGCAGCACCAAGAAAGTGTGTGGTCAGTGACAAACAGACTGATTAAGGACGCACCCGTTAAGCGCCCTCCGTTTACGTTAACGTGCGAAAACAGATTTACTGATACCAGCGACGAAACGGCCACTAGACTGCTTCGTCATTTCTACCCCGACGACGACGTCGATACGAGACTCAGACACAGAGAACTGCGACATATGTTTAATTCGCCCTACGTGTGTGATACACCGGATGAAGAGGAGTTCACAGAGGGAGAGGTATTGGACGCATTAAATTCCATGAGTCCAAACAGGGCGCCGGGCATTGACAACCTCACGTCGGATATATGCGGCGTGGTCGCGGAGGCCTACCCTGAATTCATTACTAAACTAATGAACTCGTGCCTGACAACCGGCCACTTTCCGAAGCCGTGGAAGAGTGCCTATGTGAAGATCTTGCCCAAGCCGAATAGGTCCGATCCAACGGACCTATCGGCCTTTAGGCCCATAGGACTATTGCCCGTCTTCGGAAAGCTGCTGGAAAAGCTGTTCACCAAGCGTTTAACGTATTTTGGTGTTCAGCGTCAGGCATGGAGTCCTAAACAGTATGGATTCAGGGAACAGACCTCTACGATCAACGCCCTGCATGATGCTATATCGATTATCCGCCGTGAGAAAAGTCGTAAATGTCTGGTACTTGGTGTATCCTTGGATATCAAAGCGGCGTTCGACAACGCTTGGTGGCCAGCGCTATTCAACAGACTGCGAAACATTTCATGCCCGCGGAACATATATAACTTGATTAAAAGTTATATCGCCGATCGGTCTGTTGAGCTGGCCTACGCTGACGGGAAGTCGCGCAAGACCATGACCAAAGGATGCATCCAAGGCTCTGTTTGCGGACCTACTTTTTGGAACATTATACTGGATGAACTTCTCGATGTAGGTTTACCGGAGGGATGTCATCTGCAAGCATTCGCGGATGACGTCCTTCTAATCGTGAGTTCGCCCAGTGTAATGCAGATGGAAAGTCGTGCCAACGCAGCTCTACTTGCGATCAGTGAGTGGGGCGCAGGTGTTAAATTAACATTTAGCGCTCCGAAAACTCAAGCAATAGCCTTCACTCCAAAAACCAAATTTTGTAGAATTTCCTTCGGCAACACTGTTTTGACTTATGAGCCTCACATTAAAATTCTAGGTATTATTTTAGATCAACACTTGAAATTCAATGAACACGTTCGACACATCATAGTCAAAGCCAACAAAATTTTTAAATCTTTATGTCGGTTCGTACGGCCCACGTGGGGTATTAATCCACGAAATGTGGAGACAATATACCACGCGGTCATCGAACCGACCATTACTTACGGTTCTTTTATTTGGAGTGGAGTGCTAAGATACAAGTACGTGCTGGGTTGGTTGCGATCTTTTCAGCGGGCATTCGCCGTCAGGGCTACGCGCGCATTTCATACGGTCTCGGCAATATCTGCGTTGGCCTTAGCTGGATTTACTCCAATCGAGCTAAGGATAAAGGAGGTGGCAAGGGTAGAGCAAGTGAAAATGGATGGTACTTTCGATCGACTTCCGGACGACGTCGTCTTGCAAAATCGTACGTCGCCAGCGGAGATGTTACATCCCCGCTATAGACAAACGATCAGTTTCGTAAAAGCAAACGACTCGCTGGAAGTCGATCGAATATGCGACCAGGTCGATGTTGCTATATTTACCGATGGCAGCAAGCAGGAAGGTGGGGAGGTCGGCGCGGCAATCGTCATATACCGTGAAGCTCGGCAAGAGACCCACAAGTACCGGTTAAACGGTACTTGTAGCGTGTTTCAAGCCGAGTTATATGCGATTGACGCCGCCCTGACTTGGATCTCCCCCAGGAGGTTACACTCAGTGTGTATTTTCTCCGACAGCCTCTCTTCGCTTGTTACCATCGCTAATAGGAGTAGCACCGTACCTTTGGTCACCTCCATCCATCGTTCACTGCTCAAACTGAAGGACCAAACGATCATCAGGTTTGCATGGGTAAAGGCTCATTGCGGCATTGAAGGGAACGAGGTTGCAGACCAATGTGCCAAAGATGCGGCTGTTTCACACAGTCGCATGGCATACAACCAGTTCCCTCTTAGCTATGCAAGAAGGGTGATTCGTCTTGAGGCGGCATGTACTTGGGATACCGAGTACAGAAATGCCGTCCAAGGTTCGACCACCCGGCAGCATTTACCTACGCTACATGATGTTCGCTTGTTCCGAAGTGCCGTTGATACCTCCTTTGAAATGACGCAGGTATTGACGGGTCACTCGTTTGCGCGCGAGTATCTATACAGATTCAAGATCAGTCCTGTTGACGTGTGCCCCTGCGATTCAAAAAGTAGGCAGACTCTGCATCATTTATTGTCTTCCTGCCCGAAATACGTCCAACAACGCCATACCTACACTTCACATTGTTCCTTTTTAAATATTTCACCTTTTACAATTTCTGAAATCATATCAAATAAATTCATCACCCAAATTTTTATAACTTTCTGTAAATCAATTATCAACACTCTAAAACAATTTAACACCCCCCCTTAGTCTGTCTAAAATGGATTTATGCCCCACTGATGTTACATAAATAAAAAAAAAACTGTTAAACTAACCAAACCCAGTTCAAATTTAAATTTAAATTAAAATTCAAACAACTTCAAATTTATCTTAAATTTTAATTTTTGTCTTTTACCCGCTGCCGTTGTAATGCTCGTTTGTCTTTCTAGTTATAATTTAATATTTATCCAGTTATTAATTATCATATTTAATTCATCAACATTAATTTCACCAACATTCATCACCACCATTTTAGTTTAATCAATTATTGTTAAGTTTTAAGTTTTTTTATTGTTAAGATTGTATCGAATTGCATGAATATACTCTCTCTCTCTTGAGAGAAAACAGGAAAAAAAGAATACACTCTTAAAC
This sequence comes from Podabrus alpinus, assembly GCA_932274525.1. NCBI lineage: Eukaryota > Metazoa > Arthropoda > Insecta > Coleoptera > Cantharidae > Podabrus > Podabrus alpinus. The sequence goes on from OW026455.1 coordinate 9,695,246, forward strand.
GTATCTGCCAAACGTTTTCTTAATTGTTCACTGTCGACCGTGATATTCCCCCTTTGAAGTATGTGGTTAATTCTATCTTCTTTCGTAATCTGTTCGCTTAGTAACTTCTGCCAACCTGGTTTCATCGCCGATAACCAGTTTCTTCCTAACAACGGCGTGAATTTGTTCCCACTATCTATTATTACCAACGGCAATTCTTTGTACCATTTATCGTTTATGCATACGTTCACATGCGTTTCACCTACGATCTTGACCGTTTCTCCTGTAACCACTCTGAGTTTGAATGGAACCGGCTTAATATCACATAAACCCCGTAACCGACTGAAATCTTTAATGTGTAGTACGGACTTGCATGCTCCTGTATCAATTTCGAATTCGAACTGGACCTTTCCTAATATCGCTTTGACCATCACCGGTGAATCACTACTTGACTTTCCTAGGTGATTCAGATGTGATAGGATTTTAACTTCTTCTTCCTCGACATTGGCTACTCTTTTTGTGCTCCTGCATACGTATTTGGTGTGACCTTTCTTTTTACACATAAAACATTCCCAATTAATGGCTGGACACTTAGCTGGATCATGATACCTTCCACAACGAAAACAATCTTTACTAGGTCGAGCCTCTTTCGGCCCTCCCTGACCTTGATCCCTTCTTTGAAATGTCTTTCTTTGCAACTGGTTGACTTGCGCATCATCGTGAATTATCCGTCTTTGATTCTCTGCTGCTTCATCGTTAATTGCAATTTCGCTTGCCCTGCTAAATGTTAGCGTTTCCGATTCGCCAAATAGCTTCTTCTGTGTATCCGAATTGACCAGTCCACACACCAATCGGTCTCTCAGCGCTTGATCTAAGAACCCTTCGAACTTGCAGTCACGAGCCAGATCTTTTAACGCCGAAATAAATGTCTCAATCTTCTCGTATTCATCTTGCTTCCGATTATAGAAGTTGAACCGCTTTACAAATATACTCGATACTGACCTGTATTTTTCTTTCAATACTGTTACTAATTCTACATACGTCTTTCCCTCAGTCGTTCCAGGATATAGTGCATTCTTTATTACCTTGTAACTTTTCGCGCCTATGCATGACAACAGATACGCCGCCTGCACGTCTGGATTGATCGCATTTGCTATAAAATAAAACCTTAACCTTTCTTCCCATGATTCGAAATCTTCCACTTCTTCGTTAAACTCTTGAATCTTTGCCATTACATCCCTTGACTGTTGAATTCGTTCCGTTTCCCGTCGCCAATATTAAGTATTCGACAAGATACTCTATCTGTATTATTTACTTTATTATTTACAAAAATATACACTGACTTTTCAATATAAAATAACTATCCCACACTGGGTTCACACCTCTAGACTCCCAACATGGTCAGGGGTATATTCCATTATTTAGGATTCCGTAGGTTGGTAGCTGGCTAACCAACCTACTGAATATTCAAATCGTTAATACCCGCCATGCAGGGACGGCTCCATACACTACAGAGATGAACACCTAACACATCCCCTCAACCCCCGCACTTGGAGGACCAGGTTAAATAAGATATGACATTTTAATTTACTTTAATTTAAATTCAAATTTCAAAACCGCAAATTCAAACAATTCGAAATTTTGAAATTTATCACAAAAATGAAGGTCCAAATAGATTCAATTCGCACTCCCAAGCTTTTAATTAGTCCTTATATAGGCACGCTTTAATATTTTTTAAATGTTAAATTTGTTTATTAATTGATATGAAACGAGTATAAAAATTACAGTTATCTAAATAATATAGTGGATAGGTGAGATATTGATGACATCTTGTAAGAATGGAATGGTAGCGAGCAGCAACTGGACGAGTTTTACCAACAAATAAACAGCATACATTACAAAATACAGGTAATAATAGAAAAAGAAAACGTTGAATTCAACATGTACAGGAAACGAATAATGAAGATGCCAACATTCCCGAATATTCCTATCACAGTTATTATCAGAAGATGTCCGCATTCAACTATTTGGTACACAGAACTTTTATAACACCTATAAATGAGCTTAACGGAAATCGTGAAATAAGGATCGTTGAACTGATTGAGAGGAAAGTGATAAATAAAATTGTTCACAGAGAAAATTGTAAAACAGAGCATCCATTGAGGGAGCTGGAAGATTGTTTGAGGAACAGGGAATTTTAATGGCCAACAATATTAATAATAAAATAATTAAGTTTACTTTTAAATATTACAAGAGAAACACGCTGGAAGCAAATTCAATTTCGGAAAACAATTACACCTCCACAAGCAATAAAAAAATGGGAAAAACAAAAATACTGCATTGGCAAAAGAGAGGCTACAAATTAAACCTACAAATGTACAGTGACATTCCATATAAATGAATCCGTTTATTAAGCAACTTATTTTGTCAGTGTTTTTGATCGTACTGATTTCTAGATCAGTTATTAGTTCGGAATAGTTACCTGTAACACCACGTGATGTTGGAGTGCGGGAATAATCGTTATCAACAGGTTCACTTCCTGCAAGTTAAAAGTGTAAACAATTAGAACTAATTTTAACAAATAACAAATATTTATGTATTTAAACTACGAGGCGAGTAAAGAAACTTACTTAACAATTTTCTACAAGGTAAAAGAACAATGATTGGGGATTAGATGAACATTGAAGATAAGAAATTTTAAGACTTGGAATTGAAAGGTGAAATTTTAGGTAGTAAAGTGTAGAAAATAGCAATGAACCAGAGCGAATAAAACCAATATACACAAATTAAGAAGTTGAACGAAGAAGAAAGAAATTAAATTAAATCAGTTAAGACGTTGGAAGGAAGTAAATTTAAAAATCAATTTAACAATCCAAATTTATAGAGGTGATAAACTCAAAAATAAAGTTAAATTTGAAATTCAAAATTAAAAATTGTTTTAAGAAGGAACAAAATAAAAATGGAGAAGTATGGAAAGCAATTTGGAAAAATGTTAGGTACAATGTTGAAAGTATGATGGATATAGAACAAAGTGATTTCAGAATTTAGTTTCGTATATTAACGTGTGGTATATACGATATAGAACAACTTTATACCCAAATGTGGGATATAGCACTTATTAATTTTCTAAAAATTTCATTTCGATGGGATGTAGAACAAGAAAATGCTGAATATTGAGGATATGGGGCAAGTGATCTAATAAATATGAACGGATATAGAACAAGCTAATTTTTTCGAACAAAATGGTGTATTTAACTCATTTTTGCTAAAAAGTAGATATAAAACATCCTAATTTTCAAATTATTTTTTTAATGTGAATTTTAGAAATGTGAAAATTTTAAAGAGCTAACGGAGCAATTCACCAAAGCATTTATTGCTGATTTTTTTTAGAAAAACAAGCGTTAAAATAAGAATGTCATCGATGTCCGAGGTGGGCAAAAATCAGACCGTGCAGACGTTGATTTTTAGGACTAGTCAAATATTACTTCCTATTGAGAAATTTGGTTAATTAAAGAGCTCATTTGGGGTAAGATCTAGTTTAGGAGAAAAGCGTGCTAGCTGCTTCATATTTTGTGCCAAGATGTGTTATTGTATCATGATCATTAAATGCTTATAAAACTTTTGGGGCAAATGTATAATTTGCTTGTAATTAATTATTTAAGAGGGACATGTTGCATCGACTATGGGAAGGGTACGTAAGGTGCATCATCGAATTTCAATATTTTTTGGTGACTTTCGGATAGTTTAATGTATTTAGAAGTCACTGGTACCAATTTTATGGGCGGATAAACCAACTTTTGATAGAGAAAATCGACTTTGAAAATCGTTAATTTTACCATGTATCACTGACGCGCGGGTGGAATCTCACCGGAATCTCACTCATTTTGTTGACGGTCCGCGCAACTTGAACTAGTCTTAGACTTAGCCGTTTGCGGATCGGCGACCAGTCAGTCCGCCAAGCGCCAATTCCCAGAGACCCACCGGTCTCTACAACTTCCAATGTCATTAATGTATTCTTTCAGATGAAGGAGAAGGCCGGCCATGCCGGGATGCTCCATCAAATACATATCAGGTAAAGGTAAAGGTTGCGGATCGGCAGATGCAGCTCGTCACTCTTACATGTAACATCGATTATTTTTTGTTTTTACGCGCTTTTTTGGGGGTTAAAAGTAATAGATAACTGCCCCATACCGCGACTATACTTTTTAATGCTATTTTGAGGGTCTCTCGAATCCCGATTGCCTTCATCCCGGTGGTCTTGATCGGTGGCGCCTTCTCGTATGTTTAGCCCTGCCGCGTAGCGGCTCTGAGCACGAAAAACCGCCCGGAGCCCCGGAGGGGCGTAGGGTAGGTTTTTCGATGCTCGCAGTTCTGGCCAAGCCAACGTTTATTATGGTTTTTTACCCCACAATTAAAAATTTAATTTTTTCACTTTTTCGGCAATACACGGGTTATTTTCCATTTTTTTGCGAATATTTATTACTAATATCTACTAATCACACCCCCACCTACCCGAATTTCACAAAAATCAGATCTGTAGGCGTAACTTTGCCGGAAAACTTGGGGGGGAGAATTAATTTTTTTAAATAGCTGTAACTCCTAAACGGCGCTAGATATCGAAAAACTGAGCAAAAAAAATCCCCCCCTCCCACATTCAACATCGCTGGTGAATTGTCGATAGGAAGGCGTGTGCAAAAATTCAGGTCGATCGCGCGCAAAAAAAATTTTTTTTAGGTTACTTTGTTGAAACTTTCGAAACGTTATATCTCCGTAAGTACGCGTTTGCCCCAAGAAATTTTTGCGTTTTACGGGTATATTATGACCCCCCTCACCCCTCCACCCCGCCTTTTTTTGTTTTGAGGATATTCCCCTAAACTAGAATCTTACCCCTTGTTGCTATGCCACCATGAAAAAATTATGGATATTCCGCTTCTGACCACTTCTGACCTTCTGACCAACTTCTGACGTTCCACGGCGCTACCAACCCTACCAACTTATGCTATTAACCTTATAATAAAGACTAGGCAATTTTGCGTTAAACATAAAATAAACTTAGGCAAGTTTTCATTCAATAATCAAATACGAGGTGCTTGCAGAAAATTTTTATATAAAAATTTTTATATCTTTTAGTAACAGATAGGTACTTACAATTGGGCGGTGTTATGCAGAAAGCTACCAAGCCACGTCTGCATAAATCCGAGATAATTAACAATTAGTACAGTATTAAATTAAAAAAATAAGGAGGTAACTTCCTGAAGAAATTAATAAGTTATCCTGTGGCTTGGATGTTTTCAGCAGAATGTATAATGAACCTTACTGGCTCCGTACCTTCAATAATTGAAAAAAAAAAAAATGTGGCTTGGTAGCTTTCTGCATAACACCGCCCAATTGAGGAGTTTACTAAGGAGCAAAATAATACATTTTCAAACTGTTACAAATCAGTGAATTGCTTTAAATCTTTCACGTTTCGGAATTTTATTTATCAGCCGAATGGCCTAGCCAGTCCGACGCATATTTGGGACGTTAGCAATTGGACCGAATCGCGTTTTGGGGGTACAGTTAACGCATGACGGGCTCTAAACTCTGGTATGTAACGCCAAAACCAGAAGGCGATTTGGGGATTATGCCTATCACCTGATGGGTGGTTCTCTTGACCTACCCATGACCTTCTTCTTAGCTTTAGCTTCGAGTCTTCTATCTCCTGTGTGGCATCTTTTTACTTTCTTCCATTTCATGTGAAGAGTTTCTTATCCGTTTATGTCCGGTGCTAATCTTTTTTCTAGTTATTCTGTTATTTCTTTATGAGTTGTCGAGTCTCTCAGTTTATTGTCATCTAATCTCGCTATTTGTTGCCATGGGCACAACATTCTTAAGTCGCAAAGTGTCGCATAACGTAATTTTTTTACCTTGCTTTGGGGGGGGGGTGAGAAAAATTAAGATTAAAAATTAGGATTGGTAACGTTTAAATTTTTTTAAAATGCCTAAAAGACAAATTTAAAAATCGGTTTATGCCTTAATGTATATGCCCTTATTTGTTATTAATAATGCTTATTTTATTAATATCGTGTTTTTTCGAATTTTACAATGTTTTTTTTTAATCCCCCGTTGAACGCAAAATTTCGCTTAACGCGACCATTCCCAGAACGTACCCTCACGTTGAATGCATTTCAACGCGTTATTCGCAATTTACATTAAGCAAATGCCACCATGCGGGAGAATTTCAAATTAGTGAGCGACGTATTAAATGAAAACAAAAATTCGTTCTTCAGGCTGAAGACATAACAAAATCAACTAATTAACAAAACATATTACAATAAATTTAACAACATACTGAAATGTTTGCAAATTTTCATCAGAATATGAACTGTGAATTTAGAAATATACGTTCAAAAACAGCCATGTTGTTGTCGTTGGTGGCGCCACCAACGGTAATGTAAATCGCCAATTGAACGCATATTCGAGACCTCACCAAACTGCTTCTTTAACCTGACCCTGGACTTATAATTTTTGCCTGACGCCGAGACCAGTTTTTTTCATGAGTTACCGGATTGGATTTTCGGAATTGTACCAGTTATTCGAGGATCTCATCAATCTGATAGGCGAACTACATAATAGTGGTAAAAAATTTAATTCCAATCTTTGAAAATATTTTTTCCAGATATTTTTTTACCAATCAAAAAACCAGAAGGTAAAAACTATTCGAAAAGTAACATCCTTACTGATTGAAGATATCCAGTTTTCTTTTTTAATCAACCTATTGAAGTTCAAAAATTGAAATTAAAGAAAAAATTTAAAACGCGGTAAACAGATGTAACCAGATTGCAAACAGTTACTGTTACTCGCGAAAATATGCCCAATAATTGAAATGTCACGTTACTGCATAAGGACAAATCAGAACTTTTGAAAACCAGTGAATAATGTGAAACACAGTTTGGGAACCGCTGCTGTAACCATTATTTACTCCGTCAACCGCAAACAAACATTGTGTATTATAACCTCACATTTCTATTATTTTGTATTCAAAGTGATTCAAAGTATACAAATAAATGGCGTCTTCACAGGACGCTTGGTACCTCTCTTTATTGGGATTAGCAGAATATTTTCGAACGTCTAGTCCGCCTATGATAAAACCATGCATCCAGTGTTTGCAAGCAGTTTTTAATTTCAAGCCTCCACCTCGAGTGGAAGCTCGAACCCATTTACAACTAGGCAATATCTTGTTAACTCATACAAAAAATACAGATTTAGCTAAAACACACTTGGAACAAGCCGTACGTATTATATATATTAAAATTATTTTAATGCTAATCTTTAATTCTTTTTCTAGTGGCTTTTATCACAAATGATAAATTCGTTCGATGATGTTAAATTTGAAGCAGCAAGTGTTCTTGCCGAATTGTATGAATTACAAAAACAGTTGCCACTCTCTAAACCGATATTACGTAAAGCAATTGAACTCTCTCAACACAATGTTTATTGGCATTGTCGACTAATTTTTCAGTTAGCGGTAAGTAATTAATTTATTAAATAGAGGGGAACTAAACGTATTTTATTTCAGCAAATACATGCAACCGAGAAGGATTATCAACTTGCCAGTAGTTTATTAGGAGTTGGTGTTGATTATGCACACATTTCAAATGCATATTATACACGGGTTTTGTTTCTCTTAAGCAAAGGAATGGTAATTCACATATTTGACTTTTTATGTCCTATTTTATGGTTTACATTGCATGTAATTAGTGTAGTTATAGAAGTAGCGCATTTGCTGTTTGCTTTCGAACTGACCCATTTAAGGTTGTGAAAAATGGTAATGTTTTATAGGAGGCCTGAGAGTTGGTGCAAAATGAAACAAATTCATTATCAAATGTTGGGTATCTTTAGATGTGGAGGAAAAAACTCTTTTGATACTTTCATTTTTACCGTTACAATGCAAAGCAGGAATCTTAAAAAATTGATTTATTATGTTAATTTTTCTATGTTGGGGTGTAAGGCTTATCACCTGGTAAACATATAGACAAAAGTGGCGTAGATAAAACCAAATGAAATAATGGTAACACTTATGTATCAGTTATACTCTAAGCTGGAATGTTATTAGGGTATTAAAAGCAGTTATTTTTTGTCCAATTTAATAAAATTTTTCTCTAAATCCAAACCTCTGCCGAGTACAAAAACGTTCTGTTTGAAGAATTCTATTCAAAGGATACAAATTTGGTTTTTATTTAATCAAAATTATTTCCACACGAAAAAAAGGTATTGTGATTAACAAAAATTATACTTGCATATATCGTCGGTCGAGTATGGTTTGTTCCAAGTCCTAAAAAGCTAATTATGAGAAAATCGAAAAACGAGGAAACGATGGTGAAGCCGGAACAAGCAAATGCGTCTAAACCTGGAAAGGCATAAGAAGATATTTATAAATTATTCATTCTCGAAGCAATCCTCGCATATCATTTTGCGTGGACTGTCAGACCGAATAAGTAATAAAATGTGCACGTGTTGTTTTTATAACGGTCTCTACGTTACTGTCATAAAATGTACAAAGTTTTGAGAAGCTATCGGGATCATGAGCACTCCAGAGTGTCTATTTTTCTCAGAATAAACAAAGTAAGAACTCGTCGGTCTGTGAGACCGACACGCGTGTATAGAAAGGTTAATAGTGTAGTTCTCGTTAAAGTAATTGTTTTCATTTCTATTTTCAAATGGCCATATCTGTAAAATTATTGATTTTTTACTGTTAATGGTTCAGTGCTTTTTTACAGAGGATGAAATTATCTACAAACTACATTTATAACCTTTTATTGTCTAAAATTAACGGCTATCGAGTTATGAATTAAATAAAATAAAGAAAGGTTAAAAATTTTTTTTTATTTTTTTTGTTTTTCTTGCAAGCCCTGTATCTTTTAGTCTGAGGTTACATTGGATGCATATGCGTGCGATATTTTAGACGTGCGTGCTCGTACAATATCTTTCGTACGAGTGAAGTGGTTACACTGACACTGGTTTTAAACACGTCTGTGTAGTATAAAGATGAACGCCGGTCTGTACTTGATGGAAAATACTTTGTTAAAATATGTACTTATGAAAACAAGATCATATTGGGTGAATGATTTATACATACATAGAAATACGGAAAGTGAATATTATGCGAGATTGTTCAGTAAGTTATGTGAACAATCTCAAAAATTCTATCAGTACTTTAGAATGTCTTTATTAACATTCAATTATATTTTAAATGAGATAAACAGAAAAAATCCAGAAATATTCAAATTATTATCTTTTCTATATCCATGTTTTATAATAAAAGTCGTACGATCTGGTGAAAAAAACAAACGTGTTTGTTTTGATGCGATGTCAGATGTGTAACCCGTCGCATAACTTATCCACCCGTCGGTAGTATAACCACTCGTAAGCATTTTCAAGCGTTTGTTTTTATTTAAACACTCGTGCGTGTACTTAAGACCAAAATATCGTACGACTACACATCCAATGTAACCTTAGACTTAAACGAAACGTTTTACAAAAAATAATGGACGTCTCTTATCTGATAGAAAATTTAATGAGCTACAACTTTAGTTCAATTGATTTCAAAGAAAAATTAAAATTAGAGATCAAACCTTAATTGATTCCTGTAGGTGAAGGCGCTTATTAGTAATTAGTAATAAACAGATAAGTATGTACAGACAAACTTCAATAATCTAATATTAACTACATTAGATTTTTGATTAAAAAACTATAAACTTTGATTTTAAGATATTAACACAATTTTGTAGTTATTGTTGATAGATAAAAAGTTGCAAGACGTTCAACCGGTATTAAATCAGGCAGGTCACTTAGTTGAAACATGGACTGGAAGTATATATCAGAAGGAGTACCTAAAAGTGTATTTTTTAGTATTACAAGTAAGTAACTTTATAAGATTTTGCAAACTTTTTGACATCAATTTAACTAAAATGTAATTTCTTGTTATTTAGGTTTGTCACTATTTAATGGCTGGACAAGTAAAAAGCGTGAAACCCTGTTTAAAACAATTACAACAAAGCATACAAACAATCATGGCTACAGACGATGGTAAAACCTTGAATTTTATCAACCGCTAATTAATTTACCATAAATTTAGCTGTTACAGGTCCAAGTGCGGGGGATATGTTTCTTTGGATGCCTAAAGAACATTTGTACGTTCTTGTATATTTGATTACAGTTATGCATAGTATGCAAGCAGGTTATATGGAGAAAGCTCAAAAATATACTGATAAAGCTTTAATGCAAATTGAGAAACTAAAAAGTACGACTGGGATATAGACAATTCTATTTTTATTGATTTATTTTCAGTTGTAGATAATAAACCAATTTTATCGGTATTCCAATTGATGTTATTGGAACACATCATAATGTGTCGTTTAGTTATGGGAAACAAAACTCAAGCCTTACAGGAAATTACAACTGCTACCGCTTTATGTAGACAACAACCACAGTTATTGGAAAGACATGGACCACAATTGCACACCTTATTGGGGTTATATGCCATGAGCATGAATTGCATGGAAGCCGCAGAAGCTCAATTTTCTTCTGTGCTAACGGTAAACAGTGTTTTAGTATATTTAATTTAAAACTAAATATTTTTTTTTAGACATCCAGTGAAAGAGAGTTATGGACTTTTGCGAATTTGAATTTGGCAATAATTTATTTAAGAGGAAAACGAGAACAAGATTTCACTGCATTATTAGATCGAATTAATCCTGAAAATTTACCGTCCCATTCGCATAGTTTACGAGCAGCTGCATACTACGTGCAAGGACTGCAAGCATTTTTTCAGGGACGCTATAACGAAGCTAAGTAATGGTTTAAAGTAAACAATTATTCAGTGATTTAATTGTAAAATATTTTAGGAGATATTTGAGAGAAACATTGAAAATGGCCAATGCTGAAGATTTGAATCGACTTACTTCGTGCTCTCTAGTATTATTAGGTCACATATTTTTATCTCTAGGTAATAGCAGAGAAAGTATGAATATGGTTACACCTGCAATGCAACTTGCTAGTAAAATTCCAGATGTTCACGTTCAGTTGTGGGCTTCTGCAATTTTAAAAGGTAAGTCGAGGCAGTTCAAAGTTTCATAATTATTTATAATTATTATTTTCAGACTTATATCGATTATGCGGTGATCCAAACCGAGAAAATGAAGCATTCCAAAGACATCTAAACTTTTCTCAAATGTTATTAAAAGATCATTTTCAAGCATCCCAGTTACAAGAACATAATCTTATTCAATGGACTCATGGTGAATTTCCTGATTTTTCCACCCATTCCTCTACTACATCAGAAGTATTAATGTAGTATTGATTATGGTTTTAGTTATTTAAAAAGTATTTTTGATTTTATATTAATATATATTTAATATTGTTGTATATAAAATATATTTCTTTACTATTTTTCCACTCAGGTTCAAATATCAATAATATTCCATATTAACGTTTATAGTTCATTCTCTCAATTGTTTGCTAAAGTTAACAAATGTTACATTGTTTTTGAAAAATACATTAAATTTATGTGGACTGACTATTTTTATATATAAAAAATAAAAGTTTCGTTAATCTTAAGAAATTTATTAAAGACTCGAGAAAACTTTCATTGCTGATCTTGTTAACAAGTGTTGTGCATTCATTTTTGATGTTCTTGCAGGTTGGTTTAATTATTTCTTCTCTTGAAAAATGTAATAAATAGGCTGGGAGCAAAATTGCATAACTATTTCTAACTTTTCCTCTCTGTGTTGTTGCATGTTGAAAATCTGACAGAAATAAGGGACCTACAGCTTTACATGAATTTCAAACCACAATTGATGATTCTTTTACACTGGCAATTCTGAATCATAGAAGCATTTAAATTTTTTATAATGTTATGTAAAAAAGAACCAGAGTATAAATTAATTTTGAAGACATTCATCCATCATGAAGCATGAGAACCAACTACAAATATATATTTTACTATTGGTTGGGGTAAAGTTTTTACTGATGTAAAAATCAAAAATAAAGTAAACAATCGAATGGTCAAATTAATTAGTTAGTTAATCAACTAGGTTTTTAGTTGGTTTACTAATTCGTCAGCGTAGAATTGCTTTGTTCTACATCCAATAAGTGTATTTCGAGATAAATCAAAATGAAATTAAAATATTAAAATGTCGAAGTGATAACAAGATTTTTAAAATTTAAGATATAGATTATCTTAAATATATAGCATAAGTCTATTTTACCTCAAAAGCAACTTTGTTGAGTAATTATGTTACTGTTATATTAATTAATTACATTTGGATATAGAACAAAATTTGAAATTTTGTGTTTTTTAGTTTAATTTATCTGGATATAAAACAAAATATAGGGATAATTATGAGGGGTAACAATATTTTTTCTCACATTCTACTGGATGTCAATAAATTTATTAGAAAATAAATAAAACGTTTTATAATGTTTATTTTCATAACATAAACAATTTAATGTGAACATTTTTTTAATATTAACATTTAACAAAAACTTAGGCTACAGTGCAGTTGTTCTGACCACTCGAAACAAATTTTCTTCAGCTACACACTAAAGAACAAGGTTTATAGAGTAGATTTATATAAATATTATGCGAGAAAAGGGCCCAAATTTTTGAAAAAAACCCATTTTAACCCGATTCAGTGGTAAAATTAACGAGATTCCCGCGCGTCGCTCATTCTATTGACAGTCCGTACAGTTTTAATGACCCTAACACTTAGAGTATTTCGCACCAGCAGATGCAGCTCGTCTCTCGTACATGTAACATCGATTATTTTTTGTTTTTACGCGATTTTTGGGGGTGAAACGTAATAGTTTACTGCCCCATACCGCAACTATAGGTACTTTTTAATGCTATTTCGAGGTTCTCTCACATCCCGGTTTCATTTATCCCGGTTTTCTTGATGGGTGGCGCCTTCTCGTATGTTTAGCCTAGTAACCAGAGTCAAAACCGCCCTGGAGGGGTGCAATCTAATCTAAAACAGTTGAATAAAGCATTCAAAGTGTTGATTCCTGAAAATAGTTTGGATATAGAACAAACAAATTTTGCATAACGTGGATATAGAACAAAACACACATTGGAAAATCATATTACTTGGGATTTTATTATTGGCTATTTTAATGTGGATATACAACAAGGCAATTCTTATTTGTCCAACTAAAATGCTAACTAAAATTTTACAAAAATGGATATAGAACAAAGCAATTCTACGCTGACGAATTAACTATTCAATTTGATTTGAAAATTAAATTGAATTTTACTTTTCAACTTTGTCTCAATGAAAAGATGCTACTTTGCTGAAGAAGAAGGAGCCTTAATCGCACTGTACCCGAGAAGCAGTGAAAAAGTAACAAAAAAAGACGAAAAAGCTAATAGTTAATTAATTTATAATAAAATATAAGATTTTATAATAGATTTTAAAAATATAAATAAAACTAATCTAATAAATCCTAAAGAGCCTAAAAATCGCATCTTTGAAATTGAAAGAGCCGAAATTAGGAGCGCATGACCACCATGACGTTATTGGAGTTGTCCAATGAGCGTCGAGTTACCGGACTTGTGAATTGCTTGTGAGCCAAAAACAATTGTTCTTGAACTGTCGTCGTCATGGAAGAGATGGAAGAAAACGGTTCTGTAATAGAAAGTTTTCACAAAGTTTTCGCAAAAATCATGAAATGTTTTACCTTAAAATTTTCTAAATGCTGCGGGTATGTTACCAAATTTTTAAACGTGTTCACATTTTTAACGCTAGGTGTTTTATGGCAGTTGTGATGGCAGTTTAATATCAGCTGTTCGTGAAATTCGTGCAATCAGTTAATTTAAATCTTAAACTAGTGGTAATTAAGTAATATAAATTCAATGATTTGAAAATATATGCATGTTTTAAACTGTTGCTTGATTAACATTTTAATTATTTTAATAGAGTTAATTTTATTCAATTAACATAACCTCACTGTTTTTAGAGTAAAAACCGCTAAAATGGTACATTATAAAGATTTGTATTTAGCTACCAGTATAGAAGGTCTTACGAAGATGATTCAAAGTAACAGCACTAAAGTTACACAAGTAAAAAAGCCTGCAGCGTAAGCAATTTTTTTTTAAATTGGATTTAAACTAATTTGGTGTGTTGAACTTAGTTTACATTATATGTTTTCTCTTATGAGTAAAAGTGTAAGAGAAAACGTGATGTAAATTACGTTTTAGTTACAGAAAATTTAACTATTTTTTATTAAATTTACAGCCTACTGAACGCAGCAAAAAAATTATATCTAAAGAGTCAGACAGAGCCATTTGACCAGGAAATGGCATACATCATAGCTTCTCGTTTTCTATTAGTATACGATAACTTGTTATCATTACACAATGATAAAAATTATGTTGAGATGATGTTGGGTAAAGAAGCCCAAATTACAAAAAGTCATGTTGCCGATCTAAAAAATGATTTGATGTTTCGTTATAAGGAAGCAAACCAAAAGAAAGTCAAGGAACATGCTAAAGAAACGGTTGAACCGATGGTGACTGCTAAAAGCAATCTGATTTTCAACAACGAATTATTCGTTTCTTGTACCGATTTATTCATTGCCTTAAATAATAAAGATTCAAATGTGTTGGTTTTGGATGCACGCAGTCCGAAAGATTTCTCAGAATCCCATATCAAAACTAATAATATTATAAACATTCCTGAAGATAACATTCAAGCAGGGTAATTTTAGTTTTTTAGTATCCTAATCTTTTTTAAAATAATTTCATTGTTAGGCTTTCGGCTCATAAATTAGGTACCACGTTACATGAAAATAGTAAAGCTATTTGGGATAAACGTGACACATACGACGCAATCGTTTTGTTGGACTGGGACACTTCAAAAAGTAGTTATGTGGCTTCGAAAGTTGACAAATTAAGAACAGCTATTGTTGACGTAAGGAAATAAAACTGAAAGCAAAACTTTTCTAATAAAAATATGTTTTAGTGGGATATCAGTAAATCGTACAAGGAAAAACCGGTAGTATTAAATTTTGGATTTATAGACTGGGTCGAAATGTATCCCATGCTGTGTACATGTTCAACTGTTTTATATACAAAATCTAATAGAGAATTAGATGATCTTTTAAATTTAGAAGATATTGAATATCCTCTAGAAAATGATATCAGTACTGAAGAAAATCAAAAACCAATTGTGAACCGCAAAGAACAAATAGTGGATGTAGTAAGTGAGAAAAGAGATAAAAGAACTGACCATGATTTAAATATCCTGAATAATTTACTTGATGTACAAACCGAAGTTAATGAACCAAATCTTTTGTTTAAAAACAAAATTGAGCAATACGAAACTAAAGATGTGAATCGTAGACCTGCTAAATCTGGAGATTTAATCATTAATGATGATCAACTGGTAGTTGATGATGACAATATGAACAAAGCACGTAAAGCTTTGGACGTAGACCGCCAATTATTATTAGAAGAAGCACGTCAAGCAAAGAAACCTAAGCTACCCAATGAAATTGCATCCAAACCAGTTGTTAATCGTGCTATGAAACCGAAACCTACATCAGTCCAGTCATTTGAAAGTCTATTAAATACTGTTAAATGTGGACCAGTGGTAAGTTGACAAAAATATCCATTTTTTATTTTTATTACAAAATAAAACACCCACTGCATTGGGTCTTTACTAAAATTCCGTTTCTGGCTTAATGGAAAGTTTTATCAAAAACAACAAAAAATGTAGACAATTTTATAGCATATATTTTTTGTTTGAAACATTGTTTTATAATATGTATAGTTTTTGAGAAGTCTTAAAAATGGGATTTTGGTCGCTGTTGAGTGTAAGAGAATTTTATATTTTAGAACATATTTTTATCTACTATTTTCCACAAGTTCTCAATAGGATTTAAATCAAGTAATTGCGATAGCCATGAAACTTTTCCGTTTTTTGAGATAACTACTGTTTCATTTATTTCATTAGTATATTTTGTCATTACAGTTTGAGTTAACAAAAAGATGCCTGCTTTAAAGTCTTAAAAATTTGTTTATCAATTCAAATTCAAATTCGCAAAAGTCCATAACTCTCTTTCACTGGATGTCTAAAAAAAATATTTAGTTTTAAATTATAAATTTCTTTTACATCATCGAGATACTGTGTTGAACTTGATTTTTTCTTAGATTAAATGAAATTTTATCAATATATTTTCATCAGGAATGTTAATTTTTAAATTGGTGAAACTGGATAGAGTTGCTGTAATAGTCCACTTCTGTACACTACTGAGAGGAATTGAACTGTATTTTTTGTATACCCTCTTTACAACACCAGCAATTCCATTATGAATGAAAACTTCAAAATCTAATTGAATCACTTATTTGAGAAACCAGATAAGTCCCATAAAGATAGTTCTGAGATAATAAAAAAAAACTGTCTAACTATTTTCAGTTGTCACTTTTTAAAAATTTTGTTATTAGTCAAGGTCAATGTGGAGTAGTTAAAGAGGTTTTTCACAATGAAGCAGAAATATTCGAAATGAAAGATGACAAAAAGTCGACTTTAAAATATGGACATGTCGACTTTCTCAAATAAATTTTTTTGTTTTTTCAAATTTTATTCAAAAAAATTACAAAATAGTCATTAACATATTGAAAACATAATTTTATCGAGTCTCTGGCTCTAATTCACCATCAACAGTAGGCCATAAAAAGATTTCGTGGTAAAAACTTTTGATTTCCTTATTGTCGGGTAGATAACTTTCAAACTTTTTAATATTAACCATTTTTTTATTCTTAATGGGTAGGGTGGTCGACAGTGGATCACCAATTTTTCAAACCCATATATCTTGGAAAATAATACATGAAGTTTGTTGAAATTTTGGGTAAAGTAACATGGACTATAATCTTATCGAAATATTCTAATTTAAACTAAGTTGTATTACAAGCAAACTATGAAAAAAATATTTAATTTTAAGTGCATAATGATTCAGTGTTGACTAGGGGTGGTCCACATTGGATCGGCCTACGGTTAACAGTGGATCAGCCACCACGATTATTGCACACATTTTAAAATGGAAAAACTAACAGATTTTCAAACTAAAAATATAGAAAAATAATATATTTTCGAATAAAATATTATAGAGAAACAGAAAAAATATATTTTCGAGATAAAAATATAGGAAAATAAAAAAATTAGCACATTTTCAATAGAGAAAGATCAACTGAGAATTTATAATAAGACCGTCGCCTAGCGGTACCGCTAATTATTGGATTCGGAAGGATATGAATCTTACATCCTGTTCTTTGACCATGTTTTGGTTAACCATGTAGCACTGATCCACTGTATACCAACCCACCATTTAATTTTCAAACCGTGGTTTTGACAAAACAAAATGAGTAAAACCTGTTATTCAAGTGTCCTCACGTGCGTTAATTATTTCTTAAAACAATGAAAATATCCAGAACTCTATCATAGAAGATCTGATCAAATTACACAAAAAGTTCAACTTACCTGATAATAACAAATGGAGGCTTTAAACCACAAATGTAACTGGTGAACATGCGACCATCAACAGAACCGCTAAGTTGTGAAATGAGTCAATGGGGGATCACATTGGCTACCATGTACATCTCGCGGAAGCGCATGCATACAATGGTTTAACTAATACATGAGTGATTCACTGTGTACCACTGATCGACTGTTGACCACCCTACCCTACTTTAATATTGGGGTAAGCCGGTTCTGTACAAAGTAAGTTGGGTCTACTATGTTTTGTTCCAACAGGAAACTTATAATTCACTAATCCATCAATAAAGTGATATGCTGTGACCGTGCCTTTCAAGTTATTGTTGTAAGAGAACTGCATAAATGTCGATATGTTGAATGGGATTCATTCACTCGTCCTACACTTCAGGAATTTCTTTTATAAAATCTGGGCCACCAACTCTTAAAGTCTTTTATGATACTGTTATCATTCTCTATGAGTTGCACCGTAAACTGTTTTTTCTTACAGGCATTGATAAAGAGTTCAGTGTATTGCTTAAGGGTATAAACTCTATCATTTTTTTTAAGGAATCTCTTAACTACCCCGAAGTCCCTGTCACATGGCAGGCATGAATGGCCACGTGTTCTTAAAACACAAGTCACAGCAGCGATTTTATTAGAGAAACCCTACAAATCCTGGATATATCGGGTTTTGAAAGTAAACACAATATTTAATGACGGATTTTGTCCAGACGAGTGCATGAATTTGTCTAGTTTATAAAGCAAACGATGCGTCTTGTTATTAAGAACGAATTTTTCGTAAAATGTCAAAATACGTCATATGTGGATATATCGGGTTTCTCAAATAAGTGATTCAATGGCATTAAGGCTTTTCGATTCAGAATCATGTCAAAAATTCATATTTATTGGTAAGGATATATCATGTTGGAAATAACTATGAATAGGGGTGGCAAAGTAAAGCTATCATCTGGTTGTCAATTTGCTGCGGTTCTGTTTTTCTTTGTTTTTGTAGTGCAGTTTGAATCAACTCCGTGTTAGAAGTGTTTCTAATTACTTAATTATTATTTCATAACACAAGTCAAATACTATGACAAATTTTGATTTATTTTTGTTATTTAGAAAAATGGTCTCACAGGATTGGTAAATATCAGGAACACATGTTACATGAATTGTGTTATACAGTGCTTACGTCACATCCCACAACTATACGATTATTTTCAAAACGATTCTTACAGAAGTGACGTGACTCGAAAACCATCAGTATTGATCGACTTGTTTGCACAAGTTATTACTGTTCTGTGGAGTAACATATACAGTGTTATAAGAACCCAGGAGTTCTATAATAAATTCGTTTCTGTGAAAAGGCAATTTTCTTATGGAAATCACGAAGATTGCATAGAATTTTTTAGTGCGCTTTTTGATGTGTTAAACGAGGACATGACACAGGACATATCTTGTAAAGCCATATGGAGTGAAAGTCAATTAAGTTGGTACAAGCAGCACTCAGGAAAGTTGTCATTTTTTATAAACAACTTTTATCAACAATACAGGGTGGAGATTAACTGTTTGTGCCAAACGGGGAGCACTGTAAAATATGAAGTAGAAAACGTAATGTATTTACCTATTCCCACCAAATCTTTTAAGTTAGTGGAGGTTATACAAGAAAACTTGCGTAGTGTTGAAAAAATATTTTGTAAAAAATGCAACAGCAACAAGACTTTTACTAGAACAATCAGTTATTATTCGAATGTTTTAGTAGTAGCATTAAAAAGGTTAGTTTTATAATACTGTTTATGCTTTTTTTTACAAACTCATGTTTCAGACAACTGGTGAAAGAAAGTGTTTGTTCGAAAAATGACAGTGAATGTCATTTCTCACTGCTTGGATTGAATTTAGGGCATCTGCGATATAAGTTGATAGGTATAACTTTGCATTCCGGATCTGTAACATCTGGTCATTATATTGCAGCTTGCTTAAATCCACACAACCAAAGGTGTGTACAAAATTACATTTTTGAACTGGAATAATACAAAGATTATTTTGTTTTAGATGGTACATGTTCAATGATGAGGAAGTGTACTCTGTGGATTTAAATAATATACAGTTCCGAAAAAATGTATATGCATTTTTTTATTCGGTTGATGCAGAGACACCCAATTATTCTATAATTGGCGATTGTAATACTCAAGAGGATTCTACACCTCTTAATTTGTGATAGCTATTTGGTGCAATTATTTAATTAACTTAAAATTAACAAATAGTTATTAACAATTGACTGAAGAATATTTTTACATAGTTAAATTTATATAGTTGGTAAGTTTCTTGTTTTCACCTTTCAATACAGATTTGGTGCAAAATTTATTTAAATTTAATGTACTGTGATATTAGTACAGTAAGCATTTTTGTATGCATCAAGGGCACGTGGTTCATTTTGTAGGAATTTCTTTTCTTGACTAACAATCAAACTTTTGTGCTCTTATAATGTTTTATACTCATTCACTAGTTTCTTATCATGGGCTAAATTCAACAGTTTTATTGTGTTTGTTTATCACTAAAATGTTTAATAATGTTGTTGGCTTTGAAGATTTATACGTAAAAATTATTTCTATTCGTTGATGTGATAATTTTGTATAAGTTGGTTGGTTTGGTCTATATTCCAGTTATAAATGTAACTTATTTATTTCATAGTATTAACTTGCATAATTCCATATAATTTATGTTCACTTACATACATACTTTTATTACATAAAATCAAATGTAATATGGAAAATAATTGTATAACATAAAAAAATGTCGTGTGTAACGAGTTGAAAAATAAAAGTCAGTTGGAAATGTTGATGTTCTTTTCATTCGAGTAATAAATAAATTATATCAAGTATATAAAATATTTTATTTCGATAGCAAATACATTTACAAATACGAAGGAATGTAATATGAAAATGCCATCCGTTAAGAAAAATATTTTTCTAACGACATAATTCGTTCCTTTTGCGACTAGACATGTATTGCACAAAAATGTATACAACATATCCTTAATTATTTGTTGAAACCTACTTATTTGAGCCTATTTTATAATACTTACATTATCTAAATTATATTATTTCATAATAATAAATATATATAAAACAAATCTGACTAAAAACATATTTACTTATGCTGCCAATATCGCTACAATTTAGAAAACAGTTCAAATTTTCTATTTCCTTTAGCTTTCTAAGCAGCAAAAAGTTTAGGTACGTGAAAATGAATCTTTGGATTGTGCTCTTATAAAAAAAATTCTGTAATACTAAATATGTGAAAAAATATGGCGTGATGTGTCCATCTTTGTTGGTAATTGAGCAAAGTGTTAGTTTAAATCACAGTTGCATAAATGTGTAACAAATAATCAAGAGTATATAGTACATCACAATAATTTTTGTTTTGATTTTCTTAATTATATGCGAGTATAAAATATATAATAAATAGTATTATATAGGAAGACTATCCATATTGAAAATTTTATACAGCGTGTTCCACAAACCGTATTCATCGAGTTACAACTCAAATTATTCAACAATTACTAATTAATTCGTGGATACGTATACACAATGTGAGTTACAGCTTAACATAAAATCCAAACCATGACACAAAAAATTTGAGCATAATGAAGACTTGCAATGCAACTCATCTTCTCTAATTTCAGTTTCTTTCTGTACTGGATTGGCGTTTCAAAAAAGTTTCCTAAACTAAAGTTGTAGTCTGTTAAACTTTCTACCCAGAAAGGCCTAGCTTATTTTTCAATGGTTCGTTTAACAGGGTTTGCAAGAAACACAAAAATAATAAAATATGGACTTGAACATTTCTTTGCTTAATTTATTCTATAACTTAAAACCACTTCCTTCTGGACAGAAAAGGATTATAATCGCATTTAATCATTTCGGGCTTTTTATATAAGTGTTTAATGAATAATACTAAAATATCGACAGTTTCAGTGCTATGGTTATTTTAAAGTACAAATAAGAAAAATTGATAATATAAGTCTTCTCTTACGTAAAATATTACATTTTTCTCTTATCAAATCAAAAAGAAAATCTTTTTTATATTCTTTTTTGTTTCAAAATAAAACGCGATACAGTAGACGCTCGGTTATGTGAACTAATAGAAACCAGGATTGTTCATAAAATCAGATTGTTCGTATAATTGAAAGTGTCTTTATTCATGTTTGCAGTATATTAAAATATTACGTTATTTTGCATTTTCTTCGCAGTCAAAATTTTCTGTAATGCTTTTTATCTGCATTTTCGCAATACCAGTAAGTAATCAATATAATAAATATTTCTTTCACTATTAAATGTGTCTATAGCCGCTTTTTCTTTTTTTTAATTTCAAAATTATTTAATTTCAATGTCTTAAAAAATTTCTTTTTGCATTCTTAATAAATTTTTGGTATTTTCGATAGAAAGTAATTTGTTTTAGATTTTCAAACCTTTTAATTTTTCTGATTTATGATTTCCTGTTATTTAGAATTTTATTTTTCAAAAGTGCCAATATTTCTCGCAGGTTTTTTTTAAGTCTCAAAATTTTATATTTATTTCATTTGAATTAATTCCTCTCAGATGCTATTTGTAATTAGGTTGAATTTTGTGGGATTTTATTATTTTTAGTTCAGTTAATTTTTAGGGCGGTTATCTTTAAAATAATCAATTCTCAACATCAAAACAAAAACATCATTAGAAATTTAAGTTTTATGATTGCCGAAGTTTAAGGCATTGAAGTTGCTAATTTTTTAATATCCTGGTTGGGAAGATAATAGAGAAATTTAAGGAAGATGATCGTTCAGTGTTCCTCGTATATAGAGGAATAATTTAGTTTATTTTGGTTTTTGTGGTTTATTTTATATAATAAATGGTTGTGTGAGAAGTTCAACATCATTGCAATAATTCGTTGGGTGATGATTTCTCATCAACTACTATTCAAAAAAATGTGGGGTCAGATCTTCTAAATTTCCAATGGCATTAGAGTAATCAAAATTTTGAATGTGTAAGATATTTTGTATAGATTTTATAATAATTTTGGTTTCAAGTGAAGGAATATAGATCAGCATGGAAGAAACACCTTGAGAGAATGGATCATACCCGATACCAAAGAAACTGTTCCAATATAAGCCCAGAGGAAGAAGATCTGTTAGACGCCCCAGGAGAAAATAAGATCAGATTGAGTGACATAACGGACCACTAGTCTAAAACGTGCAGATGATGATGATTAATGATTTTGGCTATTTAACTAATTTTTTGTTTTTTATAAACAATTTATTTCTTTTTTTAATATAATGTGCACAATGACTGTAAACACACGGGATTTTATGTTTAATTTTAATGTTTAAGTAATCACTAATATTTTACAAACTTGCAAGTTGCTAAATTAATTTTTTTTAATATTGTTCAGAATTTATTTACTTTGTTATAAGGGGCCGTTCATGTATTACGTAAGACGTTTTTTCCTACTTTTAGACTCCCCCCCTCCCCCTAGTAAGAAAAAATAAGAAAATGTATACCCCCTCCCCCCCCACACTAATCTTACGTAAGATAAATTATTACCCAATGAGAAGTCAGATAATATTAAACATTAAAAGTGAAATTAACGAAGATATTATGTTTATTTTATATTTAAAAAAAATGTTATTCACACAAATTACTTTATAGTGTAAGAAAATTGCAAAAAAATCCAAAATCGGTCTTCTGCAATTTTTCGACGGATTTCGTTAGGTAATTGTATAATAAAAAACGTCCTCTAGGAACCCTGAGCTTCTTACCGAATTCTTTGTCTGCAGTTGAAATTTTTTTATGAAGGAGTGAAAATTATGTTTTTCGGTAAAATATTTTTAAACAAATTTCTATTTCAGCTATATTGTCATATAACTCATTAAAAAAATTAAAAACACTTGAGGCTGCCGTCCTGGCAGTGTTTAATATAATATGGGAAATTTGTCGAGATTGCGGACGCACTAGGTAAAAAAGTATGCACTTTTAGGCAACCATTTTATGATCATTGTAAAGCTAAAACTTGGCCCTTGGATCTGATAAATTTTTAATTCCAATTAGAAATATTGAAATTTTTGCTGTAAAGATGCGCGCTCTATTTCACAGGGCAAAAATGTGACCGTGCAATAATTTTTATAATCATTACAGTTATAATTACAAACTTGAAAAGTGTTTCACATCCAGAACAAATGCTGGACCTAATTTGAAAAAAAATTTGGTAGAATTATATGCATTTTTCTAGAAGATGCTGCGTGTGAAAATAATAATAATTTTTTCTTGTTTTGAACGATTTTTTTGAAATGGTGAGCAGCAAGTGTTGGATCTCGGTTAAAATAGTTTGTCCATTCTATAACAGAATTATTTTCAATCGCCCACGCTTAGGACGGCAGCCTTAAAATATTTTAACAACATCCTCGAAATCATGAAAAGAAGAGCTTCCTAAATATGGTCAGGGGGTTCTAATTTTTGGATATTTAAGGTTTGTGGTCCTAATAAAAACTCTGGGTTGGTGACTTCGGCGAGCGCCCGGAAGTGCCGCCATTTAAAAAAAATGGCGAAAACAAAATGTTTCCTCGCAATATTTCCTTACCAGTTGACTTTAGGACGAAAATGACTTCCATAAATCTTACAGAGAATAAAATTTACTACAACTTCTATCTAAGTAAGTTATTTTTCTCTAACTAATAAGTCTAATAGTTTGTTGCTGAGCGCCAGCATTGTTAAATAGAGCACATTTTTGAAAATTTCAATGACGTTCGATTTTGACCTGACTTTTTTATAATAAAAATTTTTTTTACATATTTTTTATAATAATATATAGAGTATAATATATTAATAGACTTTATCATATAATAGACTCTTTTAGAGAGAGTAACCAAAAATTATTAAAATACAGTGTAGTCCGGATATAGTGAACCCGCTTTTAGTGAACTTCCGGCTATAGTGAACGCTACTTTAGGTACCGTAAAGTTTTCCCATAACACTAATACATTTTTTATCCGGATATAATGAACCCGCTTTTAGTGAACTTCCGGATAAAGTGAACCGAATTTTATTCACGTAAGGTATAAAACTTCCGTTTATAGTAAACTTTCCGGGGGTTCCCCTGGCAATTCTCCGATTTTAACGTACGTGTTTACCTATAGTAAACTTTTCGGTGGTTTCCCAGTAGTTCCCCGATTTTGTGTCAAAGAAATGACACAGAAAATTACCGATACTCGCATTTTTTTGCAATCACGCGAAGTTCCAGAAAAAGTTTGGAATGGTTTTTGTGACCTTGAAAATTATATATTAATAATATTAGTTTTAATAACATTCATGTACAAACTAAAATATCTGATTATCTTAAGTAGTTTATTATGTCTTTTTATTTTTTTAAAAATATGTTTTTTTTTCTAATAATAAACTTATTTCATCTAAATCTGACCGTATAAAATACATACATATGTTACACGTATAATAAACATGGGAGATTTTATTTTTCCTTTTTTAGTGAACCTTGGATATAGTGAACCAGTTTTTAAGCATTTTTCAAGTTCACTATATCCGGAGTCGACTGTATGTCTTTTTCAATTCTACTATTAAAACGTTCAGCTTTCCGAATCTCTATAGGAAATTTGTCGATTTAAGGTGAATAAATTCGTGCTACTCTCGAAAATGTGATTTTATTCATTTCTAACGTAAATAATTAATAGTATTGTGTTTCACATTAACATTAATACCAACAGCACCTAAATTAAATTAAATAATTTTCAAATTTTGAAATTTAATTAAAAAAATATAATCTTACGTAAGAAATTGTCTTGACCCCCCTACCCCCGAGTAAGAAAAAATAAGATGTCAGCTACCCCCCCCCTCCCCCTAAACGTCTTACGTAATACATGAACGGCCCTTAAGTTTGTTCATAATTAATATTTCCAATTTTTTTATGAATACATGCTATTTAATTTTTTTTAATCTATTTATTTATCGACAGGCCGTGAGCACGCTACTGTTCACTGTAGTGGATAGTTCATTCAATCGAGTATTCAGAAACCGAGTGCCTACTGTATTTTATTTAGGCACAAATCGATCTCCTAATAGAGTCGGCCTAATACACGTACATCTATTTTTTTTACTAATACTTTAAAATATGATGGGATAGAATCCTTAGCCTTCAGCACCGTAACTCATATGGTCAATGATTTGTAAATACGCTAGCTTGCAAAATATTCATAGAATATATTTCTACAACTACGGAGCTGTTATAAGCATATAATGGTAAAAGCCATTAGCTGTGTGGGCTGCGGTGTCAAAGTTTTTGGGTTGGTCACCGATAGATATTTTTATTTTAAATATTAATAAAAAAACTAAGTATGGAAGGGATGATGATTGTAAGGGAGTCATGGGATCAATAGAATTTTTCCAGAGGGACAAACCCAAATGTTTTTTCAATACACATTACAGTAAAACAGAAGGTTGAAACAACAAAACAATATTAACTCTCTAGTGGAGAAAATCTTTCAGACTTTTAATTTTGATTACGATTAGTACCCCGCCGCACACTTAATTATATTATTTGTGACTAATTTAATACGCTAGCCTAGATATTCTTTAATTCGTCTTAAGTAAATGTAGATTTCTAACATAAAAGACTTAAGATTTTTAAATCTGTAAAAATATATTTACTAGTTGCAATCAAAAAACAATTTTAAAATTGGATGTTATGGCGAGACGACTCTCCCCCCCCTCCTCAATAATGGAATTTTCATTTTATTTTTACCTCCCTATTTTTTTTGAAAAGATTCAAATAAAAAGATTTTTTTGGGCGGGATATGACGGTACCTTCATGGTACTTATTTTCAAAAATTAAATAAAATTATGTAGGACGGATACAAACAGAGGAATAATTACCCCTCCCTTTCCCTTCAGTTTTACGATAAATTACTGCTTCCCACAAGAATATATTATAGTCCTATTTCAGACGTCCCTATAGCAATTTATGGCACAGAACATGCAGTAACCGTCCCAAAGCTATAAACACGAATTGTGGAACTTTCTGTTAACAAAGCATAAAGCAGCTTAAAACTATAAGCTATCTACGTGATAATACTTTTAAGTCATTTATAACAAAAAATCACCTTAAAAAATTGCAAATAAAATCTTTTCACAAAAGACATAATACTGTATGGCTAATAAAAACAAAAATTTTACCAAAGCAAAGCTGCGGCCGTAACAATAATAAATGCGCTGTGTAAACAATTCCCTGTATTCGGTGGTTGAATAGTCGGTTGGTACGGCTTGTTAGTAGTAGAAGTAGACCCTGTATTTACGAAAGTGTTAAACCCACTTCCCTCGTTTAAATCTTCATCATCATTGTTTAGCCCGGCATCGTCAACTATTACATCCTTTCCGTTACAAAGGTTTGAAGTGCAATAACAGAACTTGGTGCCGTCCAATGATTTACAATCGTTGATGAACCCATCATCGCATGCCATACTAATAATTACATTTCCTAAAACACCACAAAAGTGAGAATAAAATACACAAAAATTTAAATTAGACCTTTGGTAGCTGCAAAACAAGTGCGCAAATGTGAGGGGCATTCTTTGGTGTATAAGTGTTTGTTTGAAAAATTAAAATTTTTGCAGTCGTCTTCTGGATTACAAGAATAACATTTTAAACTGCTAACGCTGTTTACTAAAATAAAAATATTTGTTTGAGTTTTCTAGAATGCGGAATATTTATTCGATACTTACTTGTAAATAATAAACACATAACAAGTAAAAAATTTAAATATAAAAAACATTTAAAAGTGTGGCAAATACACATTGTACAGTTTTGCTGTTGCAAAGTATTTGCTTATTCTAAGAATTCATACTCTTGCTAATGAGACTAATTATGTATTAATTATTCCACTTTATTAGTGGTATTGTAAACATGGATTGAGGTATAAATGTCATCGTTTTCCAGATGGATGCTGCAAGACAGGAGCGGATTAATGTTTTTTAATTTACTGAAAAATCAATTAAATCTATTTTTAATTTTGTCAATAAAGTGTCATATTTACTTAGCAATGCATACAAAGTGGTGCAAAGCTAATGTGTACCTAGACGGAATGAAAAGAAATAATTAAAATTTGTTAAATGTAAATTTAGATATTACGCCACTGCTAAATGCACGATTCTGTTTACAATAAATTAACATTTGAATTTTTAATTTTAATTTAATTGACCGTATAAACAAGCATTAAGAGATATGATTAAATTAATCCTGTGTTATTTAACTAGGCTACTTTACAGTTTAATTTTGCACTTAGATATCGCAAATATCTTCGGAAGTAAATATTTAATGCAAATATTGCATTTACATTATACAACCAAGTGTGAAGGCTAAAACAAAATTCAGGTTTGTATCAATACGAAACCTTGAAATCGGATAATACCGTCCGGGTTGTGAACATTATTTTTCAAGGGCTCCCATTCACAATAAAAAACTGGATTTCAGGCCTGAATAAACAATGCTAAATTGCATTGTATACGTTTTTACGCCCTAACCGAAGTAATTTAGGGACCTACCCAAAATTTGATAAACAGTCGAATGGGGATTGCTAAAATAAAAACAACCGATGAAATGATAAGACTCGCGTCAAAAAACACTTATCAAAATATTCAAGCTCATCGTTTTATTGGATATATTAATCTAAATTAATTAGGATATACCATTTGGAGCCATTCCGGCCCTGTGCGCAATATTCTATCTAATATATAACCAACGCACCTACATGTGGTGCCCGGTTTTTATGTTTTTGATCCGGTTTTTAAAGCAAGTGAAGCCATATGATATTTGAGGAAGGCAGGATTTAAAGGAAATGTTATGTTGAAAGTGAAATTTATTTTTCATGCTCTGTATTTAAAAATTTTTCGACAGTGATTTTATATAAAATTAAAATTCAGGTATAACGCACGTGTTTTTAATAAGCAAATTTTTTGATTTTCATATTTTCAAAACAGAATATTTCAAAACATGGCTGATTATATGGTGAATTCCAATGATAATTCTCAGAACGCCTTCCCTGAAGATGGATTAAGTGCAAATGAATTGATGGCACAAGGAAGCGGATTAACATATAAGTAAGTAAATCATTTTTTTCCCCATTTTACTGGAAAATACATTTTTGTTTACTTAATAAAAAATATTCTTTTAATTTAATACGATTTAAATATTTTGACTTTCCCAAAAAAAAAAAATTCATAAGTTGCCTTGTTTTGGTATCTGAATTTTCCAGTAAATCAACCAGTCATGAAATATTTGGAACCCGATAAAATTTAGCATAGGACTGACTGTGTTGCAAAGGCTTTCGAAATCTTTTGAACTATCTCAAAATTCGTTAACAAACAGAAAGAAAAATGTAGTTTACTTACCTAACCTACCTACAACACCCAATTTCTTGGTTTAACATTTTTTATAAATAGTTTAACTTGTTTATTTTCTTGAAGTGTGGTTACCGAAGAAAAGAGATTATAAAAAATCAGTTCTATGAAAACAAAAGGCTACCGTTCCCTGTTCATAACCCGGCTTGAAGCTTCAACCGAAGCCCTGGGGTTGAGGAGTCGACTTATCGTCTCTTCCTCTAAGTTTCAACTGATTAAAGAAGTAAACCTGTTGAACACATGAACACTGATTCATAGGAGGTACATAGGTTGTTTTAGCAATACATAATTTTAAACAAGATTTTAATAAATAATACCCACAAATAAAACTATTATCTACCAGTTGTCTAATTTTTTTTATTGGGTTTTATCTTTTTACAAAGATAAATTAATGATATTGTGCCTTCACACACTTCGTGATTTTTAATTTTTAAAATTGCATTTATTACAAATTGTTTTTTTGTTCTTTTCTTGATTTGCCACAAAAAATGTAATAAACACAACCTGAGCCAATAGACAACGAAAGTCGTGACGTCAAAAGGGGCGTATACTTGTGGAAACCTTCTGTTTTTTATATTGTGTTTAATTAATAAGCATTTTAGTTTTAATAGTTATTAGTTGGAGACTAATTTAGTTGGAAACTAAAATATTTATTAATTAAACACAATATAAAAAACAGCAAAAACAAATTCTCTTATGGCAGTTAACACGGCAATATCAGTTTGTTTGGAAAGGTTTCCACAAGTATACGCCCCTTTTGACGTCACACTTTCGTTGTCTATTGTTGAATCTAGGTATAGGTATGGTGACCATATTATTTTTATGAAAAAAAAGTACATTTCGGCGAAACACGGTAAATACTTAAAAAAAGGTCAACGGCGCACAATGTGGTGGAGGCGGACAAATGGTGATTTTTAAAGTAATTCATTTGGTCTGTTTAATAATAGTTTCTTGCTAGGAACATCCCAAGGATTCAGGAACACAAAAAAAATCATAAAAAATGCGCTTGGAAAGTGTCGAAAAAATGCGGCAAAGTCAACCTTTTTTATATACATATATGTACCGTATACATAGCTTAAAAACGGAAATACATTGATTTTTTTCAGTTTTCAAGTTGAAATATTATTTCTGTTTCTCGTTACTAGCACACAAGTGCCAAAACAAAACAAAGAATTACATTTTTAACGGTTTGTAGACCTAATTTCGACCTAAAAACTCGATTTTTTTAAATGTTAACTTCTCTTAAACTTTTAGTTGTGTGAGAACGCATGAAACACACCGAAAGTTTTTTGTGGTATCATTGGTATCTCTAGTACTTGCCCTCCAAATTTCAGCTGCAGATACTTGCAGATGCGAACACAAGGGCGTTTTTACTGAGACTTGTCCAATTTTTACCGAAGGTATTATTGGATTAACAAATCAATAAAGTTTTCCCAAATGCCCATGTAAACAAGATACAGAAAGATATTAAAAACAATTTAAAACTATTTTAAAATGACGAACTTTAGCATTTCGAATCGTGGCTTATGCAATATTCTGTGGGAAAACACAAAAATTATTAATAATACGGGATATCGGGTTCGTGGACAGAAATAAATCAAACAAGTGTTTTTATAGTCGACGTTTCGGCCTCAAAACGAAAGCCATCTTCAGAACTTAAAAAACTTTTCACAACAACATGCATGTTGTTGTGTAAAGTTTGACTGTATATTTTAATATTGTACATGAGGTTATTTATGAAAATCCTATTGGTATTGACTAATTCGCTTTTGGGATTATGCAACGTTTTAATTCTACGCCACCGAATGTTTCTGTTTTTATTTGCATGTGACACCAATGCAGGCCCTTTCAATGTATTGTAAACAGTTTCCACCTATGTTTTTTAAGTTCTGAAGATGGCTTCCGTTTTGAGGCCGAAACGTCGACTATAAAAACACTTGTTTGATTTATTTCTGTCCACGAACCCGATATCCCGTATTATTGATGAATATTTGGACGTGAATTGCTGCTACAAAAATTATTGTTTTTTTTTAAGTTGATTTTGAATAGCCTGCCTTCCTTTAAGGAATCTCGATAATCCATTCATGCGCGTCCCTATGGGACGCGCATGAATGGATTATCGAGATTCCTTAAAGGAAGGCAGGCTACTCAAAATCAACTTTCCTTTCCTTTGCGAATTTTTGCACTATTTCAATACAAAAACATGCGCAGGGACCTATATAATAACTGTGCCAAATTTGGTTCCGATCGGTTAAACGGTTTAGGAGTCTATAGGGAACATACATACATACACACATACATCCATTTATATATATATTAAGGATTAAGGATATAGTAAGACAACTTCCAGATTTTTTGCCCTAAAATTGAAGGCTCAGCAACCGTTTGTCCACAAAAACCCCATTTCACCACACTGTGCGGCGTACGTAAATATACGACGATTACGATTGATGGCCTTTTTTTTCTGGGGCTGCACTGAAGGAAACAACCATGAGGTTTGGGGCAGCGTCGGGTGGCACCCCCCCCCCCCCCCCCCCCCCGGAGGGTGTACAAAAAATAAGTAGACTGCGTTCAAAAGCTCAAAAGTTATACAATGCGCGAAGGGCGAAATACATACATATAAATGTTACGTGAAAACATTAGCTTGGCGCGAAAATTTAAAAAATGTGAATAAAAAAAGACGTAATTACTCGTTCTTGAAAATTAATATGAAAACAATATAATATCACTAGGCATGTAATTTAATAAAAAAGTTATTGTTATTTATTTTATTTTGAACTTTGCTTATTAAAAATAATTTGTAAAATCAATATTATGTTCGAACATAATATCATTCTTCGAGGTTTTTTTTAGGTTATGATGTTCTTCCTGCTTTTTAAACACTTTTTAATATCTACTTTGTAGATTTTAAATAAAAATCACACCAGTGCATACGTAGGGCCTGTCAGCTCCATGCTTTAAATCGACGATTGTTTGGATATTTCAGGAAAATAAGATAATTTTTCAAATCGATAAAATTTATTAAACTTTATTACACTTTGCTGAAGTGGCAATAATTTACATTGTAACCAGTAACATTTAAGTTGTATAGGTAATAATAATTATTGTATTAAGTGCAGTTTACGTTATGCCATTTTGGTTACAAGTTGTCATAATACGCAATTCTAATTGTAATATTTGCTTATGAGTTCACCCTTGGGCTGTATCGTATGCCGAATCTTATAAAGTGGAACTTCGAATTATTTGATTTTTACCTATTTGTAAACAAAATCACATAACGTAAACTGCACTTTACGGTGACGTGCAATAATTGTAAAGATTTTTCAGTTTCTTCCACATGGCGACAAATATTTTGCCACTCTTTCAATGTGACATTATTAAATTCTTCTTCGGTTAACCTCCGGACATCATCCATTTTAAATGTTGTGTTACGTGCGGCTACACGATTCTTTACCAATGCCCAAATTTTTTCTATGGGATTCAGCTCTGAGTGATACGGTGGTAACCGTAATACCACATGACCGTGTTCGGCTAAAAGTTTTTTTGCACTGCAAAAAAGGTTTTTGTTTACAAATAGCTACTAAAATAATTTGATAACTTACCTCAAAATAAACACTGTGAAATAGCTTTAAAGAAGAAAGATTTTTATTTAATGTTAATGTTTGATTAACCTAAAAAAAATATTTTCGTTTTTTATTTACAAAACTAATTTTAACTAATTTTATTACTTACCATCAAATAATAGAACCTGTCAAATAGCCTTAAAGAAGGCTGATTGTTATTTATATTATGAAATAATACTAATATCATTTAATAATCAAACGCGAAATTTGTGTGAAGCTGTCAAACGAAAGTAAACATTCAACTAATGTTTTCTAGTTGGGCTTTTTAGTGTTTGGACGTCTTTTCGTTTATGCGCCGATGACAGTATAACGTTTGACCTTTTGTATCTACTCTACATTTGTTAAAGCTGGTTCACACTATGCAACTTCTCATGTGACTTGATCATAAGAAAAATCATATCTAAAATCATAAGAAACGCTAATATCACATGACCAACAACTTTTAAGTTCACACTATACAATATTGCTTATGACTTTTCGTATGATTTAAACTGTCACAATACTGTCTATACTGTCAAAAATGTTGTAAGTAACCTAAGTTTATAGCAGTTTGTAGTCTCTAGTGTGTGGTTGATCATCGTTTCTAGCATCCTTATTGCTATAAAATTTGTTTTTTGGGTCATACAAACAGGGATACTGCTCATAACAACTTATCAGCTGTTGTAAGCTTTCTTTAGTCCATTCATACTAAAAAATCAATTGTAATATTTTTATAAAACTAATTTTTTGATTAACAGAAATTAAATAAAATAACAATTAAATAATACTAAGACCCGTTTTACCATAATAATAAATTTTCAAAGAATTTGAAATTTTCAAAATTTAAAATTAAAATTTAAAAAATAAATTTTAATTATCAAATTAATTTTAATAAATAGAATAAACGGAATAAACAAATCTGAATTACTAACCATAATATTAAAAATACCAACCATATAATGTTAAAATCTTAAAAAAAAGCGGTTTATTCAAAAATATCATACAAGAAGTCATAGCAAAATAGACACGGTTCTATTCTGAAAATCACTTATTATTTTGCTACTAGATGATACCCCGTCCGAGGACGGGCAGCTAGAAGGACGGGCAGCTACCCAAGGTCATATGGCTTTTGGATTGCACTGAGAGCTTTCCTTAATCTTCATTCAACTTAAGTTACCTTGGGTAGCTGCCCGTCCTTCTAGCTGCCCGTCCTCGGACGGGGTATCATCTAGTTTAAAATAAGTAAAAAAATTTTAAATATTGATTAAGTTTAATTTAATTTAAAAAAATATATGTAAGTTTTTTGTTTATTTATTTAATGTTGTTCTCATCTCTTATTATAAAAGGCCAAGTCCTTCCTTCCTTCTGTCTGTCCCACGGAAATACCCGAAGCAAACCGAACCGAACGCATAACGGATAATTTCATAACCAATCGGATAAACGTATCATCGGATCAACGTATTTAAATTTCCTATATAGGTGAAAAATCTCTTATTATAAAAGGCCAAGTCCTTCCTTCCTTCCTTCTGTCTGTCCCACGGAAATACCCGAAGCAAACCGAACCGAACGCATAACGGATAATTTCATAACCAATCGGATGAACGTATCATCGTATCAACGTATCATCGGATCAACGTATCATCGGATCAACGTATCGCATGGGACCGAGCGTCAGCAGCTTGCCGCGCTTGAGTTTCTTCTAAAGTTTCACGTTGTTGACGTATCGCATGGGACCGAGCGTCAGCAGCTTGCCGCGCTTGAGTTTGTTCCAAAGTTTCACGTTGTCGACGTATCGCATGAGACCGAGCGTTAGCTTGTCGCTGTGATCGAAGCTGTTCTTCTGTGTTATTAGCTCTTGTACGTGCTTTTCTCTCACGATTCAATCGTCGTCGCTTTGCAGCAGGATTTTCAAAATTTTCATTATCCATTATGGAAGTTCACATAATGCTTTTTTTGGAAATAGACTTACCTATATAGACAAAATGATACGATGATACGTTGATCCGATGATACGTTGATACGATGATACGTTGATACGTTGATCCGATGATACGATGATACGTTGATACGATGATACGTTGATACGATGATACGTTGATACGATGATACGATGATACGTTGATCCGATGATACGTTGATCCGATGATACGTTGTGCGTTCGGTTCGGTTTGCTTCGGGTATTTCCGTGGGACGGACAGAAAGAAAGAAAGACTTGGCCTTTTATAATAAGTGATTATTTGCTTATGACTGTAGCTATGACTTCAATAATACATAAAATCATATAGTCTGAACGTAAAAATCGTAGTCATATGAGAAGTCATATGACTTGTCACGTGAGAAGTTGCATAGTGTGAACCAGCTTTTAGTACTTGGAGAAGTTTTTAAGTACATAGGACATCGTTCTAAAAAAGAGTACTGTCCTACTAAAATAAGTACATATGGTCACCATAGGTATAGGTATATACATCTTTAATATACTCTTTTTCAAAATGATTAGCTATTTAAAAGAGAATAAAATATATTAAAATATTTTTTAACCCTCACCAACATACCTCGTTTGGTATTTTTTCTCTCAAGGTTAGCATTATCAGATTCTTCTACAAGTCTTAGGTTTAAGGTAACTGGACAGGTGGCTAGGTCTCTATTGCAAGTATTAAGACATAAAAGGCAAGCCTCATTCTAATTGAGACTCTTGATTTTGGTTGTTAAAAACCGCAAAAAAATTATATAAAAACATTTACTTAAGGGTGATTCAATAAGAGGTCATTTTGATTTATTAAAAAAAAAAACGCATAAATAATTGGAGAAAATGGAAAATTTTTATTTTAACATAAAGAGCAAACATTGCTATGCACATCTCTGCTGGTATGACATCATTCTTTTAACAAAGTTTTCCATTACGTTTTCCCATAAATGAAGCTCAATGTTTCCTTGGAATCCTTTGAGGCCTTGCTGAAACCACATATCCTCGAGATATACATCAACTCATTTTGACCATAAACAATTTGTTAATTTGTCACGATAACGAGAACCATTAACAACTGTAAGCTCTTGGTCGGCATCATTTTTGAAGAAGTATGGTCCAATTACCCATCCAACCCAGAAAGTTTACTAAACAGTGACTCGGTGCGGATGCATGGGTTGTTCCAAGATGGCTTGTGGGTTTTCAGCTCCCCAGATTTTGCAATTTTGTTTATTGACGTATCCATTCAGCTGAAAATGAGCTTTATTACTTAAGATGATTTTATTGTAAGTCAACATCAACAGCTTGGTTTTCCAACACCCAATTGACAAATGGACGATGTTGAGCATGGTCTGTAAGGCTTCAGTTCTTGCGTTAGTTGAATCTTGCAAGGATGTAAATGAAGATATTTCTTTAAAATTCGTTGCAAGAAAGTTCCAATTGAAGAGCTTTATTCCAAAACTTCGTAAGTCTAAAAATAAAAAATCGACATTCAGTTGCTATATTATAATGTTAGAAGATTCCTATGTTCCCATAAATTCAAATTTTAAAAATATGGTTTAAGTCCTTCTCAAATTATGTTAAATATTTGAAATCTTATATCAACACTCGCCTAAGTCCACTAATATTAATATTGCAAACCCAATTAAATTCTACTGAGACTGCGCATTAAATAGTAATTATCACTTGAT
The DNA here is from genome assembly GCA_932274525.1 of Podabrus alpinus. NCBI lineage: Eukaryota > Metazoa > Arthropoda > Insecta > Coleoptera > Cantharidae > Podabrus > Podabrus alpinus. The sequence continues at coordinate 9,731,422 of OW026455.1, forward strand.
GCAAAAATTACTCGTGCATTAAATGAATAATTAAGTTTATGTATTCATTTTAAAAATTTGCAATAAATATAATTTAGATGTGACGAATTCATCAAGAGGAAAACGCAAGAAGGAAAATAAAAATACTATTTGGAGAAAAACAATAGATGTGATAAAGTTTAAACAGTATTATTTATTCATTTTTTTTTTCAAATGTTACTGAAGTCCGTGGACTTAGATTATGTTTTCAATATTTCTTGTAAAACAATATTTTTTTTAATACATTAATAAACAATTTAAATTTACATTTATACACTTGATTGCAAAGTTGAACTTAGGATAACCTTAAAATATTGCTTTCATGAAAGTTTTCAGTAAATTGCTATAGAAAATCGATTACATCTCGAAATCAGTATTTTGGACTTGAGTAGGTAGTTTTGGAATAAAGCTCTTCAATTGACGTTGACATTTTGGAACATTTTCCTTCACTGTAGCGATATTAGAGCTGAACGATCACCACGACGACGGACAAGTGTTTACTTGTCGAACCAGTTCCTCAATTTTTTTTTTACTAAATTTACAATTCCGCTAGGAGAAGGTACACGTCATCTACTCAATATTTTGCGAATTGTAACTCCAAAGTTTGCACCATTTTAGTAATACGTGTTCTCAATAGCTATACCTATAAGTTCGTCGATCATGTAACGTTCCATGATTAAATAGAATTATTTGTAGATGACGTATATCAATTATGAGCTCTTTTAAATGTAAAGCTGAAATACCATGACACCACTTCTTGCATCACCCTTTATCTCTTTGCTTTTGTGAAAATTCGTCGCTCACATATTTGGTAAAATAAAATTACAAAGTAGATGACCCTCTTAAACACATTTTTTACAATTCAACCATTAGAAATATTACGAAAGCATTTACTATAAGTGGACCAGCCTCTACTATAAGATAAAAATAAAATAATGGGCACACAACTGGATAAGAAACAATACGAAAAAATATAACCGAAATCTATTCAGCAACCTACCTAGATTCAAAATATTGACTCGGGTATACACTGTTTTACTTCAAGCGTTGAATGATAAGTTTACCAAGAGGCTGAACCGGAGGAACTATTTTGAAGATATTGGGCGATTTTGGCGAAAAGAAGATGCGGAATTTTTGTTGCTGATTTACCTCTTTCAAAAACCCGAAGTCGAGTGATTTAAAGAATCTCTTTTATTTTCATTTGAATTAATTTACGGAGTGACTGATAATTATTCATATTCGTAAATTGAATGTCAAATGAGGTGTTAAACAATCGGCATCGTTTTTGGAGTCGTCAAAATCCGTTAAAAATTACTTTTAACGCCTCGTTTTATTTTCAATTTAAAAATATTAACAATTATTGAAGTCACATCACATCTGAATCGCAATATCTATAAATGCATTGGAAGGCATGTAAGTATTTTATAATTATGGTATCTAAATATTGAATAACTAAATAGTACGATCAGTTCAACAGTCGCGGCTTTCCTCGTATAGCCGCAATAATTAGCTCGGCATTCGGCCTCGCAACTTAAGTTTATTAAAAGTTTTTTCACTTATTTGCTGCTTTTCTCGGGCTAAACGACGTCGTTACAACAAAGATTATTTTGGGTTATGAGGTACAGTCTCACTTAGCAGCAACCGTCATCCACCAACTAAAATTCAATCAAATTATAATCAACAGAAATTTATTAGAAATGTCAAAAAATTTACAAAATTAGTAATAAAAAAAATTGTTATAGTTTTTGAAGTTTTAACTTCCTCTACTATGTACCTACGGTTTTTGGTACGTCTTCATAATTTATTTTCCTGGTTATTGATGTGTCAGTTACAGGTAAAAATTTTCAAAACCCTGATGGTGATAAATTCAATCAATGGAAGTAGCTGATTTATATGTGGGTGGGTGTTTAAACTCGGTTTGTCACCCACAGCTTAAATGATCCAGATCAAGAATAATAAGAAATATCTCAAATGTCGGTTTTTAATATCGCAAAAAAACTAATTATACTAAGGGGGCCTTGACAATTTAGCATCTGGACCATCAATGGTAGTTAGCCGGCTCTACTGATAGAATTTTACTACGTTGAAAGTTGAATTGCCATTTATTTAAGAGATTTATTTTACCTTAACATAATTAATTTTATGCAATCCTAACACTTACAGGTGAATTTATGACGACTTTTGCGAGGTGCATGACCTTTGTCAGTCTTAACTTGGGTTTATTTGTTAATTTAATCCCACGGTATCATAATATTATCGCATAATTTTTGACTCATTTTATAAATTCTATTACTGCTATTAGTAACTTTTGTTACGCTTTATATACGTTTGTATTTCTATACATATCTGGCGGCATTTTATATATTTTATCGTTTACTTAATAAGGAATTATGTCATCCGATTGCAATGGCTTATTCAGATCAGCGAGTAGGCGTAGAATGTCGCCGGTGCTATTTTAAATGTGCTCTTTATGATAATTACAACCAATGTTATCTTTTGTAATGCGATTCTTTAATACACTCAAATTTATTGACTATTAATTTCTGGTTGTTATTTCTAAATTTCATTTTCGGCTTATGTTGTCAGGATTGCATAAAATTGTATAAAACACAACTTCAGACAGAAGCGCCTCTTAATCACTTGTGTGAATGGGATATCCTAGACAGCGAAGAGCTCCGCGCTCTCCGCTGTTACGTGCATCCTTTTCGCACGCGTAATTAAAAGTATCGCTTCTGTTTCTAGATGTGTAATATACTATTTTAACATTAGATGATGTTGGGTTTGGTGATTTGATGATGAGATTAGTTTATTTTTCAATTTTTATAATTAATTCTTATGTTTAAATAATGTTTGTAATAAATAAAATTTTGTGTTTTTTGATTTTTGATAATTTTTCGTGTATTCGGATCAATTGGTTATTGCAATCGAAAACCACGAGTCCCGATGTGATCACATTAAGCAGCGTCTACTCTGTATATGAACTGGTAAAAAGTAAGTGCGCGATTTATCTTTGTCCTAGCGCCCACGCAGGAAATATTAAACCAAAGCATGGATATGATTAATAAATACACTCATAAACATAAAAGCACTTCTTGCATTTAATTTATAAATTTATTAATTGACGCACTATTTATAATTTATTTTTATTATATGTCCGGTTCATACTGCAATACGCAGTTTCCCGGTTTCTCTGCCTGCGCTCGTTACGTGTTGAAACTGTGTGATGAGCACAGAGGACCTACAACTTAACGTGGATTCTGAACCACGAGAATAGACGATTTTTACACCGTCCACTCCGATCAGAGCAGTTTTTGAGCCATATAATATAAGGCCAGCAGATATGTATACATACTATTTATAATTCTATGCTAATTAAATAGTTATTTAAATTTTGTATTATCAATAATTAATATTGACACATCTAGTTATTATATTCAAAATTTTTAAAATGTGAGTGAAAACAAGATAGTTTCACAAACGCACTTTTGTTAACATAAAACTTTCCAAAATAAACTTACAGTTAAAATTGCAATTAAAATATATTTTAACTTTTGAGGATTCGCAGGCGGAGCGCGCGCGCCAGAGCCCTTTAAAACGAGCCGCCACTGAGTGAAGGTATAGTGTGGCTGAACATTTGTTTTCTTTGAAGAAAAATCTTATTTTAATCGAAGGAAACGTCGATAAGCTATTTTACTAGATAAAATTGTGAGATTTGCTACTTTTCTAGGCGTGAGGTATACCAAAAAAATATTATGTATGTACGTTTGTGTGACATGGAGGGTTAAAACGTTTACCCTCATCCCTCTAAATAAAACATACCTTTTAAATGAAATAAAAATAAATTTTATTTTTATTAAAAATAAAAACGTTACTAAATTTTTAAATAATTTACAACGACTTATATCAAAGCAAAAGTTTTAAAATGTTCGGTTATTCACCTCAAGACACTTCCATACTAATATTACTTCAGCATGCCCTTCCCCATGATAATAAAATGGAAAATAAAAGAGGTTCATACACAGTGACTCGCAAAAGAACTCGGCCACCTAGTAAAATTGCAATCATTTCCAATAAAGAAGGCGGTCATGGCCTGAACGATAGTTCAGTCTAAAAATTTCTTGACCGTCTTCCGTGTTTCGGAGGGCACGTAAAGCAGGCGGTCCCCCTGTGTTAATGATTTGCCATCATAAGAATAAAAAACAGGGTACAGGCAACTCGCTAACACGTATGGTAAGCGCGGTGGTTTAAATAGTCAAACATTCGTCTAATGCACAATGAAAGCATTAGAAGAAACTTACATCCGAATGGATTGAAATAGGAATAAATTTAAAAAATTCTTCAAGGTACCATTTAATAGTACCATTTAATTACATGGAAATTAGTGCAATTTTATTAGGTGACCGAGTTTTTTTGCGAGTCATAGATGATGCAAGTAAGCTAGAAATAAATAAGATAAATTTATAATAGAAAAATGAAATGGAGCAGGGCAGCTAGTAAATGTTTCACACATTTGGTCATCTGTTTTCCTGCAAGCAGTAGGTATATTGACGTGGTAATTTTTGGTAAGAGCAATATACTTACAAGTATTTGAATATACATAATTACAGTGGAACTTCAATATAACGAAATTCTCGATTTGACATTTATAATAAATTTTTAAATCGTAAATATAACGAATTTTTTACTATTTTGGTGCGAAAAACGACTTTTACTCACAAAAATTGTTTATAATAATCAAATTAAAATATCTAGCAGTGTTGAATCCGCCGTGGGGGGGGGGGGGCTGGGGGAAATTCGCGCCCAGAACGTTACTATACTCTTCCTGTATCGATGCTGCTTTTAAATTAACCCTAGAAGTTTTATTACTCCCCCCCCCTGCCATGAAGAAGAAGGTCCGAATTCGACACTGACAGCGAGGAATGTAGACAATTCAAACAATAGATAGCATATTGTATTCTTACATAATAACTCGAGGGAGTTTAACTACAATAGGCAAATTGTTTAATTCAAATAAAATTGTCCAACTTTTTTAAACATTTTATTCAGACAGAATAGCATAGTTATAATATATGTTTTTATAATAAGTAATTTTTTCGGGACATGGTCGTTGTATAGAAATTCTACTGTACTTGTAAAAAGTTGCTTGTTATTATATTTTGCGATTTTCTTCGATAACGCTTGCATTTTCAAGATTCCTGAGGATGGTTAAGCTATTTTCACTCTATAACCCTAAGATTGCATAACTTCTACTATACATCTTTTAATCTTGACTGCTGCTCCACTTAATATTCAAAAAATGTTACTACTTATTAATTTTATTTCTTTTAGTGACTTTATTCTTTTACCTGGGTACATCGACTTTGCTGCAGAAGAAGTGGTAAGTGAAAAACTGGTAATTTTTGAATTTGGATATTTAAAATTATATTTCATAGGATTTAAGTTGCCATTTAACCAAACGATTGGTTCTTAAAGCCCCATTAGTGTCTTCTCCTATGGATACGGTAACCGAATCCGACATGGCTATTTCGATGGCTTTATGCGGTGGAATTGGAATTATACATCACAACTGTACACCCGAATTTCAAGCTAATGAAGTTTTAAAAGTTAAGAAATACAAGCACGGATTCATCCGTGACCCGGTTGTTTTATCACCAGTAAACACCGTATTGGATATTGTAAAAATCAAGAAAACCCACGGTTATTGTGGAACTCCTATAACAGAAAACGGTAAATTAGGTGGTAAGTTAGTGGGAATTGTTACGTCCCGTGACATCGACTTCTTAGAAGAAGGAGCAAATTTGAACGTCAAGTTGGAAAATGTTAGTTTTTCCTTGAAACCATTTTACAAATTTTTAACAAGTGCGTTTTAGGTCATGACCAAATTGGAAAATCTCATTACTGCTCAAGTTGGTGTAACTTTAACTGAAGCAAATACTATATTGGAAAACAGCAAAAAGGGAAAGCTGCCAATCATCGATTCTCAGGGAAATTTAATAGCTTTAATTGCAAGAACAGATTTGAAAAAAGCACGAAACTATCCCATTGCTTCGAAGGATGATAATAAACAGTTGATCGTGGGTGCAGCAATTGGTACCAGAGAGAATGATAGACACAGATTGGCGGTTTTGGTTAATGCCGGGGTAGATGTGGTTATTTTAGATTCTTCTCAGGGAAATTCGGTTTATCAAATTGAAATGGTAAAATTTATCAAGAAAACCCACCCTTCCGTGCAAGTTATTGGTGGAAATGGTACAAAACTTCATTTAGAGTTCAGGTTTTCTTAATCAAAATTTATAGTTGTTACAGTGAAACAAGCCAAGAGTTTGATTGATGCTGGCGTGGATGCTTTGAGAGTGGGAATGGGTAGTGGAAGTATTTGCATAACCCAAGAAGTCATGGCTGTCGGTCGTCCACAAGCTACAGCTGTGTATAAAGTAGCCGAATATGCAAGACAATTTGGGGTTCCCGTGATTGCCGATGGTGGAATTCAATCCATTGGGTGTATTGTTAAAGCAATATCATTGGGAGCATCAACAGGTAAGCTTTAATTAAAATTAAAGAACTTTAATTAAATATTATTTTGTAGTTATGATGGGATCTCTTCTTGCTGGTACAACTGAAGCTCCAGGTGAATACTTCTTTGCTGATGGCGTGCGACTTAAGAAATATAGAGGTATGGGCAGTTTGGAAGCAATGGATCGTAAAGACGCACAGGGTGCAGCAATGGACCGATATTTTCACAAGTAATTAATTAATTTCATACACAAATTATTTTTCTTATATAATTAAATTTTTAGTCAAAAAGATAAAGTTAAAGTGGCTCAAGGTGTGAGCGGTTCTATTGTGGATAAAGGATCCATTTTGAGTTTTGTTCCTTATTTGCAATGTGGGGTGAAACATTCCTGTCAAGATCTCGGAGCAAAGTCTTTAAATATCCTAAGAGGAATGATGTACAATGGAGAATTACGATTTGAGAGACGTTCCCATTCGGCTCAATTAGAGGGTAATGTCCACAGTTTGTTTTCATATGAAAAACGCTTATTTTAATTTAACCATTCCTTACTTAATGTAAAGCCAAATGTGTCAATGACTACTTAATTTTTGTTTTCATTTTTATAAATGTACAAGTATTTTTGTATGTATTATTTTAGGAATAATAAATGTGCAATTTCTAAAATATTTTATTTCAATACGGAACAAAATCATAATGAAATATCACTCGACTAACACAACTTTACTTGGAAATGAAAAACTACATTGAACAACAAAGTAAATAAAGTAGGTAAGTCACATATTAATTTTATTAAAATAAACCAACAGTAAAATTTGAAATGCTGTGAAAAATACACAATTCATTTTTCGCTAAACTGATGTTGGTTAAGATAGTTCTGTCGTTGTACAAAATTTTTAGGAAAGTATTTAAATTTTTACTACTTATTATTTATTGTTCTGTACAAGCCTCAAAACGGTGGTTTGAAATAATTCCACCTCTGAGCCCAAATGTACTTTTCCTAATTACGGGTTAAAGTAATTAACCCCTTTCCGTTGATTTGCTGCCACCAGGACTGTCGGTTATCCTACACGTGAACGTGGTAGGCGAGTAGATAGTCCAAAACTCGGGTAATTAATTCCTTAAGGATCCTCATCACTGGTAAACGTGTGAACTGCGGAAGGCTTTCTCCAAGGCGCAGGGTATTTATGACAAGCAATTACCTCACACTCGTATAAACACGAATAATGTTTATAAGAAAAGATTTTTATAATTTAAAATTAACTAATTTATTAAAGATCATATAAAACCCATAAGAACAAATGTGTTTACAAATCACATATAGTTATTACAATTCAACTAAGGTGAATAATTAAAATATTGTTATGACCTTAGCCTCACGTTGGGCTGCAACTTGTAATGTCCACCGTGAACCGTGAACACGATTTTCTCTTATCTCAGGATGATAGGTTCTTTTGACTTTTACGACGGAATTACCTTAATCACACAGTCAAAGAAAATACGGACATCTTACTCTTTATAAACATTTAATTAACAAATTCACAAAATTAAAATAAACAATACATAAACAATACAACATTCGACAAAATTTAACGATAATGAAATTTTACTGTTACCTTTTAATATCTAGTTTTAGACTACGCGAACTCCCGCGTGCACTTCTCTTTTTTCTCGTCCGGATTTATTAATCTTGGTTCCGGTTTGTATAATTATCCAATTATCCAATTTAATAATATCTGTTTAATTTGGACTTAAATTATTCCAATTCCAGTTGTCTTATCAACTCCACACAATAAATATTCCTTTGGAAGAGACGACCTCTCACGCTTCCTCCCTCTAGGACACCGGTATTCAATATTCTCTTTATATGCGACTATCAGTCGCTTTCTTTTTAATGGCACTATCTTATGTGCGACCACTCTTGTCGCTTTTTCATTCAACAACGTTTATCTTTTAACGGAACTATTTAATATCCCACTACTTTGTCGCTCGATTTTATTCCACTCGTTTATCCTTTTAAAAAAAGACTTCTCTTAATTTCGACTACTCTCGTCGCTTGATTTTTACCGAACTCGTTTATTTCGCCTTGGCAACCCATCCTCTTTTTTTTAATCATGTTTGATTTTATCACGCATTTTATTCTGTCTTTTGGGTTGCCTATCACCGTTATCTTCACGCGTTTAAAATTTATCACAAAAACTTAATATAATAACTTAATCTAACATTTCAAAACATTTTTTTATATAAATTTTTCTCATGCCATTATTTTCTCTGACTGCACGACAAACAATTTAATATCGCAACAGCCAAATTATTGATGGACACAACAATATATATGAATTTAGAGACAATGAAATAAACCAAATTAGAAAAATAATCTTTTTACAAACTACCGTTTAGTTGAAATTTATGACATATTATACCTGGTTTTACGCTCCTCAGCTTTCGTTAACGAAAGTGAAATTAAATCCTTGGATCGTAGTTTAAGGGCAACTTTGATTGATGCTTGGTAGTAACTTTTAATTTAGGAAACACCGAACTTGCGAATATTATCTTGGGTGATTTAAAACAAATTTAATTAAATGAAACAAATATAATAAAATTATGAGCACTTCTAAAAAGGAGCTAAGTTTAATAGTTAGCTCGAATTAACACCGAATTTATAATTGATTTACTTGATTTAAAACTTAACCGAATTACTTGAATTAATAGATGAACGAATTTATGAACTTCCGAACAGTTCTTTCAATTATTTAATAGAAGACTTTTCCAGAAGACCCCTTCTGATGGAACTGACGATTTTTGATCTTACATCCCTATTTATTAGCTTCCTAAGTTCATTAGTAGTGGGGTTGAAATATGTGATTTAACAAATGAAGGTCCTGTTCTTTTGAAATTGTGGTACGGGCTCATTGCCTTGTTTACTCGGAGTGTACCTTTTTGGGACCTCACACTAAGTTTATCAGTTTTTAGAAATCTTTTCATTTTAACACAGGGATATTTTCACCTGCATCCCTAAGAGCTTTTATTTCTATGTTTTGAATTTTACGGTAGGGTATTAATTGTACTAAATGTCATTCTTTTGTATTGTCCTATTTGAGTATTGCTTTTAAGTTCGGTATTCTTAGCTTTTCTTTAGGTCATTTATTTCAATAAATGTCCATTTTAATATTGCTCTAATTGCATTTGACTTTTAACGTTTGGTGTTCCTTATTATTACATTGAATTTTTCCCATGTTCAATGGGTGAGACAAAAATAATATAATAGTTTTTGTCTAGACTAAATGGTAAAATACATCTATGCCATTGTCTCTTTGTTTAAGATACTTTGACCACACACGGAGTTAAATCCATAGGCGTATCATTAAGTGTAATTGATTATTATTATATAATAATATGTTTAGATAATTTTGGACAATTTAATCCTTCTACTGAATAATAATTATAATCTAATTTATAAGTAACATAATTTAACATATAAATTCATAAATTCAGCTTTACTAGTTACAATTTCCGGGGTCGATATATATTTAATTAAGAATTAATTTACGCGGGTTGTTACAGTTCCATGAATATGAAAATATTCTTTTCAAAATTTTTAACCTGTTTAGTTTAGTCTTCAAAATTAGGTCCTTTAAAAACTAATAAGCAAGAAAGATGCTCAACTAGAGTTTTCCGAAAATTTGAAGATAATTCATCGTCTACCTTTCTAGATAAAACAACTCCACTGCACTTGTCTATATGAGATGATGTAGAACGGAAAAAAATGCTAAACCACTACAAAGCAAGGATATACGAGATTTTCAATTTTGTTTTGTGGTAGAGTTCTGTTTATAAATTTGTACTGTTTAAGGTCCAAGACTGTTGGTTATTTATTTTTTTAACATTTGTTAAGTGTTTTTCAATCAGTAATGTGATTTCCCCAGCTTTCAGAAAAATACCTGGTAGTCCCCTGGAGGTAGTCCTACTTTTTTGTGTTATAGTGCAGGGGTGGGCAACCTTTTGTATAACAGGGGCCAGAATAATATTTACGTTTCGTCCGCGGGCCTTAGTAGTTAATGGACACATTTTTGTTACTTGTATTTTTTTCTGAAAATATAAAAACAATAATATAACAAAGTTAATTAAGTAGGGAAAGGCTTGTAATTTGACCACCCTTAGCATTTTTGCTCATAACTCATCTTCAAATTGAAATTTTTTGGATTCCTTTACACCATTGGAAAGAAGAGGTCTTTAGCTAAAATTTTGCTAAAGATACTTATTAGATTACTCAAGAAACAAAAGAGTTATGACCATTCTCCCGAAGAGTCGAAAATTGGAAATTTTAATTTTTGGCATGTAAGTTGACCACCCCCTAAAAAGTTGCCGAAAAGTCAAAAAACTTAAATGAAACCAACTGATATACAAAATTAATGATTTTTTATTGAGTTTTAAGTACAAAAGTTCAGAAAAGGGCAGAAATTCAAATTCAAATAAAAATAAATACACAAATATTCGTACGCAGGGGCGTACTATCTTTGGCGGGTGCAGGTCCGTACCGGCGACAAATCTAACGACCAGCCAGGGCTGGAGTTTCTGCGACACTATGTGGCGCCCGCAATTTAACTTCCTTTGGTTATAATAAAAATTGTTAAAATTATCAAATAAAATATTGTATATACGAAATTATAGTTGACCTTGTAAATAAATAAATAAACGAATCTCGTTGAGGTCCTAGGTCTTTATTGAAAAAATTAAATTTTCCCGACGTTTCGGGCCGTTTATTGGCCCATTTTCAAGGCTAAAATGATACAAAAACATAAAAATATATAAATAAAAATAAAATAAATATGAACAATGAAAACAAATTACAAACCTGCACGTAGTGTAAAAATAAATGTAAGGTAATTTGAATCGACACTTTTGTTTAAAAAACCAGGTTTTTAAAAGGTTTTTTAAATTTTCCCGAAACGTCGGGAAAATTTAATTTTTTCAATAAAGACCTAGGACCTCAACGAGATTCGTTTATTTATTAAAATATTGTAAATTCTTCCGTTTTAATTTTAACTTAGTAGTAATAAGCGATTACACGTAATGAAGATTTAAATTAGGGTTAATTTAAATCACTCGTCAGAAAACTCTGGTACGCCTATGGTAGAACTTGGTGTATTAAATTAACAAGGGGAATTCTTGAAACATGATAATAAAAATATTTCCCACGTCTTTTGCAGAATTTTTGGAAAAGACATTACAAAGGTTCTACTTCCAGGTGGCTATAGTATTTTAAAAACTGGACAAAGAGACAATAAAATAAAAAGATCACGACGTTAGTTTAGTCAAAAGTAAAAATGATTGTTATCTTACCCTGGAAAGCCATAGGAGGTTCAAATAGGAACAGAAATTAAAGAATTTTGAAATCAGTGGTCAATGAGCTTTAACATTAAAAATGACATTTATCGCGATTAATGGCCAACTGTACGTAGAAAAATAGGAAGACAAAGCTTAGAAATTCAGCTGCTGGCAAAAAGTTTGCTTTTTAACAAAGGTACCAGGTGCTGGTCCCTTTTTAAAATAAAATTACTTAGAATCGATAAAAATAGTTTGTAAACCCAAAAGACACTCCGTGTAAAAATTCAAATAGCCTCTAACACAAGTTTCAAGGAGTGGGATTGCATATGTGAATTGCACATCCAACCCCTCAAGGGAAAATAATCAAAGTTAATAAATAGCGATGAAAAATCAAAAATCACCAGTCTTCTAGTAAGAGCCGTTCGGCAGTTCATTAATAAGACCGTTGGTGAGTCTTTTAACTCGAGTAGTTCGATTAAGTTTTAATTCAAGCAAGTCGGTTATTATTATAGTGTTAATTCGAGCGAATTATCAAATTCAGCTCTTTTTAGAAGTTCTCATATTGTTCTTTAAAATCAATTTCATTAAATTAAATTTTAAATTGTTTAAATAAATTATTCGCGAGTTTTGTGACTTAGAAATAAAGTCAAAATCAAGTACCATTCAATCTTCAAATAGACATCAGTTCGAGGTTCCAATTTCACTTTCAAAGAAGGGTCGAGAAGAGAAAGTAAAGGTATATGTTATAAATCAAAAACGGTAAATTTGCAAAAAGATTATTTTTATTTTTTTGTTTTGTTGTCTCTCGTCGTATTCAAATTTTTTATAAATTTAGTTTTATTTCATTAATTTTATATGTGTGTAAAATTCTTTTCTTTTTATTATTTTTATAATATTTAATAAACAATCCAGTTATAAATTAAAATCTTTTCTTACAAACAGTTGTGTTTGTATTGGTGTGAGTGTTGTTTGTCACACAATTCCCTACGTCTCTGAGGAATCGACCGTAGCACCACGGCTACCAAGAATAAAAGTAATCAATTGAGTAAGTAAGTATTTGTGAGTTTTAAGTTTTCGACTCACTTATTAATTACAATTAATAAGAAAATAGGAAACTTTGGTGGCAGCGATATTAAGAAGGAAAGGGACTATTAATTTAACCCATATGTGCGTCGTTATAACTAGATGCACAAAAACTGGAATCAATAGTAGAGGCAAATTTCTGGATCCTTTTAAACACTCTTGGATCACGAGGCAGAAGGCGAAGTCAACTACGCAAGGAGCGACATCTATGTGTGGTAAGAACAATAAAAACTTAAATTTTATAACGCGGCGTGAGTTCGTGAGTTAAAATAACATTAAGCCGATTCCGCGAAAGAACTAAAGTAATTTTGGGGTAGAATTATAAATTAATATTAAGAGTTTGTTGTTTTCTGTAGTTAAGATTTGTTCATGTTTAGTATTATAAAGATAATTTTGGAATTACAATTGAAAATAAATTTAATTAAAAATTGTATCGAAAACAAGTCGTATCATTCTGGGATTTTTCCATCCCAACAAAAGAGACTTATTTTCAGAATAATTAAGAAAGAGCAAAATATCGTGGAACCGACTACAAGAGAAAAGAGATTTCATGCGAAGGTAAATATTCAAAAGAGCTAGCCGTGGTAGTACCATAATAATTAAAAATAACAAAAAAGTCAATCTTAAATAATAATAAAAAAAATATATATAGCGAGTGATGTGCAGATAAAAATATACCCCCACACACCGCAATATATAGATTATATGTAGGTGCAAGGTTTTTAAAATAAAATCCTAATGTTAAAAATGTGGTACAAAATCCAACCTTGTCAAACACATTTATTTATGGGTACACCTTTTCTGAACCATTTCTATCCCTTGCAACATATTCCATTTAAAAAAAATAACGCATTACCACGTCTGAAACCTTTTAAATCAATAAATTAAAAATTTTATTATCACTTCTTATTTATTGGGGTCTGAAAAATATTACCATCTTTTTGTAACTTCTAAACTAATCTTAACCTATCCGATCCAGAAAATTTGGCGACGTTGATTTCAATAAATAATATTTCTGCGAATTCCTAAATTAATAATTATATATTATGTAAATATTATTTATGTACTATACAATACTAAAAATTTCGATTTTGCATTATATTCCTTTGTATTCATTTAACCGCATATAAAATACTTATATTGATGTTTTTTACCGCATATAAATCCGGACTCTACATGAACCATGAATTCGTGATTAATGTGGTAAAAATTGCTATTTATTTATTTTAAATACTGATTTTTGGGTCAAGTTTTTATTGTACGACTGTTTCGAACTTCAACGTCGATTTCTAGTGGAACAAGGGGGGGGGGTCAAAATGAAAAATTAATTTAAATACATTTTTTTTGAAAAACGCCCTATCGTTAATGGAGGTTATTAAACCGAACTTTTGTTAAAACATTCTAAAATTACTTACCTAATAAGATATACGAATCAAACAAAATAGAGGTTAACTATAAATAAAAACCATGCCCCCCCCTTTTTATATTGAATATTAATAAAAAAGATGTTAACTCAAAAAAATTTTTAACTCTATAAAATACACAAATTATTTTGAGATATCAAAGCTACGAAATGTAATTTGTAATTTAACATGGTAACTCATATTTTTTTTAAAAGCACTTATTTTTTTTTCATTTTTTTTTTCATTTTCAAAAAATGTTTAAAATTGTCAAGTTATATTCCCATAAGAATGATGTAACCGGGTGATTTTCCATAATGTGATGTAATATAGGGAAATGCAAACATCATAATTATTAAATTTCATTGCTGGTTGAGCTATTCGAATATTCTAGAATATCCTGGAAGCATGAGAATCGCTAAACAAACAAAATTGTTGAATACATAAAATCAATGTAACAAACAAAATAAGTCAGTATTAATTTAAGTATTCATTAAGTATTCTTTTAAGGCGTTATTATGTTAGTATTTTTAAGTCATTATTATAGTTAAGCAGAAACTCTGCTAATTTTAAATCATATTGTGGAAATTAATATTTAAAGAAAATAAATTAATAAAATTTGAGTGTTTTTTTAAAAATTAAGTGTTACAAAATAGAAGTTAACTTGTCATTTAAAAAAAAAATAGAAATTTAAAAATTTGTATTCTAAAAAATTTAAAAAAAAATTATACAAAAAAATAGAAAAAAATAGAACGGACATCATTCCAAAATTGGTCTTAAACAATTCGTATGGGCTCATAGACCATGGGAAAAATGCTAACCCAAATTTTTTTTTAACTCGATAAAATACTTTACTACGTAAATGGGAAAGTAAAATAACTGAATTAATTGAAACACTCTAGATTTATGTGTGCCAATAAAATTTGTCTAATCGAGGGGAGGGGGGGGGTGACGAATTCAAAATCAAAAAACAAACAATTATATTTTTTCAAAATAAACCTTGCAATATAAAACAATTAATAGATTTCAAGCTCTTCAAGATTTATGAGCGCCGATAAGATTTTCTAGTGGATGTGGAGGGGGCGCAATTCAATTTTTGAAAAATTATAAAATATAGTTTTTCTGAAAGAACTTTGAATTACAAACAATAATTATAAGCAAAACACTCGTAAAGTCATTGGCGAGAAGAAGATTCTTTCTTGTTGATATAGGGGGGGGGGATATCTGGATAGATTTTCGAAATTAAAGTGTCGACTGTTTCAACCGCCATACCCGAGTTTTTAGGAATTTCGATTCTGCCATCGCATCGGTTAACTATGCGCCCATCTCCAATGTCAAACAGTAGGTTAGCAAATTCCCCAGCTTGCTTATCATTTTTAAGCAAGCCTGTCGGCCGCCTTGACCTACTAATGTTTGAGGGCGATAGTTGTTCGGCCTTCAGCCTCACTCAGGGAGATCGCAATCTATATAGTGGTTGCTCGGCCTCGCTCAGGAAAATCGTAACCACACTGGCTTAACAGTCACATCCGACACAGTCTAGATGACTAAAAGCGGCCGGTAGGCACAATAATTGACGATTCGCTAAATTCCCTCATGATAGAATAACTATAATCTACAGGTACGGTTGCGATCCCCCTGAGTGAGGCCGAAGGCCGAACAACTATCGCCCTCAAGCATTATATTTATATGCCTTCGGCTGCCTTGACTACTAGTCCGTGATTGCCAGTGGTTGTTCGGCCTCACAGGGGGAGGACCACAATAGATCCGTGAAGGCCATAGTTGTTCGGCCTTCGGCCTCACAGGAAGGACCATAATAGATCCCCCTAATATTGTTCTAAATAATAATTAAGTTTTTTAACTAATAAGTCAGTTCCTGTTGCAAAAGAACCATAGGCGCCAGCAAGAATATTTCTAACGTAATACTCCAAATTCGGTCGCCAGCGATACCCACTACGCGGAATGGCACGCAAATTGATGCGATTTTTTCCAACTTTGAAGTGTCAGCTACTGTAGCCTACACATCGATTTCCTCTTACCATGAGCCGCTTTGGGCCACAAATAACTTAAACTAATTTGCGACAGACATCTTTGGACGTGGAATGGATGTTGTTGGTATAAACACCGTCATCAATTACTATATGCCATCCGATGCAGATAGTTATTTACATAGTGTTGCTCGTGCAAGTCGTTTTGACTCTGTGGGAAGAGCTTCTTCTTCTTCTTCTTCTGCACGTGCTAGGTAAGTATACCCGTTACGACACCATCAATCATTGGTCTCTCCATCTTTTTCTCGGTCTTCCGACACTACGCCGTCCTGTAGGTTTGTACAGGTATAACTGCTTTGGAAGGCGGGTATCGTTCATCGCTCGTGGGAAGAGCTATCACGTTTATTTTCAGCGATGAAGATGCCAAATTATTGAACAAAGTTCAAACTAGGTACCAAGTGAAAATTATCAAATTTTCGACCTACCCTATCTATCTTTTAATCAAATATATATTTTGATTCTAAACCTTTCTATTCAAACTTATTTCTATTTATTACCTTATCCGGGGGGATAAGGTAAGGGTGTAGGGGTTATGCTGCAGAGGTAGTACCTTTTACCGGGACGGTCACATCGAGCGTGATAACAGAAGATGGTCCTTGATGGTAACTGGTCCTCGCAGGATACCCAACTCTCACTTATGGCTCCACGTGCCACACCCTGGGAACTGCGTAGACCCGCAGGCGAAACTAAGTGAGGGGCCAGATATGGCAATAATCGAGTGGTTGCCGGTATAAGCAACTTCCTTAATTGTATTACCGATATAGCTTCGTATGGATGAACAAGCAAGTATAGGGCACTTTCTTGTCCTTGGATAGAGAAATCATTCCTAAACGCGGACGAATCAAGCAATATGGTCAACGGCATAGAATGCAGATGGCAACGGAAAACCTTCTTCTTCTTCACTTCACGGTGTAGGCGTTATTGCTTGTTCCGGTACCCATCCTTTTCTCGCTCTTCCCACACTTGTTTTTCCCGGTGCGGTGGTTTATATCGCTTTGCTGCTAGTGGCAGTCTCCGTTCTGCCATTCTTTCGAGGTGTTCACTCCATGTCTTGCTACTTGTCCGTCCGTCCGCCTGTCTGTCCGCACGTTTCAAATTATTTTCTATTAAGTTGCTAATGATTCAATTTTTATTATTTATTTTAACCACAGCAGTGGCTTGATGGCGACAAAAAATTTATAATAAAACATTCATTACCATCATTAAAATTCTTTTTCTTGAATATCTTTCAAGAGTATCGAGATCTCCAAACTATTTTCATAAGTTTCAAGTTTGGCCTTCTTTTCATTTTTGGCAAAAAGTTTTTCCTCCGCTTTTCTTTTTCTTCGCCTGTATGCTTCAGCGTAGTTTTTAAAGATTGTCCATTCAGTTTGACGCTCTAGACTTTCGCAATATGTTTGTGTTCACTATACCTGCTGGTTTACTGTAACCACAGCAGTGGCTTGATGTGATTGGTGAAGTTAAGTTGTAAATAAAAGAGAAAAAAGAGGATTGATCCACCTCAAAAAATGGACCGTAATGCATTACGGAAAAGTAAATAAAAATTACAATTAAATACCAACCGCAAAAATTTAATTATAGTGCAGATTATCGGATTATCTGATATTACATTATAAACATGTTAGAAACAATGAAAATCATACAAGAGCCGACCCTGATCAGTATCTGGAGATACAAAGATAGAAATTATACAAAAGCCGGCCCTGACCAATATCTGGCCGCTGGAAATATAGAAACCAATTAGTGAATATGTAAAACATACTTTATCCAGTTTTGAGAAGTTGGTATCAATGAAAAGTAGTATATCCCACCTGAAATTGGGATGAAGGTAAGTAAGTTTGAGAAGGAAAATAAAGTGAAGTATTAACAGTAATCGAGTGTTTTAATTGGACCCCCTTCTGCAATAGGGAACCAACCAGTTTTCAGTATCTTCAGTATTTTCAGTATAAAGGTTTCAGTATCTAGCAAAACACATAACAAAACGTTGGTTCCCATGCTCAATAAATGCCTTTAAAATGGATTTATATTCTGGTTCTCTTTTGTACCTATAATGGAAAGCATCAAAATGATTGTTGGAAACAAATGATTGGAAAATGGTTGGTTCCTTATTGCAGAAGGGGGTCCAATTAAAATTCGAAGAACCATCGCGTCATCCTTACAAATATTATGTCGACCAAATGTAACTGGCAACGACAACTTTTCACACCAGAAAGATAGCTGTATAGAAGCCTAGGAACTGCCGCTAAAGCGAGTTCCACCTTTTTATATAATAAGATTAAAATTTCGAAATCATAAATTTATTTTTCTTGATTCTAAATAAATCCATAAACTTACCAAAATTTAAGAATAAAATAACCCCTTGACCCAACATTTTGAATGCCTTTAAGCATAAATATTTTGGACCCCCAAATTTTGGTAAAATCGGTGAAAGGGTTAACAAGTAAGTATTCCATAATTCCAATTATAATTTAAAAATCTGCTGGAATTGTATTTGAACTTTTGGTATCTTCACTCCTCGGCACATCAAACCATGTTCAAAAGATTTCGTGTAGTCGAGAAGTGGAAAAGTTATCAAAGCAAAAGTAAGAGCATATCTGTAACATATTATAGCGTAACTTGGGTCACCACAACAGCTACGTATAAAAACGTGTGGCTATGTAAAAAAATTATAGTGTAACTTCAGATAACGCTTTTATTATGGGAGCGGAGCTTAGGCTAGCTAGTGCGAGAGTTAAATTCACTTAACAAAATTATTTTAAAAAAATCAAAATTACTTAAATAAATTTATTGAAAATTACGACTGACATCGATTTTAGACATACAGCATAATAATAATCTATAATTACAATTGTGACTATTTATAATAAAAATATTGCTTATTGCTAATTTTACAGTTATTGAACTTTAAAAGGAATGCGATAGACTGCTGAATCGAATGTGAGTCAGGCTATCGTAACATATTTGAAATTTTTAATTATTATATTAATGCATGGTTTTACTTTAACATAACACGAGCTCAGGATGAAGGTGGCTCAAAATTAAATGATAAAGTTTACCCGGCGCCACACGATTTTTCCCGCTCCCAACTCTTGCTGTTACCTTAATCGTGAAAACTATCGGAATCAAATAAAAGCACTTGTGAAACACTATAATAATTTATTAAAAATAAAAACTATCAGTCAATCAGTTCAACAAAAATTCAAAATATCAAACAGCAAAAAAAAATAGTATAACAAACCAAAATTCAAATTGGCAATTAAATAATCTTGCAAAAAAATAACAATCAAATAAACGCTGACAGATCTGTAGGCGTTAACACCAATCTTTACGAGCACGCTTCGGCGTACTTAAATCAAACAAAAAAATTGTCGTTTGGTTGAAAATCACGTAGCGCAAATAGACAGTTTTTTTTAAATGAATAGTAAAACAAAAGCAAAAAAAATCACTTAGCTCAATATATTGATCCTACGCCGCTGCAAATCCCGCGCCACTGGACTCCCAAACAACAACGTGAACCCGAATCTTCGAATACTCGTACCTCGGAACTGCTTGAACTCAAAAAATACGCTGACAACAGGGTGGAGAACTTCCGGTTACTCCCAAAACGGTACCTCGATCGAACCAATTGACGAAAATAATTAAATTGACTAGTGAACCAACTTTTCTTGAGTTAACCCGGTAAGACTAATTTTTCCAACCTCCAAATAGTATCTTATCTTCTAAAAATTAGTGATCGTTGAGTTTCCGACCAACAGAATCAAAGAAGCCACGCCGTGAATAGAAAAGCAGTATAGATTTTTCAAAATGACGTACCAGAAACCATAAATACAATATTGTGATGGGTCTGTAACAATTCAACCAGCTCAAATTGGTGTATCGCAAAGTATCCCACTAGTGGCTATGGATTATATTGACCAAAAAACAACAATATACCTCCAAACTCGAATAAATAGTCAATGATCCCAATATACTGGTACAGAATTATAATTTTCCAATTCTTAACTAAATTATCCAACTTTACACAAATTTTTGCAGGTCAAAATTATACTAACTCAGTATCTACTCGTGGTATCTACCTGATATCTATCTGGTATCTTTCTAATTCGACGTCACTTCCTGAAAACTATTGGGGAAATTTTTAATTCCACTAGAAAATTATCAAAATATAAAATGGGTAGAGATAAATTTTACCGCCAATTTCAATAAATCTATTGAAACAATAAATGGATTCAAACTAAGATACTACGTCTGGAATCGAAGGTTACAATATTCACACCCTATTATTACTGACAAACTTCTGAGGCAGTCCCACTTGTGATTGAGTAATTATACAAATTTTGTATATAAAGAAAGTATAAAAAATACATAAAGTATGTGTTTGATTTCTACTTCTCTAAATTATTTTACATTTGACTGCCAAGTTTTAGCCATTCGAGAGTTTTTTTCGAGGCTTTGATCAAAGATCACATAAAAGCACTGGCGTATTAGGTACATAAAATTGATAGAACCAACGTAAACATGAAATTAAAAAACACGAAAAATTCATGACTTGTTAGAAAACCATAATATAATTTTTACATATTCAAAAATTTATTTTGACTTGTAATTTAATTTTTTATTATCGCAGTAAAACTTGCTTGTTGAAGAGTTCATAATCCCTAATATCAAATATTCTTACATCTTATTTTATCCCTCCGGGTTTTTTATATAATTATTATGTAGAAGGCAGCCGTCAAATTTAAGATTTTGTATTTCTTCCTATTTTAACCGCCAACTAATTACAGCGAAAATTAATTTTCATCGTTTGAAAACGCGTTTTGTGCGGTCGTTCACTAATAAAACTTTTTAATCGCGTAGCTTTGCCTGATGGTTCCATGAATTCCCACCATGACAGCATCGTAAGGTAACTATGGTAACGAAAGTATTTATTGCTTCCAGAGTAAATTATTGCTGAATTCTAAGTAATTGTAATTAAAGTCATATAATTAAAATAGTCGGTGTTGATAATTATTCGATTAAATAACGCGAAATTTATTTATTGTGCGTACGCCATTTGCAAACAAAGTGGTTTAAAAAAATCCAACCTCACATTTGGTAAAATTTTAATAGTTTTCAAAGAACGAAGAAAAAATCATGTCGGAACGATTCTTAATTTATCCAACTGCCTTTCTGACTGCGTTATCGTATGAGATACGATATGGTCTAGTAAGTTTGTAACATCATTAATAGAACATTGTATAGTGATTTTTTTTTAAATTTAGCGTAATTTATCGATAACAGAAGAAAATGTGGATCATTATTACACAAACGTTCGACTATTATTTACAGGGGACTACAGATGGACCCCGTTACAAACGGATTTGCTAAATACTTGTGTAATACAATTTTTAGATTGCGTGAGGACATTTGTACTTCTCCATGTAGAATTGGACAATCGTGGCATTAATAATGTTAAGAAATGGCTTGGGATTATAGATGTATGTATACCCTTATTTTAACTCTTAAACTTGAGAACATTTTGTGTTCATATTTATGTTTTCTTTTGTAACCGGCAACCGTCCTTTGGAACACTTTTCCTAGGAACGGTTGGAGTTATTAAAAAAAAATAAGCAAATTTACTGATCGAACACAAAATCCCACTTAGGCACTTATCGATCTACTGAGAATATTTATAGATTATGCTGCCACCACCGTTCGACCGATTAGGCCCACCGTAGAATTCTGTTCCCCAAAAAAAAACCGCTCTATCAATTCGGTAAGCGACTTCCTGGTAATGAGTCCCAGACACTCCCCGTTCTGACGTTACGTCCCCCGGCTAAATGTTGAAGTTGAAACTTCGGTGCGGGCAAAACGACACTAAGCTCGGCACTGAAAATAAAACGTCCTTTTCCTCAACAGGAAAAACGAAAACACTGAATTTTCAAAACAATATTTATTAATAATGGATAAAGTTAAAACAAATACATACACACTTTAAAATCTCCCTTACAATTTAGGGTGGCCCTTTTAAACACATATAAATATACAACCTAAAATAACTATCCAAAAAAAATATACCATCCTTCTGTTAGTAAAGAATTCAAAATTTTACTTACATAGGTGATATAATTTATCCTTCTACCTTGGATCCCCAGACAATCCAATACGGCCAAACAATGCCTTATCTATGGTCCCAAAACAACGACAAACTCGGAACAGATGCCTCACACTAGAGAACACACAATCTATTTTCGGGTTTAATGAACAAACTATTTGACTTTTTAAACACTTAGAATCCACAAGCAAGATAATTCGGCAAGACACTCCCTTGTCTTATTTGCCCAAAACAAAATCAAAACTGATAATCCGTCAGACCGTTCCGTACGCGAGAATCTACTACACTTCCTATTAACATTAATCCCGAAAGCCCACGGCCCCCGGGCCGCAGCTCAACGGGCGCACCCCCCGACTTCTGACTCTACGGGCTCACCCCCGGCTTCTGACTCTCGACTAATTTATTCAACCATATTTATACCTTTCACCTTCCCTAACGTGAGAATTGCACCACTGGCAAATTTTACCTATAGACAGATACATCATACATCGATTTTTTTAACGGGAAGCAAATGTCTACTGATTACTTTAATGCAATCAAGTCTTGATTATTTCATCAATGAAATCGCGTCGACTGCATTGAAAATATCCAGTCATATTAGCGCTACTTCACTGTTGTCTGAAATTAAATAGTTCCAGGCACAGGAAGTTCGCATGCAAACGAATATTGATAAAATACATTATCAATACTCGTTCGCGTTATGAAACTTATCCCTTCCGCTGGTGATAAATATGGTTGATTAACAATCATCAGTTATTATCGCAATAATAATTTTATAAATACTAAATCCCAATTTAAAATATTAAAATTAATTTTTATGACTTAAAATCCCAGTTTGTTACACTTTTAATTTCAAAATGTGGTTTCACTTTCATCTTTGTAATCTTACAATAAATAATTTATAAAACTTATATTTGTTATATCGATTCTCAATGAATCGAATCAAACAACGAAAGATCTAAAAAAGTGTCACCTACCCGAGAGATGAAACGGGGGTTTTGTGAAAAACCACTCCCAATGCTCTTTTTATTTATTTAAAAATATTTGAATGAAAATATTTATTAATAAATTCTACTTTTTCTACACCGATTGTGTTAGGTGCGCACTTCAACATACTAAAAGTCAGTGATTAAACCCTGAGCTTCTTGCCCCATTCTTCGTCAGAAGTTGAAATTTTTAAAGCAAAATTGAAAATGATGTCTTCATTACGAGGTTTATAAAATGATTTCTATATTTTGTTTTTATATACTAGCGCATTACTACTTAGATACATTAATAACCCTTATAATATTTTATCGACAGCTTATAAAACATGAAATGAAGAGTTTCCTAAAAGTGGTCGGATACTTCTGATTTTTGGTTATGTTTTAAGGTTTTGAGGTCCTAATGAAAATTCGGAGTTTTCAAACTCGGTAACTGCCATTTTGATAGCAATATTTCATTACCGGTTGATCTTAAGACGAAAAGGATTGCTATAAATCTTACATGAGGACATAATTTCTTACAACTTTAAATACTTGAATTATAATTATTTTCATTCCCATATTTTTTCGTTCAACTAGCGGTTCGGTAGAAAAATGATAAAAATGTCAAGAAGTTTCCATTCGGGGTGGGTTTTCACCAAATAGGGTATGTGTTCACGTATCGTGGAGGTGAGAACTTTTCGGATTCTTATGCTTGATCCAAAAAGTTCCCACGTCTAATTTACGTAAACTACAAGTAGTACAAATAAATAATAAACCGTGAAATATTTTTTACTCTACTTATACTTAAACGATAATAACCTGTTATTGAATTTTTAGTGATACAAAGACGGATGCACATTTTTGTAAGAAAAAGGTAGGAATCTAAGTAGGTGTTTGGTCGCAATTGTGTTAACTGATTTTCATTAGCTTAATTAATTTATTAATCATGTAATGTTGTTAATTGCTTTCCACCTACATTAATCCTAAATTATTTCTTCATAATCATAAACCCAACAAAATTATTCCCAATTCCTTAAGAGTACCTATTTGGTAACGGGTTTTTATTAAATTACTTTATTATTCCTGCACTGTTGTTAATTACTTACCATATACATTAATCCTAAATTATTTTAGGATTTGCTTTTGTATTGCAAAATCCACACATAGTAGTTCTATAGTTTGTTGAATATTTAGTACTTTGACGTAGTTATGCAAAAAGAAACTCTGATGCACTTTTTATAATTTTGTCAAGTGTCGTTACACCAGCTTAGCTATTTTTTCGACAAGTAGCTGTAGCTAATATTTAGCTACTTTAAATTCTCAAATACGTTAAGTAGGTGAGTTAATGTTTTTAATTGGATGAGTTACTTTGGGATGTACATTGTAAATATTAATTGTCATGCGTAATGGGAAATGATGCCGATACCGCATTCTTTTATTTGCTTTCATGTAAGATTACTCAAAAATTATAATTTTCAAAAGAACCAATGCCAGTTATTAAATTAACAATTATAAACACATTGGGGTATATCGAAACTAGTTCATGTGCTGACATTAGTTCATAGTCATGACAAATATCATCCATTTTTTGCATAACTATGTTGACTTTGTATAGATAGTTTGGGTTTGAGAAATTCACAAATTATACATAATATGATTAAAGATGTAGAGTAGCGATTCTTAACATAAGGTTGAATTAACTGGAATTCTGAGAATATATTTTTCAGTAGAAGGAATCTTAGATACAAAATTAGTGGTAAAAAAATTTAATAGAAATAAAACGCGTAAATTAAATTGAAAAACGAAAACTAAATTGGTTTTATATTATTCTGTAGTGTACATTTTCTTTTTAATGGTGCAGCTTAATTTTGTTCAAATGAAATACAAATTACGTTTCAAAAAAATTACTGCTTGGGTTAGAGCGAGGTATAGGTAGTAACCGATAGGTACACCCTTCCTCGCTTGGTGACGTGATTATGTGAAGAATCGCTGCTATAGATCTATTTTCAAGTATGATGGAATCTTAATATTTTTTATTCTTTTAGAATCTCGCAGGAATAGCAAGTATAACAAACAAATTCTTGTTTTTTGAACTGATACTACGAACCTCAGCATTGCAGCACTTTCCGATATGGTTTAATAGAGAATTCTTATTACATTTAAACCGATTGTTTGAGATTGACACTGAATTGATATTTACTACCGACCGAGAAATCCAATTCTTGTTGCGTACAGTGTAAGTAGTAATTTCATATAAAGTTCGTTTTTATTCCTCTACATACATTTATTGTTTAGGACAAAATGGATAAAAATAATGATGGTGTCTGGAGATTACGAATACCAGGTAGTTTTAGTGGAAATAATTATCAATACATGTAAAGAGCACCACTTGGACGAAATTTTTGAACATTTAGATGATCTAGCTTTTTTAAAAAGAATGTTCCTTAAAGTACACAGCCGTATAGATTATGTAAATGATTTGGAAGCACTTTTAAGTACCATTAATAATAATAATCTTCACCGCATACGTTCAATTCCTTGTTTAAACGTGACATTAGAAGACAGGGTTATTCCTCCATTAAAAGTAAGTTTTCGTGATCCTTTTTGACAAATTCAATAAACTCTTTAAATTTTTGTAGGGAGGTGCATATACATGCATGCATATAAATTATGGTGTTAATACCCTATCGTTCAATTGTGATCAAAACTCTTTAAGAAGTCCGCCAATATCACAATCGCTCTCCAACTTTGATGAATTTGTCACAGTTAATTTCGAGGATATTAATAAAATTGGGCTATCGATGTACGATATTTTTTTTCTTATATTATGAAATTTTTAATTAGGTTTTTTATTTAGAAATAATGATTGTGAAGGAGTTAACACGGGTGGTGGTATATTTTCAATAAATATATCCGGGCAATGTTCATGCCGATTTGATTCGTCAAAAGAAATGGTTTATTCGATTAAGAAAATTACATTGAAGGTATCCGTAGGGGCGCATCTGAATTTTTTATATGACGAATTTTCTAAAATCTGTGGTAATAGGTGTAAGCTTTGGTTTAAGGTACTTACCACATAATTATTTAAACATTTAGAGTAAAGTTTGTCTTTATTTTTATAGCAAGAAAATACGATATCGACAAAAAAAGGGAACTTTTTACAGAAGAAAAGTAAGTTTGTTAATTTAAGTGATGTTTTCTTTAATTCACATACTAATTTAATTTAAATTTACAGCTTCTCCATTAATATGGCATAATTTGGTGAGTAAATTATTATTTTTAACAGGGGCTGTCATATTTTTAATTTGTTGGCGGGGGGAGTAGATACTATTATTTTATTATATTATATATCTTTATAACGCAGTAGAACCTCGATTATAGGGGTGTGGTTCCATTAACCGTGTTTTGACCGGCTGATAATTGAGGGTTGTAAATAAAAATCATATGTATATAAACTGCGGTAGTCGCCTTTATTATTTATTGCAATGTTTATTTAAAATTTAAAAGAAATAAAGTCTTATGCAGAAAATGACTTCAAAAACTTACAGATAAATTCCAAAAAATTTGATATGTAAATACAATTTAAATTTGTAATTCAGTTCAATAATGAATCATTTTTTAAATAAATCGTCCCCTGTTATGACCCGAACTAATTTTTAGTTACTTGAGTTCAGTGCCGCTTCAACTTGGGTTACAATGGGTTTATTTTGATGAACTTTGCTATACAAATTTGGTTTAATTTATGTTAATTGAATTATTTTTATTAGTCTTTTAATACGGAGAACAGAAGAAAAAACCTTATGAAAGAGATTGCTTCAATTGCAAGTAATCCAGAAAATCTTTTAACGCAAGATTCCAAGTTCGACAACTCCTTAACTTTAGAGAATAAAGAAAATAATGGGACTAATGACGATACAAAGAATTGTAATTTGATTATAAATGATTGCAACAGTGATCTTGTTGAAGCCAAGTCCAATAGTGAAAATGTGAACAAGAAAGCGAGTAGTATTGATATGGACCTGTCAGCTCAAACAGTTAAAATTGATAAGTGGCATTTCCCCAAGAACATCCCAGATGATTTGATTTCAGAAATAATAACCTCGGAATCTAATGCAAAACCAGAGAGAGATTTCGATAATATTAGTATTATTTCTATTTCATCAACTGAAGAAAGTGACTCAGTTGTAGAGTTTCCTGACAACCCAATAGAAGAACAAGCAAGTGAATCTTATTCATGCGATCTAGCTATGATTATAAGTGAAAATAACGAGGCATATGATGGAATACGTAATTCTGAAACTCCTGAAATAAATCTTAATAAAGGGGTAATACAAAAGAATGATAATTTGATAATAAATGATTGCAACAGTGATCTTGTTGAAGCCAAGTCCAATAGTGAAAATGTGAACAAGGAAGCGAGTAGTATTGATATGGACCTGTCAGCTCAAACAGTTAAAATTGATAAGTGGCATTTCCCCAAGAACATCCCAGATGATTTGATTTCAGAAATAATAACCTCGGAATCTAATGCAAAACCAGAGAGAGATTTCGATAATATTAGTATTATTTCTATTTCATCAACTGAAGAAAGTGACTCGGTTGTAGAGTTTCCTGACAACCCAATAGAAGAACAAGCAAGTGAATCTTATTCATGCGATCCAGCTATGATTATAAGTGAAAATAACGAGGCATATGATGGAATACGTAATTCTGAAACTCCTGAAATAAATCTTAATAAAGGGGTAATACAAAAGAATGATAATTTGATAATAAATGATTGCAACAGTGATCTTGTTGAAGCCAAGTCCAATAGTGAAATTGTGAACAAGGAAGCGAGTAGTATTGATATGGACCTGTCAGCTCAAACAGTTAAAATTGATAAGTGGCATTTCCCCAAGAACATCCCAGATGATTTGATTTCAGAAATAATAATCTCGGAATCTAATGAAAAACGAGAGAGAGGTATGGAACATAATAGCAGTCAAGTTGCTTGTAATGAACAACATAAATCTTCCAATGTGGCTGTTGCACAAAATAAAGTAAATATTCTGTCGAATACTAGGATTGCACCACCACTTTGTAACAAATTCAATCAGTCCAACAATGATTTCCAGTTGCTCAATGACAAATATGTTGCAGTAGTCAATGAATTGCAAAAAGTTAAGAACGAATTAGCACATGTAACGCAAAAACTTGAAGCATGGGAACCAAAAACTAAAGAAGCGGCCGAGTTGACTCGGAATTTAGAAACCAAAAAGCGTTTGTCAGACACGCCAGTTACGGGTAATGCCGAGAAAAAGAGTAAATTAACGTACAAATCCAAAGAGATAAATGAAAATATGAACTTCAATCAAGAATTTGATGCATTTATTAAAGCATCTCTGTTAGATAAAGTTGAGCCAGTCAAGGAGAGAAAATTAATCAGAGAAGTTCAATCGATCAGTACAAAGCAAAAATCGAAAGAAAACTTTGAAAAGTTAGAAGTGATAAATGAAGAAGATCTTGGGTTGGCAACTAACAAAACAATCCCAAGAGCAAACGAATTTAACAAAAAGATTGACTTGGATTTTGATAATTTCAAAATGGAAAAAGAAAATGATGACTTGTACAATGTAATCAGAAAACCTCACAGATCCTTCAAAAAGAGTGATAAAACTGGAGAAGCCAACAAAACAAGGGAAATTCAGCGTGATGAAGAATATTATCAACATGTAGATAGTATGTACGGTTTTGATGCCATGCTGTATGCTTTGACTTCTTACTTGGCAACTTGGCCAGAAAAGAAATTCAAGAAACCTCGAAAGAAAAACACCAGAAAAATTGTTTTAAGGCTGAGAAAAAATGCAAGAAGTAAATCAAAGAATAAGAAATAATATGGAAAACATTTCTAAATATTTATGGGTGAGTAGTCTTAAGGTTTCATTAATAAAATTCGAATTTTACCTTTTAAATTTTCAGATAATGGTAGCAGTTTGTTTATTAAAATTAGGAGTTAATAGTTTTTGTTAGTGTTTTGAATGTCTTATATTTAAGTTTCTTAATAATTTATAAAGTTGATCAATGAATGCAATGAACTTGTTTTTAAGTTTGTATTATTTAAGAAATGAAATAATTTATGTTTAATTAAATTGTGCGCAATAAAATTTATTACAAATTTCAAGACTTTAATTACAATTCAACCAAACTACGTAGTAAAGCTATTAGGTCAATTAAATCAGATTAGATCAAATTTGGACCATTTAATAGAAAAACTGTAGTTGAAAAAAAAATTATAGGCCAGTCTTATTAGACATCAAATCCTCCAATTGGTCTTCTCAAGTTCAAAACAATCTTGTAAACAAAAAATACATTGGTGTTTTGTTCCTCTCAAGCATCTCAAAATCTAAGCAAGGTAGGGTAACAAACTATGCATATATTTTAACATGGAAAATGTTTTTGCCGTCGTTACCTCGCAAAAATCGACACTTAAAACCGACACCAAAAATCGGCACCACATGTATAATTCAAATTTATAGTTTATAATTTGAATATAGAGTAGATTATCGAATAACATCTTCGCATTCACAATAATGAATTTTCAATAACAAAATTTTTATTACCAAAAAGTTAAATCCGAAACCAATCGCAAAAAGAAAATTTGCTTAGATATATAGTAAATTTTTTTACCAACACAAAAATTAAGGGATTATCCTATTACAACCAACACGGTTACACAAATGTTATTATATTATAATAAAACTTCAATATTCCCGGCCGATTTACGGTTGAGCCACCCCCATTTCGCCACCTCGTAATTCCATATAAATGAGAAATCTTACTTTGAATTTGTATTCCATCCTTTGCTCGACATCTTGATAATGCTACATATAACTGTCCATGTCTAAACAAAGGCCTATCGATATATTGCCATGTATCGCTACTGTTTAGATTAGAATTTTGGATTTTTATAGCGGGAGTGAAATGGCACTTAATTGATAATGCTCCCGACCAGCTTGCATGAAACTCTTTTATTTTTTGGGTCGACAATTGGGTCCATCAATTTTGATTAAATGCTCATGAACGCTACCTTAATTTGGTAACCTTGCATAAACGAAAATAACAAACTTATTGAATCTCACAC
The DNA here is from genome assembly GCA_932274525.1 of Podabrus alpinus. Classification (NCBI taxonomy): domain Eukaryota; kingdom Metazoa; phylum Arthropoda; class Insecta; order Coleoptera; family Cantharidae; genus Podabrus; species Podabrus alpinus. The sequence continues at coordinate 9,761,986 of OW026455.1, forward strand.
CTGCGTAATCTCGTCCTCACTGCTATTGAATTTAAATCAAACCAAACGTAACTATTGCAAAACGAAATATTTTCATTTATTAAACAAATATAAGCATTTAGAAAAAACAAAAGATTAGTTTACATCAATTAGGAAAAAATCAAATTTACAAAAGAATCAAATAAAAGTTTATAATCCCCCAGTGTTTAACTCACGCGCGAACTTGGTTATTTTTATAAAAGTTATTAAATTTTGTCGACACAATTTTTTTTGCTTACCACAGTTTATACGTCGTGCACCATTGATGTGTAGAGATACGTCGCGGACAATCAGCGTGACGTTGACGATGTGATAGGATCCAGTTTTCATGCTATGTAGATCCTTGACAGGATTGATAATGAATTGAATTTTCTTCGTCTCTTATGATTAACATTCAGGTAAGTCCATAAAATGCTAATCTTCAATAACTTGCAATCAAAGAGAAAAACCATAACCATCAAAAAATAACTTGACCATAAATTTTATTCGCAGTCTCCAAAATTGAAATATCGTTGAAAAAAAAAACTATCCAAAACTTTTATCATTCTTCTCATCAATCACCAATTAATTTTTAACTTAATAAGTGAACTACTAAAGACAATTTCCAAAATTTTTTAACCTCTTTCCAAATTACGTCCTTACATCTCCACGGACACCACGAGACCTGCTTATCATTTTCAATCCCACCAAAATTTTGTCTATCTGTCCGCGCACTAATTCGTTTTAACGCACTATTATTATTGTTAATTTTTACATACCTGCACTTTCACAAATAACAAAATTTTACTTAACTCCTTCCCAAAGTTTTCATAAAACTGAACAAATAAATCCTCTTTTGCTTTTTCTTTTATAACAATCTTTTCAAATATTCGCGTATACAAAAATTATGCTTGTTATGCTTCAGATAAGGTGACGCAAGCAGTTTATTTAGAGAAATCAAGAAGATTCAGGTGTAAGTTATTTGTCATAATGGTCCTTTAATTGAATATTTTAATCATGAGCATTATACCAGAATTGATGCATTTACATGAGACCACCCCCTATAATAAACAGAACACCGCAATATATACCAACTTTGTCGAAGCTATGCCCTTGACATTTATTTATAGTTATAGTTGGTTATAGCGAATGCCAACACTATCGGAAATTATCGTCTATGATATAGTGGTATATATATAATATATATAATACGTGATATATAATATGAGATTTTTAGGTTTTTACCTTTTTTTTATTTTAGGTCCTATTTTTATTATATTAGTACCAAAATTTGTTTCGTGGAAAACTACGTTATATAAGCCCTATTTGTTTTGGCCTTTTTTTTCATTTTTACGACCTATTTTAACATTTTGGAAACTTTGCAGTTGAAATTGAGAAAAAATTGAATCTGCCGTTTTTATATTTTTATATCTTCAATAAAATTCAAAAATTGTTTACATCTTGTTGTACAAGAGATTTCTGACAAATTTTTTAACATTTACAAGTCACAACCAGCATGAACGAGAAGTTGGCCTGTGTAATGAACCGGGCTCTGTTCCAATAATTTGTCCTTTTATATCCCTGTTGTTCTTACTTCTGTCGCTGCCACAAGATCCGGTGATTTTATAGTGACTCGAATCTATCACTGATTAAAGGTAAGCGTGAATTAGCTGAATGGAAACGTAAGGAAATAAACTCGACTCTTACACCAAATTAAATACTCAACTAATTTTAATGAAGTTAATTAAAAATAAAAAAAGGACAAAAATAAATAAAAATGATATTAAGAAACAGTTTTGTCTTTTCTTCCCTTGGATCTTTGCAATGATAACACTTCAATTTTGGGCGTGATTGAAGATTTGGCTCACTAATGACCGACAATTTAATTGAATTTTTTACCACAACGAATCTGTATTGAATTGTTATCATTGTTAAGATGTCCAAGGGTAGTTTCCTGTTTCCTCGAGAGTTATAATTAAATGGGAGGTTCTTGAAATGTTTTAAATACTTAACTAATTATATTTCATGATTATCTTTTGTAATAACACAATTTAGGTGTGAATATTTGTTATTACATAATTTATGATTTAATCTGAAAGTTCGAAATGTTATATTTAAAAAAAAATGTTAAACTGTTTGTAGGTATCAATTAATTTTTTTTCAGTAAAAATCTTTAAAAAGAAAATTAAAGTAGGCTAAGTTAACTTCTATTTGGTAGCACTTAACTTTTTAAAAACCACAAATTTTTATTTATTTATTTACTTTGAATATTTAATTTTCACAATACAACTTAAAACTAGCAGAGTTTCTGCCTAACTACAATACTTAAACAATAATACTAACTATCATAATAACGACTTAAAAAATACTAACTAATTTTACATGTTTACACTAAGTTACACTAAGGTTTTTATGGATTATTCAATTTTGTTGGTTTAGCAAATCTCACGCTTTACAGGATATTCTGGAACATTCGACTTGCTTGGCAAGCGATGTAATTTAATAATAATGATGTTCTGCATTTTCCTATATTGCATAACATTATGGGAAAATCACTCGGTTACATAATCCTTATGGGAATATATAACTGGCTATGTTCGGGGACATGGCCGTATGGTTTAACGTGAATACGTCGTCGCAGGGTACCCGTTTTCGCTCAGGCGGTCTACCGATCGGAAAACATCCATTTGAAAACATGCAGAAAAACTTTCAAGCTTTTGCTGAATAATGACAATTCAAAATTCATCATTTCTACACTTTTCGTACACACACACAATTTTCGTTACATATTTTTATTAAATTTTTAAACACGCTACCGATTTTATAGACGTATTAATTAAAATAGACTTTTTAAATTTAAATGCATTTTAATTAATAAACAATAATTATTTGGAAGTATTCACTATGTTTGTACGTGTAATCGCATCTTGTTTATCTGAAAATAGATATCAGCATCTATTGGTTACATTGGAAAAAAATTAAAATTTTGCTCTTTACCTATAGGTTTAATAAGAAATTGAAAACCTAGAGATCGAATAACAAAAAAAATTAATAATGATATAATAGTAATAAAAAACAAGGTGTAACTCGCTTTAGCGGCAGTTCCTAGGTTTCTATACAGCTACCTTTCTGATTTTCTTTTCCTTTTTTCCATCTTTCCTTTTTTCCAAAGAATTTTTCCATTCCATTCGTAACTTTACTTCTTTGTAATACACGGTCCATTTTTTGAGGTGGATCAATCCTCTTCTTTCTCTTTTATTTACAACTTTACTTCACTAACTACATCAAGCCACTGCTTTAGTTAAAATAAAAATAATAAAAATTGAATCATTAGCAACTTAATAGAAAATGATTTGGAGCGTTCTGATTGGGTCTGCAACATGCGGACGGATAGACACGGGGCCAAATCATAACGCTTCTTTTTTTATACTATGTATAGAAGCCTAAAACGGGGGGGGGTCGGATTGCTACACCAGCATATCGTCCTAGCTATAACTAAGAATTTTTGGATAAGCTTTATAATTTTTTGTTATTAAAATATTGAGCATTAAACATGAATGGCGCAGGCAGATTTAGCGCACGAGTCACTTTTCGCTTGCGCTCATTCGACGTTTCTCTGGAGTTTCACTGAAGCCACGGTCTACCACTGACTAAAATTTAACTAATGGAAATATGTAACTGATTTATATTTAGGTGGGTTTTTAAGCACGGTTTTCACCAATTAAATTAGTTACATTTTATTAAGTGGCGGTACGTGGTTGTACCGACTCCAGCCTAATTGTGACGCAATGGTAACCTATGGGGGGGGGGGGGTGACATTTTTATTTAAAAAATCATATCGCGAAGAAGCAATATTTGATTTTCATTTAGAAAACTTGAAATATCTTGGTAGAAAAAATAATGAATTTATTATTTTCATAAAAGAAAACAACTCGACTGATCAGCGCAACGAGCTATCTATACATTATATCTAAATTTCGTCTGTTAGAATTGAAATATAATCTAATCCCCCCCCCCCCCTGCTCGAGTCAAAGTTAGAATAACAATTTTGTATTTTTTAACAATATCGATATTTATTTAGGTACGTTTCCCTCTCACCCCCCCCCCTACGAGAATTTTGTAATGAAGTTAGTGTCAAACGTTTGAGCTTCAATTCAAAACGTTTGAACCACACGCATTGTGAAAACTTTTGGGGATCGATTTTTAGTTAGGATTTGAGATCCAAAAATTTTAGCATTCTTACCATATACAAATAACTAAATATAATAAATACTACAGTTGGACCATTTTTCCAGGAATTATAAATTATTTTTTTAAACCCTAAAAATTATCATGACCTAGCAAACGAATATTGGACTAAAATTGCTAAATATTAATTCCCGGAATTTAATGGAAAGTATGTTTACATTAGTTTGTTAGATGAATTGAATTTGAATAATTTCGCTAAACTCGAAGAAAGGTTAATCTTCAGTTTCAAGTATTTTTACGATTTTTAAAAAATTACCTATAACTTTATTTTCAGTAATTTAGAATTTCAAGCAAGAAAGGTCCATCAGCTAAAACATATAATATAGTTTCTTGCATATGGCAGCAATAATAAAATTTTGCGCGTTACTTGCTCGGAGCGATGTTAGTGTCAAATTTACAATTTCACAATGCTTTAAATGCTCCTACCTTTTGCCTTTGGAATTCAAACGATGGGAATAGATGGTCATTGAAGTTAAAACGATTGTCGATCGATTGACACCAATTTTATAAAATTAAAATCGGGGGGGGGGGGTGTCTGTTCTACAGTCCCCCCTCAAGTTTTTTCTCGAATAACTTCGCGTTACGTGTGGTACAATCGATTTGAATGGAAGCTTCAACATTTGACACTTATAAATGTGCAATTTCTAAAATATTATTAATAAAATAAAAAAAACTTACACATCCTTTTACTTACCTGTTATAAAAAAAGTGTACATTAGATTTTGTAAGCCTTTTGCAAAATTGCGCCGTAGGAGTTTCCGAAAAATTTCAAACTATATATGAGATTATAAAATTTATAATTAGAAAACAATACCAAGTTTGCTACAAGATATTTTGTAGTTAATAAATTAACATATTGGGGAAAATAATTGTTGACAACACCACGTTTTTAAGAATTATACTAACTAGCCCGAATTTCATGTAAATTTTCGGTCTAGATTTAATAAAATCTGAAATTAATTAATTTAAACAAATAAGTATGTTTTAAATGACGGTTTGTTTCTTTTACAGACCTAACACAACGTGATAAATTCCAAAGTCCGCAAAGCCTGCCTACTAAAGTAACCTATATTTTGCCAAAAAATATTATGTTCATGTTTCAAAATTTATACAAACCTATGTTTTTTTAGTCATTGCAGTTTAATCACCCAAATCGATGCACCCAATATTCCCAAATTCCTTAAGCTTCCCAATAGTTATTTTGATGTAGAAGAGGTAGAACGAACTTTTAGTGTACTTGACAATTTTAAGTGTTTTTAATTATGTTTTTTATTTTAATTTTATATTCTAGGAACGTTGCAAGTACAAATAAATTTACTTTTATTTTTAATAATTTTTTTACTGTTAAATTGTTCTTCACTAATTTAGTTCTTGAAATCCTGAAATCTTGAATTTATTTATAGAAAATCATTTTAAGATATTCAAAAATTTGAGTTCATCATTCAGTGTTTGTATGATCGTAAGTTCCTTACATGTGGCCCGCAACATTTTTAAATTTGTAGCTGGCCCATTGTAAAAAAAAGGTTGCTCATTCTTGTACTAACGTATCGTGATACTAATTGCATGAAATCCACCTCAATCTGTAATATACACTGATCGGTGCGATTCCGAACCGCCGCTGGGGTAGTCTTTGTTGTTGACATTGGCGCTCTATAAATATTTGATTACAAAACGGTACTTTATCAGTTCCAAATTCAGCGCATAACACGTGATAAATTTGTAAATATTTACGAATTGCACATCAAAATTTCAAAACCACGCAATCTCCACGTCACAAAACATCTTTGGTTTAAAATGGATGAATGAGATTCTTCAGGAATCTACACCCGACCTGATCACGATACGATGACTCCGTGGAATGGTCACAACTTACATACTATGGAATATTGATCTGGAATAATATGGAATTCCCCCTCCATCAGTACCAAGAGTATTCCATTAATGACAGGTCATCTTGGAAATTACTTTAGATTTACATTAATTTTACATTTTTCACCCCCCCCCCCCCCCTATCGACAGTGTTGATACGGACTTATACAGTGAGCTCGTAAAGTTTGGAACAAATTCGATAAAATATTTGTAGCGGGATTTTCTCATAAAATTCTCAGACAAGTCGACCGTTTTTTTTTCGTGCTTTCTTTTTGAGCTATGACGTCATGTTAAAAAGTTTTTTAAATTGCAACGCATATTTTTGTTTCTGGATTTGGATAGACAATTTTCTTACTTATTAGTATGAAAATGTAAAAAAACTATAACCTTGAAAATAAAAGTTTTCGAGATAATTAGTCCTAAAGTTAAAAAATGCATGATAAAATTATTCGAGCATATAAAAGAATTATACCAATTATTTATCAAGATGGTGCTTTTTTTTAACTTTGGAACTAAAAATCACTAAAATTAACTTTTTTCCAAAAATTAAAGTCCTCTTTAATGTATATTTTTTAGCAAATTCCACTCGTTTCATTCAATTAACTTATTCTGTTATTATAATTATTCTGTGTCTGCATTTCTGTTTAATTTTTAATTTTTACGCTTACATATTAAGTTTTTTAATGTTTTTTTTTACAGAATCAATACTAAATTATTATTTTATACAATAGTAACAAGTTGGAATTTGCTTTAGCAGCGGTTCCTAGGCTTCTATACAGCTACCTTTCTGGTGTGAAAAGTTGTTGTTGCTAGTTATTTTTGGTCGACATAATATTTATAATGTAACATCAGATAATTCGATAATCTGCACCAATTAAATTTTTCGAGATAACTTCTTATTAGGGTATCAACGTCTTAAGGTATCAACGTCTTAAGGTATCAACGTCTTAAGGTATCAACGTCTTAAGGTATCAACGTCTTAACATTCGTTATTGATAATCACTCTCTGTGAGGCCGAAGGCCGAACAACTATGGCCTTCACGAATCTATTATGGTCCGCCCTGTGAGGCCGAAGGCCGATCAACTATGGCCTTCACGGATCTATTATGGTCCGCCCTGTGAGGCCGAAGGCCGAACAACTATAGCCTTCACGTATCTATTATGGTCCGCCATGTGAGGCCGTCGGCCGAACAACTATGGCCTTCACGGATCTATTATGGTCCGCCCTGTGAGGCCGAAGGCCGAACAACTATGGCCTTCACGGATCTATTATGGTTCGCCCTGTGAGGCCGAAGGCCGAACAACTATAGCCTTCACGGATCCATTATGGTCCTCCCCCTGTGAGGCCGAAGGCCGAACAACTATGGCCTTCACGGATCTATTATGGTCCGCCCTGTGAGGCCGAAGGCTGAACAACTATAGCCTTCACGTATCTATTATGGTCCGCCATGTGAGGCCGTCGGCCGAACAACTATGGCCTTCACGGATTTATTATGGTCCGCCCTGTGAGGCCGAAGGCCGAACAACTATGGCCTTCACGGATCTATTATGGTTCGCCCTGTGAGGCCGAGGGCCGAACAACTATAGCCTTCACGGATCCATTATGGTCCTCCCCCTGTGAGGCCGAAGGCCGAACAACTACGGCCTTCACGGATCTATTATGGTCCTCCCCCTGTGAGGCCGAAAGCCGAACAACTTCGGCCTTCACGGATCTATTATGGTCCGCCCTGTGAGGCCGAAGGCCGAACAACTATGGCCTTCACGGATCTATTGTGGTCCGCCCAGTGAGGCCGAACAACTATGCCCTTCACGGATCTATTATGGTCCGCCCTGTGAGGCCGAAGGCCGAACAACTATGGCCTTCACGGATCTATTATGGTCCGTCCTGTAAGGCCGAAGGCCGAACAACTATGGCCTTCACGTATCTATTATGGTCCGCCATGTAAGGCCGACGGCCGAACAACTATGGCCTTCACGGATCTATTATGGTACGCCCTGTGAGGTCAAAGGCCGAGCAACTATGACTTTCACGGATCTATTATGGTCCGCCCTGTAAGGCCGAAGGCCGAACAACTATGGCCTTCACGGATCTATTATGGTTCGCCCTGTGAGGCCGAAGGCCGAACAACTATAGCCTTCACGGGTCTATTATGGTACGCCCTGTGAGGCCGAAGGCCGAACAACTATGGCCTTCACGGGTCTATTATGGTACGCACTGTGAGGTCAAAGGCCGAACAACTATGACTTTCACGGATCTATTATGGTCCGTCCTGTAAGGCCGAACAACTATGGCCTTCACGTATCTATTATGGTCCGCCATGTAAGGCCGACGGCCGAACAACTATGGCCTTCACGGATCTATTATGGTACGCCCTGTGAGGTCAAAGGCCGAACAACTATGACTTTCACGGATCTATTATGGTCCGCCCTGTAAGGCCGAAGGCCGAACAACTATGGCCTTCACGGATCTATTATGGTTCGCCCTGTGAGGCCGAAGGCCGAACAACTATAGCCTTCACGGATATATTATGGTCCTCCCCCTGTGAGGCCGAAGGCCGAACAACTAAGGCCTTCACGGATCTATTATGGTCCTCCCCCTGTGAGGCCGAAAGCCGAACAACTACGGCCTTCACGGATTTATTATGGTCCGCCCTGTGAGGCCGAAGGCCGAACAACTATGGCCTTCACGGGTCTATTGTGGTCCGCCCTGTGAGGCCGAACAACTATGGCCTTCACTGATCTATTATGGTCCGCCCTGTGAGGCCGAAGGCCGAACAACTATGGCCTTCAAGGATCTATTATGGTCCGTCCTGTGAGGCCGAAGGCCGAACAACTATGGCCTTCACGTATCTATTATGGTCCGCCATGTGAGGCCGACGGCCGAACAACTATGGCCTTCACGGATCTTTTATGGTCCGCCCTGTGAGGCCGAAGGCCGAACAATTATGGCCTTCACGGATCTATTATGGTCCTCCCCCTGTGAGGCCGAAAGCCGAACAACTATGGCCTTCACGGATCTATTATGGTCCGCCCTGTGAGGCGAACAACTATGGCCTTCACGGATCTATTATGGTCCGCCCTGTGAGGCGAACAACTATGGCCTTCACGGATCTATTATGGTCCGCCCTGTGAGGCCGAAGGCCGAACAACTATAGCCTTCACGTATCTATTATGGTCCGCCATGTGAGGCCGTCGGCCGAACAACTATGGCCTTCACGGATCTATTATGGTCCGCCCTGTGAGGCCGAAGGCCGAATAACTATGGCCTTCACGGATCTATTATGGCTCGCTCTGTGAAGCCGAAGGCCGAACAACTATAGTCTTCACGGATCCATTATGGTCCTCCCCCTGTGAGGCCGAAGGCCGAACAACTACGGCCTTCACGGATCTATTATGGTCCTCCCCCTGTGAGGCCGAAAGCCGAACAACTTCGGCCTTCACGGATCTATTATGGTCCGCCCTGTGAGGCCGAAGGCCGAACAACTATGGCCTTCACGGATCTATTGTGGTCCGCCCTGTGAGGCCGAACAACTATGGCCTTCACGGGTCTATTATGGTACGCCCTGTGAGGCCGAAGGCCGAACAACTATGGCCCTCACGGGTCTATTATGGTACGCCCTGTGAGGTCAAAGGCCGAACAACTATGACTTTCACGGATCTATTATGGTCCGTCCTGTAAGGCCGAAGGCCGAACAACTAAGGCCTTCACGGATCTATTATGGTCCTCCCCCTGTGAGGCCGAAAGCCGAACAACTACGGCCTTCACGGATTTATTATGGTCCGCCCTGTGAGGCCGAAGGCCGAACAACTATGGCCTTCACGGGTCTATTGTGGTCCGCCCTGTGAGGCCGAACAACTATGGCCTTCACTGATCTATTATGGTCCGCCCTGTGAGGCCGAAGGCCGAACAACTATGGCCTTCAAGGATCTATTATGGTCCGTCCTGTGAGGCCGAAGGCCGAACAACTATGGCCTTCACGTATCTATTATGGTCCGCCATGTGAGGCCGACGGCCGAATAACTATGGCCTTCACGGATCTATTATGGTCCGCCCTGTGAGGCCGAAGGCCGAACAATTATGGCCTTCACGGATCTATTATGGTCCTCCCCCTGTGAGTCCGAAAACCGAACAACTATGGCCTTCACGGATCTATTATGGTCCGCCCTGTGAGGCGAACAACTATGGCCTTCACGGATCTATTATGGTCCGCCCTGTGAGGCCGAAGGCCGAACAACTATAGCCTTCACGTATCTATTATGGTCCGCCATGTGAGGCCGTCGGCCGAACAACTATGGCCTTCACGGATCTATTATGGTCCGCCCTGTGAGGCCGAAGGCCGAACAACTATGGCCTTCACGGATCTATTATGGCTCGCTCTGTGAAGCCGAAGGCCGAACAACTATAGCCTTCACGGATCCATTATGGTCCTCCCCCTGTGAGGCCGAAGGCCGAACAACTACGGCCTTCACGGATCTATTATGGTCCTCCCCCTGTGAGGCCGAAAGCCGAACAACTTCGGCCTTCACGGATCTATTATGGTCCGCCCTGTGAGGCCGAAGGCCGAACAACTATGGCCTTCACGGATCTATTGTGGTCCGCCCTGTGAGGCCGAACAACTATGGCCTTCACGGATCTATTATGGTCCGCCCTGTGAGGCCGAAGGCCGAACAACTATGGCCTTCACGGATCTATTATGGTCCGTCCTGTAAGGCCGAAGGCCGAACAACTATGGCCTTCACGTATCTATTATGGTCCGCCATGTAAGGCCGACGGCCGAACAACTATGGCCTTCACGGATCTATTATGGTACGCCCTGTGAGGTCAAAGGCCGAACAACTATGACTCTCACGGATCTATTATGGTCCGCCCTGTAAGGCCGAAGGCCGAACAACTATGGCCTTCACGGATCTATTATGGTCCGCCCTGTGAGGCCGAAGGCCGAATAACTATGGCCTGCAAGGATCTATTATGGTCCGTCCTGTGAGGTCGAAGGCCGAACAACTATGGCCTTCACGTATCTATTATGGTCCGCCATGTGAGGCCGAAGGCCGAACAACTATGGCCTTCACGGATCTATTATGGTCCGCCCTGTGAGGCCGAAGGCCGAACAACTAAGGCCTTCACGGATCTATTATGGTCCTCCCCCTGTGAGGCCGAAAGCCGAACAACTACGGCCTTCACGGATTTATTATGGTCCGCCCTGTGAGGCCGAAGGCCGAACAACTATGGCCTTCACGGGTCTATTGTGGTCCGCCCTGTGAGGCCGAACAACTATGGCCTTCACTGATCTATTATGGTCCGCCCTGTGAGGCCGAAGGCCGAACAACTATGGCCTTCAAGGATCTATTATGGTCCGTCCTGTGAGGCCGAAGGCCGAACAACTATGGCCTTCACGTATCTATTATGGTCCGCCATGTGAGGCCGACGGCCGAACAACTATGGCCTTCACGAATCTATTATGGTCCGCCCTGTGAGGCCGAAGGCCGAACAACTATGGCCTTCACGGATCTATTATGGTACGCCCTATGAGGCCCGACGCCGAACAACTATGGCCTTCGCGGATCTATTATGGACCTCCCCCTGTGAGCCCGAAGGCCGAACAACTATGGCCTTCTCGGATCTACTCTGGGTCTAGATTGCTAAGGGCGGCCGAAGGCCGCCCGTGCCAGCTAGTTTCCTATATAGGTTAAAAATTATGAAAATAAAATATAACTTATATTTGGTGTGCATTGAAAATAGATAATCTGCACTAAATATATTTTTGCGGTTGGTATTTATCATTTACTATATAATCAATAATAAGCAAACATTTCCATTCCATCCGGAACTTTACTGCTCTGTAATGTACGATCCATTTCTTAAGGTCGATCAATCCTAATCTTTCTCTTTTATTTACAACTTAACTTCACCAATCACATCAAGCCACTGCTGTGGTTACAATAAAAACGGATCAACGTATCAACGTATCAACATCTGAATGTTGCGTTATAAGTTTTTGTATATTATTACTTTATTAGGGTCTCATCCTAATATATAAAATGCCAGCTCCCTGCTCCAGTGTGTCATTTTTTTGGTTGGGATCAACGTATCAACGGATCAACGTATCAACGGATCAACTTATCAATGTATCAACGTATCAACGTATCAATGTATCAACGTATCAACGGATTAAATGTTTATATAGGTTGTCGTCGATAATACAAATGGTATATTAAATCTTCAACCCTATCAACGGATCAAAGTATCAACATATCAACATATCAACGTATCAACGGATCAACGTATCAACGGATCAACTTATCAACGGATCAACGTATCACTGTGCGCCATATAGGTACGTGGTGTGAGAGTTACCTTCATTGAAAATAACTTCACAACTTCAGAAACTTCTAAAGCGAAAATGTCCGAAATGGAGGATATTCAAGTAGTTACTCTTTGTTCCCCACATGTTCCTACTGCTGCTCGAAAATGTGTTAAAAGAAAATCTGATGAGGAAGTAGCCGCCCAGCAGGAAACAGTAAAACGACGGAAGGCGGAGCGAGAAAAAACCCGTCGTAAAAATATGAGTGATGTCCAAAAAGAATGTTGTCGGAATCGTAATCGTGTGGAAAATATGACTCCTGGGCAAATTGAACAAAATCGCAAACGTAAGCAAATTGCCAATATGACGTCAGTACAAATTACTCAACATCGCGAAAGAAATCAAATTGTCAACATGACGTCAGAACAAATTGCTCAACATCGCGGACGAAATCAAATTGCCAACATGACCCCTTCGAAAATATTACATCGTTCACGTAGTCATGCAATTCGCCGACAAAATCCACGAAGTAAAAACGCAGCTGTTCTTGAAGTAGGTAACGTTGTAGAACCAAATGTCGACGTTCATAACTGTGGTTTTATCAAAGCATTTTTCAGAAGAGCGGCCGTCTGACAAACTTTTTACGACATGCAGTCAGAAAGGCAAAGTTACCTTAGAAGCTATAAGATCAGCCCCTGTTATTGAACAGTTATTGAAAGGACTGCATCAATATTCGAAAAATTTCATAGACAATATTAGATCGATAAATAGTGCTTTAGCGTTTGCGTCAATGGGAGCTAACATTATTCCGCCTCCTGGATACGGACCCTATTGTTTCCGAATTAACGGACAAATTTACCATCGAGCAGGAGCTTTGCACCCGGCAGATGGAAACCAACGCAAGTTTGCTCAACTATATATATTGGACCCGGATGAGGCTGCTGATCAAAGGATGACAATTAAGGGAAACGATCGGTGCGATCCAAGTCTGATGCGAGAGTTAAGCACTTTCATGTCTCAGAATAATCCTTTTTCTGCCGCATGCAAAATGCTTTATGAAGTGGAACAAGAGAGCATCAAGGACGCCGCTCTACATGGCGTTGAGCCAGCAACAGTTACCATGGCAATTATCCAAGACCGTAAATCCGATATTAGACGATACAATGCTCCAACAAGAAATGAAGTAGCTGTCATTTTTCAAAATGCCGACGGCGAACCTCTTCTCGAAAGGGACTTACTGATCCATTGTCGTTCAAATCAAAACAACTTGATAAGTTGATCCGTTGATACGTTGATCCGTTGATAAGCTTGAAGATTTAATATACCGTTTGTATTATCGACGACAACCTATATAAACATTTAATCCGTTGATCCGATGATACGTTGATCCGTTGATACGTTGATATAAAACACCAAAGCTTTTGGCGGTAAAGTTTTAATTCTTGGTGGTGATTTCAGACAAACTCTTCCTGTCGTACCTCATGAAATGAGGTCAGCAATTATTCATTCAAGCATTAAATTTAATGATATGTGGAGTAAATTTATAGTATTGAAATTAAGTCAAAATGTCCGGTCCGTTGATTCCGCATTCAGTGATTGGCTGATAAAGTTGGGCAACGGGGAGCTTACAAATGACAAAGGTCTGTCTGAAGAGATATTGAGATTCCGCATAATTGTATATGCGAAACTTCCCTTATCCAAGAAATTTTTGGAGAAAGCTTTAATGCTGCTGATGTAAAAAAATATTCCAAAATGGCAATACTTTGCCCAAAAAATACTGACGATGACGCTATAAACGAGCAAGTTTTGGACCTTTTAGACGGCAGCATTTTAACTTATCTAAGTAGTGATTCCATTGACGACAGTGATGATAACGATAGGGAAAACTATCCGATGGAATTCTTGAATAAACAAACGCCCTCAGGGATGCCAGTAGAATACACAGAATGCACTTGAAGGTTGGAAGTGTGATTATGCTGCTCAGGAATTTGAATACTAAACGTGGTCTTTGTAATGGGACGCGCTTAACTGTTCAATCGTTAAAGCCCAATGTAATCGTTGCTGAAGTCTTGACAGGAACTGCTAAAAAGGAAACTGTTTTTATTCCCCGCATAGATTTAGTCCCAACAAGTACAGACTTGCCATTTGTTTTAAGACGGCGACAGTTTCCAATTAAACTTGCCTTTTCCATGACGATCAACCGTGATGTTTAGCCACGGTCATCTCTATGTAGCAATGTCAAGAGTACGGAGATCTGAAGATAAAAATAGTTGATGGAAAAGAACAAGGGAAATTGATTGAAGGTTCACAGGCAGTGTACACGAAAAATATTGTGTACAAGGAAGTACTAACGCAGTAGGCAGTGCTTAAGATTTTATTTGCTTCAATAATTGTTTCTTAATTAACAAACTAAAAAAATTAAAATTAACGTTTCAACGCGAGGATGAACAATTAAAATTGACAATATTAGGAAACAATGTTGTTTTTATTTAGATCATTAAAATAGAGACCCACCAGCACCGTCTAGCTACCCGTCCGTGCAGAGCCGTCTTTCACGAGCATGTGGGGCCCTAGGCTACCGAGTTTTGGGGGCCCTTTTAATTACTTTGTATAACGTAACCATTATATTTTATTTTTTTATCATGTAAAACAAAATTAAAAGTTTTTACATGCAATAACTCCAAATTTACACTGAATCTTATCATGATACTATAACTTTAGAGATATTCTCAAGCGCACATCGGCATGAATCATACGGCGTCTTTTAGGGCGAAATTCGCGTATGGGGCACACTATGACGCGATACGTGGCCGCGTTCTAAATTCGTTCACCAAGTGATCATATCTCTAAAGTTATACTCGTAGTATCATGGAATCTTATGACATTTTCAATTTCAAGCGTTTGAGTCTTATTTTAGCGATAACCGATTGCGTCTTTCGAAGCACGACGGAATGCTCCGAAATGAATAGAGGGCATCAAGTCAATTAGGCATTTCCATGTGACGTCACGAACACTCGCACAACAGCTGATATACGACGGCTATTTTGAGATTAGCATTTTTACAACACAATTTTCATTTCAAAAATAAAATTACCTTTTATATTATGCAGTATTTTTTCAAAATGAAACTGAAATGTGCAAATTAATTTACGGACAAAGCATTAAAGCAGTATGTAAAATTCTTAGGTTAGGTTTACGATTAATTCTGGAAATAAAATAAACGGAAGGTACTTACAGTAATAATTTTACACTACACTCTCTACGGTTTATAAAATGTAAAAAAATTCAATTTTCACCAATAAAAACACGATTTATTACAAACTTTATAAACACGCTAACAACTTGTAGTAAATCAGCTGTTCGGTGTGACGTCACTGTGACGTATTTGGAAATGCCTAATTCGCGGAGCAACTCGACGCTGGCGCGAAACTTCTGCAAAGCTCGCCAGGCGCATTGTTGACTCCCGCTACCGAGAACAAGTCGAGCTCGGGCGAAGCTTTTCGGTGTTTTTATTACGTCGTTCTGTGCTGAGTGATTTCGATAGCTAGCGATGTGACGAGTCGAATACTTTTTGTACTCAAATATAAAAAACCGATGTTCAGCGTATACTAAAATACATAATTATTTTAGTTTTCTTACCAAATTATGCAAAATGACACCTGCCGAAATTAAAGAAAAATGTACGGTTCTCGCAGAAAAATATTATAACGATCTATGTGCAGAAGAGTTGGCGTCTGAATGTATTCATTTCAGCTTTTATGTGAAAGAATTCAAGAAGAATGATGAAGACTTAGTTCTTTCAGAAGTGTTTAAACAAATCAAAGAGGACGGTTTAATGTCTACTTTTCCAAACATCGAAATATGTTTACGTATATTTTTAAGTATGATGGTTACAAACTGTAGCGGTGAACGATCATTTTCTGCGTTAAAATTTATAAAAAATGACTATCGAAACACAATGTTAAATCCCCGGTTAAATTATCTTGCACTCATGTTTATTGAAT
The DNA here is from genome assembly GCA_932274525.1 of Podabrus alpinus. NCBI lineage: Eukaryota > Metazoa > Arthropoda > Insecta > Coleoptera > Cantharidae > Podabrus > Podabrus alpinus. Next base: position 9,778,406 of record OW026455.1, read on the forward strand.
CGGATGCGTTAGACCAAATACATTTTGATGATTTGATATCTGATTTCTCCTTAAAGAAATCGAGAAAGATATTTAATTAATTATAAGTGATAAATTATTTGTAAAGAACTGGTGTATTAAATTATGTATTAACTTATGTATTAAGAACTTGTACATTAAAAGTTTTCTAGCTTTAGATTTGATCATTTATTTATAAGAGTTTTATTTTTATTATATAATATTACCAAAAAAATGTTATTCAAATTTGGGGGCCCCTCTCAGGCCTGGGGCCCTAGGCACGTGCCTAGTCTGCCTATTGCTTAAAGACGGCACTGCGTCCGTGGACGGGCTTTCCAGCTAGTATATTCTATAATCTACTAAATTCATCATCTACTAACTGCTTTCAATCAAGCAACTGTCCAATATTTCCATCACCCACAATTTAATAAATTAATGTATTAACGTATCAATGTATCAACGCAGGCCCGTAGCCAGGGGGGGCACCTGGGGGCACGTGCCCCCCCCGAAATGTTCAAAAGAAATAAAAAAAATTTTTGGAAATTAAAAAATTTAAATTTCGAAAATGAAATAGCTGTATTTTAAAGTGGTAAAAAGTTTTTTTCCAAGTTTATTTGCCGTAATTCATTGTTATTTACCTTGTCGGCTTATAGGTCAACCCTGCTTATCCCTTTTTTACCTGAAAGCCATGGAATTAATTTAATATAAAAACCATGTAATGGTAAACATAATAGCATAAGAATAAAATATAAACTCTATTCATGCCTGACCAGTGCAGGATTGACGTATAAGCTACACAAACTATAGCTTAGGGCCGGCCCCCACTTTCTTGGGGGCCCCCAAAAAAATTTTTCCTAGTGAGCAATTGTCATATCAAAGATATAAGAGCTGTAAAGATAAGAAATGCAACACAAAAAAATATTCATCATTTTTCTCCCCGAAAAGGGTATCGCCATCTAGCGTCCTAGTACCAAAAGTACACAATAAGTGTCCTGATTGGTTAGGAAAACAGACAAAGTTGACTTGTAACCAATCAAAACATTAATTTTTAACCTTCTGTACTACGACGCTAGATAGCGATACTGTAGTAAACCGGGGCTGTGGTTTACAAATTTTTACACTAAAAAAAAAGGAATTGGTTTCTGACACCAATCCGAGATAGCTTAATACGCTGCCACCAACAAGTTAATTGTAGGAAACTTGTATCCTAGATATTAGTAACGTCTCTTCTTTTAAGGCGTAGGAATAAACCTCTCAGATAGTAAATAAAAAAAATAAAAAGAAAGAATGACAATTAATTACTTTAATTTAATAACAAATGGAATTTACAATCCAGATAAAATCATACAAAAGTTTACACAAAAAAAATTAATATAAGATTATTCCTTACTTGGATATAATATTCCTATGATGTCCATTATAGTTTGGAAAAAAGGCGATGAGTCGAAGGCGCTTCAAAATTTCAATATTTGGCCCATTTTTATGATAACGACTACATCATGACAAAAGCGACTTACTAGCGACTGCCTCGCGACTCTAGCGACTGATCTCGTTGAGATGTTGAAAGACACTCCTTCTGGCCTAAACTTTATCTGAACTTGATATGGTACTTTGGGTTCAATATCATTATCTCGTTATTCAAAATCCAAGGGTTGAATTTACTTCCCTTAATTTGTAACATATAACAAGAGGTTCTAAAACTTCATGAGGTCTACAATAAAAATATAAGTAACAACTTATTCAATATTTAAAATGTTTGAGGACCTCTTGTTTGGAGAGATTCAATTGTTTACCCTTAATCAATTCGATAACATTTAACATTAGCAAGTTCAGATAATATATTTATAGTTAAAATTATTAATTTAATATAATATTCTTTAGCTAATCTGACCCTGTATAATTATTTAACAAATCATAAAATTATATCGCGAGTTTTTACTTTCTTGGTAAAAACTTTAAATAAAATTTGAATTTAAAAGAAATAATATCCCTGTTTAAATATTCGATAAGAACAAGGAACAAATGAGATAATTATATCATATTGATAACTTATATTACTTTGGTGATTAAGTTTAAAATTATACAGGTCCGTATTAAAAAGAAATACATGCTTACTAAAAAAAAGAGAATTTATGATGACAAAGACAATTGTCAGATAATTTACAATAAAATATAAAAAAATACAAAATAAAAATAATTTAAAAAAAGAAGGGGGGTCGGATTACTACAATACCCTTTTCGGAGACTCATATCAGAAGAAAAAGATAAAGGTGCTTATTCTTTACATAAATCCGTGTGCAGCTTTCCATTTTTAATAACCGTTTGTATAATGGAAAAAGTTTTAGGAATAACGTATTTTATTTCAAAATTTCTTCAGACCGAAAATATGGACATAACGACCGCTATGAATTCGGTAGAAACAACAACGCAAAAATTGCAAAGTATAAGAAATGAAGAGGAGTTTGCGTTAATTTTTGACAAAGCATCAGAAATGGCTGAACAAGTGGGTGTATCTCCGATTGTACCAAGAACAGTTGGGACACAAAGGCATCGCGCAAATTATAATGTACAAGACGGCGCTGGCGGTTGTAGTGCTTATTATAGGCAGTCAATTTTTTATCCATATTTGGATGATTTACTTGCATCTTTTAATGAAAGATTCAAGTCTAATTCGAAAATTGTTACTTCTCTTTCTGCGTTGTTACCATGTCGAATTAGCAACTCAACATTTAATGATCTCAAACCAGCCTTTGAGTTTTACAGAGAAGATTTAAGTGGAGAGGCGGTATACCCAGCAATTCTTGAAGCAGAATTCGGTTTATGGAAACAAAAATGGTTAGATGTGAACGATTTTCCAAAGAATCCATTAGATGCATTGACAAAATGTTCTGAACAATTTTTTCCCAATGTCAGAATCTTATTAAAAATATTTGCAATATTACCAGTCACTACAGCAACTGCCGAGAGAAGTTTTTCTAGTTTAAAGCGAATAAAAACTTACTTAAGAAATTCTACTGGTGAAGAAAGGCTAAACGGTCTAGCAATCATGAATATTCATAGGGATATAAATATTGATACTGATATTATAATAGATAATTTTGCGATGAAAAAAGAAAGGCGCTTAGAGTTTAAATTATAAAGTAGAGAGTGAATAAAGTCTTCATGTAATGTTTGTTTTAGATAAAAATAAATTTAATTTTTTTAAAATAAATTAAGATAAATAAAATATTGAAAAAATTTGTTTGTAATAATATAAATTCCCGGAAGGGGAACCCCCGAAAATTTTACTTTTAAAAATTTTTTTTAAAAGTACCTAGTTTAATATATAAATAAATAAAACTTAAAAAAAATTGCAATAAAAGGGGGAACCCCCAAAAATTTACTTTTTACAAAAGACTTTTTACAAGTGCCCCCCCCCCCCCGAAATGAAATCCTGGCTACGGGCCTGTATCAACGTATCAATGGATCAATGGATCAACGTATCATTGGATCAACGTATCATTGTATCAACGGATCAACATATCAACGGATCAACATATCAACGGAAATATCTATATAGGTCGGAACATTAATGAAATGATCATCAAATATTTTCGCTACAATTTTATCATTTCATACAATTTTCAATTATACCATCGTAATGTCAACCTTCTTAAGAGTAAAACGTCGTTTAGAAGAGGATTTGGTAGACTCTTTTCTGGTGAACACCAAGAGAAGAAAAATCTACTGCGCAGAATTCAATATCTCCACTTCACCAGCAATTTTCAATTTCTTCGGAAGTGGAAACACTTTTGACCAAGTGTTCAAGCACATCAGAAAGACGCCGATACGCAATATCAAAAGAAGATCTTTCGATGCAAGGGAAAAGGTGAAAAACCAATGGCGTGACAACTGTAAACACGGAGCCAGATCGTAAGGCTTCTTGCTATACTTTGTCTATAGAAGCCTTTTTTTAAGTTTTTTTTCAGAAAAATATAATAGTTAAAATATGACAATAAATTTTATCCGTTAATTTGATAACTTATTCCGCTGATCCGTGATCTGATAACTTAATCCGTTGATACCTTGATCCGTTGATACCTTGATCGGTCAGATCATCGGATCAAGTCTACTATATAGGTTGAAAATTACAATCTTAAAGCACAGAATATTTTTGTAACCTATCTTAATATATAAATTAGATTTGAATTATGCGGACGGACGGACAGACACGGAGCCAGATCATAAGGCTTCTTGCTATACTTTGTATAGAAGCCTAAAAGTAGCGCACTGGCTACCCAGTTCTTAGACCTCTATACACACAGAGTATTTCCAACACGATTTGAAACGCTCTGTATGATTTTGAATTATGCGGACGGACAGACAGACGGACACGGAGGCAGATCATAAGGCTTCTTGCTATACTTTGTATAGAAGCCTAAAATGAAATTTCGATTAAAATTAAATTACTAGAATATTTAATCAAATTATTATGGTCGTATAAGGTGTTATTATAATTTTGTGAGCCACTGTATGTAAATGGCAGAAAAAGTTACATTTAAAAAAAATAAGGTTTATTGGATTTGTTCCTTACTTACATGTTTCCAAAAACTACATCGAGCGTTAGATATTCTGATTGATTTGTATAATGTGACATTATTAAGGATACATCTAATTCCTAAATGTTATATAATGTCAATTATAATAAATTACAATCGCAAATGCGGTAATAATAATTTATTATTTGTTATATTGTGCGGTAAACACACCTATCGGTAGTTCCGCCAACTAAAGTTATATTGTCAAAACAACAGCGAGAATGACATTACCATTACCACTTGGAAAAGAAAAATTTCATTTCAATAATTAAATCATTGGTACTCGAAATTGTATTGTTTTATAGACGGACTAAAATTGTAACAATTACCTATTACTATTTAGATAATTTTGTATCTATTAATGGAAATTTATTAAATATGAATAGACATGAAGGTACGTTGAGGTTATTAGTTTGTTTTATTATCAAATTTGTTGGTCATCAAAAAATGTTATCTTGCACAGAAAATTCATTAATTATGAGGTTATGATCAAAGGTTTTAATAAGCTTGCTTAATTTTGCATTTTAAGATTTACGGTTGTATGTTAATTATGCGTCTTGTTGTAGGAGTAAGTTGTGATTCCTGCCTTAAAGGAAATTTTAGAGGTAGACGTTACAAATGTTTATTATGCTATGATTACGATCTTTGTTCGGTGTGTTACGAGGCTGCCGCAACAAATACACGACACAGTGCCGATCACCCCATGCAATGTATATTAACCAGAGCCGATTTTGGTAAATTAACTTATGGTGTTCGTTAAATTTTTGTTTTATTGTTACATTTTAGAGCTTTATTATGGAGGCGAAGCATTGGCTAATGTTGAACAACCCCAAGCTTACACTTGTCCATATTGTTCTCGAATGGGTTTCACAGATACGACTTTACAAGAACATGTTGTTACAGACCACGTAGATACTACCTTTGAAGTCGTAAGTATAATTTACCTACCCAAGTTTTATGCCCAACACATTTAATTGCTAGGTTTGCCCACTTTGTGCAGCTATGCCAGGAGGGGATCCCAATCTCATGACGGATGATTTTGCTGGCCATCTTACATTAGAGCATCGTACAGGTCCAAGAGATTTGATTTCGTTTTTAGATGAGCCTGTGGCTACACGTGTGCACAATGTTAGGCGCATTCCCCATACTTCACACTTAGGTTCTGGTAGAAGTGCTACCCGATCGGGCCGAGCTCAAAGATCAAACATGCATTTTAGGTAAATATAAAATATCTGCTCTTATTTACAATTTTTATTACTTAACGACAGTTTTATCTGTCCTTTGTAATAGCTATTAGTAGAAATTTTTTTAAATAGGCTGCACTTTTAATTATGTTTTAATCATATTGTTAAAAAGAATTTAAGATTATCATATTGTTACTTTTGCTTATTGAACTAATGACTAAATGAATAATTTGGTGTAAAAAATGTTTAATACAGTAGACTGTCAAAATTTTTACTGTTTATTTATGAAAGTTAACTTCTTACAATCTGGATATAAATTTAGGGCCTTTCAGTGCCTTTCAAAATCTAACTGTTTATTTACAAAATGGAATTTCCAAAATTTAAAATTTGAGTAAATCCTGATTTTATTCACTTATTGTTAGGTATGATTGGGTAATTCCATCTCAAATTTACTGAAGGATTTACTTGACCCACGCCAAATTTGACGAAATTTAGTACACACCATCTTGGTAACAAATTAAAAATACAACTTTAAGGATTTGCCCAAAAAGGCATTTGTTTCCTTCTTCTTTAGTCGTGATGCTTCTTTGACAGAAGCGTCGTGACCCAGCTCTTTCTATGCATGTGATGTGCGTTTCATTTATTTTCACATACATAGAGGACCTACGTGTTTAACGTGGGCTCCGAACCACGGGAAGTGTAATACACTTAATTGCGAGATGGGCGCTCATGGCAAATTACCTCGGTGGTTTGCCATTGCCTTTCGAGGAGAAACGATCAGAATAAAGTTTTACTCTGCCCGGATTTGAACTGAGCATTTCACATTAGCAGTAGGCGCATTTAACCACTAAGCTGTGACCACTCCCATGTGTTTCCTTCTTATGGTCCTTCAAAAAGTTTGTGTGTAGACTTGTAGGAAAACGACTGTAACTTCATCCACAGTGGTCTAAATTTAAAAATAAAAAATGTTCTGTAAAGACAATTGAACATTCCATTCAAATATTCAACGACATTTTAATTTTTCAATCCCTAACCAGATGAATTTTTTAATATTAACCCTATTTCTAAAGGGGTCTTTTTTTCTTCTTTTACAGTTTTTTTTTGCAATTGTGCTGAGCATGCGTACCAAATTTGATCATGGGATGAGTTTATTTTGTAACTATTATGAAAAACACATTAGCTGTTTTGCACATTTTGTAGGTTTAGTTAAATTCAATAATTTTAAAAATAAATTAACGTTAATTTTGTTTGTTTTTCGTAAATTTGTCTTTTTTAAAAATTTTTTTTATGGTGGTTTATTTCAATAGCCACCACTGTATATATAAATAAAAATTTTTTTACCAACTTGAACCCGCTGGTTGCCTGGCAAAACCGTTTATCTAATTTTTATGAAATTTTACAGGAGAGCTGTTTTTAACTTTTAATCATTAATTGCAAAGGTTGTATGGCGTTTGTAGATCTGTATTTTTTTTGTAGAATACTTTACCTTTATATTGTAGGTACTAGTATCCAAATATGTTTGATAAATTCCTATGGGTTATTTAGAAAAAAATTGTTATAAGATAAGCGATTTTGCCAGATATTAAATTGGACTATAACAAAGATAAACGACAAGGTTTCATAGGTATTATTGTATATTATCAGTGTTATTATTGCAAAACACCACAAAAGTATATTACAATGTTATGATTGTTTATTAATAGACGCATATTACAAAAATTATGTTATTTATTTTCATTTTGAAAAGAAACAAACTAAAAATTTGATGTTTTTATTCAGAATCGGATTCAAAATCACGATTTTTTTTTTAATTGCTTTGTTTTAAATTTCTGTAGAAGTGATGATATTCTTCTGGAATTAGAGGTAGTAAAGACATTCAGTCGTATTTTTCTTTAGATATTGGCAGTACAGACGAGTTATTAGTTTGATTATTCTGAGAAAAATAGACACTATTTTAATTAGAATTAGTTTAGTTTCAACTTTAGAATGTTATTTTATTTTTATGCCATGTAATAAAATATATGTTCTGTTTTCACATAGTTTTGTTTTAAACTGAATCTGTATTAATAAATTCATATTATTACAAGTCGGTCTCTCAAGCCGGTCTCTCGGACCGACGCGTGTATTTGTGTCATAAAATTAAGCGCGTGTATAGGAAAGTTAATTGAGGTGTAATCTCCTTAATGTTGTTACACTTTCCTCTTCTTTGAATGTTTATAACTTTTTCATCAAAATTTTTGATTGAATGAGAAATTTTGAATTGCCCAATTTCTTCAATGGTTATATTGGTTATATGTTTAATTTTTGCCCACTGAACAGGAGAGCCGTCTTCTGTTTCTCCCCTATTTATGAATAGGGAATCTTTATTTTGATAAAAAAATTTAAAGTTATAAAAATCCTTTATTTCTATAACTTTAAATGGTTTGGATTTTTTGGAATTGATACCTATCATTTTGATCAATTGAATCCAATCCCTAGGAATGTAAATGCACATATCCTTAGGGTTTGCTCTCCTATTCTGGAATGCTCAGTGTCACATCCCATATGCGTGTGACCCACAACAAGAAACTTATGTTTGATAGATAACTTATTCTTTCTTTTTGTTAGAGCTATATTAAACATAGTTGGCAAAGTAAAATTATGGTTTTGGCCTGGGCAATTTTCAGAATAATATATTATTTCTTCGCATTCTTCTGGAATACAAAGCACGTCTTTATAAATGCAAGATGCGATTTCATCAGACCCTCTACTTGCCTGATATTCGGACCAAACATAGCATGTTGTTTGCTTTGATGTCAAATCTTTTACTGTTAAATTATACGTACATAGTTGCCCCTGTAGTAAGTGAAGGTGTTTCTAAAACCTTTTACAAATCAAATACGCGTACAAGTATTTTCCCATCACTTTCAAGAGCTATCTGTTTGTCTTTTCTCTTTTCTTCATAATATGCATCTTCAGCTTCACGAATATGTTCATCATGTTCCATTGTAATTTCCTTTCGATCATCCTCTGTCAGGTGGCATATTAATTTTGTTTTAAAAGTGTCACACTTTTTACACGTATCTTTAAAAGGTGATTTAAAAAATATATTTTGGCTTTTAAAAATATCGCGGTATACATGAAAACTTCTAGTTTTCACATTTTGAGTGGCACAATTGTCTACATACAAATTATACATCTTTGTGAGATTGAGATCTGGATGCAAATAAAACCTTGAAGACTGCTTGCGACAGTAATGGGATTCGTATCGAGGAAAGCTATCTATGTGGTTTTGAATAATTTTTATTTCTGCTAAGGTCGTTTTGTTTTAAGGCTCCTGATGGGACGCTTTGGCTATTAATGTTCCAGTTGCTGATTTTTTATTTAAACATGTCTCAACTATACTGTGATTGATACTCAAAGTATCGAGAAAAAACTTTTTACACACACGAATTTTCTGTTCTTTCAGTTCTAAGTAGAAAGCATTGCTTCTTTTTTTCTTTTCAGTTCCCGGCCTAACATTTATTAAACCTAACAAATATTGTAGTTGCAACGTCTTTTGGCCAAGTTTCCAGTAATTCGTAGAGACTTCTTGCCTATCACCTTCTGTGAATTTTTCATTACACCTAAATAATAATTTTTTGCAACCAGGCTTAATTGATTTTGCTTCCCGGGCTTCATCTTTTCTATTTACAAAAGGCAAGCCTCTATATTTGTTTGATGTATTTTCTTCACGCTGTTTCAAAGAAGATTTACGGTTTACTTTTTTAACTGAATTTGTTTTTGAATTACTACTTTCACCAAATTCTTCTTGTTCTGCAAGATTTTCATTTTGCAACGTTTGCTCCGTGTTTTCATTCTCTTTTTCAGAACCAGAATGATTTTCAATAGGCACATAGTTTATGTTTAGAACACTATCATCTGAACTAAACATCCCTTCCAATTCAGATGATAAATGGGGAGGTGTTGATTCCCTAGATGGAATTCCACCTATGAAGTAACAAAACATAGTTTTAGAAAATAAAATTTTAAGTTAAGAGAATAAAGTTTTAGAAAACAAGATTAAAATTTAATTTTAAAGATAGAAATAAACAAATCTTACTTTTCTCATTATAATGTTTTTCTAACGCCATTTCAACTAATTTCCTGCTTCGATCGCACATTGTTTATATCTCACAATAATAATTTATTAAAACACTACCACTTGAGTTTTTAAACTTATAACCAAATATTGAACTTCACGTCTTTACCCTTAGGATTCCAACTTAAATATGAATAAATTACTGATTAAATACTATATTGTTTATAGTAACTTTGTATAGTACCTGCTTTCTTATCATACTAAAAGAGCGGCAACTACATTCTTTTTGCAACTACAACTTGTAAAAATACATCATAATATGAAATAATCCAATTTTCGTCAAAAATCAAGATAAACGGTTTTGCCAGGCAACCAGCGAACTAATAAACAAAACAACAAAAATTTCACTAGAAAATAGAACAAAAATTAATTCGCCAATAAAAATAATTGCGAAATGCAATGTCGTAAAAAACATAAATTATCATCCAGCACCTACTCTTAATTTTATATAATTGTTGCATAGCATAATATTATATCTCGTTTAACAGTATACACATTCAGTCGTATAAATGACCATCATATAAAATGCCCTGTTGATGAAATGTTCAGTCGTACAAATGCTGAGTTAAACAAATGCAGTCGAACAAAACGCTGTTGAACAAATTACCGGACACAATGATTAGTTGTACAGTTTACTCATTTCAGTAGTATCTCTTTCTCTTACTCATTATACGAAACTCAATCACATGATCCATTTACGGTTTTTATCTTAAGAATTCTTCTGTATTGTTTAACACTAAATTCATTGTTTTATACAAGATCCTTGTAAAATAACTACAATGTAAAAAATTAGTGTAAGTAACCAGTATTTTATAATGTATATTTATTTATTATTGTATTGTTCATTACTATAATTTAATATTTTAACTAATTTACTTGTATAAACATATTATGTAATTAATATCAAACGAATTTTTTAATTACTTATAAAAAATTAATTCTGACGTCATTACGCCCAATTCCGCAAATTTCTAATTTTTTTTTGGAAGATAACAATTTTAAAAATTTTTCAATGCAAACATGTTATATTATTGTTAAAATGAAAATATAAAATAAGTGCTTTTAAAAAATATGAGTTCCCATGTTAAATTACAAATTAAATTTCGTAACTTTCATATCTCAAAGTAATTTGTGTATTTTATCGAGTTAAAAATTTTTTTGAGTTAACATCTGTTTTTTTAATATTTAATATAAAATGAAGTGGAATCTACTAAATGGGAAAGTAATGTGTTGTCACATCAGACTTTTAAGATTGTTTTTGCATATTGCTGAGCTTGGTTTTCACATAATGTGTTCTTTTTTTAAAGTACTTTTTACTTTCCTCGTGCATATATATTTTTACTTACAGTATGCTTATTTTTCCGTTCTCTAGTTATTATTAGACATATTTGCCTTGTAAATTTACATTATAAAGCACTGGTTACTTACACTAATTTTTTACAGTGTAATTAATAACGTCGCTCCTAAATAGATCGACGAAGCTGGCAGCTTAAAGCCGTTTTAATTAGTTCGCCCTATGGCGTCGCATCTTCAGCCTCCATCAAAAGTTTTTCTTGACTTCGACATATTTACTAAACGATGTCACCACAAAGGTTCAGTTGGATTGATAATAAATTAATTAACCAATTAGAGGTGTCAGTTTTCTATGTGATCTATAGAAGCCGAACATTTTCATTTATCCTAGAGCCAAAGCGACTCCATGGGTGGTGGTAAAGATACAAAATTTACCTCTACAAGGGAAATTAAAACTTTGGTCAGGGAAATGTTTTAATATCAATTTTGAAATTTTCTCGTGTTGGTATTTTTGCCTTCCAATTTATTGAAGAAGTCAGAAAAAATCTGGGAAAAGTCAGGAAATTTTCTTTGAAAAATTCAGTGGGAACCCTGGTCTAAGTGTTTTGAAATTTATCTGTGCAAGGATAAATTGTAAATTCATCCTGTGGGAGAAGTTATTACTGGTTTCTCCTATAGATTAAAATTGGTTTTTATAAAAAAATAAATGGTCGGCCACTTCTAAACCACCTGGAAAGCTGACACCTCTGGTCGGATCGCTTAAATAATCTTTCAAGTGTAGAATCACTTTTGATGTGAGACCAAAGACCAAACTAAGTATAACTGCATCAGGCCCACGACCAATTTGATACGGAAATGCAGTATTAGTAATGGTCAAGAATGCCCATGGGTAGCTTATACTAAAATTATCCATTCAAAGTCTATTTCCAAAATCTAGCCATTCTAATGATGAGATAAAATTCGGGTTTTCATTTAATTAATAATTTTTCTCAAAATTTGAAAAAACTGAAGCTTGGACATCCAAATTTCGATAATAAATTTCTAATAACTTCAATCTTAACTTTCCACCGAAATGTACAAATATTAAACTGAACTAAAGAATATTAAAACATAGACCCTTTTCAGTAGATTTAATGAGTTACAACTTTGGTGTAGTCAACTTTTTTGAAAAATCAATCTATTTCACTGGACAAATAATTTATTATGTTTAAACTTATTTGTATTTGCTTGGTGCAGTGTTTTTTTACTAAAATTAACTAATTTTTCCCATCTAGTTTCGGTTTTTCTTTGAAATGATTGACTTGTTAAAAAGTTGACTAGGCTCAATTTGTATCCCATTAAATTTTCTATCCGGAATGGGTCATCAGTGTTTTTCCAAAACGTCTGGTTTGATATAGGGTTGTAAAGAACAAAAAATAAAACTTTAAATTTTTTTAACATTTCCTCCCTTAATTTAATTTGTGGCAACTATTGTTATTGATTAATCCTTTAATTCGATAATCCATACAACTTAAATATTTCGCCACATAAACAATTTTATTTACCTAATACAAACAACCTGTCAACTTATCAATAATAAATAGATGGGACCCAAATCCCATCAATTCGTAACTCAAAATCTGTTGATTTTAGACGATAAAGAAATATAATTTAGTTTGTAAATAATGTAGATATAACATTAAAAATTACCCTGAAGTTTCAATAGATAATTTTAGTACAAGTCACCCGATACTAATTGACGAACCTCCTTGCTTTTGTACTGCAGAGTATCGAGTCTATGCTTCATTGGACTGGGCCGCTATGATGATTCAAAGCACGGCAGAGAATACTCGCCTGTTCCTAGCGTGATTCAAACCAGGAAATACTTCCTAAATAATTTATCAATTGCATTGCAGTCACATTTTTGTTGTACCGAGAGCTGGGTTTTCTGATTTCAGCCTTTATGAGCTTATTAAATTAATTATTAGTTACACTGTAATTTAATTAGTAAATCATTTACCAATTGCAGTCTAATTCTTGTTTTACCGTGAGCTGGGTTTTCTGACTTTAGAATCAAAAAATTTCATCTTTCCATGTAGTTTGGTATAGTGGCCAACTAATTATAGAATTAAGGAGATGGAGTTTTGTACGTAGTTCTCATATTTCAAGAATTCTACAATCTCCTATTAAATTAAACGTTAAAAATTTAACAGTTTGCAAATAAATATCTGAAGATAGCAGTGCAATCTTATGTTTAAAAATAGTTTTGATTCGTTTATTTAACTAGATAATTTTTTACGTTTAATTTAATTCTAATCTTCAATAGCTTAAAAATCACATATTGTAAATAGAGAAAGACAGTCTATGTATTTAAATTACTGGGTATTTCATGAAATTTGTTGTTGAAACTTAAAAAACTTTTTTATACTGTGTAGCCCATTTTATATTGTGATAGATATGCTTACATAGTGTTTTTAGTACTGGCGCCTTATCTTCGTTATCACCATCATCTCGAGAGTCTGTCGATCCGATTGCAGAATTACTATCACAATTATCTGGCGTGCGGCGCACCACTGGTACATCATCGAGTAATACGCCATCTCAACTACAACAATTGCAGATGCAATTGCAATTAGAACGTCAACAAGTGAATATTAGCAGACATTCAATGGAACGTATCCCTCGTCGTCAAGCCCATAGTAGTCAAACCTCTTCACGAGATACTATTTCCAACACGGATTCCACTACCGCACATACCGTTATGTTAAAACCATCCGTCAGTATTGCACAATCATGCTCAACTACATCTTCATCACCTACCATACCATCTAATTTTTTATTAGCTGGCTTTTTAGAAGAAATGTCGCATCAAAATATTACAGATGAGATACGTTCGGAACGCAGTCGTTTTGTTCAACAATTAGTCTTGTCGACTATTGTAAAAGAATCGGATACTGATGGATCTACCGTAAAAGATACTGTAGTAGATTCAATATCAGATATCTCACTAACTAATTGAATTGTTAACTAAAAATTTGTATGTTGAAAGAAATAAGTAATTGTTACAATTGTTTACTTATAAACATTTTTCCTGAATATACTATTTTGATTGTTGTTTTTGAATTGTTAAAAAATCCATTTCATAAAAAATATTGTGTATTTTTTAGTTACATCGATTTCTAAATTTTTATTTGTATAATTCTGTAATCATTTTGCAAAATAAAATTATTGAAATGTGACTTTCTATTCTTTTTAAAATGGGCACATTATTATAGAATCAACCACAAGTAATCAAACATTTTAAGCATTCTAGTTACGTTGCAGGATTCGTGAGACTGAATTTTATAAAATGGGAGATAAGTTTCCAAAAGAAATTTCTCGAGGTTTATGTTCGCTTTGTACTTAGATAATGAGGATGTTTTCGGAGTGACCTCTTGAACTAATTTTTCTTGAAAATTGAGAATATTTTTGTCAACAGGCATTTTTAGAGTTCATTCAAATATTTTTATTTCGTTAATTTTTACAAAAATGTATTTGAACATGAAAAAAGTTTATATGAAAGAAAATTATATTTTTTTAAATTTGAATGAAACCAACAATTATTGAACTCAAACAACGTTTGAACTTAAAATTACTGTGGAGTACATGGCTGCTCTTTGGCGTGCTTAGTAAAGAAATCTTCTGGAATTTTCTTTGGTTCTTTTGGATCTGATCTGAAAGAAAGGTATGTTATGAGAAATTCCATTCAAAATGAATTGAAATTTAGTAGTAGATGAGTAAATTAAAACAGCGACATATGCAAGGCAAATCACCCGTTCTCATCAGATCACGATGATCAATCGTGATCTGATCAAAGGTGTCTAGCGGTTTACACTTGGTGACTGTTTTGAGAACACACCTTGCGCTTGTCGGTGCTCCCCGTCAAGATTTCCGAGTTCAAAACTTGGAAAAGGGAGATTACTAGTAGACTAAGAAATGAGAAGGAAAGAAGTAGGTAATTTATAATAAAAAAAATTGCTATTCGATTAAAAGATTCTTACTTGTTTTCATCAGGTTGTTTTGATTTTTTCTTTGTAGGAGATTTCTTTAATTGTGTTTTCTTTATATCTTCAGTTGTTTTGTGTAATCTGTTAGTCTTTGGTTGGCTTCCATAAGTTTTCTTCTGAATTTCCGTTTTCAGTTTGTATAGAGCAGTTTTTAGAGAGCTGCTAAAATCAAAGGTCCGACTGGAAAGGGGTGCGTTTTTATGTCCAGAGACCGGACTAGAAGCTGGTGTGTTAGGAGGGCAAGAGGAGAGGTAGGCTAGCTGTGGTACATCATCTGAAGAGCTTACATCATCATCTGAAGAGCTTACATCAAAATATCTTGAACTAAATAAATGCAATAATAAATAAATTAAATAAACAAAACTAAGATATTTAACCTGGTAGCTTCTTCAGTATGGTTGAGAGTAAGT
The DNA here is from genome assembly GCA_932274525.1 of Podabrus alpinus. Lineage (NCBI taxonomy): Eukaryota > Metazoa > Arthropoda > Insecta > Coleoptera > Cantharidae > Podabrus > Podabrus alpinus. Next base: position 9,794,012 of record OW026455.1, read on the forward strand.
CCAGCTGGTCTGGTGTTGATATCAACGAAATCTTGATTAACTTCAATCAGAAACAAATATATACTAGTAACATAAAAATTAATAATGATTTTGCAGAAGAAATTGTCAAGGTCGTATATAATCTAATGATTATAAAATATACGAAGGCGGATCTAAACAAGCGATAAATGATAAGACAAACATTGACTCATATTTTATATTATGAAAATAAAAAGTCTCATGCACTAACAATTACTCATTGTTATTTAATTTAGTCAACAAATGTTTTCAGGACAGGTAGTTCTTCGGGAAGTTTACATCTCTTCCACATGATACAAATTTTAAAATAGCTTACCAATTTGTGTACTTGGGTTTTTCCGGTTTTCCCTTTGCACCACTAAGTAATCCTGATAGCATTTCTCGATGGAACGTATTTGATCATCCATTTTACAACTGTTTTAATTTAGGTATATTTGTAGCGACGCTATAAGTTTAAATCAACAATTCTTGGTTTTTGGTTTCTAAAAAGTGAAATCACAAATTAATATTACTTGAATAACCGAATTTCCAGTACCCAAATTAAGAAAATACTATTAGTTAATAACAAAACACTGCAACATTATTTTGACATAATGAATGATTGTAACGGTTATTAGTCATCTTGTAACTTATCAACAAACAATAGGTAATACAAGGGAAATAATTACAATAAAAGGTAAATATGGAATATATGAATAATATATTTCTACAATTAACATGCCAAAAAAAAAAGTAGGAAAAAAATTGTCTTACCTGAAATCAGAATGGCCGGCAAGAATTATGTGAAGACGCGAACTCTTTTGATTCAACTGTAGCTTGTCGACTTCTAACGACAAGCAACCGCGTTGACGTCATCTCATGCTCAACCAATCAGCAGGCTCACGTTACCCGCGTGATTAAAAATTAAATGAATTCTGTTAAATTACTCACTCTAAAATATTTTATGATATTTAATTACAATAAAAAGATAAGTAATAGAAAAACTATAGTACAAATTGTTACTTTATAATAAATATCAATAAATTTGAAACTTTTAAAATAAAATAGTAAATTAAACGTGAATTAGTATTTTATTTTAAAAGTTTTAATTTTATTATAGTTTTCAATAGTTAAAAGTCTTATATTTAAATCGTGATGATCGAAATTCATATATAAATTCATCAGCAGTGTAACTAGAAACACTTAAGCTTTCCCTCGCAAAATCCCCAAGTGTGCTCCCCACGACTATCCGTGGAATAAAGTTTTTGTGTTCCCTCTTCAAGGGTTGTGCAGGACCGATAATTATGTCACTAAATTAATGCGTTCTCAATGTATTGGTGTACTTTTTTACTACTGTAATTTATTTCTCTTTGTAATGAACGAGTAGAACAACAGTCATCGGCTCGACTCCGGGTAAAGTGCAATTTTTTTGATTGTCTTCAAGCTTCGAAGGGCGTGTAAAGTCGTCGGTACCCTATGGTTAATTATTACCACTATTAAACCAAAAAAATAGGGTCACAGGTACAGCTAAGATCAGGCTAGCAAGGTACCTCAGATGTAAAAAAAAACAATTATACCCCAAAGAACTCTACACCTTTTCCACTTTTATTTGAGAAACCGTCAATTGAAATTCAGATTAGTCAGTTGTATTTGAGAAAACCTCAAATGAAATTCATATCCACAAATTGTATTGGTTCTTAGTCTTACCTGAGTACAGATTCATCGAACAACCACGCATTAGGTTGGATTATAAGTTAATCTCTTTGTCCTGGAATTTTTATCGGATAATCTGATTTTAATTTTGTTATACAGACTTTTTTTTATTAACTCCACATTTACATTCGGCGCTTGTAAGTTGGGCCAGGCGGTCAGGTTCTTTTTAAGCCTACCCGTAAATTGGGCCAAAAGATTATAAGGGTTCCCGTCCACTGGACCGACTTTCAACCGACCGCCTTTCAACCGACCGACTTTTAACGGACCGAATTTTAACGGACCGACTATTTTTTCGACCGACTTTCAACGGACCGACTTTCAACCGACCGACTTTTAACGGACCGACTATTTTTTCGACCGACTGTCGATACTACCCGAAGCATTCACTACAAGAATGATTTCCAATTCGACTATTTGTCACATCATATAGTTTCATTTTACAGCCATGACAACTGTGAGCTGTCTAGGAATCCTTCGGGAAACCTGGCCTCAATCGTTTATCTTTCTTATTAAGCAATAATAAACGATTGAGATCAGGTCTCCGTATGGATTCCTTGTCACCTCTCGTCAGGGCTGCCCACGGTTGAGGTCACCTAGACTTCCCAGACACCTGTCGCTATGGCATCTCCATGAAAACCAAACCAACAGAGTTATGGATCTGCGAAGGTTAGAACTCCCCCCCCCCCAACGACGCTTTAACCAAAAATTCACGATATTGCTTAATGAGAAAGATAAACGATTGAGGCCAGGTTTCCCGAAGGATTCCTAGGTACCTGTCGCTATGGCATCTCCACGAAAACCAAACCAACAGAGTTATGGATCTGCCAAGGTTAGAACCCCCCCTCCCAACGACGCTTTAACCAAAAACTCACGATATTGCTTACTAAGAAAGATAAACGATTGAGGCCAGGTTTCCCGAAGGATTCCTAGACACCTCACAGTTGTCATGGCTGTAAAATGAAACTATATGATGTGACAAATAGTCGAATTGGAAATCATTCTTGTAGTGAATGCTTCGGGTAGTATCGATAGTCGGTCGAAAAAATAGTCGATCCGTTAAAAGTCGGTCGGTTGAAAGTCGGTCCGTTGAAAGTTGGTCGAAAAAATAGTCGGTCCGTTAAAAGTCGGTCCGTTAAAAGTCGGTCGGTTGAAAGTCGGTCGGTTGAAAGTCGGTCCGTTGAAAGTCGGTCCGTTGAAAGTCGGTCGGTTGAAAGTCGGTCGGTTCAAGCTGAGTCGGTCGGTTGAAAGTCGGTCCAGTGGACGGTCACGGATTATAAGGGTCCCATGTAAATTGGGCCAGAAAAGGTTCTGTAATTATTTTAATCCTCTGTCTTTTGTCCGTGCATTTTTTATTATTTTTTGATTCAACTTTGTAAATTACATTTTTATTAAATGTTTTTAATTAATGCCAGACTATTGAAATTATTATTTATATTCCATATAATAAATTAATTAAAGAACAAAAGATTAATACTGGTCGCAGTTCTGAAACTGCCATGGTTAATTTTTTTTATTCGATTTTTTAGGGGTGAAACGTAAAAGTTTACTGCCCCATACCGCTACTATACTTTTTAATGCTATTTCAAGGTTCTCTAAGTTCCCGGTTTCTTTTATCCCGGTTTTCTTGATGGAAGGCGCTTCTAGTATGTTTAGCCCAGTAAACCAGAGTCAAAACCGCTCTGGAGGGGTGCAACGTGGAGCGGAGCGGCGCCCCGGAAAAGTAGGTTTTGACGATGGATAACCCTCCTAATCGAATGCACACCTCAAAAATCGGGAAAAAAACACCTAAATTTACGTACTTTCAAAACTCAATTTTGGGGTTGTTTTTAAGGATTTCTCGAAAACTATTTTTTCTATAGACTATATTAACCATGTTCTTTAGTGTGTAGCGCACGAAAATTTTTTTCTTACTTGCGTTTTGCGATACTTAATATATACAATTGAATATTATTTAATGGCTTTACCTTTAAGCTGCCCACGCCGACCGCTGGCCCAAATTACGGGTTTTATTAAGCTACCCACCAAAATAATTTTAAAATACATTGACCGCTGGCCCAACTTACATGCGTCCTTTACATTAAAATCTGTCCATGGGACAATAAGTAATACTGCTTGACATTATTTATAATAATAATAATAACAATAACAATGAAGTGACATATGACACAGTGGAGTACTAACTCCTCCTTTTAGATTAGTAGTTACATTTTTATAGGCAATTTAAATTTGTTACAATTTATTTAGAAAATACGATGGGGTTAGTCCATGGGATCACTCCTCTTTAGTCTGCTATCCTGAAGTTCGATCATTAGATCACACACTAATGGGTTGGGATGATCCGCGAGTCTCGACTGATATCTTTTGCTCATGGAAGAAATGACCTCCTTTACACTATTAACTTGTAGGTCAGCACTAATAATATTATTTGGAACACACTAGGGAGCGTCGCAGATGCCACGCAAAACTATGGACTGGAAACGCTGGATATTTGCAATATTGGAATTACTGGCAGAACCCCACAGCTGAACACCATACGTCCATATGGGCTTCAGAATCGTTTTATACAAAAATAGTTTATTGTCTGTAGATAAGGGTGAGTTTCGGCCCACAATCCAGTACACTTTTATAACTGTTTTGATCCATCGACTGATCTATTATGAGGAGGCCTTATGATGCGCTTTTTTGTAGATTAAAAACAAGAAACTTTCATTTGACTTCGTAAGGTTCCTAGTTCTACATAGGTGCGAAGGTACCAACTGCACACATGGCATGTGTGTTTACCTTCAAATAATTAGTTGAAAAACGAGAGAAAACATGTGTGAAAATTGAGATTACAATATAAATTGAACTTTTATTTAGTTATTAAAGTTTGATCAAATTTGGACTTGAGAAATAATCTTTGAAGATATAGTACTGGATTAGAATCTCTCCTGTTTAACTACTTTTATATTATGTATAGTATATTATTTAAAATATGCTATAATCTCGTAGTATAGCATACAACATAATTATCAAAATATGAATCATATTTTATATCACCGATACATAATATGTACAGTATGTATAATAATATATAGACCAAACTTATTAAATTGGTTAGGTACTATTCGTCCCGTTATTTCTGGGACAGGTGCTATGCGTCCCCATATGATATGACTTTGGGATAGGTGCTTTTCGTCCCGTTTTTCTTCACGCTTCGCATCAAGCATGGATTAGGACAACCGGGCCTCACCCGGCGGTCTGAAAATTTTCTCATTTTTATTTTTATTTTATTCTATTAATATCATGCCTTTCTCAAGGCATAATGCGACCGGCTTCTACGCCTTTTCAGGGTTTGGACCCATATTACATTTTCAACGAAAGTTTTTGTTCAATTTTTGAGCGTTGGAGGAGACAAAGCTGGGCTCCGCCCAGCACGTGCTTCGCTTCGCGAACCATGCTTGCTTGCTTGCTATTAAATTGGAGCCCCCGCGTGGGCCTTCGCGAATGAACGTCAGTTAGAGAGGCTACAAACAATTCAGAACACCTGCCTACGCAGGGCACTGGACGCGCCATGGTTTGTCACCAACCGTCAAATCCATCAGGATACAAAGACGGAACAGGTAAGTAAGATGATATACAAACTAACAGAAAAACTGTACGACCGGAGCCACGACTGCGAAAACCCTCTAGTAAACCAACTAGGGAAATACGAAATCGTCGATTTCCACAGGTTTAAGAGGCCGAAAAGCATCTTGGCTCCAAGAAATACAGGATAAACTGGTAGCAAACAATTTCATGCGATAATTATGAGGATAACCACTTTTCTTTCAGCTTATGGGACAGGTGCATACGTCTCCTCGACGATACTAAGGGTAGGTGTTTTCACCCTGAATTTCTGGGAGCAGGTGCTCTCGCTCCATCCCCCTCGCGACCTTCGATAACAGCGGCATTTTTATTTTGTGAGCCCACACTTCGCATCAAGCATGGATCATGGACAACCGGGCCTCACCCGGCGGTCTGAGGATTTTTATTCTTTCTTCATTTTACTCTATTAATATCATGCCTCTCGGGGCAAAATGCGACTGGCTTCTACGCCTTTTCAGTGTTTTAACCCATATTACATCTTCAACGAGAGTTTTTATTCAATTTTTTGAGCGTTGGGGGAGACAAAGCTGGACTCCGCCCAGCACGTGCTCCGCTTCGCGAACCATGCTTGCTTGCTATTAAATTGGATTATAATCACTTTTAGGAGTTATAATTTTCGATTCTTTTTGTCATAAATGCTGAAAAAATTACTATGCAAACAATTTTTTGTTTTTATGTATTTATTGCATAAATACACACAGTGTTTCAAAATAAATTTTCTGAAAAAAATATAAAAAATTACGCAGGTCCATCACCATATATTGTTCACGTATAAATTACTAAACATATAGTCATATACAAATTAGTATAATTATTTTACAAATGTTAATGTTATCTAAATTAGGTATATCACACAAGAGCAAGCTACAAGAAGTAAAGAAAATTGTGCAAGCTCTTATGTTTACGAATAAGCATTGTTAACTTAAAATGGTATCAAAACTTTCACTTAAATGCTATTTACAATTTTTTATATTATATCTATAACATATACAGTAAACTCACATCACATAATTGTTTGACAGAGAAAGAAGAGAAGGAGAGAGTACTGCTTGGCTTAATACAGGGTGATTTACGAAGGTTTATGTAATAACTTTTTTTTTCATTACGAAAAGTTGCAGGACTAGAATTTTTCTTTATAAATCCTTAATTGAAAAAACAATGGAGCTCTAACCTCCCCCCCCCCGTCAAAATAAATATTTTCTTAATCACTGTTTTTTTTTGTTTATCCGTTTAATAAACAATAATGACTTAAAATGTTGGTCAAATAATATATTTTAAAAATTAAAGAAAAGATTCGGGCCAACAATTTGTTATTAAAACAATAAAAAGTTATTGACCGCACTTACCTTTGTCAATCACCCTGTATATATTATAGATAATTTTAAGTATTTCTTAACTAAGCATAATAATTATTTAATCCCACTCTCCAATATACATGGTGCGAGGTTGACTAGGAATATACCCTCTCGTAGGGATTGGAAGACGGCCGTAAATTTGATTGTAAGGGGATTCTGATGCATCTCCATCTAAAAAAAACAATTTACTCAAAATGGTTTTTCACGAAAAGTTTTCTTTGCTGGAAAAAATTAAAAAACAGCATTAAATTTGTAATAATTCGTTTAGGTACGTTGCAAGCAAGTGAAATTAATATTTGGGAAAGTGGAAGGAGTGACGAAATGTAAAGACCACGATCAAAAAATTTGGGTGTTGGTGGGGGAAATAGCTTAATATGAAACCTAATATTTGTTAATCTTACCTATTCCACTTTCAAAGCTTCTAGTATGCCACATTGGTTGAGAGTGTATGTGATGTTGATGCAGTTGATGTTGATTCATGAGTTGCAATTGGGGAATGAGTTGTTGCGGATGACTGATAGACATTCTTTTTCCTGGAAGTGATTCCTTACCTTTTGATTTTGATACAAAATTGGGAACTCTAGCTCTTAACCCACAATAATATGGATCGTCTGCAAAAAATTACAATGAAGACTTAAGATAAAGCTTTAATTATTTAATTTTTACCATATTTCTTGTTATTTTTGGATTTTTCTTTACTACGAGAGTAATTGAAAGGTTTTAGTCTATTTTCGTCATCAGCATCATCATAATCAGGCTAAAAATAAATAATTCGAGATAACAATCTCAGAGAAATAAAAAAACCTTTTACCTTAGGAATATTATGTGGATACAAGTTTTCTCTAGGAGGTAATTTGGGAGGTTTTTCACTTCGCCTTTGCGCGTGTTGCTGACTTTGTAAAAGAAGTTGTTCCCTAGTCGCTGCTACACTAACCGTTCCTGCAAAACCAGAACTTCCAGAAGAGGCACTGCCGTTACCTGCAACACTGTAAGGATCTTCATCCGGCACAGGAATTCTTGGCCTATTTTTAATATCGACAATTTTTTGAACTGTAAAAACAAAATTGCAATACTCATAACGAAATGGTTTCGTGTCTATTTACCAGGAGGTAATTTTGATTTTAACATATCCATGGCTACAACGTTTATAATCAAAACCCAAATTGGACATTCTAATAATTCTGGTTCCGACTTGACAAATGCGATTGCACTCAGGCAATGACATTCTAACCGTCTTCTATCGGGATAGGCACGACGAAGTTCTCTGTTTATATTGGACTGAAATTTCTTCATATCAAAAAGCTGAAAGAGAACGTTTAATTTTTGATTTCAATGAATAACACTAATCAAATTACTTTAAATGGTTTTTCAGGTTCGAGAGCGCATCCCGGTAATTTTAAAACTTCATTCCCAATAGAATTTTCATCTTCTTGTCCCGTATTTTTCACATAAACATTACATTTAGATAACCGTTTGATAAGAATATTTCCCGCGTCGTCCATTTTAATTTTCACTCCATGTCCAATGTGTCTTTTGAATTCTTCCGTCTTTTGATCTCTCATTGGATTTTCAAATCCACATAAACCGATTCTAAAATTGTGATTATTTCAATCTGTGGCTAAGAAATAAATACTTTTGGACTGTGGGCTCAATGAAATATTCGCACAGTCCAGATAAGTTTCTAGCACAAATGTAAGTCCTTGTTAGATTATCTTATAAATGTACAAACTTCAAAAAATTACTGAACAATTTTGGCTTACCTAAATCCATCAAAACCGTCGTCGGATCCATTTACAGTCAAAACTGGAGCTCTGGCGTAAGCTTTCGCTACCCTTCTGTTTCTTTCTAAAACGATTACTTTTGCCCAAATTTCATCATCGATTTGGGTCCATTTGTCTAATACTTCTTGGATGTGATCCTACAACAAGAAATTCCGTTAGATTTTGTTTTCAAATTTAAGCAAGTAATTCGAATTATTACTGAAATCGTGTGCTACTGAGTGTATCGAATTATTATTGCAAACGAATTAAAATTTTTAAGATTAATTGGAGCATGGCTAAAGAGTTAGGAGTTTAAGTATGAAAGGAAGAAATAAGGATATTGTGTAAAGGATAGTATTTTATCACAATAATCAAATGGATTGGGCGTAGTTAATTTTTTAAAATTGAATTTGTTCAAAAGTAACTTTCTGCGACATTAATACTAAGTGAATTTATTTTAAAGAGCTTGATAATTATGGGTTAAATAATGAGAAAGTTATAGCTTCTCCTCATACCGTCCTGGTACTTTTGAATAATTAAATTTCATCACTCTATTAGTCAATCATGAAAATGTATGTAGTTATTTACAATTTAAATATCAACAATGTCGTAAAAAAATAATTAAATCTATTCTTCCACCTTATTTTAGGACTTAAGTCTTGTAATCTTTTTCGCTCTTATGTGGTTGGTGTGCATGCGAAGTGTTATCATATACATAACGGACATATAGTTCAACGTGCGCTCCGAACCACGGGAAGTTTAATAGTACACCTATTAATTTTAGAAGTCCTTTTTAGGCAGATTACACGTTGGTGGTTTTGCCATTGTCAAAAGTTTTTACTTTGCCCGGAGTAGAACTCGTGAAATAAAGATGTTATTTTAAAATTTGAAAAAAAATCGCCTGCGGCGTTGTTCATAGATATGACAAGCAGAAGATGAGGTGAGATAAATCACAAGCGGTGCTTTAGAAAGTAAAAAGCGTCGGTAGTCTAAATTAAGTAGATATTCTGAATAATTAATTAATTGTAAAATCGTAAAATTGGTTTTGTACACAGAAAAAAATATTATTCTTAATTTTATACCTAGTTTATTTTGAACGCACATAGCGTTAGTTCAACAATTCGACCTTTAAAACCGTTATTTTGGGATACAAGAGATCCAAACCGTTGGGATACAGTCCGCTTCGAAGCAATATTTTAAATTTCTATCTTCAAATGGCCGTATCTGCAAAACTATTGATTTTTTACTGTAAACGGTTCAGTACTTTTTAAAAGAACGTAAAATCATCTACAAACTAGAGTATAACTCTTTTATATTTTAAAGTAACGGTTTCCGAGTTATGGATTATATTAATTAAAGTAATGTTAAAAAATTTTAACTTGAATTTTTTTTAATTTCATGCAAAACCAAAATCTTTTAAACGAAACGTATAAAAAAAATAGACACCCCTTTCCTAATCTCATATTTAACGGGCCACAACTACAGTCTAGTAAACTTTTTTGAAAACCAATCATTTTCAAAGATAAGCTGAAATTAGAGGGGAGAAATGTAGGTTTTAAGTGAACAAAAGCAATGATTTCAGTTTCTCTGTGAAATGAATTGGTTTGTCAAAAAAGTTTACTAGATCAAAGATGTAAGCTGTTAAATTTTCTATCACAAGGGGGGCATCTATTGTTTTAATAAAACAATAGTTTTAGTAAAAATTAAAAAAAACTTTGAATTTTCTTAACTTTTTTTAATTTCGGCTGTTACATGCATATAACTCGAAAACCGTTGATTTGCCAATAAAGGGTTAAAATCTAGTTTGTAGATAATTTCATGCTCTTTAAAAAAGTACTGAACCATTAACACTAAAAATTTAAAACTTTTGGTGCTATGGCCATTTGAAGGTAGAAATTAAAAAAATACCCAAGGGTTTGCATTTAGACAAAAATTTTCCTACAAAAATGCCCTTTGTTTCCGCCCAAAAGGATTGTATTGATTTCGAGGCCAACCTGTATAATATACTACAATAATCTTTTATATTTATTTCCGGTTTTATACCGTGTATACGGATTTTGAATTTTTCTGCCTGTGTCCGTTGCATATTGAAAATGTGGGGCGGGCACAGGGGACCTACTTTTTAACGTGCTCATTCTGGATCAGTGAATTATTAAGGTCATTTTTTATAATGTTACACATTATTCAAAATTCCACCTCCTCCTCGGTCCTTTCACTCTAATGACGGTTTGGTGACCCATCTCTTTCTATGTATGTGATATGCGTTCGAATTGTTGTTACATACTTAGAGGACCTACTTGTTTAACGTGAGCTTCGAACCATTTCGAAACTTTTATGGCAGATTGCCTCGGTGGTTTGCCATTGCCTTCCGAGGAGAGCCGGTCAGAATAAAGTTCGCACTCTGCCCGAATTCGAACCGAGCATTTCGCATTAGCAGTAGACGCACTTAACTGCTGAAGCTATGACGTCTCTAAATCAAAAATAGCCCTCCCATAATTAGTTGCTTGTAATAATTCTAGAGTGCCAAAGCTTAAGTGGATAAGTCACAAAATGTCATTTTTGGGGCTTTGATAAATTCGGATAGTAGTATTCCTTATCTACATAATTCTAAAAATTATTTACATAAGGAATAATGCAATAAATTACAATTTTGCAACTTTCAAAACGTTCTCCTGAAAAATGACATTTTGTGGCTTATCCACTGAAGTCTTGACACCCTAGAATTTCAAAAAGACAATTTCCTACGATTACAAAAAAATATTCTTGCAGTTATCAGATCAAAACAGGAGAAGAAGGGCCCAAAAAACTATAAGGTATAATGAATGGGTTTTTAAGCCATTTTGTGGCTTATCCACTTAAGTCTTGACACTCTAGAACAATGGTTCCCAAACTTTTTTTTCGGTAGACCCCCTGCTGCTACATTTCTACTGTATTCCCAAAACTCCTAAAAAATATCACCCTAAATTGGGGGTGTTTTCTTTTCACGTCTACGTGGACCCCCGTGTGGTCTCCTATGGACCCCTGGGGGTCCACCTGGACCACTTTGGGAACCACTGCTCTAGAATGTCAAAAAGACAAAATTCCTACGATTTAAAAAAAAATTCTTGCAGTTATCAGATCAAAACAGGAGAAGAAAGGCCTAAAAACTACAAGGTTGTAAATTAACAGTTTTTTATACATACTATGCCCAAAACAGTTATCCTATGTCCAAAATACAGCCCTTCTTTAAAGGAACCAATACAACGTAGAACAGTTTAAGGGCTCGCCACATAGCCTGTGCTGTGCTATGCTATGCTCTGTGTTATGTCAACACAAACGTTAAACAATGTCATGGTCATGCGCAAAATAGCATAGCAACTCATAACTATGTGAACGTCACTATTGAAACCCTATGTTTCTACTTCAATGTTTGACATTGGCATAGCACAGCACAGGCTATGTGGCGAACCTTTATTCCTGGGAATCCTATCAGAAAAAGAGATAAAAGACTTAATTTTGCGCTATTGATAGCATTTTTGCTATACTAGGGTTAGCAGTACTAGAACAATTTTCTTCTGAGTCTAACGCAGAATTTCATTCACTTTAAATCGTAACCAATAGAAACATCCTTAAAAAATACAAAAAAAATTGTAAACTTTGAAATCCCCTAGCTAGGGCCCCATTAGGGCTAGAAGGTTATTCTATACGGAGATTTGTAGAGAATTTAGTCTAGTTTTACTCAACTATGGACCATTTATTCATCAGTCGAAAACAAAAACTAGACTTATTAGCAAAAATAAAAAACATTTTTTAGCCCCTCCAAAATATTGGACCTAGTTGTGGTTATTATGCACATGAGGCTAAGATATTATTTGGTTGTGCGGTCTTTAAGCATGTAAGCTCTAACTCTAACTGAACAAGCATTTTTAAGTTGTAGGAAATTTAAAATAAGATAAAATAATTTTTAGAAAAATAATTTTTCCAGGACGTGGATGATGAAATAATTTGTAATAAGTGGGTCACGTGATTATCAATTCGTTTTCTCTTTCATTATTATGATAAAATTCTGTAAAATCCATAATTTGACATATAATTAAAAATAATGAAAGAAAAAGCACGCGAATTTGGGTGGTAGAGGCGGAAAAATTAATGGCCCAAAAAATGCGATTAACTATACTAAAGTTAAAGCGGTTTAAAATGTTAAGTTTTTTTCACTAAAATAATGATAGATAATAAGCGAAATCATTATGGATTTTCGATTAAAGCAATTTAGTGCTTGAATAATTTCAAGCTAAGAAAAAACTATAGTTGATACAAATACGAATGACTTTCACAAGTGAACGTAGATTATAGGATCTAACGTTGACTTGATATTTAGTTCACTAATTTAATTTGATGTCATTTTGATTTGAAAGAAAACATTGTTCGATGTTCTTAAGTATTTCTAAAAAAAAAAAATTGTTCGATAAAAATTTGAAGAAAGTCTATAACGTAACTGTAAAGTGAAAGTTTTGTTGTCTATCGAAGTAAGTTATAAAAAAATTCATGAAATTAAAAATATGTTTTACTAACACCCATTCAAGTTACGGTTAAACTAATTAGTGTGTTACTAGGAAATGCAAGTGAATGTTCTTAGCCCCAAGCACTCGCGCCGTTATGATAACGTCCTTGCTATATTTAACGCTGCTCTCTTAACAAGCTTCCTCTGCTTCTTCGTCAAGTTGAAAAACTAGACATTATGGTCATTAAATTTATAATGCACATGCATCTTCTCAACTTCTCCTCTTCTCTAATTTACACGCTTCGACTAAACAATTTTATTGCAGAACCACTTCATTTTTTTAAAAATTCAATAAATTATTTTAACAACATGCTCTAATAATAATAGATTGCGCTGATAATTCAATTTAGTGTAATATACAGGAATGTCGTCATTTATTAATCGGTAATACATAACCAACAATTTTGCATAAATATTTATTTAATTACTAAATTAACACAATATACACTTTACGCTTTCAACATCCAATTTTATATAATAACCATTACCAATACACATTCCTAAGATCCGAAAACACGCAAAAATTACATTTATCCAAAAAACAAAAATGGCGCAAGATGTTGCCAGACGACATATTTTGTCCAAAACAAATTTCGGGTCGTTTATCATTACCACATATGTTTTTAAGATTGTGCGCTTTTATATCATAATTAACACAACATAATTTACTTAAGAATGCTGATGGTTTTCACTTTCTCCAAAATATAAACTTTCTTCGCATGTGAAAAATTTAAATCGGCTACTTTCTGAAGTAACACAATGTCTGAACATTTAAAATTTAAAGACTAATCTTACTATGTGGTAAATTAAGTTAGAATTAAAATTATGACTACTATTATAAAGTTTGTTATAAAATTTTATTGGTAGAAAGCGGTCTTCATTGTTGAATTGACATTTTATTTTATACTGTTTCGTAATTAAAACGCAATTATCTAAAACAAAACGAACCGAATTATAATTAAGAAATATAATTCAAACAATGTCTTGATATCCGGACTTAGCGCATATAGCCCATTTTCTTTAAGAATGCAGAACTAAATTGACGACCTTGTAGCGTGATTGGCCATTTAAGGCCGCACCTCTGCAGACTTACACTAAATTTCAAATTTGGTACAAAGGTACAGATTTAAGTGACGCGCATGAACGGATTAAAAACATAAGCAATTGAACAAGTGCGTAAGTCAACTTTTTTCTCAGCAAAAATAAAACATTTTAATTAAAAAACCACGTTCAGCTATTTTCAGAAAATGACTTTACACGTTTCGGGTTCACTACGCTTAGTTGAACAAAAGCGAAACATGGCGTGACAAAACGAAGGCAAAAATATAATATATTATTTCGATGTATTCAAATGAGAAGGTATGCCTACCATACAAATGCATTGACTTGAGTTTAGCATCTCATTCGAATATCTTAAAACAAGATATTTTTGTCTTTGTTTTGCTACACTATCTTCGCGTTTGAAAACAAAATGACACGAAAATTTACCGAAAAAGAGAAAACACTGTCAACACCAATTTTGAATTATTAGAATGCGCATTGTCCGAAACGGGTTTGAAATCGGGTTTGAAATTAATATTTCAATTTTTTTAAAAAATTTATTGTGTCACTATAATCTAGTATAGTTATATACAGGGTGGTTCCACTGAAAGTAACCCAAAGGACATCATAATCACTAAATTATGTTCTTTTGAAAAACAACCGATTTATCGAATTTCCGGGGAATCAACGGATCGAGAAATGTTCAAAATAAAGTTAAATTTTTTTAGTCTAATTCACTGAGCAACTGAATATAAATCAAAAATGTTAAAAAAGTTTTACAAAAATACTTTTAATAAATTTAGAAATTTCCAATTTGTTATTTGGGTGGGACGATAATTAAGGCGACCTAAGAAAACGACCTTTGCTTATTACTATTACTTGCTATTACTAACAATGCTAATTACCATTCTAAAAAATTACAATAAAAGTAATTTTCTGGAAATTCAAATTTCAACATTTTGAAAACGTTCGAAAGCGTATTAATAAATATTTGGGCATGATTAAAAAAAGGGCTCTTGTAGCATTCACACAAATGAATTTTATGCTGACTACTTTTATATCGCGAAAATTGGGTCTGCGTGATGGAAATAGGTAACTAATAAATTAAATTTGTTACTTAAATCCTTTAATTTGGCATCGGAAAAGAGTCCTAAGTTTTCGACATGAAGCTCCAACCAGGTCATCAACATCAGAAGCAAATTTGTCAAAGAATATTCCAAAAATCATAGTGTCATGGATCCTATGCATCATTTTCCCAAAATAGGTATCAACAAAATTAAATTACATATTAGGCGTAAAATTTAAAATTTTTTTGAAGTTTTGAAGTGGACTTTTTTTATTCATCTCCCGCAAAATTGGTTCTCCAGGTGAGTAAAACTAAACTTAATTCTCTGTAAATCTCCGCATAAAACTAATTTTTAGTTCTCCTAGTACTCTTTTAACTCTCAAATCATTTTTTACCCCTATTTAGAAGTATATTTTTCAGGATATCCGTTTGTCGAAATTTTTATTGCATGCTATAAAAATATTGTTTGTGAAGAAAACATTCGTGTACCGACAGCTGGCCCTGAGACACTTGGCCCTGCGACAACTCGCCTCGGACAACTGACCCTAGCGACAACTGCCCCTGGCGACAATTGCCCCTGGCGACAATTGGCCTTGGCGGCAACTGGCCCTTGCGACAATTGGCCCTAGCGACAACTGGCCTTGTGACTACTGGCCTCAGTCTGTATCAATTTGCAAAATATTATATATTGTGAGTATCGGAAAGTAATCTACTTTGCCTCTTGATTATTAACTTGATTATTGCGTTTTTTTGCGACTTAACACCTTAAAATTTAAAGATGCAAATTAAATTGATATTATTTGCCATTAGGTTAGTGTTAGTTTTTGATATTTCTTTAGAAGACAAATTAAAACAAACAAATCTCCGCGTAAAGTTAAATCTGCCGCAAAGAGGTGGATCTGCCGCGAAGAGGTGGATCTGCCGTTAGGTTAGTGCTCGTTTTTGATATTTCTTTAGAAAATAAATTAAAAACTCCTCGTAAAAAATCTCCGCGTAAAGTTAAATATGTCGCAAAGAGGTGGATCTTCCGCGAAGAGGTGGATCTGCCGTTAGGTTAGTGTTAGTTTTAGATATTTCTTTAGAAGACAAATTAAAAACAAACAAATCTCCGCGTAAAGTTAAATCTACCGCAAAGAGGTGGATCTGGCGCGAAGAGGTGGATCTGCCGTTAGGTTAGTGTTAGTTTTTGATATTTCTTTAGAAAATAAATGAAAAACAAACAAATCTCCGCGTAAAGTTAAATCTGCCGCAAAGAGGTGGATCTGGCGCGAAGAGGTGGATCTGCCGTTAGGTTAGTGTTAGTTTTTGATATTTCTTTAGAAAACAAATGAAAAACAAACAAATCTTCGCGTAAAGTTAAATCTGCCGCAAAGAGGTGGATATTCCGCGAAGAGGTGGATTTACCGGTTACTCATAAAATTTGGTTTAAGTAAAAGTTCTCATAGAAATGTAATATTTGGCTTCTGGCCAGTAGTCCAATAGTCATAAGGCCAATTGTCGCTAGGGCCAGTTGTCGAAAGGGACAGTTGTCGCCAGAGCCAGTTGTCGCCAGGGCCAGTTGTCGCCAGGGCCAGTTGTCGCCAGGGCCAGTTGTCGCTAGGGTAAGTTGTCCGAGGCGAGTTGACGCAGGGCCAAATGTCTCAGGGCCAACTGTCACCAAATTGAACTTTTGTTTATCACTTTTATCCCTTAGGATTTTGAGAAAAAAAAACTATTAATAAAAATCTACGGAATTTTCATCAAGAATTGAATGAAAACTAGAATTTTTTGGAAAGCTGGATCACCAAAACTATTCGGCTTACAACATTTTAGTTTTATTACTTTAACATAGAAATTTATTCCCTGTACTTTAAATTATACTAATTTTCCACGTCAGGTGCACTGAAATTGGGTTATTTACAAAAGTATAAAAAGTGACAGAAAAGTGTTCAAACTTTTGATCCAAAGATGGACCTTTGGACGTATTAGGGCCATGAGGTTGTAGTGTGTGGGGTTTTACTGGTTTCGTCACCGGTGTGCTACTTTTGCGTCAAATGAGCAGGAAAAAAGTCTACGTCAAAATCCAAAATCTTCGGATAAAAATCAAGCTAAAAAAATTAGTTCTAGGCTGTATCTTGGAAATTACATTAAGAACTTGAAGATATTCTTCTTTTAATTTTACTACGAATTATATCTAGTTTAGTTTTGCCAACAACTATTTTTGGGCATAGGATGTATAGAAAGCGGCAAATTCACACTTTTGTAATTTTTATGACCTTCGACAAATGTTCCTGTTCCGGATCGAGCTTGATGTCGAAAATATAGGGGCCGTTTTCCAATGTCAAACTAAAAGATTTAAGCTAAATCAATTCAATTTTTGAGTTATTTCTACTCTATTAAAATATAAATCCTTCCTTCTCAGTCCTTTTACCCTAATGAGGGTTTGGTGATCCATCTCGTTCTATCTCTTTCTATGCATATGATGTGCGTTCAAATTGTTTTCACATACATAGAGGACCTACTTGTTTAACGTGGGCTCCGAACCACGGGAAGTGTACTACACTTCATTTCGAGATGGATTTTCTTGGCATATTACCTTGGTGGTTTGCCATTGCCTGCCGAGGAGAGACGGTCAGAATAAAGTTCTTACCCTGCCCGGATTCGATCCGAGCGTTTCGCATTAGCAGTAGACGCACTTAATAACTACCAAGCTATGACCGCCTTCATATAAATAAAAATAGGTAAATAAAAGCCATCACTTCTAAATTCTGTGAACTGAATTAACTAAACTTATCAGAATTTTTGGCAAAAATTAAAACGGTACTATAATTATAGAGCTCTCAAAAATTATCAGTCCTAGACACGTGCCTATGGATTATACGCCCTCTGATATATCACACGTCATAGTCATAACACATTTTTGTGTCTGATTAAAAATTAAAAAAAAAGTTATTACTTTATTTTACGACTACAATTTTTATTTACAAGTACAGTTGAATTTGGATATAATGAACCTTAAGGAACCCGAAAATTAGTTCTTTATATCCGAGGGTTCGTTATAACTGCATTGAAATGCATATAAAAGTAGCGGAATTCGAAAATTGGACTTCCATTTTTGTTCATCATAACCGATTTTTGTTGTTAAAACCGTTTATAATCTACAAAATGCAACTTCAATAGAAAAATTGTGAAATTTACATAATTGTATATTTTTTCATAACTTCTTACTAAATAATTTGAGTTTTGATTATTTATTATTAAATAGGCAAACCTTATGGGAGTTTTTGAAACACTGATGAAGTTCATACAAGGTAATACATTGCTTTAGCGCCAGTACAAACCAAATATTATAATAATAAAGCAATATATCGTGTCTTCCGATTTGTAGTGCAGTCTTTGAACTGGATCGGGCGTTTCCAAAACTCCCATAAGGTTTGCGTATCTGATACTATTAAATAAAAGTTAAAGGTATGTTTTTCAAAGAACCAGAACACAATTAAGGCTAGAATGTAAGTATTAGATTTACGTTCCGCCTTTATAACGAAGGGTTGCCAGTCACGAGCGGCAGGCTTAGTGAAAGAAACTCGTACAAATATCCCAGATCAACGCAGAATGCTTAAACCGTAAACTACACATAAATTGTACCGTTTCTTGGACGATAAATCGCATGGTGTAATAAAAGCATTGAGACATGATGGGAACTGGACAACTGGGAGCGGCCGACTGGGCGTAGATCCAGCTCCGTGCGAACTGTGTACGATGCCATTTGGGCGTGAACTAAATTTTTATAGCTTTCAATGTCTCGATCTCGATCAAATTTGTATTTTAGGTCGATAAAAAGATCACGCAAAATTTTGAGAATTTTTGAAATTTGTGATCTCTATTCTCAAAAATAATTTTTTTTTAATTTTTAACTGTATGGTTATCCATTATTTTTTCAACTAAAAATTTAGTATTAAATATAGAAGTTTATTGAATAAGATACGTGCAGATTTTGATATATGGGATTCAATAGAGAAACACAATTTTGAAATACAGGGTGGGAGAGTAATTACATGTGCAATCCGTAATTCGTTTATTAAGAGAATATTAAAAAACTTTTGACATGATAATGAATAGTGTGGTATAAAATACATAATTAACTTTTTTTTTTATTATACAGGATGATTCTATACTGCGTGTCACAAAAAAGTGTTATAATAAAAATGTCAGATTTGAAATCAGTGACTATAAATCAACTTAAAACAATAAAACCGATAAAAAAGTTAATATATTTGCGGGCCTGTGTGTTTTATTTTTATTTTGAAATAATTGTTTTAAAAGTCAATAAAAAATCAGATAGTGCCCGTCTCCTATCAATATATTTGATTGGTTGCACAAGAGGTAGGTTTTTATTCATAATTAAGAATGGGATTCTTAAAAAACAGATCGTTTGTATTGATATTTACAAAATTTAAATCAACTTTTCATAATCTATAACAAGTTTGTCATGCACGAATAAGAAGATCGTAATTACGAATTATAATAGTTTTAAATCAAAATTCGATTTTCACGATTTTGTTTTAAAAAGTCAAATAAAGTTCTAAAATATTTTAAACTTTTTTTAATAACCAACAAATATAAATTGCGACGACGTCGTTTCGCCCTTCTTGGGGCTTATCAAGCAACCCCGATTTTGTTTTCATTAACTTGGTTATTAAAAAAAAGTAAATATAAAATTTAAATATACCCAAAAAATTATTATATTACTAAAATATTTTAATCCAAATTAAATCCTTCCTTTAGTAAGCAGGATGTTATTTAATTTCGCACCCGCATGAGCGCGCTTATTCGTGATTGAAGTAAACAAAAAACGAAAACTAATTTAGAAAATAAATTAAGTCAATCAATTTCAAATACAACGTTGTATAGTTTGTACTAAAATAAGATTAATGATAAAAAGTAACACCTAAAAATGATTGATCATTCGGTTAAACCGTCGAACATAAAATTATATAGGGGGTTAATTATATTTGTTCTCATATTGACCAATTATGATAATTTAAATTTTATTGGCATTTTTGACAACGAAAAAAATTCCATCATTAGATAATTTTAGTTGCTATGGAAAATTTGAAAAATTAAAAAAGGTTAAAGTTAAAATAAAACTTGATAACCTCTGCTTTTTAATTAAAATTTTAAAAAGTGCCATCTTTTTTGAGACACAAATAAAACGTAGATCTTTTTGTGTTTTTAAATTTCGTTTATAAAAAGTGCAAGTAAATGAGCGAAATGATGCTATCCTAACTGTAAGTTTTATAACAGACGCTAAAATTTAAATATAATGAATAAATTTGATTTAAGTTAAACATAAATTAGAAAGGTTGAAAACGACAGAGTTAATTATTAGCATTTAAAATAAAATTTTAAATAGAACGCCGTTTAAAACGGCCCTAGACAAAAAATGTAATAGGCGTTTCGTAATTTTCTTTGTGCTTAAAAGTACGCAAACTATTACATAAATTTTATTGAAAAACAGTGGCGTATCTGTCGTACCAGGAACAGAGACTGAAAGTATAAGTATCTGAAATTTTTGTGAAAGGAAAAGGATTTCTATTGTTTCCAACTAAGCTACATTTTTAATGCTGTTGATAAATACACGATCGGTATAGGGTGTGCTCGGTACACCCTATTGTACTATTTAATATTTCAATTGATTTTGAAATATTATGCTTAATACATAATGTCACAACCGATGATGGCGTGTTTCAAGCATGCAAGAACTAGAGTTTTGTGAAAGTTGTTTGGCTGCCTTCAGGGTCTTTATACAAATGTCAAGAACGTATTAACAGCGGTTTGCTTATGACACATTCACACAGTATTAACTAAAATTAAAGAAACGGTAAAGTTACGTTGACTAATAATAACTATAAATTTTATAAAAATACCATTGATAGATTTCACTTATACCAACCGCAGAATACAGATTTAAAAGCTTTGTTTTGTCACACATTTCTCAGAAATTCTAGAATATTACTGAAAATTCCAAAATATTTTTAAACCTATGATTAACAAAAGAAAAACGTATAAACAATTTTTTGTTTGGAAAGTCAAAAAAAACAGCCGAAAATTAAATAAAATAGCAAGAATAATTTTTATTCCAAATTGTTTTAAAATTGCAACTTTTTTCGACTAAATTAACCTACAAGATGCTCTAACCTTAACCCTGCAACTTTCTGTCTTTCGTCAGAAATCTTCTTCCTTTTGTTTAAACATGGCCGATCCGCCGCGCCGTTTACGCCATGTTTTTAACTATTGACGTAATTTTGGTTTTTTTAGCAGGTGTTTTATTTCTAAATTTTATAATTGACAAAACTACGGATGTCAACTTTAAAATGCTAATTGTACTTTTGCAAGATCAGAAAATGAGTTTCCTTGAGAACAGCGATAAGAATTTACACATCCAAAATATGACTGTATTTACTAAAATAGTCAAGATATGAAAAATGCCTATCCCAAAAATTACGATTTAATTACAAATGTGACCTTCAACTCAAATTAATTCTTGTAACATTTAAGTTATATTTTTAGAACTATTATAAAGAAACACTTACAGTTTTCTTATGTAGCCTTAAGATATGCTAAAATTGAATTAAAAAACTCGATGGCGTCAAATTTTAAAATGACTACTAGTAATTTAGACAAAAGTTGCAAGTGTAGGTTTTTTAGTAGCACATTAGTCGCTATATAAAATTTCCCAAACAGGATACTATAAAAATACCACAACTTAAATTTTTTCACTGAAATGATATTGAATTAAATTATAAAAATCAACCAATTGCTATAATTTTTAAAACAATTTACTTGATGCCCGAATATAGTTAAAATTTTTCTGAGTGTAGTCACGTTTTGTACATCAAGATTGAACCCTCCTGTGTTAGTAATTAAAACTAAAATATCTAGAAGAACCAATTATTTTGTGGCCTTTTTTAATTTTCAATTATCACAAAATATTGGTGATTTTTTGTTAACCCAACCGATTTTAGCAATTAATTAACTAAAGCTGATAAATTTTTGTTATAATTAAAAGCAACCGCCACAAATAAATTTAACGCTTTAATCTACCATTAAATATAATTAAATATGCGACCAACCAATTGTTATTCAGAGCGATCAGAATAATTCCTAAAACCATACTTGGATAGGGTAATTTTAAAAATTTTAGTCAACAATGGTAACAATGCAACAACAGACATTGTTAAATATAACCTAATTTTGCGAAAGTAGGTGGTTTTCCTTTGATCTTACTGTTCACTTTTCATGGCCAGACTTTAGTTTAGTTTTTTAGGGTTGTTATTTTTTAATTCTTGACAAGTCTATAATTTCGGTTTTCTTATTTGGAAATAATGGGAAAAAAATTATCAGAAATTCGATAAACATCTTTTTCAATATGGTACGAATTTGGATTTTTAGCATCATTAACATTTCGTTAATTACACCAATTAGACGAAAGAAAGTGAATGAAAACGATCTATTTTCTAAAAATGGAACAACTGGTTGGTGATGCATGTAGTTTTATAAACTCAATTTTAATTTGTATGTTTAATATCAAATGCTTTTCCAAAATGAGAATCTTATACCTGATCGTAGAAAGGATATAATCAAATATTTTGTTTTATTGTAACATGGCAGAAGTAACACCATAAATTCTTTGGAATATTTAGGTTATAAATAATGTCAGGCCCGTAGCCAGGAGGGGGCACCTGGGGGCACGTGCCCCCCCCCCCGAAATGTTCAAAAGAATCAAAAATTTTGAAAGTAAAACATTTGAATTTCGAAAATAAAATAGGTATACTTTGGAAAAAGTTTTTTTTCTAAATTTATTTGGCGTAATTCATTCCTTCGGCCTCACTCCAAGGTTCTAAAGTAGCCTATGTTTTTCGTAGCGTTGTAAATATCGTAACTTCTACACCAAATTTGGTTAAGATTGGTCAAATAGAAACTTAAAGCACGTGCACGCGTATTTGCATTGTCGATCGGTTGACAGCTTGACAGCATTCATTATTGTTTTTTATAAGTTGATTTTGAGTAGCCTGCCTTCCTTTAAGGAATCTCGATAATCCATTCATGCGCGTCCCTATGGGACGCGCATGAATGGGTTATCGAGATTCCTTAAAGGAAGGCAGGCTACTCAAAATCAACTTTCCTTTCCTTTGCGAATTTTTGCACTATTTCAATACAAAAACATGCGCAGGGACCTACATAATAACTGTGCTAAATTTGGTTCCGATCGGTCAAACGGTTTAGGAGTCTATTGGGAACATACATACATACACACATACATCCATTTTTATATAGATAAATTAAGAAAAATAAAATATTGAAAAAATTTGTTTGTAATACAAATTCCCGGAAGGGGAACCCCCGAAAATTTTACTTTTAAAATATTTGTAATAAAGTAGTTTAATATATAAATAAATAAAACTTTTAAAAAATTGTAATAAAAAGGGGAACCCCCTTTACAAGTGCCCCCCCAAATGAAATCCTGGCTACGGGCCTGAATAATGTTATTAATGAACGGTAGACACCTGTTTCGAACTCATAGGTTCTAATCAGAATTACACATTGCTTACTCAAGTTATTTCTCAGATAAAAACGCATTGTGTGTATGTGAAATGGAAATTCTTATCGATGATGAATGATTGTCGATGTGATACTCAACAATCAAAAATTTAAATAGATGAAATTCTCGTTAATCCATTAATGTGCGTCACTAAATAGAATAAATATTATACAATATAATCACTCTATTAGATATTTCTACGCATATGGTATCAGGTATTTTTCCTTGACTGCACATGATTTGAACTAATTTGTATCGAATTTTAAGTTGTTAATTTAATTAGGGTAGCGCTAGAACCTGAATAACGTAAGACGGATGGACAATGAACTTCAGGCAACCTTATGTTTTTGTTTAGGATGTTCTCGATTAAACAAGTAATTTGTTAAATCCTTTACTTTATATAAAATTATGGAAATATATTTAATTACAATTTAGATTAATTAGCATGCAATAAACTAAAAATCTAGTCAAGCGTGTATTTTAATGTCTGTATCGAAAAATTTCTAACGTTCTATGAAAATTCAATAACTTCAATTTAGAGTAAACAAGCGGGGTGTAAAATACTGTCATGAGAACACCTTGATTAATTATGCAGTTAAGTAATTATCGTTGCACATTTAATTAATCTAACATTTTTTCGCATCTATTAAGTTATTTGTGCACGTGTTATTTCTTGTGGAATCGGAATTTATAAAAATTATGTGAAAAATAGAAAATTGGAATTTTCCAACTGGAAATCCTTTTAACAAACCGCAAGTGGACGTAGCGTATATGAAACAGGAGATAAAATTTTCAATTCATTGAAGCTTCCGGCTCGCAAGACAAATGCTTGAACGCTCAATCATTAAATTTTAAGTCAAATTAAACGGCAGCATATGTTTTTGAAAAAGACTTTCTTTTCTTTATTTTTGTATTGGTATTTAACATTTGAAGTGGGTTATTGCCTGCAGTTAAGTATTTACAATCATTTTTCCATATGCTGCGGTGATTAAATTCTAAACTTGTCCATCTCAGCAATTCATTTTTTTTCCTACTGTTCCATCATCTTCAAGTCAACCATAAGCTTGATTTTCATTGTTAGCCAATAATACCTTAAAAGCTTCTACGCGGTTACACGTTTTCAATGTATTTGAATGTTATCGATTCGTTCAAGATTTTAACTGTTTTTTATTTTAATTGCATTCCACCAAGCAGATTTAAGTTATCACTGAACACCGACCTGATTAAGTTTTTATAGAACTTGTATGAGCTTTAATGATCTATAAACCCAGATCTAGGCCAAACAATTTTTCGGTTCTTTTTGTGATTATCGCTTATTAATGCAAGAAGAATTTTGTTTTCAATCTGTAACCGGATACAACTCGAGATAATTTAACGGAAATGTAATAAAGCTTCGTTATGAGAAATTTACTAATAGGGAGTCTGGGACTTAACCGCTCAATATAATTAATTTGATAATTTTTAAATGAATCCATATACTTGAATGTTATTATTAGGAAATAGAAAATTAATTGAAATAAACGCTATACTGTTAGAGATAACAGTAGATTAAGCAGCAGATAATCTTGAAAAGTAACACGGAAAAGTGCATTTATCTCATTTATCCATAGGAAAAAGGATGTAGCTCCATTCTCATTTTTATGCTAAGCTTTATGAGGTTATTAAATTTTTCTTTTTTATGTTTGGATCACGACGGAGGTATTAAAAATATCATTTGGACAAGATTCTCTAGATTGAGATGTCTTTCGAATAAAAGTTATTACCCTTAAAAGATAAAATGACGAAAGTGAAATGAAGTAATACACAAAATTGAGCAATCAAGACCCGGGGGTTACCGCAAATGATTTATTGAGCCGGTACAACGTTACTTTTATAAATATGTAGGTTATTTATTTATTGTTTATAAAGTCGTTAGTTTAAAATAACGGTTAGTACACAGTGTACTAACAATGTTTAATATGGAATAAATCCGTTGTGTAACCGTTTTTGAATGTCCAAACGTTTCGGACCGTATCTTTTAGGGTAATTCTTGGATATAGAGGAAAAGTTCAGAAATTTAATTTTGTTTGTCACGTAGAATTAAATTAATTTTAAAGCATTATTGCAAAATTATTATTATATTATACTTTTTTTGAAACTTTCTATATAATTGAAGTTGGGCAATTTGATATTTTGTCGTTAGTAATTTGTTTAATGTCTGTTAATTGGTAATTTTATTCGCATAATTAAGTTTTAATGTAGTAATTGTTGTAAATCGTTTCAGCTATAATGATGCGGTTAGACCGTAGACTTTCTGCGGTTTAATAATAAAATAAACTTACTTTATATAATTTTTCTTTTTGATACCAAACGTCTTCTTCGTCTTCTGGATTTTGAAAAGTTACATCCATATGAAGATCATCTCGGGATCGCGACAAAATTCTTCTGCGTGAAACCATTATTGATTGTGATTCTGTCAAAAATAATTTTAATGTTATATCGATTCTCTTTTGTTATTAAATTTGTGACTTTCTATTCTTATAGTAAATCTAATGAGTGATGTAGAAAGTGTATCCGACTTTCTGGTTTTAAAAAATGTTTTATTTTGCGGAAATATTTAATGCACTTTTTTCTACTATTGCTTTTGTAATGTTAACTCTGTACATTCTTTTAAGTATACTGCACCCAAAAACTGTAGTATACATGTTTGCCATGAGGTTAAAATACTAATGAAACGATGTCGCTATGCTGAGGATTCATGCATTGTATTGTATTGTATATTGTACGAGCATTTATTTTTAATGTTTAGTAAGAATATTTTAAAGGTTGTACAGTTAAATTACTTAAATATTTTTTTTCGTTTAACAAGTTTTCGTTAACATTACCTTTTGAGAATTTCAAAAGTGGGTAGGTGTTTGCTAGTCGTTGTGACTTCCTACGAAATCAAACAGTTACGTAATAAATTGCAAATAAATAATTGCATTTATTGTATCTATAAAATGTTTTTCCACCACACCATAATTTACTTAAGTCAGCTTAATATTCCAACCCCCGCCGACATTAAACGATAAGCTGCCTTCGCTTTCAAGTTCAAAGTTTTTCGACTTTATTTAAGAACAAACAGATAACACAGGAGTCGTTTTAAAAATATTTTTATTAACTTACAAAATTATTTGTGAATAAGAAAGAGATTGTGAAACGCACACACGACTAAGTGAAACTTAACTAGTCATTAGCCTTGCTAGATTCTTGTGGTTCAAAAGAATTCATACCAACAAGTTTGTTGTAACTAAGATTTAATTCGATTGTTCAATGTGTTTCTGTATTAATACTCAAATGTATAATAAATTCCCACATTTATTTTTCGTGCGAATTATTTTATAACGTCAACCAAAATCATACGAAGATGTTTGTCAATAAATAACTTTCTCAAAATTTCATTTAAACTTTTGCCCTTTTTTCCCGTTATTCCAACAAAAAAATAGAAAGAATTTTTCTGACAAACTTACAATGTTTAATTTGAAATGCTAATAAGGCATGCATTTGAAAGGTGAAAGCAAATTTTAAAGTTTTATGATTTTATGATTTTAAATGCACCTTGGGTCCATAACATATTTGTTTGCTTACAAATAATAAACCCAACTTTAAAGTAAGAAATCGAACAAAACTCACCCTTAATTTCCTCTTCAGTAAAACGCACCGTCTTAAGTAAATAAGTCAGTTGTAATCCAAATTAGAAACACTGCACTGAAACTTGAACTCAAATAAAACAAACCATAATAAAATTTTTAAATTTTGAATCAACTTTTTGATTATATTTTGTCCGCGAACCGCCCTGTAGAATTAGACAAACATACCGCAAAACTTTGCCAACGTCAAACTAATTATGACGTTGCAAATAGGACAGTGGCCAGCCTCTCCCTACTCTTGATCGTTTCCAAGGCAGTAGGCTACTTTCTTTTAATTTTATATTAACGTGGATATAAAAAACTGTACACTACTACACAATTTTATAGTAAAATTAATATGAAAAATCGATTCTCAAAAAACAAGTTATCCAAAATTTGCAAGTTT
Source organism: Podabrus alpinus (assembly GCA_932274525.1). Classification (NCBI taxonomy): domain Eukaryota; kingdom Metazoa; phylum Arthropoda; class Insecta; order Coleoptera; family Cantharidae; genus Podabrus; species Podabrus alpinus. Next base: position 9,821,745 of record OW026455.1, read on the forward strand.
CATTTTCATCGGTAACACTTTTACTTTCGTCCCTTTCGCAAACAAATTTTACTAAATTTTAAGAATTCACGGAATAATTCGTTACTCTTATTTACAAATAAACTAAATTTGAAAATTTATTTCCAAAAAAACAACGTAACTTGAAGATAAATTGAATCAAACGTTTGGAGACTTCAACGGGCGGATAGACCACAAACCGGTCGGTGGTTATTGTGAAGTTGTATTTTCAGGGTTAATTTTTTTTAATTTTAAAAAATTGTTACAAATACATGGAAGGTAAAGAGTTTTGTTGCTTTATTTACTATTTTTTATTTAATCACAATTGTTTACTTTGCGCGCATGTGTGTAACCACAGATGAGCTTTGTCTAAAGCTCTAAAGCAACAAATTTTGTAATTTACACCAGCAGTTTTCAGGACGTTTACCCTTAATTTATGCAAATAACAATGAACAATCAAAAATTTGTGCAACTTAAATTTTTAATATTTTTACTTGAAAATGTAAATTTTAAAATTATCCAAAATTATTTTCTGTTTTCTATTTTTTTAAAATATTTTTGACTAAAATGGCGATGAAGTTCATTCGGTCTAAAACAAACAGCTTTTTCAAGGAAAAATTGCAATTGTTGGGATGGACTGTCACCAAAACTTAAAGTATTTTTTTGGGGTGACAACCCCTCGACCAATTATATTATAATATAAAATTTAAAATAATGCAACGTCATTATTTATCAGAGGAATTAAGATCTGGAAATTCCTATTAAATCATTATTAAGATTTTCACTGATTCATCAGACGCCATCCTGGCAATCCCCTAATAGTTTGTGGTTTATCATATAGTACTTCCGATGGGAGTTCAAATTTGATCTGGACCAACATAGTATCAAGATTTTTGCTGATTCAGCAGACGCCATTCTGGTAATCCCTTAGTTTGTGGTTTACCATGTACTTCCGATGAGAGTTCAAATTTGATCTGGACTTTCCTGTTTTTGTTTTGTTTATTTCAACAACTTCCGTCACATACACCACTGTTACTAAATTTGTGGTCGATGAAGATGTTACAACAGCAGAAACTTATCATCACGCAAATTGGGGAAGACCGTCTATTGCATAATTCATTGTTTAAAGATGACCACAATCGTATGTCAAAAATGATTTTCATTTCAATAATGAAAATAAGCTCCTTTTCAGCAAAATTAGCGTGCAATGGGCCCCTAATGAACTTTAATCTAAACAGAAAGACAAATCCAAACTTCCGGAATGCAAGAGAGAAAGCTGGCCAACATAGAATGGCGTTATTCAAGTTTACCTCCCCCAAAAATGTCAAAAGTTAATCTTCTGCTGGAAAATTGATGGCAACTGTGTTTTGGGAGGCAAAGAAGTGAACTTCTGCCAAAAGTCAGAAAAACAATGCGATTTGAGCAAAGATGTTGTACTATATACCGGGTGACCGGCCGAAAACTGAACATAGGGAAATAACATGGGAAATTGAATTTTTTCTAAATTCCTGCTTCCCATTATAACTGATATGAATAAAAAAAATACCAAATTAAAGAGATTTTTTTTCCGCGCCTAAAGATACCAAACACTTAATATTTTGTTTTTTAATTATTGTTAAAATGTCGATAGTAAAATTAAGAAATAGCGCTTCTTAAAAAAATATTAGCGGGCTGGGTCGTTGCATTACGTCTAATGTGCCGCATTGCTATTGTTTTTAAACTTTTTAAATTTGTTTTTATTTTAAAAATAATAAGAACGCAATTTGAATATTATTTTATTATAACAAGTTGACCAATATTAAAAGTTAAAAGTAGTTTTATTTAGTCAACAAAACCCAAGAATAATGCCCGTATTCACCAACAACAAATAACACTATTCATAGAATAAAGTCACTATTTGGTATTCACCAACATAAAATAAGGTTTATTCACCGAATAAACTTCCAATAAGTTATTCGCAATAATTGGTCGAATAAAGTCCTTATTTGTCGATTTATAACCTTAAAATATTGCAGAAACTGACAAAATAAAATCTGAAAATGCCATTCAGTTACAACTTCTTCAAGTTTTAAAGGAAAAGGTTGAAATTGAGAAGGAACTGGCAGAATTTAACTTAAAAATAAAAAAACAGTAATTTAAATATTTTGTATTTTATTTTTTAAATAAAACTATCTATTAAAAAAGGTAATGATTACAGCATTTCTTATTGCAAAATTCTGATTAACAATATTTTCATTTCCAATGTTAAAAATTTCTTGTATTTCATTGTGAACGATGTTTTCATCAGGTGGCATTATCAGCACTTGATTAATTGGCGATATGGGATCATTTCTCAAACTTGTAGCTTTTAAATTCACTCCAATTAAATTTAAAATATTTTCCACAGATGCTTTCGAGAAACGAAATCGCATCTTAAAATCTATATCATAAAAATTTTCTATAAAATTAGTTCTGGGACGAACATTTCGGGAACGTCGGCAATTTCTATTTTCATTTTCAATTGGAATAAAATGTAGAGGCGGCAATAAATTGTAGCTAAAAACAAAGTAAATTTTATTATACAATAAATTACAATAATATTATGTACTTACATTAAATTTAAATCGTCCATTTCTCTTTCTAATTATGAATATTATGATTATGATGTACACAAAAGCATGTTTGTTTACAACTTATATAGAAATCTATTAGCTTAAACCATTACCAATTCCCCGGATTAACACAGAGTTCATCCCAAAATACAACACAAGGAAGTATGTTTCAACTTTTATAGGTTAAGATTTTAAATTTACCTAGTAATTTTATGACCTACTTTAATTTAACCTACTACTTTTGACCTACTTTAAATTTATTCTACAAATAGTTATTTATACTTGACAAGTGGTTGGTGAATACCAACATTAGTTATTCATTGAATAAACTTTATTCATCCAATAGTTATTTGCAGATTTATTTGTAGTTGGTGCATACGGGCATAAGAAAAATATCAATTGGATTATTAAATACTGAACGAAAGTAACCAAATAATAATAATATTATAACGAGTATTCGAATAACCCTCCATTCTGCACTAAACAGTAACCCAATCTATTATAAAATGATTCTCTTACATTTGCTAGCTGTCTAGCAGTAATTTGATTGCATTCTGCAAAGATCGCGTTCCTCAAAGAATCAATATTTGGGTGACGAGTTTTATAAATTTTGCTTTTAATATGACCCCACAAAAAGAAGTCACACGGTGCCAGATCAGGAGATCGGGCTGGCCAGTTTATAGCACCACCACGACCAATCCATCGATTTGGATATGCTCGGTTTAAATAATCTCTAACGTTTACCCCAAAATGTGCTGGACAACCGTCTTGCTGAAACCAGACCTCATGGTGTTCAGAAGCTATTTCGTCTAACGCAGGACCAATATTATTTATAAGAAGATCTAAATACATATCTGAATTTAAATTTCCAAGTATTTCAAATGGACCAAGAACACGGTTATTATAAATGCCAGCCCAAATATTAATTTTTTGAGGATATTGTGAGCCGGTCATTAAATTTAGTCTCGGATTTTGTATAGCCCAATAGCGATGGTTTTGTACATTTGGCTCATTGTTTAATGTAAATGTACATTCGTCTGTAAAACATATTTGTTTCAGAAAGTTTCGGTTTCTGTTAGCACGTTCTTGCATTTTCTCACAAAATACAAGCCTGGATTCTTCGTCAAATAAAAATATTTCTTGATGACATTGATATTTAAAAGGATGGTACTTGTGCTTTTTTAAAATTGTTCGAACATTTTCTCTACCAACATTACACTCAGCTGCAATGGATCTAATGCTTGCATTTGGATTCGCAGAAATTAAACCTATAATATAGTTTCTTCCAATTCATGGTTGTTTCTCTGATATCCTATTTAAAAAATAATGATAAGACAACTTCAATTAATAATTTTGGTTAATACCTTTATTTAAATTTGTCGAAGTATTACCAGTGTCTTCAAATTTCTTAATTATATTCTGTATGGCCCATATTGATGGAATTTGGCTATTATTAAATTTAACAGAAAATAAGTCACGTATTTGGCGTAAACTATTACCGCTGTAATAATATTTTACCATGGAAACTTTTTCTTCAACAGACCACTTCATTGTTAACAAAATTAATTTTAATCTGTCAAAGTAACTTTTGTTTGTAATATTTGGCTTTCATACAATAGCAATGCGGCACATTAGACGTAATGCAAAGACCCAGCCTGCTAATATTTTTTTAAGAAGCGCTATTTCTTAATTTTACTATCGACTTTTTAACAATAATTAAAAAACAAAATATTAAGTGTTTGGTATCTTTAGGCTCGGAAAAAAAATCTCTTTAATTTGGTATTTTTTTAATTCATATCAGTTATAATGGGAAGCAGGAATTTAGAAAAAATCAATTTCCCATGTTATTTCCTTATGTTCAGTTTTCGGCCGGTCACCCGGTACTCGTATAAGTTCATCTTAATACTTCCCAATTAAAAATATTATGCACTCGTTGAATTAAAGTGGGATGAATTACCTCATCCTCCGTACGGCCTGGACTTATCTCCTTATGATTACCACCTCTTTGGCCATCTTAAAGAGCACGTATACTTAGAAGCCAAACAATTTATCTCTAATCAGATAATCATAAATTTGGCAGCGCAATCAATCATTGCCACTACAAGTTAGTTTCTGCAAATTACCAGATCGCTAAATATTACACCTAAATATCCTAATAATTGAGAAAGCAAGAATTTCGTTCGAAAGGGTGTCCAAATTATTAAAGAGCCTGACACTAAACATAAAAGTCGGGACCATACTCCTCCATTGTTACGTCTTGTCGGTGCTCCTCTTTGGAGTGGAATCCTGGACTTTAACAGAAACGTAAATTAAGAAACTGAATGAATTTTAAATGTGGCTGTACAGGCGCATGTTGAGAGTTCCATGAACTGTGCATGTAACCAATAGAGAAGTACTAGAGCGGATGAACAAAAGAATGGAAATTATAAACATAAAGAAAAGAAGAAAGCTCGAATACCTAGGCCACATTATGAAACAGGAAAAGCGTTACGCGTTGCTGCAATTGATACTTTAGGGACAGGTGTACGGGAAGAGAGGTCCTGGTGGAAGGAAAAAATTTAAGAACTTGGTTTACAACAACCACAACAGGACTTTTCCGAGCTGCTGTCTGTAAGGTCAGTAAACACCATTATTCACCAGTATTTACACCAGTAAATCACAATACAGCACATGAATGGTAATGATGGCATGTCGACTGGATGCATATTCTTTGGGCAACTAGCAATTCGAAAATGTGTTGACATTAATTAATATCACATACATCTTCGAAATGTCGTTCATAAATGCATCATATCGACGCATGAAATTATTAGCTTTCTAATGAATAGACCACACTCCGTTATTTCTTTCATAATCCCTCAATTTTTAGTCTATACATTGGATTTAGTCCAAGCTAAAGCTAAGCCTTAAGCTAAGCCTCAAGCTAAGCCTCAAGCTAAGTCTCAAGCTAAGCCTCAAGCTAAGCATAAGCTAAGCCTGAAGCTTAAGGACACTCTGGCTAGAATAAATGCGGACCACAGTCGCATACACGTCGAGGAATTTGTAAACATTCGTCAATGCTTACAATGAAGTCTAATACACTTCATTTTGAGATGGTTTCTCATGGCAGATTACCTGGGTGGTTTGCCATTGCCTTCCGAGGAGAGACGGTCCGAATAAACTTTTTACTTGCCCGGATTACATCCGAGCGTTTTGCATTAGGGGTATAAAGGACGTTCGCAATGTTTTCCGATTTATCAACCCCCACTCCCCCCTTGTGGTCACAAATCAAAGACACCCCCCCCCTCATTTGTCTAAAATCTATGTTGACACGACATGTGGAATTTAAGGAGTAAATAAATTTGTTTACAACTTATTACATAAATTTAAATAAAAAATAAATATCTAAATACAATTTTCCTAGAAATCCCAAAAATTGAGTTTTTATGCGGACATCACATTTGTCCAAACTCCCCACCCCTTTGGTCACATTTTGTAAACCCCCCACCCCCCAAGCGTGGATATCCTTTATGGACGACTCTTTAGCTGTAGACGCATTTAACGGCCAAAGCTATGACCCAAGTGATGACGGAAGTTGAAGCTATTAGAAATGGGCAGCAAATATACAAAATTGAAGCAGTACTGCGGGCTGGGGGGATGTTAATGTTGATAGTTACAGTTATTCCCCATGAATTATTAAACATCAAACAAAAACAGTTAAATGGAAAAGATGGCTAAAAATAGCAATTATTGAGCCGGAGGAAGAAAACAAAATGTTAAAATAAATACAACAACTAGAAGATAAATAAAATAAGAAAAGCATGAGGAATATCCACGAACGAAGATTTGTTAAGGAAGGAAGAAAATCAGTTCTGCAAAATAACCAAACTAGGTCAATATAGGACATTGAAGAAGGTAAAAATCATAAAGCCAAGAACTGCACAACCATTTGTACTACTTAAAGAGAACAAAAGGAAGTAGATGATATGGACTTTCAGCGGAAGAGAAAAACGTATAGACTAATTTAAGGTTAATTACAAGATCACATAGAGAAAAAATAAATACTGCTAAAGTTGGATACCGAAATTTTTTATTAATTTACCAAGGGCGTAAAGCGATCAGCCTCGACGTGAAAGCGCCATGAGCCGAAGGCGAGGGCTACAATCGACCGAGGCGCATACAAAATTTTTTAAGTTTATTTATTAAGTTATTTTTATACTAGTCTGAATATAGAGGTTTCTGGTTAACACTTTTAACTTTCAAAAGATTTAGGCAACCGGAAACTTGACAGATATGGATATTTGAGTATCCGAATTAACCCCCCCCCCCAAAGTACCCTAAAAGCTGTTTACGGCTTTTCGCATTTCGGCTTTCTGAATAAATTTTTATTTCAGGAATAGCATGACGTAGACAAATTAAAAAAATACATTATTGTGTAGAGAATTTGATGCTCTTCAATTTTAATCTGATGAGCATTTTCGGTAAAGTTGAAATTATAAGCGAGTTAAATTTCTGAGATTTCGGAGACTAAAATTCCAAATCAGGAAAGAAGCCGACAGGGGATTTTAAAGAATTTTTGGGGTGGGGGTTCTTTAGGACAATCAAATACATATGCCTGCAAAATTTCAGCTTGCTCAGAATTATTTGCAAACTCGAACCAATTTTGCGGTTTCCTTATATGGATTAGGAAAATAATAGCAAAACTCAGCTTATAGAAAATTTTGTGGTTTTCAATTTTGGGCTAATGATAATTTCCCCTGACAATCAAATTAAGCGAGTTACGGATCAAAACCCACATGAAGGAAATAAAATTATCCAATTTAAGTTTACCTGATTTTTTTGAAACAAATTTTTCAGCTTAATTACATAGACGAAAATTCAAATTTCATAATTCTTTTGTTTGCTTTTTCAGAACTTTTTAGATTTTTACGAGCAAAAGAAGCAAAATTTCAATTTTTCTGAAATGAGGATTAGGAAATTAGGAAATCATGACTTATCGATTGCTGCCTTTCAGTAAAAACCAATTTGTGAATCATTCAGGAATCTGTTAAACCCTCGCGAAAACCCATGAATCAGACGAAAAGCACCCAAGAGGGGAGCATCTGAAGACGACAACATTAAGTAATAAATAATAATTTAAAATTTTTGCAAAGAAAAATCTTATTTGCAATATTTTGAATGTTTTAATGGATTTAAAATAGAATTAAAATTTTAATTAATTTCAAAGATTCGGAAATTGTCAATTTAAATATTAAAATGCTGGATTATTGCAGTTAATTGTAAGTACCTTATGTAACCCAACATACTCCAACGTTTCTAAACGTAAAACAACTGGAACAATGCCGTTTAAAACTGGGTACAAATTTAAAACTTACCTATTTACGGATAAACAGGTGGATGATTAATTCTATATCGGGTAATATTTATCAATGTACTGATAGATTTTGGTAGTCATTATCATCATTTCCTTCACGGATTAGGTCCTTGACCTGTTCCGGCCCATCTCTTCCTTGGTCTTCCCACATCTCTGCGTCCTTGGGGTTGACCTGACTCAATTTATGATTGGGAGTTTTAACAAAATCAATTACGATGGGTAAAACCAGTGCAATGATGGCTACAACTTCTTCAGCTGCTATTATAGCACCCATGTAGAACACTAGGTTTGAAAAACTAAACTGAAACAATTGTGAAATTAGCATAATAACACGGAACAACGTTTCAACTCCAAATACCAAATTTTTTGAGTTATTGGATTAACTGAAATTTCAGATTTTACTCATTTAGTGCTAATTTCTCTTCTGATAAATATTCCATAGTTTTGCATTTTCGAAGCGAGTATGGGTTATTATTATAATCATTATTCTAACGAGTTGTGGCATTTATCGCCCACTGCCTTGAAGCTTAAGCTTATTGTGAGTTCTTCAATTTTTAGTCATATACATTGGTTTTGGTCTAAGCGTAGGTAAGCCTCAACCTGAGCCTTAAGCTAAGCATCAAGCTAAGCCACAATGCCCTTACATACCAAATTTTAGTCGAAGACTGTGTAAATGCAGTCATCAACGATTCGACATACCTTTTTAAAAATAAAACCGCCAATTGGCAAAATTTTAGGACAAACCTTGAGAAAAATCTTAAAATTTCAAAAATTCTCGATATTAATTTCGCGAATGTAATTTTCAACGACTTAGACTGCACGGTCGAAACTCTTACCGAGGACATACGCAAATCATGCTTCTCCTCGATGAAAATACGTGGAAACTCTAAACCGTACATCCCGTGGTGGTCTGAGGAGTTGGAAGATTTAAAAAAGAGGTGTATCAAGATCCATCACCGTATTCACTCCTGTCTTTGACAAGGCCTTGATATTTCATGGCTTTTAGAAGACCAAAAGGAGCTAAGGCAAGAATACAGTGACCTGATACGCAACACCTCTACCGCGAATTTTCGAAACTTTTGTAACGGGCAACACCAAGAAAGTGTGTGGTCATTGACTAACAGACTGATTAAGGACGCACCCGTTAAACGCCCTCCGTTTACACTAACGTGCGAAAACAGATTTACTGATACCAGCGACGAAACAGCCACAAAACTGCTTCGGCATTTCTACCCCGACGACGACGTCGATACGCGACTTAGACACAGAGAACTGCGACATATGTTTGATTCGCCCTACGAATGTGATACTATCGATGAAGAGGAATTCACAGAGGGAGAGGTATTGGAAGCTTTAAGTACAGTGAGTCCAAACAGGGCGCCAGGCATTGACAATCTCACTTCGGATATATGCATCGTGTTTGCGGAGGTCTACCCTGAATTCATAACTAAACTAATCAACTCCTGCCTGAAAATTAGCCATTTCCCGAAGTCGTGGAAGAGGGCCTTCGTCAAGATCATACCAAAGCCGAATAGGTCTGATCCGAACGACCTATCGGCTTTTAGACCGATCGGCCTTCTCCCGGTATTCGGGAAATTATTAGAAAAATTATTCACCAAAAGATTATATTACTTTGGTGTTCAACGTCAGGCATGGAGTTCTAAACAGTATGGATTCAGGGAACAGACATCTACGATCGACGCACTACACAATGCAATACAAAAGCGGCGTTTGACAACGCTTGGTAGCCAGCATTATTCAACAGACTGCGAAACATTGCGTGCCCGCCGAACATATATAACTTGTTAAAAAGTTATATCGCTGATCGGTCTGTTGAGCTGACCTACGCTGACGGAAAGTCGCGCAAGGGTATGACAAAAGGATGCATCCAAGGCTCTGTTTGCGGACCTACTTTTTGGAACATTATATTGGACGAACTTCTCGATGTAGGATTACCGGAAGGATGTCATCTGCAAGCATTCGCAGATGACGTCCTTCTAATCGTGAGTTCGTCCAATATAGTGCAGATGATCACAAATTATCACGAACAAATTCATTTCCAAATTATACACAACATTCTGCAAACACATAATCAGCACCCTCAAATCTTTCAACACCACCCCTTAGTCTACTTTCCAATGAAATTGATTATATCCAACTAATCAAAATTCAAATACCAATTCTTAAAAAAAAAAAAAATTCCATCATCAGTTTTATTATTTTCATTACTGTTTTGTGTTATGTTACTTTATGTTATTGTTGTTATTTATTATTTTATTATATTATTAATCCGTTCACTCACACTTCATTCAATCATTATATGTTCACCCCCGGTTCACCCCCATTCATTTTAATATCGTAATGTTTTTATTTGTTAATTAGTTTTATGTACTGTCAATTAGCAGTAAATATACTCCTCAATTGGGTGGTTTAACCCAGTGGAGACCCAGGAAAAAAAAGCCTCAAGCTAAGCGTTAAGCTACGCCTTAAACTAACCCTGAAGTTTAAGAGCTTTCTGGATAGAATAAATGTGGATCACGGTCCCACCAAAAAGTTCTGTATGAAGGGACTGACGTACTGTTCCCATTAGCGCTGGTGATCATCTCTTATAATAGTCCAACACTCGTCCAGCCGACCCCCCGTTTAGCATGAAAGTCGACTGGCCCGTCTTCAAAGAAGAAGTACTGGAAAATCTTGGACTGATTCCTATTTTGAACAACTCCGTTGACCTGGACCTGGATCACTCTTCAATTAGGGGTCACTCCATCTCAAATCGAATCATGAATTTACTTGACCCATGCCTAATTTGACAAAATTTGGTACACACCATCGTAGTAAGAAATAAAAAATACAAATTTAAGGATTTGTCCAAAAAGGCATTCGTTTCCACGTTTTGGTATTGATAAGTGTCGCTTTAGCTGACTTTATCATGGAAACGAATTAAGTTTACAAGAAAATCAAATAATGTATTTTTGGTTTAACTGCATTGTCATAGTATGTTAAACTTTTTATCAAAATTAGGGATGGTGTGGTAAACTGATATTCAGATAATAACCATTTATGATGAAAATCAATACAATTAATTGAAAATCGATTCCGACCTTTTTAAATAAATCTGTTCGCGCAACTTAGCTTTACTTTGAACTGTTATTGCTATGTGAATACGAATCTGACGAAAAATATGAGTAAATATTTTTTTGTAGAGAATTTAATTAGCTTTAATTTTATATTAAACTATTTTGTCATAAAGTTCAAAGAAACTTGAGAAATTGGCGAAAAACTGAATTTTGTCTGCTTCTGCCTGGGCGGAGGTAAATGTGCCACCAGTAATCCCAAGTAGCATTTTGATGCTGAAAACTAGCTAATAGTTGGCTATTAGCTATGGTTAATGGCTACATTAACTAATACAGCCAACTAAATAGTGTTTAAAAGTCGACTATATTGTGGCAAAACTGCTAAAATGGCCCACTTTTTCTTAGCAAATAGCTAGCTAAATAATGCGTCATTAGTTAGCAAAAAAGCTAGTGCAAAAATACAGCTAATAGTTGGCTAATAGCTGTGGTTGGTAGCTGCATCAGCTGTGGCAAGAAACTAAATAGTAGCTAAAATGTGACTATATTGTGGCAATATGGCTAAAGTGGCCCACTTTTTCTTAGCAAATAGCTAGCTAAATAACGCGTCATTAGTTAGCAAAAAAGCCAGCCATTAAGCAATTAAATGACTGGTTGATTTAAATATAAATTTTTTAATTACAAAATAAAAAAAATTTTCTTTGTAAATTTTACTCGATTTTTTATTAACTAGAACATTTATTATTACAACTTATTGTAATGGTTGTATTATAATATGCGCCTGCTGATAGCGATCCCTTATTATTATTAACTCAACCTCTCTCTGATGGATACCCCTGTAATATTAAATTATTTATTATTTAAATCTGTAAATATGAAATTATTAAATTCATTAAATAAATTTTTACTTACCGTCCTCCCCGACTGGGGTTTGAACCCGGGACCCTTGAAATACGACGCATCCACTCTCCTCATTGACCTAATGCGGCTGCATTCAAAATATAATTTACGTAAATAATAAAAAGTTTAATAAAGTGTATCGTGGTTATAATATAATTATAGTTAAATTGGTTGCAATAAGGTATGATCTACCGGTTACCCTGGTTTATTTGAACGATCCCGGAGTCGTTGCTTTATAAATTCTTTGCTTTATAATATGACATTTGACGTTCTTTGATTTGACGCACGCATATTATCAACTGTTTAAGGTTAGGTTATAATATTATTATTATAAATTAATACATAACAACGTTCGTTAACCTGAAGTAGAATATTTTGATGAAATGGACGATTTAGATGAATATTTTGAGCATTATGAAGAAGATCTAAATCCTCAACGAATTCCCAAACGGTACGTATTAATATAATTTTTATAATTATAATAACGATTCAGGTTGTACGATAACTTTGTCGAACGATTCAGGTTGTACTATCGAACAACCTACTATCGTTCGACTAAGTTATCGTACAACCTGAATCGTTTGACAAAGTTATCGTACAACCTGAATCGTTCGACAAAGTTATCATACAACCTGAATCGTTCGACAAAGTTATCGTACAACCTGAATCGTTCGACAAAGTTATCATACAACCTGAATCGTTCGACAAAGTTATCGTACTTTGTCGAACGATTAAGGTTGTACGATATCTTTGTCGAACAATTCAGGTTGTACGATAACTTTGTTGAACGATTCAGGTTGTACGATAACTTTGTCGAACGATTCAGGTTGTACTTTATAAGTAGCATTTATATGTATTTCCTGTTTTTATATTATTCATTTTATTTAAGGTGATTGCTGGTCCTTCGGGTGAAATATTAGACATTGTTGTTCGTCATCCAGGTTCTAACCATGACAGTGTAATTTTTGATAGAAGTCTTGCTCGGGTGAGATTGGAAAGTGGTCAAGTGAAGGGAATTTTATTGGGTGACAGTGCTTACCCATGCAGAACTTATCTGTTAACTCCAGTTTTGCGACCAGGTATATTTTTATACGATTAATTAGAATAAATTTTAACTAATACCTTTATTATAGAAAATGAACAGGAAAGACAATACAACGTTGCACATATAGCCACCCGAAATGTAGTAGAAAGAGTGTTTGGAATGTGGAAAAGAAAATTTCCTTTATCAAAAATATCTGTTTTTTTTTTAAATAAACATGTTTCATCAGAGGTCGCGATTATTTATCAAAAAAAGAAGAAGATCCATGGTAATAGAAGAATTAAATAGTATTACTCGAATCGAAGAGAATGAAATAGCATTCAATTTGGTAATTATATTATAGCTATCGTGTTTCAATTATACAATTTAATTTGTTATTTTAGACTTCAAATATTGCTACCGAGGAATCGGTAGTACTAAATGATCTTGTGGTTGTCAGTAATGGAGGCATTGAGAATGACATCAAAACGATTAAAAATGAAATCATAGCTATGAAGACTCAAAATCAAATTATAAATGTCAATATTATTGAATTGAAAACCATGATGAACCAACTCATTTCTGTCCTTGGTTCATCTAATACGGTTAATATGACAACGCCCACATTAGAAAAAAACCAATTTGGAGAAGATTTCAGTTTGCTTCAAAGTCGACTTCCAATTAATAATTTGGAAAAATTAGACAATTTGGAATCCGATTTGAACAACGATGAATTCAAGTTCATATTTGTAGAATTTCTGGCGCAGCTGTGTGGTAATACTGGCACGTTAAAAGGGAACAAAGTGTGTTACACCGTTTTCGACTGTATTTTTGATCGGAACTTAGTTACGACTATCAATTGGACTGGGAATACCCATGATAAAAATATCAAAAATATTGAATTTGGCTTGTATGTTAACATAATTAGGACTTTGCATCAAGTAATCCGATTAGCAAATTCCGAGTTTACGGTGAAGGACAACGAAGAATTTTTGAAGAAGCTATTTAGAAATAGTGCAAACCGGTAATTAAAGCATTTAAATTTTGTTTATCTAAATTTAATTTATTAATTTTTATTTTTTCAGTGCAATAGGTAACGTGAAGACAGCGGCATGATTATTATGTTTGTGAACGTAAAGTGTTAAAATATTTTGTATATTTAATTTTTATAAATAATAAACTAGTAAAATTACACATTTTTTTATTAAATTACAAATTGTAAAATTAATGGTAACTATTTGTTACACACAGATATCTCAATCCAATTTATTATTTTGTCAAAAAAAAACAATTGGATAGGTATGGGGTTTAAACCCAACAGTTTTGTGAACCAAAAGTTAAATCTGCCGCCTTCGACTGCTCGGCCTACTTTACTCGTAATAAAAATTTTACAAAAGTTATCATCAGATTGAAGATACGCTATAAATTACGCTCGTAATTTCATTCCCTAGGTATTTAAATGTCATTATCCCATTAATTTTCAAAGCTCTCTTCAAACAGCTTGCAACGTTACACCAAACGGTTTGCAGGAACGCTAGCAGAAACACATCCGTAGTTTTGATCGTAGATGTGAAAACGAGTAATATACTAAATTTAATAAATTGATTCTGTACATTAAAACGTGCATCATGGTTCGTTTACATAATATTAGAAGATAAAGTTGCTATAACTTAGCTATTTTTAAAAACTATATGAATAAAACAATTAGTCAAATCATATTAGCTGTTAGTTAAAAACCAACTATTATTAAGCACAATTAGCCAACTATTAGTTGTGTAGCTAAAAACCAACTATTATTAACCACAATTAGCCAACTATTAGTTGTGTAGCTAAAAACCAACTATTATTAACCACAATTAGCCAACTATTAGTTGTGTAGCTAAAAACCAACCATTATTAACCACAATTAGCCAACTATTAGTTGTGTAGCTAAAAACCAACTATTATTAACCACAATTAGCCAACTATTAGTTGTGTAGCAAAAAACCAACTATTATTAACCACAATTAGCCAACTATTAGTTGTGTAGCTAAAAACCAACTATTATTAACCACAATTAGCCAACTATTAGCTGTGTAGCTAAAAACCAACTATTATTAAGCACTATTAGCCAACTATTAGCTAGTCATAACCAATTGCTATTGAAATAGATGTATTAGCTTGCTAACAACTAGCTAATAGCCAGCTATTGAAATTCGTAGTTGCTATTTAGCTAAAAATGCTACTTGGGATGTTATTCTACCTGCTACGAATTTAGGATATTAAAAGTACACAGGTATTTGTGCCACCGGAGAAAACGGCATCTACCTGATGCATCTCCTACATGTAACATCGATTATTTTTTGATTTTACACGATTTTCTGGGGGTGAAACGTAATAGTTTACTGCCCCATACCGCAACTATACTTTTTAATGCTATTTCGAGGGTCTCTCACATCCCGGTTTCATTTATCCCGGTTTTCTTGATGTGTGGCGCCTTCTCGTATGTTTAGCCTAGTAACCAGAGTCAAAACCGCCCTGGAGGGGTGCAACGCGGAGCGCAGCGGCGTCCCGTAAGGGTAGGTTTTGACGATGGATTACCCTCCTTATCGAATGCACACCCCAAAATTCGAAGGCAAAAACAATTTAATTTTTTCACTGTTAGTGGCACAAATACCTGTGTTTATTTAAAGAATCCTTTTGGTCGGTGGCACATTTACCGGTACCCTTTTCTGGTCAGGTACATTTGGTGGCACATTTACCTACGCCCTTCTGCCTATACTTAATTAATTTTTAGTAACCGAACCCATGCTTATCCCATGATAAAATTTGGTACGCATGTCCAGCACATTTGTACAAAAAAACTGTAAAAAAATTAACCAAAAATAAGACCCCTTTAGAAATAGGAGTTGAAATAGGGTTAATATTAAAAAATTAATCCAGTTAGGGGTTAAAAATATTTAATGTGGTTGAATATTTAAATAGAATGTTCATTTACCTTTACAGAACATTTATTATTTTTAAATTTAGACCACTGTGGATGAAGTTACAGTCGTTTTTCTAAAAGTCTACACACCAACTTTTTGAAAGACCAAAACAAGGAAACGAATGCCTTTTTGGACAAATCCTTATAGTCCAGTCAAATTAGGTTTTCAGCTTGGAAAAATTCCCACCTAGCTGAATTTTGGTACACATCTTTATGACATCGTTGTAAACAATATGTAAAAAGTCGACCTCGATATCATGTATGCGTTAAAGGTTATTCGAGGTCAAAGGTCACGAAATTGGCCTTTTTTTAATACATATCTCGTTTTTTATTAGTCGTACAATAAAAAGTTTTAGATACAATTTGTAGAGGAGGTAATTATCTACAAAAATGGTCTTATGACATTTTCACGTTAAGTTGATAGTTTTTGCGTTATAAGGCCAACAAAATGGACACTTTTAATGAAATATGATTTTTCAAATTTTGATCGGATATTTTGTGAACGATATTAATTTGCAAATGCTGCCGTTATTTGTCGTTTTTCGTCCACCATCGTCATATACTAAATCAAAGACCGTCGGAAACCGCATCCGACTCTTCCATAAGTTTTACTAAATTATCGACGGTTCTCGCGCCGGAGGCGAATTAAGGCGAAAATTGTGCAAAAACTTTCAACGTCTCTGGAGCTCTTATTTACGAACCGATTCTTAATTTTTAAGATGCAACGGAAGCCCATCGCGAAGGTCTACCAGAGCCCTTATATAAGCTTCCTTCGTACTTTCAACACCAAAGGCGTGAAATCGAATTTAAATTTCAAAAATTTTTTCAGAAGGGGGGCCTTGGAAGATTTTCAAAAAAAAATTACTTTCGAAAAATTGGAAATTGGCGCCCGAAAATTTTTTATTGTACAACCAGTATAAAGCATTTGCAAATTAATATCGTTCACAAAATTTCCGATCAAAATTTGAAAAATCATATTTCATTAAAAGTGTCCATTTTGTTGGCCTTATAACGCAAAAACTATCAACTTAACGTGAAAATGTCATAAGACCATTTTTGTAGATAATTACCTCCTCTACAAATTGTATCTAAAACTTTTTATTGTACGACTAATAAAAAACGAGATATTAAAAAAAAGGCAAATTTCGTGACCCTTGACCTCGAATAACCTTTAACGCGTACATGATATCGAGGTCGACTTTTTACATATTGTTTACAACGATGTCATAAAGATGTGTACCAAAATTCAGCTAGGTGGGAATTTTTCCGAGCTGAACCCCTTTTTTCGTCTAATTTGACTGGACTATTACTACAACTCGTTAGAATAATGATAATAATAACCCATCATACTCGCCTCGAAAATACAAAATTATGGAAAATTTATCAGAAGATAAATTAGCACTAAAAGAGTAAAATGTGAAATTTCAGTTACTCCAAGAACAATTTGGTATTTGGAGTTTAAACGTTGTTCTGTGTTGTTATGCCAATTTCACAATTGTTTCAGTTTAGTTTTTCAAACCTAGTGTTCTACATGGGTGTTCCACAGGCCCATGAAATTTATAGCAGCTCAAGAAGTTTTAGCCATCATTGCACTGGTTTTACCCATCGTAATTGGTTTTGTTAAAATTCCCAATTATAAATTGCCAAGTTATACATATTAATATTACTACCAAAATCTATCAGCCCATTGATAAAATTAACCGATATAGAATTAATCATCCACCTGTTTATCCGTAAATAGGTAAGTTTTAAATTTGTATCCAGTTTTAAACGGCATTGACAGCACTTTTTCCAGTTGTTTTACGTTTAGAAACGTTGGGGTATGTTGGGTTACATAAGGTACTTACAATTAACTGCAATAATCCAGCATTTTAATATTTAAATTGACAATTTCCGAATCTTTGAAATTAATTAAAATTTTAATTCTATTTTAAATCCATTAAAACATTCAAAATATTGCAAATAAGATTTTTCTTTGCAAAAACTTTAAATTATTACTTAATGTTGTCGTCTTCAGATTGAGTGCTTTTCGTCTGATTCATGGGTTTTCGCGAGGGTTTAACAGATTCCTGAATGATTCACAAATTGGGTTTTACTGAAAGGCAGCAATCGATAAGTCATGATTTCCTAATTTCCTAATCCTCATTTCAGAAAAATTGAAATTTTGCTTCTTTTGCTCGTAAAAATCTAAAAAGTTCTGAAAAAGCAAACAAAAGCATTTTGAAATTTGAATTTTCGTCTATGTAATTAAGCTGAAAAATTTGTTTCAAAAAATTCAGGTAAACTGAAATTGGATAATTTTATTTCCTTCATGTGGGTTTTGATCCGTAACTCGCTTAATTTGATTGTCATGGAAAATTATCATTAGCATAAAATTGAAAACCACAAAATTTTCTATAAGCTGAGTTTTGCTATTATTTTCCTAATCCATATAAGGAAACCGCAAAATTGGTTCGAGTTTGCAAATAATTCTGAGCAAGCTGAAATTTTTGCAGGCATATGTATTTGGGTGTCCTAAAGAACCCCCCCCCCCCAAAATTCTTTAAAATCCCCTGTCGGCTTCTTTCCTGATTTGGAATTTTAGTCTCCGAAATCTCAGAAATTTAACTCGCTTATAATTTCAACTTTACCGAAAATGCTCATCAGATTAAAATTGAAGAGCATAAAATTCTCTACACAATAATGTATTTTTTTAATTTGTCTACGTCATGCTATTCCTGAAATAAAAATTTATTCAGAAAGCCGAAATGCGAAAAGCCGAAAACAGCTTTTAGGGTACTTTGGGGGGGGGGGGGTTAATTCGGATACTCAAATATCCATATCTGTCAAGTTTCCGGTTACCTAAATCTTTTTAAAGTTAAAAGTGTTAACCAGAAACCTCTATATTCAGACTAGTATAAAAATAACTTAATAAATAAACTTAAAAATTTTTGTATGCGCCTCGGTCGATTGTAGCCCTCGCCTTCGGCTCATGGCGCTTTCACGTCGAGGCTGATCACTTTACGCCCTTGGTAAATTAATAAAAAATTTCGGTATCCAAGAATTTCCAAGTATCAAGAATCCAACTTTAAACGACATTGATAGCACTTTTTCCAGTTTTTTACGTTTAGAAAAGTTGGTGTATGTTGGGGTACATAAGGTACTTACAATTGACTGTAATAATGCACGGTTTTAATATTTCAATTGACAGAATTTCTGAATCTCGGAAATTAATCAAAATTTTAATTTTATTTTAAATCCAATAAAACATTCAAAATATTGCAAATAAGATTTTTCTTTGTAAAAGTTTAATCAATGTCACGATTTCCTAATTTCCTAAATAATCCTCATTTCAGAAAAATATAAATTTTTCAAAGACATAAAGTAGCCGAAACGTCGACTTAGAAAAGCATTAAGTGTTTTATTTACTCCAATAGCCCGATATCCTTTTCTTTGATATAAATTTTGCTTCTTTTGCTCGTAAAAATCTAAAAAGTTCTGAAAAAGCAAACAAAAGAATTTTTAAATTTGAATTTTTGTCTATGTAATGAAGCTGAAAAATTGTTGCAAAAATTCAAGCAAACTGAAATTGGATCATTCTATTTCCTTCATGTGGGTTTTGGTCCGTAACTCAAAATTATCAAAAGGCCAAAATTTTCTATAAGCTGAGTTTTGCTTTTATTTTCCTAGTCCATATAAGGAAACCGAAAAAATGGTTCGAGTTTGTAAACAATTCTGAGCTTCCTGAAATTTTGCAGGCATGTGAATTTGAGTGTCCTAAAGATCCCCCCAAATTCTTTAAAATCCCCTGTCGGCTTCTTTTCTAAATTGGAATTTTAGTCTCCTAGCGTCAGGTTTTGCTAATAACTCGCTTATAATTTCTGCTTTACCAAAAATGCTCATCAGATTATAATTGAAGAGCATAAAATTCTCTATACAATAATGTTTTTTTTAATTTGTCTACGTCATGCTATTCCTGAAATAAAAATTTATTCAGAAAGCCGAAATACGTTTTATTTAAAAAAAAGGGTTTTGAATAATTCGTATTTCAAATGAAATGGTCTTACATGTCATCTATACCACCTGAAATATTAATTTTATAGAAAATTTTATATTCTTTAATTATGGTCTGATGAAAATTTTTTCTAAAAATGAAATTAAGCGAGTTGTAGGCGGAAAACTACGTTGAAAGAACTAAAATTACCAATTGAGGGTGGTTCTATTTTTAATCCATTAAAACATTCAAAATATTGCAAATAAGATTTTTCTTTGCAAAAATTTCAAATTATTACTAAATGGTATTGTCTTCAGATGCCCCCTCTTGAGTACTTTTTGACTGATTCATGGGTTTTCGCGAGGGCAACAGGTTTCTGAATGATTCACAAATTGGTTTTTAAAGGCAGAAATCTATGTCATGATTTCCTAATTTCCTAATCATCATTTCAGAAAAATATAATTTTTGCTTCTTTTGCTCGTAAAAATCTAAAAAGTTGTGATAAACCAAAAATGGAATTTTAAAATTAGAATTTTTGTCTATTAATGAAGCTGAAAAAATTGTTGCAAAAAATTCAGCTAAACTGAAATTGGATAATTTTATTTGCTTCATGTGGGTTTTTGTCCGTAACTCGCTTTATTTGATTGTTAGAGAAAATTATCATTAGCCTAAAATTGAAGAGCACAAAATTTTCTATAAGCTGAGTTTTGCTATTATTTTCCTAGTCCATATAAGGAAACCGAAAAAATGGTTCGAGTTTTCAAATAATTCTGAGCAAGCTGAAATTTTGCAGGCATGTATATTTGAGTGTCCTAAAGAACCCCCCCCCCCCCCAAATTCTTTAAAATCCCCTGTCGGCTTCTTTCCTGATTTGGAATTTTAGTCCCAGAAATCTCAGAAATTTAACTCGCTTATAATTTCAACTTTACCGAAAATGCTCATCAGATTATAATTGAAGAGCATAAAATTCTCTATACAATAATGATTTTTTTAATTTGTCTACGTCATGCTATTCCTGAAATAAAAATTTATTCAGAAAGCCGAAATACGTTTTATTTAAAAAAAGGGTTTTGAATAATTCATATTTCAAATAAAATGGTCTTCATGTCATCTATACCACCTGAAATATTAATTTTATAGATAATTTTATATTCTTTAATTATGGTCTGATGAAAATTTTTTCTAAAATTGAAATTAAGCGAGTTGTAGGCGAAAAACTACGTTGAAAGAACTGAAATTACCAATTGAAGGTGAGCCGACAACAGCTTTTAGGGTCCTTTAGGGGGGGGGGGGGTTTAATTCGGATACTCAAATATCCATATCTGACAAGTTTCCGGTTGCCTGAATCTTTTGCAAGTTCAAAGTGTTCCTTGTCTGGACTAATAGTCAAAAAACTAATAGTAAGCAGCATTTCAATAATTGTGTTTTGTTTTTGTGCATTCACACTTTCCTTTTGTTGACTTTTACCTATT
Organism: Podabrus alpinus; assembly: GCA_932274525.1. NCBI lineage: Eukaryota > Metazoa > Arthropoda > Insecta > Coleoptera > Cantharidae > Podabrus > Podabrus alpinus. The sequence goes on from OW026455.1 coordinate 9,843,088, forward strand.
TTTTAAAAAAATTTTATTTTCTGATATTTTTGCATCTTTCCAAACACATCCTAAGTTTTCATTTATTCAACATTCTATTCCTGATGTAGCTCTGTCAATTATTGGCACCCCCCTATATCAATATCATGTTATCCTCACAAATCCTTCATCTTTCTTTGTTTGATGATAAAATAGATGCGTTGAAGTTCATGAAGTGTAAAGACAAGATGATGTTCTTATAAGGATTTAGAGTCCGGGTTAGGTAGACATGGATGTTCGCCATCTTCAGGCTATCCTTTCCCGGAGTTTGCCTTCCATCCACTTGTGTATGGTACAAGTGGAAGACGTAGAATAGTGTTTGTTGTCCAAATTTTTATTGTTTTTAAAGTAAGAAGTAGCACAGTTTGTACATTTTAGTTTATCGGGTCGTAATTTAAAGAAACAGTCGGTTTCAGGGTGATCGTCAGCGCAATGGGAACAGTACGTCAGTCCCTCCGTACAGAACGTTTTGGTGTGGCCGAATCGCATATAGCCGAAGCATTGACGAATTTATTATTCGTCAATGTTTAGTCCACATTTATTCTAGCCGGAGAGCCCTTAAGTTTCAGCCTTAGCTTATGGCTTAGCTTGAGGCTTAGCTCGAGACTTAGCTTGAGGCTTAGCTTAAAGCTAGGCTTGAGACTTAGCTTAAAGATTGGCTTGCGGCTTAGCTTAAAGCTTAGCTTGATGCTTAGTTGAGGATTAGCTCGAGGCTTAGCTTAAAGCTTGGCTTGAGGCTTGGCTTAAGGCTTAGCTTGAGGCTAGGCTTAAAGCTTAGCTTGATGCTTAGCTTGAGGCTCAGGTTGAGGCTTACCTTAGCTTAGACCAAATCCAATGTATATGACTAAAAATTGAGGTATTATGAAAGAAATAACGGGGTGCGGTCTATGCATTAGAATGCTAATAATTTCATGCGTCAACATGATGCAATTATGAACGATATTTCGATGATGTATGTGATATTAATTAATATTAAAACATCTCCGAATTGCTAGTTGCCCAAAGAATATGCATCCAGTTGACATGCCATCATTACCATTCATGTGTTGTATTGTGATGTAAACATGTTTGATGATATAATAGATGCGTTTAAGTTCATGAAGTGGAAAGACCAGATGATGCTCGTATAAGGCTATTCCATAGGCTATTCTTTCCCGGAGTTTGCCTTCCATCATCCTGTGGATGATACAAGTGGAAGAGATGGAATAATGTTTGGTGTCCAAATTTGTATTGCTTTTAAAGTTAGAAGTAGTACAGTTTTATTGTGACCTTCGTTCCGTGTTTCACTCCAACAGCCCCGTCCGTCAACAAAGTCGAGTATGCAACCAAAGGGCGCCTTTTTTTTAGCTTGAGCGCGAGGTGAGAATCCTGAAAAAGACCCCTCACTAATCGAGTGAGGGAGTGTGGGGTTACACCCACTAAACCCACCCCCGCTTGGCTTCTCGGAGTCCTGGATTCGTTTATCTGCATTCCTTCAGTATTCTCTGAGGGTGGCAAACTACCGAGGTAATCTGCCATGAAAGATCATCTCGAAATGAAGTGTATTTCACTTCTCGTGGTTCGGAGACCATGTTAAACAAGTGGATGCTCTATGTATGTGAAAACACGTTGAACGCATATCGCATGCATAGAATTAGATTGATCACGACGCTTCTGTGGAGAGGCATGTCGAATGAGGAGAAGAGCCCCCTCTATCCTGTGTATTAATTTGTGTATGCTTAATTCACACGACTTTCCTAATTGGTACGTATAATGGTGTCATAGCTGGCCATAGCTTTGGCAGTTAAGTGCGTCTACTGCTAATGCGAAACGCTCGGATCGAATCCGGGCAGGGTAAGAACTTTATTCTGGCCGTATCTCCTCGGAAGGCAATGGCAAACCACCGAGGTAATTTGCCAAGAGCGCCCATCTCAACATGAAGTGTATTACACTTCCCGTGGTTCGGAGCCCACGTTAAACAAGTAGGTCCTCTATGTATGTGAAAACACTTAGAACGCACATCACATGCATAGAAAGAGATGGGTCACGACGTTCGGAAACGAACAATACGACTAAGAAGAAGAATGGTGTCAATGTAGAAGCGGGTTAGCCAATACATCGTCATGATATGCCTATCTATCAGTTTCTCTAACGTCTTCAGGAGAAATGACATTAAAGTGATTGGTCGAAAGGACTTTGCTTAGGCACAGAAGGCACGCCCTGGGTTGGGTATAAATACACCACTTTAACCTTTCGCCAACTATGTAGAATATGGTTCAGAGCTAAGCTATCTTTGCATATGGCGCATAAGGGGGTGACCAGATCCTTCGGCCCCTTCTGCAGTAGGTCGGGAAAAATACCGTCCACTCCATGGGGCTTATATGGTTTTAAAGATCTTATCGCCCATGTAAGTCTCGTTTTGTTAATAATTTTATTTGCTACTTTCCAATGATCCCTACCAACCCGACGGATCGCTGTATCCAGGATTTCGAGCTAAGTATGGTTGTTTCCTCCACAGTGGAGGAAAATCCAATATTTTCCAATATTCCCACTTTTCCGTGGTTTATTTTGAGGAGAGCTTGCTAGAGACTAGCACATTCTGGAGTACTTTCGACCTCCCCACAGTACTTCCTCCAGGAGTCTTCCTTTGCCTTACATAATGACATACGTGTATTTCAACCGGGAGCTTTTGAAGGCTTCCCAGTCTCCAGTTTTTTCTGCTATATTAAAAAGTCTGCATGCGTTGGCCCCGAGAGCTTCAAGCCCACGATTCCATTACGTGGATTCGCGTTTTGCTTTTCTCTCCTCCCTCTGTCTCTCTCAGTGGGCAGCTTTCTTCATATGCTTTCATGATAGTTGATTTAATGATATCATTCATCAACTCCAGCAGGCCTCGACGAACATTCCTCCAACCCTTGTTTCAGACAGACCCTCCCTAAAGAGTGCCCAGTCACATGTTCTTTGATACTTGTACATCGTTCCAAACAAGGTTGCAAACACCTGGGGGGGGGGGTTAATAAAAATAGGTTATTAAAAACCAATTATAGGTTCTCTTCCAATTAAAAAATGCTGGCAATTGATGTTATATATCCCAATACAATAAAATTTTACAACTAAAAATAATGTTTGATGTTTTGACGTTCAATTTTAAATTTTCTTTATCAACACGAAATTTTATTTTATTTTAAATTTAAAATTTAGATAAGCAGGCACATGGCTTTTATTTTCTGTAGTGTGCTGTTGTGCTAAAGTCAAGTATGGTTTGGAAAATTTTATTTTGTGTTTTTCTGGTAAATATTTTTTCTGATTTTAATGAAATAATTATGAATAATGTTTTAGTTATTTAATATTTGTCATTCCCTAAGTAATGTTAGTGAAGAAAAATTGCAAGAATATCTACGTAAACGTAGAGAAGATACAAGTGCAGTATTATTATCGCAATTAAATGAAATTTCTCAAGGTAACGAAATCAAAAATTTTGAAAACATAAATTTATATGAAACTTTTTAGATGACTCACAAATTTATGTACAATTTTTGGGGAACGCATCATTTACGTTAACCCATTTTCTTGCAAAATTTGAATCTTTTATGTTATTTAATAAAATTTACGTATTTATGGATCGCACTTTATATTCACTGGAGCTGTCTGTCGTTTCGTATACAGTTAGAAAAATTTTCGATATTAATTCGGAGGAAGATATTGTTTTTGTTAAGGTAACTAATCATTGAGAACATATAATTTGGTTTAATGGTAGGCAGTTAAACTCCTAATCCCAAATTACTTGTACCGTGGTTCGGAATCCACGTTAAGCAGTAGGTCCTATTTGTGGGCACTTGCCTCAAAAATAAACAAAACTATAACAAGATTCGCTTGTTCAAAATTAAACCGATTGCTATTATGACTTAATTTTCTAGAACATAGAATTTGGTAACAATGGAATCGTTTTTACTGCTTTATCGAATGGGTCTTCTATTGTGTACTTCTACTCAAACGTCAATAACAAATGGTCTCCCATCCAGTTTATGGAGAATACCGATAAAATTTCAGATGCACTGTTTCTTCAAAATCGAGACAATTTATATCTAATTGTTGCTTCCAATAATGGAAACTCGTTGACAAAATCTCTGTAAATTATTCCAAAATTGTATTCAATTAAATTACCTACTTCAAACTTTTTAGGATTTACAAATGGGTTGGTTCATATTTTGATCAAATTAATAAAGTTATTAGGAAAAACGTTGTTCGAGTGTTGGCCTTCGCTGAAGAAGAGAGAAATTTTGTAGTTTATTTAGAACGTCCAAAAAGTTATGAGGTAGCTCACCAAAATTTTACAGAATATTTTATAAATATTATGTTTTAGAGTAATTTGGTAGTGTATAAATTTGAAGAAAACAACGTCTTAGAAAAACTGCAAGTCATAAAAAATTCGTCTGCTAACAGTTTGGCGTTGTACAATTATCAGGATAAAGCATATCTTGCAGTCTTTGAAGAAACCAAATCCAGCATTTTGTATCAATGGATCGGTAAATATGTTTTGGTTAACTTTTTTCAATTTAATATTGAGAAATTTTAGGATACGAATTTATATACTGGATGTCTTTTGAAAGATACCCAAATATCTCTAACCTCGTCACTACTCACATCCAAAGTTATCCCATTGTTTTTGGAATACAAAATGTAAGTTGGTAATCTCGTTGGGTATGTGGATCAAAATTTCACGTTTCAGGAAGAAGTAATTTCATTTATTCATTCGGAAAGCAATTTGGAAGAGAGTTCTCGTTTTCAGTTGGAACACAATTACGACAAAATTCTGGACGTGGAAGTAGTTCTAGATAACAATGAGTATACGCTGTTCTTTTTCCTAGCAACAAAATCTACAATTGATTATATAGCAATCAATTTTGTCATCTCATCAAAAAAGCTGGGTAAGAAGGAAGCGAAAGAAGATACCTACGTAAAATGTATACTTTTGATTTTGATATCTTCCATTTGCAGAAACGGAAAACCGCCAAACCAACGCATTAGAAATTTGTTTAAGCAATTTGGATCAAGATGTTTACAAGAACGCCGTTAAATTAAACGCCGCCATAGACTATGTAAAAAGAAAAATGAATGCCACACGTCTTCTTGACGACGACCCTATCCTCCAGAAATTCCCATCGCATCTAATTGAAAATTTAGAATTAGCAGAAGACTTCAAAAATGATGTAAGAAAATTTCAACATTTTTTCAATTTCCTTCATTGAATAATTTTAGATGGCAAATCTAAGAAATGATGTAAATAAATTGAAAAAGAGGCTTCAACAAGTTATACCACAGGTAGACACGCTATTCCAAGATGGAGATACGGTAAGGTTGGGCAGAAAACATCACACTTCACACTTCCCTTTTTTTGTTTGACTCACTCCAAATTTTTTTGGTGCAGATTCTTGGTTCTCATCGGCATATTTAATTTGTTTAAATTTTCTAGCTAAATGGAAACTTGGTGGTTGAAAACGAGTTCAGTGGACTGGAATTACAAACAAAAAATCTTAGAGTTAAGTATTTGAACAATGTTCAATGGAGACCGGATTCTTGGTTGTCATATACAAAACCTCAAAATATAAGTGGACCAACATTCATACAAGAATTAAATTCCAATCATGTAGTTGTACAAAATGAGAGTTTTTATTATGGTATGGTTTCGCTTCCCAAATGGAAGTTACTGAAAAATTTGTAAAACTAAAATATATCTCTTTTAGATATTCTTTTTAAAAATATAAAATTTGAAAATATTCATGAATTGGATTCTTTAACAGCTGGTAGTATTTATGCAGACAAAATAAACAATATTCCGATGAAAGACTTGTATTCACGTAAAAATCCGGTAAAAATTAATGGTACGAAGAGTTTTCAGCGTTTGGCTGTAGAAAAATTAGAAACTCTCCAATTCAACGATGTAATAAAATTTAAATATTTACATATATAAATTTAATCTGGTATTTTTAGAAAAACGAAGCAGAAACGGTCGAATTTCTTTCTCAATTGAAGAAAAGAAATTTTGAAATAAAGTCGGATATAGTGATTAAAGATTTATATCTTGATACCATCAATGATGTTAACTGGAAGAATTTTACAGATTCTGTTTTTCGTATAGGAAAGTCACAGCATATTAAAGGTACATAGCACTGTTTCAAATTGAACAAATTATACCAAATCTTTTTTGCAGGAAGTTTACGTGCGCCAGAAATTGACACAACTGATCTTTATGTCGATTCCATTTCCAATATAAATTCATCCATGCTTTTTACTCTCACAACAGATCAACGAGTTTCATCGAATATTAGTTTTTCAAGTTTTAGTGTCCAAAAGTTTGATTGTCCAACAATCAATAATTTGGATTTTTCAAATCAAGTAATTTGGAAAAACAATTCTTTCATCAAAGGTCCTGTTAGTTTTGACCAATTGATTGTTAAGGGAGTTTTGAAAGGCACAAATGGAAGTAAATTGACTGTTGATCAAAAAGATGTCAGCGAGTTAAGCGATATGGAACAACTTCAGGTTTACGATAATGTTAGAATTATTGGGAATTTGTACCTAACAGATTTGGAAATACCAAATTCAACCAACTTAGTCGTTAATAAGCAAATCTTTAAGCAAGCTAACTTTGAGACTTATTGGCTCAAAAGCAAAAATCAGGTAATATTATTTTTACCTAAGAGTTTTACTGTGCCATTTTTATTTTAATGATTGGATCTTTTTACCACTTCTAGGTAATATCGAATCACATTGAAGCTGTGAAAGGAATTAGCGCTCCTTACTTGAAAACAAATTTATTGAACAATCTGCAAGTTGGTCGATATATGCGAAATAATTTGGAAAATAAACTATCTACAAATTTGCTATTCGAAAATATTACCGTAACAGGGAATATTATCTTAAATTCTTCCAACATCCATTTTCCCGATTTGAAAAAAATTTACTCGGGAGCTGTCAAAAAAGACGGAAGGTAAGAAATTTTATTATAATAATAATGCACTCATTTCATGTGAAACATGGCAACCTCTTATGAGGTGTTTATAATCCGTTTTAAGCGGTGGATTACTCCGCATCCCACTTCTAAATTCACAAAATTTACAAACTAGTGTGTGATTTAGTCTCTAACACTATGCTTTTCCATATCGTCCTGTCACTACACTTCTCCTTCCATTTTCTCACCCCCATCTTCTCCAAATCCTCAGTCACGCCATCCATCCATCTCATTCTGGGTCTACCCCTTTCTCTCTCTTCACTTGGTCTCCATCTCACTACACTTTTTATAGTGCTGGTGTTGTCTCTTCTTTCTAGGTGTCCTAACCATCTCAACCTCTGGGATTTGATCAACTTCACAATATCTTCTCCATTGATTTTTTCCATTATTTCGCTGTTTGTTTTTCTTCTATATACGTTTTGTGCGATCATTTCAGGTCCCATTATTTTTCTTAGTACTTTTCTTTCGAATACTCTAAGCTGATTCTCTTCTCTCTTTGTCATACACAACACCTCAGCCGCATATATCACCGTTGGTCTTATCAGGGTTTTGTATACTTTCAACTTTGTACTCATACCTATTTTCTTGTTTCTTAGGAGTTTCTTATTTGCGTAATAAGACTTGTATCCATTTTGTATTTTTTCTTTAATCTCTTCGCTTCTGACACCAGTTCCACTTATTTGTACTCCAAGGTATTTGAAAACCCTTACCTCTTCAAAGCATAGGTCATCGATTTTTAGATGCTTCTCCGTTCCATCTGTTTTTCTTCCACACTTCATGTATTTCGTCTTGTCTACATTTATTTTCAACCCGATCTCACCAATATCATGATTCATTTTTCTAAACATTTCTTCCAACTTTTTTCTTGATCTTGCCATAATCACATCATCAGCATACGCCACCAGTTGGCCCTCTTTAGTAGCCAAAATTCCCTCGCATTTCATTTCTTTCACTACTCGGTCGATCATGATGTTAAACGATGTTGCCGATAGTGCATCGCCCTGTCTAACCCCTGTTGTTATATCGAAGCATTGCGTCTCCCCATTTCTGCTCAGGACCGTGGCTCTGGTTCCTTTCAATGTTGCTTGTACCAATCTTATTAATTTTCTGGGTATTTTTAGTTCGTCCATTATTTCATATAGTTTCATCCTGTTTACTGTATCGAAAGCCTGTTTCAGGTCCACAAAGAGAAGATGTAATCCGATGTTATGTTCATGACATTTTTCTTTCAGTTGTTTTATTATATGGATGGCATCAACTGTCGATCTTCCTTGTCTGAATCCGTATTGGTACTCTCCTATTATCTTTTCGGTGTAGATCTTTAATCTTTTTAGTATTATTGTAGACAGTATCTTGTAAACAGTTGGTAGCAACATTATTCCCCTGTAGTTCCTACAATCTTCTATGTCACCCTTCTTGAATATTGGGACTATTCTACCTATTCTCCATTCCTCTGGCATTTCTTCCAATCTCCATATTTTTACAATCAGTTCGCATACTCTATCTTTCAGTTGTTCTCCTCCATTTTTCCACAATTCGCCGCACAGTTCATCTCGTCCAGGTGCTTTTCCACTCTTGATTGCTGCTATTGTTGTCATTAGCTCTTCACGGGATGGTTCTTGTATTATTTCTTCTCCCTTGCCCTCTTCAGGAAATACACTCCCATATTGTCTCTCATCAGTGTCCCCGTTTAGTAGGCAACGAAAATGATTTCTCCATACCTCTTGCACTTTTTCTGCATCCTCTGCTACCTCCCCATCTGCACCTTTTATTGCTCTCATCTTGACTGGTTTTTTGTATTCTTTGATGCTCATGTAAAATTTCTTTGTATTGTTCATTCTTTTACTAATCTCTATCTCGTCTAATCTTTCATTCAGCCACGCGCTTTTCTTTTTCATAAACAGGTTTCTCGCTAATTTTTTCTTATCCTTGTATATCTGAAGGTCTTCATCTTTTCCTGTTTTTAGCCATTTCTCTCTTGTCTTCCTTTTTTGTTCTGTGCTCCTCTCACATTCTTCATCATACCACATCTTGTTCTTTTTCTTTTCTCTGTATCCTATGACTTTCTTCGCGCATAATTCAACTGTGGTCCTTATATTTTTCCATTCTTCATTAACATCTTCCTCTTTCATCGTGTTACGTATTTTGTTGTCTGTTTCTTCCATATATCTTTCTCTTACTTGCGTATTATCTAGCCTCTCTGTCGCCCATCTCTTCATCTTGTGTTTCTTTACTTCGTTTGTTATTGACTCCTTCCTTGTTTCAGCCATCACCAGAAGATGGTCCGTGTCTGCATTCGCCCCCCTACATGATCTGTTCGTTTCGATATTTCGTTTCGATATTAGAACGTGATCAATTTGATTTCCAAGCTCGCATGCCATACCCGGTCTCATCCATGTTACTTTATGCAGCGTTTTGTGCTGAAACTTTGTGCTGCTCACCGCTAGGTTTGCTGCCGCTGCCAGGTTGCACATCCTACCTCCATTGTCATTTGTCTCTTCATGTATAGTGTGTTTCCCACATACATCTCTTAAGTAGTCTTCTCTTCCAACTTGAGCATTGAAATCCCCTATCACCATAATCTTGTCGTATGTAGGTATCATTTCTATTAATTCCTCCACGGACTCATAAAACATATCTTTTTCATTTTCCTCCTTTTCTTCAGTTGGTGCGTATACGTTTATAATCGATAGGTTTGATGGTTTCGATTTTATTCTCAGGTATGCAAGTCTTCCGCTTATCGGCCTGAACTGCAGTATACTCGCCTCCTTCTCTCTCTTGACAAAGAAACCCACACCATTCTTGCCCTGTTTTTCTTCTCCAGAGTATAGAAATATGTAATCCTTTATATTTACTTCTCCATGTTTTCCCATCTTGTCTCTTGAATTGCTGCTATACTAACGTTATATCTTTTTAATTCTGTTGCCACTTCAATACAATTTGCAGGTTGTAATATCGTTCTCACATTCCATGTGGCTATTCTTTGTCTTTCTCCATTCCGCTTCCTTTTCTTTTTTCTTCCCATTCTTCGCTTATTATTTTCACTCCGTCTCTCCTGCTTCTCATTTTCCTTTTTTCTTGGCGTTGGTGTCTTCTTTTTCCCAGCCATTTCTTTAGGGGCATCTGTCTGGGAGGATTCAAATGCCACTTCCTCTTTCTTTTTTAGTTTTTTGACGTTTTATCCATGTGGTTCTTCAACTTCAGTTTACTCTCCTGTTTATCCCACATGTACACCTTTTCCTGTTTATACATCTTCTGATATCCAACCTTAACTTTGCATCCATTTCTTATTTCTTCTTTAGCAACAGCCCATATTTTATTTTGTATTTCCTTCTCTTGGTTGGTCAGGTCGCTCTCTATGTACGTTGCTGTACCCCTAAGTTTATTTTTATTTTCCATTATTGCTGCCTTCTGCCTAATGTCTTTTAGTTTTGCTACGACAACCTGTTTTCCCTCTACCTTCCCAATCTTGAATGTATCCATAACCTCCACCTGGACATGCATTTCCTGGTTTAAAAATTCTTCGACTCTTTCTCGTGTTATATTTCCTGTTATTGGTATGTTCTTTATTATTATGTTTGTCGCCTTTTTATCTTTTTCATACTTTTCCAGTTGAAATTCTAGCTTTGCAATTCTCTCCTCTTGTTCACTTGACTTTTCCTCCATCTTCACAATCACCTTCGTCATTGCATTCATCTCCCCGCTCCAACGCTTATCAATTTCATTCAATTTTTCCTCTATTTTCTTCATTTCCTCTTTGCTCCCCTGAAAACCATCATTTACCACACCCGTCAGCATAGCCATCATATTTTTCAGTTCTTCCATGTTTTCCTCTTGCTTTGTTTCATTGGTTGGTGACTTTATCGTTTTTGTACTTTTTCTAAATATCTCCTCCGTTTCACTTTCGTTTTCACTGCTACCTATCTTTTCTTTCTTTAGTTTGCTAAACTCTCTTACGGATGGATGACTATTCGTTCTTTTTCTATTGTTCGGGTTATCGTTCATTTGCTCTGCTTTTCTTACACTTAGGCAACCAATCTTACTTGTGTTAGTATTTTTTCACTTTCAATTACGTGTTCTTCTCCTTTGTGGGTTTCTAGATATCTCAGCGACAATGCAGAGACCCGAGTCAACCCCTAGGAAGTCTCCGCACTACTCTTTTATCGTATTATGAACCACCTTCAACCCTAACCTTTAAATACCTTTCTTTGTTTATTTCCTCTATTGTATTTCTTGTTGTATCTATTGTCTTTCCAACACATCCACAGCTTCTTTGATACCTCGTATCTTGTTCTTCGTGTTGCAATATTTTAAAAACTCTCCAATAATCTCAATAATCAAAAATCAAACAGCTCCTTATTCGTAAACACCAGACAGGACCGGACTTCAGCTACAGAAATTTTATTACCTTTGTGGAAATAACTCGGGAATTTATTTTTGCATTGGAAAAAAGGCTCCCAAGGTTTGCCATGATCTTGCTTAGCATTGCGAAACACCAGGGTCGCAGGCATCCTCACCTTCTTAGGATGTTTGGCCTAAGGTTCCAACATCAGGCTCCACATGACCTAAGGGGAAAATTATTTTAAAAAGTCCCAGAAATCATAAAGTTGTGGAATAATCGTTTGGGATTCTTTCGAGCGCGGTATCTCGAAAACAAACTATTTTTTCCCTGTAATAACCGGACCATATAGGGTCAGTTGTATAAAGAAGAAAATCCTTAATTCAATGATTTCGGGTCAAACTCAAGGATCGTCTTTTTTATACAAATGGCCCTGGTAAAACGAATCCGATTATAAAATTTTTATTTTAAGTTTCAACATTACTGGTCATAAAACATTGATAGGGGATATCAGCGTTGGAAATTTAGTAACAAATTATTTAGACAGTACAAAAGTCTCAGAAGCTTTTAGCATAAACAACCTTGATAAAATTTCAGGTAAGTTGCTAAAATCAGCTTACAATTTTTTTTCACTTCTTAAATTTTAGGACTCAAGGAGTTCGAAAATTTAATAATTAAAGGGGACGTTACTTCTGATAAACTGATTGCAAATTCCATTAATGAAGTTGAGTTGAAAACTTTAGATGATCGAGTTTTGTTTAAAAATAGGCCTGAAATTATTGAAGAAATGAGAGCAAACGATGTTTCAGGTAAGTAAATGAATTAAATTTTTAATTTCTGTTCAAATTTTTTTTCAGCACAATTTGTCAATGTTTCGCGTATAAATGATATGGATTACGCTGAATATAACAGATATAAGGACCTTATACACGACTTCAAAGTATTAAATGACGTTCGAGTTTTTGGAGATGTTTATATTGAGAGTGCCCAAGACGTTTCCTCTATTAACAACTTTACCTTTAACGAATTATTAGGTGACAAGGTAACAAAAAATATTTTTCTTAGTCTTGCTAAACGAATTTCAACTTTCCCGTCTTTAATAATTGCCTCTCGGACCAGAGGGTGAACCTCCAGGATCCATTTGTTGTGTGACTTCTCTTTAGTATGGATGGGATTTATATTCTTGAGCCAAAATTTCCCGGTCATTTTGACTACCTCGGGGAAGTTCCTCTCTGTTTCAAGGACCATTTGTTCCTTGGAAACAGATTTTTCCACCATGTTGAGGGCCAGGTGCTGAAGGGCCAGGTTGCCTACTAAATTCCCTACGGATTGTTGAAAGGATTAATTCCTAATGCCGAAAACCTGATGCTGGTTAGCGTGGTTTTAGTTTCCTCCGCGGTTTTGATTTTACTACCCTCTCCAGGGTATACTATAATCTTATGTTTCTTCGGTGGAGGAGTGCGATGTGGGTTGAGGGTGCAGCCTTCTTGGCCGTTTCTAAATAATCCCTGTGGGGATTTTGGGTTTTGAGTTCTTCCTGAGGGGAGGAATCCGGTACGCGTGGGACCCGGGCTTGGAGGAGGGTCCGGGGTTTAGGGAGGGGGGCAAGTGCTATGCTTTTTTGGACGGGAGAGGTGAGGCTGAAGGCTCTCCCGTTCCACGTCCATTTGGACTAATTTAGACGAATTTCAACATGCCAAAAGTTTTGCCCTGTTTTGCCCATATATTTACGATGATTATGAATATTATAAATGTTGCAGATCTCAAATCGTACTAAAAACGTTCAATTTAATGACACTGTTCGGTTCCTTGAAAACGTATTTGCTGAAAAAGTTGAAGTTGATGTTATCAACAATATCAATATAACCAAGTTACTCAGTCGATTACTTTACCGAAATGGAAATCAAAACATAACAGCCGAATATGAGTTTGACAAGATTACAGCTCGTGAGATGATTTCTATCGCCAAATATATAAAATTAAAGTTAATTTTTCAGCCGATATCCAAGTTCCAAAAATTAATGAAATCCACACCGCCAATATTATAGATACAAATGCAAAGGAACCTCAAACTTTAACAGTAAAGAGCAAGGGATTGCAGTTAACTTCGCCAACATTTTTAAAATCGCTCAGTTCTGAAAAGTTGTTGTGCGACATTCAAGAAGCTATTAATTATTTACAAAACTTCCCTACGCTTTTTTGGGAAAAAGTGTTCGTAATGAAGAATGTGGAGTTATGGGATGAGAGTGGGGATTTATACAGGATATTACATAAGTCGTTTAAACCATTTTTGAACAATAATATTATCACCGCACCCGTGAGGCTTATAAAATTTTCATTTTCTGGATTTATATACATTGTTGATATTTTCAGGTAATTTTCGAGCATAGCATTTTGGCAAAGTCGTTAAATTTAGAATGGGTAAATGGATTAAATTTTAATGATTTAATAAACGATGCCGTTTTGAATTATGGAGATGAACAGGTTTGGTTATAATTTAAAATAATAAAATTAAAACAGTTAATCCAATATTTTTCCCAGATTGTCACTGGACGTAAAGTTTTCAATTCCTTGGTTTTATCTAAAGGTGTTGCTTATAAAAACACAGATATTCCAATAATTAATGACGTAGACATCAAACTTCTCAACCGCAGTATTATATTAAAAGATAACTTGAATGGATCTGTTATCAACGGATCAAAAACATTTTTTTACGGATTGGAAGCAGATCAATTAATTGTAAGTTATTTTTGCAATTTGGACAAATAAAAAACTTTGGATTTTTAGAGTTCACAAATGTCAGATATAAATGACAATGTAGTCAGTTTGACAAATTTATCCACCATACCTTCTGTGTATTTCGAAACTTTGGAAGTAGACAACAACTTATCATTTGAATTAATCAACGCTGTTAATATATCAGATATTTTGAAAAGGCGAATTCTTCGTAACAGTGCTGTGGAGCAGATCGCTACGGGGACATATTATTTCGATAACGTTGAGCTTGTTGGTCAGAACTATTTTTCCCAATTTGGCCTTTCTTTTAATTTTTTCTTCTTCATTTAGGGAATTCGCATTTTAATAAGATAAATGATTTGCAAATTGATGACATCGTTTTTGATGTTGATAAACAACTCATTAACGGAGCAAAATTTTTTGACCAAGATGTTATAGTACACCAAAATGTATCTTTGGACCTTATAAATGGGATGGATATTACCAATGCATACAAAACCTCAATTATGCGCGATGAAACGGTTAATACCACTGGAAACATTGTAAGTTTGTGCCAAAACTTTTGATCAAAATAATCAAACAAATATTTTTAGAAATTTAACAACAACACGTCGATCAGTAAAAAAATATTAACAGATAATATAAATGGAATCCCTCTTAATGATCTTATAGATCTAACGAAATCGAATTATCCTATAGGTAACGAAAAAATTGTACCAGAAGCTTTGATCAAAAATATTTCTTCCCTCACCAAATACAATTTTGCAATATCAGATGGTAAGATTACATAAACTATTTCTACCATCAACAGTATTACAGCTTTTTCTTTTTTTTTTCTAGAAATACCAAGCACCTTTTTGTATTTAGAACATTCCAAAGATGTTCAAATTTTTTTGCGCAATGTCACAAGTGCCAAAATTGGTGAGATTAATGGAAGCATTCTTTTGAACATACTTCATCAAAAATTAGGATCTCTATGTGGTTTTACTGATGATTGCTTATGCATTTCTCAAGAGGATATTCAAATATCAAAAGAATTGTCGATAAACACAATCACCGAGTTAAACAATCAAGTAATTTACAGTTACAACGATGATAAAATGAGTATACAAATTTTCAGTTATTGCATGGGGGATGCCAAATTTTGTTAGTAAGTAGTTTATAAAAATAATTTTCCAATTACACGATTTTTTCCGCTTTTTCTCATATTATGCAATGCTGTCGCGTAAGAGTGGATTAACAATATTTAATTATTATTTTTGATGACATCCTCTGCTTTAATTTCTTGGATTTACTTTAAATAAAAACGTGTCACCGCAAATGTTGAACTTTAGGTACGCCTATGTGTAATGTTTACATTCGCAGTACTTTCAACTCTGCTTTCTTGCGGTGTGTTTATTTCTCACGGATTGTAATCGGCGGCTTACTTTAATCGAATTTGATAATAATTTTCATGCAACCGTGACTAATTCATAAACATTTTCCAAACAGTACGCTATCACTGTGAGAACGTGAAAATTAAATGTTGAAAAATTACTAATTGTTTTTGCAAATCCAAATAAAATTAAATAGACGTTATTTTTTACATAGATAATACATTAACAGATTTAGTAATAACTACGAGAGCTCAAGTATTCGTTAACCCACTTTTGCCAAAAATATTATTTTTTTAAGTCGATCAATTATGGCCTCTTCAATATTTTTGATATCTTTCACCGTTTTTGATTTTTCGAGTTATTAAAGAAAACGTGGGTTAAGTTATACTCGAGCTCTCGTGCGCTTATAAGATTATTTAGCATAGGCGCGAGTACATATAAAAAAATTCTTAGAAGCCGCTGATTTATGTTTTTAAATTACTTCCGAGTTTTAGGAAAGCAATTGAAAAATTAAAATTTAGGTTTCTTGAATCCGGCTAAAAACAAAACTGTCCAAAATATACAAAAAAGAAAATACAAAAAATTTCCATACAAAATTTTAAATTCATTCCAGAGTAAAAAGGATAGAATTAACACAGTTGAACTGAAAATTAAATTTTAATACATGCAGACAAAATTTTTCAAAATTTTATGTTTCATTTTTAACTATGTATAATTTTTAAATCTGACAAATTGACTTTTGCGTTAAAAAATTTTCCGTTTGAGTTTCTGAAGAAACTTATGGGATGTTTACAATCAAAAATTATTTTAAAATTTTTGTAGTGTCTGTATCTGTTTAGTATCCGCATTATAAGCAGGAAATAAGGGTTATTAATCCTATTGATTCAATCATTGACTGACAAATAATTAATGGCGTAATAATTAACAATGGTAACCGTTTAAATCCCATTTAGAAATTGAAAGCTTTATAGAATTTTTACAATAATTATCTGGTTTTGGATTGCTACTTATTTTGCTTGAATTATAATTTTGTGCATTATTTAAAAATATTTATTTCATTTTGGTATCATAACCTTGTTTTTTAGCACGGAAATGGGGGATAATATGGCTTTTATAGCCCGAGGGCCTATAAAGTTGCTAAGCAATGACAACAATATCAAAACAAAAGAGTTAGTCCAGACTCTGTTTTTTTGCGCGATCGATCTGAAATTTTGCATAATTCCTACCGACAATTCACGGAGGGGAGTAAACTGCGAGGGGGGGGAGAATTTTTTGTTCAGTTTTTCGATATCTACTCCGTTTTCGAGTTATTGCTAAATAAAAAAATTAATTCTCGCCCCTCCAAGTTTCTCGCCATAGGAACCATGGCACACCAAAAATTCATAGCACAAACAAAATGACATGATACTTTTCTCAAAATACTTAATTCTTCAATTTTGACAATTCAAGTACCAAGTACCAAAATGAAATAAAACGTTGTATGTACCACGGGCACAATCAGATTATAGCCCTCGGGCAATTTAAAGCCCCCCGCTAACGCGTCGGGCTTTAAATTACCCTCGGTGCTGTAATCTATTGATTGTGCCCTTGATACATAAATAACTATTAATATCTATAATAATTAAGTATTCTAGAATATTATAATCCCCCCCCTCTCGGTCCTATCGCAAAATTTTTAAAGAAATAATGAGTGTCAATCGTTTAAGCATCGTTTGAGCTTCAATAAGCTAGCATTCCTTCAAATGTTTTTAATAAAAATTCAATTGTTTTATTTACAACGCGGGGGGGGTCAATTTTGTAATAAAATTAATACTAATTGTTGAGAATCGTTGGAGCTTCAACGAGTCTCGTTTGTCATAGTTTGAACCTTATAGGTAAAACATTTTAAAAACAACAAAAACTTTTAACATCACTCCAAGCAGTGTTGTTAAAATAGTTAAAATAATTTTATTTTCTAATACTAAAAAAAGAAAAATTATTATCGTGTGATGATCAAACGATTGGTACTAAATTCGCAAAAGAGGGGGGGAGAGCAGCGAAATGAGTCCCTCTTTCTCCCTCTTTACCGGACATAATCCAAAAAGTAATAATAATCTTTCTTAAACATTCTGTATAAGGGCCATTCATAAATTACGTCAAGCACGAGGGGGGAGTTGAAACCTGCGTGACGATTTGTACCATTGGGGGGGTGGAGGAGATTCCAAAATTGTGACGTCATAACGTTTCAAATATAAGAACTTCATTAATTTGTTAATTTTTATTACTTTAAGCTTGTAAAATATAGAATCAACGGGGGGGGGGGATCAAAATACAAGTAGAACCTGAGCAAGCGTATAGTGCACTCTGGGCAAACAGAAAAATTTGCACCCCGCTAAGTTATTTATATTTGGTAAAATAATAAGACTACATTTTATTTATTCAAATAAAATGTATTAAGAATAAAAAATACGTATCAGTCAAAAAGACCTTAATTAATGTTATTATTAGTCACTAAGGGTTGGTTGTACTAATATGTGTGCAGGTGGATATGTCTGTAACGCTAAATATATCCTCCCCGTGCGGCCTTCAGGCCGCACAACTAAGAAAATCGCGTACTATGGAAAGGTGGTTAATGTAATATTATTAAATAGCCTACATTTATTTATAGGGATTGAATTTATAGGCATTACCTATTCTAGGATTGCTAACTAATTGTATCCAATTTAAAATCATATAAAACACCAAGAAATTAAAAACAAGGGCGAATTTACTTTCAGAATATCTAATTTAAATCCAATCCCAATTTATGTCTGAGTTTATGCCAATTAGTGACTCCAATGCAGATCGCACAACAAATAACCAATTATTATATTAAATATAATAATATTGTATGCAAGAGACGGTCGTCAGCTTAAGCAGTTAAGTGCGTTACTGCTAATGCTGAAAACCCGGTTCGACTCCGGGCTCACAATCAGTAAAACTTTATTCTGACCGTCTTCTCTCGGAAGGCAATGGCAAACTACCAAGGTGTAATCTGCCTGGGTACAGCCTCTCTGGAAATGAAGTGTGCGGTTCGGAGCTCGCGTTAAGAAGTAGGTCCCCTATGTGTATGATAATCCTTCAAACGCACAATATGGATAGAAGAGAGGTCGCCAATGCCTGGAATCAGGTACGGCACTAAAATGAAGTTTGTATGCACAACCCGATTGGAAATTCTTTCTGCCAACCTAAAAAGTTACAGTGCGGCCTTTAGGCCGCCCCGCCACGACGATCACGAACTACTTTTTTTTATAAAAATAGTTTCTAGATTTGATTTATTTAATTAAAGTAAAGAATAAATATTATATTTTTATAAAATGTTAATTCAATTTAATATTTTAAGTAGAATTTTGGTGTTTATTTACCTTATACAGAAATTTTTTTGATCGCCAAATATTCGACAATTACTAAAAAATTAAAAACCGAACAATTTAACGAGAAAATAGTAAGTACACAGAGAAAAAATTCTTTTGAGTTGACTTCAAATAGAAGTGCAAATTTGCCTCGCATCAACTTGATGTCAATTTTACAACAAATGAAGTAAATTTGACAACAAAAACTAAGCGAGATGGCTAAAAAATTTTGAGATGAAATCGTGATTTTTGCCAGTGCGTCAATTTTACATAAGATTGATGGAAACACCCTAAATATGAAATTAAAAATCTGAAAAAACTCATAGTTTATGAGGACATTGTAATATAATTTTTACATATTCAAGAAATGATTGTCACTTCCAACTTAATTTTTTATAAGCACGGTAAAACTTAACACTGTCAAAATCATATTGGTTAGCTTCCATTATTGCATTGGTCAAAGAATAATCTTAATTTTTATACTTGTTTGAATTATTGTTCATCTTTTAAATTCGACGAAAAATCATGTCAGATAGACGACGTCATCCAAATTTTTTTAAACAGCAACCGATATTTTTTATAAATGACTTTTGAAAAGTTTTAAAGGTATTATCAAACTGCAAATGAGCCTTTAGGGGCTCGCAATTTTTTCCGACTTTTCAATGACCCCTGTCACAGTTGATCACAATCTTTGCCCCCCCCCCCAGGAACGTCCTAGGTTACAAACCAAAGTCCCCTCTCATTTGTCTAAAATGGAACTTGACCCCTTTTAAAGTAAAAAAGCTACATATTCATTAATTTTTTTAAAAATTTTTACGGTTATAATAAAAATTGGAATTAGCTAAGTAAAAATTTAGATAAACTTCATTTTATAAACTTTTATAAATATTAAAATGCAAATTTCTTATAAATCCCAAAAATGGGATTTTTATGTGGACGTCACACTTGTCGAACCTCCTGCCCCTGGTAACACTTGGTCACATTTTGTAACCCCCCCCCCCTCTCCATGCGTGTATGTACGTCTTCTATGGATGACCCCTTAGCACTAACTGCTGATTTTCATCATCATCATCATCAACAGCTATGCCATCCATCGTCGGATGTAAGCCTCCCCCATATTTTTCTACTGTTGTCTATTCCTTGCCCTCTGCATTCAATCTCTTCCCACATATCTCTTCACGTCGTCCGTCCACCTTGTCTGAGGTCGTCCTACGCTTCTCTTTTCACTTCGTGGTCTCCATTCAATTACTCGACGCGTCCATCTATTGTCCTCCAATCTAGCAACGTGGCCCATCCAGTTCCATCTCAATTTACATAGTCGATGTATTACATCTGTTACTTTGGATCTGTTTCGGACTTCAGTGTTGGGTATATGATCTCGAAGTGTAACCCCTATCATACGTCTTTCCATGGATCGTTGGGTGACTTGCAATTGTTTTACAATTGCATTGTTAAGGGCCCATGTCTCTGTACCATAAGTTAGGACTGGTAGTATATATTGATCGAACACTCGTGCTTTAAGTGTATTTGGTATCTGAGATCTAAAGAGTGTCTTCAGTCCTCCAAATGCCGCCCATGCCAGTGATATTCTTCTACCCAAGTCAGCTTTTAAATTTTCCTTTGATATCATAATTTTCTGCCCAAGATATACAGGGTGTCCCCGTGACCGTGGAGAACCTTTGAGGTGGTGATAAAGGACACTTTTCTAAGACAAATTTTCAAATAAATTTTTTGCCCAAGTCCAAACCCTTAGGGGGTACCTCCCTTTAAAGCAATTTTTTGAATTTCTGATTTCAAACGGCCATAGCTCCAATATTATTGATTTTTTAAAGTTAATGGATTAGAACTGTTTTAAAGATCATTCGCTTGTATACAAATTAGGTTATAAACCCCTTATCGTCTAGAATCAACGGATTTCGAGTTATAAATTAAATTAAGGGAAAAAATGTTTGAAAAATTCAGGTTTGTTTTTTTTAAATTTTCTTGCGAACCCCGTATCTCTTAAACAAAACGTCTAAGAGAAAAACTAATGGCCCAAACCGGATAGGAAATTTAACGAGCTACAACTTTCGTTAAATACATTTTTTTGGGCAACCAACCGTTTTCACAGAAACTCTGAAAATAATGAACAAGGTGTAGGTAAAAAATATAAATTCACATAATTACTAAAAATCTCAATTTGATTTATAGCATTTGTTTTAATGTTAAAACTTTGTTAAAACGTATTAAATAATACCGTGCAACACCTTTTGAAAAGATCACGCCTGTGTTCTGAAAATGAGGAAGGCCATTTTGAGCATTTATTAAATTAATTTTGTGAATTTATTTTTTTTACCTACACCTTGTTGATTATTTTCAGAGTTTCTGTGAAAACGGTTGGTTGCCCAAAAAAATTTATTTGACAAAAGTTGTAGCCCGTTAAATTCCCTATCCGGTTTGGGCCGTTAGTTTTTCTCTTAGACGTTTCGTTTAAGAGATACGGGGTTCGCAAGAAAATTTTAAAAAAAACAAACCTGAATTTTTTAAACATTTTTTCCCTTAATTTAATTTATAACTCGAAATCCGTTGATTCTAGACGATAAGGGGTTTATAACCTAATTTGTAGACAAGCGAATTATCTTTAAAAAAGTTCTAATCCATTAACCTTAAAAAATCAATAATATTGGAGCTATGGCCGTTTGAAATCAGAAATTCAAAAAATTGCTTTAAAGGGAGGTACCCCCAAGGGTTTGGACTTGGGCAAAAATTTTATTTGAAAATTTGTCTTAGAAAAGTGTCCTTTATCACCACCTCAAAGGTTCTCCACGGTCACAGGGACACCCTGTATGTAGGAGTGTTAGAAAAATCGAAGTCGAGCAATATGGTCTCATCAGCAAAAATCAAAGAAGATGGAAAGAAACGTAGAAAAATGTTAACGATACCGTCCCAAACCAATGAGCAAAAACAAAAGGAAATACAAACGAAAAATCGAAACAAACCAGAGGAAATGCATCAGAGGAAGAATCGAGTGAAATCAAAAATTTGGAAACAAACAATCCTGAGACAGACAAAGAAGAATGGCCCCACGAGTGGCCCAAAGTATGGTCCACACTAGAAGATGAAGAAAGCAATAGCTCGGACAACGAAAAGCAAGAAAAAATACGAAAGGAAGCAAAAAGGAAACCAAACAAAAACCAAAGGAAGCGGGCCAGATTGTCGAAGCAAGAAAAAGAAAAACATGAAAAACAAGAGACAGAAACGCTAAGTGAAAACAGTAACGAAACAGATTATGAAGGAAAAGATTATGAAGGAAAAGATTATGAAACTGAAAAGACACAAAGTGAAAGCAATTTGGAAATATCCACAAAGCTGAGTGAAACATTGTCCATAGTCCAACAAGCGATACAAGAAAATAAAGAAATACATGGAACAGAAGAAACAGAAACACCAAGTGAAAGCGATTTGGAAACAACAGAATGGGTGAAAGAAATACTTTCCAACGTATCGAACGCCGCGCATAAAATAATGGAATTCATCATCTTAAGCAAAGAAGAACTCGATGACAGGGAGAATGCACAAGAAAACTTAGAAAATATAAAGGAAAGCACCTGGAAACTTGTACTATTCATACTGACGGGCAATAACAACAAACGAGGGACGGGTGAGCCTTCAGCCACCCCTCCCCCATCCAAAGTAAATACAGTAGAGGCGGCATCTGCCCCTGCCACCCCCAACCTCCCGAACCTCCTCAAGGTCCGGGAACTCAGAGAAACAGATTCTTCCCATCAGGAAGAACCCACAAAGCAAAACCCACCTAGGGAAAATTTGGCAGATTCCAACCCCCCGAACCTCCTCAAGGTCCGGGAACTCAGAGAAACAGATTCTTCCCCTCAGGAAGAACCCACAAAGCAAGCAAAACCCACCTAGGGAAAATTTGGCAGATTCCAACCCCCCGAACCTCCTCAAGGTCCGGGAACTCAGAGAAACAGATTCTTCCCCTCAGGAAGAACCCACAAAGCAAAACCCACCTAGGGAAAATTTGGCAGATTCCAACCCCCCGAACCTCCTCAAGGTCCGGGAACCCAAGGACACGGATTCTTCCCCTAAGGAAGAATCCACGAAGCACAACCCACCCAGGAACTACCTGGCAGCAATGAAGAGGGCTGCCATCAGCAACCCCCGGAGCACACATAAGAAATATAAAGTAATTGTCTACCCTGGAGAGGGTAGCTCTTCCCAGTCAGCAGAAAACACAAAGACCGCCCTGACTAGCATCAGAGCGGAAGATCTTGGCATAAAAGCGGATAGGCTCTATCTGACTAAAAACAAAAGTGTTGTGGTGGAATCCTCCCACCCTTCGGTCAAGAAACTAGTAGGCAGCACTCTACTAGCGGAGAACCAATTGATGGCCCGGGAGCCTTCAGCTACTTGGCCATCAATTGCTATCCAAATGGTGGACAAATCCGTCTCTAAGGAACAAATTACAATGGAAATAGAAAGGAGCTTTCCCGAGGTGGTCAAAATGGCCGGGATTTCGTGGCTCCAAAGAGCCAATCCCGTACATACCAGAGGAAGAACTCACAACAAATGGATCCTGGAGGTTTACCCCCTGGTCCATGAAGCAACAATAAAGGAGGGTAAATTCAGAGTGGCTTGGAAAAGCTACCGGGTGCGGAATCACATCGGAATTGTCCGATGTTTTAAATGCCAACGTTTTGGCCACACAGCCAAATTCTGCAAAGGGAATGAAACATGCGCCTTTTGCACCTCAACAGAACACGCTTCACGTGACTGTGTAGTGCAAAAGGAACTTGCTAAGCATGTATGCGTCAACTGTGTCAGAGCAAAGCACAGTGACAACAAGCACTCCACAGGATCAATCATGTGTAAAGTGTATAAGGCCCGTCTTGTGGCCCTTGCACAATCCATAGCAACCTCTATTGACAACGTAAGAAATAACCGTAAGAAAAAAAGTGACGAAGAACGGATGGTTTAAAAAACCGTGAAATATCAAAACTATGGGATAATCAAATAATCAAGCGTGGAAAAAATGGAGAACCATAAAGATAAGAAACCAAAACCTACCCGACCACAAGGAAGAAAAACCAAGGACTTATAAACGAAAAAGCGAAATAAAAACACCTAGGAAAGGTTAAAAGTGGACACAATCCCTGAAATACCTATGGTTTTAAATCCATATTAAAAAAATTACCAAAAAAATAATATTGGCCACCCTGTATACAAGTCTAGAAATTGATAAAAATTGTTGAAAAAATGAACTCCCCGCCAATTTGCGGGGTCTATTTTTGATGAGGTTGGCAACAACCTCAAAATGTTTTTTATTTTATTAATAAATTAACTTCAATTGTATGTAGGAGTCAACTCTTTCAATAATCTGATCTTCCACATTAAGGTTTCCTTTACGTATCTCATTTGTTTCATCAGTTATGTCGTTGGTCATGTACTTCGTATTTGCTATATTCATTTTTAGGCCGATCGTTCTGGATTTTTCATTTATTTCATTTATCATTTGTTGTAACTCTCCTTTATCGCTTGATATTATGTATAATAATGTCATCGGCAAACCGTAGATGATTTAACCTTTCACCGTCGATAACAATGCCCTTTTCATCCCATTTTAGTTCCTTAAACATGTCCTCCAGGGCAAGATTAAATAATTTCGGAGAAATCGAGTCTCCTTGTCGAACGCCTCGATTAATTTTTATCTTCTTAGTTTTTTCATGTAAAAGAACTGCTGATTTTACATTTTATTAAATAAATAAAATTAGAAACTATTTTTATTTTAATATACTAGTTCGTGATTGCCGTTAGGACACGGCCTAAAGACGGTAGAGTCCACTTGAGACAAAACAGTCTCCACAGCGGTCTCGAGACTAGACTCATAAATATAAAAGGGCTTGACAGCAGTCTCGAGGACAAGCAAGCGCTGGTATCGGAGACTGCACGTGTCATAAGTGGACATGTTAATTTATGCTCTCGTGACTTCGTCTCCAGTTTTCCGTAATTGTGGTAAGATCTGAAACTTTCTCAAGTGAGGCAAGTTTTTAATTTTTTAAATTTTAAACTAATTTTAATTTTGAAATAAATATAATTTTTCAAAATGAGCGTGAAAAATGTTGACAAAGTTGTACTAGGTAAACGAGAGTGGACTGATGAAGAAGTTTTTGAGTTAATTCATCTTTATGAGAAATAAGAGTTTTTATGGAATGTTAACCTTCCGAAACTCGCGGCGCCGTTGTAATTTATACAACAGGCTCACTATTTTGTAGGAATTTTGAAAAAGAAAGAAATTATGGTCAAGTCTTGTATTCCTCAATAATTCATTCCTGCTGAATCGTATAATCATATTTGGAAAAAAATAGATATTAATAAAAATAAAAAGCTTGCGATCATCACACAACTGACCACAAACGACTGTAAGTTGACTCTCAAGTCTCGAGAGCGTGAAGTTGTAAATAAAACAATCAGAATTTGAAATTATTATTTACTCACAAATATACGATGTGCTATATTCTAATGATCTAAATATATTTTGGTTGAGGTTCTCATATAAACTTTTAGTGTGAACATTCTCACAACTTGGGTAAAAACACTTGGTGCCACTTATGGCCTAATTGATTCGCAAGGACTCTCGACTTGGTATCTTATTTTAATATTTATTTTAAATAAGTATTTACAAGTTCGTGTGAAAAATGCTAACGGTTAAAAACTTGAGACTAATTTATATTTAAATTTCGGTCACGGAAGTATGGACACTTACTGGTCCCCGTTTTTATTGGTAGAAACTTAAAAACTGCAAAACAAATAACTAAAAAAAATATTTAATAAATAACGACATAATATTTACAACAATTTTATTTAAAAAAAACCATATTAAAATTAAAAAATTTCACAAATTTTTTCATCAAGAAATCCTAAAAAAATTATGTATTACAGAAGTTCTGAACCGTGACCTAATAGTCCAGGCAAGGAAGATTTACCTCCATCAAGTTAGCCCCCCTTTAATCGAATTTTTAACATTTTCTTATGCCAAACGTTTGGTAATCGTTAGGTAAGGTTTGGTAGTCCGATTAAAAGTTTTGGTAGTTCTTTGTTTTTTCGTAATTAACTAATCAAATTTTTTTGTCAAGTTAGCCCTCCTTCAATCGATTTTTCAACTTTTTTTAGCTCATTTGATCGATTATAATGTGTAGAGGTTTGGTAGTCTTATAAAAAGTTTTGGTAGTCCCGAATTTTGTCGTAAATAATTAATTAAGTTGGAAGTTTACTTATGCGCATGCGCTAAATTTCACGTGAATAGAACAATAATAATTTATTGCCAATTTAAACCATTTGTAACTTTTTTTTAATGCCAAACGATTGGTAATGAACCGAAAAAGGAACAATAATTGCATTACACAAAAAGCTTGCGCTGCACTTCAATTTGATGGGGAGTAGCACGAATTCCGATCCCCGAAATTTTCCCTATAGAGATTCGGAAAGCTGAACGTTTGTATAGTGGTTTTCAAAATGAAAATTTGTAAAAAGTGTAATAAATTATATGGTTTCTCATTAACTCAACCAATCATAAGCTCGCATTAAATTATAAGGTGATTTACAACATCATCTGTACGTGTATTTTAAATGTGGGATTCCCCTAAATGTGGATTTTAAAATGTACATTAATTTGATTTTAAAACTTAAATTAAATTAATTAATTACGACCAAATTAGGCACTACCAAAACTCTTTATATGACTATACCAAACCTCTACACATTATAATCGATCAAATGAGCTAAAAAAAAGTTGAAAATCGTTTGAAGAGGGGCTAACTTGACAAAAAATTGGATTAGTTAATTATAGGCAAAAACGAAAAAATACCAAAACTTTTATAATCGGACTACCAAACCTTACGTATCGATTACCAATCGTTTGGCATTTAGAAAAAGTTACAAATGGTTTAAATTGGGCTAAATTGGCAATAAATTATTATTGTTCTATTCACGTGAAATTTAGCGCATGCGCATAAGTAAACTTCCAACTTAATTAATTATTTACGACAAAATTCGGGACTACCAAAACTTTTTATAGGACTACCAAACCTCTACACATTATAATCGATCAAATGAGATAAAAAAAAGTTGAAAAATCGATTGAAGGGGGGCTAACTTGACAAAAAAGTTTGATTAGTTAATAACGAAAAAACAAAGAACTACCAAAACTTTTAATCGGACTACCAAAACTTTTAATCGGACTACCAAACCTTACCTAACGATTACCAAACGTTTGGCATAAGAAAAAGTTAAAAATTCGATTAAAGGGGGGCTAACTTGATGGAGGTGGAAGGTTTTTAGTTTGCAAAAAATCCGGGCAAGCTGAATTTTGGCAGAGATGTACATTGGAGTGTTCTAATGAACCCCCCAAAAGCCCCATAAAATCCCACGCCGGCGTCCCCCACAATTGGGGGTTTAGCTCCCCCAACGCGATAACTCGCTTATTTATGCTTGTATGAAAAATTATGATCAGACCATAAAATTCTCTATAAAATAGTTTTTTTTCATATTTTCCATATTTTTCCATGGCACACTAATACTTAAATTATTGACCGAAAACACGACCCACCCTTAAAATGGCACAATATTGATTCGTTGCAGGGAGAGAATTGTTTTCGGGCACGGGAAATGCTTTTAATAATAAATTAATTGAAATTGTGGCCAATATTGGAGAATGAAGAGAAAAATTAATTTTTTCAAAATTTGCCCAAGTTAGTATCTTCTAAGTAACGAAACAGAAATTTTGCTTTGAGCTTACAAAAGGTCCGGGCAAGCTGAAATTTGGCAAAGATGTATATTGAAGTGTTCTAATAAACCCCCAAAATGTCTCATAAAAATCCCAAGCCCCTCAAATGAGGATTTTAGCCCCCTAAGTGCGGTGTTTTGCTTATAGCTCACGTATTTTTACTTTTACGAAAAATTACCATTAAGCAAAGTTGAAGAACATAAAATTCTCTATAACTTGTGGCGCTGCAGTAGGTAGTACTACAATACATACTGTAATAGGCAAATTAAACTTTGTTTAATGGTAATTTTTCGTAAAAGTAAAAATACGTGAGCTATACGCGAAAATCGCACATAGGGGGCTAAAATCCTTATTTGGGGAAACGTCGGCTTGGGATTTTTATGAGACATTTTGGGGGTTTTTTATTATAACACTTCAATATACATCTTTACCAAATAATTTCAGCTTGCCCGGACCTTCTGTAAGCTCAAACTAAAATTTCGGTTTAGTTACTTGGAAGATACCTACTATAACTTGAGCAAATTTTGAAAAAATTTATTTTTCTCTTCATTTTCCAACCTTGCCCACAATTTCAATTAATTTATTATTAAAAGCATTTTCCGTACCCGAAAACATTTCTCTCCCTGCAACGAATTAATATTGTGCCTTTTTAACTCTCCAGTACTAACATATTTTTATATAACACGAGTACTAACGTCGGTCTGTGGGACCAATTTTTGATGTAAGACACCAGTGTACAGCGTTCTTGAAATGCAAACATGCTCGATGAAACTGGTCGATTTTTCCCCTCAATAAATTCCTTGGGTATTTGTGGTTTATGTTTTTTTATTGTACCCACCATGGTAAGTTTATGTTCCTCGAGCAATTTGTCTGCCAATTGCTTGCTGGTAAACCGATTATCAATAGTTAAATTTCGTTTAGTGCCTGAAATTGGTTCACACAAACGTTGAACAACTTCCAAACCACTGTTTTCAACAATATAAGGGCCTTCAGGCTGTGTGCCAACATATACTTCTAACTTAGCAGTGTAAAACATTTTTGCATCTGCTAGGCTTTTAAGCCATATTTGTTAGGCTTACTAGGTATATATTGGCGAAAACCGCACCGTCCTCTGAAAGCCTTCAGTTTCTCGTCAATTGTGACATATTCAGATAGAGAATAATTTTTCTGGCAATTTAAATTGAATATATCAAATAATTCTCGAATGGGAGCCAATTTGTCGAATTTAGTTCTATCTGAACGTGTCTCTTTATCGTCAAATCTCAAATGGCGTAGCAATAGGCGAAACCTTTCCAAAGACATGGTCAATCTAAACAATTCGATTGCAGTTCCATTGGGTTTCCACAAATCTATCGCGTTTAGATGGTTTGTTTTTCTGACACCTGCTAAATATAACAATCCCAGCAAAGCTTTAATTTCTACCAAATCAGTAGAATGAGCAGTTCTATAGGAAGCATCGTAATTTGCACTAGCAATATACAGATTTGTATTATCTACTATAATTCCATAAAACAACTCCAAATATCAAATGCAGATTGTAATCCTCTAGCAGGTCCTTTTACTCCTGGTAAATGAGTAATAATATTGTGGGCTCGAGTTTTACATTTCAAACTACTGGCATGCTTCTTCCAGCTCGTAATGTTGTCACGACCAGTATATAAAGGATTTTTACGATCCGCACACGTTTTCTTTTTAGGACCTTCTTCTTCTGTTTCAGACAACAATTCTTGTTCAGATTCGCTATCATCAGTTACCCGTTCTTCAACTTGGTCCTCTTCAACAATGTCATCGTCGACGTCGTCATATTCAATTACATAGGTGTCTCCGTTTACTTCAAATAACTGCACAAGTCTTTCTACCTCGCTTTCGTAACTCATTTCTGCTAGAAGAAATTTTAAAAATTTTCGGCGGTTTCTCATTCTGCCAACGAAAAATTATGCGAATCGTTGTCGTTTAGAAGGTCCTGGTCGAGATTCATCGAAGGCGGCGGGTCCTGGCACAGGTTCGGGTTGTTCTATCGTCAGCGTCGGGGCTTGTTCATCTGAAAAATTAAATAAGTGATGAGAAAAATACAACTTATGATCGTATACCTCAAGGAGAGATGAATGATTACGAAATGGATTGTGAGATTAGACATACCTTCCGCATCGTGTAAGCGATTTTGTTCAGTCTGTTCTCGGTCTCCTTCTTCGGTCTCTTCTTCGTTTATGTCACTGCCGTCTTCCGGTGGCTGGACGTTTTCACATAGGCCTTCGCACGATGTGCAGATAGAGGAGCAATGAAGGCCTGCCTTCCTGCATCCACAATTGCGTTGGCAGCCTTTTTTACATTTACAAGAAATGTGCCGGAGTATCGAATCCGGTGCAGGGTTCAAAGTGGTTGGCACTGGCATGAGACCACTCTTTGTTTTTTCCACCCCCACTCGCTCGGGTCTCTTTGTTGCTCGTCTAGTGTGGTTGGCCCGGATAACCACTGCTGCACCTGAAAGTAAACTCTCAGGGAATGTTGTCGTCAAGCAGCTTCGGTGGGGGGTAGTGAGGCAATGTTGGTTTTACTTTTGTACGATGAAGATACGTACTGCCTGTATCTCAAATCATTCAGGCTAGTCTCACGTCCTTTTCCATACAGATCCATGAGAAACACGTTTCCTGCTTCGGCAATATCGTCCTGGTGAGCATGAGGGTCTTTGAAAGCATCAATGACTGTTTGCAAGTGATTGTTCTTCTGCAGGACTTTAAGAAATTGCAGTTTCCCTTGATTAAACAAAGCAGACGTGGTGTCACAGCCACTCATCGCGTGCAGGAACAATATATGGTTTGATATAGTTTTGTCAGTGGCAAGATGAGGATTGTAGAGAGTTTGAGACACCTTCCCTTTTCCTGCCTTCAGAAAGAAGACATTCTTTATATCAGGGCTGCACAGGCCAATCAAAATCACCAAAAGGTCGATATCTTCCCCCACTACTGTCACGTATTCATTTGACGGGGCTAACATAAGAGCTGTTGTGATAATTAGAATATCAGCGTCCTCCATAGCTTGCTGTGATTCTATTTGTGCATCCTCAAACTTTTCCATTAGCATCGATATCAACCGGCTCTTGTTTTTAGAGTTTGCAAGGAAACTCTCCTGTGAGACAGTGGGCACCATCTATGCTGTAAATGATATTGCAGCAGATTGTTTTCTTTGCGCTCTTCTCAAACGTTCTATTCGCTTGGTGCTTTCACAAGCTTCGTCAGGGTAGCCATCGAAAATGACAACTGCATTTGATTTGTAGTTTGACTTGTCATACGATACATAACTGCTACAAATTTCTGAATATCTCTGGCCGTGGTGCCATTTGACCCGGTGTAATAAAAACCCCCTCCGTCGATGACATATTTTGAATCGATCAAGTCCACCTGTTCAGTTGGTACAAAAGTCTTGTACAAGCTGGATTTCGTTCCTTTTCTCATCCCATGCTCATCGAAAAGAGCGAGAGGGTAGGGGCTAAGTTCGTAACACAAAAATTCTTTCAGCTCTTCATCTGAATGTTTCACGATGGTCATTCGTTGGAAAAGTGTGGTAGGGTTGATGACTACAGACCTGTCTTGTATCTGAATAGAGCTGTTCATGATCGCTAGAGGCTGCACTCTTTCGCTTCGTTTGAATTTTACAGCTTGAAAATCACCATCAACAATGCGCTGTATGCCTTTCATGCCCATCTCCTTGGACAAGTGGCAGTTGATCTTCTCATCTGCGACAACACCTGTACTTAGTGACATTAGGTCAGTAGTCTCTGGAAAAGGAGGATGCTCGTGGAACCAATTCAGCAACTTATGTGCGTCCGCGTTGTCTCGCTTTTGCATAGCATCTCTGCTGTCAACGTGTTGTTCTGACGTTGCGAGGTCCACTCCCGTAAAGTGTTCAATCTCTTGGCAAACATTATGCAGTGCTGTCATCCCTTGCGTCCATCTTTTCACAACACCTTCAGTTACTCC
The DNA here is from genome assembly GCA_932274525.1 of Podabrus alpinus. Taxonomy (NCBI): domain Eukaryota; kingdom Metazoa; phylum Arthropoda; class Insecta; order Coleoptera; family Cantharidae; genus Podabrus; species Podabrus alpinus. Next base: position 9,874,675 of record OW026455.1, read on the forward strand.
ACGGCCATGAGTGAGACCACCACTTCATTAAAGTCTGTTCTATCGCCATATCACTCCAGGTTCCACACTTAATATTAATAACACAGGACGGCACTTAATATTAATAAATTACAGTTTTGGAGTGGAAAAAGTGGGTTTTTGCGGAAACAGCTGAAAAATGCAAATTTTCAACTGGCGCTTGAACCCGAACGGTTCGTCGGAGAAATAAACCTATGTAATGCAATTTGTAGCAAATTTTATAAGCTTTCATTTTGTATAAGAAGGTTATTTACGAAAAGTTAATAGTTTCCGAGTTATAAGCAAAGCTCCGCCAAAAAATGATATTTTTTACCTTTTTTTGCATTTTTTTTTATGTTCCGTCACGAAATTTTGTTGGGAAACCTCGGATTCGGATTCAGCACCCCAGAAAACATATAGAATCGAAGAAATCAAAACTACCCCACAACTTGTAAGCTAGGCGCCCTTTTAAGCACAAAATGACTGTATTATTAGTACTAACGTCGGTCTGTGAGACCGATATTGCCTATAAATAAGGAACAAAAACTCACTTTCACTTGCCGGATGTCAGGAAACGTACTAAACTAGTTTATTTGAAGGTACTCACAACCCCCATCCCTTATCTGTTATCGTTTTAAATTTACAGTTAAAAATAGAAGTCGTCGGTCTGTGAGACCGACTGTTAGTACTGGAGGGTTAAGGGTGGGTCGTGTTTTCGGTCAATAATTTAAGTATTAGTGTGCCATGGAAAAATATGAAAAAAAACTATTTTATAGAGAATTTTGTGCTCTTCAATTATGGTCTGATCATAATTTATCATACAAGCATAAATAAGCGAGTTATCGGCAAAAAATCGCGTTGGGGGAGCTAAAACCCCCGATTGGGGGGGACGCCGGCGTGGGATTAAATGGGACTTTTGGGGGGGTTCTTTAGAACACTCCAATGTACATCTCTGCCAAAATTCAGTTTGCCTAGATTTTTTGCAAGCTTGAGCCAATTTTTCGGCTTCGTTGCCTGGACTATAATACTTTTTTTGGAATATTAGATAGTCTAGTTCAGGGGTGGGCAACCTTTTGTATAACAGGGGCCAGAATAATATTTACGTTTCGTCCGCGGGCCTTAGTATAGTTCAATGAATATCTTTAGCTTCGACGTAAGATTTATATACACCTACACCTCCAAATTTGTTTATGCTATTTGGATAACACATAATCTATATAGTATATATAAAAATGGATGTATGTAAGTATGTTCCCTATAGACTCCTAAACCGTTTGACCGATCGGAACCAAATTTGGCACAGTTATTATGTAGGTCCCTGCGCATGTTTTTTTATTGAAATAGTGCAAAAATTCGCAAAGGAAAGGAAAGTTGATTTTGAGTAGCCTGCCTTCCTTTAAGGAATCTCGATAATCCATTCATGCGCGTCCCTATGGGACGCGCATGAATGGATTATCGAGATTCCTTAAAGGAAGGCAGGCTACTCAAAATCAACTTAAAAAACAATAATGAATGCTGTCAAGCTGTCAACCGATCGACAATGCAAATACGCGTGCACGTGCTTTAAGTTTCTATTTGACCAATCTTAACCGAATTTGGTGTAGAAGTTACGATATTTACAACGCTACGAAAAACATAGGCTACTTTAGAACCTTATAGTGAGGCCGAAGGCCGAACAACCACATCCGACACGGTCTAGATGGCTAAAGGCGGCCGGTAGGCCGACTGTGCCAGCTAGGTATTTTAATAATACGCGAAAACTTAATTCGCGTTAAAGGGAATTTTGCTTCGCGTAGAAAAAATTCAGGTATCAAAATCTAATTCGCGTTATTCTGAATTCGCGTACATCGAACTCGCGTACATGGAGGGTCTAGTGTACTTTTCAATTTACTTTTTACAATACTTTTTAATTTAATTTAAATAAGACAAATTATATCGAAAATTAAACTGTAGATCTCTCCTTTTTCCTTATGTTAGGTACTAACCTAATCCTTTTCTTTAAAATTTTTGTTTTTGAAAATATTTATTTATTATTTCTTCTAAAGATCTCGCGGGCCGGATTAGAACTTTACGCGAACCGGAGTTGGCCCGCGGGCCGGAGGTTGCCCACCGTTGGTCTAGTTGGTCCAATTGATAATAAATTAAAAAAATCGATGTGACAGCATGTGACTTACCCATTTACTAGGTTCAGCTCGGTACAAAGTGTTATCACACACATAGGGGACCTACAGCATAATTTAAAAAATGTTGTTTCTTTTGCATTACAAAACGCTGAATGTTATTATCATTTATGTATTGTGTATGATTATCTGGCTATCTTGATGATAATCAATTACAATGCTTTATGATAGTACAGGTAAAATTAGGTATTTGATTGGCCTCTTACCTCTTAGTTAGTATCTTGAAAATCCGTTTATTTTGTTAACTTCAAACCTGATTAAAAATTTTATAGAATTTTAAGTCAATTGGTTAATTTCATCAGGTATTCCCGGTCATTTTGTATAATGTATTACGTATGTCCAATTTGAATTTTTAAGATAATACTTGTCTGCATAATTATGTCGCCTATCCATATGTGGTCTGTCTAAGGGAAAATTTTTTTTCTTAACGTTATAGCCTTCCAAATATTGTTGTGCCGCAATAATAGAACACATTTAAAAGTCAATAAATTAGACGAAGCAGGCAAATACCAGACAATAACAAAATCTTTTAGATAAGTCACCCTATTAGTTAACAATGGACTACCTTTCAATTTTAAACTGAGCGTGTGCCATTTCTACCTACGTTAAAGCTACCCCAATCCTACAATGTTAATCATGTTTTAAGTACCCACTTCCTTAAACCCTCTTTATTTACAAAATATTGAGATAAAAATATTACCTATACTTTGACTTTAGGATTACCGGAAACAAATCTAATGTGATCTGACAAAGACCTATTTGTCGAGGGTTTGTCAAGTCAAGTTAGACAGGAAATATGAAATGCAATGGTTAAAAATGTAATTTATTCTACCGAAATAATTTTTTTTGAAATTTCCCAATTTTTTGTTTGGTGAAAAAATTAATAGGTACTTAAAATATTTATTTAAAAAATTATTAGATAATATAGAGTTTATTCAACCTATAATATGAACTTGGAATCAACGCCGTATCTAGGTACGGCCGCGCCCTTGGCGGGACTTAACATTTGCGCCCCCCACACCGGGGTGTTTGGTATGGTGTTGTATGGAATACCCCCCAACGAAAACGGGGGATCCGGGGGTCCTTCCGCGGAAATTTTACAAAATTAAAGTGCGAAGTTGTAGATTTAAAGTTTTTTGATCAATCATCAATCAATCATGAGTCAAAACTGTACTTTTCTTGCTTTTACCAGGGCAAAATCGTCGATGATATCGTTAACATCAATCTGAAAAGCAATGTCGTATTCTATATTCAGAATTGCTAAGTTTGTCAATCTGTTTTCAGACATACTTTATCTTAAATAGTTCTTGATTATTTTTAACTTGCTGAACGAACGCTCACAAGACGCCACACTTGCAGGCATTGTTAAAAATATCCTCAACGCAATTTCAATGTTCGGATAGGCGTCTCGTAATTCATAATTAGAAATAACGTTCAGAACATCTAAATGGGAGGCCTTATTGATGTCCTTTATCAGCTCTTTCGCATGATACTTGAAAGTAACTACTTCGTTCATAAGCTCTAACGTATCTAGTATATCTTTGGCATACATCGCACCAAGATTAGCTGCACACTTTTCAAGAAGAGAATCAGAATACTCACTTAAAGACTTTCCGGATAAAAAATTAAAGTCAGATGAAACAGAATGGTAGATGTTTGCCCTCTTGTCCATTTCGCTTCTAATCCTATAAAACACAACGAAACACTCTCTCTCTCAAATGATTTTTCAGCACTCAGCAAGTGGGATTCATTTTCAGCCATTTCACCAGCCATTCCTTTGACTTTTTTCATTCTCTTAACAGGAAAACAACTTGTAATTTCCAAGAAACCACATGTAGCTTTGGACAGTAACTTAACAATCTGGAATAACATTCATTTCAATAAAGTGAAATTTTTGTCCTTAACAAAATGCACTAATCTAAAAAAAAAAATTATTTTTCATGGCCGATTTTGCGCCCCCCGGGTAGCTGTGCCCTTGGCGGGCGCCCATCGCGCCACCGCCTAGATACGGCGTTGCTTGGAATATACAATATAGAAACTAGAAAGTTAAGTTTGTTTTATTGTCATTTTAATGATTATTTAATCGGAAAGGGTTGGTCTCTCATAACTAAATTAATAGACAAACCACCCTGTATATAATATTATAAAACTCCAAAAAAGGAGAACTACTCAGACACATCGGATGACGAATCTGATGAACGATAGCATAAATAAATTGGGATGTAAAAGTAAATAATAAATCAACAAGTTCGGAAACTTCTTCCATAAAATTTAATATGGTATTTCCTTATTTGGGTTTTACATTTTTTAAAACGCCCATTGTGATTTGAAAAACAGCACACAATTAAATTCTGATTCATCGGCAACTTCCTCATGGGATGTAAACAAATTAATATAATGTAATCTTAGTTGCGTTATTGCAATGTTTATTTTCCACCGGTATTGTGTTACTTGAATTACTCATAACAACAGCTTTTAACAATGCACGATTAGGGTTAATTAATGTTTACTTTCAGCACATATAATGAAAACGAATTAATCATGTTTACCTGGACGATAAATTATCCAAAAGAAGCAATTGGATCATATGCTTATTCGGATATTTCAAAAGGTTACATTAAAAATGTGGAATTCTTTCAGTTCAAAAATCACGTCTATGCTGTAATAGTCAAAAATTTTAACAATCCCAATTTCACGAACTTAAATTGCGTAGTTTATAAATTTGATGCGGATCATGTGAGTCCTTCTATAAAATCACGACACGAAAATTTTTACCAGTTTATTTCCAGAAATTGATAACTCCAATTCAAAAGATTGAAACTAGCGAATCTTTGATCCACTTATTCGAAACGGAGGAAGGTGTCAATTTAATTTTAAGAGCTGCTCAAAATCCTCATAAACCATCATCAGTTCCGGTCGCCGAAAGTGAAATTTACAGATTCAATGAAAACACAGAACTTGTAAGTAGGCCAAATTTTTTATACCCGTTTGATGTACATAAATCCAAAATTTTAGTTCGATTTACTTCACAAAATAACTGGTCCCCAACCAACAGACATAGCAAGCATGGTTGTGGATGAAAAAAGTTTTATCATTTTCGCTTATAACAAAAACATAGAAATATTTGAATACAACTTGGAACGTGAAATTTATTTTAGACAAACTGGACAGTCTTTCAAATCAGAAATCGTTGGAATAAGCGTCTTTTATATAGGTATTAATTTTTTCTTATGCAGCTGAAGAAATTAAAGACTTTACTTGCTCTTCGGTCTGCTCATTTAGTAATACTACTTTTGGCCATATTTGTTCTTGTCCTCCAAATGTCATCACTTGTTTTATCTCTAAATTTTTAACTGGTTTAATTTAGCTACTATGTTCATCTAATCTTTTTTTAATAATTACAGATTTTGAAGACGACGATCCTTATTTGTGCATCGTAGCGAACACCGGCGATTTTTACATTTATTCTTTCAATTATCAAGAAATAATTTACTCAGGAAGAATTCAAGGACTAATAAAATTGTTACCTTTTACCATCAACAATAGCCATTATTTATTTGCAGTTTCTACAGATATTAGTTATGTATTAACTATTGTACAGCAAGGTTTTTATTAAAATATGAAATTTTAAAATAAATAATTTAGCAACTATATTTAAATATTTAACCATAATAAATTAAGCTTTAAAAACAAAATAATTTCACGTTTAATTAACTGTTTAATAATTAATAATTTTTAAATGAATTATTAATTACACCTTTTCAAAAATATTAAGTACGCCAATGTACCACGCTTGACCCATGGACCTGCCACGTGATGTGCATGTGATGGCGTCTAGAAGCATTCAGAAGCATGTACAAATTTGCAGCAAAGTTTTGCGTGCGTGATATAAAAGACAAATGTTTTAGGTGGTTTGGAAAAAGGTATTTATAATTATTTTAGTATTAAAATAAACTAGAGTCAGTTTTGATTGTTTTCTAATAGTTTTATAAGTTCGTCATTAGTTAAAAGTACCTGATTTTCAAGTGCATAATATTTTTAAAACTTTTGTAAGTTTTTCCACGAAACGACCGTTAAACGCAGCCAACCAATCAGGAGGCGGTGCAAGTGTAAACCAACCAATCGCAGTCGTTGATCGTCGGATGTTTCGTCTACATCGTGCCGGCTTGTATCCGTTGTAGTCAAATTTTGTTGTGAACTCAAGCAGACGCGTTCGTTGTTCTTCCGATCTTGAAACTTTTTCTATGTTTGTATTTTAATTTATTGGTGTTGAAGAGTTTTTTATGGGCCGTAAAAAAATGCACGCTACGTGGCCTGTACCAAAGAATATGCCCACTCTAAAGATTTCAACAAAAAAGGTTAGCAAAACTTTTTCATAATTATTATTAGTTTTTAAAAAATTTTTTTGTTAGCAATTGGGACGCAAGCCAATTACAACCCCATCGCGACCGGATGTATCTGTGAAGGCACGTCGCACGATTTTGCGTCGCACAGCGTTGGCAAGTAATTCCATCGCACGCCCAATATGCTTCCAAAGGCCGTTTCAACTAAACGCCGAATATGATCCAACAACTAGCATTCCATATCTTAATCAAACGTATTCGGTGATACGTAAGATTGGCCAAGGATGTTTCGGCGATGTTTTTCAGTGTTTTTCGCACGAAGAGCAAGATTTCTGCGCTATTAAAGTCAGTAACGATTCTCATACTTTTATTGATTTTGGCGAAGTACGTCGATGGGAGAAAGTTCCTACCCATAGAAACCTAATAAGATTTTATCGAGCTTGGCAGCAATCGCACCATTTATACATACACATGGAATTGTGTATGACGAGCTTGGACAAATTAATTGTCGTCGATCACTTTGTGAGGGAAGCTCAATGTTGGAGTATTTTGGCCGATATATGCCTAGGCCTTAAGGCGTTACACGATCAAAAGTTGGTTCACATGGACCTTAAGCCTGCAAATATAATGCTAACCGAGAATGGTACCTGTAAAATAGGAGATTTTGGACTTCTTTGTGATTTAAATGAAGTATATTAAAATTGAATTTTTATGTAAACGGAGATTAATGTTTTGTTTTTAAGGTTGACACTGAAACCAACAAAAGGCGCAGATCCGGTGTTAGTGTTTCAGAAGGCGACGGTAAATACGTTGCTATTGAAGTTCTGCGTGAAGGAATCTACACACCTGCTGCTGATATCTTCAGCTTGGGTCTGATGATGATGGAGATAGCATCAGACGTAGCTTTACCTTCATCGGGCGAAGAATGGGAAGGGCTTCGTGATGGGAAGCTACCCAAATGTTATTTGCGGCGCAGTAAGTTAACCAATGTTATTACTCGACTAGTTCTTATTTTTGTATTTGTTTTAGAATTGAGCTCCAACTTCCGCAATTTGATTAATAGTATGGTGCAGAAAACCTATGCTCTAAGACCTACGGTAGATGAAATTCTACAAAATGAGATGATTCTGAAGGTGTTCGACGACCAAGTCAATGGAACTGATATAAATTACATGGTAAGATTCTTACCACACAATTTGTATAATTAGTAATTATTTGTTTATTTAACAGGACGGATGGGAAGACCGTCTCATTGCTTTTCAACGTGACCACCCAAATTCATTTCTATCTGAGTTACCTTCTGCACGTGACGAAGGACCGTCACCACCTAGACGCCCACAAGCTAACAACTACCTTCCTGGAGTTGAAACTCCAAGAATTCCACTGTAAGTTGCTTTTATATTTTAACCTTTTTGATTTGGTGATGGGTTATTTTCTAGCTGAAAGAAATTGCAGGTTTTTGAAAATTAAATTAATGTTATTTAAAAGTTTGAGATTAAATAACCGGTACAACATTTTCTGATTTCACTTTAATAAATGACTGCTTTTCACAAGAGCTAAAACAAACTCCAGTCTGCTGTTAGATAGCGCACTTGTGCAAGCTTCAGCCTGGAGTTCTGAAACAAAGTTTTCATGTGGTTAATTTTTTTTCTCACATTTGCTAGAAATCATTTCTAGTGAGCTTTATTCTGATTATCACCATTTGATGGTAATTTCCTGCAATTTTAATTTATTGCTCAGGTGGTAAAGATTTATTATGCCTCATTGTGGTTTTTATCAAAAGCAAGGCGATTCTATTATCTTAAATTAAGTAAAATTTTTATTTTTCTAAATTATCAGTGCTGTTTCTTCCAAAATTGGAATTGACTTTTGGCTCTAATTAATTTCACGTGGGTTGGCTGAAAATTTGTTTCTCTGAGATTTAAATATTAATTAGATAAACCTGATATTAAATTTAAAGGGTTGTTCATTTCGATAATCATGTGTACAAGATATCGATAATTTATTACTAAATCTCAAATAATCGTAATAATTCTTGATGTTCAATAATCTATGATAATCCAAATTAATCTTGAAATACTTCCAAATAATTTTTTATAATTGAGGAGCTGTGTGCAAAACTGGTTATATCCATATTTAGTAATTTTTCAGGCGAGGCCAAAAATTGATAAATTTCACTTCCGCCAGTTTGCCCCCCCCCCCCCATTATGTATGTTTATCATTTTGCACAAATAACACTTAAATGTTCTATAATATTACATTTTTCTGTGTTTTGCCTGAATCTAAGTATCTAAATACAGTGGCACATAATTGTAGCAACTCCATCTAGCTTATTTATAAAAGTGGTAAGCAAATGTCTGAACCGCTAGCGTGTTAGCTTTCATACACTGATTAGAGTGGACGGAGTAAAAATCATCTATTCCCGTGGCTCGGAATCTATGTAAAGTTGTAGGTCCTCATCGCAAGACGTTCAAAAACCGAATATAGAATATATCGAGTAAACCATGCAGTTATTGGACACTTCATTATAAATTGAAAAAATAAGCTTTTGATTTATATTGTAAAGCTTTATTATACATGTGCAGTTTCACGAGACTTTCTATTACACACTATAAGTGCTGTTTGGTTAGTAATTTGTTCAGGTCGTTCAATTTAGAAATAAGCCTCAAATTATTGAAATAATGAATAATAGAATAAATTTTAAATCTTCTGTAGACACAACAATAATGGTACATATCTAATGCCTATTAGGTACCTAAGTACTCCTTGTAGAGATACTTTGGAAGGTGGGTAATTAATTGAAGTTTTAATTATGTGCAATAACTAAACTTGATGTGTCCAATAACTGAACTTTTAGGTAATTTATCCTTCTTTTACAAAATTTTTAAAAACAGGGCAAGAATGAGCAAATGTGAAAATTCGTATGATAAATCAACGTTTGTACCTTTCTTTTAGTTCTACATACGCATTTCTACGTTTACAAATAAATTTTTAATCTTGTAAGTCGTATTGTTCGTTTCCGAAAGTCGTGAGCCATCTCTTTCCATGCATGTGATGTGCGTTCCAAGTGTTTTCACATACATAGAGGACCTACTTGTTTAACGTGGGCTCCGAACCACGGGAAGTGTAATACACTTCATGTTGAGATGGGCGCTCTTGGCAAATTACCTCGGTGGTTTGCCATTGCCTTCCGAGGAGAGACGGCCAGAATGAAGTTCTTAACTCTGCCCGGATTCGATCCGAGCGTTTCGCATTAGCAGTAGACGCACTTAACTGTCAAAGCTATGACCACCTCTAAAAATTTTTAATTAACGTGCATCAAAACTTTTTCTTAAGTGTCCAATAACTGCAAGGTTTACCCTATATAAAATTTGAATGAATCACCAACACTTGCTAACTGTTCAAGATATTCAAAATTTGAAACGAGAAACTTTCTGATCAAATTTTGTCTAATTAAAAATTTTATTGGACATAATTGGACCACGTTATGCATAACTTGACCTAGCGCCAAATGTGAGTTTTTGAGAAAATGCAATAAACTTTATAACCTTCTTATAAAGCAGCTTATCGTTGATTAGAGGTGATTTTCCGCATGTTAGTCAAAAAGAGTGTCAATAACTATTATATCTAAGAACTACAGCAAAAAATGAAAAACTTGCGATTTTAAAGTGAAAAATGGCGCTTAGAAATTTTGCATTTACTGTGCAAATATACGTCGGATGGCAGTGGTTTTGGAAAAATCACGAAATGGTGCTTGGTTAAGTTATGCATAACGCGGTCCAATTATAGCGACTTTATAAAACAAACGTTTAATTCCAAATAGATCAAGAAAATCGTAAAATATAACAGTTTAATTAATATTTTGTGTAGTGTCCTTTTGCCTTAACACCTTCACTGCGTTACCAGATACATGTGACTAATAAGTGACTTTCCGTTAGAGCGCTACACAAATTCTCGAACTGTACTATATGTGAAGGTACCAGACCTGAAGGTCTGGTACTGTTAGAATCGATAGTACCAAAAATCGCTGCCGCAGTGAACGTGTTAATGGCTTGCCTGATCAATCAATGGACATTATTTTCCAACTAATTTTAATAGCTGTGAAGAGATTATTTAAGTTTTTGTAGTTTTTTTCATGCACTTTTTTATCCACTGCTTCCCACAAGTTCTCAGCAGGATTTATTTCAGGTGATTGCAATAACCAACTTCTACATTTTCTTGAGATAACCACTATAAATTTTGAAGAATTTTTGGGTCTTTATTATGTTGGAAAATAAATGCTATAAGCAGTTTTTCACCAGTACACAATGTCATTTCAGTTTTAAGAATATCGTAACACATTAACGTTTCATTATACTGTTAATGCAATGTGAAACCCCATATGATAACCGATACTTATTCAGTATGCGAACATATTTAGGAATTTAGGGTCCCATCTTTTCTTCACTGAACTTTTATAAATTAAATAAAATTAAATACTTCGCATGAATCTACCATAAAAATTTGTTTACCAAGTCGTTTTCCTAGATTTTCTAGGATTTTATATTGCAACCATATTTTGTCTGCCGAGAGCACAAATAAAGATCGATTTATTCAAGCCCAAAAATTGAAATATCAATTTGTTTCACACCACCAAGATATAATTTGAACTATATTTTTGTGGATTACATGAAATTGTTTTAATGCCATCCATTTTAAAATATATTTTATTATACAAAGTAACTTCACTCGATGAAATCCTTGTTAAAACGGATTAAACAGCTCTCAAGATAATAGTTGCTATGATTGTGTTCAATGAAATTCTAACAAGTTTTAGACAAAATTTAATTAAAAATTTTCTAATTACAAATTTTTAGAATGTTACATATTATATATCTTGAACATATTATGAGCAATGTTATTTCACGATATTCAGGAAGCTAGATGGAGTTGGTATAATAATGTCCATTACTGTAGATGTGAATGTGGAGTACAAAATTTGGTTTTAGCTGTTTAGGTATTGTTGACAAGTATCACGACAAACGGTAATGTAGGCTGAAATAGAATATAAGTAGAAAATGTTATCTGATAGCTTTTTTCTTCTATAATAAACCCGGTATCAGTTACCGGCTACTGCAACTTCTCTCTTCTGCATCGTACTGGGGGTTTTGGGGCGCTTAGAGCTGAGAATTCTGTTTACTTTTCCTTGTCAGACTTGTACCAAAAATCCACAGAATTTTTCCAACAATATTGATTCATCTGTGCCTTCAAAAAAGCATCAGTCTCCAACAGGCAGGTTTTCTTTTCCGATTACATTGCTGTGTTACAAGTTATCAATAATTAAGGGTATTAATAATTATAAAAATTATTTGTATAAGTTATATAATTATTTATATAGCAACATAATAGATGCTATCTATAGAAGAAGTTTTTCGGTCACCAATAATTGTCCATCTGCTAACCCTAAGATTTTTTATATATGGCTAAAAAACTTCCATGATCAAAGTGAACGGTGTGAAAATCATCTATTCCCGTGGTTTAGAATCCACTTTAAGCTGTAGATCCTCAGTGTCTGTCTTGCAGTTTCAATATGCAACAAGCACTGATAGGAAATCTGAAGATGTAGAACATTGTAAAAACCGATGTTATTACTTGTTTTGCTTATTATTGCTTTTAAATACAGTAGAAGTACAATTATCCGAATCAATTGGGACCGGACCCCATTCAGAAAAACAAAGATTCGGTAATTGGATTTTTTCCGAAAAAGGGTACTGTATCAATTTTTAGTTAATTAAATGAAAAGGCAACACTTTTACATGTTATATAGCGTACTTATAAGTGCTGTACATTAGTAAGCGATTTGGATAATCAGCGATTCGGATAGTCGGAGTTCGGATAATTGGATTCTACTGTAATTTATAGTTTTGAAAAAATAACATAGTTTATTTACAACTTATAGTTATGTAAACAATAATGTATAATCATTTAAAAAGTATCCCTATATGGCACAAAAAATTCTCACCTTGAATAATATAAGGATCCGACGAAAAATTTAAAAGAAGGAAAATTAAGTTTAGTATCATTTAGCTTGAATAACTTTTCCAAGTTTTTATTAACTTATTAATTTTGAGACTACTTCCGGGCTTATAGCCAAAAATTCCCATTTTATTACTCCTGAAAATTTTGTTTTTTAAAGCGGTTGATTTGACAAATTTCACGGTCAAGTTCGTCCCAGAGCTGCTCGAAAAGATTTAAATACGAGATTTATGGCGGCTATGTTAGCACCTGAATACAATTTTATGTCAAAAATATTTAATAAACACTGTTTTCGATCATCGTCGTAATGAAAGATATATGTACATACGTATTACCCATTATGCCCAATTTGTCAATCGAATCAAAAAATTGTCTTATGTGATTATGTACTTGCAAATTTCCTACGCCTTTTGAAAATCAGCACACTATTCATAATGTGGTCATAGCTGTTTTAATGAAATATAAAAAAAAATTTGACTTAATTTTTAACTTTGAAAAGACTTTTATTTTAGCTCTAATTCTAAACTAACAGTTTCCCAAAAACATTGAAACTTTTTTAGGGCTCCGCAAATTACAAACGTTTCTTCACATTTACATTTGTACAGAAATGTGTGGGCATTTTTTTAGCTACTCGTCCATGTACATTTTTTTTATGCATTCTAGATTTTATTTATGTAATGCTTATAGGCAATTTAAAGTTTTCTAGAAGTTTGTTTTGTTCTAATAGAAGGGTTTTGTCGCAGTTATGCAAAGAACTGGTCCAACACCGCACGGGGGTAGTCTTCCGTTTTGTACCTGGTTTTGATCAGCTTTTAACTAAAATATTAGCAATTTTGAAATTTTTTATAACCATTTTCACGTCTTTCCATGTTATGCCATAATCATTAGCCAATTTTTGTAGTTGTCTCCCTTTGTTCTTTATTCAAATATTTTTTATGCTCTGATGACTCTGTTTAGGCATACTTTAATAAATTAATAATTAATACAAATTTGTAATTAGCAAAATTGTGTCAAAGAGAACTTTTCTTTTTGGACAATTTTGAATTTTAATAATAAAGATGTGATTGTTAATTTACTTTCCAACTTCTCTTAAAACTGTATAAAATCAACAAATTACTTTAACCACTATTCAAATACTGACCAAATCTTTGCTACTACCCCTCTGGAATGTATAAATAAGTACTAATCCCAGTATAAATTAATTTAAATTTTCCTAATGTAAAACTTAGTTTATTGTTCAAATTGGAACGGTTAATAAACTAGGAAGAATGGATTTAATAAGTTTCAACACTTATTGTCGAGTACAAAATAATAAACCTCGGAATACAAATGCATACGTTTAGAGGGTATGAATTATACCTAATTTTTTCAAAATTAATGCTATGCCTTGCAATTTAAAAATAACTAGTGTTTTTTAAATAACATCAGAAACATTACTACTGAATTTAAAAATGATTTCTAAGGGGTTTCTTATATGAACTTGAAATAAAAATTTACAATAACGCACCCGTCATTTTTATTTTTCGAGTTCATGTAAGAAATGCCATAAGACATCACTTTGAAATTTGACAGTAGTATTCTTGAAGTTTTTTTGGATAATAAATTGTAATAATACAGTAGAACTCCTCTATAATGAGTCCCGGTTATAACGAAAAATCGGTATAGCAGGCCTACAACAAGACTATAACAAGTTTGAAAGTGGTAATAAGCAAGCTGTAATCTGCAAAAAAGACATTTGACGGGAGCTACATGGGTACAACAATTTTAAAAAAACGGGGACAAGATTATGAGTACAACTAGTTAATTTTCGGAAAAATTTGGAATTTTCCCTAGTTAAAATGGTCAAATGGGTGGCTGAATCGTTTATAAAAGACATCAATTGCGGTAAAATACGTTTAGAAAACCCACCATTCCAATTTGAACAATAGACTAATTTATTTTCAGATTTAGCAAATTTATTGGCTCCTGTGCTTAATTTTTTCTTCATCAAGATACCATGCAATAAATATATAAACATAAATAATACTTATAATCATTGCACACCAAAAATCGAATTTACTTGACCCAATATATCCATTATCACTGAAGTATTTATTTTTTATATAATTGTAATAATACAACTAATAGAAAACTTCTTGATTTCTGTAATTCGATCCATCTTTGATAAAAAATCACTATTTGAAAGTTATTTTAGTCATCTAAAATATATTAAATAACATAATGTATCAACCACACTTAAATCATTACATAATATTACTTTACTTAGATATCTTAAATAATTTAGATTAAAAAAAATTACCAATAGTGTATAATCAAACCTCCAGTATGATAAATTACACATCAGAGAATATTAATTAGGAATCTATTCTTAAATCTAAACGGAGATATCCATATATGCTTTTATAGTGTGCAAAATACTCAGTATACTTTCTGGTTCGTGTTCATATTAGATATTGTGATAATCACTAGAGGGCACGGGGCCCCTCCAAATGGACGAATAATTTACTATTATAGAATTTGTTCATTGCGATTATGATTCATTAAAACTTGACTCTAGAGTGTCGTTAACATATTTGTTGTTAAACCTTTTCATAATAATTTGCTTTTGTTGATATGTCCAAAGTTAAAGACGTCAATATCATTTATAATTGCATTTTTCAGTTGACTATGTTTCTTGCATGTGCGCACTTAAATACAGAATTAATTAACATAATTAATAAACAAACAATCAATCCATCATGATTGCCATCATGACAATAAAAAACAGGGTGCACGCACATCGAAAGGCAAGCCAGCAAGCTACCTGAGATGTAAAATCCAAAAATGCTCATAGAACTAATTACAAAAATTAGTAAAGAACAGGTTCTGGACCTATATTAAGAGGGAGACTTCTTAATAAAAGTGGAAGGAAGAATAAACAAGATATAACCCTGTTACTTTTGTTTACTATTAAAAATTGCAATCTGGAATGCCAACGGCATGTGGAATCATGCACAAAAGGGCAAATATGTAGCTTTTTAAAATCAACAAACTTAATGTAACGTTAATCTACCAGTATAGAAGTAGATTTATTAGTAATACCAGTAATACTAACTATCTTTGTAGTATTTGTTCTCCCAATCATAACAACAAAAAACAATACATTTCTTTAATAAATTGAGACAAATTTTTTTTTTTTGGGGTGGGGGTTAACTACAAGACTTACAACTATAAAGGAAGAATAATTATGTATTAACAACATTTATAGTTTATTTAAATGGCAGTTTAACATATTGGCCTTCTCATCAAGATAAAATACTAGACATGATTGGCTTTCAAAATAATCAAAATAAAATCCTCCAAGATTGAATTATTTTGAGACCTTTCCTCTGATCACACATAATACTCCTAAATCTAGCAGAAATAAAAGTAACTAACATTGTTTAGTATGAGAAGTAATCGGAATATCTTCAGAACAAATGAATCTCTTTCCCTAAGAACGCAGTTCACCATCTATCTAATTTATTATACAAAAACATAACAAAAATTAACAATTACAACTAGGAACGTTTTGGAACATAATTGGAATTCATTGACAATGAAATGAATTGTTCCGAATGTTCAGATGTCAGTGAATTTCTTAAATCGGTAACAACTTGGCCTCCACGGCTAAACACTCGTTTTGAAGCAACACTTGTTCCTTGAATACATAAATATTTTCTTGCCATAGCTGCCAGTGCCGGAAATGTTCTCCAATTAGACTTCCACCACTCAAGAGGATTTTCTTCCAAATCAAGTTCTCGTAAAGCTAAATACTTCGTTATTTCTTCATCTACCCTTGCGCCTGGTGTTTTTAATTGATTTGAACAACTTTTTCCTAGCAGTGCAGCGATCGCCGATGTTTTTTCCCTTTTTGCTGGCGGCGCCACTGTGGACGGTTCTAAATGCCGCACTATTTCAAGTACTTCGACTTTAATCAAGTCTGAAGAACGAAGACAAAAGTTCTTAAAACGTGGATCCACAAATGTTATTTTTTCTAGAATTGATTTGCCACCGTATCTTTTTGCCGTATCTGTTTTCTTTTACAGTTTGGTAATTTAAATTGGTGAATTTTGGTTTGATAAATATTGGTTGATGATGATGGAGTTGATTGAAGTGGTTCGGAATTGGAATAGATATTTGCTTGAGACTCTTGGGAGGGACTTGCTACATTAGATTTGAGTTCTTCTTGAATTGATACTTTAGGAGATGCTTCACCTCTTTTAATGTTCTTGTACACCAAAGGATGCATTGATTTAAGGTGTTGAAACAGATTTGATGTGTTACCTTTCTGTTTATAAATTTTATTACAAAGATTACACTTCTCATCACTACCATCTTTATTTAATATAAAATAGTTCCACCCTTCACTTTGCTGTTGGAATAAACCTGTTACCGATAAAAAATAAAGTATTCTATAAATAATCGATTATTTTCCACAATCGATTATTTTCACAATCGATTATGAAATAATCGATTATTCAAATTACGGTGATCGATTATATGCGCACCCCTATTCATAAGTACCATTAGTAACTTTCCATGAAATAATGTGATAATAAAATGCCAAAATCTCTCTAGACACATACTGCAGAATTTTATCATCATTAATCTTTTTTTTCATTATTAGGAACAGCTTCTTGATAAGCTTGTCTGTAGTGCGAAGTAGTAAATTGAGTAACATTTTTCCTACCGATTGATTTCGATGTTTTTTTTTATAAATGTGGGGCCACCAGTTCTTAAAATCAATAATATCCTTGTAATTAATAGTAGTATCAGTAAATGGTTTGGTCTTTTGACAAGTTACTGTCATTTTTTCACATTTTTCAATGAGATAAATGCGATCAGCTTTTCTTATAACGTTTTCTTTACGTTCCCAAAATCCCTATCGCAGGGTAAAAACGAGTGGCCACGAATAGGAAAATAATGAAGAATATTTTTGAATCATTTGGAAGCTATTAGGGTCATTAAAAATCTCACCATTATATTATTGCGATTTTGCCCTGGGAATCCGTCGGAAAATATGTGGAGTTTTGTTATTTCTGGAGATATATATTTTGAAATATAATCCAAAAGAAAACTGCATACTTCGTCAGGCCCTTTGTGTGCCTGACCCTCATGGTAGGTTTATTTGGCTGTATTAATATATTCTTCTCCATGAAGACGAGCAATTTTCCTTTTGGTTTGTTTCCATTTCTCAAGTTAAGTTGTTTCGTTCGTTTTTTATAGATCTCGTAAGGCCGTATTAATAGACAAAGTGTTACTTACACTTACAAATTTACTTGAAAAATTAACCCCTTACTACTTGAGTAACTGATTTTTATCAATGCATTTCATCTTAGTTCTTTTTACGAAGTTTCTGAATTTCCAAGTGTTTTTCCCGAAATGCGCATATGCAATATAAATTTTTACCCGTAAGTACGTTCTTATGTAAATAGTAGAAATAGAACCATCACTACACGTTCTACATTAATAAATTTGCTAATAACAAATAATTTTTTCATAAAATAATTCGACTGCAAAGTACGTAAGCTTATAAGAAAACGAATAAAATGACATTACAGATAAGAATGACTGCTATATTGCATTTTTAGAAATAATTATTATTCTGTAATGCATCTAATGAGTGAGTGATAAAACAGTACAAGAGCCGCACTTGTATTGTTCTTCCACTCAATCAAAAATGCATGGTCTTATATTAAAGACAGAAAGGCGGTATAATGTACGGTCATTTTGCTCATTGATAGATCTACATATTACAAACATTTTGGCTATCTCAGTTTAAAATGTAATTTTTGGCACTTGTACGGTTCTTCCACTCACCGATTTATTTATTTCCATGGAAACAACTCTTTGATTAAAGTTAACCAGAGATTCAGAAACTGGGGCTAAGATGAAGGTATATAAAATGATTATAAGAACTACTCTTATGTATGCGACTGAAACCATGTGTTTAACTATGAGAGAGGAGGAAGAGATGGGAATTTTTTGAGCAATATGTTTGATGTGAAACAAATTAATGAAGGGGAGAATAGGAGATTGACTAACAGCAAAATACTCGAGGAATTGGAAGATGAAGACATTTTAAGAATGATCAAGTCTTCCAGGACCAGATGATTTTGACATGATGTAATGAGAAAGAGAGAGGACGCAGCGATAAAACAAATTATCCAATGGAGAAAGATAGCAAGAGACGTAAAAACTAACAATAGTTTGTAGATTGTAAATATTTGATATTCCTACAGGAATACAATGCTAGTAATAATAATAATCATTTGTTATAAAAAAATGTTTTCAAAATAATTCAACGGAATTTATACTTACGAGTTACGAGTATGGCTCGAATTTGTTTATGTAGAATTTGTACGATTTAGAAACGATATCATAATGATTCACGCTAAACAATTGAATTTTTAATGTTCTGTTTAATTATGGCTGATTAATAATTATGCTGGATAATGTTTAATTCTCAAAAATTAATTGAATATACAGAATTGCTATTATTTTCAGACTTGCATTAATTTTTTGAAACTTATCTTCTCTAGATCTTACAAATACCTACCGCATAATTAATGTATAAATTACGTCTGAACTAATTCATTATTTTGAGAATTTTTTTTATAAACAAAAATGATTAGTCTAATAAAATAATGTTTCTAAATTATAATATTATAATAAAAATTTTACATATTATCGTGGGTATTCTTAAGTCAAAATTTAGCTGTTTTGACTTAATGATGAGGTGATATTGTTTGGTAAACCCTATAAAGTCTGCAAATAACGTACTAAGCCTTATATATAAAACTAGCCAAGATAATTTCTGTTGTAAGTCAAAAATACATAACATTATATTTTATACACCCTAGTTTTTGTTCAAAAAAGTAATAAATCGACAAATATTTCTAAATAACAAAAGAAAGAATATTGTAGTTAATCAAGTAATCTTTCATCGAAAATTCAGAACTCCATGACATCTTAATAGAAATAATCGTAATTTCAACACAAACTTTCAGATTCAATTATCTCAAAACTAAGATTTTTGACTTAATGCATTTTCTCATTGTAGTCGTGTTTCCATTAAAAGCGAGTCCATTATAGGGATGATGTTGTACTGCAATATTTACAGATGACTTAGTAAAACTAAGATAACTATCACTCAATAATGAAGCTCAATTGAGCAGTGTGGCATTAAACTTACATTGGCAGACTAGCGAGCGGGAAACCGTGGTGTATACCTAATCGTGCCGGATCTACTGTGATCTTCAAGCCCAATATAAATTTGTGGACTATGGTGAAGGCAACGGAAAACCACCCCATTAAATTTATTTTCGTAGTTAGTCATCTTGACTTCGGGCAAGTTGATAGCCAACGTTCGTTGAGCGGATACGGTACTTTAAGAAGTTTAACTCAATAAGATTCTTATATAATCTTAAATTTATTTTACTTTGCTGAAAAGTAAATAAAATTCGCTATCAGTTGGGCGAAAAAATTTAGCATGCCATTTGAAAAGAAGGTATGATTAAAAGAACGGCCTTTCTTGTGAAACTGTCTTTCGAGCGTAAATTAGCTCAGTCAAGAAGCAACTCGATTTGTTATGGGTGAATGAGTTAGAAGTTTTGTGAGCCCTGATAACAGTTTAAATTTTAAACTTGTTAATCTAGAACATAACCCAAACCTTTAACAGAATCATTTTATATAATAATGTGTAACTAAAATAAAATTTTCTTTATAGTTCAGAGTTGTCGGCTAATCAATCGCAAAGTGACGATTCCTCAAGTGACGGTCGCGGTGACCGAGTTTGTCGAATATCTCGCCGTTTATTTGAGCCGTAAACAGAAGAATTTACCATACGTCTTTTTTATTGTAGTTTATAGTTATTGATCTCACGCTAACTGGAATGTGATATTCAATTTGTTATTGTTGTTAGAAGACTGTTTTTTTTCATATATATTTTTTTCTATTTTTTTTAAAATACAAGGAGTAACATTCAGCCTGTTCGAATATTTGTTGATGTCTCCTGTATTTTACTAGAATTAAAGTATTATTTTTACAAAGATGTTGAGAATGTTCGATATCTTGATCAATGTTACTTATATGTTTATGTAAGAAAAAATTTTTATTTGTCGTTTTTGAGGCGGTCGTTTGTGTAATTGAAAATTAAGTTAAGTATAAGTAACATTGTTTCAAAACGGTTGGTGTGTTGGGCCTACTGATCGGATTGATTCTTTAAAAGTGATAAACTCGTTCTATTTTAAATACTATGTCGTTTCTACTGAGATGTTGTGTAGCATCGTTGCCATTTTTGTAATGAAGAAATCCAAGTATTAATAACTTAAATAGATTTTTCATATTTTACTAATAGCCATTTATCAATGTTAAAATTTGTTATCCTTAAAATTTATATTTGCTTGTGCTAAGATTTGTACAATCTTTTACTCTGCGTATTCGTTCACTAGATTTTAATAGTAAATACTTATTTATTTAATCAATGTTATTTAAAAATAACCAGGCAACACTGCTGGATATGCTACACTTGCAATGTAATTAGAATTTTATTTTATTTTTAGAATTTGTTTTTGTTAAAAAAATTTATTTAGAAAAAGCGAGTGTCGATAAAGAGTTTAAAATTCAAATTAATATTTATAAAAATGTGTTACTATTTTTATTATATATAATGTTGTCCATACTTTATGATATAAGTACGTATCTTGGATAACAGTCAATTGCAATATTTTTTATAGTATAAATTTTACTATCAGTTTTTGTGTTATTACTCTAAAGAGTACCATGTTCATGTTCTATAATTTTAATAAAATTATAATAAAAAATTTTGCCAATGCAATTTGGTGTTTTATTATTTAATTATGCTGTGTCCACTTTGAAAAAGATTTAGGACCCTATTTTGGAATTTCATTATTTCAATATTATCAGGCAATATTTTTGGAAGTATGTCTGTGAACACGATGGCGTCTAAATGAAGCAATCAAATCAATCCAAATTTTGAATTTAAGGTATTGTCTGCCTAGATAGAATGCCAGATGAAAATAATTGAAATTGCCAAATACGTAAAAATATTGCAGATCAAAAATTATCGCTATGAAATTTGCTACACATTTTGTCCTATGAGTTTTTCTCTAAAATTTACAATTACAGACCACAGGGAAAAAATGTGTAATGTCAGTTTTAGTTAAATTTCTTGAACATCAATTTAAAAGTTTTAAAAACAATGGTTTTGTGTTTTTTTAAATCTTTCCTTTTTACGGTTTTAAACTTCAAAATTGATTTGAAATTTAAGTAAAACTGAACTTGCACGTTATTTCCCTGTAGTCTTCAGTTGCGATAAACCAGAAATAAAAATCGGCAAGGTTTTTCAAAAATTTTGGTCAAAATTTGTCTGACGTATTCTACTAATAAAAGGAAGATGAAAAGTTGTTCCGGAAATGGTTCGTTGGCTAGATGTAGGTATTAAAAATGTTTTTTCTTCCAATGTTTTTATGGCGCGCATTTTAAATTTAAATTTTTTTAATAATAAATTGCTGAAATTTTGTAAATGGTGTTAAAACTAAAATTAATATTTACATTTGTTCAAAAACTCATGTCGATGACTTGATCCATTCGAAGAGGTATATAAATTCTTACCTCTTAAATAGGGTCCAATTTGCTTGGTCAACTATGAATCATGAAAAATGTTGATACTGTTGAAAATGTTATTGTATTACTCAGTCGTCGTCAGCCTGCTAGCCTGTAAAGAACTTCAAAGTTTGAAACAATTCACAGGTAAATCTAAATATGTTTGTTGATCCCATTTTTAAAGCATTAAATGGTAGACAAAACAAATTTTGTTTTGGCTATTATTTGTACTTTATTGCATAATACAACGGCTAAATTTTCAGAATTTTGGTGGTGACTAAATGCTGAATGCTTACATATTTTTAAAGCTTATCTTTATTAATTTCATTAATAAATCACGTAAATATTTTAAAATTAAACGCTAAAATGAATCATTTGAATTTAAAAATTCACGTTAAATCCTTTTATTACAAATCTTGCAAACATTTTTGTATTTATCTCGCTTCAAATATCTGTGATTTGAATTTGGCGGTTTTTATTCCCACTGCTTTTTCGCGGTTTGAATTTATTGGTTCAAGAGTGTACTCAGCCAGTTTCGGCGGTTGATGTGTTAAGGTACACCACTAAAAGCGCGATTTTAAATTGTTTGTTGTGTTGTCACTTATTATAGATGTTAAAAGTATTTCAATCTAGTAAACTCCTTTATACTGTTAGTAGTTTATACTATAATAATTAACGTTTTTAGTGTTAATTATAATTAAGGTTAATTATTTCAGCTAAATGCCTGAACCACCAAATAATGATTATCTGCTAGAACTACTTATTGGTTCAATTTTGTCAGATATGCATATGATTCTTAATAATCTAGATTTGTTCAATGATGACAATTACATGGACATCGACATCGAGGAGCTTGATCCAAGTAATAGCTCATCCGATGATCAACTTTGCGAAGAGGACTTATACGAAACTATGTTTGCAGATGCTCAAGCAGTCGTTCATTTAATGGAGTGTATGAAAGATCAAATTGAAGCTGACGAAAAAATGGACGAAATATTCACAGATATTGATGATCTTCATGATGCTGAATGGGAAGATTTTGTCAAAACTTACCAATTTCCAGAAAGTATTTTCACTGCAGAAATGGACGAATTAAACAAATATCTGGGCGACGAATGGGAAAAATAATTAAATCAAGACGTTACAAGTTCTGGTATATTTAATATTATTTACCTAGTCTGTAGTTTTTAAGTTTTTGATTTTATTTGCGAAAACCTAAATTTTTAAATTTATGTTTTCTCAAGTAATATCTAAATTTTCTTTATTAAATTAAACGGTTTCGTACTTAAATTTAGCAATAAATGTTTAGCTTTTCGGTATAACAAGAGTAATGGTTTTTAAACCAAAACTTTAAAAATTGTGATATTTCAAAATTTGCAAGTTAAATTTAGTTTAGTTTTCAATCAGATGGAGTTCACTTGAATCACAATTTTGACTAAAATTTATATTTTATATTTCCTTTTGAGATTTTAGAGATATGGACTGTTTAGTAAACACTGTGTTCCTAATATGTAATATTTTATAAAAATATAGTATCGAATGTTTATATTCAGTATTATCTAATGGCACATTTTTGCTGTTCATTGGATGTATTTAAATATTTTTGTATTTTGTAAGTTTATGACAAAATGTTATCCTTAAATAAAGAATAACTTTTGTATTTTCTCTTGTGTTAATTCTATAACCCAAAATCTTTCAGTTGGAGGACCAATTAATTATTTTGTCCATGTTCTGAGATTATTTATTTTTCATGGGCGTAACACTGAAACTGTTGATTTTTTAGTGATAATGGTACAGTGCTTTTTTAAAGAGGGTGAAGTTATCTACAAACTGGATTATAACATTTTATTGTCTAAAATCAACGGTTTTCGAGTTATGGATTAAACTACGTGACAAAAAGTTAAGAAATTCATTTCAAATATAAATAAATCTAAAGGTAATAAATTAGGGACTTGCAGCCTGTTAAATTTGCTATCAGGAACATGAGCATTCGGTAAGCAATGTAAGCAATACATGACGAATGCTTATAATCAATAAATATCGCGTTTAATTAGGTATTATTATAATATGTTTTCAATACTACAATGGATCAGTATCAATATTGTTTGGAATTTGTACATAAAAGTAATCTAATTATTTCATTGAAATGCATACTAACTAAGTAGCTTAATCATCGAGATTACTTGAAATATTTTTGTATTAAATAGTTTTAGATTTAGTGGCACAAGAAAGTATTGGAAATATTTTTATAAATAATACCTTATTGGATACTTACTAATAATTCGGACTTACTAATAACATTTTTAATTTGTAAAAAAATCGGGTGCCGGATTATATTAATACGGTTTTTTTACCTATGCTCGCCGATTTTCACTTTTACGAAAAATTATCATCAGACTAAAATTAAAGACCATAAAATTCTCTATAAGACGTATGCTTTAAATTTTTATATGTCATACTACACTAGACCCTCCATGTACGCGAGGGTTCCGTTCGCCAAAAACCTCGCGTAAATGGAACCAAAGAAGCAATAGAAAAAAGGGGGGGTTAGGTTCCAAAAATTATTTAAGACTAAAAACAAAAGTTTAAAACTAAGGTTTATTTACGAAATAGGTAAAATATAATGCATACAAAAACTAAAATATACTTAATTGATAAAAAAATTAAATATAATGCATAAAAAAAACTATAAATCGTTGACACCGTATTTGTATCATTCAAGTGCTACGTTTCAGCGCCTGTGAACGGAGTAGAAATTACTTTGTATATAGTACATACATCTCTATTTATTATGTAAACAACTGTCAATGAATATCTTTAGCTTCGACGTAAGATTTATATACACCTATACCTCCAAATTTGTTTATGCTATTTGGATAACACATAAACTCATAAACCGTTTGACCGAACGGAACCAAATTTGGCACAGTTATTATGTAGGTTCCTGCGCATGTTTTTGTATTGAAATAGTGCAAAAATTCGCAAAGGAAAGGAAAATTGATTTTGAGTAGCCTGCCTTCTTTTAAGGAATCTCTATAACCCATTCATGCGCGTCCCTGATTATCGAGATTCCTTAAAGGAAGGCAGGCTACTCAAAATCAACTTATAAAAAACAATAATGAATGCTGTCAAGCTGTCAACCGATCGACAATGCAAATACGCGTGCACGTGCTTTACGTTTCTATTTGACCAATCTTAACCAAATTTGGTGTAGAAGTTATTTACAACGCTAAGAAAAACATAGGCTACTTTAGAACCTTGGAGTGAGGCCGAAGGCCGAACAACCACATCCGACACGGTCTAGATGGCTAAAGGCGGCCGGTAGGCCGACTGTGCCAGCTAGTTATTTTAATAATAGGGTCATTCCATCTCAAATCAACTGAAAAATAGGCAAAATTAATTCGACCCCCACCAAATTTGACGAAACTTGGTCCACACCATCTTAGTAAGAAATAAAAAATACAAATTTAAGGATTTGTCCAAAAGGGCATTCGTTTCGTTGTTTTGGTCGTTCAAAATGTCAAAAAGTTGGTGTGTAGACTTGTAGGAAAACGGCTGTAACTTCGTCCACGGTGGTCTAAATTTAAAAATAAAAAATGTTCTGTAAAGGTAAATGAACGTTCTATCCAAATATTCAATCACATTTTAATTTTTCAACCCCTAACTGGATTAATTTTATAATATTAACCCTATTTCAACCCCTATTTAAAAAACGATTCTTTTTTTTGTTTATTTTTTTACTGTTTGTTTGTGCAATTATGCTGAGTATGTGTGCCAAATTTTATCATGGGATCTGCATGGGTTCGGTTGCTAAAAATAAATTAAAAATATGGAATGCAAAATTGAATTTTACAAAATAATGTTTGGCAGTATAAAATCAAAATTAAAATATAGGCCAGAAGGAGTTGACTATACTATTAAATTTTGGGGTACAAATATATCAGCAAATTTTGCCAATATTGGGAGCTTTTATTCAATTTTTGAAGATCTTTTCAGCAATTAGCAATTTTAATGTGCACAACTTTACTATAAGTACCCAACTGCTCGTATTCGAGTATTAAAAATTAATGAATTTTGTCATATTTGTATTAATATTATAAATGTGATAACTGATAAAACTCTTTTTCTGATTTATTAATAATATTATTGATTGCGCTGACTATATACAGGGTGTCCCCGTGACCGTGGAGAACCTTTGAGGTGGTGATAAAGGACACTTTTCTAAGACAAATTTTCAAATAAAATATTTGCCCAAGTCCAAACCCTTGGGGGTTACCTTCCTTTAAAGCAATTTTTTGAATTTCTGATTTCAAACGGCCATAGCTCCGATATTATTAATTTTTTAAGGTTAATGGATTAGAACTTTTTTAAAGATCATTCGCTTGTGTACAAATTATTAGGTTATAACCCCTTATCGTCTAGAATCAACGAATTTCGAGTTATAAATTAAATTAAGGGAAAAAATGTTAAAAAAATTCAGGTTTTTTTTTTAAATTTTCTTGCGAACCCCGTATCTCTTAAACGAAACGTCTAGAAGAAAAACTAATGGCCCAAACCGGATAGGGAATTTAACGGGGTACAACTTTCGTCAAATAAATTTTTTTGGGCAACCAACCGTTTTCACAGAAACTCTGAAAATAATCAACAAGGTGTAAGTAAAAAAAATAAATTCACAAAATTAATTTAATAAATGCTCAAAATGGCCTCCCTCATTTTCAGCACACAGGCGTGCTCTTTTCAAAAGGTGTTGTACGGTATTATTTATAATGGCGCTTCTTTCGTTAAGTTCTGTCACACCTATCTGTATTCTTTCCATTAATTCCTCTCTGGTTTCGGGCTTTCTTCTATCGCTGTAAACTATAGCTTTAAGGGCACCCCATAAAAATAATCGAGTGGTTTTAAATCGGGTGATCGTGCTGGCCAATTGATAAATCCTCCTCTTCCTATCCATTTTTCTGGATACGCAGTATTTAATTTTTTTTTAATTTAATTTTTTTTTTAAATAATTTAATTTAATATTTAGATAAACTAATGCGCTTTATAACAATGTCGCTCAAACGTCAAACGCTACAATACGTTTTAACAATGTTTTAATATTAAAACAAATGCTATAAATCAAATTGAGATTTTCAGTAATTATGTGAATTTATATTTTTTACCTACACCTTGTTCGTTATTTTCAGAGTTTCTGTGAAAACGGTTGGTTGCCCAAAAAAATTAATTTGACAAAAGTTGTAGCCCGTTAAATTCCCTATCCGGTTTGGGCCATTAGTTTTTCTCTTAGACGTTTCGTTTAAGAGATACGGGGTTCGCAAGAAAATTAAAAAAAAAAGCTTAATTTTTTAAACATTTTTCACTTAATTTAATTTATAACTCGAAATCCGTTGATTCTAGACGATAAGGGGTTATAACCTAATTTGTAGACAAGCGAATGATCTTTAAAAAAGTTCTAATCCATTAACCTTAAAAAATTAATAATATCGGAGCTATGGCCGTTTGAATTCAGAAATTCAAAAAATTGCTTTAATGGAAGGTAACCCCCAAGGGTTTGGACTTGGGCAAATATTTTATTTGAAAATTTGTCTTAGAAAAGTGTCCTTTATCACCACCTCAAAGGTTTTCCACGGTCACGGGGACACCTTGTATATAGTCGGCGCAATCAATCTATATATATAAAAGAGCTTGTCTGTTTGTTTGTTTGTTTGTTCGCTATACGTTCCTACACCCTTTGACCGATCTCAACCAAATTTTGCACAGTTATTCTGTAGGTCCAGGCGCAACTATTCGTGCATAAATGGAGAAGAAATTCCCGCGGGGAGCAAAGTTATTCGCGTTTTTCGATTTTTTATTGATACACTGTATACTTTACCCTTAGGTTAAGTACCCAACTGGGTACTTAACCCAGTTAACAAACTCTTACTTACTTACAGGGCCGGGCTGGCCTGAACGTTCCTACACCCTTGGACCGATCTCAACTAAATTTTGCACAGTTATTTTGTAGGTCCAGGCACAACTATTCGTGCATAAATGGAGAAAAAATCGAGCGGGGAAAAATGTTATTTGCTTTTTTCGATAAATCAAATCACAAGTCTTGCAAACAAAAAATTTAATTTGTCAAAAATCGAAATATTCTGACATAACTACTGTCAGTGATTCAAAACACTGCCAACAGATGGCGGGATGGCGGCTTTAATTCGAAAAATGAAAACCACTAACAAATTAATATATTAGAATTTAGTAATTTCAACGCTCAAAATAATACAAATAATTACAAAATCCGTTGACGGCGAAATATTTGAGATGGAGGTTCGGGGGCGACGGAGAGAGAGCAAAAACCATCTCTTCCGACTTCCAAAAACGAAGAATTTTAAAATTGCGTTTTTTTGAAAATCTGCAGCAATCCTTCGAAACTTGAAAATAATAGTGAACAACTATGGCCTTCACGGATCTATTATGGTCCGCCCTGTGAGGCCGATGGCCGAACAACTATGGCCTGCATGGATCTATTATGGTCCGCCCTGTGAGGCCGAAGGCCGAACAACTATGGCCTTCACGGATCTATTATGGTCCGCCCTGTGAGGCCGAAGGCCGAACAACTATGGCCTTCAGTGATCTATTATGGTCCGCCCCCTGTGAGGCCGAAGGCCGAACAACTATGGCCTTCACGGATCTATTATGGTCCGCCCTGTGAGCCCCACGGCCGAACAACTATGGCCTTCACGGATCTATTATGGTCCGCCCTGTGAGGCCGAAGGCATAACAACTATGGCCTTCACGGATCTATTATTGTCCTCCCCCTGTGAGGCCGAAGGCCGAACAACCATGGCCTTCACGGATCTATTATGGTCCGCCCTGTGAGGCCGAATGCCGAACAACTATGGCCTTCACGGATCTATTATGGTCCGCCCTGTGAGGCCGAAGGCCGAACAACTATGGCCTTCACGGATCTATTATGGTTCGCTCTGTGAGGCCGAAGGCCGAACAACTATGGTCTTCACGGATCTATTATGGTTCGCCCTGTGAGGCCGAAGGCCGAACAACTATGGCCTTCACGGATCTATTATGGTCCGCCCTGTGAGGCCGATGGCCGAACAACTATGGCCTTCACGGATCTATTATGGTTCGCTCTGTGAGGCCGAAGGCCGAACAACTATGGCCTTCACGGATCTATTATGGTTCGCCCTGTGAGGCCGAAGGCCGAACAACTATGGCCTTCACGGATCTATTATGGTCCGCCCTGTGAGGCCGATGGCCGAACAACTATGGCCTTCATAGATCTATTATGGTCCGCCCTGTGAGGCCGAAGGCCGAACAACTATCGCCTTCGCGGATCTATTATGGTCCTCCCCCTGTGAGGCCGAAGGCCGAACAACTATGGCCTTCTCGGATCTATTCTGGGTTTAGATGGCTAAGGGCGGCGAATGCCGCCCGTGCCAGCTAGTAATCTATATAAATAAAAATGAATGTGAAAACCTTTGTCACGGCATCACATGATAACGGCTGGACCGATTTTGTTAATTTTTTTTAAAAAGTGTTTGTAATAGTCCGTAGATGGTTCTTACGTAAAAAAAAATTGGAAAAGTTGCCCGGGAAGTTGGAAAATTCGGGAAAAATTGGAAGTGCTTTTTATACCGTCAATAGGTGGCGCGACCTTAAGTACCTACAGAAGTAGGTAGGTAATTAAAGTACCTACTTTATTTCTATAGTGAAAACCATTGTCAAGGCATCACTTGATAACGGCTGGACCGATTTTGTTAATTTCTTTTTAATGGTTCATCGTTATTGCGCCGATGAACAATACTATTTTTTCATCTATACTATGATTTTTTATCTACAGTGGCGACTTGGACCGATTTTGTTATTTTTTTTTAATGTTCGTAATATATACTCCGAATAAGGTTGTTAGGTAATTAAATGCTGGAAAAGTTGTTCGGAAATTGGAAAATTCGGGTAAAACTGAAAGTTCAGTTTAGTTAAATAAGTGATCAACAGATGGCGGCTCTAATTTGGAAGTCATAAAAAAATTACTTTAAAACCAAATGAAAACCACGAATAAATTAATATATTACGCCTGTCAATTTATTTAGTAGCGCTATCTATTGATAATATGTTTATATTTGATCCGGTGATTGATATAAATCAGGCAGATAATGCCGGTGTAGCATTACAAGGTTTGTTATTTTTTTTTAATTAATTTGTAATTTGGTTATTAGGTTTTGATTGGCGACACGTTAACAGTTAGTACGGCTCTGTCACATAGTGAGGTTTGATAACGTATTTTTGTTTTGTTCGCCTCAATACTGGGGTGATTTAGAAAAAAAGCAAATAAGGAAGAAAGCATTTTGCAAAAATTTACCTCGCGTAGGCGGTTCTCCCAGGGTGAGGCAATTGCTTTAATTCAATTCGTCTGTCGGGTCACCTTATGAAAAACTGAAAGTGCTTTTTTGATTCGACAGTAACAGTCACTCACCAACTTAAAGAATCAAATTTTGGTTGGTAATATTTCTAACTGGCATGTAGCTATATAAGATATACTTCATTGCATGGAGTAAAATAAAACCAAAAGATTTAAAACGCTCAAAATAATACTGATAATTAAAACGAACAGAATGCCGCAAATAAGACGGAGTAATTTAGGTCGCAGAACTCGCAATGCTGCAACCCAAAGATATATTCGAAATAATCGAACTGCAGTGCAACGCGAGGAAAATGAAATTGAACGGAATAGTGCAAGAAGGCCAAGAAATGTTGCGTTGAATACTCATCGAGCTGCTTTCCGTTACAACGTGACAATTGATTACGGTGCAGACCAATCCGTTGCTATTGGATCCATGAGCGTTGTGTGCCCACATTGTAGGCATTGAAATACAAAACTGAAGCCCCTGGATTGTGTTGCGCAAGTGGAAAAGTCAAATTGGCGCCATTGGTCCCCCCACCAGAACCATTGCGCTCATTGGTTTCTGGAGCAAGCACAAATTCCAAACATTTCCTAACACAAATTCAGAAATACAACAGTTGTTTCCAAATGACTTCATTTGGCGCAACAAATGTGGTGCGGGACAATTTCATGCCCACTTTCAAGGTAATTATTACACAATCTTATTTAAACATTATTTGACAACAACACTATTAACATACATTAACATTTACAGATTCAAGGACAAATATATCATCGAGCAGGTTCGCTATTGCCGCCTCCGGATGCAGGCTTTAAATTTCTGCAGATTTTTTTCATGGGAAATTCACCACAAGAAGTAGATCAACGTTGTGCACACAACAGTTCGGTGAAAAGACCAATCGTGGAACAACTTCAAACTTTTTTTCATCAACACAATGAATTGATTGCATTGTTTAAAACCGCACTGGACCGCATGCCAACTGATAATCACAAAATTGTAATCAGAGCCGATAGGACGCCTGCGGGAGAACACGCAAGACGTTTCAATGCGCCAACAATTGATGATGTCGCCATTGTCGTCGTTGGAGAAAATTTGGAATCACGTGATATCGTTCTGCAACGGCGAAACGATCAGCTGCAGCGTGTGTACGAAACGCACCGATCATATGATGCGTTACAATATCCCATCATATTTTGGCAAGGTGAAGACGGTTATGATTTCTCGCATAAGATGGTAAATCCGCTTACAGGCGCTGAAACGAACAAAAAAGTCAGTTCAATGAACTACTATTCATATCGATTGATGGTTCGTGAAAATGAGGACAATCACATATTGAAATGTCGCCGTCTATTTCACCAATATGCTGTCGATATGTACGTCAAAATTGAAACTGAACGGTTGCTATTTATCAGATTGAACCAGACAAACCTCCGTTCTGAAGAGTATATTCACCTTCGAGATGCCATCAATACTGACGGAAACGCACAGAATATTGGCCGCATGACGATTCTCCCAGCAACGTACGTCGGAAGTCCACGACATATGCATGAATACGCGCAAGATGCCATGTCCTATGTTCGCCATTACGGCACACCAGATTTGTTCATCACGTTCACTTGCAATCCGCAGTGGATAGAAATTCGACACGAGTTATTCCCTGGCCAATCACCCATCGATCGCCATGACATCACAGCTAGAGTCTTCAAACAAAAATTGAAATCATTGATGAATTTAATTGTGAAGCATCGCGTGTTCGGCGAAACGCGCTGTTGGATGTATTCAGTGGAGTGGCAGAAACGCGGATTGCCACACGCACATATTCTCATTTGGTTGATTGAGAGGATAAGACCGAATGAAATCGATGATGTAATATCAGCAGAAATTCCCAATGAAGAAGAAGATGCAGTCTTGCATGAGGTTATTACTAAGAACATGATTCATGGCCCCTGTGGAACATTAAATAACAATTCTCCGTGTATGGTCGACGGAAAATGTTCGAAGCGGTATCCAAGGGCATTAGTTGCAGAAACAATTACCGGAAATGATGGTTATCCAATGTATCGTCGCCGATCGACTGCGGACAATGGAAGATCAACAATTGTGAAAGTTAATCAACAGGAAATTGAAGTAGATAATCGTTGGGTTGTTCCGTATTCGCCATTACTATCGAAGACATTCAAAGGGCACATCAACGTCGAATCTTGCCATGCCGTGAAATCCATCAAATATATCTGTAAGTATGTGACCAAAGGAAGTGACATGACTGTGATTGGAGTTGATGCGGAGAATTCCTAAGATGAAGTCACTCAATACCAATTGGGCCGCTATGTTAGTAGTAACGAAGCAATTTGGCGCATTTTTTCATTCGCCATTCATGAAAGATATCCCACTGTTGTACATTTGGCAGTACATCTGGAAAACGGACAACGAGTGTATTTCAATCCTGATAACGCAGCGGATAGAGCGGCACGGCCACCGTCGACAACATTGACAAACTTCTTCTCGGTTTGTCAAGCAGATGCTTTCGCTCTCACTTTGCTGTATGCTGAAATGCCACGCTACTACACATGGAACGCATCATCGAAATCTTTTCAGCGTCGAAAACAAGGTACACCAGTTGAAGGACATCCAAATGTATTTGCTTCAGACGCTCTGGGTCACATCTACAGTGTGCATCCAAATAACGACGAATGTTACTATCTTCGATTGTTGTTGGTGAATGTTCGTGGTCCGACGTCGTTTCAACAACTAAGAACCGTTAATGGTCATCTGTGTGCGACTTACCGTGAGGCGTGTCAACTCTTACAGTTGCTCGAGAACGATTCGCATTGGGACAATACGCTCAAAGATTCCGTCATATCTTCATCACCGCATCAAATTCGCACACTGTTTGCGATTATCATATCCACATGTTTCCCTTCGAATCCGAACGGTTTGTGGGTCAAATATAAGGACGACATGTCTGAGGATGTTTTGTATCGTGTGCGTCGCCAAACTTTAAATCCTACATTGCAAGTGACTGCAGAAATTCACAATGAGACATTGATCATGATAGAAGATATGTGTTTATTGATGGCGAATAAATTGTTGCCGTGTTTGGGCATGATATCACCCAATCGTTCAATGCACGATGCATTTAACCACGAGTTACGAAGAGAACAACAATACGACACCGAAGCATTGAAGTTAAATTTGGGCAGGACAACGTTTGCCGGGTCAGCTAGTATCATTAATAAATCAGAAAAAGAGTTTTATCACATTTATAATATTAATACAAATATGACAAAATTCATTAATTTTTAATACTCGAATACGAGCAGTTGGGTACTTATAGTAAAGTTGTGCACATTAAAATTGCTAATTGCTGAAAAGATCTTCAAAAATTCAAAAAAGCTCCCAAAATTGGCAAAATTTGCTGATATATTTGTACCCCAAAATTTAATAGTATAGTCAACTCCTTCTGGCCTATATTTTAATTTTGATTTTATACTGCCAAACATTATTTTGTAAAATTCAATTTTGCATTCCATATTTTTAATTTATTTTTAGCAACCGAACCCATGCAGATCCCATGATAAAATTTGGCACACATATACTCAGCATAATTGCACAAACAAACAGTAAAAAAATAAACAAAAACAAAGAATAGTTTTTTAAATAGGGGTTAAAATAGGGTTAATATTATAAAATTAATCCAGTTAGGGGTTGAAAAATTAAAATGTGATTAAACATTTGGATAGAATGTTCATTTACCTTTACAGAACATTTTTTATTTTTAAATTTAGACCACCGTGGACAAAGTTACAGCCGTTTTCCTACAAGTCTACACACCAACTTTTTTACATTTTGAACGACCAAAACAACGAAACGAATGCCCTTTTGGACAAATCCTTAAATTTGTATTTTTTATTTCTTACTAAGATGGTGTGTACCAAGTTTCGTCAAATTTGGTGGGGGTCAGGTAAATTGGGCGGTGTTATGCAGAAAGCTACCAAGCCACATTTTTTTTTTTTTCAATTATTGAAGGTACGGAGCCAGTAAGGTTCATTATACATTCTGCTGAAAACATCCAAGCCACAGGATAACTTATTAATTTTTTCAGGAAGTTACCTCCTTATTTTTTTAATTTAATACTGTACTAATTGTTAATTATCTCGGATTTATGCAGACGTGGCTTGGTAGCTTTCTGCATAACACCGCCCAATTCTTCAGTTGATTTGAGATGGAATGACCCAATACGCGAAAACTTAATTCGCGTTAAAGGGAATTTTGCTTCACGTACAAAAAATTCAGGTATCAAAATCTAATTCGCGTTATTCTGAATTCGCGTACATGTAGGGTCTAGTGTATTTCTGAAATAAGTTAAAACACGACCCACTTTTAAAATGGTGCAATATTGATTAGCTGCACAGAGAAAAATGTTATGAGAAAGGCAAAATGCGTTTAGAAATAAATAAACTAAATTGGAACAAAGGTTTAATCTTGAAGAGAAAAATAGCTGTTTTTCAAAATTTGCCCATGTTATAGTCCAGTTCAGAAAATGAAGCCAAAAAAATCTAGGCAAGTTGAAATTTGGTAACAAGGTAATGTATAAGAATGTCTTAATGAACCCCCCAAAAGTGGCCTAAAATCCCATGCTCAGTTGAGGGGGACCCTCAACCCCCCCCCCCGGTGCGATCTTTCTCCTATAGCTCACTTATTTTCACTTTTATGAAACATTACCATTAGACCAAAGGGTCATTCCATCTCAAATCGACAAAAAAACAGGTAAAATTGACTCGACCCCGACCAAACTTAACGAAACTTGGTACACACCATCGTAGTAAGAAATAAAAAACACAAATTTAAGGATTTGTCCAAAAAGGCATTCGTTTCCTTGTTTTGGTCTTTCAAAAAGTTGGTGTGTAGACTTTTAGAAAAACGACTGTAACTTCATCCACAGTGGTCTAAATTTAAAAATAATAAATGTTCTGTAAAGGTAAATGAACATTCTATTTAAATATTCAACTACATTTTATATTTTTAACCCCTAACTGGATTAATTTTTAATATTAACCCTATTTCAACCCCTATTTCTAAAGGGGTCTTTTTTTTGGTTAATTTTTTTACAGTTTTTTTGTACAAATGTGCTGGACATGCGTACCAAATTTTATCATGGGATAAGCATGGGTTCGGTTACTAAAAATTAATTAAGTATAGGCAGAAGCAGACAAAATTCAGCTTTTCGCACTTTATGACAATATAGTTTAATATAAAATTAAATTCTCTACAAAAAAATATTTACACATATTTTTCGTCAGATTCGTATTCACATAGCAATAACAGTTCAAAGTAAAGCTAAGTTACGCGAACAGATTTATTTAAAAAGGTCGGAATCGATTTTCAATTAATTGTATTGATTTTCATCATAAATGGTTATTATCTGAATATCAGTTTACCACACCATCCCTAATTTTGATAAAAAGTTTAGCATAATATGACAATGCAGTTAAACCAAAAATACATTATTTGATTTTCTTGTAAACTTAATTCGTTTCCATGATAAGGTCAGCTGAAGCGACATCAATACCAAAACGTGGAAACGAATGCCTTTTTGGACAAATCCTTAAATTTGTATTTTTTATTTCTTACTACGATGGTGTGTACCAAATTTTGTCAAATTAGGCATGGGTCAAGTAAATTCATGATTCGATTTGAGATGGAGTGACCCCTAATTGAAGAGTGATCCAGGTCCAGGTCATCGGAGTTGTTCAAAATATGAATCAGTCCAAGATTTTCCAGTACTTCTTCTTTGAAGACGGGCCAGTCGACTTTCATGCGAAACGGGGAGTCGGCTGGACGAGTGTTGGTACCTAGTGTGAGGAGAACTGGGAAGTGGTCGGAGGTGAGTTCGAAAATCGTGGTGAATTCCATTTGGAAGGGGACGTCTTTGGAGAGGGCAATGTCCAGGAAGGAGGGGGTGCCTGCAGGAGATTAATGAGTGAGGCCGAAGGGAGCATTGATCGTGAAATCAAGCTCATCCGCCAGGTCGAGGAGGGTGTGTCCTTCCCTGTTGGTGGTTCTGCACAGCCAGTTGTGGTGTTTGGCGTTGAAATCGCTGGCGATGATCTTTAGCTCTGGGCCTTCGAGGAGGGTCGTCACATCGTCTCTTAGAATTCCTCTTTTTGGTGGGTTGTACACAGATGAAACCTGTAACCAACCGAAATCTTTGGTGTTAATGCTCACCGTGGTTGCTTCCAGCTCGTGGATGTCCGGGACCGGAACCTCTACGTGCTCGATCGAAGACTTGATGTAGATTGCGGTGCCACCACCGCGGGCTCCT
This sequence comes from Podabrus alpinus, assembly GCA_932274525.1. NCBI lineage: Eukaryota > Metazoa > Arthropoda > Insecta > Coleoptera > Cantharidae > Podabrus > Podabrus alpinus. The sequence goes on from OW026455.1 coordinate 9,911,579, forward strand.
CGATGGTCGTTTTGGTAAAGGGTGTAGCATGGAATCTTGACGGGGTCACCTGGTCTAAGGTGAGATTCGTTGACTAGGATGACGCCCAGGTCGAACTGGAAGGCAATCGCGAGTAGAAGGTTACGCTTGGAAGAGAGGCCATTTGCGTTCCAAAAGGCCATCTGCAGAAAAGTGGGTTGAAATCTTTGTCTAGACATTAAGACTGTTTGAATGATTCGCGAAGGCGTTTGCGACTGTTTTAATGTCGCTGATTACTGAATTGTTGACCTTGGCGTCCTTTAGAACCTGTAACAAGGCACTTAAAAGCGGTTGAACTAAGACCTCGGCCTTCCCGGGGGGGGGGGGGTGTAGGAGGTGCAGCCCTTGTAGTTCGCTGGGTGGTTGCCATTGCAATTTGAAGAAATGGAGGGCTTTTCTCGGGATTTGGGGCAAGCTGCGGTCAAATGATCGCCAGCGTCCTTGACGCACTGCGGGTGTGCCTTGAAGCATCTTTGCGAATATCCGAAGCGTTGGCAGCGATGACATTGTCCAACGTTGGTCTTCTTATTGTGGGGTGATTCCACTGTGATTTCTACGGAAAGAATGGCTTTGAATTTGAATATTCGCTTGCTTACCTCGTTTTTAGGCATGATGACGAGATACAGCGGCATCACACGGCTATCGAGGCCATGGCGCATCTGGTGGATTTAGGTCACTTCAAGGTCCTTTTCTTTCAGGTCCCTTTTGATGTCCTCCGGGTTAATGGTGATCTGAAGGCCTCGTGTGACGACTTTCAGTGGCTTGTCCTGCGTAAGCATGAAGGAGTGGGACGGAAGGTTTTCGGCCTCCAGCAGTCTACTGAGGGCTATCTGTAGTCTACCTCGATTGCTGGTTGGATTTGCATACCGTCGGCAAGGGTTCTTATTTTTGTGGTCCTGATGCCGTTGGTTATAATCAATCTGTTGATTGATGGCCAGTTCTCCTTGGTGTGGAGAACTAACGGTGTTATTCTGGGTATTGTGGGCCTAGAAACAGGGGTTTGTGAGTTTATACTCACCTGATTCAGTGGTGGAGTGCCGGAGTTGGTGTCCATGTCGTCATCAGCCTCAAGTTGGGTGGAGGGGACGTCTTCGTCTACCTAGGGCCGGTAAAACGGTTCTTGGTTCGGTGGCTTGTTGAGGAGTCGCTGGAGTTACTCCTCACCGACCTGCTGCGTTTGGATGCCCTGCAAGAGAGTTTGCCTATGGAGGGGTCGATGTTCATGCCCTGCTGGGAGGTAGAGGGTCAGCTGGATGTTGGGGCAGTGGACTCGCCTCCTGGTGACTTCTTTGTGGGCGGTGCAATCTGGACTGCCATCAGGGGCTTTTTCTTTGCCGGCTCGACGATTGGAGTTTTTGTCACCTTCTTGGTGTTGGTGACGGCTGGGGTCGTCTTCTTAGATGCTGAAGCGGTGGTTTTCTTAGAGACAGGTATCTCCGTGGCCTGCTTGGTACCTGGTGCTTGAGAGTCGTTAAAACGTCGATTTTCGCCAAAAGGGTGGTGATTTGGCGGACATGTTATCGATCGTGGCCCTTAACTTGGCGTTTGCGGAGCGGACCTCTGACTTCAGGTCCTCCAGAACAAAACAGGGGTTAGAGAATCCTCTAACCCCTAAAAGGCGGTCTCCCTCGTCTTTCAATCTTAGCAGACCTTCGTGAAAAACAAACGTTTCAACCCTTAACCGTGGGTTCGATCTAGTTCGTTACACTTAGCACCTGAAAGTTGAGATTTCTCGTCTGCGTTACTTATACCTAAGGTAGGGAAAAAACAAATAATTTTTAAGTTGGTCGTTAGATCGTTTGCCTGTGCGTTCGGGTACGACCCGCAAATTAATCAGGTGTTTCGTACCCTCGTTGAAAATTTGTGGTGGCATCTGTTCGGTGTGGTGACCTGCAATTTTGAGTTAATATTTGGCAGCGCGAGGTGTAAGAAAGCCCCGCGGGTGTGAATTTGGGAGTGCACGGGTCATCCCCAGGGTTGGCGGCGGACAGACAGTCGAAATGCAAGGGTCACACAATGAATTGTGCAGCAATTCTATTTCTGACTGAGAACCACTTCGCTCCAGATACAACCAACACATTTTCTCAATTCGATCCGTCAGGATATTCTCGTGGAAAAATTGAGTCGGTTTAAAATGAGAACGTAAAAAATTTTCCGTAAGATTTTATAATATGTAGAATTTCGGGTTCGGCCGTTGAACTTTGACTTGACGGTTGGTTGACTTCTTACGTTGTTGTTGTGTCTGGACACGAAGGGGCTTGGCTTAACTTTCAATGCATGTAGATTGCACACTGTCAAAAGAGCGCGTGATTGAAACTGCCGGTGTTTATTAGATTGAATGATGTTTGCAAGTAACTTGAAAATTTTACTCAAATGGGTCATTCCATCTCAAATCAACTGAAAAATAGGCAAAATTAACTCGACCCCCACCAAATTTGACTATTAAAATTGGTACACACGAAGTTACAGCCGTTTTCCTACAAGTCTACACACCAACTTTTTGATATTTTGAACGACCAAAACAACGAAACGAATGCCCTTTTGGACAAATCCTTAAATTTGTATTTTTTATTTCTTACTAAGATGGTGTGTACCAATTTTCGTCAAATTTGGTGGGGGTCAGGTAAATTCTTTAGTTGATTTGAGATGGAATGACCCCAATGCTAATTTCACCTTTAGAGTAGGGGAAGGTGGGGCGGAATGGGGGTCGGGGCGGAACGGGGGATCAGGTTTATTTGCTGATAGTAGCACTGCAGTTCGCTGCAACTCTCTATACACCTTCATTATGCATCTATGCAGTGATAAGAACGGTCGTTGTGAATTACCAAGTGTTTCTCCTTTGTTCATTAAACACCTCCCTGAAATCTGTATAAAATTACAACTTTATGAATATTTGAAAACAAGGTAAGATATATTTCACATTACTTTTGGTTATTCCAATTTAGTCTACCGAATTAAGCGTTGTTTAAAGTATCTTTTCACGTGTTAACATGTCTTGGAGAAGTAACATGGCTGTCGCTAACCTTGCGATGTTTGGTTTACCAACACTTGGGGCACAACGGGGTAGGGCAGAACGGGGTCCTACCCCGTTCCGCCCCGATCATACTTTTATTTTTCACCGATCTAATTTCTTTTCTTTTGTGTTTGTTATATATTCACTATAATTATTCACTATAATATAACAATAGCTAGTCCTATTTTTACCAGCTTTCCGAGGTTTTCGCCTGAACATATACTTCCCATACCCAGAGTAAAGCCGGGACAAAAGCGAGTGACGAGGAAACGAGGCAAAACGGCAATCCTGACAGCTTCCCTTTATAAGACTGAACTCGAAGAAGCGGCTAATAATGCTAAGAAGATCAAGCAAGCCAAAGAAAATAGACTTAAGAAAAAACTGTTCACCGGTAACGAAAAAAGGAAGGAGAATACCCAGAAAACTGTTAACAAAATAGAAAAGAAAAAAACACAGAAAATTGTTAACAAAAAACCACGGAAACAAAGCGTGGAATCAGATGAAGAAGACGATGCGACCTGTTTATATTGCAACGACTTATATTCAAAATCGAGTGAAGGGTGGATATCATGCATACAGTGTAAAAAATGGGCCCATAATTCCTGTGCCGGCATTGATACTGACGATGATGAATCACAACTCATCTGTGAACTTTGTCAGCCATAAAACATGATTTTGTTTCACCTTTTAATGAATACCCCGTTCTGCCCCATGCATGGGGCAGAACGGGATATAACCTTTCTTTTTTCAAACGTTTAAAATAAATACAAATATTTTCATTATTTTAATTTTGACCATCGGAGATGTTAAACGAATTGTTAAATAAATTTATTCACACTATAATAGATTTTTACCTCTTTATTTACACCTTCAAATACTGTCCCAACCACATCGACCCCCGTTCTGCCCCACCTTCCCCTACCAAAAAATAAGCGACGCACCAAGTACCAGCCGGGTCCAGCGGACCCGTATGTAAATTATATGCAAGTATTATAATGTAACAACCCGCGTTTAATTCATTATTATTTATATATACCTATATATATCGACCACGAAATTTTAACACGTAAAGATGAATTTATCAATGATAAATAAATGAAAATAAACATTAAACCATGTTATAAAATAGATTATAAGTATTAAACCATATTATGTGTAAACTATTTAGTTTATAATTATTGAAACTTATTTAGTTTATAATAATTATTTTGTTTATAATGATTGTTAAACCAGGGTAAAATTTGTTTGAGATGCACTGGAAATTCTCGAGTGATCTTGTAAACTTTTACAAGCTTCTTCCTCTAATATTTGTAACAATGAGAGCGGAAACATTAATAATTTTGTAACGAGAATTTCCAGCAAAGTTAAAAGAAATCGACAAAGACTTTGAAAGTTATACAGGGTCATATAATAATTCACTTGCTGCACATGCGACTTCTTCTTGGAAAAAAAGATATAAGTTTCTATTTTGTGAATGGAGCCGAAGTTTTCCATTCTTTAGAATCTTTGGCACCCCGTAGTATCTTCAGAACGAAAGCGAGTAATAAAAACTACCCCGAAGAGACCATATATGTAGTCTCCACTCGAGGTCCGAAATTAATAAATCTCGTACGTTATTATACCCTCTCCATGAGGAAATCTTAGTCAATAAATACGATCCCGGAAGCAAAAGTCAGTTAGTTGTCAATTTTTACAAAACACATCCTGTAACAACACGTTTTGCATCCACGACACCTTCTCAACAGGTATATAAAAAAGGTGACTAGCTCAAAGTCGCGAAGGGGTGGGTGGTGAAATGGAGTAAAAAGGGTCGTGTGACGGCACGTCGCGAAGCGTGTGTCTCCAATCGACGACCGGGCAATCCTCGATCGCGATTCTAAAAATGGTCAAAATCGGTGTGAATAATTTACACGGGGGGGAGGTAAGTCTAAATCGGTGGGGATAATATACACGAGGGGGTTTAAATGGGCGCCACGCGTACGAAGACCTGAATCTTTTTGAAGGGGGCTGGTTATCACACCTTCTAAGCTGGTACGCGACAACTTGATGATCTTAATGCGGATTCTCACTCCGGAAGTGCCTCGTTCAATGACCTTACCTTTACAGGAGGCGAACTTTCCTTTGGTGAAAATAGCTAAACAAACACTGACACAATAATAATAAAACACACAGTTGGGAAATAACAAAAATATAATGAATAGAATAATATCAGCAGGGGGGAGTTGACAAAATTTATACAAGATACTATCAAATTTACATGTATCGTAATATAAAAATAAATATATACAATTGACGGAACCTTTCAATGTAGTTCCCGTTGCAAAATTAATATTCGTAAAACGAATACTGTTACAAGAACAAAAGCTGTCAATTTGCAAGGTATGACCAAGAAAGTTCATACGTAAAAGGGGTGTGTATTGAATACTACACTCCACAAAAATGGTTACTCAAGTGCAACACATACAACGTCTAAAAATATGACTCACAAGGTTAAATATGAAAATTAATCAATACAATTGATTACCAAAATTCCCAACAACGGGGAAAACAAACTTTAGCTGCAATGCTAAACCTAAAATATTACGTTAAATTGCTGTTTAAAATATGAACGCCCAAATGGCGTAGTAAAAATTACGTTATTATCAGACACTAACATTAGTTAACAACAAAAGATGTACAAAAGTTGCGATCGGCTTCACGGGTTTTGAATTGAGAATTCATAAACATAAACGGTGGTCAGGGTGACCACTTAATATCACAAATCTTAAAATATATAAAGGTTCCTTACTTAATGTGGCTTCTGGTGTTCGACCTTCAGATAAGGCCGCTGGACGGGCCTCCGGAAGTGAGAATCGAGCTAATTGTTGTAGCGTCGTCCTCGTAATGCTGAATTGAGCTGAAGAAAATGCCGTACCATACCAGCAAGTTGGTGCGATTACCAGAATCCCAAAACCTCTCCAAATCGAAATGTTGGGGTGGATGGAATGACAGAGGGGGGTTATGCACTCCGTTTCCCGAGAAACAAGGGACTACAGCCGAAATAACGCACTAAAAATAATTATACGCGCAACTGAAATTATTTAGAGCCGGCACTGCCTAAGTACGAAAACGTAAATGTGGTTACCGATAAAAAAAACTACTCGAATGCAAAAATGCTTTCACGATGCAACATCTGTCTCATGATAGACCGATAAAAACGCAACGTGGTTGCAGGTGCAGTCTTACTGATGAAGTTCGTTGAATACGCTCGAAGTATATTAAAGCGGCAAATGATGCGTAATGAAAGTTCGATAATTTTAATTGAATCACTCGATATTATTTTAAAGCTGCAAATAATGCGTAATGAAAGTTCGATATTTTAGTTGAATACACACGATATTATTTTAAAGGTGCAAATAATACGTAATGAAAGTTCGATAATTTACCTATGTATGGAGACACAATGTTTAAACACAATTGAATTGAAACGCCTTCCTGGGCGCACAAAACTATACGCAAACACCACCTACCTGTATCCTCTAGTTTTTCCGGCGACACTGCGGCTCTAGCTCAACAGAGAGCAATTTAGGTGTGGGTGTGAGATCAGGAGTGAATACCTGATCCCACTCTAAAGACAAACAAAAAAATTAGGCGCCACACACTTAAAGTCGCACGACGAGATCTTAGCCTGAAAGTGTGAAAGTTTTGGATAAATAAAACCAGGTGATACGGTAGTACGTATAATGGAATACAAAAAAGGTATATGCAAGTAACAGTGACACAACGGCGAAACAAAAAAAAGGTCTCAGTCGCAGCTGAATAAATATTATCTAAAATCGACGTCAGATCTGATATCGCTTCTCACAAAAAGTCTTACAAAGGTCCTTAAAAGGCCTTTAGCGCAAACAGAAAAAAAGTTACGGTGGTGATAAAGCTTCTTATCTGCCCCGGTACACCCGCGTGCAATAATCGAAACGATTCCAAAACAAAAGCAAAATACAATGGTAATTGCTTACCCAAACTGTGAACGGTGGTACGCCACTGGATTGACTCGGACGTCGCTGTTGTCGTCAATATTGCGTCTGTCAAAGATTATCAAATGTTGGAAGAACTCCAGGAGACTCGGCTACCAAGTTAGACAGTATAAATGTATAAATCTTCTTATTAACAAATTAAAAGGTTAATATTCAGCGTATTGGATGGGTCCAAAACGATGGTTAATTGATTACGAAGTTCTCGTAAAATCGACAATTCCCATACAAATATTGTACTGATAAAAACAGGTAGAATATCCGGTACCATAAAAAATATCTTCGCAATTTTACTCCTGCAAAATGCAGCAAACTACTCCCGATCGTATAACCAAAACTAATACGACGAGTAATCAATTTTTCTCGGCTCCAAACAATCCCATAAATCGGAAGAGGAAATCAATTATAAAAAATCACGATATTCCAAACAATTAGAAGCCGAAAAATGCGTAATTTTCAGGCACTCGAAAATTTTCTTGTCTACTATCAAGCACAAAAATTCGTTATCTACTTTCCTATTAAAAATATGTTTCTATCTATTTAACCTTATAAAATTTGGAAATTAAAACTATATACAGAGTGTTGTAAAATTCTGTCAAATAATAACGAATTATACCGCTTAAAACATAGTAGTAGCCGAAATTGTCTCAACGACAAGAATCTAAGGCTACAGAATGTTATTGATTTAAAGACAAACTCGATAAAATTTCGAGATGCCAAAATTCACTTCCGCTTGATAGCGATAACACTACGTGAGAACGGTACTAGGATCTTTCTGATCGAAGTGATCTATGTGATCTCTCTATCGATATCCCTAAAAATGCACACGGGAGCGCCTTTTATATCATTTCCCATTCCAAAATTTCGTCGTGGGGAGAATTGTTCCCACTTCATGATTGATTTAGGTCCTTTTAATTGGACCTCATTAGTTGAAAAGTAGGGACATCAAATTGGGTGCATCCTGATTGGATGTTCAATGAAGTGTGAAGACAACACTTTTGTCTCTATTTATACCGAATGTGGCGAGGATATCTTAGCACACGTGCCTTGAATAACAATTTTTTGCTCCCGTCTGGAATCGAAAAAGGTTCGTTTTTGTGCTGTTTTTATTCGACTTATAAATTGTGAAATCCCTATCTACTCTATGTAAAAATAGTTAACCAGATGACGGCATGTTAGCACATGCTGACCGATAACAAAATAACTGCATTGATTCTCACGATTTGAACACGGCACGTGTTCGTTTTTATATTGACGCTAGGCATGAATTTATGGATCTCATAAAAGTGTCCATCAGTCCTATTTAAAGTTATAATAAAGTATCTACGCGAATTGACGTGTGGTTTGAACTGCTATGGAACGATGACTTTCCTGCTGATGATGTAAACAAACCATATATGCTACGTCAACCATTCTGGATCTGTTTTATCCACCGCATGGTTCATTATACGAGTATAAAAATATTTTAGAACACTTTCTTTCCTATAAAATTATTACAATTACTATGCATTTGTAAAACATAAATTTGTCCGTTGAGTTATGGTCTCAATCTTTTACTTTATACTCCGACCTACAAATATCTCTTCAAAGAATATTTGACTTGTAAATTTTATCGGAACGATTCGAAATTTTTGATTACAAGTTTAACCCATTATTTTAACAAAATAAAAAGATGCGCTCGACGCGCGCAATCAGGTAACAATCCAAGAAAATCGGTCCGTCGCGTTCACACGGAAAATAGTTTGCTAGTCAAAAGTTTTAAAAGTAAAGTCAAAATAAAATACGCGAGTCAAGCGAATTCACTGAGTAAAGATTCATATTAATTGTTAGTACCGATCGATAAAACAACATTTTTTCCAAAAGTTGGCGGCATCATAAATTAACTCAAAATAAGTCAAAATTGAATCTATATTTTCGGTTTATGCATAATTCAAAGTGAAATAGTAAGGAGGAAGGATTACGTTCATGTGCAGTAAAAAGGATTAAAACTTCAGGTATCAAATAATATTACTATTAAAAATCTTTTACAAATACTTACCCTGGCTGGATTAGCATAACTAAATAATTTTGGGTCACAAACCCTAGTATTGTAATATCGTAAAACTTTTAAGTTTGCATAGTTGTTAAATTCTGTCTAATTTTTTTTTGTTATTTAAATAAATTGTTTTAATTAAACTAAAGGTGTCTCAATTATTGAAATTTCCTATAAGTAATCTATTGTTTGTCTTAAATATTTTCCCCAGTCTCCGCGCTGGCGATCACGTATACCAAGTTTATAAGTAAATAAGAAATTAAAGAAAGTAAGTATCTTGCCTTTGTTTCACGAGTTAGGAACCGAGCTCGTTCAATTAATTAAATTACGGTTCCTGGTGGCAGCTATTAAAACAAATAATCAATTAAAATAATAAAATTCACAAGTTCAATTAAAATAAAGCAATCAGCATTAGTACAATAATATACGCAGTATTTAAATTGAAACCCGAAAGAAATGAAATATAAGTAGGTAATAATAATAATAAATAAAATTTCTCGAGAAATTCTTTGTCGTTAGACGCGGTTATCAGCGGGGGATGGTGATTTGGGATGTTTGCTGCTGGTGTTTTAGGCTCAAATTCGGTAGATGAAATACCAAATTTGAAGCCAAAGAGATCGAAGGAATTTAAGGAATTGGATGTTTTTATCGGTTTAACTTTCTACTTACAACTACCCTCGTACCATACCTTGTCGAAGGCCTTCGACACGTCCAGCAGAACTGCGCCCGTCCACTCCTTCTTGTTGTAGGTTAACATAATCTTCTCAACCGTTCGTAGGGTCTGTGTGGTGGTGGAGTGACCTGGCCGGAAACCAAATTGTTCGTCCTGGATGACTTGTAAATCTGCAACAGAGTCACTTACCCTGTTTGTTCATTCCACCTGCTCGGAAAATACCTCAGCCTTAGAGCTGCGTCAGCTATATACCTGTGATGGCCGCGATGGCGTTTGTGGGCATCTCCTTCAGCGCAGCGTTTGAAATTGCATTTGGCCCTGCTGCTTTCCTCCTCTTCGTCCTTTGGATGGACTTTTGCACCTCCTGGAAGGTGGTTGGGTGGATCTCCGGATCTGTAATTTAGAGATTGGTACTTACGGTCTCGTTGATTTCTTGGACCTTTCGCAGGTTCATGTTGTTGGTGTTCGGACTGCACTGAAACTACACACTGTCCGCGAAAACTTCTGCTTTTTTTAAGTTGATTAGCGCATTTTCTGTCCTTGGGGTCTCACGTCCTGCGGGCGTGATCCAATTGCTTCTTTTGGAAAATTTATCGTCCAGGTAAACATAATTAATTCGTTTTCATTATATGTGCTGAAAGTAAACTTAACCCTAATCGTGCATTGTTAAAAGTTGTTGTTATGAGTAATTCAAATAACACAATACCGGTGGAAAATAAACATTGCAATAACGCAACTAAGATTACATTATATTAATTTGTTTACATCCCATTAGGAAATTGCCGATGAATCAGAATTTAATTGTGTGCTGTTTTTCAAATCACAATGGGTGTTTTAAAAAATGTAAAACCCAAATAAGGAAATACCATATTAAATTTTATGGAAGAAGTTTCCGAACTTGTTGATTTATTATTTACTTTTACATCCCAATTTATTTATGCTATCGTTCATCAGATTCGTCATCCGATGGCTTCTTGGTTGTAGAGACATTTAAGGCTGTATTTATTTGATGTTTGAGAAGATTATTTGAGACAACAAATTAATTTGCTGTTTGGAATAATTTCTGTAACCTATGAAATAAGGTCGTTACTTGTCTTGTTTGCACTGAGGGTTAATAGTAGTTTTGCAAGTGTTCCTCTTCCTTTTGTCTTTGGCTTCGCCCTCTGGTCCTAGGTAGGACATATTGTTGTTGACTCGGTGTGGGGTAAATCTTCCTCTTGTTGGTGGAAAACGGCTCCACTGTCTTTGGGTCGAGTGACGTGGCTTGGGGAAGGTAGTACACCCCAAGTAGTTAGCGGGGTGCGGGCCGCTGCAGTTGGAACATTTCGCTGGCGCGTCCTTGGTCTTTAAACAAATGGAAGTTAGGTGCATCCCCGCGCACTTCACACACCTGGATGAGGAACGACAGTTCCTCTGACTGTGCCCGAAACCTTGGCACCGGTGGGATTGTCCAATTTTGGAGGCGCGGTGGGGTGACTGCACCTGGACGTCTATTCCTAGGACCCCCTTCAGGTCGAAAATGGCTCTGTTGTCTTCGTTCTTCGCAAGGGTGACCATCACCAGAGGCATTAGTGTCTTGTATCTTCGGCTGGTCATTCTGACGACCGTCTCTGTAATAAAACCTTGGCTTGCACGGTGTAGCAAGTGGAAGATAGTAATCGAGTGATATGGTGAGCGAAAACGAAAACGTAAAAATTCTCGAATCAAAAGTTATAAAAACGGCGGATGTATGTAACAAATCCAAAGACAAACCAACAGAACAAATTAAAACCCTTCGTAGTAAAAGCATCGATGGAACAAAAACCAAAAAGAGCAAACGTGACCGAGAATCGGAAGAATCCGAAGATAATGAGGAATAACCATTTTTACGGAAAACCAAAAATAAGAGAAAGAAAACCAAGAAGGAAACGAGATAATGGAAACGAGCGACTCGGAGGAAGAAGAAGAAGGAAATGAATTGGAAGAAATGTTGAAAGAAAAACAAAAGGAACTGGACATGGAGAATAACGAAAGCGATGGAACCAACAGGAAGAAAAAAACGAAAAACCAAAGAAAGAAGGATCGTAAAAATAAAATAGAGAAAGAACATAGAGAATCGGAAGAAGCAAGAGAAAAGGAAACCATGGAAAAAGCTACCACCAAAGCAACACCGGAAGTGACCGATAGTGTGGAAACAAACGTGGAAACCGAACAAACAACGGTGTGGACAAATGCGAAAATGAAGGAATTAGCCAAAAAAGTGATGGAAGACGCCCACGAAGTGAAGAGATTCCTCATGAGGAGTAAAGAAGCCTTAAATTTCCGGGAAGAAGCCCTCGTAAGGGTTAAAAGCATGGAGGGGTTCATACAGGAACTCTGTATGGACGGTATCGAACGTAATAGACTGGGAACGGGAGCGCCTTCAGCCTCCCTTCCCCAGACAAAGACAATGCCATGGCCAAAGCCACCCCTTCCATAAATATGGCGCCGACCCTTCAGGTCACACAGACAAATAAAGATTCAGGGGAAACACAAATAAACGACAAACAAAACCCGCTCAGGGATTACCTAGAAGTAGTGAAGAGGGCTGCCATCAGCAACCCTCGGAGCACACCATCAAAAAGGTTCAAGATCATCGTGTACCCTGCCGAAGGGAGCACGAGTAAAAGCGCGGACGAAACAAAAAATGCACTAACCAGCATAAAACTTGAAAATCTCAAAATCAAGCCGGATAGACTATATCCAATCAAAAATAACGGAGTTATGGTTGAATCCATTCAACCTTCTATCAAAAATCTTATTGGCAATAAATTTTTAGAGGAGAAGAAATTGGTGGCCCGGGAGCCCTCAGCTACCTGGCCATCAATTTCGATCCAAATGGTCGATAAAACCATGACTAAAGAAAATGTAGTTGAAGAGTGTGTCAACAACTACCCGGAAGCAACTAAGGTGGCAGGGAGCTCCTGGTTCAGGAGCATCAACCCTGTCCATTCCAAAGGTAAGACCCATAACAAGTGGATCCTGGAGGTTCACCCCTTGGTCAGGGAGGCGGCAATTAATGATGGGAAGTTCAGGGCTTCCTGGAAAAGTTACCGCGTCCATGCCCACATTGCTATCGTTTGGTTTTTCAAATGCCAACGATTCGGGCACACAGCAAAATACTGCAAAGGGGCATGTGCTTTTTGCTCCTCCACTGAACACGCTTCACGTGACTGTGGGGTGCAAGAGGATAGTGCAAAACATGCGTGCATCAACTGTGTCAGGGCTAAACATAGCGACAGTAAGCACACCACAGGATCCAACACTTGTAGGGTCTATAAGGCAAGACTCATGGACTATGCACATTCTATCTTGACGGTTACTGATATTCAAAATTAGTAAACCCTTCAGAGTCCTGCAGGTAAACCTGAGGAATTCGGAGGCCGCCACCCAGGAGGACATACTCTTAGCTATATCTTTTCGGAGCCCTACTGCTACCAAGCGGCAGCGGGAGGGTTCCGTCTCCCCTTTTCCCCGAACACTCGGACGGCAGCAATCTTCGGCGACCGCTTCCGAACCTGCATCATGGTAAACGACGCGGTAGGAAATGAATTTACGTTCTCCTTCCTCCCGCAAGTTTCCAGCAGATTCGTAACGGTCGTTTCCATTACTTTCAGTAACAAAGTGACCTACTATGTTATAGGCACGTATTTTCCTCCCTCAGAGGATATACAATTACCTTTAGAAGACCTCCGGAAAGCACTAGGTGTTTGCGGAAAGGGGAAGACATATATCTGTGGGGATTTCAATTGCCGTTCTCGAATATGGCACGACATAGTTGACTTCGACTCCAGGGCTTAAGCCCTGGAGGAATTCATTGTACAGCACGAACTCTTCGTGTTCAATAGACCTAACAAGCCGCCTTCATTCGAGGATTCACTCGGAAGGAGGAGCAAAACGTAGATTTAACTTTGGGCACGGGCAGCACCGTCAATGAAACGTGGGACAATAAAACTCAGATACCATTCAAGCGGAAACCATAGAGCAGGAGTTAAAACAGTGGGTGGAGGATAACGGCCCAAGAATGGGCCGATCATATTTGATCATAAATCAAACCAAGCAAAGAAAAAAAGACTAGGTGCTTCCAATCAAAAACAAAATCGAACCTGGAAAACAAAATTAAAAATTGATAAGAAACCAAAAGAAAGCCTAGGGCAAGAAACAAACACCCAGCCAAATCTATTGGGAAACCTGAAAAACACACAAGATAAAATGAACATCGATAATATGATAAAATGGATTAATCGGACGCAACAATCCAATGACGATATACGGTTTGAAACCCGGAGAAAATTCACACACGAAACAGCCTGAAAATTTTAGCAAGTTAGAAATTATTATTATTATTTTATGAAAACCTGTAATCCTCGCCAATTTGCGAGGTAAATTTGCTGAGGTTGGTAACAACCTCAAATTTTTTTTTCTATATAAATAAAGAAACTTTCATTGGCTTGCAAGGTCGTTGTTATTAATGTCGCTTACCTTGAAGTCCGTGTGGACGCCCCTGATCACCAATTTTAGGGAGCGATTTTCTGGAAGCTGGTAAAATGCGGCTGTTTAGACTAGGTGAAAGTGCACGTACCATCAACAGAATACGTGAGGTAGTTCCGCCCCAAATCGAATGCGAGCTTTTGATTGGTTGAGCTCTTGAAAATTAACGATTTTCAATATCGATTATTGCCAAAATTACAGAGGTTATCAAATTCATCCGTAGCTTATTTGCTTAATTTTAATATTGTCTAACTAATTCCATTAAGTTTTTAACGCAAAAAATCGTATCTGCGGGTGGAGTTAACGTGCTCTTTGCCTCTAACATATTCCCTTACTCATAGTTGGTGACTTTATTAAGGATACGTTGATCTGCTTCGTCGTAGCGTTTGCGTTTTATGGTGAGGGGGTTCAGACCTGCGTGGCGATTTCTGATGATAGGAGAAAGAGGTTTCCTAAAAGGTGATAGACTACGGAGCGGCATCCTATAGTGCCGTGTGATCCCGGTGCCGAGTTGTTCGTTTCCCATTTCAGGAATAGTATGCCACATAAAAATTTGAAAGAAATACATCTTATAGAGAATTTAATGCTCTTCAAATTTGTTTCACGATAAATTTTTATAATGGTGAAAACAAGCGAGCTATGGACTAAAAATCGCACTAAGGGGGCTAAAACCCTTTGCCGAACAAGACGCCGCACAGTGGGGTATTTGGCCTCAAAATGTGGCATAAAATACAAAAATCAAATGCTACATGCATATTCCCTATTATGATTTTTGTAAACTACACTATCTTGGGCACCATTATGTGAATTTATAGGAACATTACTCGTTCTAATTTTCCACTACATCGTCAAAAGATGCTAAGAATTTGCTGAGGGGGGGGGTTAACACATTCTTTTCAAAGATTATTTTTGCTAGAAATCGTTATAAATTGTAACTTTTACTTATGGAAACAATAAGTTCAAATATCTTACATAAAGTCTGTAATAATTGATCTTTAAATAAATATGGTTACAATCATATAATGCATTGTATTAATTTTTGTGAAAGATTATCAGAAAAAAAAGAAGATTTGAATATGAAGGAAGGTCGAGAAAGTAACAATTTTTTTTTAATGGATAATACTGATACTTGAGACTTTAAAATAAATTTTTTGGCTGCCGAGATTTGCCGGATTCTCTTTAATTCGCGTTTTACTTGGAGAAGTCAAAAATTTCTAAGTCACCCTATATGTTTTTATCAAAGTTTTTCAAATAAATTCATTTTCTTAATAAATAAATGCACCAGAATTATGCAAAGTATTTTTTAGATACTACTAAGAGCCCTGAAAATAAATATCCTACTTAGAAATCCGTTGGAATAGTATTTGATTTAATGCCACCTTTTGAGGCCAAATACCCCACTGTGCACCGGCATGGGATTTTACACGATCTTTGGGGGGTTCATTAAGACACTCCTACATGCTTAACTGCGAAATTTCAACTTGCCCGGATTTATTGTAAATTCAAGCCAGTTTTGCGGCTTCATTGCCTGGACAAAACCGTATTAGGGAGGCTAAAACCTCCAATTAGTACACTCCAATATACGTAGGTACGTACGTGTCTGCCAAATTTAAGATTGCTTGGATTTTTTGTAAGCTCGAATTAAATTTTGGGTTTCGTTGTCTGAACTAATATGCAATACATCAAAGATTCTTAAAATATTTGCTTATTTGCTGCTTGAACTATGCTATTTTTCGGGTAGTTACAATTTCTGCCGTATTCTTTTGTACAACTGTGTATATGGTATAAACGCGATGAAATTTTTAATTATTTTTTTCATCATCTGAACGCAGCTTTACTAAGCAAACTAAACGAATGTATTATTGCACTGATTTTAAAAAATGATAATTAAACGTTTTAAAATATTTTTGTAAGTTATTAATCGGTAATTAATTTGGTAAAGTGGAAGTAGTAAAATGAAAACGTAAAATTTGAGATTTTAGAAAAAAGCGTTATGTGAACATACCATTATGTGTAAATAAGATTTGGTGAGTTTGAATGGTACCAATCTTATATTCTTTGTATTCAAAAGTTTCAAAATAGCATCGATTTCTTGCTTAATAACCTATATTTCAGTTTTTATTCTGTCATAGTTGAGATCTCTTGAATGTTTACCCCAAAAGCAATAATGAAAATTGAATTAAGTTTACACGTAGAACCGGGAGTGTTTTAGCATTAAATTTGTTGTATTATTTTGGTCCAAAATAAACTGGATAAATAATCTTCAATATGGCTTCTAACAATAATCAGAATGGGTGGTTAAGCGGTTTAAGTAGCATTGGAATTGGTTTTGGGGCCCCTTTAACTTCCGTTCCTGAACAAGGTAGCTCTACATCAGACATGAATCAATTTGAGCAGCTTGATCGAAGCAATGCCGGCAGCAACACTTTAAAGGTTTTTATTCATCGTTGAAATTAACATTTAGAAATTCCTAAACATTGTTTACTATAGAGAAATCCAAAAATGGAATTAACAAAAACAGATTTATTGAAATTACTCACTTACTTCGAAGGAGAAATACAAGCTCGAGATATTGCAGTTGCTGCGCTTAAGGTAAGCTGAAACTTTGTAATAATTCCTTAATTTAGAAAACTTATCAGTATTGCTACTTATGATACAAACTTCTATTATTTCATTCATTAAATGGTTTCAATGTTACAACAAAAGAATAAGGTTGCTTGCATTTTTCTAATAACTGGTTTTACCGATGAGTCTCGACTTTTAAAAATAAAATTTTGAGTTTGCTTTTGGATAAATTCAGAATTTTATTAGTGGTCAATTTAAAAATGTAATTTTTAACCAATTTTTAATGAAGTGGTGTTGGAAAAATTCCTGCTTTAAATTAGATCATTTTTTTTCATATCCGCATTGTAAGTTGACAATTTTCTTTAGCTTTAGAAAATTTGGTCAGTGGGTATTTTTACAATTAGAAAGAATGCATAACGTATTTATAGATGTCAGATTTAGAAAAAAAAAAAATTGAAAAAACGATTTTTGAAAAATTTCAAGGTCAATACTGTTTACATGCTACCAAACTAAGTGGTTTCATGGAATATATAAAATCATTTAATAAAATTACTTTCATTGCAACAATATTGAAAGAAGTCGTAAATATTGGGCCTCCTTGTTCAAAATAAAACAAATTTCTTGTCAAAAAATATTGACTTTTAAATTATTTGTATGAGTGGAGGGAGGCGTGGGAAGTTCACTGATGAATTCTTACCTCAAAATAAAAATAATAGAACTCTGATATAATGAACCATAAAATTTGTTTTGCTTTAACTGAATATTCATTATAAAAAATTAGCAAAATTTATTATCAAAAATAAAAGTAATCTAATTTTAATGTTGGAAAATAATACGAAAATACAAAAAACCTAATTTTCTGAGGGAGGGGGGGGGGTAAGTTTGTGGAAAATTTCACAATAGAGATAGAAGAGGTTTGGTCAACTGAATGTGATTTATGTTATTCTTAGAGGTTTTTTGGCTAACGCTCAATTTCTGATTTAATTAGCCACAGTAACAACTTAATGTGATGTTCATTCAAGTTATTTCAGAGATGTTATTGCCTTGTTAATGAATGAATTAAAGTCTGTTATTAATAACTTGGTAACAACAAATAATACAGGTTGTTATTAAAAAGACTTGCAAAAAATTTTGATTAAATTAAATGTATACCCATATTTTTAGTAAAAATCCCTCATTTAGAGATTTCTTAAATAAAATTCACTCACTCACTCATCAAAATTCATTAGATATTAATTAGAAAGCTGAAATTTTGGGTGACAAATTCCAAAAAGCATTTGTCTAACAGATGGTGCGTTTTAAATTCCTAAAGTCAATATCGCGGCACAAGTTGAGTGTAGTGGTTACAGGTGTGCGAGGCTGAAACCTGAGTGGCGTGCTCTTACACAGTTCGTACTTGGATGAGTGACCACATAGTGACCAGTTTAAAAACATCGCTTGTCGATACTCCATGGCTATGGGTACTCCCCACTATGGCCAAAATTACCCTTCTCTATAACATTAGTCGTTCGGAATCAACGTTAAACTGTAGGTCTCCCAAACTAAACCCTAGCAATAAGGGATAACAATGCCTTTCAGCAGTGACAAAATAAGACCGAAGAAAAAGAAGGCATATAGGGATGAGGAGAGGCGGTAATAGCTTATTAGCAATTAAGTACGTACCCAGTTTGACTTCTGGTAAAGTAAGAACTTTATTCTTTGGAAGGCAATGGAAAACCACAAAGGTGTAATCTGCCTGTAATATCAGAATGAAATGAATTACATTTCTCGTGGTTCTGAGCCCACATTAAACAGTAGGTCCCCTACATTAGCACGTACGAAAGAAACATGCGAGAGAAGGTCGCCAAAATGGTACTTGTAAGAAGACAAATGGAGGAGCTTTCTAGATATTTGGTGAATTATTGGTAATTAAATGACTTGGGAATATTAAAAAAAAAATTTAATTGGCTCTAAATTTATTGACGAAACATCTAAATTTTTGGAATTTCTTTCGTTTGAAATTGGGGTATTGTGGTTTTTGGGTTTTTTGGGATTGCCACAACAAATTATATCAAATTAAAAGGTGTTTCTATATTTTTTATATTGTATTTTGTTATCGAGTTATTATTAGTACTATTTAGAAAATGACTATATATTTCCGGTTTTGTACTGTTTACATAGTAAACGGTTTTACAACAGACATAGGGGACCTACAGTTTAATGTAAATTTCAAATCGTGGGAATGGACAATTTTTTCTCCGTTAATTTCATACTAGGGAAGTATACTAGGGCCAGCAGATAGACATTTGTTGAGTCAATCAGCAATTCTAATAATATATTGTGCAACTCTGGAATAATCAATTGGAATAAAAAAAATTGAAAAGAATTAGTGTAAACAAGTGACAGCCCTGTAGGCAGTACATGTTCAGATAGGTTTAAATAAATTTAAAAATGCAATGCAGTGTAATATTAAATCTAGTAATACGATATTGGAACACGTCATAAAAAGAGATACACAGTGAAAGCCAAATTTACAAGCTGCATTTGTATTATAACCAATTAAGCAATTAAATTCCTTGCTTAAAGTGCAACTTCACTCTTTGAAGACGAAGAGTGAAGTAGCAGTTGTACTCCCGGAATTGCAAAAAAAATGCTGTAACATCTTTAACAAAATAATAATAATAAAATAGAAAAGTTGGAGGTCTCAAATGATTGGTTTTGGAATACAGAACACTCTTCTGTAGAAATTGAATTTATGCATTCAACAAAATCATTTAACATTTAACAAAATACTTGATCTTGAAAAATAAAAAATTTTAGATCAAAAAGAATCAAATATTTCGGTGGCATCGTAACAAATTTTGAGGTAATTGAAATGTTCGAAATTTATGTTGTTATTATTGTTCATTAATGACGTTTTTAACTACTAGGGTTATTACGGTTGTCCAATAGGCGGATGTGGGATTTGAACCCACGACTACTTGATTGCAACCACTTACTTTTCCCACTAGCAACCACTGCTTAAATTTATATTATTTTATAGTATCCCATTTAAAATTAAGCGCCCTCCCTGTACGTTTCTTTCATTTTCTATTGTTATTTTCTAAGATTAATTTTATTTTCAATATGAAACATATTTTCATTTTTAATGAAAGGATAACCTACATGTCTTCATTAACAAAAATAAATAATTCAAACATTTTCCATAAAAGAGCAAGTTAGTAAGTTGTACTTGTGATTCATCCTTTGTTCTTAATTGAAAAAAATTATAATTAACAAGTTACAACACATAAAAATAAAATACAGTCATCAGAATTTCAAACACATCTTACTTAGTTTATTTTTAAATAAGGTAGCATAGCAATTTCCGTTTTGTACAGCTGTGATTGACTTGGTAAACCAGTGGCGGATCCAATGTAAGATCAGCAGGTCGCACAGTAGGTATTTGTATTAACAGTATTAGAGAGCTCAATTACTAAACTTGAGACTGTATTTACAGGAATTACTCTTAAGAACTAGGTTAATTTGACATTTTATTCGTAATTCTACTTAACTTGACAAGAGTTTTATCATAAAACTGTTTTGAAATTTTTTTATAAAATAATGATGATGAATAGCTTATAAATAGCCACCTTTGCTTTTGAATATCTTTTAATAATTGCGGGTTCCGCCACTGGAAGTTTTATTTTTCTATCCAAAAATGGAAACAAATACTTTAATAATAAATTTTTGAAATACAAAGAAAAAACCTGATGTGACAACACATTACTTTCCCATTTACTAGATTCAACTTCATTTTATAATATCAATTGCATTGGATTAGACCAAAAATTTCTTAAAATAAATACACTATTCATACAAAATAAAAAAAACTAGAAACTTTTGGGACGCCACTTTGTCTATATGCGATCAAATTTTAACTAGGGTCGTAATGACGTCAGAATTAATATTTTTATAAGTAATTAAAAAATTCGTTTGATATTAATTACATAATATGTTTAATGTAATTAATATCAAAGTTAATTAATTAAAATAATAAATTATAGTAATAAACAATACAAATCACTTTGACAGATCAAAAGTATCCAAGTCAATCCATATTCTTTTAATAGCGCTTATTTTATGTTTGCATTTTAACAATAATTTAAGAGAAAAATATCAAGTGTGAGGTATCAAAAGATGCGGAAAAATAATCTCTTTTGATTGATATGATTTTCATTCTTGTATGTTCCAACGGGCAGCGGCAATGCTCTTTAGCTATTTTCATTCTTCTAAAAAATGGACGGTTTTCAAACAAAATCTAATCAGCTCTTCAGACAGCTGCTTCAAACTAGTATATAATTTTCAATATTCTATATACTCATACTTATATACAAATTTAAAATTAATTTCAACTCAATAATTCCAAAATTGGCCTTAAACAATTCGTATGGACACCGTAGGAAAAATGCCAACTGAAAAGTTTTTTTAACTTGACAACAATACGTAAATGGGAAAGTAAAACGAAGTATTTTTAAACCAAATTGAAATATTTGGAATTCAAGTTGAAAATAAGAGAAATTCATGTTAATTTTTGGAGTGCTTCTATTTTGTTTTGAAATGAAGGATTGTTTTATAAATATTAATTCGATTGTTAATTTCCAATTTCAGTCAGAAAAACTTAAGCAAGTAGTCAACGTGGGTCGGTATCAACCCGTGGTAATGTCCGATCCATATACAGCTTTGCTTCGAGACAGCATTGCAGATAGTCCTCTGGCGAAACCACCTCATAGTGAGAGAGATATGGCAGCTGCAGCTGAACATCAGTTGCAAACTTTAGAACAATTGGCTTTACAGCAACGTAGAGCCCATCAACACATGGTAAACATACTAAAAGAGGCAGAAACAAAACACAAAAAAGTTATTCAAGAATTAGAAGAAGAAAAATGTAAACACGAACATGACACTGCTCAGGGTGATGATATTACTTATGGTTTAGAAATGGAACGTACAAGACTACGGCAGGAGTTGGAAATGGAACGTACTTCACGAAAAAAGTTAGAAAAGGAATTAAAACGACAAATGGAATTGGCGGATGAAGAGAAGGCTAGGCAAAAACAAATAGTTCTATTATTAATTGCAGAACGTAAAAAAATTATTGTAAAGTATATCGAGGAACGAAAAAGGAGTGAAGATTTAGCTCAGGTAGGTACTTTATTTTGTTGTGTCATTTGGTTATTATTACTTTTGTATGTTACAGATTTTGTCTGAAGAAAAGTCTCGAATTGATAGTATGGCTGAAGGTTTAGAAGAAGAGAGTAAGAAATCATTGCAAATGGAAGCAGAACTTGAGAAACAAATGCATATTTTTGAAATTGATAAAAAACAATTGAAAACTACCATAGCTACTAAAGAAGCTCGGTAATTAATTTTAAATAATGAAAAGTTACAAATTATATTTATTTGAAAATTTTGTAGATGTCAGGAGTTAGAAATTGAATTACAAAAATGGAAAGCAGAATGTGAAGTTTTACGTAGTAGATTAAGAGATCCTCTGGATTCTACTGTTCCTATGACTAGTAGTGTAGCTAAAGTAGTGCAGCCAACTGCTACTGTATCCAGTGTTCCTGTGTCAGGCCCTAGTAAGATTAGTTTTTTTTGTAGGATTATTTTATAAACCAATTTTTTTTAGCAACTGGTGTAGCACAGTCCGTGACTCCTGGACAAAGTATTAGACAGTCTAATAATATTGCTCCACCTGCCACTAAAGTGAGTAAAAAGAGAAAGAAATAGTGAAAAGCTTTTTTGTTGAATTATTTAATTTCTTCTTTGAAATATTCAAATGATATTTGATTCCTTGCCTTAGATTCTGGTTTTAGTTTTCTATTGTAGTCTATGTTGACTTGAAGTGTATCAATCCTTATGCTCATCTTCAAGGGTCTTTCAGATTCATTCAGTTTTTTGTAATTATCTAAGAAACTGTGCATTAAAGGCAAACATGCAAGTAGACAAAAATAAATGTGATAACCTGATAACATTTTCAACAACTACGTATGTAGAAACCATAGTTTAATCATAATGGGTATCAGAAATATGAAATTTTCAAAATTTGTGTAATTTGTTTTATTTTTATTACAATTGTAGGAAGATTAAATTATACAGTGCAAAAATCTTGATAAATCTACAACACAAATTTTGTGAAGAATTCATTTCTGGCTTATAATTATTATACACAAACTATCCTTTGCTAACTTGGCTTTTTAAAATTTTATTTTCTTTGTTTTTGTTTAAATGCATTTATTTTAATGTATTGGTACAAACAATTCTATGTTAATCTGTAGGTTCCTTTGTGTACATATAAAGTTAGGAAACATTTTTTAAACATAAAAATAAAATAGAAATTTATTCAAAAAATATAAAAATCACGTTTTGATTCCTTTAAATTAATAAATATATTTTACCATTGTCGCACATGAATGAATTAACCAGATTTGCCTATCTACATAGATAATAATCTATTATTTATTATGTAAGAAATTTATTATTTAAAA
Source organism: Podabrus alpinus (assembly GCA_932274525.1). NCBI lineage: Eukaryota > Metazoa > Arthropoda > Insecta > Coleoptera > Cantharidae > Podabrus > Podabrus alpinus. The sequence continues at coordinate 9,934,908 of OW026455.1, forward strand.
AAAAAATTTATTGTTTTGAATTTAAAGTGAAGAACACCATCATGACACAAAACACCTTCAGTTCCTTTAATTATGTTGTCAGAAACCCATTTATGGAATACATTTTAAACTGTATAAGACATTATTGTACTGGATAAATTTTTACTTTCTGAACCCTTAGGTAAGGAAAGTATTGTTTAAATATATTTCTGATATAATATAATTTAAAAATAAAAAACCTGAAAAATTTGAAAAGGTTAAAAAATGTTGCAGTAACTTTTATTGTGACTACGATAAATATTAATTAATTTTTTATTGGGCATATTTTGCATTAAATATTTAGATAATTCTGTGTTGATTGCGAAAAAGTGCTTAAGTCAATATTTGTCAAACTGAGATAATGGCGAAAACAAATTATGGGCAAAATTGAATTTGGTTTACTGAGGAACCTTTTTTAGGGATATAATTTTGTTTTGCAAGTTTATTATTAAATGTAATGTTATTACAGGCATATAACTAAATAATTATTGAGAAAAACTGAAAATTACACCAATTAAATTGATTACTTTCGACTTAGGCGAAAGGTATTCTATTAAATAACTGCCTTAATATGTACGCTATGACTTAGGCAATTATACCAAAAGAAAGAGCAAGTTTTTCTCTATCTGAATAAGTCAAAACCCCAATTTTGCAAAAACATGACTTAAGCACTTTTTCGCAATCAACACAGAATTTACATTGACAATCTCGTTAGTCCATTCATGCGCGTTAGTGATGGACGGTTTCTTTAGGAAAATCCAATTTTGGACAATTTATTTTAAACTTTTTTTCTATCTTCTCGTGTTGGTATCTATTTCGTTTAGTCAACCTGCATTTGAATTTTTCGAATTTATCAAGTTTCAAAAAGTATGGGAAAATCGGGAAATTTGTTGTTGAAAATTTAGTGGAAACTCTGGTCTAGTTGCTAAGTAAAAATTTCTGGCTTGTAATTTGTTAGTTTTAGGATATGCTCAACATAGTAAAAGTCCACCTATTTTCAGGAAAACTGATATTTTCTTTAATTGTGAATATCCCACATACTTTTCTGGACATGATTTACTAGCATATCTGTATTTTTTATTTAAAGACAAAAACACTTTTCAGACACTAAAAATGGCACACAAATTTTCATAACTAAATTAATATTATAAAATGTAATTCGAATGGTGTGGGTGTCGGTGGAGGAGGGTGGAAGGCTATTCTATTGGTGTAGAATGGAGATAGTTTTTATTGGGTTACGAAGGAGGGAGGGATTAGTTTATGTGCTTAAAAAGGAGGGTAAATTATTTATAAGATGTTTAACAAAGGCAAGTTATTAAGATCGATTGAATATCTTGAACATCTTTTATAAATAATTTCCGCCCCCCCCTTTTAAGCACATAAACTAACCCCCCCTAAGCCAATAAAAACTTTCCATTCTACACCAATAGAATAGCCTTCCACCTACACCCCCCCTATAATTTTTGAAGTAATATTTAAACAAATTCACGTTTCATTTTAAGTCTTTATGCCTGAAGATGTTACAATGTGACGGAAACGTTTGAGAGTTATACTTTATGTATTTACTTACAATAAAAATTTGTGCCTTTTTCAGTATCTGAAAAGTAGTTTGTGCAGTTCTTAGGTTAAACTAAAAATACAGATATGTTAAATATCAATTTTCACTACATTAACACCATGAATCTATCGATAAATTAAGTCTTTTAAATTTCCTTCTTAATCTTTACAGTGGCTGTTGTGCACATTAACTTCCTTGATATTTTTTAGTTTGTCATTTCATTTTTTTACTTTAATATTAAAACAAGAAGCTCATTTAATTTCCATGTTTTTTCAGTTCTTTAATTTATAAAATGTATATGCGTTTAAAATTGTAAAAAAATGAAATTTCTTCAATTTTTATAAGGAAATTGTTCTATTTTCTACCCCTACAATGAATGACTTCATCATCATTCTTATCTTCTAGTATTTTGTTCTGTAAATTGATCTTTAAGAACTATAGATGACTAAGGAAAAGGGGGGGGGGGGCGAAGAGCTGCCCATACCAGTTAGTTTTATATACTTCACTATTATTTTATTATTATATTCTCTATTATTTGTTTTATTTAGTTTAGTTGCAAAATACCTTAATTTCTTCAATTTTCAGAAAGAAGCTTCCTGTACAAAAAGTCAAACCACTTAAATTTCTTTATCCTGTAGTATTATATGTTTTGTATTGTGATTCTTGTATGTAGTATGTATGTATTTTTTTCATAAATAATTTTCTTTTGTTATCTTAATTTTCCATTTCTTTCTTTCCTATTTTTCTTTTAATTAATTTTGAAGTGAGGGCTTCCTCAGCAGTGCTATGGTCCGCTATTAATTTATACCTCTTATAGGTGTTCACATAAGTTTAATCACAAAATTTTATTTCTTTCATTTCTACAGGAAACTTACTCAACAAAAAATAAAACTATTTAAAACTTTTGGTATTTAATTTTCCTGGTTCTAATTTTCCATTTATATTCTACAATCTTCAGCACTAAAGCAAACTTCTAATATTTTTTATTTTATAATGTACTAACAATAACTGGGCTCTCTCTTTCTCAAATAATTTTTTCCTCTACAATATTTAAAAAAAGACGTTTTTATGACATGTATTTATTAGTTTTTATATCTGAGGTAGCTTGCTAATGGTAAACATCAACGTTAACAACGCACTGCCCTTTTTACGCAATTGCTTCAAAATTTCTAGTTCAAAAATTAATGTTATAGTTTATTTTGTCTCCTCAAGTTCTGTTTAGAACTTTTAGTAGATGTTTCTGTGAACAGTATAAATTAATTGTTGTTAAAATTTTTAGTTGATATCAACTCCACAAGCTGGAACATTGAGAACAATCAACAAGGCAGCTTTTCATACATCATATACGCAAAATACAGCCCCACAAACTCCTCCAAAGAAGGGTTCAGTTGTTGGTCGTGGCGTACCTCCTCCAATACCGCCAAATAAGCCAATTATTCCTAATAAACAAACTCCGATTCGTCGATCAGAGGCTGTTGAAACAGATAAAAAAAAAATGAACACACCGGGAACTAAAGAAATAGTAAATCCTAGTACTTCTACAGAACCTGGACGCAGTGCTCCTCCAGGTATTGAAATGCTAGGTCAGGAATTAGCAGATTTTCAACAAATGTTTGTAACTATGGCAACTAGCAATAATACTTAATAGCACTACCTTTATACTTTCGTTGTGTTAATATTGTCAGTCCGAGCTAGAAGAATCTCCTGCAGCTGACTGGTCGCACAGCCCACTTCTTATGTGATACTGTTTACTAAATTAAATTAATCTGAATAATCTTTTAGTAACACGATTTATTGGATTTATTTTTGTACTGTTTTGTGTTTTATATTAAGTACCTAGATTAGAACAACATTCGCAGGGTCTGTCGCCCAGTAAATTATTGTGTTGTGTGACTTATTGTAAGTCTATTTTAGATTAATTGAAATATATGTAAACTGTGAGGAGCTAGTCTGTAGTAGTTTAGCCTAGCATTTAAGAAGCCGGGCTTCTTGCTACAATTTTAAAACAATCGACGACATGTGTATTGACCATGGATTTAATTTTATTGGCCCAATGTACGATCTCAAATATATTGATCTAAGATACTTCTAAAAGTATTATCCAGTCTGTTTATACTTAAAAACTATTTTGTTATGTGCTTAGTTAGATATTAAACTATATTTGATTTTTAGTTACGTTAGTAAATAATAAGATTTATTTTAAGTTAGTAATGAATCATCATTTTTAAATGTATTTATTTTTTCTTTTGAAAATAAAATTATAAATAAATCTGTGTACATAAATAATAAAATATTTAAGAACCTGTATACTATTTATTGTATTTCTACCGAAAAATAAAAGATCAAAATTTTCGCTACAAAAACGTTTTTAAAAACTTGGTATCTGGACATACCAAATTTCGGAATTTCCGTTCAACAAAATTTGCCTAAATCAACTTTGAGGTTATCTTATCTTTCATATGATCTTATCAAACTTTGCATCTTACAATGGACCGCAACGAAGTTCCTTTCGATCCAGTTAATTACAATTTAAAAAGTGATTTTCGGTTAACTAAGTTCTCTGATTTGCGAGGATGAGGTTGTAAGGTCCCGCAAGACGTCTTAACAGGTTTCTTGGCGGGAATGAATTTCAATTCAAATGTGTCCACAGAAAAGTCTTCAAATGTAGTTCAAGGTTTGAAATGTTGTGGTAAATCTTTATATTTATTTATTATTCTTAATTTTTAGACATAGGTTTAGATTCTTGCATAGTTTCAAAGTTGGGTTTCTTTCTGGTCCAGTCGGTGGATTTTTTCTATCCATTAATTGATGATCCTTACCTTATGGGTAAAATGGCATGAAACGTGGGCCTTGACTAACTTATTGTTTAAAATTTTTAGGTAAAATTGCTTGTGCAAATGTTCTTAGTGATTTATATGCTACTGGCGTTGTCGATATGGATAAAATGCAAATGATTTTGTCGGTGTGCAGCCAGTTTAGTGATCATGAACGTGATGTTGTTCTGCCTTTAATAATCAAAGGGTTTCAAGTATTAGATTGTTGTTTTTTCCCAAATTTTTGCTATTATTTATTTGGTTTTTAGGATAATGCAATATCTGCTGGAATAACTAGCAAATTATATAATATTTTTGTCAATCCTTGGTGTATCATTGGTGGAATTGCAACCTCGGTCTGCTTGCAGAAAGAATTTATAGAGTAAAGTTACTGTTTTTATGTTTCACCCATTTTAATGGTTCACTTTTTATTTAGTCCGGTAAATGCAAAAGTTGGAGATACTTTAATCCTTACTAAACCATTAGGTGCACAAATCGCTTGTAACGCAAATCGCTGGCTAGAGAATCCTGAAAAATGTACCAAGATAAATGAAGTTGTCACCACTGAACAAGTTAAAGTAATGTTTAATTTTGCTGTTAAAAATATGCTCCGATTAAACAGAACTGGTAAGTGCCTACAGCAACATTTTTTATTTCCCATTGTTTAAAATTTAATAATTGAAATTAAAGTTTTACGAGAGCAGATCATTTCTTCCTTTTTCTCATCTTCCAAATATAGAAAACATCTGAGCAGAACATAGCAAAGCAGTAACTTATTGTTAAAAACTTATGAAATAGTCAGAATTTTAGTGTTTGCTTGGCTTGTTTATTTTATATTTCATATTTTTTAATTATTCATAATTAAGAGTTTTTATGGTGGTAAGGAAATCCGGGTAAAGCTAGCACCCCCACATCATCGCGAATTTTGTACTCCACCAGTTTCGCGGTAAAAGATATATTATCTTTGGAGTAACAAATTATCATCTAGTATAATTTTTTTATGGTCTGCTTCCCAACTCGGCAGTGGCGGCTCGTGACTTCTTTAAATGGGAGGGCACACCGCCGACAGTTCACCTCAGATCTTGAACTGTTTAACGCCGACCGCTACGCCTTCCTGGAGGAACAGAAACTGGCCCAACAACATGCCAGCGATGGTTTCTCCCCACAATCCAGACGAAGCGGAAAATTCAGCATGAAGAGGAGCTGCTTTTCCAACTCCAGCACCAACAAGTGCCATGTGCTCTGCACAGCCAGCAGCAAGAAGAAGAAGATTAAAAAGGGAAATATTTAAATTTACTTATTTACTTCTAAAATATTTTAATTCTATTGATGACCATTGGAATAAACGCAAACTTTAACGAAATGCAGTCTTCCAAATGCTGACCATAGATAATCAAAAGCCCCAAGAAATCAGCCAGCTTAATTTTAATGGTCCTCTTGATCACCATATGCAGAGGGTGGGAGGGTATTTGGTACCCAGTACCCGGGCATTAGAACCCTTGCGGCGGCGAAAACTTAAATCATCGTCATTATCGACATACATAACAACCTGTGTGTATTTCTGTAATTTCAAATTGAGCTGATGATCCGTTTACTCAGTGCCGCCTTTAAGCCGCACAACCTAGGCGATCACAAATCACTACGCCCTTAAAGATTACATTTTTCACTATTTAGCAAATTTACTAAAGTGTTTTAAATCTGTGCCACCGTTTATGGTCCAAGTGACGTCGAATTGTCCAATATTCAACGGCGCAACTACCGTGATGTGAGCGGTGCATTTTTTAATTTTGAGTTGCTATTCTATTTTGGGAGGACGACGGCCTGTCGCGGCGGAGAGAGCGTAAAAACTTTCTCCGCGTGTCAACGCGAGTACTTCCAAACCGTGCGACGGATTTTGATGCGACCAAAAGTATATTTATATGTACGTTAAGTGGCGCAATTTTAAAATACCCTTGCGCCGCACCGGCTTCCCTAAAATGCAGAATTGTAAAATTGTGTTCTTTTTCTAAAAATTTGGTCCATTTGGAAACTTGGAAATTTTACTATCGAAATACGTAAAGCATCAAATTGTAAGAATAAATTAATAAAGCGATGATTTAATTAGTTCAATATTTGACGGGGAAAAATCGAGAAACGTTTTCAACAATTACAAAATTTGGAAAATAAAATTTTTATCTTAGCTTAATTCGAACAGTGTCGAATCTTCAACCAACGCAACGAAAAAGAAATAACAAAGAATGGTACGATGAGGAATGCAAAGATGAGAGGAAGAAGAGAGAGAAAATAAGACACCAAATGTTACAAACTCAACTAAGAGAAGATAGACAAAAATATGAGGAACAGAGGAGGAAGTGCAAAACATATACAGAACTAAGAAGAGAAAACAGAGAGAAGGTTTACTAGATGAGATAGAAGAAATATATAAAAACAAGGAAATTAGAAACTTTTATCAAAACATTAAGGGGTTTAAGAAGAGTTACAAAAAGAATACAGTGTTCTGTAAAGTCAATGAGGGAAATCTGGTGGGAGGTGAGGAAGAGACTATGAATAGATGGGCGGAGTATTTCGAAGAGCTTCTCAATCGTCAACAAGATATTCACAGAGAAGAGGAAAATAGCTACGAAGAAGAAAATGAGAGTATAGGAACACCAAACTCGCAAGAGATCTTAGAAATAATAGCAAAAATGAAGAATAATAGAAGTGCTGGAGTAGACAACATTACGGCAGAGATGATTAAATATGGAGGAGAAGAACTTCATAAGGCCATATTCGAGATAATTACAGAAATATTGGAAAACGAGCAAATGTCCGGTGCATGGTACGAATCAATAATCTGCCCAATACATAAAAAGGGTGATAAACTGGATTGCAATAATTATAGAGGAATAGCCCTGCAGAGTGTGGTCTACAAGATCCTGGCAATATGAATTAAAGAAAAATTATCCCAACATGCCGAAGGAATAATAGGCGAATACCAGTGCGCATTCAGAAGAAATAGATCAGTGATAGACCAGGTGTTCACACTCAAACAAATCCAAGCAAAAAGCCATCTATTGAAACTACCTACGCATGTACTCTTCATAAATTTCAAACAAGCTTATGATAAAATCAAAAGAAACAAATTATACGAAGCGCTTTACCAACTTGGCATCCCAACAAAATTGATTAAACTAATAAAAATGACTATGAAGTACACCGAAAACAAGATAAGAATAAATGGGTTAGTATCGAGGAAATTTGAAGTCAAAAACGGTCTGAGGCAGGGAGACCCTCTCACTGCAGCATTGTTTAACCTCGCGTTGGAAAAGGTCATGAGAGAAGGACGACTGAATAGAACAGGAACTACTTATATTTAACAACATGCATCAGTGCTTGGCGTTTGCGGACGATGTAACAGTAATGGCAAGAACAAGAAAAGAGCTAAAAAATTGCGTTTCAAGATTGATTGAAGCGGCCCACAACATGGGACTTGAAATAAACAACAAAAAGTCGAAATACATGATATGCGACACACAAACCCATATTGAAATAGAGGAAATATCGAGATTCACCTACCTGGATACTGTGACAACGAGGAAACCAGAAAACAATACGGAGATAAATGCCAGAATTGCATCACTTACGTGACTTACGCCAGTGAATTATGGACCCTGACAAAGAAAGATCAAATGGCACTCGAGGTGTGGGAGAGGAAAGTGCTAAGAAGGATATACGGGGGAGTACTGGAAGCAACAGGATGGCGGAGACGAACCAATAACGAGATATAGGAACTTTATGGAGAACCAACGATATCGGGTTTTGTGAGAGCACAGAGATTACGATGGTTGGGCCATTTGATGAGGATGGACGATGACAGAGTGCCACGGAAAGTATGGAACAGCGAGATTGATGGAAGGAGAAGACGAGGAAGACCACTATCTGAATGGAGGGAGAACGTGATGAGAGACTTATGGCTACTGAACGTGACGGACTGGCAAGAGAAGACCAGACACAGATGTGAATGGAGGAATGTTGTAAATGAAACTATGGGCCTACAAGGCCTTTGATGCTATTATTATATATATTACTAGCTGGCACGGGCGGCATTCGCCGCCCTTAGCCATCTAGACCCAGAATAGATCCGAGAAGGCCATAGTTGTTCGGCCTTCGGCCTCACAGGGGGAGGACCATAATAGATCCGCGAAGGCCATAGTTGTTCGGCCTTCGGCCTCACAGGGCGGACCATAATAGATCTGTGAAGGCCATAGTTGTTCGGTCGTCGGCCTCACAGGGCGGACCATAATAGATCCGTGAAGGCCATAGTTGTTCGGCCTCAAAGGGCGGACCATAATAGATCCGTGAAGGCCATAGTTGTTCGGCCTTCGGCCTCACAGAGCGGACCATAATAGATCCGTGAAGGCCATGGTTGTTCGGCCTCACAGGGGGAGGACAATAATAGATACGTGAAGGCCATAGTTGTTCGGCCTCACAGGGGGAGGACAATAATAGATACGTGAAGGCCATAGTTGTTCGGCTGTGGGCCTCACAGGGCGGACCATAATAGATCAGTGAAGGCCATAGTTGTTCGGCCTTCGGCCTCACAGGGCGGACCATAATAGATACGCGAAGGCCGTAGTTGTTCGGCCTTCGGCCTCACAGGGCGGACCATAATAGATCCGTGAAGGCCATAGTTGTTCGGGCGTCGACCTCACAGGGCGGACCATAATAGATCCGTAAAGGCCATAGTTGTTCGGCCTCACAGGGCGGACCATAATAGATCCGTGAAGGCCATAGTTGTTCGGCCTTCGGCCTCACAGGGGGAGGACAATAATAGATCCGTGAAGGCCGTAGTTGTTCGGCCTTACAGGGCGGACCATAATAGATCCGTGAAGGCCATAGTTGTTCGGCCGTGGGCCTCACAGGGCGGACCATAATAGATCCGTGAAGGCCATAGTTGTTCGGCCTTCGGCCTCACAGGGCGGACCATAATAGATCCGTGAAGGCCATAGTTGTTCGGCCTTCGGCCTCACAGGGCGGACCATAATAATAACTGTGCAAAATTTGGTTGAGATCGGTCCAAGGGTGTAGGAACGTTCAGGCCAGCTCGGCCCTGTAAGTAAGTAAGGGTTTGTTAACTGGGTTAAGTATACAGTGTATCAATAAAAAATCAAAAAACGCGAATAACTTTTTTCCCCGCGCAAATTTTTTTTCCATTTATGCACGAATAGTTGCGCCTGGACCTACAGAATAACTGTGCAAAATTTGGTTGAGATCGGTCCAAGGGTGTAGGAACGTTCAGGCCAGCCCGGCCCTGTAAGTAAGTAAGGGTTTGTTAACTGGGTTAAGTACCCAGGTAACTGGGTACTTAACCTAAGGGTAAAGTATACAGTGTATCAATAAAAAATCGAAAAACGCGAATAACTTTGCTCCCCGCGGGAATTTCTTCTCCATTTATGCACGAATAGTTGCGCCTGGACCTACAGAATAACTGTGCAAAATTTGGTTGAGATCGGTCAAAGGGTGTAGGAACGTATAGCGAACAAACAAACAAACAGACAAGCTCTTTTATATATATAGATATAGAAGATAATATGTACGTCGGTGGGACAAATATAAATCGAAAATGTTCAATGAAATTTTCGCGAGAAAAACTTCGCTTGTGAGGAAAATCGAAATTTTGGCATATTTACAATTTTGCCCGAAAACCCTTTGATTTAGATTTGAAATTTTGACGACGATGTTATTTTTCAAATGGTGGCGTTATTTGTCGTTTGTCTTCATCATTTACTAAATTGAAGACCATTAAAAACTGTATCCGAAGCTCCGATAGGTTTTTCAAAATTATCTATGGTTTTCTCGCGAGGGACGAATTAAAGCGAAAATTGTGGACTCTGTAGCGCCCTTATTTACCGAGCGAATTTTAATTTTTAAGATGCAATTCTAAATTAGCTGTTATATAATTTTCCTTCGTATTTTTAACACCAAAGGCGGAAAACAGTATTTAAATTTAAAAATTAAAAAAAAATTGAATTCTAAAAATTGTAAATTAACGACGGAAATGGACGCGCCAACGGTTTTTGGTGAATATAACTAGAAAACTTATTATAAATTTCTTCTTTCGTTGTCAAAAAATTGGCAAAACTAAATAATTTTTGGAAATTTGCTAGAATTTGTAATATTTCCTCATTGGTTTTACCGAAAAATAATTTGTGACCCTAGAATTGAATGGGGAAAGTTATGCAATATTCACATGGCCAATGTTTTGCTATGTTGAAAAAACCCCTCAAATAGCCAATTAGTCGAATCTAAAATGATGTGATTAAGAAAGCGGATTAAATAACCCTTACTCTACCCAAGTCATCATGGTTGGGAAATTCTCCAAATGTAACAATATACTTCAATGACCGCCGACATGAATTTTACTGAATATGAATGCTGATGACCTGAAAGAGTTATGAAGAAAGAATATTTTCTTACGGCAGCTAAGACATTCAGGACTGTTTGAATACCCGAAATTACAAGGAGGCAATAAATAATTAGGATCAACAATTATTTATAATATGCAAATGGAAAAGAAATTATTGCAGTTCTTCGCAATAAAATAGATTTTGATTTGGATTTATGGGAGAAATTATTTTTAAAGCTCGTCGTCCCCCAAGAACCATTAAATCTGATCGAATAACCCCTTGCTAAACCACGCCCAGAAGATCCCTGACGAAATCTTTTGATAATAATTGATCTCATTTAGGTTGACGTATTCTCAAGGGCTCTCATTATATCAATGCGCACTTGAAGGGTGAACGCTTTATCTTTTCGCTTTTTAAAGTGATTATCCTGTATAGCTGAATGGTTGGATTATATGCGGAATATTTCTGCCCATTATAAGTTTGTTGTGACCTTTTTCCAATTTTTAATATACGGTAGTTTGCGGTTCTTAGTAATTTTCAATACTTCTTAAAACCTCATCTTTTCGGATATTAAACTTCAGATTAATCCTAATAGTTTCTACCAAACCTTAAACAGTTAAATGCGTCATTTTCAATTTGGATTTTTTAAAATCTCCTAGTTTCTACTAAACCCATTCCATTCCAATCCATTTTAGCTCGTAATAGCGATAAAGCTTTGTGTTTATTATTTCTATTAGAGAAAATTGATTGACATGTAATTTTTCGACTAGCTGCAAAGTTAATGCACAAATATGAGGCTCATTGTGCAACTGACATTACTGGTTTTGGAATTTTGGGACATGCTAATAATTTAGCAAAATTTCAAACAGATGAAGTTAAATTTGTTATCGATGTTTTGCCGTTTATAAAGCACACGTACGCCGTTGCTGTTCAAACAGGAAGTTCAAATAAGGTGCTATCTGGAACATCACCGGAAACAAGCGGTAAAGTAGTTTACTATATTTCAGAACCATTAATAAATTTATTTTTCAGGAGGATTATTAATATCTTTACCCAAAGAAAATGCTACTGATTACTGTAATGAGATTAAAGCGATCGAAAACTGTGAAGCATGGATTATTGGTACGGTAATGGAAGGAAATAGAGTTGCCGAAATTGTCAAGGATCCTAAGATTATCGAAGTTGACTCGAAATGAAACTACTTATTTTTTTATATTGTTATTAACGTATCAGTCTAAAGTAGCTGGACAAATTTCAATCACATCACAACATTAGTGGGACGGGTGACAATGTTCCATCATCGAATTTTAATATTTTTTGGTGACTTTCGGGTAGTTTAATGTTAATAAATGACAGCGGCAACTCTCCTATAGCAGGATAAACCAACTTTTGATAGAGAAAATCGACTTTGAAAGTACATAATTTTACATGTAAACGGGTGGAATCTCACTCATTTTGTTGACGGTACGTGCAAGTTGAACTAGTCTTAGACTTAGCCGTTTGCGGAGAGGCAGTTGCAGCCCGACTCGACTGCATGTAACATCGATTATTTTTTGTTTTTGCGCGCTTTTTTGGGGGTTAAACGTAATAGATAACTGCCGCATACCGCGACTATACTTTTTAATGCATTTTCAAGGGTCCCTAACATCCCGGTTGCATAGATCCCGGTTTTCTTGATCGGTGGCGCTTCTCGTATGTTTAGCCTAGTAACCAGAGTCAAATCCGCTCTGGAGGGGTGCAGAGCGGAGCGGCGCCCCGGAAGAGTAGGATTTGACGATGGATTACCCTCCTTTTCGAATGCACACCCCTAAAAATGGAAGACAAAAAAAATTTTATTTTTTCACTTTTTCGGCAATACACGGGTTATTTTCCATTTTTTTGCGAATATTTATTACTAATTACTACTAATCACACCCCCACCTTCCCGAATTTCCAAAAATATTTCAAATCGGAGCCAAAAAATTTCACCCCATTTCAAGCGACCGGCCGACGATGTGACCGAAAGATGCAGCATCTTTCTTATTTTCACACTTTTTTCGAATTTTTTTTTTTGATCACCTCCGCGCCGACAAAAGTTATACATTCGCATCAAAACATTGCCAAAAAGGCCGTGATAAACACAAAATTTTTCGAAATTAAAAGTTGGGGGCGTGTCAATAATTCTTCAAGCCACGCGAAAAACAGGCCGGCAGCCTATCCCGGCCATGGGTTATGGTTTTTACTCAATTTTCGGTATTAATTCTTAAAAATCCTCAATTATCCACCTCTTATTGTGTACCTTAACCCTTTTTTGACCTATATATCAAGGGAAATTTTTTTTCGGAAATTCCTTGTCACTTGGGCCGTTCACTCTCTCACCACATTAGTTATAATCTAGCAATCCTTTTGAATTTTTTACTGTATAGTTTGTTTCACTATAAATGGAATTAAAAAGTCATAGCATCAAATTACGTTGATATAAAAACGTACAAACTATGCGACGAAACATAATATGGAGATAAGGTTAATTATTTAATAATTAAAAAAAACAATTATTTTAATAAAACAAATGGTCACAACATTTGGATAGAATGAGACAAGAAAGAATACCGACACAGGTGAGAAGATATAAATCGGAAGGAAAAAGAAATGTTGGACGACCTAGAAAGAGATGGGCACAACGAGTCGTCGTTTGCGGCAACATTTTTTAACAGTCGTGATATTTCCTGTGCCAAAAAAATTGATGCGAATATGCTCCAGCATAATTATGATGGAAGGTGTTAAAAGTAAAGTAAGAAAAATTGAAAAAAATGGACAATTATGTGTTTCAAGTTTTTTTTTGTGTTCCAATATATTGTGTTTTTTAAATAAAAACTAAATTTTAAATTTTCTGTAAGCAACTTTTTTACTTTCCCATTTACGTAGTAAAGGAAAGTATTGTTTTATATTAGTTTGAATTCTGTTCAGCTACTTTAGACTCGTACGGTATTGCACGAATGTCATAAACTAGTATGACTAAAATCAAATAAAGTTTGTAAAAATGGTTGATTTTATGAAGATGGCTATTGATGATTCATTGTGATATTAGTTTAATAAATTTTGGTTTTGGGATTATGAGGTTTCTATTTTCTTACTTTTCCAGATTCAAACTTTGAAAGATTTAAAAAAATTACGCTGGAACCACCTTAACCCATCAAGTCCCAGCGTTGCCATAATATGGCAACAATTGCAATTACGATTTAAATCGCCAATGTGGATACCAGTGTATACACCTTCTCGAATATGTGTTTTGTCTTCATTTATGTTATCAAAGTGATAAGTAGAGCCCGGATTTATAAGCACTTATAATTCCAAAATAAGCCATTTAAAAAGTTTCAAAAAACAGAAAAAAAAATTAAAGTATTAAAAAAAAAATTATAAAGTAAAAAAAAAATCTTGTAGATAAGTCAGCCTATTAATTAACAATGGAATACCTTTCAATTTTAAACCAAGCGTGTGCCATTTCTACCTATATTAAAACTACCCCAATCCCACAAAGTTAATCATGTTTTATGTACCCATTTCCTTAACTCCTTTTTTATTTACAAAATATCAGGATAAAAATATCTATTAGTATCTACTTTCACTTCACGATTACTGGAAACAAATCTAATGTGATCTAACCAAGACCTATTTGTCGAGGGTTTGTCAAGTCAAGTTATACAGGAAATATGGAATGAAAGGGTTAAAAATATAATTTATTCTACTGAAATAATATTTTTTTCAAGTTTCCCAATTTTCTATTTGGTGTAAAAATTAATATGGATTTAAAACATTTACGGGTATCTAAAAAATTATTAGATAAATCCAACATAGTGTAAGAAAATTGGGCACATCTTCTGCGATTTTTCGACGGATTTCGTTAGTTAATTGTTCGTACTTTAACATTCTAAAAATCGTCGTATCGGAACCCTGAGCTTACAGAATTCTTACCGACGAAGAATTCGGTAAGAAGCTCAGGGTTTCGACACGACGATTTTTAGAATGTTAAAGTACGAACAATTATTATCTAATGATATCCGTCGAAAAATCGCGGAAGACCGATTTTGGATTTTTTTTTCGCAATTTACTTACACTAACAGTAAACTATAATATAGAGTTTGTTGAACCTGTAATATGAACTTAGAATATAGAAAGTTAAGTTTGTTTTAGTGTTATTTTAATGATTATTTAATCATCATAACTTAAATTAATAAACAAACCACTCTGTATAGGTACAACATTATAAAACTCCAAATAAGGAGAACCACTCCGACACATCGGATGACGAATCTTTTAGCACATTTAATGAAAACGAATTAATCATGTGTACCTGGCCGATACATTTTCCAAAAGAAGTAATTGGATTATATGCTTATTTGGATATTTCAAAAGGTTATTACATTAAGAATGTGGAATTCTTTCAGTTCAAAAATCACATCTAAGCTGTAATAGTCAAAAATTTTAACAAACCCAAATTAAGAACTTAAATTGTGTGGTTTATAAATTTGATGCGGATAATGTAAGTCCTACTACAAAATCACGACACGAAAATTTTGACCAGTTTATTTCCAGAAATTGACAACTTAAATTCAAAAGTTTCAAACTAGCGAATCTTTGATCCATTTACTATTAGAAACGGTGGCAAGTGATAATTTAATTTTGAGAGCTGCTCGAAATCCTCATAATCCATAAGCTCCGGTCGCTGAAAGGGAAATTTACAGATTCAATGAAAACACAGAACTTTTAAAATAGCCTAATTTTTAATACTCGTTTGATGTACATAAATCTAAATCTTTAGTTCGATTTACACTTCAAAAAATAAAATTTGAATACAACTTGAAACGTGAATTTTATTTTAACACAAATTGGAGTCTTTCAAATCGGAAATCGTATATATCCACCACCACCAAAACAACACCAACAGTGTCGCAAGTTAATAAAATATTCTGAAGAAGTCCCTATTGTGTTCGTGTAATTTGTAATATCTTATAGGATTTGTTTCCTGATGTTATCGCTATCACGCTGTGATGTCCGGATCCAATTAACAATAAAATGTTGTCCAAAGTGAAGTTTTGAGTCGAAGTTTAGAATTATTCTTGGTTGGTTTCTAAGAATTTTTGTGGACATTCAAAATGCTTGATGTGTCCACACTGGATATCCACCACCACCAAAACAACACCAACACTGTCGCAAGTTAATAACATATTCTGAAGAAGTTTCGATTTACAAAACATTAATTATTTTTACAAAACATTAATTATTATTCTTCCGAACTGACGTACACGTACACTTCGATGACTTCGATTTACAACACAGTAAATTTCGCCCTCTAGTGGATCGAGTCGTCAAACTCAGTGGCGGCTCGTGGGATTCTACAGTGGTGGTGCCAGAATTTTTTCTTTTGATGAGTTCATAAATTTAAGTCCAGTAACGATATGTATTTTTGTTGCACTTATTTATAAAAAACACTTAAATTTTCTTGATTTATTTTTTATTGAATATTATTTTCCACAATTAATTTAACTTTCAAATTACAAAATTACCTTAACTTAAACTAAAGGCCGTGTGACACTTGTGTAAATTTGCGTGTAGATTTACGTGTAGATTTACGTGTAGATTTCTACACCGTGTAAAACACGTAAATTTTCGTGTAGATTTTGTTGCAAATCTGCTAGCAATTAGTGTAAAAATTTACATGTAAATTTACAATTTGCACACGCGCATTCTGGTCAATTGAAAATTCGAACGGTAAGTTGCTATAAGAAGTTTGTATGTCTGGTCGCCTTGTGTTGTTTAATACCACGTTTAATACTAAAAGAAACGTGATAATGGATTTAAATTGGCAATTAACCCATTAATACCCAAGGGTCGAAAATAAAACTAATTTTATGTTTTTACTGCATTTTATTACTTATCATTTTATCATGTACTCAATAAGAAATTTATAAAGTTAAAAAAAATTATACATTAATTTGTAGTATTTTTACAAAATAATGTTGCATAAAAATATTTATTATTGGTAAAGCACGGATTTGTCAACCCGAATTTCAAAATTACCTAGAGATTCTGAAAGCTGACGGTTTATTGGCGATTTACATTACCGTTGGTGGCGCCACCAGCAACAACAACATGGCTGTGTTTAGACGTATATTTCGAAATTCAAAGTCATAGTCTGGTGAAAATTTCCAAACATTTTAGTATGGTGTTAAATTTATTGTAATATGTTTGGTTAATTAGTTGATTTTGTTATGTTTTAAGCCTGAAGAACGAATTTTTATTTTCATTTAATACGTCATTTACTAATTTGAAATTCTCCCGCATGGTGGCGTTTGCTTAATGTAAATTGCGAATATAATATAATAAAAAAAAATTTGTCGTAAATTCGGAAGTTTTTGCCAATTCAAACTTTTACCAACTGACAAAAGCACAACACAAGAAAAAATAGACCACACCTTCGAATATTCTTCTGCGCAATTTTACACGCACAACTTGCGAAAAAATATAGAAATATTTCTATAAAATATTTACACGTAAATCTACACGCAAATTTACGTGTTTTACACGGTGTAGAAATCTACACGTAAATCTACACGCAAATTTACACAAGTGTCACACGGCCTTTATACAATAATAATAATGATTATTAGTTGACATTGATTTTATGTGTTTTGCAAATTGTTTAATTAGCAAATTTTATAAATCCAGAACGTTCGAGAACATCCTTTTTGCTAAATCGACAATGAATAACAATTACAATATTAACATTTCCTATTGCATCATTTATCGGAAAATTACCAGGCTTACATAATTCTTTTATTAATTATTGGAATATATAACTAGTCCAACCGAAAGAGATTTTTTCCGAATCCAAAGGAACTGTATACAGACTTAAATAGCAGTTTAAGGGGGTTACCTACTGTGACCGATAAATTTTTTCGATTTTTTTTATTGCATATTTTTATAGTTTAGGGTCTTGAATATGTTTACAAAAAATATTAAAGTAAAATTCATCAAATTACCCGAATTATAACGGATTTTTTGTAATGGTGTTTATTTTGTACTTTATATAAAATATAAAAATAAATTTAACAAATTTAAGTTGTACTTGTCTGTAATTGTCTTTAGGAGTCCAAAAAACCAAAAAAAAAAATTTTAAATTTGTTAAAAAAGGAAATTATTAAAAATCGACGAAAAAGGAGCTTTAAAAGTTTTTTCTTACAAATTGCGGGATTACTCCCCCGTCTGGGGTTGATAACTAATTTACTATGTTTCTTATGGGTGCAGTTAATACAAGATTTTCAACTGACATATTTGCTGCACAAACAAATAATATTAGATACAAAATCCCTAAAATTGTTGGATTTTTATTTATTTTGACTAAATTATTATGCTAATTTTTATTTTAAAATGTTTTCAAAAGAATTTTGTTCTTTCAACCATAGTCATTTTTTTTAAATTTTACATTTTCGATGTTCCGACCATAGCCTGGCATTCATGGAGAACAAAATGTACAAAAATTCGTGTATTTTTGATAACTACGTCGGTCAAAAACATTGCGCCCGATTGGACAGTCACTTCGAAACATGAGTTACGCGTTGATCTATTACTTGTATAATTTCCAATAAAACGCTTTGCAAAACTTTTAGATGTTACTTTAGACATGAATAAATAAGAATCCTAAATTTTAGCTCAATAGCTTAAACAGTTTTATGAAATTTAATTCCTAAAAATCAGCTTGCCGGAAATGCAACAAGTTAAATAGAACACACTTCAGGATAAAATATTTATTACATTATTTATTAAATTAAAGAATTTTGCATTACGAGCAAGTTGAGCAAATCCAAATTAAATTAGTATAAGAAATATTTTAAGAATATTGTAATTGAAATTTATAATATTGAGATAACATTTTTAATAACTTTAACGTTATTAGATTGCATGATAATAATTATAATATAACATCTATTCTAAAATTTAAAAAATAAGGAAAAGCACTTTTACTAAATTGCAGGATATATAAAATGATTTTTGAAATAATCAAATCAGGCAATGGTCTACCCAATTTTTGAATTTTAATCTTTTCCTCCAGCCAACATGAGCAAAAAGGCTTGCTTAAAATGTTAATAATTTTATTCATTATTAAATTAATATGTATTAACAAGTTTAATTAACTTCACTAATAATTGTAATAATATGTGTAATTTTTAGGAAACTCTTCTTTTCATGATTTCGAGGAGGTTAAAATATTTTAAGTGTTTTTAATTTTTTTAATGAGTTATATGATAACAATATAGCCGAAATAGAAATTTGTTTAAAAATATATTGCCAAAAACCATAATTTTCACTCCTTCATAAAAAATTTCAACTTCAGACGAAGAATTTGGTAAGAAGCCCAGGGTTCCGTGAAGACGTTTTTTAGTATTTTAAAGTACGAACAATTACCTAACTAAATCCGTCAAAAATCGCAGAAAACCGATTTTGGATATTTTTAATCAAAATGTGCCCAATTTTCTTACACTAAAAGTATAGTTATATCAAAAAAGACTACAAGAACATTTGGGAAAAACAGCAACAATGAACGATATTAATGAAAAGTGGGAAAATATAAGAAAGTGTATAGATAGAGCAGCCCAAGAAGCGCTAGGTTTGAAAATAAAAACAAGAAACAAAAGAGGCCTGAAAATTTGGAACCAAGAAATAGCAAAGGCGATAGAAGAAAAAATAAAGCCTTTAAGACACATTTGCAAAAGAACGCAAATATATCAAAGGAAATATACAAAGAAAAACGAAATCATGCAAAAAGCTTAATTAGAAAAGCACACATGAACCCTTGGGAAAACTTTATAAATGATATAGAACAGGACATTCATAGAAGAGAACAGATTGCATACAAAATGATGAACACCTTAATAAAGCAAAAAAAGATACAGCAGATATACATGTAATTCAGGAAGAAGAATGGACAACACATTATAAGGACCTGAAGAACAGAGAAGAACCTATGGTCCTTATAATGAAACGAAAAGAGCGAAAACCTCGTACAAGGAAAAGGATCTAGAGACAACGATAGCTATGAAGGGGACTCCATCACCATCCAAGAATTAGACGTTTGTATAAAACAAACCAAAAACAGGAAAGCGCCTGGCCCCGATGGTCTGAATAACGAACTATTTAAATATGAATTCTATTCTTGAAACTCAGACTATTACACCTGATAAATGAATGTTGGCATAAATCTGAAATACCAGGCGAATGGAAAAGCCCCAATAAACATTTTAGCCTGCGAATAGCCTGTAAATAGCCTGTCAGGTACAGCCTGTCCCTGTGCCTGTACCTGCGGCAGCCTCAATAATACCCTGACACAGGTACGAAACAGCTTAAGTGGCGCAAGAAATAGCCGGTGTTAAACTTGATTACAGGCACCAAATAGCCTGCGGTTAGCTCATCGCAGGTAAAAAATAACCCTAATGGCAGCCTCATGGCAGCCCTGACACAGGCCTGCGGTTAGCCTGCGGTTACCTTTATCGCAGGCAAAAAAAAGCCTGCATTAAACTTTATCGCAGGCTCGAGGCAGCGCCTGGCACAAAAATAATTTATATAGATTAAATTTCGTTTAATAAATTTAATTTACTATAATCAATTTTGAAAATCAAAATAAAAAAATTTAATTTTTTTAATTAACCATTTATTTTATTTCTTTCAGGTGTTAATTTATTTTAACAACTTTTACAATTATTTTATTACATAATTTTTTATTTTACCCATTTCTCATTATTTGTAAGAACTTGTTGGTGGTGATATATAGTATGTTCTCTCATGATGATGTTGTCGTCTTTTTCTTTGTTTCTTGGAGTCTGAAATTAAATTTTGAAAATTAGAAATAAAATCTTACCTTGTCCGAGGATCGAACCCGTAACCTTCCCTTCATTGTCCGTCAGCGTTAACCTCTGTGCCACCTAGCTGTTGTTATTTTAGTTGTAAAATTGCTTTATGACTACAAAAATTTAGTTTATAAAAAAAAGGACTAATCGGATTTAATTTCCTAATTACATTTGCGGCGGATTATCAGATAATTGTAATACCAAACAAAAATGAAATTTGTATATAAACGATTTCGACAGTCAGTCAACTTGAATAAATATATATACTGGTATTAAAATATCCAAATGGTTGGATACCAAAATAATAGGCAACGAATGAGCACCCGTGGCCCGCCACACTCTCTCGTGCGGCCCTTAAAATATTTTTCCCTTCAAAACGTAATAAAAATTTATTGATATTCAATTTTAAATTTAAATTATTTATAATATAATATATTTTAATGTTAAATATTTTTCACATTTCAATATTAGAGTTTTCTTTTCTGCAATATTTTTCTTTTCGAAATACACGTGGGTGTTCATAAAAAATTTGTAGTTTTATATCTTTTTTCACTATTACACCTACTTATTATTTGTCACAATTAATTAATTTTAATAATAATTAATTTTATATAAATACTTTTACACAAATAAGCATAATTATTTATAATAACATGTAACCAATGAGAAACAAGAGTTTTGCTAACGGTGAATTTTTCTTAATTCTGATTGGTTAAAACTGTTTTAAAAGACGGAATTAAAATTCATTGCTATTTAATTATTTATTTTTATAATATACTAGCTGACCCGGCAAACGTTGTTTTGCCCGAAATTAATTTTTATGCCACTCAAGGCATAACATTCATCAATTCGCCAGCAATTTCACTTAGAATGTTGAAATTTAATTCGTTGACATCAATGTTTTTCGCAGCCAATATAGCACATTCGCTCAACCAAATATGGTTTTTGTAATTTTGAGCAATGTTTGGGAACACCTTTCGGATGAGTTCGGTTTTTGATTCGGTGAACTGGCAAAAATCGACGGGGAATGTAATGGTGCCAGTCGAAATTTCCAGCAATTTGGAAGGTTCCTACCGTGTAGGAACAGCTCCATACATTCCACAACATACAACATAGAATAATTCACTTTCCAAAACGATAAAATCGTAACTAAAATAGTAACATTCGTCGTTATTTGGATGCACAGTGTAGATGCGACCCAGAGCGTCTGAAGCAAATAGATTTGGATGTCCTTCAACTGGTGTACCTTGTTTTCGACGCTGAAAAGATTTCGATGATGCGTTCCATGTGTAGTAGCGTGGCATTTCAGCATACAGCAAAGTGAGAGCGAAAGCATCTGCTTGACAAACCGAGAAGAAGCTTGTCAATGTTGTCGACGGTGGCCGTGCCGCTCTATCCGCTGCGTTATCAGGATTGAAATACACTCGTTGTCCGTTTTCCAGATGTACTGCCAAATGTACAACAGTGGGATATCTTTCATGAATGGCGAATGAAAAAATGCGCCAAATTGCTTCGTTACTACTAACATAGCGGCCCAATTGGTATTGAGTGACTTCATCGTTGGAATTCTCCGCATCAACTCCAATCACAGCCATGTCACTTCCTTTGGTCACATACTTGCAAATATATTTGATAGATTTCACGCAATGGCAAGATTCGACGTTGATGTGCCCTTTGAATGTCTTCGATAGTAATGGCGAATACGGAACAACCCAACGATTATCTACTTCAATTTCCTGTTGATTAACTTTCACAATTGTTGATCTTCCATTGTCCGCAGTCGATCGGCGACGATACATTGGATAACCATCATTTCCGGTAATTGTTTCTGCAACTAATGCCCTTGGATACCGCTTCGAACATTTTCCGTCGACCATACACGGAGAATTGTTATTTAATGTTCCACAGGGGCCATGAATCATGTTCTTAGTAATAACCTCATGCAAGACTGCATCTTCTTCTTCATTGGGAATTTCTGCTAATATTACATCATCGATTTCATTCGGTCTTATCTTCTCAATCAACCAAATGAGAATATGTGCGTGTGGCAATCCGCGTTTCTGCCACTCCACTGAATACATCCAACAGCGCGTTTCGCCGAACACGCGATGCTTCACAATTAAATTCATCAATGATTTCAATTTTTGTATGCAGACTCTCGCTGTGATGTCATGGCGATCTATGGGTGATTGGCCAGTGAATAACTCGTGTCGAATTTCTATCCACTGCGGATTGCAAGTGAACGTGATGAACAAATCTGGTGTGCCGTAATGGCGAACATAGGACATGGCATCTTGAGCGTATTCATGCATATGTCGTGGACTTCCGACGTACGTTGCTGGGAGAATCGTCATGCGGCCAATATTCTGTGCGTTTCCGTCAGTATTGATGGCATCTCGAAGGTGAATATACTCTTCAGAACGGAGGTTTGTCTGGTTCAATCTGATAAATAGCAACCGTTCAGTTTCAATTTTGACGTACATATCGACAGCATATTGGTGAAATAGACGGCGACATTTCAATATGTGATTGTCCTCATTTTCACGAACCATCAATCGATATGAATGTTCATTGAACTGACTTTTTTGTTCGTTTCAGCGCCTATAAGCGGATTTACCATCTTGTGCGAGAAATCATAACCGTCTTCACCTTGCCAAAATATGATGGGATATTGTAACGCATCATATGATCGGTGCGTTTCGTACACACGCTACAGCTGATCGTTTCGTCGTTACAGAACGATATCACGTGATTCCAAATTTTCTCCAACGACGACAATGGCGACATCATCAATTGTTGGCGCATTGAAACGTCTTGCGTGTTCTCCCGCAGGCGTCCTATCGGCTCTGATTACAATTTTGTGATTATCAGATGGCATGCGGTCCAGTGCGGTTTTAAACAATGCAATCAATTCATTGTGTTGATGAAAAAAAGTTTGAAGTTGTTCCACGATTGGTCTTTTCACCGAACTGTTGTGTGCACAACGTTGATCTACTTCTTGTGGTGAATTTCCCATGAAAAAAATCTGCAGAAATTTAAAGGCTGCATCCGGAGGCGGCAATAGCGAACCTACTCGATGATATATTTGTCCTTGAATCTGTAAATGTTAATGTATGTTAATAGTGTTGTTGTCAAATAATGTTTAAATAAGATTGTGTAATAATTACCTTGAAAGTGGGCATGAAATTGTCCCGCACCACATTTGTTGCGCCAAATGAAGTCATTTGGAAACAACTGTTGTATTTCTGAATTTGTGTTAGGAAATGTGTGGAATTTGTGCTTGCTCCAGTAACCAATGAGTGCAATGGTTCTGGTGGGGGGACCAATGGCGCCAATTTGACTTTTCCACTTGCGCAACACAATCCAGGGGCTTCAGTTTTGTATTTCAATGCCTTACAATGTGGGCACACAACGCTCATGGATCCAATAGCAACGGATTGGTCTGCACCGTAATCAATTGTCACGTTGTAACGGAAAGCAGCTCGATGAGTATTCAACGCAACATTTCTTGGCCTTCTTGAACTATTCCGTTCAATTTCATTTTCCTCGCGTTGCACTGCAGTTCGATTATTTCGAATATATCTTTGGGTTGCAGCATTGCGAGTTCTGCGACCTAAATTACTCCGTCTTATTTGCGGCATTCTGTTCGTTTCAATTATCAGTATTATTTTGAGCGTTTTAAATCTTTTGGTTTTATTTTACTCCATGCAATGAAGTATATCTTATATAGCTACATGCCAGTTAGAAATATTACCAACCAAAATTTGATTCTTTAAGTTGGTGAGTGACTGTTACTGTCGAATCAAAAAAGCACTTTCAGTTTTTCATAAGGTGACCCGACAGACTAATTGAATTAAAGCAATTGCCTCACCCTGGGAGAACCGCCTGCGCGAGGTAAATTTTTGCAAAATGCTTTTTTCCTTATTTGCTTTTTTTCTAAATCACCCTAGTATTGAGGCGAAGAAAACAAAAATACGTTATCAAACCTCACTATGTGACAGAGCCGTACTAACGGTTAACGTGTCGCCAATCAAAACCTAATAACCAAATTACAAATTAATTTAAAAAAAAAATAACAAACCTTGTAATGCTACACCGGCACCGGCTCAATAGATAGCGCTACTAAATAAATTGACAGGCGTAATATATTAATTTATTCGTGGTTTTCATTTGGTTTTAAAGTAATTTTTTTATGACTTCCAAATTAGAGCCGCCATCTGTTGATCACTTATTTAACTAAAATGAACTTTCAGTTTTACCCGAATTTTCCAATTTCCGAACAACTTTTCCAGCATTTCATTACCTAACAACCTTATTCGGAGTATATATTACGAACATTAAAAAAAAATAACAAAATCGGTCCAAGTCGCCACTGTAGATAAAAAATCATAGTATAGATGAAAAAATAGTATTGTTCATCGGCGCAATAACGATGAACCATTTTTGAACCAACGGATAATTGATTCACTTTGTGGTACAAAGTGAACAAAAGCTACGATTCACAATCTATTCTGTGCAGCTTATAGGTATAGACCTTTTGCAATGTCTTTATAAGTTACTTGCAGCCTTCTCGATTCAGTCTAACTTTCCGGGGCAACTTTTTCAAATTTTTATTACGTAAAAACCGTCTTCAGACTATTACAATTTAAAAAGAAATTAACAAAATCGGTCCAGCCGTTATCAAGTGATGCCTTGACAGTGGTTTTCACTATAGAAATAAAGTAGGTACTTTAATTCTTTAATTACCTACCTACTTCTGTAGGTACTTAAGGTACTTAAGGTCGCGCCACCTATTGACGGTATAAAAAGCACTTTCAATTTTTCCCGAATTTTCCAACTTCCCGGGCAACTTTTCCTTTTTTTTTTACGTAAGAACCATCTACGGACTATTACAAACACTTTTTAAAAAAAAATTAACAAAATCGGTCCAGCCGTTATCATGTGATGCGGTGACAAAGGTTTTCACATTCATTTTTATTTATATAGATTATATTTTAATGTTAAATATTTTTCACATTTCAATATTAGTTTTCTTTTCTACAATATTTTTGTTTTCGACATACCACGTGGGTGTTCATAAAAATTTGAATTTTTATATCTTATTTCACTATTACACCTTCTTATTATTTGTCATAATTAATTAATTTTAATTTTAACAATAATTAATTTAATTTAAATACTTTTAATCACAAATAAGCATAATATATTGCGGTGACCAATGGTTTTTTTACCAATGCACTCGATATTTTTTTATTCTTGTTGTGTTGAATTGACAAATACAAATAATTAAGTTCCTCCTTTCGTTTTATGCCCCGTCTAGCTCTTATTTAACTTCTTTAGCATGAATAACCCTTACCTTTCAGATAGCCGGTTCTTTGAGTTGGACTCTACTTATTTTCTCACCGCCCTGTAAATTTTTAAGTACGTTCTGAATGCGAACGCCCCAAAATGACAAATGCGAAACTGTACATAATCTTTTATTTAATAACTCTTCTCAAAAACAATATTCAAACAAATTCTTTAAAATTAATCATACAAAAATCAAACCTTATTCTACCCTTTGTTTTTAATTATCACCGTTATGTTTCCGAATTTCGCGACACTCTAAGTAAATAAATTGGTAAGCTTACCCCTTTTTGCGCACAAACAATTGTCACTTCCTTCATAAGTCATCGGCTTTCTTTTCTATCCGCGCTAATACCACGGTCCACTTTTTCAGCAGTGATTTATCAACCAAATTTTATCTTCTCCAATTACTTCCAATAATATCACCAACAGCCTCTGTGCTCTTCACCGCACAAGGTAAATAAACTTTTCAGATCCAATTCCTTCCAATAATTTCACCAACAGCCTTTGTGCTCTTCACCGCACAAGATAAACAAACTTTTATTTAATTTCTTTTATAACACTTATTCTTCTCTCATTACACCACCTTGTATTCATCCAGGTCTAACCTCTTGGTCAACCAAATATTTTTATTGTTGAGTGGTACTCTTTTCACGGGCTCTTTTTCATGCTTCCCGTATCACTTTTTGTACCCAACTAACTATTTATTTTTCTCGTTACCCCGGTTATTTAAAAAAAAACAACCTTCAATTTTCTTTTCGTCGCCTTGATTTTCGAATCGGATTTTCTATCTTTGAAATTGTCACGAATTATAAATCGTTTTTGTTTTTGTTCACCGGTACGATCGATCGTTACTTAAATGCCTTGGAGCCCGTAATTACTCATTCCGTTCATTCTTAACTTATTTACAATTTTTATAACTAATTAAACATCTTATGTACTAACATTGTCTTTTCAAATATAATTATTAACATAGTTGCAAAAAATGTGTTTTGCTTGTCATTTTTGGGTTTCGCATTCCGAGTTCTTGTTTTGTAAGCCATATGCAAATTGTTTTATTTAATTTTTAACCGTTAACGATTTCTATTTGTCAATGCATCACGACAATATATTTATAATAACATGTAACCAATGAGTAACAAGCGTTATGTTAACGGCGAAATTTTTCTTAATTCTGATTGGTTAAAACTGTTAAAAATCGGAAAAAAAATATTCGAGAGTCATCAATCGCAAATAAAATTTTGGCAGTGTAAACCTGTAAAAATTTTAACCAAACTATTGGTACTGAGGCCCCGGGTTCAAATCTCAGAAACCCCCAATTTTTTTTTACACTTTTGTGTATTAAGTTTTATATG
The DNA here is from genome assembly GCA_932274525.1 of Podabrus alpinus. NCBI lineage: Eukaryota > Metazoa > Arthropoda > Insecta > Coleoptera > Cantharidae > Podabrus > Podabrus alpinus. Next base: position 9,962,265 of record OW026455.1, read on the forward strand.
TAATTTATTAAAAAATTTTATTTATTAAAATACACTTTCCACTGTATGTGTGAACAGAATTTTTCCTAACAGCATTCGGAAAAAGAACAAACGCCGATAATTATTAAATGTTTAAAAATGGAGCTCCGAGCAACACGTGTACACACTTATACCAGGTTATTATAATGAATATGCATTTTTCAATTTCAGAAAATATATATTCCAAGATACCGTTAATTTACCTTAATTAATTTTTACAATTAAATTTTTTTTCAAAAAAATGTTATGTTGTTTTATGCCGATAAATTACCTAATGGCAGGGGCTGCCGCAGGTTAAATTATTAGCTAATTGCAGGCTCAGATAAATAACCTAACGGCAGGGCTGCCGCAGGTTAAATTATTAGCTAATTGCAGGTACAGATAAATAACATAACGGCAGGGCTGCCGCAGGTTAAATTATTAGCTAATTACAGGCCCAGATAAATAACCCAACCGCAGGGCTGACGCAGGCTAAATTATCGGTTAATTGCAGGCACAGACAAATTGCAGGCCTGACACAGGCCTGTGTCAGGTGCAGGCTATTTACCGGCTAAAAATGTTACTTGGGAGGCCCAGGTGATATTAATATTTAAGAATGGAGATAGGAAGAACTGCCAAAACTACCTAGGAATAAGCCTCTTCGACAACGCATACAAGATAATATGCCAAAATCATAAACAAACGAATCCAGAATATATCAGATGCCCTTGTATCTGAAGAACAGAGCGGCTTTAGAAAAGGTCGATCATGCAGTGACAATGTTTTCGTGATAAAACAGATAATAGAAAGACGAAGAGAGTTCAATCTCGAGACTCATATCGCATTTGCAGACCTTACTAAAGCTTTTGATAACATCAACCGACGAAAACTCATTGAAATTTGGTTACTATATAACAATTTGTTCCTGAGATATTGAAGAGAAACAATTTCGTCCTTCAAGTAAAGTGCTACTTCCGGTTTAGGGATTTCTTCCAAAATCACATGGTGCTTTAGTATACTGATTAAAGTGTTAAATATGAAATTTGGTTACTAGATAACAATTCGTTCCTGAGATCTTTAAGAAAAACCATTTCGTCCTTCAAGTGAAGTGCTACTTCCGGTTTAAGGATTTCCTCCAAAATCAAATGGTGCCTTTGTATACCGATTAAAGTGTTAAATATGAAATTTTGTTACTATATAACAATTCGTTCCAGAGATACAGAACTTACAGACATTTTGCGTTACATACAACCATACATACACACATACAGACATCATTGCGAAAGTAGTCAAAACGGATTCAGAAATGCTCAAAACGGAAATTATGAAGCATTATGAAATTTTTTTTTTTAATCAAAATAAAAGCAAATACAATTTTCTATAAATATATTGGAATATATTTTTCTGTACCAAATACCATTTAAGAATTACAACTAATTTAATAATTTAATTAAATAATAAAATAAAATTTAAATAATATTTCTGCGAATCTTTAGATGAACGATAAAGGAATGATTCCTTATAGGGAAGTCATGTGCTGGCCACATCAGATTTTTTATTTAGTTATTTATTGTAAATTTATCGTTTATGATTTCAAAGTATTATAAAATATTATTTAAAAAAAATGAACCAAGTGCAAAAAGAAGTTATTTTGAATTCAAATATTTAAAAATTTGGCTCCATATCAAACAGAGCAAGAAATGTCTCGCTCCGTTTCTCGCAGGTATCGCTCAACTGTTGAACGCAACTGATACCAAGCGCTTGGTATCGCTCATGTATCGCTCTGTACGTTGAACGTAAGTAGGCGTACCGTTGTAAAGATGCCACTACAAAAAAAAATTGTAGACCTTGTAGACATCAGAAATACGTTTCACCAAAGTTGTGTGCACATAATCTGTGACTCATGGTCATAAACTGACTTACTAGCCGAATACTACATAGACGATCGTAAGTAAACCGATTAAAGAAGGGAAAGAATAATCTATATATATAAAAGAGCTTGTCTGTTTGTTTGTTCGCTATACGTTCCTACACCCTTTGACCGATCTCAACCAAATTTTGCACAGTTATTCTGTAGGTCCAGGCGCAACTATTCGTGCATAAATGGAGAAGAAATTCCCACGGGGAGCAAAGTTATTCGCGTTTTTCGATTTTTTATTGATACACTGTATACTTTACCCTTAGGTTAAGTACCCAGTTATCTGGGTACTTAACCCAGTTATAAACCCTTACTTACAGGGCCGGGCTGGCCTGAACGTTCCTGCACCCTTGGACCGATTTCAACCAAATTTTGCACAGTTATTCTGTAGGTCCAGGCGCAACTATTCGTGCATAAATGGAAAAAAAATTTGCGCGGGGAGCAAAGTTATTCGCGTTTTTCGATTTTTTATTGATTCACCCTATACTACAGTGAATCACCCTATACTACGCTTTCGCTAGATGGTGAACAAAACACGTGTTTGCCAATATTATGGTATAGTATAGGGTATACCCTTGGACCGATCTCAACCAAATTTTGCACAGTTATTTTGTAGGTCCAGGCGCAACTATTCGTGCATAAATGGAGAAAAAATTCGAGCGGGGAAAAATGTTATCCGCTTTTTTCGATAAATCAAATCACAAGTCTTGCAAACAAAAAATTTAATTTGTCAAAAATCGAAATATTCTGACATAATGTCAGTGATTCAAAACACTGTCAACAGACATACTGTTAGTGATTCAAAACACTGTCAACAGATGGCGGGATAGCGGCTTTAATTCGAAAAATGAAAACCACTAACAAATTAATATATTAGAATTTAGTAATTTCAACGCTCAAAATAATACAAATAATTACTAAATCCGTTGACGGCGAAATATTTGAGATGGGGCTTCGGGGTCGACGGAGAGAGAGCAAAAACCATCTTTTCCGATTTCCCAAAAACGAAGAATTTTAAAATTGCGTTTTTTTGAAAATCTGCAGCAATCTTTCGAAACTTTAAAATAATAGTGAACAACTATGGCCTTCACGGATCTATTATGGTCCGCCCTGTGAGGCCGATGGCCGAACAACTATGGCTTTCACGGATCTATTATGGTCCGCCCTGTGAGGCCGAAGGCCGAACAACTACGGCCTTCACGGATCTATTATGGTCCGCCCTGTGAGGCCCATGGCCGAACAACTATGGCCTTCACGGATCTATTATGGTCCGCTCTGTGAGGCCGAAGGCCGAACAACTATGGCCTTCACGGATCTTTTATTGTCCTCCCCCTGTGAGGCCGAACAACCATGACCTTCACGGATCTATTATGGTTCGCTCTGTGAGGCCGAAGGCCGAACAACTACGGCCTTCACGGATCTATTATGGTCCGCCCTGTGAGGCCGAACAACTATGGCCTTCACGGATTTATAATGGTCCGCCCTGTGAGGCCGAAGGCCAAACAACTATGGCCTTCGCGGATCTATTATGGTCCGCTCTGTGAGGCCGAAGAACTATGGCCTACACGGATCTATTATGGTCCGCCCTGTGAGGCCGAAGGCCGAACAACTATGGCCTTCACGGATCTATTATGGTCCGCCCTGTGAGGCCCACGGTCGAACAACTATGGCCTTCACGGATCTATTATGGTCCGCCCTGTGAGGCCGAAGGCCGAACAACTATGGCCTTCACAGATCTATTATGGTCCGCCCTGTGAGGCCGAACAAATATGTCCTTCGCGCATCTATTATGGTCCTCCCCCTGTGAGGCCGAAGGCCGAACAACTATGGCCTTCTCGGATCTATTCTGGGTCTAGATGGCTAAGGGCGGCGAATGCCGCCCGTGCCAGCTAGTAACTTATATTATTTAGAATTCCAACCTCAAAGATGGGACCAAAAATGAAAATTCCTTTTACCTAGAGAAAAAAACTTTGTGTGTCAAGTTTGTGAGCTGAAATTTTCAAGAAAATTCAGTTTTCAACTTCATATGAAAACTCATACGGGTGAAGAATCGCACATCTGTCAAATTTGCGACTCAAAATTAGCAAACCAACGCAGCCTCAAAGTCAGAGCCGTCCTTAGCAAATGTGAGGCCTGGAGCAAAACATTTTTGCGAGGCCTTTTTTAACAACGATTACCGGGGGGTCTGGGGGGTTGTTGTCATTTTAAGCAATTTGACGAAGAAAAAGTTAAATCTCTTACATTCTCAAATGGGGGGTTTAAGTGTAAAACTCCCATCTCGTGTTGGTATAATTTCGAGTTGGTGTTTTCTTGTTGGTTTATAAAAAAAAACTGAAAGCTTAATAAAATAAACTAGAAAAAAACAATGATGTTTATTCTTAAAGTAATTATAGGCCTAACGAATAACGTAAAATATAACAATTTTGGTCTGACAGGACATATATGAGTTAGAATAAAAACTAATTTTTTTCTTTGTTGGTATTTTTTAATGAATAATCAATAATTATAAATAAGCACATATTATTACAAAATAATATTTATTGCATATTATTGTTCGTCGCTTTGTAAATGTTCATATCTTGTTTATTTACTTTTTGTCAAGTTAGGCTTATTTTCTCGGCAGTCAGTTTGAAGGGTGCTCATAGGTAGGTAGGTAATAAGTGTAATATAAATTAATAAAAACAGCTACAGTTCCTGTAAAACCGATGAAAAACTAATAAACTCATTTGTCCATAGTTAGATAAATTATATTTAAAATGGCGTTAAAAGGATTATCAACTTAGACTCACCTTATGTGAACTGTACTTTTCTCGCTTTCATTCCAGCGAAGTCGTCAATAATCTCATCAAAATTAATTTTGGCTGTCGTGTCAGATTCAATTGATAACGTTGCCAAGGATGATAGCCTTTCTTGACCCATGGATGATCTTAAATATGTCTTGATAAGTTTCAAGCGGGAAAAACTCCTTTCTGCGCTTGCCACAGTAACAGGTATTGTAAGTAAAATTCTATACGCAATGAATGCGTTGGGAAATGGGTTTTGAATTCTGTTCATAAATCTTAAAATCCCCGCAGCTGTTTCCACCTCAGCCGGTAGGAGTTCACGAAGAACCTTAAGTTCAGAAAAAAGTTCATTCCCACAAACATCCTTTTCTTCTTTAAAACTTAGGAACGATTCTAGGTCTTTACACTTTTGAAACAATTTGTCTTCTTTTATTGCTTTTAGTTCTTTAACATGATACAAATATCCAAACATAGTATCATAACTGGCAATTTGTTCAAACCTTCTTTTCAAGGATTGTGCTGCTGTATCTGCAATAACGAAAAAATACTCAACTTTAAACGTTTGCTCGGCAGATTCTGGCATAGGCTCATCTTCTCCCTCGTACTCAAACATTCTTCTTTTCTTTCTCTGCCTGACTTCTTTGAACTTTGGCTCTACACCCAGAGTTTCACTAAGTTCTCTTGCTACCAATGTTGCCGCCACAAAACCTTCAACTCTAAATTTCTGAAAAAACTGAACTAGCCCTTGAAGTAACTGCGACGCAACTCCAAGGTGCATTTTTTGAGCCTGTAAGTTTTTGCTAACACTGTTTACTGCAAACAGCACATCATACCATATAGATAGGGCTAGTAAGAACTCATAGCTACTTATTTCATTCATAACCGATCGTGCTTCACTATTGGCTTTTGGATCCTCAGTGACCTTGTTTTGGTTTTCATAAGTTATTAAAAGACAGCACTGTAGATTACATTTTATTTCATGAGTCGCCACACAAAGTAGAATATCAACTGAATATCAAATGTCCCCAACTTTAGTTGTTAAGTTCTAAAGTTGTGTTTACACAATACATAACACGTCCTTTCTTAATTAACATTTACCATACTACATACATTACTTCAATCTAATAAATATTAACATTATATACAATAACAAATTTTACACTATTTACATAATATTGAACTCTATTCTAAATGATAAATGATACATAATCTTTTAAGTAACTTGGAGTCGTTTTAATTCTAGTCGACCGATTTTGAACTTCCACATTGGCGTGTGGTTCACATTGGTCTTCCTGATCTTCTGCATTAGCATTACTTTCCACTATGTTTTGAGCCTCCGGAGTCGTCATTATTGGAGAATCATCATTCAGTAAATCATTAAACTGATTGCGAGTGTCGTTCTTCGATAAGCTTTTATTTAAAAATTTCCTATTTCTTCGATAACGTTTTCCCAATGAATCTTCTACAATATATGATCTTTTACTGACTTCTTTAATTATTTTTCCTTCTTTCCAAGTTTTGTCATTATTATTCCACATCCTAATGTTTTCACCTTTGGACAATTTAGGTAGTTCTCTTGAATTTCTATCAAAATAATATTTCTGAGTACTTTGTTTTTGTTTCAGTTTATCCTTCACCACTTGTTTATTGAACATGGTTGGCCTGAGTAAGTTCGAACAAGTGGGAATTTTAGTTTTTAAGATTCTATTTAATAATAATTGAGCTGGGGAAAATCCTAAACTTGGCAATGGAGTATTGCGATATTCTAAGGGAATCATAGGTAAATCTTTGGGACTGTTTGTTTTCTTCAGCATGTTTTTAACAATACCCACTCCCTTTTCGGCTAGTCCATTTGACTGATGATGGTGTGGACTTGAAAAAATTACTTCAAAATTCCATTCGTTGGCAAAATCCCTAAAAGTTTGGCTATTAAATGGCACATTGTCAGAAAACACCTGATCTGGTGATCCAAATTTTTAAAAATCATCTTTCAAAAACATTATTGCGTCTTCTGCAGTTTTTCCTTTAGTATTATACGCTTCGATCCAGTTTGAATATACATCCACAAGTACTACATAATTCTTCGATTCATATTCACAAAAATACATGCTTAAATTTTGCCATGGTCTGGTGGGTATGCTATGATTCATCAATGGTTCTTTTGCATTAAATCTTCTATGGGTTTGACACACATCACACTGGTTAACGTAATTTTCTATATCTCTGGACATATTTAACCAATATAATGACTGACGAGCACTTAATTTGGTTTTAACGATACCAAAATGAGGCTCATGCACTAGCTTTAACATTTCTTTTATCAACACTTTTGGTACTACTACTTTGTCGTTTAAAAATAGTAAATTGTTCGAGACATGGATAAATTCCTTTAACGAGAAGTAGTGCTTAAGTTCATAATTGTTCCGATCCCAATTATGCGGCCACCGAGTTTGCGAATACTCCTTGATTTTTGATAAGACCTCGTCTTCATCGATTTGATTAGCAAAAATGACCTTCTTCTCCTCAGACATAGGAATATTCTTTGCTAACGCATGCACAATATATTCCATTTCTGGATCATTTTGCACCACATCTTTTATGAATGCACGGGATAAAGTGTCTGCAACATACATCTGTGAGCCTGGCAAGTATGTTACAATTAAGCTGTATTTAGCTAATTTTAGTAACATTCTCTGTAATCTTACAGTCACCTTATCTAAGTTCTTTTTAAAAATTGGTATCAGCGGATTATGATCACTTTGAACAGTAACAACGATGCCATATAAGTATTGATGAAATTTTTCGCAAGCAAAAACTATGGCCAATAATTCCTTTTCGATTTGCGCATAGCGTTTCTCTGCTGGCGACAAAGCCCTTGACGCAAAAGCAATCGGATGCTCTTCCTGCATTAAAACGCAACCGATTCCGTCCATCGATGCGTCGCATTGAATGACAGTTTCCAATTTGGAATCAAATATTTTTAAAATCGGGGCTTTAACCAACAATGCTTTTAACATACTAATTTCCTTTTTGTGGACATCTGTAAACACAAATTGCACATCTTTCTTTGTCAATTCGCGTAAATTTGCAGTTTGCTGTGACAAATTAGGAATGAATTTTGAAAAAATTTTTATCATACCCAAAATCCTAAGTAAATCTGTTTTAGTTTGAGGATCCTCAATGCTTAATATAGCTCTGATGTTTTTTTCATCTGCTTTCACCCCATCGGCTGAAATGACGTGCCCCATAAACGTTACATTTGTTAGCTTGTATTGAAATTTGTTAAAATTAAATTTGATGTTGTTTAATCTTGCTCTTTCGAAGACGTTCATTAATGCGGTATCATGTTCTAGTTCATCCTTGCCTGAAATTATTATATCATCAAAGTAAATGTTCACGTTTAGAATATCGCCAAAAATGTCTTGATTCTTTTTCTGAAATAACTCCGGAGCACTGGAAATTCCAAATGGCAATCGATTGAATTTATACCTTCCAAATGGACTGTTGAACGTACACAAGTTTGAACTACTTTCATCAAGCACAATCTGCCAAAATCCATCCTTCATGTCTATAACAGAAAAAATACTTTTACCTACCAAATTACTTACAATATCATTGTTTGTAGGAATTTGGAAATGCGGCCTACGTATAAATTTATTTAACGGTTTCGGATCTAAACACAATCTTAATGTTTTATTAGGTTTTTCGACAATCATTAAACTGTTGACCCAATCCGTAGGGTAATCAACTTTTGAAATAACTTGTTTTTCTTCGAGATTTTGCAATGCGACTTTCAGTCTGTCTCTAAGACCGTACGGTACTTTCCTTTGTCCTTGCACAACTGGTATCGCATCGTTGGTTAACTGTATAGAACATGTACCTGGCATTTTACCTAATCCTTCGAAGATATCACTGTATGTTTGGTGCACACTGGTTTTTGAGTCCGACAAAGAGTTTATGTACTTAGTATTTAAGTTTATTAATTTAAAGTTCATACAATCCGTTAAACTTAGCAACGGTTCACATTCTACATCGACAATTATAAATTTAACTAAATTTGCAGTATTGTTACATTTGCACATTAACTTTGTTTCACCAAGACCTTTTATTTTAAAACTAGCTGATAGCCCGTCCGAGGACGGGTAGCTAGAAGGACGGGCAGGCAGCCAAGGTCATATGGCTTTTGGATTGCACTGAGAGCTTTCTTTAATCTTCATTCAACTTAAGTTAAGTTAAGTTACGTCCTCGGACGGGCTATCAGCTAGTTTCGTTATAATGTAATTCTGCTTATATAGTAATTTTGAGTAGGATAATCGGATTAACTGATCCGATGATACGTTGATCCGATGATACGTTGATCCGATGATACGTTGATCCGATGATACGTTGATACGATGATACGTTGATACGATGATACGTTCATCCGATTGGTTATGAAATTATCCGTTATGCGTTCGGTTCGGTTCGGTTTGCTTCGGGTATTTGCATTGTCGACGGGATTTCGAGGATAGATACGGATATCACGTTCAAATGGAGGTTCGCCGTCATCATTTACGAACACCATTGAAATTTCATTGGACGTTGGAGCATTGTAACGTCTTTGATCAGACTGCCGATCGCGCCGCATCACCATATTGACTACCGGAACTGGTTGTCCTTCTTCTTCGGCTCGTACACGCTCTTGTTGCTCAATTTCTTTCATCAGGCAATATGAAGCTGCGATACGATTGTTGACGCGGAAGAAACGATCGATTTTCTCAATCACTTCAGGTAGACAACCTCTATTCTCAGGCAGATTTACTCGTTCATTGACCGCTTCTGTGTCGTGTCCATTACATACAGTTGTGCAAACTTTCTTGTTTGTCCTTCAGGTGGATACAGGTTTGTGGTTCTGTGGTACGTCTGTCCATGAATTTTGAAAACGTATGGTCCGTTACCCGGCATTGAAACAATCTCTGCTCCCATTGAAGCGAAAGAAACCGAGGAATTGTAAGAGCGGATGTGCTGACGAAAGTTCTTGTAGTAAGGATTATCTGATTCTTATTATCTTATATTTATATAAATAAGGATTCGGGATATAACAATAGATTCCCATGTTGATCGAGCGGTTGCGGAATCTTCACTTTTCCTTTATGACAGCAGTTGTTAAATTGTTTATCAACTGGACGCTCCTTGGCGAAATTCTTGGAGCCGCAGAACTGACAGATGGAATTCATTTCTCCACAATCGTGTCGAGTAACGTGAGATTCATCAAATCTCAATGCTCTTATTTGGAGTTGAATTGCTTGACTTTGGTATCGATTTTCTTTCTGTCGATGTATCGCATGGGACCGAGCGTCAGCAGCTTGCCGCGCTTGAGTTTCTTCTAAAGTTTCACGTTGTTGACGTATCGCATGGGACCGAGCGTCAGCAGCTTGCCGCGCTTGAGTTTGTTCCAAAGTTTCACGTTGTCGACGTATCGCATGAGACCGAGCGTCAGCTTGTCGCTGTGATCGAAGCTGTTCTTCTGTGTTATTAGCTCTTGTACGTGCTTTTCTCTCACGATTCAATCGCCGTCGCTTTGCAGCAGGATTTTCAAAATTTTCATTATCCATTATGGAAGTTCACATAATGCTTTTTTGGAAATAGCTGTCCTATATAGACAAAATGATACGATGATACGTTGATCCGATGATACGTTGATACGATGATACGTAGATACGATGATACGTTGATCCGATGATACGTTGATACGTTGTGCGTTCGGTTCGGTTCGGTTTGCTTCGGGTATTTCCGTGGGACAGACAGAAAGAAAGAAAGAAAGACTTGGCCTTTTATAATAAGAGATTACCAAATGTTACTAATGTCACCGTCGTTGGTTGTATTGGTGCATCAGCTTGCAACTTCTCATGTTGTGATCTCGGTAGAACGCTCACATCGGCACCTGTGTCGATTTTGAAAACAACATGATTTTGACCAATTTGTAAAGTTTCCCGCAATGAATTTCGCGATTTTCTCGTGACATATGATTGTACGTACACTAAGTCTTCTATTGCTGACTCTTGCTCATCCTGAACCACTTCGTGAACTTTCTTCGTTCCTTCTTTATTTTTACATGCACTGGCAAAATGATTTTTCTTTTTGCAATAATTACAAATTTTATTATACGCCGGACACCTTCCTTTTACGTGCTCAAACAAACACATTGAGCATTTAACCTTTCTTTCTTGATAGGTTTTGTTAACGACATCAATTTGGGGGTTCAACAACTTTGAATGTTCCCTCGATACTTCAACCGACTTACAATGTTGTAGAATATCTTCTATGCTGCAGTTAGTTTCTCTTAAAAATTTCTGCTGCGATGCTTTGTCCGACATACCTAATATTAAGCGATCTCGGATCATTTCATTTTCGAAACTTGTTTCACATTCAGCGTTTTTGCATATAAAATCACATACTTTAGCTTGATTTCTTAAAGTCGTAACGAATGAGTCGGTGGATTCCGTCGATTTTTGAAAAGTATTGTTGAATTTAAATCTTTCCATGGTTATGTTTTGCTTTGGTAACACGTGTTCGTCGAAACATTTCAGAACACTAACCAACGTCTTTTGTGATTCTTCATCAAACGTTTCATAAATTTCTAGCCCTGCATCACCTATACAATTTAGAAATACCGCTATTTTCGTTACTTCGGATTCTTGTGCGTTTTTCGATGCTAGCATAAAAATGTTAAATTTCTTTATCCATTGGCACCAGTTCGTTTCGTTGAAATTCTCAATCGTATCCGGAACTTTGTAAACATAAGCCATTTTAGTTCTTCTTTTAACACCTGACACTATGTTTTGGTTTTCATAAGTTATTAAAAGACAGCACTGTAGATTACATTTTATTTCATGAGTCGCCACACAAAGTAGAATATCAACTGAATATCAAATGTCCCCAACTTTAGTTGTTAAGTTCTAAAGTTGTGTTTACACAATACATAACAGACCTCAACTAGTTAAACTAATGCAGTATGAATTTCCTTAATTTGATATCGAAGTGCTTTTACGCTTTCCAGTTTACTTTCCCATCGAGTATCACAGGACCTTTTTACAGTCAGATTCGGTACATGTTTCATTAAAATTTCCCACCGCATTGTTGACGCGGAAAAAAGTAGATAAATTCTTTGGACAACACCAAAAAACGTCATAGCTTCAGGGGAACATTTTGCAGCATCACAAATTAAGAGGTTGAGGCTATGGCTAGCGCAGGGCATGTAAAATGCCTTTGGGTTTATTTCCAAGATCCGTGCCTGTACTCCAGAGTGGATACCTTTCATGTTGGATCCGTTGTCATATCCTTGACCCCTGCAGTCCTTGATTTGTAATCCAATTTCATCTAACTCTTGTAGAAGGACATCAGTTAGATTTTTTCCTGTTGTTGACTTACCTAACGTCTAAGAAACCAAGGAAATGTTCTTCGATGCTTATACCTTCATTTTCATTCTCAAGAGAACTTGCATTGATATCAATTTTCACAAACCGTATCACTAAGGATAACTGCTCCTTGTGGCTAAGGTCAGGTGTGCAGTCTAACATTACTGAGAAATACTTAGCTGCTTTTATTTCCGTAACATTCTTGGATTTGACCTTTTCAGACAGCAGATTTATTAATTCGTTTTGAATGTTCGCCCCTAAGTAGTGATCATGAATTTCAGACGATCGAATTCGCCTAACATGCTCTTGAATGACGGGGTCAAACGTAGCCAACATTTCAATTAGTCCCAAAAAATTGCCGTTGTTTCGCTCGTATAGTTTGCTGCTTGATCCTCTGAAAGCAATGTTGTGTTCTGCTAAATATTTAATAACATTAACAATTATTTTGAGAACCTCGCGCCAGTGCTCTTTTTCTTTATTTATCAGTTCCCTGTGCTTCTTATTGATTATTAACGCTTTGTTTAAACGCATTTCACATTCTAACGTTCCACTTTCTAACGTTCTCACCATGCTTTGGTGACGTCTCATGGGTTTCAAGCCCTCTGCCAAGATGTGCCCAATCACTGTAACCTTCGCAAGCTAATTGAGACCCAGTGTTGTTACCAAATAGTTTACAGCAAAAACAAAACGCCTTGTCACTAGTTTTACTGTACACAAGCCATTGCCTATGCACCTCTTCTCCATTGCTCATGACTCTTTTGTAACACTTAGCCGAAAAATGTCTTTTTTCTGAATTTTTAGGGAAACTAAAATTAGTTACTTGCAAAGGGCCCTTTTGTATGATTTCATCAAATTTAGCAGTTGAAAACGAAACAGGCCAAGCACCTGGATCGTTAATGTCAAAAACGAACTCTTCAGTATTACCAGTAGAAGTTAAAAGGTTTTGAGGATCAGATTCTGAAGGATCGTTTACATCAAAAACTAACCCTCCAGTAGAAATTGAAAGATTTTGAGGGTTAGATGCTGAAAGATTATCAGACAGCAAAAAGTCACTTAGTTCTTTATCATTACTTGTACTTGGAATAGATTGATCTACAAGTATTTCAGTTTTCTTACCCACAATACTCAAGCCCTCAACAGCAGCTGATCCTCTGCCATCTTGAAGTTCAGCTCCATCTTGTTTTAAAAATTTAACTAGCGCACCCTGTTGTGATTTTAAAAACTTTTCACGTTTATCCTTTTTCTTCTGTTTTAGGCTTCTATACAAAGTATAACAAGAAGCCTTATGATCTAGCTCCGTGTCCGTCTGTCTGTCCGTCCGTCTGTCCGTCCGTCTGTCCGTCCGTCTGTCCGTCTGTCTGTCCGCATAATTCAAAATCATACAGAGCGTTTCAAATCGTGTTGGAAATACTCTGTGTGTATAGAGGTCTAAGAACTGGGTAGCCAGTGCGCTACTTTTAGGCTTCTATACAAAGTACGATATAACAAGAAGTCTTATTTAGGCTTCTATACAAGGTATAGAAAGAAGCCTTATGGTCTGGCTTCGTGTCCGTCCGCATGTTTCAGAGCCAATCATAACGTTGATCAACTGATACGTTGTTATATTGTAAATACTTCGTCTATATAGTATTGCGTTAATCTGTTAATCCGTTGTTTCGATTCGCTAATGCAATTTACAAATACGCAAATGTTCGAAAGAAATTTACTAAGTTAAAGATATTTTCAAAGAGGTCTCCCTATATAAACTACTTGTTAGGCTTCTATACAAAGTATAGCAAGGACCCTTATGATCTGGCTCCGCGTCTGTCCGTCTGTCTGTCCGCATAATTCAAATCTAATCAGAACCTTCGAAATTGTGATTGTGACCGCAAAAATTTAATTAGTGCAGATTATCTGATATTACATTATAATAATATGGCGACCAAAAATAACAACTTTTTTTCAATGCAGACCAAATATAAGTTATATTTTATTTACATAATTTTTCACCTATATAGGAAATTTAAATACGTTGATACGATGATACGTTGATACGTTGATACGTTGATACGTTGATACGATGATACGTTGATACGTTGATCCGTTGATACGTTGATCCAACTAAAAACCAACTATTATTAAGCACAATTAGCCAACTATTAGTTGTGTAGCTAAAAACCAACTATTATTAAGCACAATTAGCCAACTATTAGTTGTGTAGCTAAAAACCAACTATTATTAACCACAATTAGCTAACTATTAGTTGTGTAGCAAAAAACCAACTATTATTAAGCACAATTAGCCAACTATTAGTTGTGTAGCTAAAAACCAACTATTATTAACCACAATTAGCCAACTATTAGCTGTGTAGCTAAAAACCAACTATTATTAAGCACTATTAGCCAACTATTAGTTGTGTAGCTAAAAACCAACTATTATTAGCCACAATTAGCCAACTATTAGCTGTGTAGCTAAAAACCAACTATTATTAACCACAATTAGCCAACTATTAGCTGTGTAGCTAAAAACCAACTATTATTAACCACAATTAGCCAACTATTAGCTGTGTAGCTAAAAACCAACTATTATTAAGCACTATTAGCCAACTATTAGTTGTGTAGCTAAAAACCAACTATTATTAGCCACAATTAGCCAACTATTAGCTGTGTAGCTAAAAACCAACTATTATTAAGCACTATTAGCCAACTATTAGCTAGTCATAACCAATTGCTATTGAAATAGATGTATTAGCTAGCTAACAACTAGCTAATAGCCAGCTATTGAAATTCGTAGTTGCTATTTAGCTAAAAATGCTACTTGGGTAGTGTTATATCTACGAGGGCTGGGAAATCGAGTATTCGAATACTCGATTCTAGGTAATTTGTTCGACAGCGTTATGTGCGACAGAAATTTGTTTGAAAATGCCCTGTCGATTAAATGTTCAGTCGTACAAATGCTGAGTTGGACGAATTTCTCTCGAACAAATTACCAACTACGGCATATTCAAACATTCGAATATCCCACTAATATTTAAGTGTTTTACTAGGTTTAAGATGATAATTTCATTATTAATAATTAATTTTAATATTATTAATAATAATAATTATTAATTTAACACAAGCGGCCTGCCGGTGTCGCGAGTAAACAGTCGACTAGTCCAGACGTGTTTTTGTTTTTCCAAGCAAAAATGTAATCAGTGACATTTACAGCCGTATTCACCAAGCTCTGTTAAGTTGCTAACAGAGAGTCAAGTCAATAACAGTCTGTTAATGTGATATATTTGTATTCACCAATGACTGTTAGCAGTTACCAGTCTGTCAAGTCGTCTGATAAGTTAACAGAGCAATATTGGGCTGTCAACATAGATAACAGACTGATAAGTAATATTTTTATGTGTCAATATTGTAGGTTATAATTATTATTGACATTTGTTCTTGGTATGTATTTAAGGTTAACTTTTTTCCGCGAAATCAGTTAAAGCTAGTTTTACACGGTTTTACCAACAAAAATTCTAGTTACTTTTAGGCTTCTATACAAAGTATAACAAGAAGCCTTATGATCTGGCTCCGTGTCTGTCCGTCCGTCCGTCCTCATAATTGAAAATCATACAGAGCGTTTCAAATCGTGTTGGAAATACTCTGTGTGCATAGAGGTCTAAGAACTGGGTAGCCAGTGCGCTACTTTTAGGCTTCTATACAAAGTATAACAAGAAGCCTTATTTAGGCTTCTATACAAGGTATAGAAAGAAGCCTTATGGTCTGGCTTCGTGTCCGTCCGCATGTTTCAGAGCCAATCATAACGTTGATCAACTGATACGTTGTTATATTTTAAATACTTCGTCTATATAGTATTGCGTTAATCTGTTAATCCGTTGCTTCGATTCGCTAATGCAATTTATAAATACGCAAATGTTCGAAAGAAATTTACTAAGTTAAAGATATTTTCGAAGAGGTCTCCCTATATATAAACTACTTGTTTTACTTTGATGTGAAAAAATAATTTTTTATTGATGTGGTTAGTGAAGTTAAGTTATAAATAAAAGAGAAAGGAGAGGATTGGTCCACCTCAAAAAAAGGACCATACATTACAGAGAAGTAAAATTTCTAATAGAATGGAAAAGTTTGATTGTTATTACTTATATAGTAAATGATAATTACCAATCGCAAAAAATTTAATTGGTGCAGATTATCTGATTATGTGGTGTTACATTATATGGCGATCAAAAATAACCAGATAATAACAACTTTCCACACCAGAAAGGTAGCTGTATAGAAGCCTAAGAACTGCCGCTAAAGCGAGTTCCACCTTGTTTCCACGTAAGACGTTGATCTAAGAGTAAGCCTAGATACTTTATCTCTTTCTGCAGTTCGATAACGGTATCATTTATTTTAATGTCGACTGCAGGACGTATTCTGCTGCCCGTAAACATGATAGCCTCAGTCTTACCAACATTTAATTTTAATTTCCAGTCGTTCAAAAACTTGCACACCGACACAAGATGTTCATTGATATTTTCAATTATAATCTCTTTATTGAGGCACGACGAGTAAATCGCTGTATCGTCGGCATATAATTCGATGTTAGTATGTTCGTGCTTCGGAATATCATTTATATAAATGTTAAATAGCGTGGGTCCAAGAATGGAACCCTGCGGAACACCAGCCGGTATGCATTTTTGCACAGATCTTGAATCGCCAATCGCAACACTGAAACTGCGACCAGTCAAATAGCTCTTGACAATCCTTGTCAAGGACGCAGGAAGGCGCAGGTTAATCATTTTATATATCAGGCCCTCGTGCCAGACCGTGTCGAACGCCTTCTCCAAGTCTAATATAACCATTCCAGTGTGATTGTTGTTGTTGGATTCCATCACTACATCCTCAACTACTCTGGCTAACTGATGAATGGTGCCGTGTCCCTTTTGAAACCCAAACTGCTCATTTATTATTAAATTATGGTTTGTCAGATGGTCGACTATTTCTTCTTGTATTACTTTCTCCAAAATTTTGCTTAAGGAAGAAAGTAGACTTATCGGGCGATAGTTTTTTGCTTCGGCTTTGTCCTTGTTTGGCTTCGGAATTGCGAGCATTTTTGCAGTCTTCCACGACGTAGGAAAGTAACACAATTTTAGACAAGCTCTGAATATATAATATATTTGTACAATGCCCTTTTTGGGAAGGTACTTCAGGTGCTTGTTGGTAATATCATCTCCACCCGGAGCTTTCTTGATTTTTCGGCTCTGAATAATTCGCCGTATTCTTTTAGGAGTGATGTTAATTTGGTATGTTTCGTCAATACCTTGAAGTAGGTTCACGCTCGCATTTACCTGGTCCTCTAATGGAGAGGTAAGATTCGTTGTCACCTGGTGTACCTTTTCGAAAATATTGGCAATGACCTCTGCCTTCTCTTGGTTGGTATAATATTTTATATTTGCATGACTTAATGCGGGTGTGGGTTCATTTTTTCTTCTCAACGCGCCATAGACTTTCCATAATGAATTGTCCTGTGCGGTAAGGGTTCTGGTTTTATTTAACCATTCTTGGCGTCGAATGGTTTTAATCCGTGTTTGAATTTCTTCCGTTAGCTGATTTTTTTCAAACCGATATACAACTTGACCCGTTTCTAGCCATTTCCGTCTCGCTTTATTACGTCTTCTTTTAAGATCATCAATTTCAATATCTGCATAAATAGTATTTTTAATTGCTTTAAATTTAGTTGCAACTTTATGAGCTTCATTAATTGCTTTAGTGAACTTGGCAATTTCGTTGTCGATATCTTGAATGCTGTTGATATTTGGAGATATTCGCATTCTGTTGTTGCATTCTATTTTGAACTTTTGCCAGTTAGTATTGGGTATGACATAGTTTGGCGGAATACGGTTAGTAAGCAGAGTCATCAACACAGGCCAGTGATTGGAACTGAGGTCATTGATTGTTTCGGGCTGGGAATAAGACGTTATTCCTTGCACAAGAAAAAAATCTATGGTGGATTATTGTAACCCCGGCGGGCTAAAGGTAGGTGTAGGTGGATATAGCAGCAGATAGTTGTTGACGTCGTTATGTCCTTTTAAAGTGTTGCCGTTTCTATTCGCGTATCTACAGTTCCATTGGGAGTGTTTGGAATTAAAGTCTCCTCCAACTATGATCTTATCGTACTTATTCATGATATTATCAAGCTCGATTGATGTTAAATTTGTGGATGGTGGAACGTACATGGCACCGACATAAAAAGGACTGTTTAGATTTATTTTTAGTACTAACACCTCAGCCGTTACGTCGGGTTGTGCGGTCGATTCGTATGGCAACCCTTTTTTAATGAAAATAGCAACACCACCTGCCCTGCCTGTCAATCGATCTTTCCTGAAGACTAGAAAATTTTTAAATTTTAATTTATCGCTCGCCTGTAGCCAGGTTTCCGTTATTAGAGCAATATGGATATTATTTTCTTCTAAAAAGAGTTCTAGATCTTGCATTTTGTTTACAACGCTTGTAGCGTTCCACGTCATTATATTAAGTGTTTCGTGGTCGTAACTACCCATTAAACTCTTTAGCACATTTGATGAATGCCGACATTCGAGCAGCACCATCCACGGTACTTGCCATGACACGATTTAACTCGCGCAGAGCGTTTAACATTTTATCTAAGTTGCACAACGATTCTAACTTTTTCATTTCACTAAAAAGTGAATCCAAGTTATCCATACCTACTGGATTATTATTTCGCGTTGTACCAACATAATTTACCGGATATTGGACAACCTGGCTTGTTTGGCCTCTTGTATGACCTTGAGTATTCATTACCTGTGCAGGTGTTTCAAATTGTGGGTTTTGTAGTACCGATGTATATGAAGTGTCGGGTACTACTGTTCGTTTTTTTCGAAGTTCTGGAAACTCCTTCATATGCATTTGGTAGCCTCTGGATGTAATTACCTTTGGTGTGGGTGGTCTGACTACCTTCTTTAAAGTTTTAATAAAAACGGGGCAATCTCTCGAACTTGCTATGTGCGTCCCGTGGCAGTTCGCGCATTTTGGGGTTGTGAGATCCAAACTTGTACAGTCTCGAGTTAAATGACTTCCAGCACAATTTCGGCAAGCCATCTTAATATTGCAGTTATTAGCTGCATGCCCATACTGCTGGCATCTATAACATTGCGTAAGCCCCTTTCTGGCTCTGTACTTCTCCCAATAAACTCTTGTATTGGCCACATATCTTATTCCCTGAATTTCGGTGAACGTTATTTCGTTTTCGAACGCAACTTTATATTTAGGATACATTTTATTATCCTTATTGAGTAGTTTGCAGCTCACCGCTTTTGCATTTTGCAATTGTAAGGCTGCCAGAACTTCCTCCTCATTCATGCGGTGTACGCCTTTGAGAACAGCCATGGACTTTTTCTCATTGGCCAGACTATATCTATGAAATTCGGTATTATTTTTTGTTAATTCCTCTTTTAATTTGTGGAAGTCGTCAATGTCTTCGGTAACAATTTTTAACTTGTCACCGAGATATTTTAAGTGGAAATTCTTTTTCACTATGCCTTTTATTACATTTGTAAAATTGATGTGATTTTTTGGTAATTTAGTGATTACAATTGGTTTTGGCTTTATACTATTAGGAACAATAGCACAAAGTGACTCTGGTGTTACATCAGAAGTTTCCATTGTCTCATCATTTTGTAATAAACCAAATTTGTTTGTGACGTCAACGTTATATATTGTTTTGTCAGAATTGGTTTTATCTGAATCCTTCTTGGACTTCTTCGACATGTTTTTATCTTCAGTATCTTTACTGATACCTGGTAAACTTAGGGAACTATTACCTCGTTTTAATTTGTGTTTTTTAGACATCTCATTTGGGCTCGCAAAATTGCTTTCGCAAACTTCCAAAAATTTGTCTATCACATGCGCTGCATTAGCGCAATTGTTCTTATTTATTTGTAATTTAGCCTTAATTTCGCTAATTAAATTAAACACTATACTAAAATTTTAAAAATATTGCACAATTTTTAATATCACGTCACGTCACCGGATGCACTATCGCACGCTCGTAAACACAACCGCTCTCTAACACAGCCGGACGTTGAATGAAAATTCCCATTTGAAAACTCATTTAAGAATTCATACTGGCGAAAAACCATATGTATGCAAAATTTGTGACTTGAAATTTAGGCTAAAAACCACATTGCAAGTTCATTTAAGAATTCATTCTGGCGAAAAACAGTACGTGTGCCAAGTTTGTGATAAGAAATTTAGACATCATAGCGTGTTGAAAAATCATTTAAGCATTCATACAGGCGAAAAACGGTATGTGTGCAAAATTTGTGACTTGAAATTTAGGCAAAATTACGTATTTCAAACTCATCTACAAATTCATACCGGCATAAAACCGCATGTCTGCCATATTTTTAGTTCACAATATAACCATAAGTCCACGTTGATAGCTCATTTAAGAATTCATACTGGCGGAAAAACGTATGTATGCCAAATTTGTGAGCGTAAGTTTTCAGATAATAGCAACCTTGTGGTTCATTTAAGAACTCACACAGACAAAAACCGTCATGTTTGTAAGACTTGTAGATAATAGGAAATTTTCAAAAATATCGAATTTAGAACGCCATTTAAAAATTCATACCGACACACAACCGCATGTCTGCCAAATATGTGATTTGCAATTTACACATAAGAACACATTGCAAGTTCATTTAAGAATTCATACTGGCGAAAAACCGTACGTGTGCCAAGTTTGTGATGTGAAATTTAGACATTATGGCACGTTGAAAGCTCACTTAAGAATTCATACTGGCGAAAAACCGTATGGCTGCCAAACTTGTGAACGTAAGTTTTCCATTTAGGAGCAGCTTAGCAAATCATTTAAGAACTCACACGGGTGAAAAGCCATATGTTTGCAAAACTTGCGACGCAAAATTTTCTCAAAAATGTACGTTGAGAAATCATTTAAAAATTCATGCACGAAAAAAATCTCATGTCTGTCATATTTGTGACTTGGGATTTTCACGATTAGCTACTTTGAAGGATCATTCCAAAAGGCATCGACAATAAACTGCCTTGTTCTATTATATTGTAGATTACTATTATGCATGGGTAAATGTAGATTTGAAAACCTATATTATATTGATCTGAAATAGCATAATTTGTAAGTTAATTGTATTTTTATTCTATAAGAATAATATATTTTATTTCATTTAATAATGTTGTTAATTTTAAGGTGTCAATAAAAAATTTCAAAAATGCTGTCGAGTTACTAGGTTTTTCATTACATCCAATTTCTTGCTCTACAAAATAAAGTCGTACAAACTGGCGAGCTGCTCGCAGATCCGCTCGCTGAGAAGTTGCGAGCTATACGATATCCGTCTTAAGTTGCAACTCCCACTTCAGCAAAGCTAAAAAATGTATCGAGTTTGTTGCTCTTACCGTTCCACTATTGGGTGAAATCACGAAAAGCAGACCAAATCCTCAAAAATTGGTATACTGAGGTTTTTGAAGTCGCTCATTACGAATCTAAATTTAAAATTTTTATAAATAAAATGGCGGATCCAATATGGCAAAAAGTTATACGATTTTATTAACTAACAGGGTAGAGGGGGCTCTCAGCAATCAAGAAATTGCTCTGGGAACCTTTCTTGACCTAGAGGAGGCGTTTGATAGCACATCATTTGCCTCTTTCTTCGTTCTTTCTCGTTCTTTCAATATCGGCCTACATTCTGCCAAGTATCAATCGCTCCACTAAAGTCGATCTAGTTATTGTCTGCCGCAAGGCAGCGACCCACTGGGCATTCGCGTGGTAGCTCGCCGGCCCAGGAAACAGACGCCTTAAAATTTTGAAGCTCTGTCCAAGATAATGACTTGCCGACATTTTGATAGATACTAAGGACTATTAGTGAATGAAATGACCAACTTACAGCATTGTAATGCACTCTTCTCGTAGTTGTCATATTTAATGGTAATAATTTCGGCTTCAAACAGCTATCAATGTGTATTGTTTTCCGATTATGGCTGCTTGAAACCGAAACACGCAGCAATTAAATATTGCGGTGATCCACTGAGATCGGTACGTCAATGGCAATTTACTGAATCGTTAATGAAAAAGAACTGCAAACATGCATAAGATTTCGTATCCAAAAGAATAGTAAACAAAATTTAATTCAAATCGGTTAAGAAAAATACTTTTGGTATAAAGTAAAATACAAAGAATACAAAGGTTTTTAAATCAAATGTAAACAAAACCAAATAAGATCCCCATAAAATTGTTAAAATGAATTAATTGTAAGAATTTTAAAAATTGTAATTTGTTTAGTTTTAAAATGTTAGTTAGTAGTTGTGAATATGATGTCGTACGAACATGAAAGTTAAATCTCGGTAAACGTGATGGGCTGCTTCGAATTTGAACAATCGGGTCGGAAGTCGAAAGTGGTTAACCTAAAAACAAGAACAATAAACATTAGGAAAGTGACACGTGACATTTTATGAAAATAAAATACTTACACATCAAGATTGTTGATCAAGTATGTAATATTTTGGGATCCAAGGAGATAAAAAAATGACAAAAAAGGGACTGCTTCCAGAATGAAAAAAACGGGTAGTCGTGTTGATTTGGCTCCCGACTTTATTAATAATTAAAGAGTTCCTCAAAAAGGTAAAAAAGCGGGTAGTCGTGTTGATTTGGCTCCCGACTTAATTGATTAAAAAGAGGTTCTTCAGAACGTTGAAAAGGAACCTAAAAGTGAAAAAGTGTTTAGTCACGTTATTACAAGTGCAGATAATAAAATTTAAAGGTAAAGATTACTTACCAGCTATAAAATAATTAGAAAAAGTGCAACGAAACACGTGAAGATTATCTCAACAAAGAAAATTGGATTTGGATCCACTTGCAAACGGAGAGCACGAGGTCACGAGAATAACGCATTGATAAGAGAGGTTAACTGCACTGGTTAAAGAAGATAACAACTTTGGTAAGCGAAACAAAACTATTTTTTACGTATACGATACGCGGGGAAATTCAAAAGTGCGACGAATTGATAACGTTATATTTAGTATTAATTTGTGGGTAGTAATAATTAAAACATTGATCATTTTTATTTATGTGTTTATTAATTGATTTGCTTATTAAAATATATTACATTTTGTTGAATTTCGGATCATTATTTGAAAGTTTTTGTATTCTCGATTATTGAGTTCATAAGTTAAGTAAAAGAGGAAATTTCTCCTGAATCTACACTGCAGGTAAGAGGTCTTATGCAAGTGAAAAAGGGTTTAGCCGAGGCAGGAGTTAATTTATTTAATATTTCAATTTTTAAAACAACGGAAATTCCGTTATTCGTTAAAAGATAAAAAGAATTGCTATTGACGAGGGACGATCCGACCTCCTCATAGTAATATGTTTAACTACAGGAAGACTGATTTGAGTACCCATGAAGGGTACCTTGTACCTTGAACTTGGTCCTCTGCGATCGAGTCTGGCGAGAACTCTTACGAAAAAGACTAGGATGGTTTTCGCAAATATGACGGTTCCGAAAGTGGATGATCGAAATCAGTACGGTTTTTTATTTCCAATTTTGTCGACCGGGATTCCAGCAGCCAATAAAGAACTTTCTTTATTGAACTTTCGAAACTCGGATCTCTGTAACGCGCTTGCTAGCTCGTTGGAGAGAATGTACTTAAATTGCGATTCCTTCCCTGGGTTTGGCTTGAATATTCGTTCGAAAATAATAATAAAATACTTTTGATTGAATAGTAATATATTAAAATTAAAATTACAATTTATAGACCCCACTTTGGTCCTACTACGACATATACGGTGGCTCTTATCCTAAGGAACAGCTATTTTTTCTGCAACAAAACTTATGATCTAAACTAAGACTAACAAACTAAGGTAAATCGGTAAATAAAATTGGTCCTCTTCTATGGAATCCTGGAGCTTCAATATAAAATTAGGACTTAGCTTAATTTTCATAAACTATTAACTAATACAAATTTCGAAAAAAATATATAAAAATACCTCGCTGGTGTGATCTGTCACAGATTGGTGAATGTTTGGTTCAATTGTCAGATTCACTTATTTTTAAATTGTCGCACTAGGTATGTTTTACACAAATTTCTCACTCTGGTTTTATTGTTCTTATTTCTAACACAGATAGAAAATTGGTTTAATGCGGATTTACTTGTAAATACAAAAAATCAAAACTTTTTCACAGGTATACTAGATAAACTTCGATAAACCGATATTCGATAAAATAATTCGATAAAATATTTTGATCTACAGATATTCGATAAAATACTTTGATCAACAGATATTCGATAACATGATTCGATAAAATACTTCGATAAACAATTATTCGATATTTTCGGTAACGATAATGAACTAGTAGTACTTCGTTTATAGCGATCTATAACAGATATATTAATAATTTGGTGTAATAGACTCGACGTTGCTCCGTGACTGGCTCAGCTGGATGAGTGAACTTCAAAATTCTTGCTTCTTATCTCAGACGTAGGTACTTATTTAGAGAATTGCCTATAGGTTCTTAGATTTATGGAAGAAAAATCGTTTTGTACTAATATACATCTATTAATCAATAAATAATTCATACGATGTTACACAAATTTACATAAAAACACATATATAGACAAATATTGGGTAAAAGTTAGTAGTTAGAATTATTAGTTGACTAAAAATAATACTGATTGTAAGCTTACGCAATATGTAGAATTTAAAAGTTAATAGTAAAATTTGATGATGCAAAATTATATTTGTCATAAGCTTACGTAATATTTTCAAGATAAATTAATATTTAAGTAAAAGTTGAATACAAGTAGGAAGATTGATACATTTTTATAGAAAAAGGAATAAATTGTACAATTATTTGGTCGGGCTAATATTCTACCTTTATTTTCGTAGTGATGAGATGTAAATGATGAAACGTGAAGTAATCCAATGTTGGTTTGATTGGTGATTTGATGGTGTTGAGTTAATTAATAGCCTGGACCAGGGAGAGAGAATCTAACAATGATGGTTGTCGAATCACTGTTCGAAGAGCGTCACTTGACCGACGCAAAATTTTGTTGATTTGAATTACACACCGTTTGTTTAATATTAAAACGATATAATTTTATAAAATACTTTGCACTAATTGTTTCGTTTTAGTTAAAGAAAATAGCGGACTTGGTTATTTGTTTGTTTTTGAGATGTAGAATACTTTAATTTGATAGAATTGTCAATAGGTAAACGATAGTTTTCTATTAATATTCTTGATTTGGTATTACAGTTTATTTGTATTAATATTTTCGTTGAATTCAAGTTAGTTTTACTAAGGTAGTAGTTATACACACGTTACTCGATTTCACCGCCGGATTATGATTTAAGTTTATTAGTTTATTCCACACTTTAAAATTGTTCGATATTTATTGGACTGGACTTCTATATTTTTTTGATCACTGATTTTTTAATTTTACGATAATAATTTCGAAATCCTATAGGGGAGAAATATTAACGGATGGTGCGCTGTAAGCAACATCAACGTGACGTCACGCTGATGCACGCTAATGATATAACCTCGCTTGACCTCGCTCAGAAATACTTTGATTTGGTTTTGAACGATATTAATACATTACAACTAAGTAATAAATAAATAATTTAATAAAAAATAATAAATTTAACGTATTTTAATTAATTTTTAAAACAATTTTAATTAATTAAGACGTCAAATATTTAGTTGATATTACAGCCACCAGGGTGCGTACAATTAATATTTTTCCCCTATAGCCCGTTAAGAAATTATTTGATAATTCATTTATTCCGAACCGGAAAATTTAGATAGATAATTCTTTCGTAGATACTAAGAAATTATTAGGTACGAGTTACCAATTTGGTTTGCCTCAAGCAACTGACCATTTTTTCCCTTGCAGGGAGCAATTTTGCATGGGTGGGGTGATATCATCTTTGTGAGAAAAATATAAGATTCAAGGCTTAATTCTAATTGCGGATTGCTTTACTGGCATTTTGGACAGCGTCTAGCACGGCTTTCGTTTGATAATGACAATGATACTGAGGGATTTGCTACATTTTAACTCGGTATGAATAGATCATACATTGTAGAATGATTTTATCGTCTCGAAAGTACGAACTTGTTGATATTATAAATTCCGTAGTCAACGGACTGTCGATTTTGTGTCTTTCCAGGTGCATTTGTATTACATATTAAGTTATACTTTATTCTTCAATGTAATACTTTATATTTATCTTATATTAAAAATTGTTGTTTGCAATTCTTTGGAATGTTTGCATTTACAGTAGGAACTCGTTATTTCGACCTTATTTTTATTGGAATTTTTCGATTTTAAAGGAATTTTATAATTGCTAAGTATCATTTTGCGTTTTAATATATACAGGATGTTGCAAACAAGAACTACGGTGCACGCCGTAACACGTTGTAACAGTATTGCTTTTCTGATTGTTGAGCTGGGTCCCATGTCTCTTTTATTATCTTCCTGAAACGACTCAGTCAGCAAAAAAACGCTTGGTGACCAGCTTGTTATTTGCCGCGGTTCTTTCCCGGAATTTTGAGATGGAGTTATTTAAATCAGCAAAACTGTATTCTCGCATTAAATATTGTATTACGTTACACAGTTAAGTCAATATCTAATACTTTGTTGCTTTGTTCTTGTATCGTTTTTTGGAACGTTACAAATGCAGACGCTAATTGATCAGCAAAAATATCGCCTTGCGAGCTTGTTGTTTATCGCGGTTCTTTTCGGTATTTTCGGGATGAGATCATTTGAATCAGCAAATCTGTGTTTTTACATTAAACTACGTTACAGAGTATTAATATGTAATACTTTGTTTTTAATACAATATAATAGGTACATTTTTTTGGATCGTTACATCTCCTAAATTGAAAACGCTTTTATTTGACTTGAAAATCTACAATTTTCTGTAAAATAAATTGTGTTCAATGGAAGGACACAAAATATAAATAAAAAGGAAAAATGTAAATTTACTTCTCAAATATTTTAAATCCATTGTTGACCATTAGAATAAACGCAAACTTCAAGGAAATGCAGTGTTCCAAATACTGACCATAGATGATCAAAAGCCCCGAAAAATTGGCCAACTTTGTGTGTTACTTTGATTATTACTCTTCATTTTAATGGTCATCCTGATCGCCATATGCTGGGGGGTATTCCAATTTTTTGGAACCTCATTTATAGTAGCGACTCGTGCTTTTTACTTCCCTATAAGGAAGTATTGTAATCATGAAAAAATTCGATGTCGATATTTTAACGGAAATATCCGTTTTGAGCATTTCTGAATCCGTTTTGACTACTTTCGAAATGATGTCTGTATGTATGTCTGTATGTATGTATGTAACGCAAAATGTCTGTAAGTTCTGTATCTCTGGAACGAATTGTTATATAGTAACAAAATTTCATATTTAACACTTTAATCGGTATACAAAGGCACCATTTGATTTTGGAGGAAATCCTTAAACCGGAAGTAGCACTTCACTTGAAGGACGAAATGGTTTTTCTTAAATATCTCAGGAACGAATTGTTATCTAGTAACCAAATTTCATATTTAACACTTTAATCAGTATACTAAAGCACCATGTGATTTTGGAGGAAATCCCTAAACCGGAAGTAGCACTTTACTTGAAGGACGAAATGGTTTTTCTTCAATATCGCAGGAACAAATTGTTATATAGTAACCAAATTTCATATTTAACACTTTAATCGGTATACAAAGGCACCATTTGATTTTGGAGGAAATCTTTAAACCAGAACTAGCACTTCACTTGAAGGACGAAATGGTTTTTCTTAAATATCTCAGGAACGAATTGTTATCTAGTAACCAAATTTCATATTTAACACTTTAATCGGTATACAAAGGCACCATTTGATTTTGGAGGAAATCTTTAAACCAGAAGTAGCACTTCACTTGAAGGACGAAATGGTTTTTCTTAAATATCTCAGGAACGAATTGTTATCTAGTAACCAAATTTCATATTTAACACTTTAATCAGTATACTAAAGCACCATGTGATTTTGGAGGAAATCCCTAAACCGGAAGTAGCACTTTACTTGAAGGACGAAATGGTTTTTCTTCAATATCGCAGGAACAAATTGTTATATAGTAACCAAATTTCATATTTAACACTTTAATCGGTATACAAAGGCACCATTTGATTTTGGAGGAAATCTTTAAACCAGAAGTAGCACTTCACTTGAAGGACGAAATGGTTTTTCTTCAATATCTCAGGAACAAATTGTTATATAGTAACCAAATTTCATATTTAACACTTTAATCAGTATACTAAAGCACCATGTGATTTTGGAGGAATTCCCTAAACCGGAAGTAGCACTTCACTTGAAGGACGAAATGGTTTTTCTTCAATATCTCAGGAACAAATTGTTATATAGTAACCAAATTTCATATTTAACACTTTAATCAATATACGAAAGAACCATTTGATTTTGGAGGAAATCCCTTAACCGGAAATGGCACTTTACTTGAAGGACGAAATAGTTTTTCTCCGGTTTTTCTTCAATATCTCAGGAACGAATTGTTATAGAGTAACCAAATTTCATATTTAACACTTTAATCGGTATACGAAAGCACCATTTGATTTTGGAGCAAATCCCTAAACCGGAAGTAGCACTTTACTTGAAGGACGAAATGGTTTTTCTTAAATATATTATTTATTGATGAATTTTTATTTAATCAAAATTAAAGCAAATAAAATTTTCTATAAATATGTTAGAATATATTTTTATGAACAAAATACAATTTAATAATACGACAAATTTAATAATGCCCTCTTGATATTTTGTTTTTTAATTTTGTTTAAAACTCGATAGTAAAATTAGGAATTAGCGCTTTTAAAAAAAATATTAGTAGGCTTTACGTCTGCGTATTACGTCGCCGCATTACGCTACCCGGTGTATAATATATATGTATTACGGTGATTTATATATCAATGACAGGAATAAATTTAATTAAGCACTCGATTTATCATTAATTGCATGAGGACTCTTTAGCAACGAAGGAAGGTTCCGGCAGGTAGATCAAAAGACTCTAAGGAAGTCACATAATCAAAAATAGGTGAGGAATGAAAGTATTCACCAATGATATGAACAAAAATGATGGGTACCACAAATTAATTATATTCACAGAAAATTTGTTTAATGTTATAAAGTAAGAATTTAGGATTGTTAAAACTAGGTTAATTTAAGTAAATGCGGTAGAGAAACTATGAGATTACGTGATTGTTGTTAGATCGGTGTGACGACGAAATGCAACGTTAGGCCATCCGAAGCTGGAACGTGTTACGTGTGAACAATCTACAGCGGGTTGGTATAGCGACGCTGGAATAAAAGAAAATTTGAAATAATTAAATGACATTTAAAAATGATAAGCATTATCGGAGGTGCGAGAAACTTACATTTAAAAAAAGAAATTATCCAAGTAATATGGGATAATAATAAAATTCGTCAGAAACCCTGGATACGGGGAATACTCGTGCTTTTTACTTCCCTATAAGGAAGTATTGTAATCATGAAAAAATTCGATGTCGATATTTTAACGGAAATATCCGTTTTGAGCATTTCTGAATCCGTTTTGACTACTTTCGAAATGATGTCTGTATGTATGTCTGTATGTATGTATGTAACGCAAAATGTCTGTAAGTTCTGTATCTCTGGAACGAATTGTTATATAGTAACAAAATTTCATATTTAACACTTTAATCGGTATACGAAAGCACCATTTGATTTTGGAGCAAATCCCTAAACCGGAAGTAGCACTTTACTTGAAGGACGAAATGGTTTTTCTTAAATATATTATTTATTGATGAATTTTTATTTAATCAAAATTAAAGCAAATAAAATTTTCTATAAATATGTTAGAATATATTTTTATGAACAAAATACAATTTAATAATACGACAAATTTAATAATGCCCTCTTGATATTTTGTTTTTTAATTTTGTTTAAAACTCGATAGTAAAATTAGGAATTAGCGCTTTTAAAAAAAATATTAGTAGGCTTTACGTCTGCGTATTACGTCGCCGCATTACGCTACCCGGTGTATAATATATATGTATTACGGTGATTTATATATCAATGACAGGAATAAATTTAATTAAGCACTCGATTTATCATTAATTGCATGAGGACTCTTTAGCAACGAAGGAAGGTTCCGGCAGGTAGATCAAAAGACTCTAAGGAAGTCACATAATCAAAAATAGGTGAGGAATGAAAGTATTCACCAATGATATGAACAAAAATGATGGGTACCACAAATTAATTATATTCACAGAAAATTTGTTTAATGTTATAAAGTAAGAATTTAGGATTGTTAAAACTAGGTTAATTTAAGTAAATGCGGTAGAGAAACTATGAGATTACGTGATTGTTGTTAGATCGGTGTGACGACGAAATGCAACGTTAGGCCATCCGAAGCTGGAACGTGTTACGTGTGAACAATCTACAGCGGGTTGGTATAGCGACGCTGGAATAAAAGAAAATTTGAAATAATTAAATGACATTTAAAAATGATAAGCATTATCGGAGGTGCGAGAAACTTACATTTAAAAAAAGAAATTATCCAAGTAATATGGGATAATAATAAAATTCGTCAGAAACCCTGGATACGGGGAATAATAAAAATAATAAGGTTCGATACGCTAGTGCGTCGCGAGACGGACGTGTTTTGGTCCTCTCCGTATAAAAGTGTTAAATTGGATTAAAAATCCAACTCGAAGTGTGTAAACCTGAAAAAGAAAAAGAATTACATGATTTTGCAAAAATTTGCATCAAGTATAACGAGATTAGTTTTGATAAAATTTAAAGGTACTTACCTCGTATGATTTGTGAAGTGATTGTAAGCGATTGGAACAAAGATTTGCTGTAAATGAATATTGGAGCACTAACCAGGATTCCACGAGGTGATTCTCAAGAAAAGTCAAGATTCAGCACCGAGCGTAGATGACTTGATGTAATAAAGAATTTAAGAAACATAACGGCGACACCTGTGTTTGGTAAGACCAACTTATTTAACTTTTTCGTGACGAAAGTGAACGGTTCAAAAACTAACAACACCGCGTATCAAAATAAAACTCTAATTTGCGTAATGTTAAGATATTTATTTGTTAAACTTTTTGATTTCAAATTTAGTATAAGTTTGCATTTTCTTTGTTGTGTTTATGTTTAATAAATTATTTTCATTGGCCAAATCCATGAGCGTATCATTGGGGAATAATTTTATCCCCACACCAATTAAATTTATAATAAAATATGGAATAATAAAAATTCCAAATTTCAATTCAAATTTCATAACAATTGCGTGTGACCCGTTAATAAGGACCGGCACATAGCAGTATGTTAAAAGTTTCTTTTAAAAATTATGGTTTTTAAAACTGATAATAACACTGAAAATTCCCATTTAGATGTAAGTTCTGTATCTCAAGAACGAATTGTTACCTATATAATAACGAAATTTTATATTTAGAAGGCACCATTTGATTTTGGAGGAAATCCCTGGAAGGACGAAATGGTTTTTCTTAAATATTATATACGATAAATATTTTATTTATGAAATTTTTTTTTAATCAAAATAAAAGCAAATACAATTTTCTATAAATATATTGGAATATATTTTTCTGTACCAAATACCATTTAAGAATTACAACAAATTTAATAATTTAATTAAATAATAAAATAAAATTTAAATAATATTTCTGCGAATCTTTAGATGAACGATAAAGGAATAATTCCTTATAGAGTAGTCATGTGCTGGCCACTTCAGATTTTTTCAATGGGAGGGTACAAAATTTAAAGAAAAAGGAAATATGTTTTTATTTATTTACTTTAAAATTATTATTTTTAAATAGCTGCTCATTCTGGTTTCGGATAGGAGGGCTTTCTTTCGTGTCCCAGGATCGCACCCACTACCCGGGCGATAGGACCCCTGTGGTGGTAAAAACCTAAATCATCATCATTACCTATATACATAACAACCTGTGCGTTTCTTTATAACTTCAAATTGAGCTGATGATCTGTTCCCTCAGTGCGGCTTTTTACAGACTAGGCACACTAGGAGAAACGGGGATATTTTCAAATGGTGGGACTTGAATTGAAAATAAAAATTAACAAATTTACCAGGACTTATCATGCGTGTTTCGGGGTAATGATCATCACAATGACAAGACTGATCACGGTACAAAATTTCTCAAAATTGTTAGTAATGGTTTAATAATTTTTTTTTTAATTTTAATTCAACGAACTTTACAATCTGTATACAACAATACAATAAATAAATTGTGTGACTAACATTTAAATGACAAGTAGAGGGTGCTCCAGTGAGCACTCTCTTTGGTAATGCATCAATAACAATAATTTAAATCATTGATTGCCACTTATGTCTTCAGCAATTTATTGTATTCGATCCTCAGCTAAATCGATTTGATAGGTCAGTTATTTTCCGTCTCTTTAAACGGCGCACTTCATTGGTGTTTTCCAGCAGCTTACTTGCCAGTTCATTTGGGTGTACACTTAGTCTTTCACTATATTTAATGGAATTAGACATAATTTCTTCTTTCACTGTTGTCACATTTAGGTCGTTTGCAATTAATTTGTTTTGGACGTACCATGGGGCGTTTACCATTGTTTGCAGTACGATATTCTGAAATCTCTGTAGTATTTCGATGTTAGAATTACTGGCCGTTCCCCAGAGTTGAATGCCGTAGGTCCAGACCGGCTTTATGATGTCTTTGTACACCAGTACCTTGCTTTCCAGTGATAACTCGGATTTTCTACCCAACAACCAGTACATCTGCCTAAATTTTATTCGTAATTGTTTATTTTTTGCGGTTATATGTTTTTCCACGTTAATCTTCTATCTAAGTACATGCCAAGATATTTCGCATCTTCTGATTGTGGCAACTGGCTGTTATTAAGCCTTACAGGGGGACAGGTGTCTCTTTTCATAGTAAAAGTCACATGTGTCGACTTACTTTCATTGACTTTCACTCTCCATACCTTCAACCATTTCTGGAATTTATTGAGGTGTCTCTGCAAATTTCGCGAAGCCAATACTGCGTTAGCATGTGAAGCCAGTATGGCCGTATCCAGAATTAATGGGATGCAGTATTGTGTGCTCTTCTTGGTGTTTAACTAGGAAATACCTGTTTTGTAGATATGACTTTAATACCTGATAATAGTTATGTGGTAAGTTCTTTTTCAATTTGTAATTCAAGCAGTCGTGCCACACCTTATCAAACGCTTGACTTATGTCCAGGAATGCCGCAGAGCAGAATCTCTCACCTTCCAGGTCACCACCAATTTTCGAAACTATTCGATGTATCTGCTCAATTGTTCCATGTTTGCTTCTGAAGCCAAATTGATGGTCCGGTATGAGCTTCTTTTTCAACAGGATTGACCGCAATCTTCTAAGAAACAACCTCTCGAAAACCTTTGACAAGACCGGCAAAAGGCTGATGGGCCTGTAGGATGTTATTTCTTCTGCTCTTTTACCGGGTTTTGGAAGTAAAATGATTTGCGCTACCTTCCATTGATTTGGAAAGTAACCCAATCTCATTATCGCATTGCAAATTTGTGTAATGGCTGCTAGAGTTTTGTTTGTTGCCTCCTGTAAAACTCTGCCAGTGATAAGATCGAATCCCGGCGCCTTCTTTGGGTTCAGTTCTTTAAAGATCACTAATACTTAAAGTACATTTCTGTACAGTGAAAGCCCTGTTTTAAAGGAGGCACGCGTGGCGGACTTCATTACGAAAGTCACTCGAATTGTTGAGGATAAACCATCAAACGTAACCCCATACAGATGTATGGGGTTTAGGCAGAATTTATTAACCATTCCCGCAGAAAATTTAACATAAAAATGTAGTCACAACCAAATCATTCCAACAACGACAGACATGTTTCGATCTTATTAGATCTCCTCAGTGGCGTATATTTGAAATGATTTGATTGTGACAAGAATTTGCTTCCCTTATATCCGACCAGTAAGATATCTTATATAAGGGAAGCAAATTCTTGTCACAATCAAATCATTTCAAATATACGCCACTGAGGAGATCTAATAAGATCGAAACATGTCTGTCGTTGTTGGAATGATTTGGTTGTGACTACATTTTTATGTTAAAGATCACTGTTTGTATTTCTTTGAACTTGAATGCTTTTATTAGTAAGTTCATTTGGTAGGGTGCAGCTAGGTAGTGATATATTTTTTCATCTTCATTTTCTAGTTCATCTGATACGAATGGTCGGAACACATTTACCAGATGTTGTGCAAATGCTGTCGCTTTCTTTTTATTATTTCTTGCCCATTTTCCGTTGGAGTCCTTAATTGGTGGATTTGTTTGTTTTGGTTGTTTGACATGCTTTTAGGCTTCTATACAAAGTATAACAAGAAGCCTTATGTTTGCTTTCCAGAGGGAGTAGTCACTTGCTTCTGACGGCGAGAGATTTTTTAAATAATCTTGTATTCCTTGGTTTTTTATGTTTAGTAATAATTCTTTGAGTTCTTTACTTGCTTTATTCAATTTTTTCTTGTCCTGTTCATTTCTACTCGTCTGCCATTTTTTCCTTAGCTTTCTTTTTATGGCTATTTTCTCCTTAACCACGATCGGGCATGTCTCTTTTATTTGCGGTTTGTTCGCATCTGGTGTTGCTTGCCATACCGCCTTTTGTATAGCTTTTGTGAGTTCTTCCACTGCTTTTTCTATCTGTTCTTCTGATTTAAGTGGTATTTTCAGGTCGATCAATGTATCTAGTTGTTCTCTGAAGGCTTCCCAATTTGTTTTCTTGCTAAACAGTGATGGTTGCTTCGGGTTTTCTATTATTTTCGAGTTTATAGTCATTATTATTGGAGTGTGATCGGATGAGAGGTCCAAGCACGTTTCCATCCTTATTTGCTTACTATTCATGCCCTTCGTGATACAAAAGTCGATGACATCTGGCGTCTTATGTATGTCGGCTGGCCAATAAGTTGGTTCGCCTGTTGACAAGGAATTTAGATTATTTGCTTTCATTGCTGCCAACAATTCTCGTCCTTTGGTGGTGGTGAGTCTTGAACCCCATTGAGGATGTTTCGCGTTATAATCACCTCCTGCTATAAATCTGTTTCCCAACGTTGTAAAAAATTGTTCGTAATGATGCTTTTTATTATTGTATTTTGGGGGGGACAGTAGATGGCAGATATTGTTATTGGTCCTCATAAGTCATTTATGATTACACTATTTGCTTGAAGATATGAGTATTCAAATTTATTAATTTGGTGATGTTTGATGCTGTTTCTTATAATTATTGCTGTCCCCCCATGTGCTGTTCCATCGGGATGTTTTGTGTCGTATATACTATAGTATGGTATTTTTATGTGACTACGATCTGTGAAATGCGTTTCCGAGATAAGCATAATGTCGATATCGTGTATTTTTAAAAATTTATTTATTTCTTGTGTATGGTGACACAAGCCGTTGGCGTTCCATATAGCTAGTTTAATTAGTTGGGCCATTGATAGGAAGTGACTTGCTAACTAATGCAGTCATCAGATTCATCATTGTTCCCATTTGTTCCATTAATTGTCTAAGTATCTGTTTCAGTTCTGTCATTTCATTGTTTTGTGGAGGATACATCATAACTGGTTCATTTTGGTTGACATTATTAGTAAATCGTGGATATTGGGGACCTTGTCTATTTTTTGCGCATACGATACTTCTGGTTGGGTCCTCCTTGTTGGATTTTCTGTTCGTTCTCGTAATGTTGGATACATTTTTTGTTGAAGCTGCCTATGCACTGCACAACCTCTGTAGTTGGCAGGATGATTTTCGTCACAATTGACACATTTCACATCCGTATTTTTTTTCCTTCTTGCTACATGCACTTGTTGCATGATCTCCAGTACATTTCACGCAGCGCGGACGCCTTGTGCAGAAGTTTTTCGTATGACCGTACCTCTGACATCTCAAGCATTGAGGTATCTCTCTTTTGACATGTTGTGGCTTTCCTTCTTTTAAAATTAAAATTAAAATTTCCTTATTATTGTCTTTGGGTGTTAAGTCTACATAAAACATAGGCAATGGTATTTGTGTAAGTCTTTGTTTAATATTCCATACGTTTACTGCTTCATGACCCATCGCTATCAGGTTGTCTTTTATTTCTTTTACATCAGTAGCTGGGTGCACGTTCTTGAGAACCACTCTAAATAAACGCTCTGACTTTGGTTTATATGTATGAAGTTGGGTATTTTTCTCTTTTAACGCTGTAATGATTGTCTTATATATTTCCCCAGTTTTGGGTTGTATTTTCACTTCATTGTTATATAGTGTTTTCAATGTGTATCCATCCTTTGCTTTTTCATCAAGTAGTGTCGTTAGCGGTTTAATACTATGACGGATTTTGGATTCTTCATCCGTCATGATCAACCTCCAGCAATCAATTTGTTTGGCCATTGCCATTTATTTCAAATTTATTGGGATGGTAGTGTAGACACTGCCATTTTTATCTTTTTTCCTGAGCGCATCCGAGCCGCGCTGGGTGTCGGGGAGTCATGGGTGAATTCTCGAACGAGAAGGTCGACTTGAGATGTACCGTGAAGTGATTATGGGGTTGGTTCCGAATTTTACAAGATATGGTTACGATTTTGTGAGGATTACAGTCCAGCAATCCGAATGATTTTGGAATATTGTTTGTTTTCCAAACCCAGTAGGGGATTTTAAAAATTCGTTGTTGTAGGATGGTGGATGTTTCCCGTACCGTATTTTCTTGTCGGACCTCCCTTATCCATACTTTCTGGAAAGGATTTGTATCCGTTCACATTGGTAAGTTACCTAATTCTGTTGCTAATTACTTCACAGATACTCGTTATTCAATTGGCTAATTTTTACTTAGACCACCTGGAGTTCGCTGACGATTGAATTCGCCTTTGGCTGATTCATGTTTTTTTTGTGATGTCTTGTTAAATAGGATTTCTTTTGTCTTGCATTTTTATTAGAACGTTTGGCTGAGATAATCGATAAGTCGCAGGTTTCACCTTTCTGTTCGACGTGGTTACTATAATCTAATCCGACGTTCGCATACGTGGGATAGAATGCCAATGTTTAAGCTTTACCTTTTGATAACTAATTAATTTTATTATATTAGTATGTTTTGTTTAATTGAGTTTGACTTGTGCATTTTATTTCCACTAGGTAACATCGAACGGCGTTGGTCAAATGCAATGGCTTTGGAATTCCTACGCGTTTGACATGGGTTCAAATCTTGTATTTGAAATTCTCTGTTGAACATTTTTTTTGTGTTTATTTTTGGTTTTGTGTTTCTTTTTTGTGAAGGCTGCGATGTGCGACCTATGTACAGGGTGCTGCATTTCATCAGGGTCGCTACCGTTTGGTTTTATCGTTTGAAGTTCGATGTGGTTCCATCTTTGTCGGATTTTTAAATGACCACTCGAATGTTCCGTTGGTGGATTTTCGGGGAGTGATTCTTGGTGGCAATGTTGTTGCTACTGTACCGGTTCTGGTCGGCTAATACACTTACATCCGACATCGCTGATCTCATCGCCTTCCTACAACGAACACCTTGTTGTTGATTTTATTTTTGTGTGTGTTAGCAAAGCTGTTTCCTTGAGTTTCTCCGGGGCGTTCCTTTGACACGACCCACGGCCTTTGCCGCTGCTATTAACGAGCTAGTTTAAACCTAAGATCAGGGCCCCACGCAAATTAAAGTAGAGGGTTTTACCTTCTGCGTGGATATTATCTGTTCCGAGCTATCTTCTCATTAGAGATAGTGAGGAAAGATTTTGTTTCAATACATTTGGCATTAGCCACAAATATTGGTGGTGGTTTTCTCTCGGTGAGTTTCTCATTGCTGCCTTCATTGTTTTCTCCCTCTACCTCTCCATTGTCTTCCCCTTCCGACAGTTTATCGAATCTGTTTTCTACCCTCACGGGACTGTGTAACCAATAATCACTCAATTTAGTTTGCTTATCATTCGTTTGTCTTATTTCTTCTGGACTACTTAGTCGTCTTTTTTTATTATTTTGTACTGTTTGCCAGTCGTAATTTGTTGGTTTTGGCAATGGCGGGTAGCCAATTTGATCATTTGCACGCGAACCTTTGACGCATGCCAATTTGGTACCACGCGAAATTTGAAGAATATAAGAAACAATTGATAATAATAAATAAAAAACCTGCAGGTATGAGATTTTCGAATATTTATCTGAAAACTCATTTAAAATTTTGATTTTAAGTAGGTGTAATAAAAATTTATAAATCAATATTTCTGTGTAAAAATTTATATACTACAAGTTTATCTTGTTTATATACTTTTTTATATAACAATTATACTTGTTTATGTACTAAGTTTAAAATCAAAATTTCATTTAGTAAATAATAAAATTTAAGTTTAATTTAAATTCAGATTATAAATTATTTTAATTACCAATTAAAAAATTTGTTCATATCAGAGCAATATGTAACACTACAACTCACAATAATAATTACTATATTATACGATTCAAATAGTTCAACCATATGCACCAACAAGCACCAGTAATGATGAAGACTAGATTTTCTACGACGACATAAGCAAAAGAGCAAACAAGCAAAAAAATCTCATATATCAATCAGTATCGGTGATTTCAATGCAAAAGTAGGGACGGTAAAAGATAGAAACATCGGAAATGTAGGTCAATACGGATCACGAACACCCAACTAGAGAAGAGACATGATGCTTATGAATTTTCTGCAACAAGAGGATTTGTATTGCATGAACTTATTTTTCCAGAAACCTGAACACAGAAGATAGATTTGGATGAGTCTAAACAAAAACATTAAAAATGAAATTGACGATAATAAAACACGTTTCGTGAAAAAGATTTTAATAAAGTGAAATATTGAAAGCAAGTATACTAGTAGAAATAGCACGGGAA
The DNA here is from genome assembly GCA_932274525.1 of Podabrus alpinus. NCBI lineage: Eukaryota > Metazoa > Arthropoda > Insecta > Coleoptera > Cantharidae > Podabrus > Podabrus alpinus. The sequence goes on from OW026455.1 coordinate 10,001,298, forward strand.
AGCGAAATTAACCCAGAGAAGAAGTAAAGATTTAATGTGAACATGATAGAAAATTTAACAAAACGTATGGTACAAAAATTAAATGAGGGAATAAAGAAAATATTGGACAGTAGCTTCGCAAAAGTAAATAGAACTATGGAAGAAAGATATTGAAAAAGAAATGAAAGAAACAAAGGAAGAGATGCAAAAATAAGATTGGAAAACATCAAAAGAAATTAAGAAAACAATGAAGAAATCATAGCAAAATTCAATAAAGAAGCATTTAATTGTACAAAAGCAAAAAATCCTAAGCGTAATGTAGAAAAAAGATGAATGTACAAAAGTTGGAGAGATGGACGCTTCAGAAATGGAAGAAAATTTATAAGTGGAGGAGTACGAGGAGTCATAAATAAACAGTCACCGAATTACGGTGACCGACAATTGGGCGCGATCGATTGGGCGCAACGACAACTGGGCGCAGCGACAACTGGGCGCAAATACAATTGGGCGCAAATACAATTGGGCGCAAATACAATTGGGCGCAAATACAATTGGGCGCGAGGGAGATTTATCTATTACGTATTAATTATTATAACTGATTGTAAGAATTTTTTTATAAAAACTAATAGGTATTTACGTATAAAAATGTTTTAAATGTAGAAATGTTTATTTAGACAATAAAAAAAATTATAATTAAAAATTTAAACTAAATGTTTTTAAAATGTTTAGTCCTAACAATTACAAATAATAAAAATGCCTATTAATAAAGTACCTAACTAATCATGGATTCATTTCGTAATTATGGGAAATTCCCCGCAAAAAGTATATAATATTTCTATGGGGTCGTCCATAAATTACGTTACGCTCCTAGGGGGGGGAGGGGGTTCCGACCCTTGTGACGATTTGTGACGATGGGGGGCGGGGGGTTTCAAAAATTGTGACGTCACAAAAATTATTATTGCTTTTATTTCTCTCTCTCTCTAAAAACGTAAAAGCTTCTTGAAATGTCGAGTTAGTAACAGGTTGCCAACTTGACAACTTAAGATAAAAGTATGTTTTACACATGCAATAATTGGTTTCTAACGTCCTGACATTGGTCAGGACCGGCCCTCGTATAATTTGGCCACTCATGTTCTCCTTCTTCTAACAAGTATTTCAAAAATACTATTTTTTGAACTTTCAAAATGATTTTTAAAATTTTTAAAAAACGTAAAAAGATTAAAAGATTAAAAAACTTAATTTTAGTTGGTAATCTGTACGTATAAATATACAGAGCCGTCATAAATCTATTATAATAAATTGTTATAAAAATCAAAATGAAACCGATTGTAAAATTTACTAAGAAGTCAATAAAACTACATTGGGGGGGGGGGTCAAGAATATGTGACGTAATATTTGGAGGGGGGTCTAGGTTTGTGTGACGAAGTGTGGCGATGGGGGGGGAGGGGGTTAAAAATTGCTTAAAATTGCGTGACGTAATTTATGGACGACCCCTATGTGGCGTAATCCTCTACTAGATTTCTGATGCGCGCATCAGCCTCCGACTATTTTCTTTTCTTAATAGGTGGATTGTTGCCGGCAACTAATTTTTCATAAAACAGATCTCGCCCACGTTGAATAACTTTGTAACTTTTTCCACCCTTGCAAGTTCCGAAGACTAATGAGGTCTTTGGTATTACAAGGTGTCAAAATAACATCTGCCAAAAAAATGACAGTAAAATTTGCTGTCGGCAGTAACCCTGATGTACGTTTAAACCAACTCGTATTTAGCGGGAGCTAGAGTCATGGGTTGTAAATTCAAATGATGCAATTAAAAAATAAAGAACGCAAAAATTAATGATAAACAAACTATATTCGTTGAAATTACTGTACAACAGCTGTAGCAGTATCATGCAACCACAATACATATAAAATCAGCGAGCTGATAACGTAATAATAATAATAAAATGGTGTAGTTAAATGTACAGATCAAATTTATAAGTCTTACAAAAATTGTAACTCACCCAAAGGTACCCTGGTAGAATTAAACAAATACAAAATACTCGCTTGTGACAATGAAGCGGACTCCAAATTTGACTTCTGTAGCACCAGAGATGAATTGAAATACGTCTTGTACTCGGCTGCACTGATAATACGGAAGCAGCTGCAATTGATTAGGTCGGGAACACCATAAAATTCGTTGATTAAAGAGAACCTCAAAAATTTAATGTTACTCCTGAAGTTGTCGTTTCCCAGTGTGTAATTTATTATCGAAATTTCATAAAATGACTTGACTTGTGTTGACATCAACAAGAATAAATCGTTGGTTAAAACTACAGTTTTTAAAACAGCCCTTGCGAAAAATGTGTCCTTGATTATTGACACATGTGTTCTAAAATAATGAAATGAATTTACTTCAAGGAAATTATCATTCAACAAGTTACTTACGGAAGTAAAAAATGATGTTTTATGATAATCCGCAGTAGCGCAAAACATCCATCCACCAAGTTAAACGATCAAATAAATTAATTACTCGTCTAATTAGCAAAAATTAGTCGGAACAAAATTTAACTCGACTTGATCAAATTGCAAAATTGGCAAAGATGGTTGCTTGACCGAGCGGTCACGGGAAATTAACGAAACTCGACGATTTGAGAAAGTTATGTACACGGTGTTGAACAAGTTGATATTATAATTCGTAACGAGTGTAAAAATTCGTTACATTGCCCTCTCCCAACTGCATTTCATGCCGTGAAAATGATAGTCGCTGCCTAATACTAAGCACTCAGTTGTACTACGCTAACTAGGACGTTGAAGACGCTCTTCTACAATATTGGAAATAAACTAAAAAATTGAATCCTTCAAACGATTCATAAATTAACTAAAGAAAAAAATAACAAAATGGGTTATCTAAACAGTAATCGCAACGATTGCTATTCAAATCTGCTTAAAGCGTTAACCCGTTTGACAGAACGCGTGGCGCTTCAAAAAGTCAACAAAAAATAAATGTTGAGACCATCCCTGGCTATCGACATGCACTGGAATTCTCAATTGGTTTGGTACAGCACCACATAGGATCTGTATCCACAAAAAAAACAAAATATGTAACGGTGGTCTAAAACCAACCGTACAACCAAATGGACCTCATGGGACCCATTGCACGGCTCGAAAGTGAAAAAAATAATATTCACCCAGCAGTAAAGGTTTGTTTCAGACAGAGGCACTCAAAGTCCTTTGGGCATAGAAACGTTTAATTGAACTAAAAATAAAAAATTTCCAAACTAATTGGCATTTGGTCAACATTTGACCAACAAAGGGCTTCCAATACTGCATCATCACGACTTCAAAAAGTGTGAGAAAAAAATCTCAGATGGTACGACTATGAACTTGAGATGTTAATGTTCACAGCCGTTATAATTAAAAACCAGGATAAAAAATAAACCCCTGAACCCCCCCTTGGAATTATTTAGGAACCCAATGTGACTTAAGAAAGGAAGGTAGATAGGAATAGGTAATGAGGTGATTGGATTATTGGGTTATGGGAAAGGATAAACGTTCCAAGTGGCCAAGGCGTCCACAACTCAATGATACACGCGATGACTCGTCCTCGCGTATGGATCATAAAAACGCGTCGTGGACCGCCAGTCAACAAACCCATATCAAAGAATGGCGAAGGCCATGGACACTGGACTATTTTTGAGGATGGGAAGATAAAGGTACCCGTGGAATGACAGTATGTCATTGAAGACCGTAAAGAACTCACGCGAGTCGCCTTCAAACTCACGATCATTGTTGGGGACATTGAATTTAACTTCGTTTCGACGAAAATACGGCCGACGACCTTTCCAATCCCACACAGGGAGAGACCAATCGACCGCCTGCCAACTAAAGGTTGACCGACCCCACTGCGCACAGTGTAAAGAACGCTTTCCCGTAGCAAAACGAACAGGTGCAGTCAAACCCCGCAGACAGAAAACCGAAAAGCCCCCCTGATTCCTGCACAAGAAAAGAAATCCGCCAGCCCCCATAATCGCCAATACGGAACAAAAGAAAGTGGGTCGGGACTGATTGACCCCAAGGAAAGGATAAGTCAGATGGTATGACTCATGGACTAAAATAAGGTTTCGCTCACCCCCACGACATCTCTCAACCTGATCCTCAGGTTCCACTAAATCGGAAACCGAAGGATGGGGTTTTAAATCTTTAACGTGAAACACTCCAACCTCTTTACCGAGTTCGTTCACGAGACGATAGGTTAATGGACCAGTTACTTCCTTTACACGACTTCTCAAATATTTAGGAGCCAGTTTACTACTGAAATGTTTACTAGCATTCGACAATGCAAAATTTCGACGCCAAACTACATCTCCTTTCTTAAACTACATATTACGCTTCCTAAAATTATAATGAGTAGAATTGCGTTGGTAAGCGTCGTGTAATCGCTTCTTTACATCTACAAAAAGTTTATCTAACCGGTTCATTTCCCCAGCCACCCGTTCACGATTCTCTAAAGTTAATTCCTCTTCCCTCAAATCCATTATACGACCATAATAATCTCCCTTAGCGGGTACGGTACGTCCGAGATTAAGAAAAGACGGAGTAAACCCGGTCACCTCGTGAGTGGCAGATCGGATCGCATGAGCAATTTTATGTATTTCTACATCCCAAGTCTTGTGATCTTCTTTAACATATGATCGCATAGCGGTACCGACGACTCGATTAACTCGCTCAACAAAATTAACTTGGGGATGGTATAATGCATTATAAAATAAATGGTTGACGTTATAATCACTCATGAGTTTCCGAAATTCGTTACTGGTAAATTGTGGACCATTATCGACATGACAAATCTGCGGAGTGCCAAAAAGGAGAAAAACATGATTTTCGAGAAAATCGCAAATGGCTTTGGTAGTAGCTCTACGTAGCGGTTGTACTAAAACAAATTTAGTGAACCAGTCGCAAACCACTAGCAACATGGTGTTACCTTTCGCAGATCTGGGAAACGGTCCCATTAAGTCAACTGAAATACATTGGAAAGGGAAACGCACTTTCTTTTCTCGACCCATTAAACCAAACCGTCCGCCTTGGCAAGCTTTAGATGACAAACAAACCGGGCACCGCCGCACATACCTCGCCACGTCCGCACGCATCCTGGGCCAATAGTACAACTCTATGATTTTATTAAAAGTTTTAAGCGTCCCCAAATGAGCAGAAGTCGGATCATCATGACATTCTTTGAAAATGTCAATCCGACGCGACTTAGGAACTAACTGCTTCCATTCTACTAAATTAGAAACAACATTATGAGAGTTAGGTATGAGTTTGTACAAACGCCCTGATTCTATCCTCCAATCGGGATAATCAGCTGGTGCTTTAGTGACTCGAGTCAACATGCGATGATACCACGGATCGAGGTCATTCTCGGACAATTCCAAAGACGAGACTTCTAAGGGTGCGCGAGACAATGCGTCAGGTACGACGTTCAGATTTCCCTTCCGATGCTGGATTTTAAAAGAATACTGTGATAAGCGAACACTCCAGCGGGCTAATCTATTTACTGGATCTTTCATAGAAAGCAACCACAAAAGACTATAGTGATCTGTGATCACTGTAAATTCGGTACCTTCAACATAAGGCCTGAATTTCTCTATACCAAAAATAACCGCTAGGCATTCACGTTCAGTGACCGAATAGTTACGTTCCGCTTTATTCAACGTCCTTGATGCATATGCGATAGCGCGCTCCTCTTCACCTTCTCCCTGGCTTAAAATACAGCCCAGGCCATAATTTGACGCGTCGCACTGTATAAAAAAACGTTTACTGAAGTCAGGACTTGCTAAAATAGGGGCAGAAACTAACTGTTTCTTCAAATTTTCGAAAGACTCAGTAGCGTTTTGATTCCATACGACAGTCTGACGTTTACCACGACCCTTGATTAACTCGGTAATAGGCGCAGACAAGGATGAAAAATTCGGTATAAATCGTCTATACCAGCCGATCATTCCCAGAAATCGCTTTATACCAGTAGTATTCGTAGGTTTAGGAAAGTCAGTTATGGCTTGAGTTTTAGCTGGATCAGTGTGTAGTCCGTTCTTATCAATGACATGTCCAAGATAAGTCAAACTGGACCTGCAGAACTCACACTTATCCAAATTGATGGTTAAATTAGCATCCAGTAACCTGTCGTAGACCTGCTCGAGTAATTCTAAATGCTCTTTGAAAGTAAAAGAAACGACAATAATGTCATCCAAATAAACAAATATTTTTTCGCCCAGAAGGGGTCCAAAAATTGTGTCCATCAACCGTTGTTGAGTAATGGGAGCATTTGAAATACCGAACGGGGTTACTACGTAATGAAAAAGACCACGACCAGGCACGGTAAATGCGGTTTTTTCATAAGATTCGGGAGATAGAGGGATTTGCCAAAATGCCTTTTTAAGATCGATCGAAGTCAGATACCTCGCATCTTGCAAACGAGTCAAAATGTCATCTAAACGTGGTAGTTGGGTAGGCATCTTTCCTCGTCAATTGATTAAGTTTGCGACCGTCAAAACATAAACGATAAGAATTGTCCTTTTTCTTAACCAAAAGCATGGGAGATGACCAACCGGAGTGACTAGGTCGTACTACATCTAACTCTAACATTCGATCGAGCTCTTTATGAGCAATTTCACGCATAGCGGGTGATAAGGGGTAATAACGTTGTTTCAGCGGAGCTACGTCTCCAGTGTCGATATGGTGGAATATCTTGTGGGTTCTTGTTAAACCATCGTGGGAAAGAGTTTTAAATTTATCTTTTATGGCGGCAAGAGCAACTCGTTGTTCAATACTGAGATCATCAGCGGCTCTGATTGACTCAATAGATTTAACCTCGTTAACAAAAAATTGATCGCGGGAAAAATCTGCCTTGACTCCAAACAGTTTGCAAAAGTCAATACCTAAAGTCAAACTAGTGCGTATACTATTGCATACTAAAACGTTAAGGGAACGAGTAACATCACAAATTGAAATAGGCAACTCGACCGAGCCTAAAATTTGTTGCGAAGTACCGTCAGCCGACCGTACAAATACGTTTTGATCACGTTTTAACTTAAGGTCTAGCAGGTCAATCAGGTAGTGTCCATCTGTACCGAGTATGGATACACTAGCACCGGAATCTAAAAGTGCAGTTATTTGCTCTTTACCAATAAAAAGATTAAGATGGGGTCGTTGATCAGTCGTGGGATGAGCGAATAAAGCAGAGGAATTGGCGGTTGATCCGCAAAAAGCGCTAACGTGCACCAACCAATTACTCCAACCCAACCTGTCTGCTCTAATACTTAAGGCTAGCGGCGAGCAGTGTTTCCGCTTGGCCCACCTGCGTTTTTTGAGTGGTTACCACTGCAATTTAGTGAAGTAACTCCTTTGCGTCCGCAAAGATAACAAAACGTAGTAGGAGGTTTGGAACAGAATCTGTAAGAATGGCCGCGTGTCGAGCAATTCCAACAAGTGAGAGGTCTGCGAGGATTCACAGAAGGTGACTCCTTAGGAGCGGTAGGGGTAACAACAGAAGTCAAAGCTGCGGTGGGGACTTCTTTTGAAAGAGTCTTTTTTGCTAAAAGTTCAGCTCGTTGAGCTACTCGAATAAATTCGCTTTTCTCTGTAATAGAAGCCGTACCCATCACTAATGAAACCGAAGGAAGCATATTTTCCCTAATTGTCCATAGTTGATCGCTTTCAGCAGGTATAGGTGTAACTCTAGCAAACTTTGCAAACATTGATTCGATGTAACTGCTAACAGATTCATTCGAATTTTGCTTACATTTATTGATTTCTGCTAAATAAACCCTACTGAAATCGACAGCTAGGAATCTTATTTTCAGTGCCTCTACTAATTGTTCCCAAGTGTTAATATTAGAATCTAGCGTACGGTACCAAACTAAAGCTTCTCCAGAGAAAAATTCAACCGCTTTGTTGAAAAGCTCTTGAGAATTGACTCCTCGAGTTTTTGAAAGTTCATTGGTTCTTTCAATAAAATTAAAAACTTCTTGAAAACCACCACTGCCGTCAAATGAGAGATTCCACTTGTGGATTGCTACACGGTCATTATTTTTAAAAGGTAAAATATTCTTTAAAACCTCAGCTAATTCAACTGCTGGCAACAATGAAGATCTCTTGAAAGAAGAATAACCCGGAGATTCATCATTAGTTGCTGTTCCAGACGGATTGCTAACTTTGGGTTGCCTTAAAATTTCATCGTCATCATCACTGTCGTTTTCATTCAGACGAAGTAAATGTTCTACTTTAGAACGCAATAGTTTAGATAGTTCTAATAAATTTCCCCTTTCAGTGTCTTTAAACCCAGCTCCCTCCATAATGTCTAAGCGATTACAATAATGTGCAAGACGATTAGTGATATTGTCTAGAGTTTGTGCATCAAACTTCTGTTCAAGATTATTGATTTCAATTGAAATTTCGTCAAGAGCATTTTTGCAAATTAATAAATCGACTTTAATATCAGGTGGAGTGTACTTATGTATAGCAAGACGAGAATTAAAAGCTTCATCGAGCAAAAGCTTTCTTAGCTGTGCTCGACGTGTTGCCTTATGAGCAGGGATGGTGTTAATATCTTCCGTTCTTATTGTTAACTCAACCAGTACCTCCTCGTTACTGAGTGACGTAAGATACTTTTTAACATTCGACATGATAACGAGTGATAATAACTTCCTTTAGCAATATTTGATTGAAAATAAAAATGAAAAAAAACGCAGTAAAATATTTCGCTAGGGCTGTTAAAATTGTCAACAAAATTATCAACACTACAGTGATAATTATAAAAATTACACACAACAGCAATCAACTTCAGGTCGCTTGTCAACAAGACAAAAACAAAATCGTCAAAGGTGTTCCGTCGCTTAATCAATAAACAATCTACCACGTGTTGCACAGATTTCAACGATATACTAATTAAGTTATTTGACATCAAAATGAACAAAAATTTGCCTCCACAGCGGGCGCCAATGTAACTTTTTCCACCCTTGCAAGTTCCGAAGACTAATGAGGTCTTTGGTATTACAAGGTGTCAAAATAACATCTGCCAAAAAAATGACAGTAAAATTTGCTGTCGGCAGTAACCCTGATGTACGTTTAAACCAACTCGTATTTAGCGGGAGCTAGAGTCATGGGTTGTAAATTCAAATGATGCACTTAAAAAATAAAGAACGCAAAAATTAATGATAAACAAACTATATTCGTTGAAATTACTGTACAACAGCTGTAGCAGTATCATGCAACCACAATACATATAAAATCAGCGAGCTGATAACGTAATAATAATAATAAAATGGTGTAGTTAAATGTACAGATCAAATTTATAAGTCTTACAAAAATTGTAACTCACCCAAAGGTACCCTGGTAGAATTAAACAAATACAAAATACTCGCTTGTGACAATGAAGCGGACTCCAAATTTGACTTCTGTAGCACCAGAGATGAATTGAAATACGTCTTGTACTCGGCTGCACTGATAATACGGAAGCAGCTGCAATTGATTAGGTCGGGAACACCATAAAATTCGTTGATTAAAGAGAACCTCAAAAATTTAATGTTACTCCTGAAGTTGTCGTTTCCCAGTGTGTAATTTATTATCGAAATTTCATAAAATGACTTGACTTGTGTTGACATCAACAAGAATAAATCGTTGGTTAAAACTACAGTTTTTAAAACAGCCCTTGCGAAAAATGTGTCCTTGATTATTGACACATGTGTTCTAAAATAATGAAATGAATTTACTTCAAGGAAATTATCATTCAACAAGTTACTTACGGAAGTAAAAAATGATGTTTTATGATAATCCGCAGTAGCGCAAAACATCCATCCACCAAGTTAAACGACCAAATAAATTAATTACTCGTCTAATTAGCAAAAATTAGTCGGAACAAAATTTAACTCGACTTGATCAAATTGCAAAATTGGCAAAGATGGTTGCTTGACCGAGCGGTCACGGGAAATTAACGAAACTCGACGATTTGAGAAAGTTATGTACACGGTGTTGAACAAGTTGATATTATAATTCGTAACGAGTGTAAAAATTCGTTACAACTTTTAAACTAGAAATTAATTTCCAAATGTTTCCATACTTAGCTCCATACTTAGCTTAGATCCATACTTAGCTCTGTCTCTAATCGTCTATGTGCCGCTTCAGTATGATTGTTTGTTCCCGTGTCAGTTAAGACGCGATTATACACTGACCACAAATCTGGAGAAAACATTGCCGGCCGCCAGCAATGAAACAAACGCTAACGATCAACCTTTTATGATAAAGTTTGGTTTAATTTTCAAAAATAACCGTGGGCCAAACAGGCATACGCTGGCCCTGTATTTAAGCCGTTCTTAAACTTGGAGGCTGATTCGCGCATCAAGAATCTAGTAGAGGATTACGCGAATAGAAGTGTTATAGACTTTTTGCGAGGCATTTCCCATAATTATGAAATGAATTCCTGATCAGTTGGGTACTATATTAATAGGCATTGTTATTATTTGTAAAAGTTAGAAGGAATAAAAATTTTAAAAACATTTACTTTAAATTTTTAATTATAATTTTTTTTATTGGCTAAATAAACATTATTTCTAAATTTTAGTGGAAGTTAGAAGGAATAAACATTTTAAAAACATTTAGTTTAAATTTTTAATTATAATTTTTTTTATTGGCTAAATAAACATTTCTAGATTTAGTTACGTAAATAATAGTTTTTTAGAAAAAAAATTCTTACAATCAGTTATAATAAGTAATAAGTAATGGATAAATCTTCCCTCGCGCCAAATTGTATTAGCGCCCAATTGTATTAGCGCCCAATTGTATTTGCGCCCAGTTGTCGCTGCGCCCAATCGATCGCGCCCAATTGTACTAGACCGCTCAAATTACTACAAAATCTAAAGGTAGCTCCCAACAAAACAAGGACGAAAAGAAACACAGAAACGTAACAAAAAAGGATAACTACAAAGGTGAATTTTAAACAAACGATTATAAAAGATAATCAAATAAAAAAGAAGTACAATATAATCAAAATTAGAAACAACGAAATGTTTAGTAAATAAAAAGTTCAGAATACAAGAGGAAACAAATTTAAATCCTAACGAAGAGTAAACAAGAAAATTAAGATTACTTGTATGAAGGCGATTTTTCAGTAGAAAAGAATAAAACGAAAAATTATAAGATGGAAGAGAATTGAAACAAATTTGCTAATAATGTTGGAAAATAAATGGAGGGAAAAGCCATTCTTAGAAGTATTATGGATGTTTGTAATGAACATGGAAGAGTGTCAGGTGGAAATATTTCATTGTTTGAATTTATCGGATCACGAAGATTGAATTGGAAATTTTGTTAGTTTTTATTAGTGAATTGGATATAATTTTGTAAAGATGATGATGTCTTCTTCTTCTTCACTTCTCGCATTAGGCCTTATGGCCCGTTACGGTGCCCATCTCTTCCTCGGTCGTCCGACACTTCTTCTCCCTTTTGGATTATAGAGTCTTATTTGTGCTGGTATTCTTTCTTCCTTCATTCTGGCCATATGTTGCGACCATTTGCTTTTATTTTCCTTTAGTTTGTCTCCAATTAATGTAATTAATTATTTTAGAAAAAACACGTAATCGTGTGATCATCTTAAATTTAGGTGTAACGATGTTCAGACACCAAATTTAAGATTTACGGAGGAAGATGATTTGGTGTTTTTTTAAATATTTTTGTAAGATTTGAATTGTATGGGAATTTTGATTTTTGTGTTAGAGGTTGTCAAGTTGTTTTTTTTGCGGATACCCAAAGGCAGTAGGGAGATACGCGTTGAACGCGATACAAGATGGTTTTGTTATTTGAGCCTTAATAGAAATATTAATTTTGCGGTTTAAAGTTTTGAGTTGAAATAAAAGATCAATAAATAAGGCGTTTAAAATTTATTCAGTAATTAGTAAAATATTTTATTAGAAACGTTTTATGGAGATAACGCAAAAGGTACACATTTTGTAAACGCGTATAGCATTGCAATATATTCATATTGGATAAAATGAGCAAGGATGATACAAGAATATTTTGGAGACGGGATCGAAAAGTAAGAAAAGGTAGAGCGAATCTGATGCGGCAGGAACAGAAATTGCTAAAATAAAGGTTCCCATTAAAAAAGATTTAATTATGTATCACAAGAACTTATAAGTTAATTTATTACGGGAATATTTAATGAAATATTCCCACCATGTTATTATAATGTAATTATAATAACAAGTAATTTACTTAATGTTTCTTAATTTCGAAACAGATTGTAGATATTCGTTTGAAAAAAAAAAAAATTAAAAGAGCCGCCGAAGAAACTGTAGAAACTCCAGCTCAAATCGGGAATACGGGTTTAGAAAATACAGGACAAATGTGCAATAAGGATGCTGTCAGAAAGCTTGTCTTCTCTTCTTCTTCTTCTTCCACTTTTATTAAGAAGTCTCCCTCTTAATATAGGTCCAGGACCTGTTCTTTTACTAATTTTTGTAATTAGTTCTGTGAGCATTTTTGGATTTTACATCTCAGGTAGTTTGCTAGGCTTGCCTTTCGATGTGCCTGTACCCTGTTTTTTATTGTTATGATGGCAAATCATTAACACAGGGGGACCGACGGCTTTACGTGCCCTCCGAAAGCACGGAAGACGGTCAAGAAATTTTTAGACTCTACCCGGAGTCGAACCAGGGAGCCCTACGTTAGCAGTTGATCGTGCTAACTATCAGGCCATGACCGTCGTCTAGAACAACTGTGGGCAACCTCCGGCCCGCGGGCCAACTCCGGCCCGTGTAAAGTTCTAATCCGGCCCGCGAGATCTTTAGAAGAAATAATAAATAAATATTTTCAAAAACAAAAATTTTAAAGAAAAGGATTAGGTTAGTACCTAACATAAGGAAAAAGGAGAGATCTACAGTTTAATTTTCGATATAATTCGTCTTATTTAAATTAAACACACATAGCTACATCTTTGTTCATAATTTAGTACTAACGTCGTAACATAGAAAGTCGTAACGCAGAAAGTTCGGATATGTTCAATAATCGTTTAACGTCGGAAATGTTCAATAATCGTTTAACGTCGGAAATGTTCGACAATTCGTTTCTTCGTTCGGGGAATCCCCCGTGTAGTCACGTAGTGTCGTAGTAAATGAATGGTTTTAAAGTGAAATTAAAATTTGTTTTCATTTATATTTACTGTTTTGTGAATAATACTTACTTATTTTTTTCATTTCTTTGTAATTTGTTATAAATGATAAGAGAAATAAATATAGTAGGGAGAGGCATGTAAGTTGACCATGCATGTAAGATGACCACCCAGTCTTTTTGAAGAAACTACAAATGGCAACTCCGAAATTTTAACTGCCCACGTGCTCATTGACATGGCCATCAATTTTTATGTAGTTTAGAAACGTCCAGACTCGACGCAGTAGTTCCTGTAGACTGTTACGGCGACGCCGTGTATTTTAGGCTATCGTAACTTATCCATTTAAATAATATTAAATAATAATCGAAAATCCCAAAGTTTCATGAAAATAACAAAATTTTTAATGAAAATAAAATCGAGTCAACGGATTCCGACTATAAATGTTAATATTTGAATATTATGCCAATCGACATTCTTTATTAAAAGATAATTACAAAGTACTACATTGAAGAAGAAATGTACAAAGTAATACGGTACACCTGCGTGATACTAAATCTGTAGTCTTCCGACCGCGGGAGTAATTCGTATCAACAAAAATTATAATTTTATAAAAGATAAAATTCCGACATCACTAGTTACCATTCTTTTAGAGTTAAAATGTAAGAAGTTACAAAGTAATGTTGTTATGTTTAAGCGAGTACCGCGCTAAGAAACAAAGAAACTGTTTAATACGCATTTTTGTAAATATAATTTAACTTGGCGTCATGCACTCTTCCCTACCAAAATGATCTCATCGAATGAAGAAAAAATTAACAGAAGGGAGAAAAAACGCGGACAGTCTCTCGAAATCAATCAACTGAATAACTTCTACCTAAAAAACTTACCTAATATCTACAAAAATTTAATATTTTTTTAACTTTCCGATTCGGAATAAAACCTCATTAAATAATTTCTTACGGTCGTAACGAGAAATTATTGCCTAGTAACTACAAAAATCAGTGACAACAAAAACGTAGAAATCCGATTAATTAAATTTCGAACAATTTAAAAAAGTGTCGAGACAACTAACGGAAATTCTACTTAAATAATCACCAAATATTACCAATATTAAAATGGTGAAACAACAAATATATTAAACCCAAAATTCGGTGTAACAATCGAGTATAGTGTAAAGTATCACTTACTACGAGAGTGAATCGAATCACAATAACTATCCACGACAAGTGCAATTTTATCCCAAGTGTAGCGGAAAATTAATAAAAAAACCAGATATAAAATAAACAGTCCGTCGAAGTAAATTTATATTGGAAATAGTTTATAAACATTTAAGCATTTCATTTTCAATGAATCTTAACTGGAAACAATAAGAGTGAACTATAATTTTTGGGCAATACGCGAATTAAAAACACGGTGTGAAGTTCGAATTAAAACACAAGTTTGATCGGTGTGTCGACATCGCTTCCATTCAGTGCCGTCTTTAAGCAATAGGCAGACTAGGCACGTGCCTAGGGCCCCAGGCCTGAGAGGGGCCCCCAAATTCGAATAACATGTTTTTACACTTAAAAAACTATTTGACGACTGAATATTGCGTGAGAAAATCACATATATATATGTCATGCATCAGTTTATTGCATTGACTAAAAACGCCGTATGTATCGAAATCACTCCGCACAGAACGACGTAATAAAAACACCGAAAAGCTTCGCCTGAGCTCGACTTGTTCTCGGTAGCGGGAGTCAACAGTGCGCCTGGCGAGCTTCGCAGAAGTTTCGCGCCAGCGTCGAGTTGCTCCGCGAATTGACTTGATGCCCTCTATTCATTTCGGAGTATTTCGTCGTGCTTCGAAAGACGCAATCGGTTATCGCTAAAATAAGACTCAAAACGCTTGAAATTGAAAATGTCATAAGATTCCATGATACTATAACTTTAGAGATATGATCACTTGGTGAACGAATTTAGAACGCGGCCACGTATCGCGTCATAGTGTGCCCTATACGCGAATTTCGCCCTAAAAGACGCCGTATGATTCATGCCGATGTGCGCGTGAGAATATCTCTAAAGTTATAGTATCATGATAAGATTCAGTGTAAATTTGGAGTTATTGCATGTAAAAACTTTTAATTTTGTTTTACATGATAAAAAAATAGAATATAATGGTTACGTTATACAAAGTAATTAAAAGGGCCCCCAAAACTCGGTAGCCTAGGGCCCCATGCTCGTGAAAGACGGCTCTGCTTCCATTAACTATAAATTCAACATAGCGTTAAATTCTTTCTACCTACGGATCAAATCTTGGAACAATCACATCTTTAACCATACACCAATCAACTAATTAGTGGATTACGTCGCATTTCAAGGTAGAAATTTGGTCCAACCATAATAATTGTATCTATTCTTGAGTTTTTATAACAAACTTGTAAATTTTCTTCCTAATAGAATATTTTAACTCAAATACTGAGTTATATTGAAATTATTGCGTAAGTTAATGCGAATAATGTGTCTTGCTTCATTAAATTTTGACTATTAACTATTAGAAATACACATTCGCATAAACTTATTAGAATTTCCTAATTTATATACTAACAACTTTAACAATTAATTTTTTAGACATTAAGTGTCTTTCTCGTGTGTATTTATGTACGCCTATGTATATTTGACTGCAATATTTATGAATTAATATATGTATATTTGAAAAGTTGAGTTTTCTCTTATGAGTTTAAAAAACATATAAGCAAATTTCTAAGCAAGTACCAACGCCTGAGATAAGAGTGAAAAGTTCGGAAGTTACCTGCCAAGCTGAGTGAAACCGGAGCTAATTTCGTCTATAAAATAAAATATATTAATCTATCTGTTATAGACTTAACAAGACATTGTGTAAAACAAAATTGAGAAATATTAAAATATTGATTTTTGTGTGCGTTCATAAAGTGATTATTTTCGTTCAAATTGCAAGGTAAATATATGTGCTTAACTTGTTTTTCATTGAATTTTAACGATTCAAAGTGAATTCCAAACATAATCGTGTTTGTGTGTTTGGGTTTGTGTGCGTTTCAAAATGGTCGAGAATGTAAGATGACCACATTTGTGGCATGTAAGATGACCACCCCAGTTTTTCTACTGTTTGCATTGTAAAACCATTTTTTATAACATTATTTATATCATCAAGTAATGATGATTAATTAATTCATCTTTTTATGTTTGTTTATTCTTTTTTATTTTTTTTTAACTTTTGTACTTGAAACTCAATAAAAGATCATTAATTTTGTATATCAGTTGGTTTCATTTAAGTTTTTTTGACTTTTCAGCAACATTTTAGGGGGTGGTCAACTTACATGCCAAAAATTAAAATTTCCAATTTTCGACTCTTCGGGAGAATGGTCATAACTCTTTTGTTTCTTGAGTAATCTAATAAGTATCTTTAGCAAAATTTTAGCTAAAGACCTCTTCTTTCCAATGGTGTAAAGGAATCCAAAAAATTTCAATTTGAAGATGAGTTATGAGCAAAAATGCTAAGGGTGGTCAAATTAAAAGCCTTTCCCTACTTAATTAACTTTGTTATATTATTGTTTTTATATTTTCAGAAAAAAATATAAGTAACAAAAATGTGTCCATTAACTACTAAGGCCCGCGGACGAAACGTAAATATTATTCTGGCCCCTGTTATACAAAAGGTTGCCCACCCCTGGTCTATAGAAGCTTGTCAACGTGCTCAAAACATTTTCACTGGTGCTCCGCCAGCTCCAAGAAATTTGGAAACTTTGATAATTCCAGAAAGTTATAAGCTCTATGAATTTGCTCCTGGACAGATGGAAAACATTTTGCTAGTGGATACTGCATCAGAACAGCCCGACCCACAAAGGATACTAATTTTTGGAAAGGAGGTGGATTTGTTCTACCGATATTATATTAATCTCTTTTGTCAATTATTTGGCAAATTATTTGAACTGAACAAAGAAATGTGGACGCGATTTGAACCAGAAACCTTTTCTCTAGATTATGAATTAGCTGCCAATCAATCAATCAATCAGCTCTTCTGGGAAAAATGGCCTCTCTAGGTTTCAGCTCTTCTGTTTTACAATGGTTTAGTAACTATTTAATTGGGAGAACCCAAAGAGTTAGGATTGATAACTTTTTATCTGCGGATATTAGAGTATCATCTGGTGTCCCACAAGGATCTCATTGCGGTCCTATTTTATTCTCGTTGTTCATCAACGATATTGGGGAGTGCTTATCTAATTCCTCGTATTTGTTACTTGCGGATGATCTAAAAGTTTTCAGAGCAATTAGCTCTTTAAATGATTGCTTAAAACTACAGCAGGATCTTAATAATTTAAGTAACTGGTGTATAATAAATAAGTTGGAACTGAACTTCGATAAATGCTCGGTTATGTCATTTGCCAAAAGTAACGGTCCCTCCTTCAGATATAGTTTAAATGATAAGGAATTGAAACGCGTCACCGAAGTTGATGATCTTGGTGTACGTTTTGATAAGGGACTTCTATTTAAAAGTCATATTCTGAATATA
The DNA here is from genome assembly GCA_932274525.1 of Podabrus alpinus. Taxonomy (NCBI): domain Eukaryota; kingdom Metazoa; phylum Arthropoda; class Insecta; order Coleoptera; family Cantharidae; genus Podabrus; species Podabrus alpinus. The sequence goes on from OW026455.1 coordinate 10,018,940, forward strand.
TGTGGGAAGGCCTTTCGAACACTCGGGTTTATTCGGCGTCAATCTGTGCATTTCTCTGCATACACAGTAAAACTTCTATATTACGCTCTTGTTCGATCGCAGCTTGAGTATGCGTCCTGCGTTTGGATTCCTCACTATCAGGTTCAGGTAAACCAACTTGAGAGGGTTCAACATAAATTTTTTAAATACTTGCACTTTAAACGAGGACTTTCTGTATTGGACTTTTCCGACAATGATTGCCTGGATTTTTGTAGAACAAAATCACTGGCAGACAGAAGACTTGCTGCTGACCTATGCTTCATGCATGGCTTGTTCAGTGGCAAAATTAACTGTAAGTTTTTGAAGGGAAAATTTCAATTTAGAAAACCATTAAAATCAACAAGATCGAAGAGAATGTTCGAAGTCGAGCATCATTCCACCAATTATGGCCTATTCAGCCCAGTGACCAGGATGTCAAGATTTGCCAATTGCTTAAACGAGAACGATGTGGTGAATTTCCTCAGCCAACCGTTGGCCAAATTTAAGATAATTCTCAATGATTTGGATATCACTGGGACTGGAGTTTATAATTTGTAGGGTCATCTCCTGACCCAATTTGTTCTGTCTAATTTGTTGTAAAAAGGCTTTGTCCGTTAATAAATGTTAAATAAATAAAATAAATAAATAAATTCAGTTACTGAAGCTTTTCCGGCAACTCATTTACATAGTTGCTTATTTCACTTGGTGAAAAATTTTAAAAAGCACATTCGTGAAAATGGACTGTACTATACTATTAGGTATGATTTGACGACTTGTTATTGTGGTATCCACTGTTTGATGTTTTAATCTTTTACGCGGGGAGCTTCACCACGTGTAAATTTCAGGACGCTTTGCAAGCTATCAATAAATTTTTATATGAATGGGTGATCCATATCTAATTGGAATTCTAAACTACGATGAGCGGCTTCCGCAATATTGCTAGTGCGCTTTCCATAAGCGCACATTCCATAATATACGGAAAAACAGTATTCTTCGCCTGGTTCGGTTTTGCCTTCCATCATAGTTGTCTTCTAACCAGTTTAAAATTGGTATTAATTCATTTGGAAGCTGCCGAGATAGTTCTTCAATTGCTTTATTCATATCTTTAAAAGTTTCGGCGCCTAAAAATCTAGAGAGCCTAGATTAAAGGAAAAAAAATATAAAACAATAGACAACTTTTTGACCAGTAATTGTTACCTTTGCATCAAGATGAACGCCCGCGCTTTGATTAAACTAATACGAGGGTTGCCTTTTTTATTTCGGGATTGGACAACCCCTGGTGCTGCCAACTGTCAACTGACGTTTTATAGTCAAGTTTAACATTTTTGAGGGTATACGTATTTAGAACGTTTCGACGTACGAGCGCTATTTGTATTGTTTACAGTAACTTAAAAAGTTGGAAATGGAAAAAATGGAATTGAATCGTAAACATTTTCGTGCGATTATTTTTTACAACTTTCGACGTGGATTAACTCAACAACAGTGCATCGATGAACTTAATTCGAAGAACCAGTGTTTATCGATGGTTCACCAAATTTAGTCGTGGCCGTAGCTCTCTCAACGCCGTCCAAAGTCGGCCGTTGTTCCGGAAAATATTGATGCTGTACGTGAACTGATACTGAAAGATTGTCATATGACCTATCGTGAGATTGAGGCATCCTTGGGCATTAATGAAACCAGCATACATTCAATATTGCATGAACATTTGATCGTCAAAAAGATTTGTTCGCGTTGGATCCCACATAATTTGACAATCTCTCAAAAACAGGTTCGTGTCAATTGGTTCAAATTTCTTTCTTTCCCAAAAAATACGATTGCGGTGCTTCAAAACATGTCTATGACATCGTGACAGGTGACGCAACGTAGATCTACGCGTATGAGCCCGAAAATAAACAGCAGTCGACTATGTGGGTTTTTCAAGATGAGTCAAATCCAACAACAGTTGTTCGCGCACGAAGCACTTCGAAGCAAATGGTCGCCTGTCTTTTTCAGAAAAACTGGACATGTCGTTACCGTACCATTGGTAGAACGTAGAACGGTTAATTCTGATTGGTACTCAACCATTAGTTTGCCAGAAGTCTTCGGAGAAATCCAACCATCGAAGACGGATCATTCTCCACCACGAAAATTCTAGTTCTCATACATCGGCACAAACAAATGAGTTTTTGAGCATTCAAAACGTCGATTTGATGGGTCATCCGCCGTATAGTCCTGATTTGGCACCCAATGACTTCTTTTTATTTCCGAACATCTAAAATAAATTGCGAGGTCAACGTTTTTCGACACCTGACGAAGCGGTTGATGCGTTCAAAATGCATGTGTTGAAGGTACCTCAATTGGAGTGGAAAAAGTGCTTCGAAAATTGGTTCAAGCGCATACAAAAGTGTATTGATCTTAATGAAGAATACTTTAAAAAACAATAGAGCCATTTTCGATGATAAATATTTGTTTTTGTTCTCCAATCCTGAAATATAAAAGGCAACCCTCGTACTGAAGCTTAAAAGCGGTGAGTTGTTCAGCACCGGCATTTTTGGTAGACAAGCATGTGAATCCTTATTATAATAAAATTTTTGTATAAAGGATATGCTGAATCGAATTGACAGAATTAAGACAACAATTGATACCATAAAAGATCTGAGGGGGACTTTTGCATTTCCAAAGGAAGCCAAAAGATTAGAAAACAGACTAAAGAAAGAAAATTTACCACGCGAAGAAGAAATTCTCAATTTGGATATGAAAGTTACAGTTGAAGAAGCTCCACAAAATGTCATAGAGGACATGAAACATTTTGGAATCCATGCAAAAGAAAACGATTGGAAATATATGCAGGTACCCTTAATAAGACGGAAACAAAATATCGAAGTTACACACGGAAACAAAGACATCGACGAAGAGAAGTTGACAAAAACCCCGAAGAAAATGAAATTGACCAAGATGTGGCAAAAACAAATATTATTAGAATGAGGACGATGTAGTTATGAACGAGATATCTAATGAAGATCGCGAATGTGATACTTTGGAAACGAGTTGTATAAGTTTAAAAGACTTTTCCGAAGAAGTGCATAGTGTATCGGAAAAATCACCGTATATAAAACTTATTGTCGGGAAAGAATATTCAATTATTAAAAAGTCATCGTACTGCTAGCTTTTAGATCGTTCTAACGGTAGAGTAAGTACTGACCGATTAAAAAGATTTATAGGCAGTGCAAGGAAAACACCGAAGAAAACACATTTCAAAAATTCCCAGCCGACATTGACTATGAAAAGGACGAAAACGAAGAAGCTACCCATGGATCTGGATGATTTGGACGAGTTTTCAGATGAGATGTTGCTGCGTAAATCAGAAAATTTATCAGAAACTGTCGGACTCGAGATACACTTAGAAAACTATTACGCGATTTTTTCTTTTTTTTCTCTAAAACTTACGTGGCGAAACCCATTATAAAATAAAGTTTCTGAAAGCACAGAGCTCGACACATTTATTTAGCCCCGAAAAGAAGACTGATACCGTTCATAAAGATTTTATTTTTTACGGTCCTATTAATTTAATTGGTGGCGGTCGAGGTGGCGGCCCATTTCAATTAAAACGGGCAGACCAATTTAATATTAAGAGCAGTTACAAAGCGTTTAAAAATCAATAATTTTTTATTTTTGTTCAATAATGTTATACTAGAAAAATTATGTTCAGTTTTATAATATAAACAACCGGTACTTTTACTTTCTTTTGTAAGTTTTTTGATGTAAAAATATATTGTTTACTAGCGCTGCGAAACCCTCCGCCGGGTTTCTGGCGCTAGGCCTGCCGGACGCATTTTCTTAAATTTCTTATTATTTTATAATATAGATGAAGGGGCCCGAAATCAAGAGCGCCTTTGGGAAATTTAATAATTTCGATAAATCTAAGATTAATTTTGAAGGCAAGGGAAGGGTTTTTAGAAAAAAATGTTATTCTACATTTCGCTTTAGATTTGCTTACTTTATCGATTGAAAGAAAAAAAAATTTGAAATTGGAAAATTTCTACAAAAAATGTAACATATTTTTCGATTTGAGCTCTTCGAAAGGACCGTTACGTTGCGGATGGATTTTTAACAATCACGATCGTCGATTGCCTACGAATGCACGTTGGACATGTTAATTATTGTTCCTTTCGTTGTGAACCTTTTTTCTCGCCAAAATATTACAAATTCGTGCACGTTTGCAAAAATGTTTTACAATTTTGTCGATTTTTTGGCAAAAGGAACGGGAACTGTATGAGAAATTTTGTCGTTTAAATTATCTAAAAGTAAGGGCCCGTCCATTTCCGGCGCCAATTTTCAATTTTTCGAAAGTAATTTTTTTTCGAAAATCTTCCAGGCTACCTTCTGAAAAAATTTTTGAAATTTAAATTCGATTTCACGCCTTTGGTGTTGAAAATACGAAGGAAGCTTATATAAGGGCTCTGGTAGACCTTCGCGATGGGCTTCCGTTGCATCTTAAAAATTAAGAATCGGTTCGTAAATAAGAGCTCCAGAGACGTTGAAAGTTTTTGCACAATTTTCGCCTTAATTCGCCTCCGGCGCGAGAACCGTCGATAATTTAGTAAAACTTATGGAAGAGTCGGATGCGGTTTTCGACGGTCTTTGATTTAGTATATGACGATGGTGGACGAAAAACGACAAATAACGGCAGCATTTGCAAATTAATATCGTTCACAAAATTTTGGATCAAAATCAAAAGCAATTTCGGGCAAAATTGAAAATATGCCAAAATGTGTATTTTCGTCGTGAAGCAAATTATTTTCGCGAAAATTTCATTAGACATTTTCGATTTATATTTGTCCCCTCGACGTATTAAACGAAAAAAAAAATTTAATTTGTCAAATTTTTGCAAATTTTAGAAAACGTTTCGCTTCTTTACCACGTCCAACATTGAGCTAATTTATTCGTCGCCTTCAGATTTAACCTTCAAAATTTCACGCTTTACGTCTTTAGACGGTAAAATTTCCAAGTCGTCGACAATTTTATCTAGTTTGGACCGACATTTTAAGAAACAAAACGCAATTTTAAAATTCTTCGTTTTAGGAAGGCGGTGCGCCGTCCCACGGTATTTTAAAAATCCTTCGCCCAACCTAAATGCAAGTTTGGACCTTTGGGCGTCGATAGGTGCCGATCCGGTTGAAATCCGTCACGCGGTTCCGAAGTACTCGCGTTACCGCGCGGAGAAGGCTTTTCCGCTCTCTCCGCCGCCCCCGTAACCGCCATTTCAAATTTTTCGCCATCAGATGGACCTTGTCGGCGTCGACATTTTAAGACTTTGCGGGCTAATTTATCACGTCGGGTTTACGCTCCAGAGGCATTTTCACAAGAATTTTCAGGTTAAAAGTTGTTCATCTTTGAAAATTCACCGTGGAGTGCCGGTTCATTTTCCAGAGACTCTAATCCAACTTTGCACAATTTCGGACCTTCCGGCGTCGATCGCCACCGCTCATTCGAAATGCGACAAGGTGGGTTGTTCTGTGGTTCTGTCCCAGGAATTTCGGCGTAAAACGGCCTCTTTCGCGGTCCTCCACGCCGCCTCCGACACCCCCCTCCAATTATTTTTACGCCACCACCTCGGGCCTGTCGAACCGGTCATTTTAAGACGTTGCGCGTAAAAATCTGTCCGTAAATAAGGCGTCTGCGCACGTTTTTGTGACGCATTTTCTTATATTCCTTATTATTTTATAATACAGATTTTCCCCATCTTTTTTTATCTACATAGGCTTGATTTATTTTACCCCATTTTGTGGCCTGGTTTACGTCATAGACTTGGCGAATTAGTAGGGAATTACTAAAATTAGGGGAATTCGCAAGGAATTATAATATATAAAGAGAATTAGTGAGGAATTAGTAACAATCCTGGGAATTAGTGTACACATTTCTTTCCATGGTTTACTTCTCGGAACCGAGCGTTTCGCATTAGTAGTAAGCGTACTTAACTGCCAAAGCTACTAAAATTAGGGGAATTAGTAAGGAATTATAATATATAAAGGGAATTAGTAACAATCCTGGGAATTAGTGTACACATTTTTTTCCACGGTTTACCCATTGGAATCGAGCGTTTCGCATTAGCAGTAGACGCACTTAACTGCCAAAACTATGACCGTCGCTTCAAATTTTTGAAGTTTTGACATAAGTGTACGGTAATACCCACTTTTCCCGTTATAACTTAAAAGAAAAAAGTGTGTTAACTCTTTGTTTTGGTTTTATATAGTTTCCAGAAAGTGTTGAGACTATCCAATAAACAAACTACTTAAAAGTTTTTTAGTTGTAACTGCGATATTATAATTTATGTACATAAACTAATAATAAATAAATTCAAGTTCAATCTTCAGTACTTATGAGTAAATATCTCATTAACGAATACTTTCAAATTTGATCTATGATGGTTTATTTTTCTTGTTTGTTGATCATATCCGATGATTAATATTTTTAATTGAGAAGTTTCAGAAAAGCTCAGGTTTAAGAGATTGTGGTTCGGTTAGTTCCTGGCAAGATGCAAGGAAAGTAAGAATAGTTGATAATTTCATTTGGTATGTAAATATAGGAAATATATTTTTAGAAAATCAAGTTTTTCTTGAAATTCTCAAAGGTAATACTACTTGTTGCGCGAGATGAGAAAACGGGATATATCGATCTAAAAAAGGGGTTGCAGAAGAAGGTATAAAGCGCAAACGCATTTATCCCAGTACTTCACTGTTATCACCGATTCAGTGGTGGATGTGGTAGATATCGTGGTGGTCAACTATTTACTTCTTCGAGACATGTATGATTACATTTTTATCATGTTATCTATTTTATTTGTTATAATTGATGCATGATAGCACTTTTAAATACATTTTTATACATCAAAATTTTATGTCATCCGCTAACTAAAACAGATTCACTTTCACTTGTTGATAATTTGTTGAAAATTTTCAAATATTTAAAAGCGGACTTGCAAATATCTATATAATTTAAAAGAATCTTTTTATATAATTAACAATTGATGAATTGTTACCACTTTCTAACTAAATATAAATAAATATACACATTTATGTAAAGGAAAGTAGATAAATGTTATCATGTTAAATTGTAACTTATAATATAAATTTTATTGTATATTCTAGCTTTATTAAAAGCTCCGGACTTGTGGTGTCACGAATTAAATTTCATGTATTAAAACACATCACTATTAAATTTATTCAAATCTGAATTAACTTTAAACATTTTCTCATTTTTTGTACCAAAAAATTAACAAAGCTTTGAAATTATGAAAATTTAACAATTTTGCTTTTCAATTTAAAATTTTTCCAAAGTTTTACAACCTTTACACCCATCTTCAAAAATAAGTTTCACATTTCAGAGTAATAAAGTATGATAAAAGTGATAAAAGTTTTGACTTTGATCCCACAGTGGTTCAAAGTGGTTAAAAAGTTGACTCAAATTTAAACCTTGACATTTCACCATAAAACGTACTTTTTTCAATTTTCTCTTTCAAAATTTCAAAAATATTGCATGTGTGATGGCCGAGTTACAAAAATTTGTCTTATTTTAAAATTTATTGGATAACGTTTTTATACATGAAAGGTATTAAAATTCCAATTAGACAATCCTTTATTTTTTTCTTCGCATGTTTAATTAAAATCAATTTTAAAACTCTCCATGTTTTTTTAACTTAAAGTAACTTTGAAACTAATTTATTTTATAATGTAAAAACTACTTAAAAAGTAATTTTCAGTTAATTAGGTGTCAATTTTAGTGCGTATTGAAAAATTATAAAATGCCGTTTTTGGGTACCGTTTTCTCTTTTCACCTTTTAGTCCAGGCAAGGAAGGTTTTTAGTTTGCAAAAAATCCGGGCAAGCTCAATTTTGGCAGAGATGTACATTGGAGTGTTCTAATGAACCCCCCAATAGTCCCATAAAATCCCACGCCGGCGTCCCTCACAATCGGGGGTTTTACCTCCCCCAACGCGATTTTTTGCCGATAACTCGTTTATTTATGCTTGTATGAAAAATTATGATCAGACCATAATTGAAGAGCATAAAATTCTCTATAAAATATTGCTTCTTCATATTTTTCCATGGCACACTAATACTTAAATTATTGACCGAAAACACGACCCACTCTTAAAATGGCACAATATTGATTCGTTGCAGGGAGAGAAATGTTTTCGGGCACGGGAAATGCTTTTAGTAATAAATTAATTGAAATTGTGGCCAAGTTATAGAGTATCTTCCAAGTACCGAAGCCGAAATTTTGGTTTGAGCTTACAGAAGGTCCGGGCAAGCTGAAAATTGGCAAAGATGTATATTGAAGTGTTCTAATAAACCCCCAAAATGACTCATAAAAATCCCAAACCGGCGTTCCCTCAAATACGGATTTTAGTCCCCTAAGTGCGGTGTTTCGCCTATAGTTCACGTATTTTTACTTTTACGAAAAATTACCATTAAACAAAGTTTAATTTGCATATTAAAGCATGTATTGTAGTACTACCTACTGCAGCGCCATAAGTTATAGAAATTTTATGTTCTTCAACATTAGTTAATGGTAATTTTTCGTAAAAGTAAAAATACGTGAGCTATAGGCGAAACACCGCACTAGGGGGCTAAAATCCTCATTTGAGGGAACACCGGCTTGGGATTTTTATGAATCATTTTGGAGGTTTATTAGAACACTTCAATATAATACATCTTTGCCAATTTTCAGCTTGCCCAGACCTTCGGTAAGCTCAAACCAAAATTTCGGCTTCGGTACTGGGAAGATACTATAACTTAGGCAAATTTTGACAAAATCCATTTTTCTCTTCATTTTCCAACCTTTGCTCAAATTTTAATTAATTTACTTTAAAATCACTTCCCGTACCTGAAAACATTTCTCTCCTTGCAAGGAATCAATATTATGCCATTTTAAGGGTGAGTCGTGTTTTGGGTCAATTATTTCAATATTAGTGAGCTATGGAAAAATTTGAAAAAAATCTATTTTATAAAGAATTTTATGCTCTTCAATTATGGTCTGATAATAATTTTTCATACAAGCGTAAATAAGCGAGTTATCGGCAAGAAATCGCGTTGGAGGAGCTAAAACCCCCGATTGCGGGGGACGCCGGAGTGGGATTTTATGGGATTTTTAGGAGGTTCATTAGAACACTCCAATGTACATCTCTACCAAAATTCAGCTTGCCCGAATTTTTTGTATTCATAAATAAATGATAAAGCTTCTTTAGCTGACGGTTAAAACTGAAATATTTTAGCTTTTAGGCAAGTTTTCTAATTTATTTTAATTAATTTATAAGATAGCATGTCATATGACTTAATTAACAATTCAAAATAATGAAAACTAAATTATAATGCAGTAGGTAACGAACAAGAATTTTAGTAATTCACTTTGATTTAATATGCCGTGTTAATAAAATTTAAGGTGGGCCATGAAAAACTTGTTTATTTTGAAAAGCAGAGCGCAGTCACCTCTTGTCACGAAAAATGACAATAAGTTTTCTGTTCCATTACTGTTATTTTCAAGTTTATGATTTTACAAGATATTTCTCGCTACATTGCATAGTCAAGTTAGCGTTTACAAAAGTTCTTCTTTATCAAAATCAATTTTTAATGTTGCTGAAAAATAGTACGCGTACAACTTTTCTCTTCGAGGTGCGGTTATTGCTATGCATACAAATTTGCATTTTTCTAAATGCATTACCTTTAATCACGCTCATTTTCTGTCTAAAGTAAACAACACTTTACGTTAATTTTCCTTTCTATTGCTAGAATGTGTTTTCATTTTCACTACTGAAAATTTTCAATTGAGTACACTTGTAAACGAGAACTTCAAACTGTTCGTGAAGTAGTTTTGGAATTCGTTTTAAAAAGGTGTGGTACAACTTTGCTTCAGTTTTTGGAGAACTTTTGGCCATTGAAAACTCCAAACTCGACATAAAATTAAATTAAATTTTGGGTTTCTTTGAGGTACTAGCGATTTTGATATGCAGAGGCGGCGTAATGCTTTTTGAAGTGGAATCATGGTCTTCTACCTTTTTTACAATTACTACAATTTTTATTCATCATGAAAAATTTTCAAGAATTTAATTACTTTCCATCTCGATGCGAAAAACTTATAATTTATATTTTTGCCAATTAATTAACTATTGAAGTTGTCTCCGTGAAAATCCCTTATTTTTATTGTTCCGTGATACCTCAATGAGGTTTTTCCGTATAATGAATAAATAAATAGGTATAGCGTTTTCAGCATAGACGGCAGAAATATTGCAACTTTTAAAAGTTTTATGTAAAAAGCATTTTATTAAATTATTTAGTGTAGGTACAATATTTAAAAATATAATTTGTAACCAATTAAATATAGATCACATTATTTTAGAGCTAAACATGGTTTACCGTAATTTAATTAGTGCACGGATGAAATCATGTTTTAGTTTGTTCTCTAATCAATGTAAATTTTCCATTACAAATTCGATCAAATTGCCCTTTGTAAAAAATTTAAAGCCTTTTATGCTATTCATGCTACTAATAAAAGAATAAAATCGAATTATTTTTTTCAATTATGAAAATGTATGCTTTGGAGCTTCGCTTTGGAGTGAAATAGTGAACAATTAAAGAAAAATGAAAATTGAAACATTCTAAGTCGTGTGTTTTGAAAATCAGCAGTAAGGCATAATAGAAATGAACTTGACAAATTGAAAACAAATTGAAAGTGATAAAATTACAGGTCTTATCATAAAAATGTATTGAGAATATTATAAAGAAAAATAATGAACCTTCGTATGCATTTAATTTAAATTTTTCAGTTGAGCTTTTCTTTTTGTAAAAAATGTTTTTCATTTTTATTACATAATTAATTCAAAAATTTTTAAATAATTTTATCGAGTATTTTAACTTTAACAACAAATAATATTAACAACAAATAATATTTTTTTTGGAACGCGCTGAATTTTAACAATATAATCAAAATTTCGTTAAATAGGATTTTTCAAGTAGGTGGGTGGTAATTTTAAAATGTTCATTATATCATTAATCACGAATTAATATCATTAATTTGTTATCAACACCTACGTATTGTTAAACTAGAAACTTTAACAATACCTTAACTAATCGTTATAATTTTTCATACTAAAATTTGCACCAAATTACTTGAAAATTTTTTTAAAGTAGATTTCCATTATATGGTGATATCTCATTGGTTGTAGACGTGGTAAGATTTGAAAAGATTTAAATCTTTTCAAAATTGTTTTCTTAGAAGTCCAACGAGTAGACCATATTTATGGTTTTACATAACAGCAAGGTCGTTGAAAGAAATTTTCATTCATGTAGTAATACTTTAATTACATTTTAAACCCTCGTGTAGTGCTTCGATTTCATATTTTTGGGATATTTTATTTACTTTGTTCTTTTATTATTTTTTATTCGTATTATAATTATTTTAGATTAATTTTCTGAAGTTTTTATTTAGTTTTTTGTTAGAAGATTCGTAATATTCATGAAATAGCTATTTGCATAATTTTATCGGTTTTCAAAAAAAATTCTCACCTCTTATTCACATTTTTCATATTTCTTATCTTTTTCAAAATAAATTTAGTCTTTACAGTTATATAAATTACTAATTAATAAATAATTAATAAAAATAAAAAATTAGTTAATAAATACCTTATAAATAAATTTACCTTGCAGTTATATTTCCAAGTTTTATTAAAATTTCTATGTACTTTGTATTCAATAATATTTTATTCAGTAAATATTGTATTCAGTAATATTTTACAGCTATAAAATAAAATAAAACGCTAAATTGATCTGTTAATCCGGCTCTATCAATGCGGCCTTTAAGCGGCACAACCACATATTGTTATTTTGTTCAACATCGATCTAAACCGATTATATGCCATCAGTATAACCCGTAATTAAATTATTTGTTCAACTAGTACATAAATATAAGCAATTAACCACGTAAAATTTCAGCTTAGCAGTGGTTGCAAAATCGTAAGGAATGAGTGAGGGATTGGGCGTAAATTATTACTTATTATTTTAGGGCCCTCAAAAAAGCATTTAAAAGTGTATGTAATAAATGGTTCCTCATTAACTCAACCAATCATAAGCTTGCATTAAATTATCAGGTGATTTACATAATTCTATACGTGTATTTAAATTTGGGATTCCCCTAAATGTGGATTTTAAATTTGCAATTGTTTCGTATGTTAGGACAATAAAAAATAGGGGGGACGGTAACCCATCTTTGGCCACCCCAAAAAAATTGAAAATTTCCTACAGCAAAGAGGAAGGTTTATAGAGTATACTGTAAAAATTTCACTTGCGAAAGTATACATAAAATTTCGAGAAAAATCAATTTGAAAGTACGTAAATTTAGCGAATTTTTCTTCGATTTTTTGGGCGTGCATTCGATAGGGAGGTTTATTCATCGTCAAAACCTACCCTTTCGGGGCGCCGCTCCGCTCTGCACCCCTCCAGGGCGGTTTGGACTCTGGTTACTATGCTAAACATACGAGAAGGCGCCTCCCATAAAAAAAAACCGGGATAAATGAAACCGGGAGCTTAGAGACCCTTGAAATAGCATTAAAAAGTATAGTTGCGGTATGGGGCAGTAAACTATTACGTTTCACCCCCAAATAATCGCGTAAAAACAAAAAATAATCGATGTTACATGTACGAAAGACGAGCTGCATCTGCAGGTGCGAAATACTCTAAGTGTTAGGGTCATTAAAACTGCACGGACTGTCAACAGAATGAGCGACGCGCGGAATCTCGTTAAATTTTACATGTAAATTTTCAAACTTCAAATTCGATTTACTCAAAATTTTGATAATACATTCGGATGTTTAAATTATATCAGTAAACTATATAAACCTTCCTCTTTGCAATAGGAAATTTTCAATTTATTTGGAGTGGTCGAAGATAGGTTACCGTACCCAAAATAGGTTCTTAGAACGGATATAATTTCTGATGTGGGTTTATTGTAATTTTTGTGTGCATCTCACTTTTTACGTTCAACGTAAAACTTTTTTAAATTCATTAGATTCGACATAAATGGATCTATTTAGCTTTTAACAATAAACTTTTAAAAATTAAAATTAATTTAAAATGTAATATACTACATGTAAAACTTACAATGAACTACCGAGGCGAAATTTTTCAGTAAGCGTATGGTTGAATTTTTGGTGGGAGTAACCTAAAGTTGACCACCCCAAATAAAATTAAAAATTTCCTATAGCAATGAGGAAGGTTTATATGTATAGTATACTGTAAAAATTTTATATGTGAAAGTATAGTCAAAATTTTGAAAAAAACCAATTTGAAATTTTGGGGTTTGGATTCGAGACTCGTCCGGCTGTGGGCATCAAAAAACCCAAGCCTGCGCTCCTCCTGAGCTCCGGACGGTTTTTCATCGCCTGGCCGCTACGCGGCAAAAGCTAAACATACTTGAAGGCGCCATCCTTCAAGAAAACCGAGATTCGAGTCATGTTACCTGTAGGACGTGCGAGCAGCATCTGACGAAATTTTCTAAGTGTTAGGGTATACCATTCCACACGTACCGTTAACAGAACTCGACGCGCGGAATCTCATATGAGAGCCTGATTTATTCAAAATTTTGATAATACTGTCATATATAAAATTTTAACAGTATAGGTACTACAATATATAAACCTTCCTCTTTGCAATAGGAAATTTTTAATTTTATTTGGGGTGGTCAACTTTAGGTTACTCGACCGGAATTTTTAATCAATTTCAAGGGCTCTTTTGGATTAGTAAATGTTAATCTTTCGAAAATTATTTTTGCAAATCTACTATATAAACCTTAAGCTTTCCGAATCTCTATAGGGAATTTGTCAAATCCGGGGACCGTTTTACATGCTCTTTCAAAATTCAGTATTAATAGCAACGGATAGCAACGTACTTGCCTAAGCTATGACCGTCTCCTGACTAAACTAACCAATGAAAAACTTTTAAAGGCGGGACTAAAACAAAATCATTGATTTTTCATTTGTTAGTTCAGTCAAAATTAAATTTTAAAGGTCTAAATGATCAGAATCGACAGAAAAGATTCTAACCGTCCAAATATCTTTGCGCCGGATCTGTCCGAGAGAGAGCGTTGCTCGGATTGTTTATTTTGATTAGGAAATTTGAATTTAAAAACAAAGAAATTAAATAGCGTGAAATTTTTATCAAGAACCGAAAAATGCCTTTAATTAAGTTTAATTTTAATCAGCATATTTTATATGTACATTGATGTGAGGATGTGTGTATAGGTTTGCGTCGTTTGTGATGTTAGAAAAAAGGATGCTCTGGGCATCAAATCCGGGTCTCGGTAATAGCTAAATGATGTGTTGTCGTTTTATCGTCTTATTCTCGTCGAGTATGAGCTCAATTTACTTAGAAATGGTCGTATGAAGATGTGTCCAAACTGATAAAAATTATAATCAACGTAGCCTAGCGTCAATAATGAAACACGATTCGATGGCAAGGGTTACATTCCTTTAATATCCAAATGTAAATATGATAAACAAACGTGTTACAATGCTTAAGGGGTCTAAGCACCTTCACCACTCGAGAAATTAAATGAAATATTTTGATTTTTAAATTATACGGAAGCTTTGTATTGAAAAATATGAGCAATAAAAAAGCGGTATTGACACAAATTTTATATGAATAAAAATTAATGCTTGCTAGAATTATGCCTTTTTCACACTTGTGGCATAAATAACTATTAATTCCTTCGAAGAAATGTATTTAGGCAAAAACTTACAAAAATTTTAGACTGTACCGTGGCACTTTATTTTAATTTACTATTTGCTTATTGTTTGGTTCATAAAATTATTCTCCTGCAACAATTATATTGGTTTATATTAACCAAAGTGCAGCGGAATACTATAGGAATACTATTATAAACACAGAAGCAACAATGATAGCGTATGCCGATGGTAATCGTTGCAAGATCATATAAAGGGGTCCGGAGTGAACGGCCCAACTGACAAGGAATATCCAAAAAAAAAATCCCCTGATAATTAGGTCAAAAAAGGGATTAGTTACAATAAATTACCAGGATATTTGAGGATTTTTAAGAATTAATACCGAAATTTGAGTAAAAACCCTAAGCGGTGGCCGGGATAGGTTGTCGGCCTCTTTTTGGCGTGGTTTCAAGAACTACGGACACGCCCCCAACATTTAATTTTTCAAAATTTTGGGTAAATCACGGCCTTTTTGGGTATGTTTTGATCCGAATGTATAACTTTTGTCGTCGCGTCGCGGAGGTGATCATAAAAAAAAATCCGAAAAAAGTGTGAAAATGAGAAAGTTGCGGCGAGTTGCATTAGTACGGGCCACTGATGCACCACGAGTCGATGTGACATCGTTCGACCGTGGTCCCTTGAAATCGAGTGAAATTTTTTCGCTCCGATTTGAAATTTTCTTTGAAAATCGGGAAGGTGGGGGTGTGATTGGTGTGATTAGTAGATATTAGTAATAAATATAATCAAAAAAATGGAAAATAACCCGTGTATTGCCGAAAAAGTGAAAAAATTAAAAAAATTTTTTCTTCGATTTTTGGGGTGTGCATTCGATAGGGAGGGTAATCCATCGTCAAAGCCTACTCTTCCGGGGCGCCGCTCCGCGTTGCACCCCTACAGAGCGGTTTTGACTCTGGTTACTAGGCTAAACATACGAGAAGGGCCTCCGATCAAGAAAACCGGGATTAAGGCAACCGGGATGTGAGAGAACCTCGAAATAGCATTAAAAAGTATAGTCGCGGTATGGGGCAGTAAACTATTACGTTTCACCCCCAAAAAATCGCATAAAAACAAAAAATAATCGATGTTACATGTACGACAGTCGAGCTGCATCTGCCGGTGCGAAATTTTTTTTTTCGATTTTCTGTATTGACCATAATGGAGCATCCCGGCATAGCCGGCCTTCTCCTTCATCTGGGTTGGCATCTGGCGTTGGGAAGTTGTGGAGGCCGGTGGGCCTCTCGAAATGTAGCGCTGGGCTAGAATGGCTGGTAATTACCTGGGCTGTGGCTGTGGAAATGAATATTGAAAAATAGGAAATATTTAATTACGTTACCGATTTAGTAGAGTCCTTAATTCGAAGATTGAAGAATTTCCTCGATTGAAGTGGCTTCTACTTGAAGTTTGACGGGTAGTGCAAATTGCATTTGCCGTCCTCGATTTGGGGTTGGTGAGCTATAAGGGGTGGAATCTAAGATGTGGAGATTAAGTCAAAAATTACACAAATCTACTGAATTTAATCCACTTTCGAAGAGAATTTGTGTAATTATACCTATGAACAAGTGTAAATCTGTGCTGGTGAGGGATGTGGTCATGGGTTGACTGTGGTCAGGATTGATTTAGGTCGGGGGATACAATAATCTTCAATATTGTATTGACCTAGTTGTGCTATTAGTGGGTTGTCGGAAAATTTGGACTTCTTGTAGAGATTAGTGGCGTGTTTACGAATAAGGGTGGAAATGAGATCGAGTTTGGCGTCTGCGTGCAGTCGCCTGTTGGTGACATAGTAGGGCGCGTTGAAGATAGAACGGAGGTTTTTATTTTGGACTATTTGGACCTTGTACATGGTTTTGTGACGGGCATAGCCCCAGACAGGGGAGGCGTAAGTCATGGTTGGGCGAATGATGGCTTTGTAAAGTCTTAGTTTGTTTGAGGGAGCCATGGAACTGTTTCGGTTCAGAAGAGCAAATAATTTAGAAAAGAGGACTTTGGCTTTACCGGTTGCGGTTTTGACGTGAGCGCTCCAGTTGAGGCGTCGCCGGTGCGAAATATTCTTAGTGTTAGGGTCATTCATATTGCACGGACTGACCACAGAATGAGTGAGATTCCACCCGCGCGTCAGTGAAACACGTAAAATTTACGATTTTCAAAGTGGATTTTCTCTATCAAAAGTTGGTTTATCCTGCTATAGGAGTGTTACCATTGACTTTTAAATACATTAAACTATCCGAAAATCGATATCTAAAATTGAAATTCGATGTTGGATAATACGTACTCTTCCCATAAATGTGCCCGTCGCATCGATAAGTCAAAAATAAGTAAAGACGCCACCAAAGAAATTGGATAGAGGGAAGTTAGAGCTAGCAAAATAAACACCTGCACTTTATTTATAAAATGCTTACCGGAAATGAAATGTTATAAAATCAACGCAACTTAAAATGATGTTATAAACTTGGTATAAATGAGAAAAAGACAGTCAGAACTTTCAAATACCTCGAACTCCAGATTAATAACAGAAATGAAAGTCAGGATATAACGAAAGAAACAGTAATCCGATAAAATAGGGCATTTTTTTGGTATTCAGAAGCTTCTAAAAAATTTAAAAATTAGTAAAACAGTAAAAAACAGAATGTATAAGACGCTAATTAGACGTGTTGTGGAATATGGAACAGAAATAGAAGAGAATAGAATTCTATTCTACAATTGGTATCAATTGTACCAATTGTACCAATTGGACCAATGGAATTGGTCCAATAAAGGTCAAAGTTGTACAATACAGAAGAAGAATGAACTATGGAATAATGCAGTAAATGGAAGAGGACATAATGAGACACGTTAAAGTAATGAGAATAGGATGGATAGGCCATGTTATGAGGGCGCAATAGATAAAAGTGATTAAAACTATAATGGTGTAGAGTCCAGATGTAGAGAGACCAAAAGGAAGACCGAGAATGAAATGGAAAGATGAGGTGATAAATGACGTAATCGATGATTGTAGAGGGAGAAGAGCCATAGAAGGGGTTAGAACGCATGATAGTTTAAAGTGAAGCTAAATAAAGAAGCAAACATGGGGTCTAATCCACCCCAGAAAATGGATTCATTACACACATTCCAACATTCCGTAAGTAATAAAACGCCAAAAAAAAACCACTGAAAGCGTATTAAATAATTGAAATGTTGTTTATTAAAATTTCAACAAATAAGAGAATATATTTAAATAATTTTTATTTAGTTTATTCAAGTACACATTAAAGACAATATCTATCAAATAATTAATTAATATTTATTGCTATACAGCAACTTTGATTTTATATCTGAAAAAAGAATTAAATTAATTATAAGTATGAATTATAGCATTTTTATGTGCAGATATTCCCACTTCAATAGGAAAAAAATACCTAAATGGTGTTTACATTTATCACGATATTATTTTGAAATTTTTTAAAATATTTTCATTTTGTAAAATAGAACTATTTTCAATTTTTGATGTTAAATTTTGAATAACAAATTATTGATGAAACAAATCACCACATCTCAATTGATTCGATAAATTTTTTTATTAATAAAACTTTAAGACTGCTTTACTTCAATTCCAATTACTTTTAGGAAACGTATTAAAAGCGTCTTAACCCTTGCCGTATCACAATCGGGTCGACTCTGGCCCAGAATTTATATTTTGAAATATTATCCACAGGAATTTTTATAATTAAATTTCCTCTCTAGAATAATTATTCTAATATTTTTGAATAAAATGGATTTCAAAATATATTTATTTTATACAAGTTATTCAGTCACCTATGTGGATTTATTTTCAGGATTTGGAAAATTTCAAACATCTTTTTTAAATATTAGATTTTATAATTTTATTTTGTTATGTAATTTTGTAACTAATTTTAGTAATAGTGTATTTTCACTTTTCTTGCGTTTAAAACCATTTCATTTCATACGTTAGTTATTTGAACAGTGGGTCAATAATGATCTGGTTTTGGTAAACCCGGATTGGAAATTATTGTGGTATGGCAAAGGCTAATTAAGAATTTTAGGTCTTTCTTCCAACTTACATCAAAAATTACAATATTTTAACTTTTAGTTTTTTAATAAATTCTTAACGATTTTCATTTCCTTTGAAAAAGAATAGAGCCCCGCTGAAACGGAGGCAATCCAAATCAAACCCAAATAAAAATTTCATTTTTGTGCGGTGATCTTTATAGTCGTTATTATTTTTTTGCTTCAAAGCGTCCAACTAAGCACCTTGAGCTAAGAAACCCCATTCGGACCCCAAATTTCCGTTTTACATTCAACCAACGCAAGGTCTAGTACAAGCTGCTGCTGTAGCCACACCTCAACTTTAAAGAAAAACTTGTACATTATTGTAATATTTGTAAGGGTACGTAAATACTTGAAAAGTTGAGCTTTTATGCCGTATAGCTGTCGCTGACGTGATAAATTTAAATTTAAATTGTTTAACGTGCCTTGAGCCTGTTTCTTTATAAAACGGTTAACGGATTTCAAACTTTTCTTTTATATTATGTTAATTTACTTTTATTTATAGACATTTTACAATTTATCATTTTTTAACTTATGAATATAATTTTTTTAATAAGACTTAAAACAAAAACTCGAAAAAGTTTAATGAGTTTTTTAATAAAATTAATTTTATAAAACTTGGAGAGGGTAGAGAATTTTCTACTTTGAGTAATATAAATTTTGAATAAAAATTTTCCAAATAAGGAACACCATGAATTTAATTATTAAAATTTTACTTATTGACATTCACCATGTCTTCCAGTAAGGATAAATAATTTCCTGTGCTGCCAAGACGATGCTATTTTTAATTCAAGTTTTATTGAAATTCAAATTATACTACAATAATATTACTTTGTTGTGTTATCATTTCTGTTTCTGATGGAGTTTGATCTGGAAGGAAATTTCAAGTTAAAAATTTATGAACGTTACGCTCTCGTCGTGCTTTTTTGCAAATCTATGTCTATCGATTGGTAATATCAACTACTGACTTGGTTATTTTTTTTGATTTTGTGTATTCCGTTAAATTGGCATCTAAATTTAAATTAGAAACTAAAATTTTTCACGCGGTTGAACACTGGTTCACCGTTTTTTATATCATAAAGTTTTTAATATCCCAACGCTACGTGTTATCCTGTTCACTCCGCGTATAAAAATTAATAAATTAAAACAGAAATATTTATAAAAACTGAGGACGCATCAATTTTATTGTTTCTAGTATATTTTGTTGTTTAGTGGGAAGGATGTACTAATGGATTGTAATCGTTTATTCCCACTTGAAAAAAAACGGATGTTGGGTTAATAAAAGCACTATAGAGTATAGAATACTTAATCTGTTTAGTATCAGGTTGATTGACTCAATGTTGGCAATTAAGGACTAATACTTGGTTCTTGGGAGGATCAAACAAAGCTAAAAATTTAATTTTCAATATCTTTTCTTGCATGACTACTCCGACGCGACAACTTGAAATCCCCCCCCCCCAAATATAAGTCACTGCTGATGCTCCTTATGATAGAGAAAAATTATTGATGAGGTCGATATTATCGATATTAGCTAATATGCAGAAATTAATACTAATAAATAACGTTCATATAATTATTAATAACAATTTTTTCAGTGAAACCGCATATCAGTAAATATCACTTATTTACATTATACAATCATGTTGAATCGAATTTGGTTTCGAAGTAAACAGTAATTTTAATAATATTGTTGGGAATTAAATTATTTACAGTTTTATATTTACTTTAATTAAAAAAACCAATTACGTTGAAGATTTGCTTGTTTTAATTCCCTATGATAATATTTTTATTAACTTCTTGGTGGGTTTGTCAGCATACTAAACGGTTTTTTGTTTATCAAATCGTCTATAGCATTTACATTTTCCATTTGACTAAAATGTTTAATTACATACGTGACGATAGCATTGTAATCAATAGTTTTTTTTACAAAATGCTGATGATATTAATTAGCAGGAATATAATCAATAATAAAATTTTTACATTACGTTTATTGTAGTACAAAACTTACCAAAATAGATATAAAAATTTTATTGAAAATATTTACTGTAGGTATAATTAGCGCAAAAGTTTTTGTCATGACAACCTGGTTTGTAAATTATATATAGAAATTTAATATAACGATGCTTATTGCACTGTTGGCGTTTCGAGCCCCTTACAAAAGGGATTATATAACAGGTTGAATGTATATTTATTATACATAACAAAATAGCATCCCTAACGATATTCATATTATTCTATATTAAGCATTTTTAAAGATAAATATAAAGAAGGCAATATTCGATAATCCGAATTATTGGATTATACAGTAGACGCCGCTTATTATAGTCACGGATAATGAGATCAATCGGGTATTGAGATCATTTTTGTGAAAAACGTGCCGGCCGTATATGGCTACATGAAAAACATCGTATATAGTGATCAAAATTCGGTTTATACGATCAAATTTATGTTAAAATGCTTCCTTCTACATTCAATAAAAAATTTTTACAAGCATTTTATTAATTGTAGGGATAACTACCTGATGCTAAATAAACACGTATCTATAAATAATATTATGTAAAATCATTACGACTTAATGTCGTATTTTCATTAAGATTTTTTGAGATGTAATTATTATCAGCTAAGCGTTTATGTTTTGTAATCTATATTGCTATGTACCACGGCCACGTCAATAAAAATGATCACGCTTCGATTCAAGGTTTTATTTATTAATAAAGATAGCACATGACTTATTTGGTCGAAAGTAAAGGTTTCATCTGACACCAAGAATCTGCTTTAACGTCATAATTTATGTAAACATAAGGTCGCGGAACGAGAGGACAAAATAAATTCAATTGCAACGTTTTGATTCTATTATAAAAATGTTTGTTAAAATTGTAAATTAATTTAAGTAGTTATAAGAAATGTAATTTGAAATCAAAATAATTGTTCAAGACATTAGTTATAAAAATGTGTTAAAACGTAAAACTTTTAAAATAACAAAAATTTACATGTGTTAAAAATGCTTCGTAACTCAATGTACCACGAACGAGAAAAACATTTTCTTTTCACAAACTTCACTGGATGATCACAGAAGAGGCTGGTACTTCAAATAAATCTGAAACATAAAAACTTTATTAAAAATTTTACAAAGTATTTTGGGCCAAGTACGAACCTGGAAATTTACGTCAAATAATATTGATTTTATATCGACCAAATGGAACGAAATCAGGAATGCTTTGAAAATACAAGTAACTATGGAAAACAATTGATGAAAAAAAATAATAAGTTGATTCTTGAATTCAATGGTGGTAAAAATTTGCGTCTCCTAAAATTAAATAAATAGTGAGAAAATTGTTTTAAAAACCGTATTAAAAGTAAAGAGATCATTAAAGCAAAATTACTTACGTGTTATAAAAGTCAATTTCGTTGAATTTATAAAGTGATTGTGTTTATTTTTGAAAATTTGGTGCTGCACAAAAACGTGGTTCAACACTACACATAAGAAAACTTATCTGGATTATTATTAGTAACTGAAGGTCATCGGCCAGGCAAAACCATCCTTTTGTATGCTGTTAACAACTAGGAATAAGAAATTCCCTACATTTATTAAGGTAAATGCACATTAAAAGTTATTACATAAAAATTAGTGAAAATTTTTGGAAACTTAAATACGCGTGCGTTAGCCCGTTTAAAGTTTTAATTTTAAGATTTTGTCAATAGATTTAAACATTTCTATTTCATTTTTCTATTTTCATTTGCGTTATTTAAAATAAAATTATTATTCTTTTAACAACGGAGCATAATTTGTTTGTACAACCTTATTTTCCAACGGCCAGTAATTTATATTTCAGTAACACAACTTGGTCAAGGAAAGGGCCCAACTTGAGATTAGGTAAGTCAGTGCTCTCCGAAATAGTCAAAGCCGAGGTGAAAATTTATTTTATTGCAATTTATCAAATAATTTTACAATCATTTTTATTGACGAGGTACATTTACGTACACTCGTACACAACATCAATAGAAAACGTGCAGCCCTAGTAAAGCTCCGAGGGTACACAGCAATATATATAAAAATGGATGTATGTGTGTATGTATGTATGTTCCCTATAGACTCCTAGACCGTTTGACCGATCGGAACCAAATTTCGCACAGTTATTTTGTAGGTCCCTGCGCATGTTTCTGTATTGAAATAGTGCAAAAATTCGCAAAGAAAAATTCGCGAAGGGAGACTACAGGGACGCGCATGAATGGATCATCGAGATTCCTTAAAGGATTAAAGAGAATTTTTTTTTCTATATGTCGGTTAATCGGATAAGCTACAAAGAACTAAGGACAACTTTTTCTATATAAATTTAAAAATAGATAACATATTTTGAAATTGAAAGAAACAATTAAGCCACCCAAGATGCGTCCTTCGTATTCTAGATATACATCATAATATGCTAAGCGAATTCGATTTCAGAGAATGGTTGAAATTGGAGATAAACGGGGTCAAGGACTTCGAACACAAGCTTAAAGGCAGGCCAATCAAAATCAACTTAAAAACATAATAATAATAATAAGATTTACGCAGATCTGTGTGTGACGCTCCTCAGTGTAAAACGATCTTTAATCTGGATCAACGGATCAAAAGATCAACGTATCCTAGGACGAAACTTATTAAGAAACAAGGTGGAACTCGCTTTAGCGGCAGTTCTTAGGCTTCTATACAGCTACCTTTCTGGTGTGGAAAGTTGTTATTATCTGATTATTTTTGGTGGCCATATAATGTAACATCACATAATCAGATAATCTGCACTAATTATTTATTATTTTATTTAAACCACAGCAGTGGCTTGATGTGGATAGTGAAGTTAAGTTGTAAATAAAAGAGAAGGAAGAGGATGGATCCACCTCAAAAAATGGACCGGACATTACAAAATAATTCGATAATCTGCACCAATTAAATTTTTCGAGATAACTTCTTATTAGGGTATCAACGTCTTAAGGTATCAACGGCTTAACGGATCAAAGGATCAACGGATCAAAGTATCAACGAATCAACGGATCAAAGGATCAACGTATCAACAGATCAACGTATCAACGTATTTAAATTTCCTATACAGGTGAAAAATTATGTAAATAAAATATAACTTATATTTGGTCTGCATTGAAAAAAAAAGTTGTTATTTTTGGTCGCCATATTATAATAATGTAATATCAGATAATCTGCACTAATTTATTAAATTTTTGCGGTTGGTATTTATCATTCACTATACGAGTATAACTAATAATAATGAAGCTTTTCCATTCCATTCGGAACTTTACTTCTCTGTAATGTACGGTCCATTTTTTGAGGTGGATCAATCCTCTTCTTTCTCTTTTACTTACAAAGTAAAATAGAAGCCTTTTTTTAAAGTTTTTTTTCAGAAAAATATAGTAGATAAAATATGACAATAAATTTTATCCGTTAATTTGATAACTTAATCCGTTGATCCGTGATCTGATAACTTAATCCGTTGATACCTTGATCGGTCAGATCATCAGATTAAGTCTATATAGGTTGAAAATTACAATCTTAAAGCACAGAATATTTTTGTAACCTATCATGATATTTAAATTAGATTTGAATTATTCGGACGGACAGACGGACGGACGGACGGAGCCAGATCATAAGGCTTCTTGTTATACTTTGTATAGAAGCCTAAAATTGAATCATCAGTAACTTAATAGCAAAAATTTGAAGCGTTCTGATTGGCTCTGAAACATGCGGATAGACTTACGGACACGGGGCCAGATCATAAGGCTTCTTTGTATACTATGTATACCTTAGAAGCCTAAAATTGAATCATTCGCAACTTAATAGAAAATAATTTGAAACGTGCGGACAGACAGGCGGACGGACGGACAAATAACAAGACATGAAGTGAACACCTCGAAAGAATGACAGAAGGGAGGCTGCCACTAGCAGCAAAGCGATATAAACCACCGGGAAAAACAAGTGTGAGAAGAGCGAGAAAAGGATGGGTACCGGAACAAGCAATAACGCCTACACCGTGCTTACATATTGCTTGGTTCGTCCGCGTTTAGGAATGATTTCTCTATCCAAGGACAAGAAAGTGCCCTATACTTGCTTGTATTATCATAAAACTTTAGTTCCACTCGAATGTTTTACAGTAATTACCATTAAAGGATGTAGGGTTTATTTTTAAATGTTATGTTTAAATAATGTTTCTTCGTAAATAAAAATTTGATAAAATTTATTTATCGTAAAAAAAATCCTAGGAGGACTGTCCATAGGGATAGATGTCCCTTTGGATAGCTCCACAGGGCAGAAGGCGAACAACGAGCCACTACATCTGCGTTGATGTTTAATAATGTAATACAGGGGTATGCCAAAAGAGACGCTCTGTAGAACAACGCAAAATAGATGGTATATGTGACCGCTACGTAGTTTTACGTACAACCCTGTTTACCGTAAAATTAGGAACCACAAATGAAACTACAAAAATGTAGTTTACAAAATTAATAACCAAAAACAATGGGTCAATTAGCATGTGCAACAAAAGAGCATCGACTCGCCCCTGTTCAGGCTCAATAAATTTACCAATGGTTATGCAGTCATTATGGGCAAATCAGTAATTTTACATTTTTATTTTTTATAATGTATATTTTGTGCCCTTCCATTGAAACAAGTCACGAGTCGTCACTGACAAGTTCGTTTATTCCTATTATCAAGGTTTAATTTTAATTTCTCATAACAAATTTCAGGCGAGTTGAAGAATTTCCTAATCTCAAAAAATGTAATATAAATTTTTATTTATGTTCGACAATTATTTAATAATTAAACCGCTTACAGAGAAAAGTTATAAAATTTGATTAAAAATAAAAATTTTCTTAGGAAATAAAATGTTAATAACAAAATACTATAACTTAATTAAAAATATTTATAATAATTTTTATAAAAAAATTTCATAAACAAAATTAAGTTCTAGCAGTGTGCGGTTAAAAGAAAAGAAAATTGAAAAAAGTAATTCAAAATTGAATTAAAGTTAACCTGTAATTATAACTTAATTATGAATTATCGTTATCAGGTTATTGTAACTGACAAAAAGCATTACATTTATCTTACATATTTTCCTTAATGTTAGTTTTGAACTTTTCAGGAGTTCAGTCACTTCAGAAATTCATTAATTAATTAATTTAGTATATTTAAATGAAAAGTCTAAAGTTTTTTATATTATGCTTTAGATATGCACAAGCAGATAAAAAGGCTTCTTATGGAATTAAACCATTATTTTAATTAGTGAATTATTTTAAACAGGGTGTATTAAAAATGTTGGTCACGTCCAATTTGAAAATATAATTTGTACTATAACTCGGAAACGATTTGATTATGGATACGCTTATTAAAATTTTTTTGTTAATAAGGAGGAGCATTACACGCTACCAAAATTTGGATCAATATTTTTAGGTACACTACAAAAATAGATCAGAAGAACCTATCTAGCCAGTTTCAAATATTCGGTTTCGACAGCTGATAAAATGCTGAACAGCAAATTTTGCTGACTTAAATAATATAAAATGCAATTTTACGTAGGTATTATTTTTTCTGATTTCCCCGTTCTTGCTCAAAATGGCAATGTTGTCCAATCCATACTGGATGAGCTCTTGCACATTCATTGTTTTCAAAATATTAAAATGTTTCTGCAATTTGATTAAATCTGTTCTCTACAGAAGTTTTATTTCATAATGACAAAGATGCTAAATTAGTATAAAAACAATTTACTATTCAGTAAAATTAAACAAAATTCTTGAAAACAGATGAATTTGTCAAATATAATGCAAAATGTTATTGTACGGTATTTATGAATTTAACCTTTGACATTTCGAAATAAACCCACAAAAACTAATTACAAGCGAGTACTTGTACTTTTCATATACATAATCTGACATACAACTTAATGTGGAATCTGAACCACGGCACGAGTAATTAAAGAGAAACTGAAAGCAGGGACGGATCGGGAACTTAATTAGGAAAAGTATTTTTTGATAATTAAAATAAATGAATATTTTTCTTTATTATTCCAGCAATGAATACTTTTAGCTTGCAAAAAGTCCGAGTAAGCTGCAATTTGACAGAAAATTATATGCTCTTCAATTTTCGTCTCCAATTTAAAATCTTCATTTAAAAGAGAAATCTGAAAGAGAAATATTTCAAAGGATTTTTTTTTGGATTCATTCAGATACCCAATTACCTATGCTTATTAAATTACAGCTTGCTGATTTTTTTGCAAGCAGCCATTTTTCGACTTTGTAAGAAGCTCAAGGTTCAGACACGAGGAATTATAGTATATTAAAGTACGAATCATTACCTAACGAAATCCGTCGATTTTTTTTCGCTATTTTCTTACACTAGTAATTTTCTCGCTCTTAAAGTTTATTTTAGGTTTTTTCCCAAAATTGTTTACGATATTTGAAACCATATCAAGTTTCAGAGATGACTAAAACTGCCTCCGGTTATCTATAAATCTCTGCATAGAGTGGAATAACCTTTTAGCCCTAACAATGGCCTAACTGCAGTGGCGGCTCGTGACTTCGTGACAATATTAATATTCTTCATTGTCAAATTAAATAATCTGGAGGGGGGCGGGTTGTTATGGAATACTCCCAGTATATCAAAAAGTTTTAACTTCTTAGTCAAGTGTTTTAAATCAGTGCAATCGTTTACGGACTAAGCGACATCGGGTTGTCCAACATTCAGTGGCGTAACTACATTCACATTAAATAAATTTCTTCTGAGTTGTTACTTTATTTTGAGAGGGCGGTGTCCCGTCACCCTGCCCGTGTTAGCCGCCACTGCCTAACAATGAGCTTGCTAAGTTCATTGCTTTTTGAATATTTTCTGATACTATTCCCATTTTTCAAATTTTAGTGCCAAGTACAGGAATAAAATTTTACGTAAAACTAAGAAAATATTAAGAAATTACGGTAGCGCTAATAATTAAGGTGCCACTTAGTTTTTTGCGATAACTTTTTTAAATTTCAAAATTTTTTGTTTAACTTTTCAAAATTTATTCTTTAAATACGACCTTGGAATTATAACACATAATTAAAATTATTTGGAAAATTTTATAAACAAGTAAAAATTTTAAAAATCAAAAAATAGGAAATATTTGCTTATAATAAAGTATTATTTAAAGCACTTAAAACAAAATCTAAAGTACTTTATTGAAAATATAAAGATTAAAAACAATTAATACTTCGTTGCATAACCTTTTGCGGCTATAACTGCTTTGCATCGAGAAGGCATAGAGTCAACAAGCTTTACTAAACGCTCCAATGGTATCTTTAGCCATTCTCTCCTTAAAGCTTCCAATAACTGACTCCTAGTTTGGTATGTCCCACTTCTAATTTGTCGCTCGAGCTCTTCCCACAAATTAATGCTCTATAGGATTTAAGACAGGAGACTGACTAGGCCACTCAAGTAGGCGGATATTAGCCTTCGCCATGTAACTTTTTACATGCTTTGAAGCATGTATCGGATCATTATCTTGCTGAAATATCCAGTTGCGTGGCATTTTTCTCTTCCATGTGGTAGCATGTGATCTTTTAATATGTCAGCATACATAAACCGATCGATAATACCATCGATTAAGTGTATAGGTCCAACACCATCACGGGAAAAGCAGCCCCACACCATGACATTTCCACCGCCGTGTTTTACAGTGGGAGCCTGATACTTAATATCATTGTACTTAATGATACAGATAATACCATCAGAGGAAAACAAATTATATTTGCTCTCGTCGCTCCAAAGAATTTTAGACCATTTTTGAGCTCCCCAGTTTAAGTGATCTTTGGCAAATTTTAATCGGGCTATCCGATTCTTCTTTGAAATTAGTGGTTTCTTAGAAGGACGCCTTCCTAATAGTCCAGCTGACTTCAGTCGACGTTTCACTGTCGAAACACTAATATTATCTTCGCGATTCTCGTTAAAATCACGAACAATTTCGGTAGCCGTTAAACGAGGATTCTTTACCGCATTGCCGCATTGGGTTGATTGCCCACTGATCCATGTTGGTTTATTTTACGAATCCAACGACGTATAGTTTGATGTGGTACATCAAATCGGCGTTCTGCTGTCCTTAATGAGTCTCCATTTTTCAATGATTTCAAAATCGCATTTTTCAGATCTTCGGAATATTCTTTCGTCTTTACCATGATTCTTACTGTTTAAGCAACTATTCTAACAAGTTTATTTCCAAAAAATTAATTTTATTTACAGTTTTTGACGTTTTAAAGAATACGCCACTTTACTTTTGGACCCTGAATAAAATATAATTATATTTATATACTGTTCGCGTTATTACCAACATTAAATTTTAAACGTCAAAAACTTACTTTTAGGAACAATACAACAATTCGCGAAATAAGTTTTGCTTTTATTAATTTTTGCTAAAAAATTGAGTGGCACCTTACTTATGAGCGCTACTGTATATCGCAAATCGTTTTTGAAATCCACTTTCCACAAAACCCTAATTTTCATCAAAATCTTGCTGAACATTGTAAAATTCAGTTTTTTGGAAGTGGTTTCTTTTCATGAGAATTCCATTTATTCCATTTATCGCATTTATTCATAAATGCGATAGATAAATGAAAAATTTAGAGAATTTTATTCTGCGTAATTCATATTTTGAAAACAGAGGCCTTTAAAAAGTATTAAAAAATGATCAACTTTGGAAGCCTATAGGTTCAAAACGGAATTTCGGAAAACAAATATTTCACAAGTTTGTCAATAGACAAACTAAAAATAGCGGGGCCTAATGGTCTTTATAATAAAATAGTGTGGAATTTTTATTTTTTAATCCAATTTATACAATTTATCTGAAGAGATAACAAAAAGTTAGAAAATTCTCATGCCAAATTAAAGGTTTTTCGTACTACCCTTTAATTGTGTGTACAAAGTAGTGAAAATGTCTATTATTTATTATTTGCAATTATCCGCAATTGCCTGCAAATTTGCACATATCATGCAAATTTTGTGAACACATTTTTTTTTTATTATAACTATTGCTATTATCAACAATCAGAACAAATTTTACAATAAATATAAATATTATAATCTATATATATAAAATTCAATGTATGTAGTATGTATGTTTTCTATACAATTCTACACCGTTTGACCAATCTCGACCAAATTTGGTGTAGAAGCTATTTACAATGCTACGAAAAACATAGGCTACTTTAGAATCTTGCCGCGAACTTTGGTCAAGCGCTGTATTAGCTTGACCAACGTTAGTGCGGATCAACGGATCAACGTTTCAACGGATCAACGTATTAACGAACGATATCTATATATGTATATAAAATTCAATGTATGTATGTAAGAAGAACAGGAATTGGCAATATCGCTGCGTGCTTTCGAAAATTCCTTATTAGAAGACGAAGGGGAGGAGGAAAAGGAAGAACACAAAGAACAAGAGTAATTGGCAAAAATAAAATAAAGTAAAATTAGAAATTATTGTGGTTTTTGTGAATACTTAACAGTTTTGTTATACTTTTTTTTTATTAAACCTTGATTTGTATTTTTTATTAATTTATTTATTTAATCCTTTTTTAATACGTTTGGTATTTGCGATGACCAAATAAGTCGCAAGGCCATTATGCGGATTGGATCTAAAAAATACATGTAGGCAAAAATTGAAATTTGGGCAGGACAACGTCTGCCGGGTCAGCTAGTGTTCTATAAGTTGATTTGATCTCTCTTGTCATGCGGGGGAATAGGCCCATCGGCGGTACCCGTAACCAATTAATAAATTTATGGCAGTAGATCACGAGGCCATTTTCTGTTAAGACGTCTGGAAATATTTTCTTCTAGGAGTCGTGTCGTACTTTGATTTGGATGATCTTGAAGTTTTAGGTCATGTTTTTGTGCTCGTTTTAGGCTTCTATACAAAGTATAGCAAGAAGCCTTATGATCTGGCTCTGTGTCCGTCTGTCTGTCCGCATAATTCAAAATCATACAGAGCGTTTCAAATCGTGTTGGAAATACTCTGTGTGTATAGAGGTCTAAGAACTGATCTTTTATTTTACTTTGATGTGAAAAAATAATTTTTTATTGATGTTGTTAGTGAAGTTAAGTTGTAAATAAAAGAGAAAGGAGAGGATTGGTCCACCTCAAAAAAAGGACCATACATTACAGAGAAGTAAAGTTTCGAATAGAATGGAAAAGTTTGATTGTTATTACTTACATAGTAAATGATAATTACCAACCGCAAAAAATTTAATTGGTGCAGATTATCTGATTATGTGATGGTACATTATATGGCGATCAAAAATAACCAGATAACAACAACTTTTCACACCAGAAAAGTAGTTGTATGTATAGAAGCCTAGGAACCGCTGCTGAAGCAAGTTTCAACTTGTTTTGATTTCGTCTTGAATATAATTAATGCCTAGTCAGTGTGAAGAGTCTGGTTAGTTATATATACCATGGTGCATTTACTATCATACGGAGGGCCTTCGATTGGAATCGTTGTATGATTTTTATGTTGGACATGCTGGCGCATCCCCACAGTTCTATCCCGTACGTCCATATTGGTTTGATAATAACTTTATAGATGAGTATTTTATTTTCTGTGGATAGAATAGACTTTCTTCCCATCAACCAATACATTTTTTTAATTTTTATGTCCATTTCCTTCCTTTTTTTCTTAATATGCGTTTTCCATGTAAGTCTTTTATCTAGGTGTAGTCCCAAATACTTTACTTCTGTCTTTTGAGGTATCGCTACATCGTTGATGTATACAGGTGGACATTCTGTACGATTTAAAGTGAATGTAACGTGGTTTGATTTGGCTTCATTAACTTTTACTCTCCATTTAGACAACCAACCTTGTAGTTCAAACAAGTGTATTTCCAATAATTCGGAAGCGCGTTGAGGATTGCTGTGTCTTGCCAATATGCCAGTATCATCTGCAAATGTAAACAATTCTGTAAACGGCGTGGTGGGTAATTCTGCAATAAACAGTAAGTACAATATTGGCCCAAGTACACTTCCTTGTGGAACTCCCGATGATATGCTATAAATTCCGGATAGATCTTCATCTTGTTGAACTTGAAAACTTCGGTTTTCCAAATAAGATTTCAGAATTAGATAATAATGGTGTGGTACAGCATGTTTAATTTTGTAGAGAAGTCCTTTGTGCCATACTTTATCAAAAGCCTGCTTTATGTCTAGGAAAACTGCCGAGCAAAATTCTTTCCCTTCTAGAGTTCTATAGATTGTGTTTACAATACGATGGCATTGTTGAATAGTTGAGTGTCTAAATCCAAATTGATGAGTGGGTATCAAATCATCTAGCAGATTGTTATCATTTAATCGTTTTAGAATAATTTTTTCTATCAACTTAGATATTATTGGCAGCAAGCTTATTGGACGATACGATGAAGCATCCGTGGGGGGTTTGCCTGGTTTCAAGATTAGTATAATTTTGGCAAATTTTAATTGTAATGGCCAGTGTGATAATCTTAGGATAGAGTTGAACAAGATTGTCAATCTTTGTACATGGCGTTATCAATTACCAAGAAATGATTAAAAATTTTACTGACGTAGTGGAACAAGAGCAAATTATAACAAAGACCTTAACAAATAATGTCGTCAAAATCAATGCCAGAACTATAGATAGCTACCGTAAATTAATAAAACATATGAAAGATCATAATATAGTTCATCACACATATCAACTGAAAGAGGAAAGAGCATATCGAGTTGTAATAAGACATCTTCACCCAACAACGCCGATAAAAGAAATTCAAGATGAACTGGAAAGTAAAGGCTTCAAAATAAGAAACATTGTAAATGTTAAACGTTCAATTGGTTCAACGAAGGAGCCCTTACCATTATTTTTTGTAGATCTCGAACTAGCGGACAATAACAAAAGTATTTATGATTTGAAATATTTACAAAATAAATCAATTAGAGTTGAACCACCCCACAGAAATACTGAAATAGTCCAATGTACAGGATGCCAAATGTTTAACCATACTAAATCTTATTGTAATCGCCCCTTTGCTTGTGTCAAATGTGGAGGACCGCACGATACCAAAACTTGTAAAAAAGAAAAAGATATGCCAGCTACTTGCTACCTATGCAACGGATCACACCCTGCAAGCTATAAAGGATGTCAGGTCTATCGAGATTTGCAAGAAAAATATAACAAGGATCAGAAACAACAACAGAAAAATAGACAAACCTCACCTTCCTTCTACAATAGAAGTCCAAGCGAACCCATTCGTACAAATGAACCTATTACTTCGCAAACCTACTATAATAGAAATAATCAACGAACATACTCCGAAACATTAAGAAACACACCTCATAATGCAACAAGTCACCCCGAAGATATTCCGCTATCAAAATTTCTCAACGAATTTAAAGAAATGTTTCAACAACTCATGCAACAAAACAACATGATGATAAACTTATTAAACACAGTCATACAAAAACTAGTACGTTAATGGCGAACTACATACTAATTGCCTTATGGAATGCTAATGGCCTCCAGACAACAAAAGTTCGAAAAATTGAACTATTCATAAAAGCATATAATATAGATATCCTGCTCATATCCGAGACACACTTCACTGAAAGATAATTTATAAAGATCCCCCACTACAAAATATATTCTACTAATCACCCGGAACACATTTTTCGCGAAGGGAAAATTTAGATGAGAAAATTGAAATTCTAATAGCCTTTCAGAAATAAAAAATATACATATATGTAAATCCAGATAATTTTGCTTTACATCATTTTAAATTTAACAATAATAAATAACCGACTTTCTGGCTCTAAAACTGCCGTCATTCTGAATTTTTTCAGAATTTTATACTGCTCAATGCGTTTTTGCCTGAGAGTCAGAATCAAAAATCACATTAGGCCTGCTATTCATTACTACTTTATGAGTTAATAAATTAATTTTTGTATATCATTTTCAAAATTATAGTCAAAAATTATTAAATTTCAAAATCAATTGGTCAATGAAGGTTCAAAACTAATCGATTTAAAACATTTTTCTTGTCCAATAAACTGCAACGGCAGTTAAAATTGTAACATGTAAGCTGCGTCCCGTGGTCCATTTGTAGTTAAAATAATCAGAAAATAAATTTTTGGCAAAAATATCACGAGATTACTTTTATTACGAGTTTTCCCGAGTTTAACTATATCTAATACAAAATCCATGTTTTAAAGAAATGTTAAATAGAGAGGAATTTTATAGATTCCAACAAATAATCCAAAAAACGGATCGGGAGTCCTAAGGTTCATCGCGAAATTGAAATTTCCCTATAGAAATGGCTTGATATTTCGAACCAAAAAGTCATTAGCTACAATGTAATAAAAGGATTACTGAGTTTAAATAAGAAATAATACCGAATTTTAAGTAAAAACACTATGCGGTGGCCGGGATAGGTTGTCGGCCTATTTTTCGCGTGGTTTAGAGAACTACGGACACGCCCCCAACATGTAATTTAGCAAAATTTTGGGTAATTAACGGCCTTTTTGGGTATGTTTTGAACCGAATGTATAACTTTAGTCGTCGCGGAGGTGATCATAAAAAAAAAATCCGAAAAAAGTGTGAAAATAAGAAAGTTGCATTTGTACCCACTGGTACACCACGGGTCGGTGTTCCATCGTTCGCCCGTCGTTGCTTGAAATCGAGTGAAATTTTTTCGCTCCGATTTGAATTTTTCTTTGAAATTCGGATTGGTGGGGGTGTGATTAGTAGATATTAGTAATAAATATTCGCAAAAAAATGGAAAATAACACGTGTATTGCCGAAAAGTGAAAAAATTAAAATTTTTTTTTCTTCGATTTTCGGGGTGTGCATTCGATAGGGAGGGTAATCGATCGTCAAAACCTACTCTTCCGGGGCGCCGCTCCGCTTCGCTCCGCGTTGCACCCCTCCAGAGCGGTTTTGACTCTGGTTACTAGGCTAAACATACAAGAAGCGCCACCCATCAAGAAAACCGGGATAAATGAAACCGCGATGTGAGAGAACCTCGAAATAGCATTAAAAAGTATAGTCGCGGTATGCGGCAGTTATCTTTTACGTTTCACCCCCAAAAAATCGCGTAAAAACAAAAAATAATCGATGTTACATGTAGGAGACACGAGCTGCATCTGCCGGTCCGTAACCTTACCTTACCTTACCTGATATGTATTTGATGGAGCATCCCGGCGCAGCCGGCCTTCTCCTTCATCTGAAAGAATACATTAGTGACATTGGAATTTATAGAGACCGGTGGGTCTCTGGGAATTGGCGCTTGGCGGACTGACTGGTAAAAACCTGAGCTGTGACTGTGAATATGTAATATGAGAAGAAAAAGAAAATTTTTACGTTTGCCGATATAGTAGAGTCCCTAATTCGAAGAAAGAAATTATGAATTAATTTCTATTGATGACCTCGGAGTGAGTGGCTTCTACTTGGAACTAGTCAGAATTGGCGACTAGTGGGATTATAGTGATGCTATGGGGGGTGATTTAACGAAGCTTGTGATAATTGATCGAAAAATTACACAAATCTAGTGAATAAATTCACTTTCGAAGAGAATTTGTGTAAGTTAAACCTGTGAACATACATTAGTCTGTGTGGGGTGAGTTATGGTCAGGAGTTGTCCGTGGTCAGGAGTGATTTGGGACGGGGAATGAGAAAGTCAGCTGGGTTGTATTGACCTAGTTGGTTTACTAGTGGGTTTTCTGAGAATTTGGATTTGTTGTAGAGATTGGTGGCATGTTTACGATTAAGAGTGTTAATGAGGTCTAGTTTGGCGTCTGCATGTAGTCGTCTGTTAGTGACGTAGTAGGGGGCGCTGAAAATAGCTCGGAGATTTTTGTTTTGAATGACTTGAAGTTTATTTATGGCCCTGGGGCGTGCATATCCCCAGACAGGGGAGGCGTAAATCATTGTCGGGCGGATTATGGCTTTGTATAATCTTAGTTTGTTAGCGGGGGACATGGTACTTTTTGCGTTCATGAGGACGAACAGTCTATTGAAGAGGCATTTGGCTTTACCGGCTGCGGAGGAAATGTGAGCGTCCCATTTGAGGCGCCGGTCCATGGTAATGCCAAGGTACTTGACCTTGGTTTTCCAGGGGATTTGCTCCTCGAACATCCAGACACTGGAGTTGTGAGGCTTGCAACGATTTCGAAACATGATCGCGGAACTTTTGCTCGAGTTAACCTCGATGCGCCAAGTTTCGTACCACCTTCCGAGATCGGTGATCGCCTCCTGGAGGCGGGTTGTGGCTATGTCCGGGTGGATTGAGGATGTGTATATTGCAGTGTCATCTGCATATAGTGAAATTTTTGTTGCGGGATCTAAGGGGGTTGGAAAGTCACTCAAGAAGATGTTAAACAGTGAAGCTGCAAGGATCGAACCCTGGGGGACCCCGGAGGTAATGGGGCGCTTTGTGGATCTGGTGTTCATGAGTTTGACTTGGAGATTTCTGTCGTGAAGGTAGGAGGCAATAAGTCGGACTAGTGGAATTTGAATTTTAGATTGAAGCATTTTGAACAGGAGGCCTTCGTGCCAGACCTTATCGAAAGCTTTCGATACGTCGAGTAGTACTAGGCCGGTGAATTCTTTTTTGTTGAGTGCCTGCGTGACGTGCTCAACTAATCGGAGGGCTTGGTGGGTCGTGCTGTGTCCAGCACGGAAGCCGAATTGTTCGTTTTGAATAATACTGTTATCGAACATGGCTTCTTGGAGACGGATGAGAATGACTTTTTCAACTACTTTTCCGATGGAAGGGAGCAGGCTGATTGGTCTATAGCTTTTCGGAAGTTTGAGATTTTGACCGGGTTTGGGGATTACCACTACGTCAGCGGTTTTCCATATTTGTGGGTAGTAGTTGAGTCGAAAACATGCGTTAATTATGCCGGTGATGGCAACTTTGGCTTTTTGGGGGAGTTCTTTGAGGGTAGTATTGGTGATGCCATCGGGACCTGGGGCTTTCCTCTTTTTGAGGCGTTTAATGGCAATGGTGACCTCCAGAAGGGAGGCGGGGGTGATATGTGTGTCATCGGAGGTGTTTAGGGTGGTGGTGACATAATTTTCGACCGAATTAATATGGTCTTGGTCTAATCTTGTGGTGTTGGGGCGGTCCGTAAACGGCTAAGTCTAAGACTAGTTCATCTCGCACGGACCGTCAACAAAAAGAACGAGATTCCACCCGCGCGTCAGTGAAACATGTAAAATTAACTATTTTCAAAGTAATAATTTTCATATTAAAAGGACCCCATCCAAGAATTTTATTTTTGAATATCACTCTATTAACATTAAACTTCACAAAACTTATTTGGATAAAGGCTCGCGCGCGATGGATAATAGCGCCCTTTAGCCGATGATTTCAGAGCGTTACAAAATTATAATAGGTAAACAAATTTAAGTAGAGCTTAAGCCTTATTCACAACCTCTAAATTAACCGTAGAATTAGCACTTACAATTAAACGTAGAAGTTTGGCGCCATTAAACTCAATGCGGTTGTTCACAATCTCGAAATTAGTATTTAACTTAAAATTAAAATTAGTACGTAACTCAGAACCTTGCAAGGTCCAAGCTTTTCTACGTAAATTAGTGGCCAAGTCGCTACTACGCACGCTTCGAAATCGTTCAATTGACATTTGTGATTTTTAACCTAACATTTTTTTAACTTAATTACATTTAATATTCAAAATACACCGCTAATGGATCGAAATGTTTTGTTGGGCAATACGATATAAAATCGGGCCCTTACAATAATTTGGTTATGTAGCAATAACAGCAATTTACTAGAACGAAATACTTAGTTCCAAACATTGACACTAGATGGAGTCACACTAATTTGCACGTTAATTTAGGCATTGTGAATGCTACCAAAACATTAATTTACGTTCAAATTTTAAGTACTAATTTATGTACTAATTCTAAGTTTAATTTCTCTCTCTCAGTATCCATCGCCCTGCGGAAGGACATAGTGGTATTATGATGACAGCGTCCTCAAAGAGTTGTTCCACGCTTCCCTATCATGCGCTGCATGTGTTGCTTCATGTAGGGTTTGTCCAGTTAAAGGTTTTATTTGGTCCACCCATCTTGTAGGGGACCTTCCTCTCGGCCTCTTTTCTTCGATTTTCCCCTGGATCATCAGCTTCTCCATTGCTTCAGATCTTCGAGCAATGTGGCCGAAATATCGCAAGTAGGACTGACTGATTTTAGTCGACAACCGTGTTTCGATCTTCAGCTCGTTTAGAATAGACACATTTGTACGGTGTGCCGTGCACGGGATTCTCAGCATTCTTCTATATGTCCACACTTCGAAGGCCTCCACTCTTCTTCTATCGTCCTTCCTCATCGTCCATGTCTCGGCTGCATATGTGGCCACTGGGAATATTAGTGCAGTCAGAAGCCTCATCTTTGTTTTTTTAGTAACTGTCGTGTCCTTCCATATATTGACGAGTTTTGTGGTTGCTGTTCTTGCCTTGGCCAGTCGTCGTCTTATTTCTGGCGTACTCCCTTCAGAGTTAGAAATCAGAGAGCCCAGGTAGTTAAAGTTGTGTACTACTTCGAACCCCATGGATGTGTGTATATTGGGGGAATTATTATTGACGCGATCCACTATCATGACTTTTGCTTCATTGTGGTTGATCAGTAGGCCATATTGACTGCTTACCGAGACTAGTTTACTTA
Source organism: Podabrus alpinus (assembly GCA_932274525.1). Lineage (NCBI taxonomy): Eukaryota > Metazoa > Arthropoda > Insecta > Coleoptera > Cantharidae > Podabrus > Podabrus alpinus. The sequence continues at coordinate 10,057,444 of OW026455.1, forward strand.
TGATTATTTCCAGTTCTTCTTGGCTAGACGCAATTATTAATGTGTCATCTGCATATCTCAGATTGGAGATTTTTCTACCGCCTATGGTTATTCCGATATAATACATCCTTGTCTTACGCCGACACCTATTCCAAATTTTTGCGAATACTTCTTTTCTATCCGTATTCTTGTCGAGTTTTTTTCATATAAACCTTTTATCAGTTGTATTAGGTGTCGCGGCGTACCCATCTCTTCAAGTATCCTCCACAGTTTAGTCCAATGCACAGAGTCGAAGGCCTTCTTGTAATCCACGAAGCACAGGACCATTGGGACACAGAACTCACGCGCTTTTTCAATTATTTGGCGTATGTTTAATATATGCTCTCTTGTTCCTCTTCCCGGTACAAATCCCGCCTGTTCGTCAGAGATTTGCGGCAAAAGGAAACTTTTCAATGGTCCATTGAAAGTTGAAAAAGAAGTTTAATTTAGAGGTTGTGAATAAAGCTTTAAAGTATTTTAAAAATCTAGTATAAAACCAAAGCGACGCAAAATTCTTAAGGAGAATATTTTAATAAACACGACCACAACATCACTTTAAAAACTTTCTACAAACTCTATTCAGGATTTTTAAATAAAGAACAAATCGAGGTTTTACGAATTGATTTCTAACCGCTGTTTATGACATATCCGATCGATCAGCGATGCGTCAAAATTATTTGCGAAGTACCTTCACAAACCACGTAAACAGTAAACCAATCAAATTATTTATTATTAGATCTTATTATATATTTTTCTCTTCATAAGGTATATATTTTTTCTAATTATAATAGTTTTTATTTCGTTCTATTTGGGTTCAGTGCATATTTTTGGTTGTTCTGAATTATTGATATGCATGTTAAATTACCAATAACTTATAACCAATATATTATTATTTTTTCTCATTTCTACAATTACTAATGTCAATATAATTATTTATTATTGTTTAGAGTAGACGGGCAATTGAATATCATATTCCCATATTTATATTACAACCAAATTATAAACACGCATGACATTTTCGTTCAGAAACATGCTTAATTTAATTTAAAAATAATTAATTCTCTATATTTAATTTTGTGGGTTTAATTTTCATAGTTTAACCTGATAAAATGCTTGCTCTCGTATTTGCAATGTATTGTAATTATAGTTATTATATTACCTCTTTCAATTACATTATGTATTTATATACGTATTCAGTTTACAAAATGTATGTTTTTATTTTAACATGAAATTTCAATTATAGAAATTAAATGGTTGCCCAATCAATTAATAAATATGTTGCTACTTTTTAATTTTTTATTATAATCCTACTTACAAAAGAGTATCTATTTGTTGAATATATTAACTATATAATTAATATTAAACTAACTTTAAAATTTAACCACTTCATTAAACAATAAATCAAAATTATTTTTGGATAAGCTCTCAGCAGTGTTTACTAATCTTTAGATGTTTATTATTAACACTGCTCAAAGCAGTTAATTTGTCAAGTTTAATTTAATAATAATTTTAATAGTTAATAATTTACACATTTTAAATATTATATAATGAGGGGGTTTTGCACGTAATATCTGATAACTAAAAGTTGCCAGTGCGCAATTCCTATAGTTTTGCGGACTAAAGGCCGCACTGGATCGTTTCTACATAATCAGAACGGCGTTAGGGAATGACAGAATTTTATATGCATATTATACCTATATGAAGAAAACGAAAGAACATAAAATTGGATTCTCATGTCTGAAACTACGTCTAGTCGATTTTTGTGTTTTATGTACGTTCCCGATATAATGAAAATCGAGTCTCGTACAAGTACATTCTGGGAACAATATACGGGTTACACGTCTCGACAACTTGGCATAATCTTCGTGTAACTTACTCCAAAAATTAATGAGGGAACTTCTTGCAATTTTTGATGTGGTTGATTGTTATAATATATTTTCCATTAAATGTTTGAAATCGACAGGAGAAATTCTATCTGATTTACTTTGAATTAATTAATGTAAAACTTAGCTGTGCATTTTTTCGGGTAACGCTAGAAAATGTTTACTTTAGTTTTTCAGTTTTTTGGCGGAACCTTTGGGAACTACTGCATTGGATTATAATTATTTAGGGTTCCCGCGACCGATGCAAGTAGCCTCTTTAAAGCAATTTTTTAATTTCCACTTTCAAATTGCCATAACACCGAAACTATTGATTTTTTAATGTTAATAGTTTAGAACTTTTTTAAAGACAGTGTAATTATCTACAAACTATATTTTAACCATTAATTGGGTAAACTCAACGGCTTTCAAGTTATGAATCAATTAAAGTAAAGAAATGTTAAAAAATTCGAAGTTTATATTGTTTGTTTTTCTTGTAAAGCCTGTATTCTTTAAACGAAGTGCTTTACATGATAACAAATTTAATGCGCTACAACCAATCTATTTAATAATTATTTGCCACCGAATTCTCAGTTCTCACTTACAAAATCCGTATTTAGTCCACTCCTTTCGTCGATGTGATATACTTTGATATATTCTTGAAATTTGGTAAAAATGTTCATTTAGGCGTAATAATAAACATACTAAAAGTCCTGAAAATTCTGATAAATTCAGAATGAGCGAGTGTGCGGTATCCTACTTTTTGAGGTTTTAGGCCTATATCTTTTTCGATACCGCTAAAAAAGGTCATCATTATCCATTTCAGATACTGTGTAACCTAATTAAGGTTGTATACTCGTATTTTTGCAAAAATTTGCAAAAAATTTGGGCAAGTTCAATTTTATTAGACATAAGTATTTAAGCCTCTGAATGAACTTCAAAAGTCCTTTAAAATCCCCTAGCGGCTTCCCACCAATTGTGGATTTTAGTTTCTTTAACGAATCATGCACAAGAGATCAAGTCATTTCTTGAAATCAACAAAATTGATGTAATGTTAGTATCAGACACTCATTTTACAAAAAAAAAGTCATATAAAAATACCAAATTATATAGTGTATGACACGCAACATCCAGATGGAACAGCTCACGGTGGTACAGCAATTATTATTAAGAAAAATATTAAACATCATGAATTGGAAAAATATCAACATAACTACCTCCAAGCCACCAGTATCGCTGTAGAAGATCGGTTAGTAATACTTACCATCTCTGCTGTATATTGTCCTCCCAAGCATAATAACAAGAAAGAACAATATCAGCATTTCTTTAATAAATTGGGTAATAGATTTATTGCTGGGGGTGACTACAATGCTAAACATTTAGAATGGGGTTCAAGACTTACCACCACAAAAGGACGAGAGTTGTTTTCAGCATTCGGTAGTAACAACATTCAAAGTTTATCAACTGGGCAGCCAACATATTGGCCTATCGACTCCAATAAAATACCAGATGTGATTGACTTCTTTGCAATAAAAGGCATAAACATAAATCGATGCAAAGTTGAATCTTCCCTAGATCTTTCTTCCGATCACACACCCGTAATATTGACACTGTACTCACAAATACAACAAAAACAAAGACAACCATCACTGTTTAGTAGAAGAACTGATTGGGACTTCTTTAGAACAAAACTAGATGAATCACTTTCCCTAAATATGCCATTAAAAACAGAAAACGATATTGAAATCGCAGTAGAATATATCACAAAGGCAATCCAGAATGCAGCTTGGTTAGCCACTCCAGATCGAAATGAGGCATGCATTGAAGAAAAATGTCCAATAAATATTAAACAAAAAATAGCGGAGAAGAGAAAACTTCGTAAACAATGGCAAGTATCAAGATCAACAGATGACAAAAATAGATTTAATAAAGCAGCTAAGAAACTAAAAGAATTGCTACTCGAACTTAAAAACCTATCATTTCAGGACTATGTTAGTAATTTATCACCTTCAAAGGCAAGCGATTACTCTCTGTGGAAAGCTACAAAAAAAAATCAAAAGTCCACAACAATCGATACCACCATTTAAGGATTGCAATGGCAAGTTTGCGCTTTGTTTGCGCTACAAATTGAAGAAGTGTCTTCCGTATCACTACTACAAAATTTTGGAATCTTACCTCAACAACAGACACTTTTTGGTGAAGTATCAAGCAGAATACACAAACCTTTATGAGATTCGCTCTGGTGTACCACAGGGTAGTGTTTTGGGACCAGTGCTTTATCTATTGTATACGGCTGACCTGCCAAGCACAGAACTTGCAACGATCGCCACATTTGCCGACGATACGGCTGTTATGGCATCGCATATGGACCCCGTAACTGCCTCAAGGAACCTACAGGATGGTTTGAACAAGATCCAGAATTGGCTGAGCAAATGGAGAATTAAAGCCAATGAAGCTAAATCATCACACGTAACGTTTACCATGAGAAGAGGATATTGTCCACCGGTAAAGTTGAATAATCATCCACTGCCACAAACCGATAGTGCAAAATACCTTGGAATGCATCTGGACAAAATACTAACATGGCGTCAGCATATATTTACCAAAAGGAAACAACTCGGAATCAAATTCCGTCAAATATACTGGATGATCGGTAAAAAGTCACAACTATCATTAGAAAATAAATTATTAATTTATAAGGCCATTTTGAAACCAATTTGGACCTACGGAGTCCAGTTGTGGGGAACTGCAAGTACATCCAACATCGAAATCCTTCAAAGATTTCAGAACAAGGTGCTGAGAATCATTGTTAATGCTCCATGGTATGTTCCCAACCATGTTATACAGCGAGATCTACAAATGACTTCAGTTTCCAATGAAATAAAACACTTTCACAAAAAATATCGCGATCGAATAAACTCACACCCAAACATACTGGCTAGTAAGTTGCTTGACAACACTAACGAAGCAAGAAGACTGAAGCGATTTAAAATTACCGACCTAAATACTAGATTTGACTAAGTTGAATGAAGTATATCATTTAAATTCTATGTTGTCAAAATAATTTTAAGTTTAAATTGGGAAGAGGGTGCCTAATGAGGTACTCCTCTACATGTCATGTATTTTGTTGTAGTCATACCGTTTACTTATTGTTTTGTATAAACAGATTGTAAACACTCATAGAATTAATAAAAAAAAAAAAAAAGTTTCTTTAACGTGATTTTTTTTGCATAACTCGCTTAATTCAAATTTAAGGGAAAATTATTAATAAAAATTCTCTATACAGCAGAATTTTAAAAATGTGACTACTAGTTCAGAAAATCATTCGAATTTGCAAAATATTCAGGCAAGCTAAAATATTGTAGACATCTCTTTGAGTGTCTTAAGGATATTCAAATTGAGGATATTAGCCAAGCAAATATAGTTTTTCACACATATAACTCATTTAATATCAGTTGACAACAAATTCTAGTAAGATTAAAATTAAAGAGCCTAAAAATCTCTGCAAAATAGTTACTCAAAATTTGTTTGTTTCCAATTAAAATTCCAGAATTTTAATTGGAAAAAAGTTTTTAAATAATTCGTATTTTGAATAAAATGTTTTATATATTATTTAAGCTTCGCTATTTGAATTTAATTCTAAAATATTTATTTTGTATACAAATTTGTGCTCTTCAATTTTGGTATTATGATAATTTTCCTTAAAAATGAAATTAAACCAGATATAGACAAAATAAATATTTTATTGGAATAAGTAGCGGCATATTATAAAAAGTTTATGAAATCTTAAATGAAAGCAACTATGTCAAATTTAATATCAATCGTTATAAATCGGAGAAATTTTCGGAGCTGATAATTTTCTGTCACGTTGAATAGTTAAATTTCCAGCTAGCGGAAATAGTAGATTACAATCGATTGATACTGTTGAACATCTCTAATGGCGAGCGATGAAAAACGTTTTATTTCTGTGGTAACGATTCACCATGTACCGGCTGATAAAAATACATCGAGTATTGAACTTGTATATTTTGAGTAAAAAATACAACCTTTTTTATGTTCTTTATAATATTTGTGTATTTTTTCTCAAATCGAGTTAAGATTGGATTATCTCTACTTTTATCTATTTTAATTTTGTTTGAATACAAAATAAAAATTTCGAGTTTGTTTTTCCAAGATGGCGGATAGAGCGCAACAGCTTGAGTTACTTGAATAAACATCCCTGCCAAGTTTCAAAACTTTATCAGTTATTTTCCTCTAATTTGACTGGATTACGCATTTCGCGTTTCCGGAATTGATTTCAATTTCAAGAACAGCATAACATGAAATGTATAAATATTTTTTGTAGAACATTCTTTAAGCTTTATATTTTATATGAAACATGGGGGACGGTGGCCTAAGGGTGGTCACCCCAAACAAATTTAAAATTTTCCTATAGCAAAGAGAAAGGTTTACAGAGTATACTGTAAAAATTTCACTCGAGATGATATACATAAAATTTCGAGAAAAATCAATTTGAAAGTACGTAAATTTAGCGAATTTTTCTTCGAGTTTTGGGGTGTGCATTCGATAGGGAGGTTTATCCATCGTCAAAGCCTACCTTTCTGGGCGCCGTTGCGCTCCGCTCCGCTCTGCACCCCTCCAGGGCGGTTTTGACTCTGGTTACTATGCTAAACATACGAGAAGGCGCCGCCCATAAAAAAAACCGGGATAAATGAAACCGGGAGCTTAGAGACCCTTGAAATAGCATTAAAAAGTATAGTTGCGGTATGGGGCAGTAAACTATTACGTTTCACCCCCAAAAAATCGCGTAAAAACAAAAAATAATCGATGTTACATGTACGAGAGACGAGCTGCATCTGCCGGTACAAAATACTCTAAGTGTTAGGGTCAATATAACTGCACGGACTGTCAACAGAATGAGCGACGCGCGGGAATCTCGTTAATTGTACATGTAAATTTGCAAACTTCAAAATCGATTAACTCAAAATTTTGATAATACCTTCTCAAGTTTAAATTATATGAGTAAACTATATAAACCTTCCTCTTTGCAATAGGAAATTTTCAATTTATTTGGAGCCGCCACCCTTAGGGGACCGTACCCGAAACATGTATTCCGATATCGGTAACGTTTAGCGAGATATAAGCAAACAATGGAATAGGGCCGCAACAGATTTCGTTCAGGACTTTTAGTATGTTTAATAGAATGTCTAAATGAACATATTTGCCAAATTTTAAGAATACATATATAAATTTCTTCCGTCAAACGACGAAATTTGTTATTTGACTGGACTATAAGATAGCGTGTTATCTGAAAAGCCCCTAATTTATTATCTTTTGTTTTATTTGCATTCGCTTTGTGCAGTGAAAAACTACTTTTTTCCTCTCAAATATTACTTTCTCTTTGAATTGGAGTGGTTTTTCAAAAAAAAAGGTCACTAGACTAAAATTGAGCCCATTAAATTTGCTATTAGTAAGGGCGTCTATTTTTTAGTAAAATGTTTAGTTTAAAAGGTATAGGGTTTACAAAAAAAACCCGTAAAAGATAGAATTTCGAATTTTTAACATTTTTTGACGTGATTGTATTTATAACTCGAAAGCCGTTGATTTTCGATAATAAAGTGCTGTAATATAGTTTGTAGATAATTTCATCCTCTTTAAGTGGACACTAAACTATTAACACTAAAATATCAATAATTTCGGCGCTATGGTTATTCGAAGTTAGAAATTTAAAAAGTTGCTTTAAAAAGAGACTTTGATGATAATTTTAGTTCAATAGTTTTTTTTAGAAAAGTGACTTCATCACCACCTAAGAGCATTGTATTATATTGTACAGGACATTATAAAATTTAGGTTAATATTTTATTGTTTCTTTTAAAAATAAGCAATATACATTTTTTTTCAATTCTTTCAATAAGTTTTGAAAAACATTTTTAACAAAGTTTTAATAAGTAAATGATGTATAATTTTTTTTATAATAATAGGAAACTACGACATCATTTTGTCCTTATTATGGCTCGTCAGGTAACCAAAACATTTAAAAAGCCAATGAAAATTTCTAAAATCACGAATAAAAGAATTATGGAATTAAAAAGTGAAAGCGCAATAACAAATAATAACACCGACATTTCCAACTGTGCGGAAAAACTTGTGCTTTCATTTTTAATTATATAAATTCTTTAAATATTATATCAGGTTGATGCATAAGTTCGTAGCGTTTTTGGTTTCCAAGGTCAGAGTGCTTTGGAAACAAATTTATTTGAGAAATATCAATGTCATTTTAATGCTTTATTTGTTTTATTGAATACTTGTTGAATTTTTCAATTTGTAGAAAATTAGGGGTAATTGTTGGCTAAAGAAAATGTAGTGTCAAGTACAAAAAAATGAACATTTCCGACATATTCTTTTGTCTGAGTTTAACCGAGGAGTTAAGGCATTGGAGGCCGCTAGAACCATTTGTGCCGTTTACGGAGATTTTGATATGAATGATTTCCCACGTTCAGGGAGACCATCCGGCTTTGGTGAGGATCGATTAAATGCTTCAATTCGTGATGATTCATGTCAAACTCGGTAATTGGGCAATATTATGAATTGTGACCAATCAACTATCGTACGACATTTGCATTCCATGGCCAAAATTTAAAAGTTGGGTGTTTGGGTATCATACGTTTTGAGCAAAAACAACAAAAATCAGCGTGTTACCATTTGTGCTTCTTTACTTGCTGCTCACTAGGTGAGCGAATGGCTGAAATGCTAGCGTGTTCGCTTTCAAGCCAATATTCACGGGTTCAAATCCTGTGAGGTGCTATCTATAGAAGAAATTTTCGCTCACCAAATGTCTATCTGCTGGCCCCAGATAACATTATTTATGGCTAAAAAACTTCCCTGATGGAGTAGGCGGTGTAAAAATCGTCTATTCCCGTGGTTCGGAATCCACGTTAAGCTGTAGGTCCTCTGTGCTCGTCACACATTTTCAACACGCAACGAGCAGAGACAGGGAGGTATCGGGAAAATGTCGCAAGACGTTCATAACCGAATATACTTGCTGGTCATCGTTTAGCTCGTCAACAACATCGGCCGTTTTTGTCCCAAATTGTTACTGGTGACGAAAAATGGTGCCTTTACCTCAACATCAAGAACAGAAAGGAATGGCTGAGCCCTAACAAACAAGCAAATCCTCGTGCAAAAGCTGGTGCCCATCCACACAAGGTAATGTTGTGCATCTGGTGGGATAAAGAAGGCGTCATCTACATTATCTACAAGGTCCATTTCGCCAGCCCACCCCCCATCGCGAATTTGGGGTCGAATTTGGTGTCAATCGTTTGTGCTTCGTTTGTGCTCGTTTGTGCTTCTATTATTTTCGTTTGTGCCAACACCGTTCGCGAAATATAGACTTTACAATTTTATAAACCTCCGAGCAACAATCGTTACAACAAACATTAACTTAGGAAGAAATAAAGTACATTGTAACAGTTTTCGTAAAATATTTTTATTTAAAATTATGATTTTCATCTACAAACAATTTTAAAAATTACTATAATGTATATACAATATATTCGCAATTTACTTTTGTATTAGACCGTATGTTGGTTTTGCGATTCATTTTTAAAAGGTCGTCGTATTATTCCAAAATACCTAGATGGGATCGCCAGCAATAAGCTATAATTTATTATAATGTCCTAAGGATAACAAATTTCTACTTTAAGGTGGGAGAAAACTAATAATTCCTTTGAAATGAAATTGTTTTTCTAGAATATTTAAAATTCCGAAAACATTTGAAAGAGTTGTTAAAAATTGGGATTCATGCGGTATAGAACTGGTTACAGTTTCTATAAAAAAATGAGAACCTATTGTGAAACTTCGCGCTATACTGCCCTGCTAAGACAAGAGGTCCTATCTACAAATTAAGAGTTTAGAGATAATTAGGACAAATGGGACATTTTGATTTAGCACTAATGGATATTTTTCACATAGGACAATAATTTTAGGCGTATATTTATATGTTAGAGTTAAGAGAGGACATTCTAACTTAGCACAACGATGGAAAACATGTCAAGTATTACATATATGCCATAAAGTGAAAAATACAAAATTTGCAGATAGGACCTCTTGTCTTAGCAGGGCAGTATAGACGGATTACCGCAGAACCACATTTTGCTGGATCTTCGAAATACCTTAACATGACTTGTAAAAGTTGAAGATTATCCATAGGTAGATTAGCCACTATTGTTTCCCCGGGTCGACTGTTTTCGAAATCGCAAGAAGAGCATTTTCTAATTTCTGTGAAAGAAGGATATTTTCTAAATAATTGAGTTAGTACATAATTTGCGGTACAATTAGAATTTACTGCGATACACAGTGGCGTAGCTAGGGGGGTCTGTGGGGGCGGGCCGCCCCGGGTGTCATCCGACCCCAAATTATTTAAATTTCCTGAGTAAAATTGCCCCGTTTCTTGGTTTTTTTAGGTTCCTAGGGTTGACACCTCAAAAAAACATCATCGGCCTAGGTGGGAGTGACACCCGACCCCAAATTATTGACTAAAATTACCTCGTTTCTTGGTTTTTTAGGTTCCTAGGAGTGACAACTCAAAAAACGGCCATCAGCCTGGGTGGGGGTTGCACCCGACCCCAAATTATTTAAATTTCCTGACTAAAGTTACATCGTTTTTTGGTTTTCGGGGTGACACATCAAAAATAAAAGTTCATCAGCCTAGGTGGGGGTGACACCCATTAAATCCGCCCCGGGTGTCACCCATGCTAGCTACGTCACTGGCGATACATTCACCAAGTGTCTGTGATCGGTCTTGAAATATTCCCAAAAGAATTTCCGCTCGTTTCCTGTAACATTGCACAGCAATACCATCATTTCGGCTGGCGAAATGCTAGCCCCCCCCCCATCGCGAATTTGGGGTCGAATTTGGTGTCAATCGTTTGTGCTTCGTTTGTGCTTCTATTATTTTCGTTTGTGCTAACACCGTTTGCGAAATATATTAAAAATAAGTTTGGGGGGCTTGGGAAATGCTTGCCCCATCATCGTGAATTTGGTGTCGAATTTGGTGTCAATCGTTTGTGCTTCGTTTGTGGTCGTTTGTGCTTTTATTATTTTCGTTTGTGCCAACACCGTTCGCGAAATATAGACTTTTAAAATTTTATAAACCTCCGAGCAACAATCGTTACAACAAACATTAACTTAGGAAGAAATAAAGTACATTGTAACAGTACATTCGTAAAATATTTTAATTTAAAATGATGATACACAAAAGAAGATCTACTCAATAGAAAATCTACTAGATGTTCTTCATAAACATAAATCTGAAATTCGAGATTCAAATACCAAAAATATTATTGGATTATCCAATCATGTCCCAACGATAATTGGATTATCCAATCATAATTATCAAAGGATAATTGAATTTTTCTTTGATAATTATTATCTTTTGATTATCCTTTTATAATTAACTTTTGAGTATGATCATTTTAGATAAAAATATTTTACGAAAAACTGTTACAATGCACTTTATTTCTTCCTAAGTTAATGATTGTTGTAACGATTGTTGCTCGGAGGTTTATAAAATTTTAAAAGTCTATATTTCGCGAACGGTGTTGGCACAAATGAAAATAATAGAAACGCAAACGAGCACAAACGAAGCACAAACGATTGACACCAAATTCGACCCCAAATTCGCGATGGGGGGGGCTAGCATTTCGCCAGCCCCCCAAACTTATTTTTAAGATATTTCGCGGACGGTGTTGGCACAAACGAAAATAATAGAAGCACAAACGAAGCACAAACGATTGACACCAAATTCGCGATGGGAGGGGGCTAGCATTTCGCCAGCATCCCAAACTTATTTTTAAGATATTTCGCGAACGGTGTTGGTACAAACGAAAATAATAGAAGCACAAACGACCACAAACGAAGCACAAACGATTGACACCAAATTCGACCCCAAATTCGCGATGGGGGTGGGCTAGCATTTCGCCAGCCGAAATGATGGTATTGCTGTGCAATGTTACAGGAAACGTGCGGAATTTTTTTTGGGAATATTTCAAGACCGATCACAGACACTTGGTGAATGTATCGCAGTAAATTCTAATTGTACCGCAAATTATTTACTAACTCAATTATTTAGAAAATATCCTTCTCTCACAGAAATTAGAAAATGCTCTTCTTGCGATTTCGAAAACAGTCGACCCGGGAAAACAATAGTGGATAATCTACCTATGGATAATCTTCAACTTTTACAATAAGTCATGTTAAGGTATTTCGAAGATCCAGCAAAATGTGGTTCTGCGGTAATCCGTCTATAGCGCGAAGTTTCACAATAGGTTCTCATTTTTTTATAGAAACGGTAACCAGTTCTATACCGCATGAATCCCAATTTTCAACAACTCTTTCAAATGTTCCCGGAATTTTAAATATTCTAGAAAAACAATTTCATTTGAAAGGAATTATTAGTTTTTTCCCACCTAAAAGTAGAAATTTGTCATCCTTTAGGACATTATATAGCTTATTGCTGGCGATCCCATCTAGGTATTTGGGAAAAATACGACGACCTTTTAAAAATGAATCGCAAAACCAACATACGGTCTAATACAAAAGTAAATTGCGAATATATTGCTTATACTCGTACATTATAGTAATTTTTAAATTTGTTTGTAGATGAAAATCATAATTTTAAATAAAAATATTTTACGAAAAACTGTTACAATATACTTTATTTCTTCCTAAGTTAATGTTTGTTGTAACGATTGTTGCTCGGAGGTTTATAAAATTTTAAAAGTCTATATTTCGCGAACGGTGTTGGCACAAACGAAAATAATAGAAGCACAAACGAGCACAAACGAAGCACAAACGATTGACACAAAATTCGACCCCAAATTCGCGATGGGGGGGCTAGCATTTCGCCAGCCCCCAAACTTATTTTTAAGATATTTCGCGAACGGTGATGGCACAAACGAAAATAATAGAAGCACAAACGAAGCACAAACGATTGACACCAAATTCGACCCCAAATTCACGATGGGGAGGGGGCTAGCATTTCGCCAGCCCTCCAATCTTATTTTTAAGATATTTCGCGAACAGTGTTGGCACAAACGAAAATAATAGAAGCACAAACGAGCACAAACGAAGTACAAGCGATTGACACCAAATTCGACCCCAAATTCGCGATGGGGGCGGGGCTGGCGAAATGGACCTTCATCTACATCACTGCTGAGGTTTATTGTCAACAACTGCGTCGCCTGAAGGCTGCAATTAAAAAAAACGACCGGCAAGACGGCATCAAGTGGTTTTGCAGCATGATAATGCCCGTCCGCATACTGCTAACATTACAAAATCAGCTATTGAAGACCTCGCTTGGGAGGTTATTCCACATCCGCCACAATCTCCTGATCTAGCTCCATAAGATTTTCATCTCTTTTCCGCTCTCTATCCAACAATCTCCGCGGAATCTCATTTCTCGCTCGCCGACTTCTTCACCTCCAAACCATCAGATTTCTTCAGGCGTGGAATCGAAAAACTGCCAGATCGTTGGGAGTGGGGAGTAAATAATTAAAATTTAAAAAAAACGCTACGAACTTATGCATCAACCTGATAGTTGCCTGTTGAGCCCTAATAACTTGAGGTGCTCCAAAATAAACATGGCTTGGTGTAATCCTGGTTGAGTTATATAGCGGAAATTCTGGGTTCGAATGACCTGAATTTCTCTTGGCCTTCTGGTGAACATCAAAACGCTATAGATTTAAAAATTGGTTATATATTTGCATAAATATTAAAGTTAAAAAATAAGAAGATGCATAATTAGTAACTAAATGTAAAATCGAATAAATGCGGTAAAAACTGTTTTATTTGAAAATAAGGTCGAGGCCTGAAATAGTTTCGTAATAAGAGAATAGAGTGGAATACCCTGTATCTTAAAACTTGATAAGTAAATAATGGAACTAGGGAAGAGATTTATGGCAAAACGAAATCGATAATACCGTTAGTTGCAAAAACCTACTAAGTTTTAGTAACTCTATCGTCGAAACTATTTTGTCAAATGAGTTGTAGGGAATTTTGAGCTCTACTGTTTCGATTAACATAACTTTTGTTAAAATAAGAAAAATTGGATAAAGTGGAGCTTTCACGAAATTTTTTTAGGAATTAATAATAAATTTACTTCGATTGAAACTATTTTCTACTAGTTGACTCTTTCGGTTCTGAAACGATTGTAATAAAATATTAAATTTTTAAAGCGCAGAAACGTTGAATCATTTATTTGTTACATAAATGCAGGCTTTCAGGTAACTTAGTTTAAGTTTTCGTTGGTTTATATTAAATAAGTAACGAATGAATAAAATGTTTGCTTAAAACATTTGCAGGATTAATTTTAGGCAGAAGGGCAAACAAAAGAGTTATGGTAGTGTGCATTTCTGTTCTTGCTGTTTTCTGAATGCTATTTTTGTTTCATTTTCCTTTTGTTGATTCAATTCTAAATGAAAAATCCATTTACATGCTTGACTACTCTCCCTCCTAATAAGTCATTGCCTATTTTGGTTAGCAAAGTTTTTATCACATTTTAAAAGTTGAGTTAAATCTATTCTTGTTAGAATATTATAAGAAAAATGTTAATTTTAAGTAAACTTTGTAGAAGTTAAAGGAATAATTTATTGTTTCTGTGATATGCCCCAACTTTGCTTAAGTAAGCAATCAAAACTTGTTCACTTCATGTTAGTAGTTAATACGAAGACATATTACAAACTCTAAAACAATTTGATAGTTTTCCATTAAAAACAAAAACCTACAAAACTTGTATGATCGATAACTTTTAGGAAGAACGTGCCATGTCGTGGAAATAAGCAACGGAAATGGAAATGGTCAGCACTGGTTTTGCCGAGGTAAATTTCTCTACTTTGAAATTATTTTTTTCCGGTTACTTAGAGATTAAATTTTGATTTTCTTTGTGTATTCCGACAAAACTCGACATTAACGTATAACAATATGACAGTTACACTTAATTAGGGTCATTAAAAATATAATTTCATATAATGAAGTAGCCAGGGCCGTACTGGCGAATGGAGGACCCTCTCCAATATCTCATTGTGCATAATAATAGTACGGGAAATAATGAAAATTTCCAAAATAAGTTTTTTCGTAATATTTCCTTTATCATAGGTACTAGCATGAAAATAAATTTTGAAAAATGTTTCAAGCTGGATAAACCAGATTCTACGGTCTGGACGATAAAAAGGTGGCACTCTGAGGTGGAGTGTCAAAGGCGCAATGACATTTTGGTTAAGTTGATCTGGTTTTTTGTCGAGTAGGTCAAGGCGGAGTATGTTTTGATTTGATTTGAAATTTGACAAGGAAAAATAAAAAATTAGTATGAATTAGTATTTCAATAAAGAAAGAAATCTAATAAAGAATTAGTTGGGAGACGGTCGCCAGCTTAGCGGTTAAGTGCGTTGCTGCTAATGCTAAATACCTGGTTCAACTCCGGGCTCAGTAAAACTTTATTCTGACCGTCTCCCCTCGGAAGGCAATGGCAAACCACCGAGGTGTAATCTGCCTGGTACAGCCTCTCTGGAGATGAAGTGTATATGTCGCAGTCGGATTCCAAAAACCGCCAGTTTGCAAACTGACTAGTCAGATTGCAAACTGACCAACGTTTTCTAAAACGCTTTTAAAATACAGATCGTTTTACAAGCGGACTGAAATTTTCAGCCAGTTTGTAAACCGCGAGCCACGCCTCCGACGGATTGTCAACTCTTTAAATTTGTCGCAGGCGGATTCCAAAAATCGTCAGTTTGCAAACTGACCGACGTTTTCTATTTTAGAATCTGCCGAGATAATTTCAGTCAGTTTCTAAAACAAACAAAAAACCTTTATCCAAATAAGTTTTGTGAAGTTTAAGGTTAATAGAGTGATATTCAAAAATAAAATTCTTGAATGGGGTCCTTTTAATATGAAAATTATTACTTTGAAAATCGTTAATTTTACATGTTCTTTTTGTTGACGGTCCGTGCGAGATGAACTAGTCTTAGACTTAGCCGTTTACGGACCGGCAGATGCAGCTCGTGTCTCCTACATGTAACATCGATTATTTTTTGTTTTTACGCGATTTTTTGGGGGTGAAACGTAAAAGATAACTGCCGCATACCGCGACTATACTTTTTAATGCTATTTCGAGGTTCTCTCACATCGCGGTTTCATTTATCCCGGTTTTCTTGATGGGTGGCGCTTCTTGTATGTTTAGCCTAGTAACCAGAGTCAAAACCGCTCTGTAGGGGTGCAACGCGGAGCGGAGCGGAGCGGCGCCCCGGAAGAGTAGGTTTTGACGATGGATTACCCTCCCTATCGAATGCACACCCCAAAAATCGAAGGAAAAAAAATTTAATTTTTAATTTAATTTAATTTAATTAATTCTAAAATAGAAAACGTCGGTCAGTTTGCAAACTGACGATTTTTGGAATCCGCCTGCGACAAATTTAAAGAGTTGACAATCCGTCGGAGGCGTGGCTCGCGGTTTACAAACTGGCTGAAAATTTCAGTCCGATTGTAAAACGATCTGTATTTTAAAAGCGTTTTAGAAAACGTTGGTCAGTTTGCAATCTGACTAGTCAGTTTGCAAACTGACGATTTTTGGAATCCGACTGCGACATATACACTTCCCGCGGTTCGGAGCCCGCGTATAGCAATAGGAGAGAGGTCGCCTACGTCTGAAATCAGGCACGGCACTTAAAGAAGAAGAAGAAGTTTGAATTGATCGATTGAAATTTGACTTGTATACTGTAATGAATTTTAATATGAGATTGTAAATGTTAATTAGATTATTTTAATGTTTTAAAAGCATATTGCTGTAAATTGATATCGCTCTTATTACAACCATCTCCTGCACTTCCGCACGTGACACAAATGCTCATCACCACCTTTCAAACACAAAACTTCTAATTTCTTTCGTAATTAAACAATTAACGAACCCAGCACTTGAAAAATAATATACAGCATTTTCCAGCATTTCACAAGCCGTTATAAGTGGCATAAAAAAATTAAAAGGGCCAATTGACGAGCTCCAAACTTTTTGGTAATTGACTGGTCCAGTCAAATTAGGTTTTCAGCTCGGAAAAATTCCCACCTAGCTGAATTTTGGTACACATCTTTATGACATCGTTGTAAACAATATGTAAAAAGCCGACCTCGATATCATGTACGCGGGTTTTAGCTCCCGGGGGTTTAGCTCCCCCAACGCGAGTTTTTGCCAATAACTCGCTTATTTATGCTTGTATGAAAAATTATGATCAGATCATAATTGAAGAGCATAAAATTCTCTATAAAATAGTCTTTTTTCATATTTTTCATGGCACGCTAATACTTAAATTATTGACCGAAAACACGACCCACCCTTAAAATGGCACAATATTGATTCGTTGCAGGGAGAGAAATGTTTTCGGGCACGGGAAATGCTTTTAATAATAAATTAATTGAAATTGTGGCCAAGGTTGGAAAATGAAAAAAAAATAGTTTTTTCAAAATTTGCCCAAGTTATAGAATCTTCCAAGTAACGAGACCGAAATTTTGGTTTGAGCTTACAGAAGGTCCGGCCAAGCTGAAATTTGGCAAAGATGTATATTGAAGTGTTCTAATAAACTCCCAAAAGTCTCATAAAAATCCCAAGCCGGCGTTCCCCCAATTGAGGATTTTAGCCCCCTAGGTGCGGTCTCGCCTATAGCTCACGTATTTTTACTTTTACGAAAAATTACCATTAAACAAAGTTTAATTTGCCTATTACAGTATGTATTCTAGTACTACCTACTGTAGCGCCACATTTTATGTTCTTCAACTTTGCTTAATGGTAATTTTTCGTAAAAGTAAAAATACGTGAGCTATAGGCGAAACACCTCACTTACACCCCTATTCACTAACTCCGTTTTCGATCGATCGAATCGTTAAGTTTTCGATCGATCGAAAAGAGTGACAATTCGTATTCAGTAACTATCGAATTGAGATGTTATCGTTCGGTCGATCGTTAAAACTTCTCGATCGATCGAATGTTTTCTCGTGACGGAAAAGGGTCACGTTAAGCTTCTCGATCATCGAAAAGTCAAAAAGACATAACTACCAACCTAATTTTATTAATTTATTTAAATTTAGAAATTCCCTTCAGATTTCTTTATTTTTTAGGTTATGATTATGTTTACAACAGTATTACCAACAGTGGCCACTAGATGGAAATATCGTAAGTTATCGTTAAGCTTAGCTTAACGTTTGGCGTTTTCCATATCGATAAAGTGCAGTTACAGAATACGAATTTTTACCGCAATCGATAAATGACACTTCTCGATAGCCTACTTTTCGATGATCGAAACGTTTTCGATTGAAGTTAGTGAATAGGGGTGTTAGGGGGCTAAAATCCTCATTTGAGGGAACGCCGGCTTGGGATTTTTATGAGACATTTTGGGGGTTTACTAGAACACTTCAATATACATCTTTGCCAAATTTCAGCTTGGCCGGACCTTCTGTAAGCTCAAACCAAAATTTCGGTTTCGTTACTTTGATGATATTAGAATTTTTGGCAAATTTTGAAAAAATCTATTTTTCTCTTCATTTTCCAACCTTGACCACAATTTCAATTAATTTATTATTAAAAGCATTTCCCGTGCCCGAAAACATTTCTCTTCCTGCAACGAATCAATATTGTGCCATTTTAAGGGTGGGTCGTGTTTTCGGTCAATAATTTAAGTATTAGCGTGCCATGGAAAAATATGAGAAAAACTATTTTATAGAGAATTTTATGCTCTTCAATTATGGTCTGATCATAATTTTTCATACAAACATAAATAAGCGAGTTATTGGCAAAAACTCGCGTTGTGGGAGCCAAGGGCGGATCTACGGGGGGGGGGGGGGGTAATGGGGGTAACTACCCCCCCATGAATCTTCATTGCAATACAAATTTTAAAAATATACCTTAATTTTCCCTAAATTTTATTACAAAACATGTATTTACCCCCTCCATAATATACGTCAATAATATACAATTATTGTTATTTTTGGAGTCGGTGCCAGCCAAGCTGTTAAGAAATTGGTACTCCGCTACTTCGTTAATACACGTTTGTTAACCTTGGCTGGCACCGACTCCAAAAATAACAATAATTGTATATTATTGACGTAATACATTAATTTTTATGCTCAGCACTGTAAAAATATACTTCTAATTTCTGTTAAATCTTCTTCTAATAACTTCTAATTATTTTTTACTTTTTAGTGCAATTTTTTTGTAGTGATTTTTTTTGAAGTCGTTTTTTTTTGTAATTTAGCAAGCTAATTTATTTTTTGTCCCTATTGATTGTACTATAAACCAATCTACGGGTAATAGTTACTTTTTAAATATACTTTAAAATCCCGATTCAAAAGCTTAAAATCGTAGTTATTAAGAAACAACACTATATACATTTTCAGAAGCAGAATTTAAATCTCTTTCGATTACAAACAACTTGTTCTATACTTTAACTTTTAAGTTATGTATTAGAGCAGTTCTCAAGTATAGCAGTTCGCTATTAATTTTCATTCGATTTTTATCTTTAGAACCGCTATAAATCAAAAACTTTAAAGTTTTAAGTATGGAGCATGCTGAATACGGTCTAAAGAGAATTAAATTCTGCGTTTAAAAATGTATACACAGTGCTTTATTTAAAAGTGGCAACTTTTAAAGTTTTAAATTTACCATCAACCCAGCGCCGTCAATATATCAACAAGTTTCATTATTGTATTAATTGCATCGTAGGAAGATTTTTCAAAAATAACTCAAATGCTGTTTGATAATATTTGTTTGTTATTTATTTTTTCCAAATGGAAAATTTTTATTTTGTTTTTGTATAATTTAAATTATCATTATTTGTTTTAAACTGACATAATATAAGGTTTAAGCAACATCTACAGCCATTTCTCACTAAATTATTTCAACTCAAATTAGGTTGTGCCTCATCATCGCGATTATCAAAATAATTTATTTTTGGATCCTATCAAATGACAATACGTTTCCTTGTACTTGTTTATTAAATAAAACATCTGAAGATAGCAGTAAACAATGCGAAAAGTTTATAAACAGCAAAAATTTAAATTTTTTATTGTTTAATTAACTTGTTAACTTTGAAGTACATTAAATTAACGTATTTTAGCGTTTAATTAAGTTTTTTTCTTAAAATTGTAACGATTTTTTAGGTCGTTCAAATTGCCTTTCTGGGTAGCCAGGGTTTTTAGGACGTCTTGTCGATTTTTGCACTTACTTCTTTTAAACTCGAGCGCCAAAAGTTTTTATAGGTAAACTTTAAACTAATAATAAAACAATGAGTTGTTTTCGGAAAATGTAACATAGGATTTATTGAATGATTTATATACAATATATTTTACTTTAAATAAAAATGGTTTGCACAATTTAATTACTTTATTCTGAAATTGAACATAGTACGCCACTGGAGTATTTTATGTACATACAAAATATAACATAACCTTTAATAACGTTGACAGTTAATATTGAATCTAAATCAAATCAGTTTGCTACCTGTGAAAATGGAATAAAACAGTTTTACTTTAATCGGCTTTTTACTTGACGGCGGAATCTGTTTCAAGCTACTGAAGTTTTCGGTAAAAAGATTAATCGGGAAAATCAATGCAAGTGATTTTTCTTACTCGGAACTTTGAAAGTACGGTGGAAGTCAATAAATTAACTCCGGAAGCAAATTAGATTTGCTTATCACAGGTGAATACTAATTCTTGATGAGAACTAATTATTCAACAGGATTATCTTTTCGTAGATGGACATGAATGTCTAGAGACGTAAACAATCACCTGGATGGGGTTTACTAACGTCTAGAAACTTAAACGCAAGCTAGGATCGGAGCAGCGAGTATGCTTGTCTAGAGTCGTAAACAAACAAGTGATGGAAATTACTAACGTCTAGAGACATAAACGAAAGCGGAGGATTTGGAAATGTCGAGTACAATGTCTAGGAACATAAACAATGCATCGGCCGGACGGATAATCTTTCAGTTAGATACTTTCGGATCGGATATCTAACTTTCGGATCGGAATCGGTTACCGGTATCCTTTCTGCAAAAATTTTATGACCCTTCTTGTAAGAAGGGTGAAGATTTCAGAAAGTCAGCCTTTCACCAACTGCCTCTGTATATTTAAATGTTAAACATAATTGCATGCTTAATTTTATCAGATTCTATTTGCAGCAACCTGTAATTTTCAAAAAGCCTGGGGCGGTATGCAACCAATCGTGCATTATGTTAAGTGCTATTATTTAAAAATTCCATGATTTTAAAAATGCATTTGAATCAAACATAATATATCTTTACAGCTCGGAGGGTCCCAAAAAAAAAGAGACCGTAACTGTATGTAAAAAAAATGATAATAAAAATAAAAGAACTTTGTATGTACATATACCTCTCACCAGTAATAAAAATTAAAAAATAATAAAATTTCTCAGCCGGCTTTAGTTGGTAGCGTTTTTGAGCAGCCGTTTCAATCTGCGGGCGCGCAACTCCCGGAGCTGTCCATCGCACAATACGATGGACGATATGGGCCACTCTTCTTCATCCCGTCATCGAGGATCCGTTGGATTACCCCGATTGTGGTGACGAAGGGTGGCGATGTGATGATGTAAGCCTCCGGAATGGAGGCGTTGCTCGGCTTCTCTGGAACGGCTACTCTTCCACTCTCCTGGACTCCGGCTGATCCTGGAGAATAGGTAGGACCCAAGAGTCCGGAATGGCGGAGTCGGGGACCTCTCGGATAATGAGGTCTGCAACCTCCTTCTTGGTCGACGGTTGGGTTTCCCGTGCGACTCGGATTGTCCGGGGTACACCTAAAACATGCCGATTTGGTCGGCGAAAAGTCCGGTACTTACCTGGCTCTTTCGTGCAGGGAAGGACTGCTGGTTTCCTAGTGGTCGTCGGGACCACTGACTTTCTTCCTGGAAGATTCACCTTGGGTGTGGTCAGGTCCAGCTGGGCCATCTTCTGCAGCGTTTCCTCGAAATTGGGCCGGGTTGTGGAGGTGGAGGTCCTGCTGGTGACCAAGGTAGGTCGGGTAGGTATTCGACCCCATTGTGCTCCTACGGCAGGAGGGACCTGCAGTCTTCTCCGTAATACTTCGGCGTCTCGGTGGGATCTCCTCCACAGGTTTCCGGTATTTTGGCCGGATTTCGCCTTCCTTTGGGTGCGGATTGGTGGCATCCTACGACGAAACACTTCGAAATCTTGTAAGTAACTACGTCGTTTGTGAAAATTTTCCACCATTTGCTTGATAAATTTTCTCTTATCTTGCAAGGTCTTTTGCAGGCGATTGAAATTTTTCGAAATCTTTTACAGGGTTGTCCTAGGAAATTTTTGTTTACATGGCGGGTTGTTGATTTGTTCGCACTTTCGGGAGCCTTCCCATCTCCACTACTGGGTGATTCGTCGGCAGCTTCTTTTACGGATCGGCGGAAAGCTGACGGTTGAATCCGGAGTTTGTAGCGGACGATGGTTGGCTATACGGGGGGGAAATCTTTCTCCGAAGGATTTCCCTGGTGTCGAACTCCCTTCTTCGGTTGCCTTAGGACATCGGAGTTTATCGACTTCTCGGTCGTTTACCAATCGGATTGGTCGGCAGGATCTTGGCCTTTTAGTTTAGCGACTTTTTCGGTCGTAACCCATAGGTAATGTTGGGTTTATCGGAGTTTATGGTTTTCTTTAGTTTATCGACTTCTCGGTCGTTTTCCAGCGGATTTGTCGGTCGGATCTTGTTTCGGATTGGGCCTTCCTCATGGTTATTCTGATGTCGGGAACGGAGTCGCCTCTCGGAAAACGGACCTAGTCGGCGGATGCCGTTTCGCCCACACTTCTCTTCGGAGGTCTTGCAGTCCCAATTGCCATTGATTCGTCGACAATCCTTGATTTCGGAATCGGCGGAGGATTGACGATCGAATCCGGGATGTTGTTCGCAACTGGGGGGGACTGGTCGGCCATATGGTGAGAAGTGTGATCTTCAAGCCGGCTCCGGTCGTCCAGGCTCAATTGCGACTATCAAGATTATCAGAAATAACCATTTCGGTCGGCACCTATCGGATTCCCTATCGGATGGAATCATCGGACCTAGTTTAACGACTTTGCGGTCGTTTGCCATCGGGTTGTTCTCGGCTTTGTAGTTTAACGACGTTTCGGTCGGCTTGTAGTTTAACGACGTTTCGGTCGGGATCCATCGGTGTTAATTGGTCTCTTTTTGGCTTCCTAGTTTAACGACGTTTCGGTCGGTTTCTTGCGCTAACAGGATTAGTTCGGGTACGGTGGAGAAGTCCTTTCTCCTTATCGTAATTTTAAATTCGGGCCGTAGGTTGTTATGGATGATCTCGGCTTGATCCGTCGGCGAGTATCGGCCATACCTTCTCATCAGAGTCAGCATATCTGTGATATAGTCCAAGACTGGCTCTGTGGTATGCTTTTTATTGAGTATGTCCGCTCCCAGTTGTAAGCGATTATGGTCGGGACAATAATGTTGGCGAAAGGTGGCCAGAAATTGCTGCCAATTGGTCCAGTCGGTTCGGTTATTTCGATACCACAGCAGGGCCTTGCTATAAAAAAGTTCTGGCAGTGCTGATAGCAGCTCTTCCTCTGGCCATTGGTAGCTCTCTTTTAGCTCTTCTACTCTTTCTAGAAAAGAGATGGGATCCTCTTTTCCATCAAATCGGAGATTCCACTTCCGGACAGTGTTGCATACTTCGGCGGGATTCATACGGGATCTTGTTATCTCGGCGGGTTTGTTGGTTTCTCCTGGAAGAGTAATGGTGGGTCTCTTTCCTTTCCCGGTTAAGAAGCATTCCTTTACTCTTTCCTTCAATTCTGGTATAGTACCGTAGGGGACGAGTCCGCAATCGGTAGCCAAACCGACGAGAGACGGCTTCTTCAACACATTCAACCATGCGAAGTTGGTTTCGGCGGGATTCGGTGAGTCCAGAGGGTTGGCTTCCTTTCTCTGCGGTTCCGGGGTCTTCAGCATGATTAGATTTGGTTCTGCAGCGAGACTCATTTCTAAAACAAAAAATTGTAATCGGGGATCGGAGGGAGATAGGTATTAGATTGATTCCCTTGACCGAAAACAGCAGCTTTTAACTCGGTGTAAGTGACCAAAAAAAATGTCCCTGCACAGGGCGTCAAAATTTGTAACGATTTTTTAGGTCGTTCAAATTGCCTTTCTGGGTAGCCAGGGTTTTTAGGACGTCTTGTCGATTTTTGCACTTACTTCTTTTAAACTCGAGCGCCAAAAGTTTTTATAGGTAAACTTTAAACTAATAATAAAACAATGAGTTGTTTTCGGAAAATGTAACATAGGATTTATTGAATGATTTATATACAATATATTTTACTTTAAATAAAAATGGTTTGCACAATTTAATTACTTTATTCTGAAATTGAACATAGTACGCCACTGGAGTATTTTATGTACATACAAAATATAACATAACCTTTAATAACGTTGACAGTTAATATTGAATCTAAATCAAATCAGTTTGCTACCTGTGAAAATGGAATAAAACAGTTTTACTTTAATCGGCTTTTTACTTGACGGCGGAATCTGTTTCAAGCTACTGAAGTTTTCGGTAAAAAGATTAATCGGGAAAATCAATGCAAGTGATTTTTCTTACTCGGAACTTTGAAAGTACGGTGGAAGTCAATAAATTAACTCCGGAAGCAAATTAGATTTGCTTATCACAGGTGAATACTAATTCTTGATGAGAACTAATTATTCAACAGGATTATCTTTTCGTAGATGGACATGAATGTCTAGAGACGTAAACAATCACCTGGATGGGGTTTACTAACGTCTAGAAACTTAAACGCAAGCTAGGATCGGAGCAGCGAGTATGCTTGTCTAGAGTCGTAAACAAACAAGTGATGGAAATTACTAACGTCTAGAGACATAAACGAAAGCGGAGGATTTGGAAATGTCGAGTACAATGTCTAGGAACATAAACAATGCATCGGCCGGACGGATAATCTTTCAGTTAGATACTTTCGGATCGGATATCTAACTTTCGGATCGGAATCGGTTACCGGTATCCTTTCTGCAAAAATTTTATGACCCTTCTTGTAAGAAGGGTGAAGATTTCAGAAAGTCAGCCTTTCACCAACTGCCTCTGTATATTTAAATGTTAAACATAATTGCATGCTTAATTTTATCAGATTCTATTTGCAGCAACCTGTAATTTTCAAAAAGCCTGGGGCGGTATGCAACCAATCGTGCATTATGTTAAGTGCTATTATTTAAAAATTCCATGATTTTAAAAATGCATTTGAATCAAACATAATATATCTTTACAGCTCGGAGGGTCCCAAAAAAAAAGAGACCGTAACTGTATGTAAAAAAAATGATAATAAAAATAAAAGAACTTTGTATGTACATATACCTCTCACCAGTAATAAAAATTAAAAAATAATAAAATTTCTCAGCCGGCTTTAGTTGGTAGCGTTTTTGAGCAGCCGTTTCAATCTGCGGGCGCGCAACTCCCGGAGCTGTCCATCGCACAATACGATGGACGATAAGGGTCACTCTTCTTCATCCCGTCATCGAGGAATCGTTGGATTACCCCGATTGTGGTGACGAAGGGTGGCGATGTGATGATGTAAGCCTCCGGAATGGAGGCGTTGCTCGGCTTCTCTGGAACGGCTACTCTTCCACTCTCCTGGACTCCGGCTGATCCTGGAGAATAGGTAGGACCCAAGAGTCCGGAATGGCGGAGTCGGGGACCTCTCGGATAATGAGGTCTGCAACCTCCTTCTTGGTCGACGGTTGGGTTTCCCGTGCGACTCGGATTGTCCGGGGTACACCTAAAACATGCCGATTTGGTCGGCGAAAAGTCCGGTACTTACCTGGCTCTTTCGTGCAGGGAAGGACTGCTGGTTTCCTAGTGGTCGTCGGGACCACTGACTTTCTTCCTGGAAGATTCACCTTGGGTGTGGTCAGGTCCAGCTGGGCCATCTTCTGCAGCGTTTCCTCGAAATTGGGCCGGGTTGTGGAGGTGGAGGTCCTGCTGGTGACCAAGGTAGGTCGGGTAGGTATTCGACCCCATTGTGCTCCTACGGCAGGAGGGACCTGCAGTCTTCTCCGTAATACTTCGGCGTCTCGGTGGGATCTCCTCCACAGGTTTCCGGTATTTTGGCCGGATTTCGCCTTCCTTTGGGTGCGGATTGGTGGCATCCTACGACGAAACACTTCGAAATCTTGTAAGTAACTACGTCGTTTGTGAAAATTTTCCACCATTTGCTTGATAAATTTTCTCTTATCTTGCAAGGTCTTTTGCAGGCGATTGAAATTTTTCGAAATCTTTTACAGGGTTGTCCTAGGAAATTTTTGTTTACATGGCGGGTTGTTGATTTGTTCGCACTTTCGGGAGCCTTCCCATCTCCACTACTGGGTGATTCGTCGGCAGCTTCTTTTACGGATCGGCGGAAAGCTGACGGTTGAATCCGGAGTTTGTAGCGGACGATGGTTGGCTATACGGGGGGGAAATCTTTCTCCGAAGGATTTCCCTGGTGTCGAACTCCCTTCTTCGGTTGCCTTAGGACATCGGAGTTTATCGACTTCTCGGTCGTTTACCAATCGGATTGGTCGGCAGGATCTTGGCCTTTTAGTTTAGCGACTTTTTCGGTCGTAACCCATAGGTAATGTTGGGTTTATCGGAGTTTATGGTTTTCTTTAGTTTATCGACTTCTCGGTCGTTTTCCAGCGGATTTGTCGGTCGGATCTTGTTTCGGATTGGGCCTTCCTCATGGTTATTCTGATGTCGGGAACGGAGTCGCCTCTCGGAAAACGGACCTAGTCGGCGGATGCCGTTTCGCCCACACTTCTCTTCGGAGGTCTTGCAGTCCCAATTGCCATTGATTCGTCGACAATCCTTGATTTCGGAATCGGCGGAGGATTGACGATCGAATCCGGGATGTTGTTCGCAACTGGGGGGGACTGGTCGGCCATATGGTGAGAAGTGTGATCTTCAAGCCGGCTCCGGTCGTCCAGGCTCAATTGCGACTATCAAGATTATCAGAAATAACCATTTCGGTCGGCACCTATCGGATTCCCTATCGGATGGAATCATCGGACCTAGTTTAACGACTTTGCGGTCGTTTGCCATCGGGTTGTTCTCGGCTTTGTAGTTTAACGACGTTTCGGTCGGCTTGTAGTTTAACGACGTTTCGGTCGGGATCCATCGGTGTTAATTGGTCTCTTTTTGGCTTCCTAGTTTAACGACGTTTCGGTCGGTTTCTTGCGCTAACAGGATTAGTTCGGGTACGGTGGAGAAGTCCTTTCTCCTTATCGTAATTTTAAATTCGGGCCGTAGGTTGTTATGGATGATCTCGGCTTGATCCGTCGGCGAGTATCGGCCATACCTTCTCATCAGAGTCAGCATATCTGTGATATAGTCCAAGACTGGCTCTGTGGTATGCTTTTTATTGAGTATGTCCGCTCCCAGTTGTAAGCGATTATGGTCGGGACAATAATGTTGGCGAAAGGTGGCCAGAAATTGCTGCCAATTGGTCCAGTCGGTTCGGTTATTTCGATACCACAGCAGGGCCTTGCTATAAAAAAGTTCTGGCAGTGCTGATAGCAGCTCTTCCTCTGGCCATTGGTAGCTCTCTTTTAGCTCTTCTACTCTTTCTAGAAAAGAGATGGGATCCTCTTTTCCATCAAATCGGAGATTCCACTTCCGGACAGTGTTGCATACTTCGGCGGGATTCATACGGGATCTTGTTATCTCGGCGGGTTTGTTGGTTTCTCCTGGAAGAGTAATGGTGGGTCTCTTTCCTTTCCCGGTTAAGAAGCATTCCTTTACTCTTTCCTTCAATTCTGGTATAGTACCGTAGGGGACGAGTCCGCAATCGGTAGCCAAACCGACGAGAGACGGCTTCTTCAACACATTCAACCATGCGAAGTTGGTTTCGGCGGGATTCGGTGAGTCCAGAGGGTTGGCTTCCTTTCTCTGCGGTTCCGGGGTCTTCAGCATGATTAGATTTGGTTCTGCAGCGAGACTCATTTCTAAAACAAAAAATTGTAATCGGGGATCGGAGGGAGATAGGTATTAGATTGATTCCCTTGACCGAAAACAGCAGCTTTTAACTCGGTGTAAGTGACCAAAAAAAATGTCCCTGCACAGGGCGTCAAAATTTGTAACGATTTTTTAGGTCGTTCAAATTGCCTTTCTGGGTAGCCAGGGTTTTTAGGACGTCTTGTCGATTTTTGCACTTACTTCTTTTAAACTCGAGCGCCAAAAGTTTTTATAGGTAAACTTTAAACTAATAATAAAACAATGAGTTGTTTTCGGAAAATGTAACATAGGATTTATTGAATGATTTATATACAATATATTTTACTTTAAATAAAAATGGTTTGCACAATTTAATTACTTTATTCTGAAATTGAACATAGTACGCCACTGGAGTATTTTATGTACATACAAAATATAACATAACCTTTAATAACGTTGACAGTTAATATTGAATCTAAATCAAATCAGTTTGCTACCTGTGAAAATGGAATAAAACAGTTTTACTTTAATCGGCTTTTTACTTGACGGCGGAATCTGTTTCAAGCTACTGAAGTTTTCGGTAAAAAGATTAATCGGGAAAATCAATGCAAGTGATTTTTCTTACTCGGAACTTTGAAAGTACGGTGGAAGTCAATAAATTAACTCCGGAAGCAAATTAGATTTGCTTATCACAGGTGAATACTAATTCTTGATGAGAACTAATTATTCAACAGGATTATCTTTTCGTAGATGGACATGAATGTCTAGAGACGTAAACAATCACCTGGATGGGGTTTACTAACGTCTAGAAACTTAAACGCAAGCTAGGATCGGAGCAGCGAGTATGCTTGTCTAGAGTCGTAAACAAACAAGTGATGGAAATTACTAACGTCTAGAGACATAAACGAAAGCGGAGGATTTGGAAATGTCGAGTACAATGTCTAGGAACATAAACAATGCATCGGCCGGACGGATAATCTTTCAGTTAGATACTTTCGGATCGGATATCTAACTTTCGGATCGGAATCGGTTACCGGTATCCTTTCTGCAAAAATTTTATGACCCTTCTTGTAAGAAGGGTGAAGATTTCAGAAAGTCAGCCTTTCACCAACTGCCTCTGTATATTTAAATGTTAAACATAATTGCATGCTTAATTTTATCAGATTCTATTTGCAGCAACCTGTAATTTTCAAAAAGCCTGGGGCGGTATGCAACCAATCGTGCATTATGTTAAGTGCTATTATTTAAAAATTCCATGATTTTAAAAATGCATTTGAATCAAACATAATATATCTTTACAAAATGATCACCAAAACAATAAATGATTACATAATATTCAACAATTTATTCGATTTCAGTTCAGCTAAATAAAATTCCTCTGCTCTTTTGACGATCTCTCGTCTCTTTCACCCCTTGAGGTATCAACTTTCTACCGACTACCTAATTTTAGGATCTTTTAACACTAACTTAAATTGTCACATCTCCGCGAGGTACATACCTACTGAATAAAATAATAGATGGGTTAAATGGATTAAAAAATAAGAATAACTAATAAGGGAAATTCACAGAAGGGAATCCCACAAACAATACACTCTCAACAAAACTTTAGGGACACCACATCTTTGTTAATTATGGAAATTCTTTAATCTAATTAAATGAAAATTCGTATTTAATGTTTCACTAAAGTGGAAAGATAAATGAAATATAGGTTTTATTACATGTTGGCAAAAATTCATATCAAAAATTGTTGTATAACACTCGATTTATTTATTGGGTTGATGCATAAGTTCGTAGCGTTTTTTTTTAAATTTAAAAATTAATTTTTTAAATATAACAAATACATAAACTAATCAATAATATATTCTCCTGCATTGTTTATGATTGCCTCCCAACGTTCTGGAAGTTTTTCGATTACACGCCTGAAGAAATCCGGTGGTTTAGAGGTGAAGAAGTCGTCGATCCAGTTTGGAAGAGCAACGTCGTTATTCAATGAGATTCCGCTGACATTGTTGGATACAGGGCGGAAAAGTTGAAAATCTGATGGGAAAGATCAGGAGAATAGGGCGGATGTGGCTGGATGTGGGAATGACCTCCCAACCGAGGTCTTGAATAGCTACTTTTGTAATGTTAGCAGTATGCGGACGGGCATTTTCATGCTGAAAAACCACTTGATGCCGTCTGGCCGGTCGTTTTTCTTGAATTGCAGCCCCCAGGCGACACAGTTGTTGATAATAAACCTCAGAAGTGATGGTTACATTCCTTGGAAGTAATTCATAGTAGATGACGCCTTCTTTATCCCACCAGACGATGCACAACATTACCTTGCGTGGATGGGCACCAGCGTTTGCACGAGGATTTGCTTGTTTGTTAGGGCTCAGCCATTCCTTTCTGTTCTTGATGTTGACGTAAAGGCACCAATTTTCGCCAGCAGTAACAATTTGGGACAAAAACGGCCGATGTTGTTTATGGTACCCAAACACCCAACTTTTGAACTTTTCCCATGGAATGCAACGATAGTTGATTGGTCACAATTCATGATATTGCCCAATTCCAGAGTTGATTGATGTGGATCATCACTAATTGAAGCATTTAATCGGTCTTCATCAAAGCCAGATGGTCTGCCTGAATGTGGGAAATCATTCATATCAAAATGCCCCTTTTTGCAACGAGAAAACTATTTTCGTGCAGTACTTTCCACGATGACGTTCTCTCCGTAAACGGTACAAATGGTTCTAGCGGCCTCCGATGCCTTAACTCCTCGGTTAAACTCAAAATAAAGGATATGTCGGAAATGTTCATTTCTTTGTACTTGACACTCCATTTTCTTTAGCCAACAATTACCCCTAACTTTCTACAAATTGAAAAATTCAACAAGTATTCAATAAAACAATACTATGGCATTAAAATGACATTGATATTTCTCAAACAAATTTGTTTCCAAAGCATTCTTTCCAAATCAAAAATGCTACGAACTTATGCACCAACCTGATAATTTAACCGCTTAAATAAAGACATTAAAGCTAATAGCTAATCTATCCAGTTGTTTAGTTTCTTGACAGAAGCATCGTGATCCATGTCTTCTAAGCATGCGACATGCGTTCAAAGTGTTTCCGCATAGATGACCTACTTGTTTAACGTGGGCTCAAAACCACGGGAAGTGTAATACACTTCATTTTGAGACGGACTCTCATGGGAGATTACCTCGGTTTGCCATTACCTTCCGAGGAGAAACGGTCTGAATAAAGTTCTTACCCTGTCCGGTTTCGAACCGCGCATTTCTCATAAGCAATAGGTGCACTTATAACCGCCAAGCTATGACCGTCTCTTATATTTAATAAATAGCTAATATTGTAATATTGTCTAAATAGCTAATAAAGACAAATAAAATGGGTGAAACTGGGAATCGAACCTACATGATAATGCGGCTTGAAGTTTAATTCCCTATGAAACACTAAATCCTGCATATTCTATAATTCTGTACAATCTGTATTCTCGTTTACAAAATCTCTCTTATAAAAAAAGTGAACGACGTCAAATAACGAATTATAAAATGCCGAAGGTAAATAATTCAAAAAATGAGAACATAACGTCTTTTGTTTTGTGTGACGTCACTCCCAATTGTAAAAGAACGTTAGGCATTCGTTCGCTTCTTGGTTTGAAGGAAACACTGATGAAAAATTTAAAACTCGAGTTTATTAAAATTAAAAAAACAAATAATATAACGTGACAAACGACAAAAAGAATTGT
Organism: Podabrus alpinus; assembly: GCA_932274525.1. Classification (NCBI taxonomy): domain Eukaryota; kingdom Metazoa; phylum Arthropoda; class Insecta; order Coleoptera; family Cantharidae; genus Podabrus; species Podabrus alpinus. Next base: position 10,089,106 of record OW026455.1, read on the forward strand.
AGAGAATAAATATACAATATAAAGTAAAAATTTACCAATGATAATGTGACGAACAAACGAAAAATATTTAAGAACACAAGGGATAAATTGTAAACATGAATACCTAGGGAATATCCCAATTCACAGAGAATGGAGGTTCTAATACCCAGAGATTTTCTAATTAGCAGGAAGGTATTAAAAAACAAGTTAAGATAGTATCCTTATAAAGCTTATCTAAACTTAATAATCCTTGACCCCCAAAAATCACTCCATGTGGGAGTTTACAACTAGGATTAACAGTAAAAATAAGCCACCTTGTAATCCGGATAGAAATTAGCGGAGTGAAGGGGATTAAATAACTTTTTAAATACTATTGATATAATAAATTAAACTTTAAAAATACAATAGTTTATTAAACATTGAAATTATTTTTGTTAATCGTAGTAAAAAATGATTTCAATATTTAATTAACTACTTTATTTTTAAAGTTTAATTTATTATAATCCTCAATAGTTAAAAATCATACATATTTTATATTTAAATACTATTGATATAATATGTAAGTACATACTTGAAAGTAATATTTCCAATACAGGGAAAAGTGAAATTTTGAACACAATATAACATAAAATGTTATATCACGTCATATTGGATAAAGAAAATTTAAAATATAATCTAAAATCTACGTATATGTATAAGGTGTTCTATTGATGTCAAAAGCTTAATGCTAATCCAGGTGATACCAAATACTCTTGAACAGCTGTAAATAATTTTATGTTGTGTAGCTAACCCCTGTTTCATAAAACTTTTACGACGCGTTAAAAATAACTGACCAATAGACAACGTCTGTTCGTACTAACAGGCCAATAGAAATAATTAGCTATTCCTAACGCTCTCTTAAGCTTTTATGAAACCTAGCGTAATACTCGTAAACTGTTATTGAATTTAAGAGGACACACCACTTAATGGGGTTTAAAATATGCATAAGTTGAGATAGTTTTCATACTAAATTATTTCCCAAAATCAATTAAGTTTTTCACCAATTTAGTATTTAATAAATTTTAATTCGTTAATTACATTTTTTATTATACAATTTTCAATCTATTTACGATTCAATAATTGGATAACAATTTTGTAAAGTAAAATTTCATAGACTACAGCCGATAATCTGTAAGGAAAAACAATCCACGAAAATTAAATCCACAGGTAATTAAATGAAGGGTTTCATATTTTTAAGTATTTTGAAAGATTCAAAATTTAATATTTTGAAATAATGATTAGAGCAGCAAATAATTCAACATTAAGAATTTAACATTGCAATCCCTATGGTACGTAAACTATTTACTTCTACATTCTGTATACGGGTATTAGCTTTAATATTGTGTAATATTTTTTTTATAGGTGATATAATGTTAATAAATCTGCAGAAACTTCCTCAGATTGTTTTAGCTGTGAATTTTTACCATGAATTATTTTACCCTAGATTATTAATCCTAGAATAATCGCTAGACTCAACACCTTAGGGTAAATGAGGATTTTTTGATTATATATTATATAATCGCTAGATCGAATCAAAAAATCACCGTTGGTTAGGGTCGTATTTAGAAACGAAGTAAAATGAAATAATTGTAAGAAAATCAATAAATTCAAAGACACCTTACCGTATTACATGTTTCAGGGCCATCCACGATTCTACCCTCGAAACTCACCTCTTCAGATTCGATATGAATAAATAATTACACTTTTCATTTTTCCAAAAAACCCACGAATTTTCATATACATATAGTACATATAAGTAGACGTAAACCATCAAATGTTAATGATTTTTGAAATTGAATCTAGGAGGTATGTAAGCTTTGTTTAGCTTTTAACCTAGGCAATAAGGAATCGGTGCGGCATTTAGGCCACACCAGCAAAGCATTTACGTACTAGATACTAGATGGTTAAAGGCGGCTGGATGGCCGTGATGATTCTCATTGGGAAAATTGGAAGTAATAATATTAGTTTATTAATAATTTTCAGCAGTGTATAATATTCCCTATAACAATAGCCTAAATCTATATAACGTATCTGATTGGCCAATTAGATTTTATTAACAAAAAAGGAAATGTGGCACCCAATTATGAGATCAAAAAATTTACTATGTAAAGGAAACACATTAACATTAATTATGGATGTTTAAAATTATTTTTAAATTATTAGTCACAATCTAATTATTTAGAAACTAGTTAGTACAATCGGACTATTGGCCGCCGCCCTACTACTTATTAGTTGTCTGAGGCTAGCGGGATACGGCCGCAATAATCAGCTCGGCTTTCGGCCTCACACGTGAATCAAAAGTTTCTTTACTAAGTTGTTCTCGACATATTTTCTACTTTTCTCGGGTTAAACTACGTCCTACAAGGATTATTTTAGCTTTTCAGGTGGTCTAAAAGTGATAAAACATTTTTAATTATCCGCGCGGTAAAAGGGATACAGCCAAAAAATTCATTTCCGAAAAAATTAATGTTCGATCTCTTCTAGACCATTCTAGGATATCTGGAAAGTCAGATGACCACCTTTTAGGGAGTAAAGTACAGTCGATTCTCGATTATTTGAACACTCGTTAATTTGAATCTCTCGATAATTTGGTAATAATTAATGGTAATTTGAAATTTTTCTCTGGTCCTTCTCTGGTCCCTTGAGTTTCAATTTATCGAGAGTCGACTGTACCACCATTCCTACCGCCTTAAGAAAACTGGAACAAAAGAAGGAACAATCCAAATACGGGAGCAAAAGAGAGGGGGGGGGGCTAAAATTAAGTACAACATTCAAAAATTGTATGTATTCTTTAGACACAAAATTTACATTAATGCTGACAAATTCGCTAACGAAAGTTCGAAAAATAGTATACACGCCACGGGAGTCAAGTTATTTAAAATTTGTTTGTAGTATTAGGAGACCTATCGCTTAATGCGGGCTCCAAACCGCGTGAGGTGTATACACTTCATCTCCAGAGAGGCTGTACCAGGCACATTACACCTCGATGGTTTTCCATTAATTTCCGAGGGGAGATATGGTCAGAATAAAGTCTTACTGAGAATTTTAACGTTAATTCTATTGATCAACTACTAACTTTTACATTTTTGCATCGTGTGCATCCGTTTTATTTATGAACATAATCCAAATTGTTAAAATAACCGCCAAATCCTTAAAAATCAAATTCACTATCAGGTTCTGTCAACACTTGGACAGAATTTATAGAAATGGAATGCACTATATAACAAGTAACGCTAAAATGTCACTGTTGATACCAATGATAATCGTTTAATTTGACGTTTCAAATTGCTATGTATTTCAAATTAGAATACCAAATGCACTACGTTGTTACATTTCGTAATCATATTGTAGTACAATTATATTATGGGCAATCAGAATGACGCGAATAGTTACTTAATAGTTAATTAATAGCTTAATTAACCCTTCTATTTTTAAAGTTTAACTTAAATATTATATATTCTCAACAGTTAAAAAATCAAATATTTAAATCATTGAGATTGTTTTAAAATATGGAAATTTACAGGAAAAGAATTTTCAATTTTGACCTTTTCTTGTAGCGTTCACCTGATGAAACATTAATTTCCATATTCAATGTATCTAATTTTATTAGTCTCTTTCTCTATTTTCAGTTTAACTGCCTTTTGGTTATATAAATGTTTTACTCGATTTTTTACATATTATTTCCACATCGTATTTATCAAATGTTTTTGTAAATTACAATTTTTGCAATTACCATAATTGTTACCACCTAACTGCTTGGATATTTTTGTAAGTCAATTTACAAAAATAAAGAAGTGTGAATTGCAATAATACATTTCGATGCGAAGATTATTCAAATTTATGGACTCGTTTGTGTATGAATAATCAGATTAAAATTATTTTTCATTTTAAATTAGTTTCATTCCGTAAAAAAACAGTTGTAAGAAAGAGGTTTTCATCAATTAGTTTAAGCGATATGTATTATACTGTTACACTGAAAAAAATAACGGTACGCGACGTTTGGGTGCCGGACTTTTCGGATTTTTAGGTTCGGATTTTTGGGCACCGGACTTTTGGGAAAGTCCGAAGCGGTTAATACAAAGGGCAAAAAATTGAAAAGGACAAAACGACAATATTATGCAGACTTATTCGACCATCTTAATGACGTTTTGAAGGAAAAACTACCGCATTTTCATTCTCCTTCATCAAGATAATGCACGTGTGCTGTCGCCATGGCTAAATTCCATGAATTAAGGTACGAATTGCTTCCCCATCCATCATATTCTCCAGATTTAGTCCCTTGAAACTATGTTCTGTTTCCAAACCTAAAGAAATGGCTCGGTGGAAAGAGATTCAGTTTTGATAATGACATCCACGGAACAAATGCGTACTTTTAAGGGTTGCAGAAATCATATTATTTGGAAGAGATCGGAAATTTGGAAAAAAACGTTGGACTAGGTGTATTGAGTAAAGGCGGATACACAATTGCCCGATAACGGTAACGGCAACGGTAACGATAAGGTAAACAGAAAAACGATAACAATAAGCATCAATGCACAATTACAGTAAATATGATATGTATTTATATCAAACAATTTAATCGTAATCAACAAAATGACAAGTGATACTGTGAGAATTTTTAAATATGTCAAATATCGAGTTACCTGCGGTTATTAAATTTCTTACAAACCAGGAAAAAATGTTAAAATCATTTAAAATGACATTGAGACTGTTTATGGTGACTCTTATCCTGGTAATACTATGATTTATAAGTGGTCCTGGGAGGCCAAATGACGTTATACCACATGAGACAGTCATAAAAGTTAATGCCGTGAGAGAAAATGGTCGCCTTAAAGTAAAGAAAATTGCTGAAATATTCAGGCTAACGGAATCGACAACTTTGAACAACTGGAAGTTGAACTTATGACCAACATTAGTTCAAAGTCTAATTCCCTTAAGGCCCGTGGTACGAGTACGTAAACCTTTTAACTAGGATACAAATAGAAAGGTGGTTTTTTTAGCTTTTTATCTTTATTTTTCATGAAATAATGCTTTCCCTGAAATGACAACAATTTTTACCACTAATTAATTAATAACCCTCTTTTAATCAGTAATTAATAACACTAAGTCAAAAATAAGCCCCAGAAGGGCGTAAAATCATTTAAAATGACATTGAGGCTGTTTATGGTGACTCTTATCCTGGTAAAACTATGATTTATAAGTGGTCCTGGGAAGCCAAATGACGTTATACCACATGAAACAGTCATAAAAGTTGATGCCGTGAGAGAAAATGGTCGCCTTAAAGTAAAGGAAATTGCTAAAATAACGGAATCGACAACTTTGAAGATTATAAAAGATTATCTGGGTATGTCAAAGGTCAACGCGAGATGGGTGCCTAGAATGTTTTCACCGTATCAAAAATAATAACGTGTTGAATTTTGTAAAGAGTTTTTAATGCTATGCGGTGATGATCCAACAGCTATTATCAACTGAATTGTTACAAGAGATGAAACTTTGGTTCATTTTTATGATCCTGAATCGAAGCAGGAGTCTATACAATGGCATTTAAAGGGTGGTCCAGCACCAAAGAAATTTGAAGTTGTGCCTTCTGCTGGAAAAATGATGGCAACAATATTTTGGGATTTTGAGCGAATTCTTTTAATAGATTATAAAAAAAAGGTACTACCTTAACAAGCGCAAACAACGCTGGTATTTTAAATCGATTAAAAGAACAAATTGAATAAAAAAGAAGTGGGAAATTGACGAAAGGTGTACTTTTACTACAAGATAATGCACCTGCTCACAAGGCAAAAATTGCGATGAGTGCTATGACTTCAGGCGGTTTCGAAGAACTTGTTCATTCACCCTTCAGTCCAGATTTGGCCCCAAGTGAGAAATACCTATTTCCAAATTGGAGCAAATCTCCCCTCGTGTTGAAAAATAAAATGAGTTTTAGTAAAAAAACTTTCCTTCTTTTATTTTTCAAGATCTTATTGAACGACTCTTGTATTACCATATGTTTCGGAAGGCAAACGGTCGTTAAGTACTTTTTGGTTTATCTCGAGTTTTACAGAATGCTCAGAATCCTTGGGTCGAACCTATTTGGAATCAGTGTGAGATTCTTAGATACTTTCTCTATTCGCATGGGGTACTTTAGTTTTGAAAATCGACATTTACTATTTGATATTAAAGCGGGTTGTTAGACATATCTCACCACGTCGGCAAGAAGGGCTGGTGACTCCCTCGAGGATGTCTGTTAATTTATTGTGATTCACTGACACGTTTTGATTAAAAAAAAAAACTAGTTGGCGCACAAACTATTTCGAACGATCTTTAAAAAAGTGAAACTTTTAAATTAAAAAGAAGTTTAGTGTTTGAAACAATTATGCATTTAATTTATGATTACTTCACGTATCAGATACGTTAAAAATACGTGTATATTACGTGTGAAAATTATTGTTTATTTATTTATTTATTTAAACCTTTCAACGGACGAATCCAATTACAGAAAGTAATTACAATATACCATGTGGTACCAAAATAAATATGTAAGTTTACATAACTTAGTTTCACAATTCAAAAATGAGGTTGATATTCGTAGTACACTCACTCCAATGCGGCTACATGAGAGTGAAAGTCAAAAATGACATTGTATATAGTTTTTAAACTGTCCGCATGAATATCACACAAGTGCGAGATCTTATTGAAATTATCACACATACAATTTATCGGACTCCGAGCAGCCACATTAGTGCGACGACCATCAACGTAAAATACCCATCTGCTGCGGCTAGTAATTCTAGGTACATGGAAATTCAAGCTCTCTAAGATACAACAACAGTCTACATTGCCATGAAGTATTCCAAAAAGGAAAGCAACCGATATCGCAATCCTGCGAACACTCAGTGGACGAATGCTAAACATCCCCAACAACAAGCCATGACTATAACCGATCTCAGGGTATGTGCCATGTGATTTTAAATATAGATATTTCAAGAAGCGTCTCTGAACTGTTTCCAGGCTGTTAACGTGGCATTGGTATATAGGACACCAAATAATTGAAGCATATTCCAGCGTGCTACGAACATAGGCGTAGTACAAGATTTTTATTACGTCAATACTAGAGAAATCACGACAATTGCGGGTTATGAATCCCAATGTCTTAATAGCCTTAGATCTTATATTCTCCACATGTTGGATGAAGTTCATTTTGACGTCAAAAAATACGCCCAGGTCTCTACATTCGTCGCAGCGGCCAATAACTTTACCGTTTACACTATACGAGAAAGATATTGTATTTCTTGTCCTCGCATAGGACATAGAGAAACACTTAGCCACATTTAAGCTCAGATTATTATCAATACACCACCCCGCAATCATGTCCAACGAATGTTGAAGTCTCAAGCAATCACGGTCATTCGCCACTGAGCCAAAAAGCTTGACATCATCGGTATATACCAGCACCCGACAATCAACAACCTCAATAAGATCATTGATAAATATAAGAAACAATAGGGGACCCAAGTTTGAACCCTGGGGTACTCCTGACGTGGGGATAAATGTATCGGATCTGTGACCCATGTACTCAACACAATAATGTCTCCTGTTAATTAGGTAGGACTGCATTAGCCTCAGCATAGGATCGGTAAAGCCGATCCGTTCTAATTTGAGTAGTAGAATTTGTAAATCTATTTCGTCGAACGCTTTTTGAAAGTCCAGGTATATGGCGTCAACCTGTCCACCGGCATCAAGCTCCCCGGAAACAAACTGCGTGAAGCAAGCCAGATTAGTAACGGTCGACCTATGACTCATAAAGCCATGTTGCATTGGGGAAATGATATTTTTAACTGAAGTGGATACACAGGAGTATAAAATCATTTCTGCTATTTTTGAGAAATTGGATAGAATTGAGATAGGTCGGTAGTTATCTACAACTGAGGGGTCACCCTTCTTTAGCACCGGAACAACGCGGGCCCTCTTCCAAACTTCGGGATATACAGAAGTACTCAGCATCAGATTTAAAATGTGCTTCAGCGGCTGCATGAAGCAAGAAACACAATCCTTGATAATAAACGCTGGTATCTGATCGATTCCAGCTGTTAGTTTATTTCTAGTACCCTTAATCGATTCAACTGCACGCGCCACGTCGCCATCGGTCACCCGCACAAGAGCAATACTCGCCGCACTAGTGCCAAAACCCCCCACATCTAATTTTCGGGTTCCAAGTGATTCATTATCGCGATAAACGCTTTTGAAATAAGTTGCAAAGGCATTAACGATATTCTTAGGATGATTATAATCTGTACCATTTGCAGTAATATTGCCCGGTATTCTAGATGCACCGCTCTTACTCCCGATCCTCCCGATAAATGCCCAAAACTTGGCGGGATCTGCTAATAATTAATCAACATGCTAAGCATATGCGTACCGAATACATAGCGAAATACGAAAGTCGTTTTTATTTATTAATTGAAACAAATATTAGTTGAAACCGACAAAATTACGTTGATTTTTGGTAATTAGTTTACGTGCTTTCAACATTGCTTGTATCTACTCTAAGTAAGTTAAGATTAGGTTTTAACATGAAATTTTGATGATAATACATTTAATTAAAAATACTTTTACTTGTATAAATAATTGTGTGTATGTGTGAATGCATCAAGTTAAATAATTATTACATACTAAATTTATATTCAGTACTTAGAATACTTGAAATTTCAGCAAATATTTAAGCCAGAGGCTTTAAAATATGATAGAAGCATATAACATACATTTTTGATATTAATCCAAAAATGTCTACAAACTATTTATTTAAGTGATGTAAGCCTACTTTTCCCAGTTTGATTCTGAGTTTTCTGAAAATGTTACGTTTTTTTACTTAGGAATATCGAAGGTTGGAACAATAATATTATGAAAATAGCTATTACAACTATACAAGTAAGTTCAAACCCCACAACAAACAAAATGTAGCTTTATTTTGTTTTTTATGAAGTTGATAAATAAATTCTTATCAAAAAAATATTCTAAAAATCTTGGAAACACACAAATAATGATCTAATTAGTAATAAATAATACTAAAATTTCAAAATTTTGCAATTACATATCAAGAGCTTAATAAAATCCGATTTTAAAATTCCAATTTTTTACATGTACGAGTACTTCAACTAACAAGAAAATAATTCTGATTTCGTTTAATTTGAACAAAATTGATATTAAATAATATCGATATCGTGTATGAAAGAGAATTTAAGAGATTATAATATTTGAAAATAATTAATGGATAAAAAATCAAATATGTATTATGTTAATCCAATTTTTATCAAAAACAAATTATACCTTATTATTTCATGAAACTTTCATTGTTTGAAATAATTTTTGATAAGTTTCAAATGTGTGTACGTTCCATTTTTTAGAACTTAAGTAGGTAATACAAGCTAACCACGTATCTACGGGGAGTTCTTATGATGATACAGTAACCCCATGATACCGAAATCTGGTATTTTATTTCAATATTATTGGAGATATTTAATATTGAACATAATTGCCTATATTTTATATTCGAAGTTTATCACACAAAAAATAAGCGGAGCGGAATGGATTACCAAATGCTATTCTCATCATTGCCAAAAAACGTCGATTTGTAGTTTATGTCAAATTAGGACAAGTGTTTCATAGATTCTTTCAACCATCAGATGAATATAATCACAATTCGCCATATAAAATATTTTTTGCATGCAGTTTTAAGTCAAAAATTTAGAAGAAAATTGAATCAAGTCCATTAAAAATTCACAGATACAATGTATATTAAAATTTTTAATAAATTAGGAAAACCTTGAGAGAAATTTTTAAAAAATTATACATTCTACATCAAAGTGGATGCGATACTTTTTGCTATTAATTTATTTATGGTTTTATATTTTAATGTTTAATGAAGTATGAACGATAATTAAATATTAATTTAAATTTTAATTAATGTTTCTTATTAAAAATCAATATTTCTTCAAGTTAAAACTAAAGAATTTTTTTTTGTTCCAGGAAAAACATAAGCTAAGAAAAATGTTAAGTCCGAAAATGCAAAGGACAATCAGGGTTAATGAAAATCAGTTGATGATGCTCTCTGATAGAGCTCAATACGATCATTCACAAGTAGGGTATCTCCATAAAAAATCTGCAGATAGTAACAAGTGGCAATTACGTTGGTTTGTCCTATACCAGGTAAGCAAAATTAATTGAAAATGATTAATTTAGTTTAAAATGTTCTTTGTTATGTGTACCATTTATTAAATCTTGCGCCATTATTTGGAGTCGAGTTAATTATAATTTCTCATTTAAGAAATAAGTTTTTGAATTCTTCTATTTCTAAAATTCATTAACACGTGAGTTATTTTTCCTCCAGAGCGACATTATTGCAAAAACCCTTCTGAGATGCTTTCCTTTAAAACGAGATTTTTCAATTACTATAATATACCAATAAAAAAAGAAGAGCGAAGATAAATTGCAGAAATTTAAAATTTATTAGGAAATGTACTACTTCGTAGTTAAATCATATTCGCGGCGGAGAAATGCAATTTTTATTTCAGCACCTTCTATTTCAAATTTCCTAAATCAAATTTGCAAGTTTCTATTATGATTCTGTAATAACTTTTCATGTTTCCGGTAGTAATGGATTTTACATAAAATATGTTAAGTTCAGGTTGCGAATTGATAATTTCTAATGCATCATGATAATTCTGGGGATCCCTGAAATATTTAAATTTATGGTTAAGTAATCATATATCCTACTTTGTCGTACATTACTGCTAGGAAATTCATCAAAATGTATAAGGTAGCAAATGTATTTGTATGTTAAATCATGCATATAATTATGCTGTATCTGCATATTATGTAGTTATATCAGTTAAGCATACAAATACATCGTCATATGATGAGCTAATTGTTAAAACACATGTCCAAAAATTAAAAATTTGAGGTACAGAAGTATTTTACATAGTTTACATAAAACTCGTCTAAAACATTCTCTACGACTTCGTTTAAAAACCTTAGAAAAATTGTCCTATCAAAATGTGTGCCAAATTCTAGGTACATTCTCAAACTGCAAGAAGTCCTGTATGTTTTTATTTTTATACCGCAACATGTCCATCCAGCCCCGATTCAACCAATTAGGATCGTTGAAATATTTAAAGAGCAAATGCAATTGCTTGCTATTGCATAGGTAGTTAATTGCATCATTATTTAGATAAGAAAATTGGACATTGTTATGCAGAAATAATTCTACCCACATAAGGGTCATTCCGTATCAAATCAACCAACGTATTTTCATGTCCATCTTCGAATTTAATCAATTTTGATGAACTTCTAAGCTATGCGAAATAAACGGACCCGTATTGTTTTGGACCGTTTACATTGTACAGCCTTTTTTTGTGTGTAAATAATTACGGTCATAAAATGGAGGCCCTAATCAAATTTTGACTTTGAGTGCCCCTCCCCCAAAAAATGTGCAATTTTAAACTTTCAAAAAATATATTATCTTTATTATACTTTTGGCTACTTGCACACCAAATTTTAGAGTGGGCACACTTTTGGTTTAGAGGTGACATCGAAATGAATGATCGTGGTCATAAATCGAAACACTTTACCAAAAGTACCAAAAAAAACCAAACGCGTGCCTAATCAAATGTATATACATAATAAAGATAATATATTTTTTTGAGAATTTTAAATTACCCTTTTTTGGGGGAGGGGTACTTACAGTCAAAATTTGATCAGGGCCCCCATTTTATGACCTTCCCTATTTATAGAAAAAGAACACAACGGAAGGATATCTTCATTGTACAATGTAAACGGACCACTTTAAGCCCAAATAAAAAAATACAGGTTCGTTTATTTTGCATAACTAAGAAGTATACCAAATTTGGGCAAAATGAAAGAGGGCCATGAAAATAATTGCACAACATTGGTTGATGTTTGTGTCAACTCACTGTATCCTACTTAATTTTCAAAAAGAAACCGTTGGATCAATTTTGCAAAAATAAGAATTGAACAAAATGTAAAAAGTTTTATATTTAAATATCAGGTAGCTTAATATTTTTATAAAAAAAACATAAATTTAATACATAATAATACAAGTTCAATAATTAAAAGTTCAATACGTTCAAAATACAAGTTCACCTCCAAATCTATCAAGATAGAACCTGTAAATTTTGTATAAACATGTTGGGAATCTTTTGGTATAAGATGCAGCATAGATCTTAAATCTGCCAACTTAGCTTCCGTAATTACCTTACCAAAAGGCCACAATTTGGATAAAGATTGTTTATCCAAATTATAATGCTAATTTACCTCTGTATTTTCGCAGCGGCGGCTCGTGTGGTAGAATATTTGATAGCCCAGCAGCTTGTTAAACAGAAATACGTAGACTTTGCTGGATGGGGTGTAGGATATTTTCGAAAGTAATATACAGGGTCCCCCACTGACTAATACAAAACTTGCAGGTTGTAATAGAAGCTTCCGGAAGCCTCTGTCTTAATTCCAACTAAAATTTTTGTTTAAATGCATACCCTTAGGGGCAGTCTCTGAATGTATTTTTTCTTATTTCTATCTTAAAATTATGGTAGGACCAAAGCTAATTATTTTTGAGTGACAATCATTGAATCCTTTTTTAAGATCCCGAAATTATCTATAAATTATTTATAGATAATGGTTGTTTTCAGTTTAAGTTACTTACCTTTTTTTTTTTTTTTTGTTTTTTTGCGTGCGTTGGGAGTGGGGAAATCTTCCAAAGACACCACCCCATGGGGTGGTAGTGTCGGATTTTTACCGACTAAAACCCCACTCCGTGGTGACCGGTACCCTAAATCTAAATTTATCAAACAAAAAACAAAACTGATTTCTTAAAAAAGTATAAATTTATTGAAGTGTTAAAATAATTATGAACTCGAGTGGATCAACTAGAATGACATCATAGGAACATAAAATATCGAACAACTATTAAAGTTATTCTTTTAAAACTTAAATTTGCAATAATAGCACAAGTGACGCAAATAAATCACCAGGTAACATGTAAAAACTTACATTAACAGATTTTCTTACCAGACACTTACTGTTACCAATAAACGGGAACTTATTTGAATTTGCCAAATCTTCATTAATTGAACTTTCACCAGGTGTTACTAGGGGTGGTCGAACTTCTATTAACCTCCTCCTTCATGAGGTGCCACTCAGAACTTAAACACAAGATCTTAAATTCTCAAACTCAGCAAATCAACTGACAAGAAATGAACTACAAGCAAATATATAGACTTTGGTTTCCAACATGGACCAATGGTATCAACATTACGTCTAAGCTGACCAATCCGAAAATTTAGAAAATGAGGCGACATAGATTGCATCATCACCTTGGATAGTATTTTTGTCCTAAATTACGCAAACTTTTTAGAATTATTTTTACGACACGGAAGCAATAACTTTTATGACCATTCCCAGAAGAATTGAATCATACCAACAACCCAAATTGAAAAACAAAGCTATTAAATCTTATTTTATAAGTTAACATTTACCGGGTGGTTAAAAAAAAGCATGACATACATAATATATGAGACCGTTACACAGTGTCCCTTTTAGACTAAACCGCCACGGCTCAATACGAAACATCAACATCATCTAAGCCAATCAGATCGACAAAGTTCATGGTCTAATGTCCCATTTATTTCTTATTAGGATTAATTTATTTATAAACGACGGGAAAAACCATCTTGAATGAATGGACCAAAACCGACTGCCGAGGATAATATACCGATATCAGCCCAGAGGAAGAAGATGTGTTGGCCGCCCTAGGAAGAGGTGGCGAGATCAGTTGGAGTGCCGTAACGGACCACTGGTCTTATACGTGTGGATGATGATGATGATGATGAACGGCGGGATACTGAACTGTCCCGACAGCATTAATTTGTTTATTAGAAAAATGTGTGCAAGTTTTTTGCTCTAAATTTCGAGTTGTGCCAAGTTATGAAGGTTACCCCATCACCCTACGCAAAAAATAATAGGGTATCGGTGGTTTTCGAGATATACGAAAAAAAAAACTTTCGGCGACTAGGAAGACCCTTTTTTAAAAGTACTGCGATATAACTGCAGATATCTCGGAAACAATTTGAGCTAGCTAGCTCCGCTTTCCGCCATTCGATAGCTAACATTGCCATTACATATAATTGGAGGTATATACGATTAAATTTTCGGCCCCAATCAGCAGTTCTGTCGTAACTTACGAATATGTTTATAAATGGTCGAGAAAGTGCTTTTTATTTTTAAGGTCATTTTGCGATCATTTAGTATAGACATATTCGTAAATTTATAGAGGCAAATTATTAGCTATCAAATGGCGCAAAGCGGAGATTGCTAGCCTTAACGGTTCGCGAGATATTGAGGAAAAGTTTAGTAGGGAAAATTTCTTGCGAGAAAGCAGAATTGTCGCAAAAAGTTTGTTAATTATACAAAAGATATAATTCTCAGATACTTCAAAATTTAACTGTGCCCCACGGTAGACCTTATTTACATGTTTTTAAAATTTTGAAACTCTCCGTGACCAAACAAAAATTTGTTTCAAAAATTCTACTTCAATCTTCATACATGCTTTTTACACATATCAGAATTATTTTGGCATTTTACTTAAATTTACTTAAAAACATTCTTATATCCTCTAAATGACATTTTCTGTAATTTCATTTCATATCTGATAAGAATTATTCCTGTTGCCGAGCAACGGGCAATCGGATTTCTCGCAAGAAATTTTCGGTCCTTTCTCGGTTTTCCTTCAATATCTCGAGAACGGTTTGAGGTAGCGACCTCCGTTTCACTTTATTCGATAGCTAACGTTTGACGCTACAAATAAGTGGAGGTATGCAACTTACGAAAATGTTTCAATGTTTAAATGGAAAATTTATTTTAACGCAACAAGTACAACATATTTTGCCCATTTATTTTAAAAGTATGCGTTGGATATTTACCTAAGTATATAGTAAATGTGCACAAATCAATACCTGTTGAAATTTAAAAAGTTTACTTGAATATGTCAACTTATTATTGAGAAATTCATTTTTGGCGTTTATCTTGAATAGGAATTTTTAGACAAATTGCACTTTGAAAATAAGCTCCCTCATTTAGCGTTTGAATAAAATTATTGCAGTTAAAAAAAGTGAAAAAAAATAGATAAGTAGGGGTGGGTGAATTTTATATCCACTCTTTGAATGAGCGTAATGACCATAGCAGTTAAGAAAATAAGTTTGTTACGACTAAATCAATTTTAGAACAAAAAGCTCTCATTCTAAGCCATCGGTATGGCTTTAGAAATCAGCATGGCGCAGTCGAAGAAGTTCATGAAACAATATAACGAATCTAAATATAAGACTTTTAACTATTGAAAAATATAATAAAATTAAAAGTTTAAAATAAAATAGTTAATTAAACGTGATATATAAATATATAGAAACGGTACTATAAACAGTATCGAAAGCTTATGCTAAATAAATAATAATTCACGTTTAATTAACTGTTTTATTTTAAAAATTATATAATATAACGAATCAGCAAAAATTCATAATTCATTAACTCTTGAAGTTAATTATAATGGTAAATCAAAATACAAACAATTGGGTGAGGTTACAGTAATAATTACCCCCAAGAAAACTACAGATCAACACACATATAAATTGTGTTATATAATTAAAATACTTACAATTTTCAAATTTTTGAAACCGCGCACACTACGTTCTTTTCGATCTTGTTTTTATTGTAGATTATAATTTCTTTTCTCAACTCAAGGTGGAATGTACCCTTCTCCTCTATAAATCTCTACTTAGACCTCTTCTAAAGTGCGGGTGCTTAGTTTTGGGATGCACGTCACTAACAAATATTAAGAAGATCCAGGTATAAAAAAATAAAATCCCCAGAATATTTTTATTTTAATGTAATGTTTTGGGTCGAGAGTTATGTATCTCTGACTAGCTGAAACAAAATTTCTTCAGCTATCGTACACACTAAAGAACAGGCTTATTTTAGTCTATAGAAATAATATTTTGCGAGAATCCGATGAAAAAAACACAAAATATCGACTTTTGAAAAGTACGGGAAATTGGCATCGAGTATGCGGTGACCCCGGTCGATGTGCCATCAGTCGCCCGTGGTTCCTTGAAAATTCGTAAAATTTTTTCGCTCCGATTTGAATTTTTCTTTGAAATTCGGATAGATGGGGGTGTAATTAGTGGATATTAGTAATAAATATAATTAAAAAAATGGAAAATAACCCGTGTATTGCCGAAAAAGTGAAAAAATTAAAAATTTTTTGCCTTCGAATTTTGGGGTGTGCATTCGATAAGGAGGGTAATCCATCGTCAAAACCTACCCTTACGGGGCGCCGCTGCGCTCCGCTCCGCGTTGCACCCCTCCAGGGCGGTTTTGACTCTGGTTACTAGGCTAAACATACGAGAAGCGCCACCCATCAAGAAAACCGGGATAAATGAAACCGGGATGTGAGAGACCCTCGAAATAGCATTAAAAAGTATAGTTGCGGTATGGGGCAGTAAACTATTACGTTTCACCCCCAAAAAATCGCCTAAAAACAAAAAATAATCGATGTTACATGTACGACGGTCGAGCTGCATCTGCCGGTGCGAAATATTCTAAGTGTTAGAGTCATTCATAGCGCACGGACTGAGCACAGAATGAGCGACGCGCTCCGAATCTCGTTAATCCACCACTGAATTACATGAAAATTAGCTAAGTTCAAAATCGATTATTTCAAAATTTTGATAATAAATTCTCGGTTCATATTTTGAGAATTTGTTATATTAACTGTGTTCTTTATTGTGTAGAAGAAGAAATTTTGTTTAGAGTAGTCAGAGATAGTCAACTCCCACCTGTTTTGGTTTGACATTGACGTTAACCATGAAAAATGATATCAGTCAAATGATTTCCGCTCTTTTGATGAAAATTCCCATTATTTTTCGGCATAATCGGCCCTGATCGGAGTAGACGATGTTAAAATAGTCTATTCCCGTGGTTTGGAATCCACGTTAAGCTGTAGGTCCTCTGTGCTCGTCACACAGTTTTAACGCACGCAAAGAGCACAGACAGCGAAACCGGGAAGTTGTGTATTGCAGTATGAACCGGATGTATAATAAATAGAAAAATTGCAATACATTTGGTGGTTCGAAGTCAACGAAGTCACAACGCTTTTTATGGCCTGGTTGCTTCAATTCCCGAATCAAGTGAATCTTGTAGGCATATAGATGCAGATTTATTGCGAAAATGCGCTGCGTGGAGCTGTAAGAAAGGTCCAATTGATAGGATCAATAGCGAATTAAGGTTGAAGGATTTTCACGAATAGTGTCAGTCACTGCGGCGATATTTTTGCGTGACCGAGCACTACGAGGACGCACTGGTCTTTACACATCTAAAGTGCTGTTTACGTTATGCGATTTTGCTTGCGATTTTGCATACAAGGTCATAAACAAATATTTCGGAGTTCACAATTTACGATTTAGAATACGATACGGCTCGAAGGCGAACTCGTAAGCAAAGTCAAAAGCAAATATTACTATTAGCATTGTGTCTTATGACAACTTGTAGAAGTGATGGTTACATTTCTCGGAAGCAATTCATAGTAGATGACGCCTTCTTTATCCCACCAGATGCACAACATTACCTTGCGTGGATGGGTACCAGCTTTTGCACGAGGATTTGCTTATTTGTTAGGGCTCAGCCATTCTTTTCTGTTCTTGATGTTGATGTAAAGGCACCATTTTTCGTCACCAGTAACAATTTGAGACAAAAACGGCTGATGTTGTTGACGAGCTAAATGATGACGAGCAAGCTAAGAAGCACAAATGGTAACACTCTGAATTTTGTTGTTTTCGCTCAAACACCCAAATTTTGAACTTAGCTCATGGAATGCAAATGTCGAACGATAGTTGATTGGTCACAATTTATCATATTGCCCAATTTCCGAGTTGATTGACGTAGATCATCACAAATTGAAGCATTTAATCGGTCTTTATCAAAGCGAGATGGTGTTCCTGAACGTAGGAAATCATTAATATCAAAATGCCCCTTTTTGAAACGAGAAAACCATTTTCGTGCAGTACTTTCCACGATGGCGTTCTCTCCGTAAACGGCGCAAGTGGTTCTAGCGGCCTCCGATGCCTTAACTCCTCGGTTAAACTCAAACAAAAGGATATGTCGGAAATGTTAATTTTTTGTTACTTGACACTCCATTTTCTTTAGCCAACAATTACCCCTAACTTTCTACAGATTGAAAAATTCAACAAGTATTCAATAAAACAATACTATGGGATTAAAATGACAGTGATATTTCTCAAACAAATTTGTTTTCAAAGCACTCTACTTTGGAAACTAAAAGCGCTACGGACTTTTGCATCAACCATAGATGTGCATAAAATGGCATAATTTGAAAAATTGTGTTTAGGAAACGCCCTGACCTTCAAGAAAAACCTTGATTATGGTTGGAACTATATTATTGAGCAGATTAATGGATCAACGGATTAAAGGCTGCATGGATACTATAAAAACTATAAAGATTGATTGAGTGGACAAATATATATAATTATTTATTTCTTTATATTCCTTTATTTCAAAGTTCCATTGCCTCCCATACACGTCGTGGCTGCAGGTTTCAGGTAGACGTCAACGCGATATTGTCAGAACAAGGGTTCAAAAACTGCGCACGTCTTGAAGTAGAGACGATTCAAATGGACGAGTACCCTCTTACTATGCGCAAATTAGGTAATGTTGTTCCGTATAATTTAGTAAGTCTTAGAAGTACTGTTGACGACGGTCATGGCCTGATAGTTAGCGCGATCAACTACTAACGTAGGGCTCTCCGGTTCGACTCCAGGTACAGTCTAAAATTTCTTGACTGTTCCGTGCTTTCGGAGGGCACGTAAAGCCGTCGGTCCCCCTGTGTTAATGATTTGCCATCATAACAATAAAATACAGGGTCAGGCACATCGAAAGGCAAGCCTAGCAAGCTACCTGAGATGTAAAAACAAAAATGCTCACAGAACTAATTGCAAAAATTAGTGAAGAACAGGTCCTGGACCTATATTAAGAGGGAGACTTCTTAATAAAAGTAGAAGAAGAAGAAGTATTGTTATGCCCTGCATTTTCAATGCATAAAAGGACGATCTTTGAGGTGTAAATACCCAACTTTTAACTTTAAAAAAATTATTTGCTTTCATTTTCTCATGTTTTAGCTACTACGGTTTGCTAACGATCCCCACGCTGCGAGGCCGAAGGCCGAGCTTCTAGTGTTGTTTTAATTTGATGACTGAATTTTGAAAACCACAATTTTTAAAATTCGATTTTTTATATAATTTTGACCACCAAACAAAAAATCCCACCAAGTAATCACATAGTGAAACCTATTTTTTCTAAATTCAATAAGTAGTGCAATTTTGACCACCAAACGTCAAAAGTAGACTACCAAACACCACCGAACGATTCGGGAAAGAATTTTTCAAAATTATTAGTTTGTAAAGCACTCGTTTGATTCAAAAGGTTATCATGCTACACAACTAATAAATGGCTTGAACACAAATTACGGACCACTTAAAGATTCATGGTACAAATACAAATAAAGGATTGCAATAATCAAGCAATACGATTACAAATTATATAGCGACATGTGTTAATTGCCTTTTCAACTACAAGAGGTGTTTCCAAACCGTCATAGGTTTGCTAATGTGATAAATCAAAGCTTTGATGTTCTTCTTACAAATACCATCAAACGTTTACAAATCGATCAATATCGAAAAAATTTAGAAATTTAAAAAAATTATAACTTATTAAGGTGAGGCCTTAGCATTGAATATGTATTTTTTAATTTTGACTACCAAACATTAAAAATTACCAGAAAATAACCACCTTACGACCACCAAAAGATTCGATAAAAAAAGTTGAAACTTTCATGGTAACTTTCCTGACTTCCGCAATTCAGTAGATGGATCCGATTCTATATTTAGTAGACTGATGATCTTCTAACGATTAGACTAAGAACGGTAGCAGCTTGAATCCAGAGTTTTCAAAAAAAAATGTACAAAATACCTTAATAAAGTTTACGAGTAGTTCAAGAAATAAAGTCTCCGCATGTTAAATTTAAACAAAAGTTGAACTAATACGAAAAACAATACCTTCCTTACCTGAGGGCTTGGAAAGTAATAATACAAACTAAAGAAACATATAAAGACGCTATATATAAACACTTTATATAAACATATAAAGAAATATAGGACTTATTTCCTTATTCTTTATTTTTTAAATATTAGTAAGATACTGGTGATTTCAGTTTTAAAATTTTTTTTGTAAAATATGAACAAAGTACAAAAGAGATTATTTAAATAATTTAATAATGGCCGGTTTCACAAAGCATATAAGTACAGATTATAATTATAACCTAGGATTTTATCACATTTGGGTTTCACAAACATTTGGCTTATCTTATATAAATAACCCTAGATATAACCTACGATTATATCACATTTGGGTTTCACAAACAATTTAATCCAAAAATTTAAGCCGAGATGTCAGTCATTTTCGCCAACTTTATAAGTAAAAATTTGGCTTAAATATAAATTTGAACAGGAACATAAAACAATGGAATATTATCTGGGATTATTATAATCGACAAAAATTAAATTTTTTTGGGTTTCACAAAGATTTAAGCGTAGCTTATATGACTAAAATTAAACTTTTATTTAAATCGTCCATTTTTGGATTATAAATATACCGGGTGACCTGCCGAAAATTGATTTTTTCTAAATTCCTGCTTCCCATTATAACTGATATGAATAAAAAAAATACCAAATTAAAGAGATTTTTTTTCCGCGCCTAAAGATACCAAACACTTAATATTTTGTTTTTTAATTATTGTTAAAAAGTCGATAGTAAAATTAAGAAATAGCGCTTCTTAAAAAAATATTAGCAGGCTGGGTCTTTGCATTACGTCTAATGTGCCGCATTGCTATTGTATGAAAGCCAAATATTTTATTACCCCAACCCTCATACCCGAGATTTTATTATATTCAGATCCGAGGGGAAGAAAACTTTTTATTCCAATCATTACAAACAAAAGTTACTTTGACAGATTAAAATTAATTTTGTTAACAATGAAGTGGTCTGTTGAAGAAAAAGTTTTCATGGTAAAATATTATTACAGCGGTAATAGTTTACGCCAAATACGTGACTTATTTTCTGTTAAATTTAATAATAGCCAAATTCCATCAATATCGGCCATACAGAATTGTTATATATGCACTATAACTAATTCCTCCCTGGGTTAGCCCTGAGCTAACCCAGCAGTTAAGTACCTGAGATTGAAGTGGTACCAATCACACATGTTATAATTTGTCTATATACCTATTAAACTTTTATAACTAATAAACATTTTTCAACAATTCAACTTTGCGACTTTACATTTCGACTGTGCGATATTTCAACTTAAGTTTCAACCTTTCAACATACACGACAAGAATATAATTAAGAAAATTGAAGACACTGGTAATAATAATAATAATAATAATAATAATAATAATAATAATAATAATAATAATAATTCCCAACTCCTTCCAGATAAATTTTACAAATATTTAGGAATGCAACAAAATTTTGTTATAAACCAAACATCTCTTAAAAGCGAATTTAGACAAAAATACATAAAAAAACTAAAAATTTTACTTAAGTCAAAATTAAATTCTCGGAACATGATATCAGCTATAAATTCGTGGGCGGTTCCGGTCTTATCATATTCCTTTGGAGTTTTACAATGGTCGGATACAGACCTTAATTCCATGGACACTCTAACTAGGAAAATGTTGTTCAAATATAGATATTTACATCCAAAATCAGCAGTTGAAAGACTATACCTCAAAAGAAAGAAAGGAGGACGAGGTCTTATAAATTTATTTAATCTATGCAAATCTTTAACAAAATTATTACGTGATTATTTCTATTCGTTAAACACCTCTTTAATTCAAGAAATCATTAATTTTGACAAACACTTTAGCGGTCTAAATTTAAAAAATAAAAATTTGAATTGTGAACTAAAACATGATTTAGAGATAAACTGGAAAAATAAAGTGCTGCATGGCAAACATCCGACAATCTTAGACTCTATAGGAATTGATAAGGAGATGTCAGTAGAATGGCTTAAAAGAGGATTATTGCATCTTGAAACTGAAGGATTCATGTGTGCTATTCAAGATGGCGTAATAGCAACTAACAACTACAAAAAGCACATCATGAATTTTGAGGTTATAGATCATTGCCGTAAATGTAATGTCCTCAACGAAACCATTGAACACATAATTGCCGGTTGCTCGTATCTGGCTCCTACTGACTACCTCCGGAGACATAACCAAGTTTGCAAAATATTGCACCAGCAAATCGCAAAGAAAGTAGGTTTGTTGGACCAGTTTAAACCATATTATGACTATATTCCTGAACCTGTCCTTGAAGATGATTCTTTCCTTTTATACTGGGACAGGTTAATATTAACAGACAGAGAAATTAGTCATAATAAACCTGACATCGTTTTAATAAACCAACGCGATCGAAATGTAGTCATCATAGATGTTGCTGTGCCTTTGTCGAAAAACGTATTAAATACGGAAAAAGAAAAAATTCGCACGTATGAGGCACTAGCAATGGAAATGATGAGTATATGGGGCCTAACAAAAATTACTATAATACCAATAGTAATATCGGCTACTGGTGTGGTATCTTCTAAATTTAAAACCCATCTTTCCCGTTTAGACCTTTCTTCAAAATTATTCCCAGAAATGCAAAAAGCAGTTATTTTGGAAACATGCCACATAGTTAGAAAATTTTTAAATGCTAATCATTAATAATAATCGAAACTTTTAAATATTTTGAAAATTATTGAAAATTATATGTAAAATTTGCTCAAAAGATATTATTGTATATATAAATTTATTAATTAAGATATATTGTATATATAAAATACTAACACAATTTTAAATATAGAATGGTTGGAGCAAAATCCCCCATTCTATATCTTCCACCACATTGTATGTGAGTTTTAAAATAAATAATAATAATAATAGGCTTTATTCTTCATAGAACAACGGTTCAGCATAACACATTTTTAAATATATATAAAATTTTACAAAACAATACTTCAGCATCACCTATACATTATGAAAGAAAAAAAAATACATTAAGGATAATGAAACCGAAGGACATGATTTGCATTTGGTTAAGGCACCGCTATCACATGAGGAAAGGGCGGAGTTCAGAGTGACCCTCATAGCGAAGGCCGCCTGCTCTTCCACTCAACCCAAAAGACTGGCATGCGTACACTTCAAGGCCCCCCGAGACCCCAACGGCATCTAACGCGATCGGCAATCATGGCACTCATTCACATTCCCATGAAGTAATGTTATTCAATGTCATGCACTCTGTTCAGCAAAAAGCCCCTCCCAGACTCGCTTCCTAAAGACCTGCGGGGATAACTCCTTAAGTTCATCCGGGCAATTGTTATATAAAGTGGTTATGTTATCAACAAACGAACGCCTGAATAAAGTCAGTTTATGGCGTGGTATAATTAAATATATTTTTCGACGTAAGTTCAGATTATGCACATCTGTACGGAATGTAATTTTATTATAAAGATAAGGTGGTTTATGTGTCGTGATTATTTTATGAAATAGAGAGAGTGAGTTTAACTTACGTCGATTACTCATATTGAGCCAGTTTGCAGTTGAAAGCGTGTGGGTTACTCTATCGTATTTACGTATACCATAGATTAGACGAAGACAACTGTTTTGAACCCGCTGAACCCGACGAACATCGATGGAATCGAGACATGGGCCATATACTGTCAAACTTAATTTTGGTTTTACTAAGTTTGGGAGTTGGGGTGTGTAGCTAGAGGTACCGGGTTGAGTTGGAACGACGTACGAATAATAAATCAGATTCATAACAATTAAATCTATTTAAGTAAAATAACATATTTACAAATTACAGTTACACTAACCTGACGAGTATTAGTACAAGGGTGGATTGGTGTCCGTACAGCGCAGATTTCGGGGATTTCATCTTAAAGTAATCCTTAGTGAACTTTGTAACTTTTAACAAGCATTCACTTTTAACTTTGAACAACAATAACTCCCGTAGGGTCAGACTGGACCGTCCGCGTATTACCGGCGTAACTGATTAATTAGTCTCTCTCGCCTGTATTTGATAACTCCTATCCCACTATTCTGTTCTGTACGGACTGGGACTTATTTTGTTGACATTGCGAATCCCACGTTCATGAAGTTCATGAAGTTCCAACAACCTTTTACTGTTGCGATTATGCATTTCCCAGGAGTGTGTTCCTGTAATGCTTACTCAGCGTTTCCCACACCTCGAAGCTGGACGTAACGTATCGTAATATTATCTCTCACGTCCTATAAGGCGTGATTGAACTTTCAATACTTTATAATATCACATTTGCTACGTTGTCACGTCTTGCAACAATTAATATGAATTTTGATTTTTGAATTTTTAAATTTTCAACGTGTGACATAACCCCCCTTGCAAAGAAAGGCATCACAATGATTAAAATGCGATAAGACCAGAGAGTCGCACAAGATCCTTCTAAGATGGGAAGATAAAAAATCCTTATGTTGATATATCAACTTTAAATTCATATAGGCCCTCTGAATGCAACCCGTAACATGCGTTTTAAACCTCAGTTTAGCATCAATGTGCAAACCCAAAACTCGGGCATCCTCCGAGATTGCAAGAGCTGAACCGCCCATATTAATTCTCAACGACCCCTTAAACTCATCAGAACCCCTACCAAAAAAGACAACCTTAGACTTGTTTGGATTAAGCATAAGTGAATATCTACCAGAACCGTTGTACAATGAGTGTAAATCATCGTTAATGATTCTACAGGCTTCAGAAACATCAGTTGGATAAAAGGAATAGTACAGCTGGGTGTCGTCAGCGTACATGTGCATATTACAATGTTTTATAAGCTCCGGAAGTCTGGATGTGTAAATGGAAAACAGCAGAGGTCCTAATATTGAACCCTGAGGAACACCGGCCGACACAGGCAGAGGATGAGAAATACTGCGTCCAATAACCACCTGCTGACATCTATCAGATAAGAAACTAGAAAAGAGCTGATTTGCGCTCTCCGAAACACCAAAAAACTTTAACATAGCTATTATCAACTTATGACTGACAGTGTCAAATGCTTTGCTATAATCCAATAAAATCAGTAGTGTTACCATACCCCTATCAGCAGCGTGAATTATATCATTTGATACATTTAGCATGGCTGTAGCACAACTATGTAAAGGTCTAAATCCTGATTGAACACAAGGGAGGATATCATTTTGATCTAAAAATGATCTTAATTGCATTTCCATAACCCTTTCAACAATCTTAGATAGTACACTTAACAGACTTATGGGTCTCAACTAAGATAACTCGGAAGGTGGCCTTACCTTGGGCAGGGGAGTAACTAATGCCTTTTTCCAAACATCAGGAAACACACCCTCCAGTAAGCATGTGTTAACGATATGTGTAACGAAAGGGTAAATATATGGACAGCAAAGTCCTAGAAGAGAAACGTTAAATCCGTCCGCTCCGGTTGCGTTAGACTTAATAGAAGCAAAAATATGACTGACGTCAGACACCTCGACCAAATTAAAATGAAAGTCACATATACTATTAGGTTTGAATTTGTTGTTATTAAAGTAACCAATTAGGGCACCATCATCTGTAGATTTTGTAGCAGAGACAAAAAATTTGTTGATAGCATCGCAATCCATCAACTTTTCCGAAATATTGTTATTCGAGGACAACTTAACATTAAGGTCTTTAAGAGTTCTCCACAACCGTTTAGAATTACTACTTTCTACAACAGATTTTAAGTAAGCGCGTTTATCGGCACGAACCGACATAGTGGTTAAATTTCTCAACGTTTTGTAGTCAAGCCAATTGTGTTGTAGTTTTGTTCGTTTGAATTTAGAAAAAGCCTTATCCCGTAAATGCATAAGAAGTCTGACGTTATCTGTTAGCCATGGAGCAGGCTTCTTAGTGACTCGAACGACTCTAGTGGGAGCGTGTGTGTTTATTACATTCAGCAAGTTTCCGTTGAAGAAAGCCAACTTATCGTTAACGTCAGGTAATCGAAACATATCGTGAAACGGAATCAATTGCAGATCAGATAGGAACAGATCTCGGTTGAAATTTCGAAAATCTCTGACAACTTTAAGCAATGGTACTTTGGATGGTCTAGCACACAATATAGTACAAAATATTAGTTCGTGGTCAGCGATATGTGCAGACCGAGTACCAGAATTAACTATCCTCTCCGTCCTATCTGTTATAAGCAAATCCAGTAACGTTGACGTATCGCCCACAATACGTGTAGGGGAATCAATAATCTGGGAGAGATTCATCACATCCAGAACAGATCGAAGACGAATGGTTTCACTACTACAAGGTTTCAACCAATTTATGTTCATATCACCCAAACAGTACAGTTCGTCGGAAACACTTTGAGCCTCACAGAGTGCAATTTCTAATTCATCGAAAAAATTGTCGAGATGCAGTCTATTAGGATTGTATATACAACCAAATGCATACTTTACATTGTGAATAGACAATTGAATCCAGATTTGTTCAATATTAGGGGAGGAATGCAAGAGATTAAATTTTAAAGAGTTATGTATGTAAAATGCAACTCCTCCTCCACGGGAGTCACGGTCCCGACGAACAATTGCATAGTTATCAATGTGAATAATTTCATTTAGATCAGAAGTTTTCAGCCAGGTCTCCGTGACACCCACTATATCATACTCATGCCGGATTATATGCTCCTTAAGTTTGTCAAAATGTTCATGGGCAAGCAATGAATGAACATTAACATGTGCAACACTGAGGTTTCTTACTCTACTCATACTATCTTAATGCTCAAAACTTCAAAAATAAAGCCCAAAAGCCAACCACGCCAAATACCGGGGGCACGCGAGACCCGCCAAACACATAACCGCCACCAGCAATAGGTGTGACTTGAAAGATAATAGATAAAAGTATTTAATTAACAGCAGCAAATGTGTCCCGGGCCCAAAACCAAGACAGGCACGCAATACCAGTCGTTCCGGTTATCAATAACCGAAGTCAAATTATTAAAAAATATACTCGGACTCAACACAGTCTCAAAACTTCTATCACCAAACATGCACAAATGATGTACTCCGCGCATACATAACTATTGAGAAAACTAAATAATGAAAATATGTATCATGAAAGGTTATTATGATAAACAGCAAAACATGACTGCATATTTCCGTTCTTAACCCCTAATAGGTAAATTGAATAATAAAAAATTATTATATGTTTAATTAAAACAAGGAAGAAACAGAAATCTGTGATATGAATGTAGAAAATTAGCAGTTATTCAAAATTATAAAAATCCCAACAATTATTAGACATTAATTTAAATAAGAAATATAATTCAAAACAAATTAAACTTGTGTACCGATTGATAACAAAATGCAAAATTAACTTGATAAGTTCCGTATATAAAGTAACAAATTGATGCACATTGAATATAGTCGCACCGCGCCAATAAAGTTTGTTATTTTAACTCACTCAGTGAAGTGGCCGTCAACAGCAACCTAGAGATTCCTTTACCATCCGACGCAGTCCTCACAAATATCTTAAATACTTCATATCTTAAATATCACAAATACTTCGACAAATTTAAATAAAGGTATTAACCAAAATTATTAATTGAAGTTGTCTTATCATTATTTTTTAAATAGGATATCAGAGAAACAACCATGAATTGGAAGAAACTATATTAGGTTTAATTTCTGCGAATCCAAATGCAAGCATTAGATCCATTGCAGCTGGGTGTAATGTGGGTAGAGAAAATGTTCGAACAATTTTAAAAAAGCACAAGTACCATCCTTTTAAATATCAATGTCATCAAGAAATATTTTTGTTTGACGAAGAATCCAGGCTTGTATTTTGTGAGAAAATGCAAGAACGTGCTAACAGAAACCGAAACTTTCTGAAACAAATATATTTTACAGACGAATGTACATTTACATTAAACAATGAGCCAAATGTACAAAACCATCGCTATTGGGCTATACAAAATCCGAGACTAAATTTAATGACCGGCTCACAATATCCTCAAAAAATTAATATTTGGGCTGGCATTTATAATAACCGTGTTCTTGGTCCATTTGAAATACTTGGAAATTTAAATTCAGATATGTATTTAGATCTTCTTATAAATAATATTGGTCCTGCGTTAGACGAAATAGCTTCTGAACACCGTGAGGTCTGGTTTCAGCAAGACGGTTGTCCAGCACATTTTGGGGTAAACGTTAGAGATTATTTAAACCAAGCATATCCAAATCGATGGATTGGTCGTGGTGGTGCTATAAACTGTCCAGCCCGATCTCCTGATCTGGCACCGTGTGACTTCTTTTTGTGGGGTCATATTAAAAGCAAAATTTATAAAACTCGTCACCCAAATATTGATTCTTTGAGGAACGCGATCTTTGCAGAATGCAATCAAATTACTGCTAGACAGCTAGCAAATGTAAGAGAATCATTTTATAATAGATTGGGTTACTGTTTAGTGCAGAATGGAGGGTTATTCGAATACTTGTTATAATATTATTATTATTTGGTTACTTTCGTTCAGTATTTAATAATCCAATTGATATTTTTCTTATTCTTGGGTTTTGTTGACTAAATAAAACTACTTTTAACTTTTAATATTGGTCAACTTGTTATAATAAAATAATATTCAAATTGCGTTATTATTTTTAAAATAAAAACAAATTTAAAAAGTTTAAAAACAATAGCAATGCGGCACATTAGACGTAATGCAACGACCCAGCCCGCTAATATTTTTTAAGAAGCGCTATTTCTTAATTTTACTATCGACTTTTTAACAATAATTAAAAAACAAAATATTAAGTGTTTGGTATCTTTAGGCGCGGAAAAAAAATCTCTTTAATTTGGTATTTTTTTTATTCATATCAGTTATAATGGGAAGCAGGAATTTAGAAAAAATCAATTTCCCATGTTATTTCCCTATGTTCAGTTTTCGGCCGGTCACCCGGTATAATCCGTCGAACTTAAATTAAAAATTTTTTGTTTGTAAATTTGAAAAAGAATTACAACTGAAATTTAGCAAACAAAATTAATTATATAATAATATAATTCTGTTAAATGTGCTCAAAATCGTAAATAATGAATGAAAATATAATTATTACAATTATATCCCCATGGGATAGGTAATCCGACGATGGATGGGATGGAATACAATATTAAAGAAACTATCGACATGACTTGGAATGATTATTACTTTAGTTACAATGGGAATATTGTAGGTTCGGACTTCTTCAATTTTCTTATTTCGGCTCTTTGGTGTCATAATCGACGAAAGATCTGCAACTGACCATAGTATCGCCACATATAGCCTAGTACCACAGATACCTCACGATTTTCGAAAAATTCATGTCCCTAATTCTATGTATTTGGAAGTAATTTAAGATTAATTTGGAAGATATCATTACTTCTTAAATTTTTCGTATAATCGATCAAGGAGATCGAAATCGTCCAGAGCGTTCGAAGTGTTAACCAACCTACAGATTCTCTTTATTGGACTATGCCGCCCATAGTTTGAGGCATGGTAGGCACTCCAGAGCAACCTTGAGTTCCCTATAGAATAGGCCAGAAAATTTAGTTGAACTTGTGACAACAAGACTTCACAATCAATTTTACCATTCAACAAGCGATTAACAAAACATTGGTCGATAACTGATCTCCTACATTCCAATGATTTGCTGTTGGTTTGCAGAAGACTGGAAGCATAGGAAAAGTTGTCAGACGTACGACCAAGTTTAAAATGATAGAATCTTAAAATGTTGCGTTCAGTTGTTTCCAGATGCTGAGAATTTTAACAATAGCTAACGACAATTACTTGAAAATATCACAAATAAATAGGAGCCGACAGAGGGTATAGGTCCTTCTTTTTATAAAAGTAGGGGGGAATTCCATCAGGATCGCTACTTAAACTATCCGGGAGACCCATAATCAAATCAAAGTCATCACCAATGGATATCAAAAATGAATTAAAATCGATTACATAAATTGCTTTATGTAATTGGCTTCGTGGTTGCCATCCAAGTTGGGGAATCGTGCGAAAATAGTTCCACCAGAAAACGAGCTTTATCTTTGACCTCAGTAGTCGAGCTCTCTACTATATGTTGACAGCCTATGGAGTAAAAAACTGGGGTTCCATCTGTGGTGTTTCCTTAATAAGTCATCTTGGCTTCCACCAAGTTAATCGTTTACGCAATGCGAAGTGTTTGACACGCGATAACAATAGATATGTTTGAATCTACAGCTGAATTTAAAAATTTATGATATTACTTGTAAGCACCAACTACTACGTATAACATAACAAATTCAAAATTATATCAACTTTTCACTTATTACCTATTGCAATTAATTACGTTTTGAAATTTACTTTCTTCTTTTTTGTAAAATTATTAGATACATAATATCATACCTAATATTAATGGGGAATCCATTCATTTATCAAAACCATTTTTTATTAAATTTTTAAATAAAATCCAGATATTAAATTTTTCAAATATGATTAATTTATTTTAAATTTACGTAAAATTGTATGGTGTAAATCAGGTACGTCATTTAAATCTACGATTTTGAAATCCATTGAAGAAAAATGTTTGTGAAACCCGACGAAAATATAAGTAGGGATTATATATAAATATATTACGGTGGGCGTGTTTAGCTTAAATATCACCATGGATATAGTTCCTGTTCTGTCAAATAATTATTCTATTACCAAAAAAATAAAAATTTTTTATGCGGAAAAGTAAATATTAACTACAATAAGATGTCAGATCTAACTTCACTATCTGAACTAGAGTTTTAAGAAAACGAGGATCTTATTCCTCTTTTCCGACGGCCTAAGATTATACGAGATCGAAATAATCCTTTCGAATTGTACGGTGATATCTATTTTAAAATTTGATTTCGTTTGAATCAAGAAACGGCAATATTGGAATAAATTAAAATTTAGTATTATAATTTTGGATACATAAGTTTAAAAATTATCGCACGATACAACACAAGGGCTAGGACAATACTCAAAGATTCAGCGAGTACAGGTTTCAGCTGCGGAGATTGACACTCACTCCGCTGCGCTTCGCTCGTGCAATCTCCTTGCTAAAACCTGTACTCGCTGAATCTTTGAGTATTGTCCGAACCCGCGTTGCTGTTGCGGTGATAATTCCGTGAAGAAACGCCACAACTTAAAAGCACAATATCACATACGAATATTTCAACTCTCTTGCCTACCAAGCTAGTAACTAGAGCCTATTGACTTTTATCTTGAGGTAATCACAAGGTATCTTTTTCTTCTTATTTTTCCTTTTTCTTATCAATTTCATAACCTTAAGGTAATTGGTAATCTTTAGAGATTATAACCCTAAACTTTCAGTTTTCTTCGTGGTATAACTTTTCTTCTTCTTCCTTTCAAGGTATAGGCAGTGTTTGCCTGTTCCGACTTCATAGATCACGCCAACGCTTTCTTGGGCGGCCGACATCTCTTCTCCCCTTCGGGTTATACGAGAGCATTTTCTTTGGCATTCTATCGTTCTCCATTCTATCAATGTATGATCTCCAGTTTTGTCTATACTCCAAGATTTTCTGATTGATGGAGAAGATCTTTAATTCATCGCGGATGTCTTGTATAACTTTTAAATTTGTTAATCCTTTACTTAAACCCCCCACATCAAAGTAAATCCCAATATATCAAGCCAATAATTACATAAAAACTAGGAACACCGTTGAATGTAATTTTGGCTTTGCAAAACGAAGATGTTGTCCGTGTTTGTTGATGGGTTTAAAAAAAACATCACAAGATCCTTTTTCCCTATTGAACCCATATTTATCCTTTACAGAGGATACCACTTAAAAACAAAACGCCGTAAATACTCGACCTCAAAGGTAGAGTAGAAAAAGGTACTATAATACTTCAATTGATTTGTATAAATATTACGTTAAGTTTCTGCGTCATAAAACTTTGAACACGATTGATTGTACAAAATTGAAGATAATAATATATTGGAACATGATAAATAGAGATTTTATTTTGATTTTTAACAGTGTCTAACCCTAAAAATAGAACACGTCAAAATATTATTAATAATTATTGACATTTATGTCAAATTTACGTAAAAATTGATCATGTAAATCAAGTTGTTAATATAAGTAAGGATTTCAAAACTCTCGAAAAAAAGCGTTTGTGAAACCCAAAAAAATAATAATCTACGCTTATAATTATATAAGTGGGGAGTTATATAACCTCAGATTATAAAAAGTTTTGTGAAACTGGGCGTGAGAGTTGTTATACTATGTTGCATATTTCTTTCAGTCAGCACCTGAAGTATTATGATATAAAGTTAAATGCATTTTCAGTGCAATAAAATGGGCTTTTATACTATAGGATATGCAGATGATTTCATCATCCTGCTGAACGGAAAATTTATATTACATCCTGTTAATACCGCAATATGTAGCTCTCCGGTTTCTTTGACTGTGCTCGTTGCGTGTTGAAAAATCCTTCTATCGATGGCGCCTCATAGGATTTGAACCTGTGATTTCAAATTTTTTTAGGTCGCTGTTGTTTCACTATCTCCATTGCATAAAATAGTATAACATACTATTAGATACCCCCTTTTTGCGGGAATAAAGTGTCTTAATTTTTTAATTATTTATTACATTTATCTTAATTGAATTATGATGATTATAATTACAAAAAACCATATTTTTCTCCAGAACAGCATAAAGTGCAGAATTACGTTGATATTAATTAAAGCGAAAATCAATTATTCCGGTTTCTCTGAGTTTGAACCGTATATTGGAATACCCTGAGTATAGGCCAATTCAATAATCATAAGTAACAGACCAAGGGTAATGAAAATACTCCTGATGAGCCGAGTATCAGGTTATTTATATATTGCACGAGCTCGTTAGAGCGAGTGAAATATCTATAGGATACCGTGCGAGCGGAAGCGAGAGCGAGTGTCCGTTTTAACCTGTACAAGGCGAAATCAGAAGTATTTTCTTTGCACGCGTTGCTGTGTCACCTTATTCCGCGCATTGGGCGCACCCTTAGATTTTGTCTTTGCAACCCATGGAACTCATATTTTAAATTTCAAATCGATCCGGTGAAAATTATTCTTTTAAAAGACATTTTTAGGTCGGGTTGTAAAATAAAAGATTGAAACATTCGCTTAACTAATAAATTTACGTTTTGCAAATGTATAATAGTCTTAAGAATTGTAGAGGTAGGAAAGTATGTTCATAATATTTTTATTCGCGTCCCATAAACCATACGGTAGATGATATAGCTTTAATAACGTTGACGTAGCATACATCGTAGATTCACACCGTCGGCAAGAAAATCATGGTTCCATAACGTTTCGAACTTAACGTCAATGCATGTAAATGCATTACTATAAATTTTGGGTGGGATCGAAAGACACTTTTATACGATCCATAATCACGTGCCGTCTGTCACTACAAGGACACACACGTGCATGTTTGGATTCGTGAGAATCAATGCCTTTTGTTTTGCTATCTCGACCATGTGCAGATAAGCAACCAAATGTGCTCGGGTTTAACATAGGAAAGATACAAATTTCGCAATCTAGAAAGCAAGCAAAAACGCGACAAAAACTTATTTTGTTCGAGTTGCAGACAAGCAAAAAATTGTTATTCAGGCCTCATGTGGTAAAATATCCCCAACACTTTAGGTGGAAATAAAGACAAAAGCGTGCCATCGCACCGTGATTGATATCCAATTAGATCGCGTCTCCCTTCTTTCTAAATTTATAGGACCCAATTACAAGAATCCAAATCAATCAGTAAGTGGGAAAAATCCCAGATCAGAGTAGGGAGAATGCATAAATTGAGCTGCAAATTGCATATTCGGGGAGATTCACTTGGAATCTGATACTACCTTTTTCGTATCTTAGCGCTTCCAAAAGCGGAATTAAAATATCGAGGTCTCACATTTTTTTTTGAGGTCTTTAAATAAATACAAGTCATTGGTGCTAAAAATTAGTGAGTGTCAACTGCAGGTATTTATCGAACATTCATACCGTCTATCGTTAATAAACAATTAATATTTATCGAACATTCATATCGTCTATTGTGGTTAAACAATTAATATTGATCGAACATTCATATCGCCTATTGTTGTTAAACAATTAATATTTTATCGGACAACAATACGTCAATTGTGGTTAAACAATTAATATTTTATCGGACAACAATACGTTAATTGTTGTTAAACAATTAATCAATTATCGGACTTTTTGTTATACCATCTGTTTATCACGTTTCATCACGACGAGGTATTGCTTGCCGCTCTTAAGGCAATTACGTAGCATTGCTTTTATCGAATAATACAAAACAGGTGCTGCACTTCGAACACATGTGCGCATTCCAATCGTTGTTTTTATCAAACACCATATTGACATTTTTTTTAATTAGACAGTACCGGCTTGAATTAATTGTCATTTCGCGAATAACGAACTTAAGTGAAGTATATTAATTTAATTGTATACGAAGGAAATTCGCGTAATATAGTGCGTGAACCACCCCGTTACTTCACCACCTTTCGATTTAAAGAGGTTTTGGAAGCTGGTTACTCCGCTGACCTTCTGGTATGGTTTGAGACATCGCTTTCAGCTCTATTCTGCAGACGAATCTCACTCCCGAAGGACTCGTCATCGACTTTACCTAGAGGTCGAACATCAACCACCCACATTAAGTAAGAAACCTTTTTATATTTTTAAGATTGTGATGTTAATTGGTCCTATGGACCATTATTTGTGTTTATGAACGTTCAGTTCAACCCCGGAAGTCGATATCGCAACCATTTTGTATACCTTTTATTTAACTTAATATTATTATCTATTATTAACGTAACTTTTAACACGCCATTCGAGCGTTCAGAGTGTAACCGAACAATTTAACGTAACGTTTCAAGTTTAGTATTGTAGCTAAAGTTTGTTTGTCCCGTTGTTGGGAATTTTGATGATCAATTGCATTGATTAAGTTCCATGATCAATTTTATGAATCATGGTTTTGAATATTATCAAGTTGCGCTTAAGTAACTATTTATTTTGGTGGAGTGCTGTATTCAATACGCCCCCCCTTTCATGCAAATTAACCTTTTGTATTTTTGTAAGAGTAATTGTTTTACGAGTATTAGTTTCGCAACGGAAACCACACGGAAAGGTTCCGTCAACTGTACATATTTATTTTTATACAAGACATGTAAATTTGATAGTATCTTGTGTAAACCTTGTCAACTCCCCCCTGATATTATTTTATTTAATATATTTTTATTATTTCCCAACTTTGTGTGTTATTATTATTGTTGTGTTAATGTTTATTTAGCTATTTTCACCAACGGAAAGTTCGCCTCCTGTAAAGGTAAGGTCATTGAGCGAGGTTTTTCCGGAGTGAGAATTCGCTGTAAGATCATCAAGTTGTCGCGTACCAGCTTGGAAGGTGTGATAACCAGTCCCCTTCAAAGAGATTCAGTTCTTCGTATGCGTGGCGCCCATTTAAACTCCCTCGTGTATATTAACCCCATCGATTTTGACTTAACTCCCCCCCCGTGTAAATTATTCACACCGATTTTGACAATTTTTAGAATCGCGATCGAGGATTGCCCGGTCGTCGATAGGAAACACACGCTTTGCGACGTGCCGTCACACGACCCTTTCATTCCATTCACCAACCCACCCCTTCGCGACTTTGAGCTAGCCAACCTTTTATTACCTGTTGGAAAGGTGTCGTAGATGCAGAACGTGGTGTAACAGGATAATAATTTGGCGCCCAACGTGGGGCTATCGATAAAGCCCTTTTGGCATGTTATGGTATCGAATTTTTTTTGTTTGTAAATCAAGTAAATTCCAAATTAATTTTTGTAGGTTAAAATATAACTTGGCACCCAACTTAGTAGCTATCGATAAAGCCCTTTTGGCACATTACGTCAAATTTTGTAAATCACGAAGTTTTGAATTAAGATTTCAATTTTAAAAGTAGTACCGACGCGCATGAATGGACTAACGAGATTCCATAACGCCCCCCTATTTAAATTTAAAAGTGAAAATTATCGCGATTTTAAGATCAAATATTGTATTTCCGTTTACCATTAGTTGTTCAGAGAACAAAGTAGAGTCGTGTTCCGCGAATTCTTTTTTGTATTTAATTAAATTTATTCATTTCGATTAATAATGGCATTCAGGATTGTACCGGACAAGTTGCGAAAGGACGAGGTCCAATACGAATTAAAAATTAGAGGTTTACCTTTTCACGGTTCATTAAGAGAATTACGCGATGAATTAGTATCAGCCCTTATGAAAGAGGAACAGGGTGAAAAATACATTTTATTATGGTATCCGTTTTCCTTTGCGGAAGATTTAGCAGCTTTAAAAGAAGGCGTGTTAATTATTAAAAAGTTACTTGGTCGCTTAGAAGTTTCGCGTGATCAGAAACCCAATCTAGAAATGAACATAGAGACGAAACTAACGCATTATTTTAATCGATTATTTAAATCAAAACCCGTATTAATAAAAGATAAAGACTCCAAACTTAGGATTTTAGATCAATTGGAGGAATTTAGGTCAACTTATGGCTTACTATTAGCAGACTCCCGGACGGAGAGAGATTTTAGGTCCAATACCGTGGAGGAAATTACAAAAGAACCCCCTGTTGATCGCGGTACCGTCGAAGCGGCGAATTCGAATAGAAATTTCGAAATATCAACCCCGATCGTGAAGTTTCACTTACGAATTTCAGGTCAGGTCGAAAACGTCTCTATACTGACAAAAGAAAATATGTCAGTAAGAGAAATTGAAAATTTATCCCGGGACGAGTCCGAAAATTTTAGCGGACCGCGTAATGACGAGCAAAGTAATGGTGAATTCGGGTGTAAGAGCCGTATTCATAATAAGACAAATAATAACACCCTTTTGTGTTGGAATTGTGGTGGCACAGGACATTTAGCGTTGCGTTGTACCGTTCCGCAGAAACGTATATATTGCTATCGTTGTGGGAGAAAAGATGAGACCACAAAAACTTGTCCCCATTGTAACCCCAGACAGAGTAGGACCAAGAAAAAAATCGTTGCAGGGCATAATGCTCCAATTAAGAGAAACTAAAGCCCCGATTTTAATATTAAGATTTTTGTGTGTGTTTGTTTTTCGTGTGAATGTATGAATGAATTTTTTTAGTGCGTGTGTGTCGTTGCGAATGTATTTAGTCCTTAGTCATTATTGTTAAATTTTTTTTTCTCGTTGTATTGTAAAATGTCATCATAACATTTTACCTTGCTTTTTGTACTTTTAAGGAAATGTCGCCATAACATTTCGCTTTGTTTTTATTGCGTGTTTATTAGGTTGAATCGAGGAGGTCAGGTCTGGTGCGGACCACCGCTGACTGTAGACCGAAACAACTTACATTTTTTTTACCGGTTTATAATGCCGTTTTAGCGTGTACAACCCTTTTTGTCCCGTGCATGACGTAAAACTGCGAACACCCTTACCGCCCTAACGTGGCGATGATACCGCAACCCTTAAATTTCGTTGAAAACTCTTACTTGTCACTCAACTTAGTTTAAAGTTTTTTTCTCGTTTCACCATTTTTTTTGTGTGAACCCTTACCGTCCATATCGGTCGTTGAAAGTCTACCCTGTATTTCGCAACCCTTTCTGTAGAACGAAAACCACCCTAACGCACCATCCCTTAGCAATGCAACCCTCCCTCACATCGGAAATTTTAGTAACAAATTTTTATTAGCCTTCAGCAATTAACGATAGAAGATTTTAATCTGCGTCTTCTACGCACCCTTACGCATTATCATTGCGTACCATTTATAGCGAACCTTGTTTTTTATTTCCATCTTTAGCAAATAGCGATAGAAAGTTTTTTTGTTGTGCCTAGCACACATGTTCACATTTAGATCGAGTATATTTAAGTACGCATGTTATTTACGCACTCGTTTCCATACGTATTTTATGCTAGTAACACCGTACACTCATTACGCATTTTTTTGTTTGCATGTGTCTCGAGCAAGACACAAAGCGTTTCGTACGCATTCTTACGCTTGACTACGGGTCACGCACTCACGCATTTACGCACTTCATTAGGTTACGCATTTATTTTTTTAAATATTTTGAATTTTGTATGGACATTTAACGTAAAGTTTTTCTAAAATTTTTTTTTGAATTTAGTTTCCAGGTTCAATCTTCGAAGTTAGTTTTGTGGGTGTAGTTTTGAAATTTTACGCACACATTTAGTGAAATAGTAAAAGTTTTTTTTGAATTTCATTTGCAGACGTATTTCCGAATTTTGAGTTTGATCTAGAGCAGTTTAAATTATTGTTAACTTCAAGTTTTTTAAAGTTAATAGTGATACTTAAATCAAAGTTTTTTAGTTTAACGTCAAGTTTTTTCGTGAATTAAGATAAACATCTTGAATTTAATATCGGCCTTTGGAGCCAAGTTTTTTTTTCAGTTTAACGAAAAGTTTTTTCGAATTGAGGGGAATTTTTTTTTGAAATTAATGGAATGTTGTTTTGAATTTAATCAAAAGTTTTTCAAACTTGACTAATAGTTTTTCAAATTAGATTGAAAGTTTTCAAATTCAGTTGAAAGTTTTTTTGAATTTAAGTTAAAGTTTTTTAAAGTTTTTTGAAGTTTAACGCATAGTTTTTGAATCCCAGTCCATTGAGACATTTTTCTTTAAGTTAGTGGTAGGGTAACACCTAGTTATCATTTCGGGTTGAGGTCAATGTGTCACTGTCGCTTCATACACACTGATCCTGTCTTATTGTCAATCGCACGACGTTAACTTGCCCCCACCATCCCTCACCGTTCTTTCCTGGTATCGAGTACCGTTTAAAATAGATTTTTTTTAGCTTTTTCGTTTTCGTTTTTGAGATTTGAAATTAAGATCAGGGCTGAGAATGCAATTGCTTTAGACATTGCCTCATGCCGTGTTGTATTGTTTGGACTTGTGTCCAATTTCGGACAAATCATTTGTCGCAACACACCCTTTAGGGGAAGTTTTTTTTTGTAACGTACCCTTTAGAAAATTTTACCGAATTTTATTTTTTTGTAGTAAGGTTGTCATAGT
The DNA here is from genome assembly GCA_932274525.1 of Podabrus alpinus. Taxonomy (NCBI): domain Eukaryota; kingdom Metazoa; phylum Arthropoda; class Insecta; order Coleoptera; family Cantharidae; genus Podabrus; species Podabrus alpinus. Next base: position 10,128,408 of record OW026455.1, read on the forward strand.
TAATAGTTGTTTAGAGTGACCCACTTCTCATCGAGCTATCGAATTATCATGCTGGACATGGTTCCACTGCTAGATAAACATTTTTTTTTGGACGTTGATCCACAGTTGGATAACGATCCAAACCCCAGGGTTATAAAGTAATTTCGTGGGCTTAGTCCATTCCCCGGTGAATTATCGTCCCATTTATTTTTTTGGCGGATGAAAATCTGCCCCAAAGGAACCTTCTTAGTAAGGGAATTTCGTACAGAAGTAAGGGGTTATAACTCGAAGCAACACTCTGGGAAATTTACCTTTTGTTAGGGAATAATAGATTGACTACAACTATGCTACACGGTCATAACACCTGCCGGTCTAAGGAAGAACAAACCCATTAGGGGTGAACTTGTAAATTTGATCCGTTCATCCCAGAGGCGTATATTTTGACGCCTCCCAACTTTTACCACGTTTTCGGGTCCAACCCAAGCTAGAGTTCAGCGTTTCTGTTTGTGATTGTGGGTCTCACGGCAAGCGAACGATCCCGTGACTTCGCGAACCGCCCTCTCTCGCAACGGTCACAACGGCTTAAGATTGTTTAAGACTTGGGACGTGGAATTTTTTTTTTCTGTGTAACTTTTTTTTCTCTCGCGCTTTTAGTATGTAAGGATTAGTTTAGATTTCGGTTTAGTTAATTTTAGGTATCGGTTTAGTTAGCGTAAAGTTTGGGTATTTTTAAGCTAGTTTTAAGTCAGTAAGGTTAAGGGAGATATTTGTTATGTCCTTATCGTACGACATAAAACTACGTGCCCCCAAAGTATAAACGGGTCATTTTTCTTTTGCTTCATTGTTTATCTCGCGTGTCATTTTTGTAATCCCGAGTTTTTTTTTTTGTTTTGAATTTTTAGTCATGTCATTTTGTAATCTCGAATTTTTTTTTGAATTTTCAGTCAACCATTTCAGAAATTATTGTTTATGGATTTAGAGGGTACGCTTAGCGAGCCATTGGCCTAATCACCCAATCAATCGCTCAGTTGAATCAAGTAGAGACTAGGATTACATTGAATTGATTACCCAATGTTATCATTAGTCATGCGTTAATTTCATAGTTACGTTTTGACCTTTTGGAGAAAAATTATTTCTCACATTCGTCAGTTTTATACAGTAGAGTCACTTCATATATTTTTGAGCAAACATTTAGGTGCAACCCGGACGGTTGTCACCATTTCGAATTTCAGTCAGTTTTCGTATATCTTTTTTTGTTGTTAAATTTTTTTTTCGTGTATAACGATCACTTTAGTCCCGTTTAAATTAATCAACCCCCCCCGCCTACCGAATTAGATAGAACCGGCTTTGTAAATATGATCCAGCCGTCGTTCAACTTCTAACCCCCCCCCTTTTTGTTACATGTATGATCTTTTGTGGCCTTGTACCCTAGTGGATACGTTCCACTGGTACAACGTCCCCGTCTTGCACTAACACTACCTGTGTAAGACAACATTTAGAGTGAAGTTTTCTCCGGTGCCGATCACCGCAGGACTTCTCAATAAATGACGATGTTTTTTTTGCACATCAAAACTCACCACTAGCGTTGGTAGAGTCAACCTTAGTTGTGCTAGCTTCATTTTTTTGTGTGGCGATAGATTGTGTAGGTCCACGGTTAGGCCCCACGATTTTTTTTTGTATTTAATGAAAGCTCCCGTTTACGTCAGTGTGGTTCAAGGACGTTCCCTTCGACTACACTGATGGAAGCAAACCATCCCGACCCGTACCGTCAACTATGCCCCACGAATATTTTTTTATTCAGTGGAAACCCGATTCATGGCTAGGCCCCATGTTTCTTTTCTTTTTTTTGTATACATCAAGGTACAACACGGACGGATCGAGGACAAGTTCCCTCGACTGCCCTTGTAGTTTATTACCCCATCCCGATCTGGATTGTCGATTATGCCCCACATTTTTTTTTCGTGTACATCCGTGATCAAGCCGGACGAATCGAGGATTTGTTCCCTCGACTGTCCCTCATAGGTTGTCACCCCATCTCAAATTTTTTTCTCGCCCCCCCATCATTACCTCTTCTCTCTCTTCCGATCATCTCGTCCGGATCGAAGTCATGAGGAAGGTTAGTGATCTCTCAAACGGCTTTGTAAATTTGATCAAGCTAAGCGCAAGTTTTTTTTCTCTGTTTCACCAACGATAACTGATAAAACAGACAGTCCCCATCTACTGAAGTGCCCAAACGGCTTTTGTAAATATGATCCAGCCGAGCACACGTCTTTTTTTTCTCTGCTTTTTCAACGATATTGAAAAAGGCAGACAGTCCCCATCGACTGAACATTTAAGAGAAGGCTTTGTAAATATGATACGCCGATGAAGTGTTACCTTAGCTCAGGTCTACCTTGATCTAGAGTCCGGTGTCTTCACAGACATTTGTGGGTCGCACGGCCAGCGAATGATCGCGTGATTTCGCGAACCGCCCTCTCATGTAGGAGTCACTACGACGCACGGATTGATTAAGCCTAGGGTTAGGTGAACCTTCTCTCTTTTTTTCCCGGCATACACGTATAGTCTAGTCACTAGTTGAGTAGCTATTTCAATACTACAAGTGTTGATGGTTCATTGTAGGACAATTTTTGTTTCGGTTGAGGTTGCGCGCGTCCCAGTTGAAGAGTAGTTAGGGATAACAACTCTTGACGTAAGGGGAGTGTCACCTTATTCCGCGCATTGGGCGCACCCTTAGATTTTGTCTTTGCAACCCATGGAACTCATATTTTAAATTTCAAATCGATCCGGTGAAAATTATTCTTTTAAAAGACATTTTTAGGTCGGGTTGTAAAATAAAAGATTGAAACATTCGCTTAACTAATAAATTTACGTTTTGCAAATGTATAATAGTCTTAAGAATTGTAGAGGTAGGAAAGTATGTTCATAATATTTTTATTCGCGTCCCATAAACCATACGGTAGATGATATAGCTTTAATAACGTTGACGTAGCATACATCGTAGATTCACACCGTCGGCAAGAAAATCATGGTTCCATAACGTTTCGAACTTAACGTCAATGCATGTAAATGCATTACTATAAATTTTGGGTGGGATCGAAAGACACTTTTATACGATCCATAATCACGTGCCGTCTGTCACTACAAGGACACACACGTGCATGTTTGGATTCGTGAGAATCAATGCCTTTTGTTTTGCTATCTCGACCATGTGCAGATAAGCAACCAAATGTGCTCGGGTTTAACATAGGAAAGATACAAATTTCGCAATCTAGAAAGCAAGCAAAAACGCGACAAAAACTTATTTTGTTCGAGTTGCAGACAAGCAAAAAATTGTTATTCAGGCCTCATGTGGTAAAATATCCCCAACACTTTAGGTGGAAATAAAGACAAAAGCGTGCCATCGCACCGTGATTGATATCCAATTAGATCGCGTCTCCCTTCTTTCTAAATTTATAGGACCCAATTACAAGAATCCAAATCAATCAGTAAGTGGGAAAAATCCCAGATCAGAGTAGGGAGAATGCATAAATTGAGCTGCAAATTGCATATTCGGGGAGATTCACTTGGAATCTGATACTACCTTTTTCGTATCTTAGCGCTTCCAAAAGCGGAATTAAAATATCGAGGTCTCACATTTTTTTTTGAGGTCTTTAAATAAATACAAGTCATTGGTGCTAAAAATTAGTGAGTGTCAACTGCAGGTATTTATCGAACATTCATACCGTCTATCGTTAATAAACAATTAATATTTATCGAACATTCATATCGTCTATTGTGGTTAAACAATTAATATTGATCGAACATTCATATCGCCTATTGTTGTTAAACAATTAATATTTTATCGGACAACAATACGTCAATTGTGGTTAAACAATTAATATTTTATCGGACAACAATACGTTAATTGTTGTTAAACAATTAATCAATTATCGGACTTTTTGTTATACCATCTGTTTATCACGTTTCATCACGACGAGGTATTGCTTGCCGCTCTTAAGGCAATTACGTAGCATTGCTTTTATCGAATAATACAAAACAGGTGCTGCACTTCGAACACATGTGCGCATTCCAATCGTTGTTTTTATCAAACACCATATTGACATTTTTTTTAATTAGACAGTACCGGCTTGAATTAATTGTCATTTCGCGAATAACGAACTTAAGTGAAGTATATTAATTTAATTGTATACGAAGGAAATTCGCGTAATATAGTGCGTGAACCACCCCGTTACTTCACCACCTTTCGATTTAAAGAGGTTTTGGAAGCTGGTTACTCCGCTGACCTTCTGGTATGGTTTGAGACATCGCTTTCAGCTCTATTCTGCAGACGAATCTCACTCCCGAAGGACTCGTCATCGACTTTACCTAGAGGTCGAACATCAACCACCCACATTAAGTAAGAAACCTTTTTATATTTTTAAGATTGTGATGTTAATTGGTCCTATGGACCATTATTTGTGTTTATGAACGTTCAGTTCAACCCCGGAAGTCGATATCGCAACCATTTTGTATACCTTTTATTTAACTTAATATTATTATCTATTATTAACGTAACTTTTAACACGCCATTCGAGCGTTCAGAGTGTAACCGAACAATTTAACGTAACGTTTCAAGTTTAGTATTGTAGCTAAAGTTTGTTTGTCCCGTTGTTGGGAATTTTGATGATCAATTGCATTGATTAAGTTCCATGATCAATTTTATGAATCATGGTTTTGAATATTATCAAGTTGCGCTTAAGTAACTATTTATTTTGGTGGAGTGCTGTATTCAATACGCCCCCCCTTTCATGCAAATTAACCTTTTGTATTTTTGTAAGAGTAATTGTTTTACGAGTATTAGTTTCGCAACGGAAACCACACGGAAAGGTTCCGTCAACTGTACATATTTATTTTTATACAAGACATGTAAATTTGATAGTATCTTGTGTAAACCTTGTCAACTCCCCCCTGATATTATTTTATTTAATACATTTTTATTATTTCCCAACTTTGTGTGTTATTATTATTGTTGTGTTAATGTTTATTTAGCTATTTTCACCAACGGAAAGTTCGCCTCCTGTAAAGGTAAGGTCATTGAGCGAGGTTTTTCCGGAGTGAGAATTCGCTGTAAGATCATCAAGTTGTCGCGTACCAGCTTGGAAGGTGTGATAACCAGTCCCCTTCAAAGAGATTCAGTTCTTCGTATGCGTGGCGCCCATTTAAACTCCCTCGTGTATATTAACCCCATCGATTTTGACTTAACTCCCCCCCCGTGTAAATTATTCACACCGATTTTGACAATTTTTAGAATCGCGATCGAGGATTGCCCGGTCGTCGATAGGAAACACACGCTTTGCGACGTGCCGTCACACGACCCTTTCATTCCATTCACCAACCCACCCCTTCGCGACTTTGAGCTAGCCAACCTTTTATTACCTGTTGGAAAGGTGTCGTAGATGCAGAACGTGGTGTAACAGCTGTTTAGATGATAATTCCCCGAAGAAAAACTTGACCATACAATCATTGCAAAAATCCGTAATTATCGAAATAAATGGAAGCATACTCGCACTAGGGAACGAATGCGTTGATGTTAGTATATAACCGGTTTCCTACATCTCGGGCGAGGTGCGTTCGTCACGTTACACCCTACTACAAATATTCGATTTTCACCATGCAGCTAGGGTATATTGCGAGATTTTTTATTAAATATTCGATGTTCTGGTAAATATTTTTTATTTTCGGATATTATTCGACTGTGCATGCGTCGTAACCATATAAGTATTATGTAAAATAGCGCACGCTGATTGGTCGGAACCACTACAATATGACCCTGAGTGGAATTATCAGTTGTACATCAAACTAGTTCCACCATCCGCATTAGATGGCTAAGAGCGGCTGAAGGCCGCCTGTATCAGCTAGTGACTTAATATAACATTTATAAATTGTAGGTGGAATATTATCTGCTATTACTATAATAAAAGCAACTGCCTTGCATTTCTTATCTTATCTCGTACCGAATTCATCGGTGTCTACCTCCTACGTGCCCTTGTTAAGACTTTGCAGTTTGATATAAAATGTTATATTCTTCGTGATTATTTCAATAAATTATAAAAATGCAATAATACTAAATCTTCCGACATCACTGAAATAAACAATTATTTTGTAATTTTACTTCCATGCTTTTAGCACTGATTTTCGTTTTTATTTTAATCAAGGCTTTGTTCTGGAGAAAAAATAGCATACGTAATTCGCACAGCAATCATTTTTTACGAAATTCACAAGTACCCTTATTTACCCTATTGTTCATTTCGTAAAGTGCCGGTTCTCTCAAGTGTTCTTTCAAGTAATACCATAATACATAGGGAGGAATGAAAATGGAAAATAGTAATTAAAATTTCTACCCCCTCTGTTAATTTGGCGCTACAGACAAGCGCCTGTATATGCGTAACGGTGACCCTGAGTATGAGATTATCAAAGATTTTTTAACGTGCGTCTGTAAATGGAGATATTAAAAAATGTAAGAATAATTGGCACCCAAACACTGACAAAGGACGTTGATGAGAAAGAGTAATTGACGTTTGCTAATAATACACTTATGCCAGATTTACCAATCTATACATTATATGGACTGAAAAAAGACATTTTTGTTTGTTTGTCAGAATTCTTTCATGTTTAAAGCTTATAAAGGCACACAAAAATATATGTATTTTTAAAGACTATTTATGATTTTTTGTTCGTAAAAAAGCAGAATTAAAATTTCGTATATAATAAATAATATATACTATATATCAGTGGCGGCTCGTTATAATGAGCCAAAGAGCCATGGCACTAGCTGGGCAAAACGGCCTTAAATATTTTTTTTCATTTTCAAAAAATATTTAATTTTGTTTAAAAATTGTTTAATCTTAAACATTTTTCTCACATTAAAGCGTAAACATAGTATAAACATATGTAATTTTTATTTCATAAATGTGCACTTTACAATAAGATAAATTATCAACACCGAGCCAATTCATTGTGGCTACGCAACTCCTAGCCACTACTGTAAATGTAGCGAGATGCATATGGGTACGTGATAGCAATTCTACCTACACCGGCCAAGTGTTCCGTATGAGGCTACCTCCTTATATCTCTGATTTCATTATGTGCAATTATTAAGACCGCGTTGAATTATAAAAATAATTTGTCTGATAATTTATTATTAGTGAAGTTAATTAAACTTGTTAATACATATTAATTTAATAATGAATAAAATTAATAACATTTTAAGCAAGCCTTTTTGCTCATGTTGGCTGGAGGAAAAGATTAAAATTCAAAAATTGGGTAGACCATTGCCTGATTTGATTATTTCAAAAATCATTTTATATATCCTGCAATTTAGTAAAAGTGCTTTTCCTTATTTTTTAAATTTGAGAATAGATGTTATATTATAATTATTATCATGCAATCTAATAACGTTAACGTTATTAAAAATGTTATCTCAATGTTATAAATTTCAATTACAATATTACAATTTAATTTGGATATGCTCAACTTGCTCGTAATGCAAAATTCTTTAATTTAATAAATAATGTAATAAATATTTTATCCTGAAGTGTGTTCTATTTAACTTGTTGCATTTCCGGCAAACTGATTTTTAGGAATTACATTTCAGAAAAATGTTTAAGCTATTGAGCTGAAATTTAGGATTCTTTTTTATACATGTCAAAAGTAACATCTAAAAGTTTTGCAAAGCGTTTTATTGGAAATTATACAAGTAATAGATCAACGCGTAACTTATGTTTCAAAGTGACTGTCCAATCGGGCGCAATGTTTTTGACCGACGTAGTTATCAAAAATTTACGAATTTTTGTACATTTTGTTCTCCATCATGAATGCCAGGCTATGGTGGGAACCTCGAAAATGTAAAATTTAAAAAAAATGACTATGGTTGAAAGAACAAAATTCTTCTGAAAACATTTTAAAATAAAAATTAGCATAATAATTTAGTCAAAATAGATAAAAAAAACCAACAATTTTAGGGATTTTGTATCTAATATTATTTGTTTGTGCAGCAAATATGTCAGTTGAAGACCTTGTATTAACTGCACCCATAAGAAACATAGTAAATTAGTTATCAACCCCAGACGGTGGAGTAATCCCGCAATTTGTAAGAAAAAACTTTTAAAGCTCCTTTTTCACAATCAATCCGATTTTAAGGTTGGACTAAAACGTCGATTTTTAATAATTTCCTTTTTTAACAAATTTTAAAATTTTTTTTTGGTTTTTTGGACTCCTAAAGACAATTACAGACAACTACAACTTAAATTTGTTAAATTTATTTTTGTATATTTTATATAAAGTACAAAATAAACACCATTACAAAAAATCCGTTATAATTCGGGTAATTTGATGAATTTTACTTTAATATTTTTTGTAAACATATTCAAGACCCTAAACTATAAAAATATGCAATAAAAAAAAATCGAAAAAATGTATCGGTCACAGTAGGTAACCCCCTTAAACTGCTATTTAAGTCTGTATACAGTTCCTTTGGATTCGGAAAAAATCTCTTTCGGTTGGACTTAAATTTATGAACTCATCAAAAGAAAAAATTCTGGCACCACCACTGTAGAATCCCACGAGCCGCCACTGCCTATATATTACATATTATATACTATATTATATTACATACTAAATATATTATAATACATCCAATTGGGCAAGATATAATTCTTTTGTCAGCTTAAAAGAAAATTCAGCACCAGATCATTAGAATATAAATTATTATATTTTACCGATATGAGATTATAAAATTTACTGTATGAAGAATACAGTGGGAAAATGTGTAAAAAATAATTTTATCTAAGGGAAACTATTTACAAGTCTTGATTGTTTTGGCTCTTATTGTATGTTATATCTACATTTATGTAAATTTTGCCAGGTCAACTTGACTAGAACAGCCCCATTTAGCGTCCGATAAAGTCCCGATGCTAATAGTATGGGAAGCACGTCGGACTTAAAGCAAAATAGACCAAAACTAAACTAAACATAAATATGCCATATTTATGAAGTTAACAGGCTTTTTTTTATTTTCAGAATATGTTATTTTACTTCGAATCGGAAAATTGTCACAGACCAAGTGGTATATTGCTGTTAGAAGGGTGCTACTGTGAAAGGCTAATATCAACAGGGAATGCGTCCAAAAACAAAGATGGATTGGATAAGCAAGTAAGCTATTTAACTTTCTAAATGTATTTAACTGAATTAATGAAATTGTTACATTTCAGCTTTAAGGTAATGATCTGTTTTCACGATTTGTTAATTTAAGTTATAATGTGTTTTTAAGCAACTTAATGATGTTAGATTGTTCTGCTTTGTATTGACTAACTTCCCTGTTATATATTTCAGTTAATCCTTTATGCGAATTTTAACTAGTTTTGTTTTACGATTAAGTCGTAGTATACAAACATTAATTGAGATGAGTAATTTTACGTTTTAATAATATATTTACTGATGCGGTTTTCCTTTTACATTGAGAATTTCGGGATTGACGTATTGTTTTCCAAATTCTTCCTTGTTGCATATCCATTTGTTGTCCAAGCTTTTTAAACAAATTTAGCTTATACTTCTATTATTAAATTTTACTTTGCCCGCAAAAATTCCTTCTCAACGTCCGTTCGGCTCACCTCCATGCATAATTAAATTTGTAATTTGTATTCGTGAATTCTTAATCTTTTATGCAAAAACATCATATTAGAATTACAATTTTAAAGTAGTATTACATCAAAAAAATTGTTAAAGTATGTAGTGGTCAAATTAATTACCATTTCAATACATTAATGTTTAAACATATTTTTGGAATTTAATTCAAATTTTCAATAAAACTGATCACTAAGTGCGCACTATTAATAACTTCGTAACCAGAAAATTTACAAACTTCTACATTAGCAAACTATATCATAGAATTTTTCATGAAGGTTATACGATAATAATAAATTTTCTTTCACCATTCCATTCTAGAGTCACAAAATTATTTTTCGGTAAAACCAATGAGGAGGTTTGGCTAAGTTTCATGTTTACACTTATGTGTACCCGATTTTGTACCATTATGACAATTACAATTATATTTTACGATTTTTGTTCAAGTTTAAACGCAACTCAATTAAAAACCATTTAAAACTGTATCAGAAACCTTAATTAATTCCTTAATTTTCTTTGAGTTTCTTCCTAGGAATGTATATTTAGGCAAAAACTTACAAAACCTTTTATTTCAATTATTTGCTTATTGTTTAGATCATAATAATTATTTTGAATGCGGTGCAGCAAAAATTATTGGTTTACATCAACCTAAAAAAACTGTGCCGTTCCAACTTAATAATTACAAGATAATGCGATGCCGCAAAATCGTGAGGTTTTTTGAGCAAAATCCAAACATGAATTTTAAAGACAAGCGAAAACCTTTTCGAAAAAACTGTTATTCTACATTTCACTTTTATTTCGCTAATCCAATAGATCACAATAATGAAAAATTTTAAATTCCAAAATTTGTTAAAATTGTTTAACATATTTTAGTATTTGAACTCTTTGAAGGGACCATTACGTTATAGATGGATTTTTAAGAAACAAGCTCGTCGATTCCTGAGGAATTATACATTATATATTTTTAATTTTCCTTCAGTCATGACTTTTGTCGGAAAAATATTACAAACTAGTCGGCCGTGGTTGTGCGGCTTAAAGGCCGCACTGAAGGAATTCCGACAGCTATTTTTCTATCTTCTATATTAATATATTGATTTTTTTGCGTCTCACCTATCATTAGAATTTACACGACAAATGGCGCGACAGTCGTTGCTCCCTTGTTATATTTTTTAGCCAATGAGATGCGTTTCTAAGCGTGACGTTAAATTCGATTTTATGCCTTTGGTGTTGAAAATACGAAGCCAAGTATGTATCAGCTATTTGAGCTTCGCGATACGCTTTCGTTGCATCTTAAAAATTAAAAATCGGTCGGTAATAAGGGCACTATTATAGACGTCTAAAGTTTTTCCACAATTTCCGCTGTAATTCGTCCATTGCGAGAAAACCATAGATAATTTTGAAACACCTATTGAAGCTTCGGATATAGTTTTTGAATTTTTAAAATAATATTAAATATCTGCGATTCTCAATTATAACAAAAAAATTTTAAAATTCTTTAATTTCATTTAACAAAAATACATTATATTATAAAGTGGTTACAAGTTTCATGAAAATCGGTCAAGTATTAACGAAGATATACATACACACTTGTGATGGAGCGCCCGCCATATTTGGTGACGCCATAGCGGGAAATGTGCCAGGTGCCGGATTTCCACCCAAGTGAAAAACATTTATGAAGACACCCACTGAGCATTTCTGAAAATAAATTCTTTGTACTCAACTTTTTCTACAGAACCAGGTCTAGGTCGTGGACTAGAGACGTTACGACAGTTGGAGACCTTTTTTGCTTTTACTTGAACTACATTTTTCTACTTGTCTGCAGCTATATTTCGAAACATATTAGATCGATTAACTTGAAATTACAAAACAAAATACAAAATACCTTTAGATATAAAATACCTTTAGATATAAAATACCTATAGAATATCTACAATGCAGTGTTCGTTTTTTGCGCTAAGTTTATTATTATCTTTTACCTATGTGAAGGACTTCATAACATCAACTACAGCGTCGCAATTTATAAATATTTGCAAATATTTACAATTTGATTTGCCTTACTCAAGGTTAAAGAACAAATGTCTATTATACAAAATTCGTATTCGGTGAGAATACACAAAACACATATCGGCAATACGATTTTTAAACTTTTACAAGAACAGAACTTCCCTACTAATTCAACTTTACAAATAATAATTTTCATTATAAAAGTATCGACCCTGTCGTATAGCAAAGGAAACGTTACTGTATGTGTTTGCTATGGTTGTGCGGCCTGAAGGCCACACGCGAACTTTTCTTGGGGTGGTAAATTTTTTTTTTAATTAACATACTTTTATTACAATTTAATATCAAATGACATAGAATCAGTGCATGGGAAAGTAATGTGTTGTCACATCAGATTTTTTTAATGGAAAATAAGGGTATTTTTTGATAATATACTTTAATGTCTTGTCCTAGATCATAGTGTGAGAACAACATTCTACTATTAATAAATCGTAGCTAAATAAAAATATTTAGTTAAGAAATTTAACTAATTTGAATGTTAAATATTTGCGATTCTCAAATTTAAACAAAATTTTATAAATTATTTAATTAAATTTAATAAAAATACGTTAAATTATAAAGTGATTACAGAAAGTTTGTAGAAAATCGGTCAAGTATTAACGAAGATATACATACACACTTGTGATGGGGCGTCCGCCATATTTGGTGACGCCATAGCGGGAAATGTACCAGGTGCCGGATGTCCACCCAAGTGAAAAACATTTATGAAAACACCCACTAAGCATTTCTGAAAATAAATTCTCTGTACTCAACTTTCTCTACAGAACCAGGTCTAGGTCAACCTTTTTTGCGTTTACTTGAACAACATTTTTCTACTTGGCTGCAGCTATATTTCGAAAAGTATTAGATCGATTAACCTGAAATTACAAAACAAAATACAAAATACCTTTAGATATAAAATACCTGTAGATATAAAATACCTTTAGATATAAAATACCTATAGAATATCTACAATGCAGTGTTCGCTTTTTGCGCTAAGGTTATTATTATTTTTTACCTATGTGAAGGACTTCATAACATCAACTACAGCGTCGCAATTTATAAATATTTGCAAATATTTACAATTTGATTTGCCTACTAATTCAACTTTACAAATAATAATTTTCATCATACTGTCGTATAGCAAAGTAAACGTTGGAATGGTTGTGCGGCCTGAAGGCCACACGCGAACTTTTCTTAGGGTGGTAACAAAAAAATTTAACCAATCATGATAAAATTTATATTTTGGGTATTTATGTATTATTTTTTGGATGGTAATAAAAATCATTAATAAAAATAAGCAGTAACGTAGCGCAATGCTACGGTCTGAGGTCATTAGGTTACGGAACATCAAGCAATTTTGCTAGCGGTATGCACTTGGATGGGAGACCGCTGGTGATTAATTTAAAGGCCTAAAGTCCAGAAGGAATGGACGAGAGTTGTTTATAAAAGCAGCATTCAGGTTATAGAAGAAGAAGGATAACAATCAACCAATCTGACATGCGCTACGCAGTGACAGAAATCGGTCCTTCCCATTAATGGGGGAGAGGCCTAAAGTCCAGAGTAATAAGAAATTGAAACTTTAGGAGTTTTTTGAATATCATATTTAAACGATTATCCAGCATGATACAACTAGAGGACATCCGGTGTCTCGGAAGTCAGCCGTAAGAATTAAGCCGCAAGCTGGAAGGTTTAATTAAACTATTATGTGATAATGTATTTTTGAAAGTGACTGTGTCGAAGGACGGTATCACTGATTTGTATACCGGGTGTCGCAATTCTTCTGTTCCAATGGAATATTTTCGGTAATTGAAAAGTTAGAAATTTTGAATAATTCGAATATTATTTTCTGTTTTATGCCCGAAAATGCTTACTGGACGCTTATTGTTCCTTTGAGCGTGATGCTTAATTGTTTTTTCTTTGTTATCGTAATCAGTAATCAGTCGTCTTTCTAGATCAAATAATTAAAAACGGAACGAGTTCTATTTGGATTATTAAGTTACTCTTATTTACTTCTTTTGGAATGACAATCCAGCATCCAACATTGCATGATTCACATGTTCAAATTAAAGCAGTAGGATATAATTATTATTACATTATGAAAACAAAAATCAATGATTATATTTATACATTTTTTAAATTAAAAATCTTGAATGGAAAATGAAATTTTCAATTTCAGCCCATCAAAAAGTATGTTACGATTTCATGTCACAAGTTCAAACCTGACTAATCACGAATGACTTGCCGTCATTGTGCTTGTTTAGCTCAATAGGGGCTCTACTTACATTGTCCGTCACATTATTTGAGTTTCGAATTCATTATTATCAGGATCAACTTAAACCTAAATAATTGATATCTATATACCTGAAATATAAATTAACATCTGAAAACTAAACGCAATTAAAAACATTTTTGAATTCAATTAAAATAAAAGTTAAGCTACGACAAGGAAATGTATCTCTTAAAATTGGTAGGGAGGTGGATTAAAACTAGAAGTACTAAATCTAAATCAATCTGTTCATGAAAACCAAAACTATATTATTTGGTAATTATCAAATTACCACATAGTCTCACTCAAAATACGACTCTACCTACAAATGCTTGCTCTGATAATTTCTCATAACCGCGGGCTATACTATTCCAAATACAACGCACGTCACACGTAGTCTTTGAATGTGATACGTAACATAAACTCTCGAAATTCATTTCCACACAAACAAAAAATATATACACAGTTCACTTATTTTAATCAACTATCGAGTTCTCCACTTGGGAACAGAAATACTTGATGATAACGGGGATTCTTTTTAATCTTGAATTTTCATTTTCCATTTTAAATTAACATTTTTCGCTTTTACGTCAGGATACTTTCACAAGTGTTATTGGAGATCCTTACAAAACACGTTATTATTACAGAATTAAATTATCCTATTGTACTCCTATTCTTTACAGTGGTCTCAAAAAGATAGCTCCCAGGTCGTGGGAACCTATTTGAAGTCCGGAAAGTTAGCATTGTAACCATAAAAGATCCAACTTTTTTTATTGAAACGTTTGGTGGTCGTAAAGTGATTATTTTGGAAGGATTTTTGAAGTTTGGTGGTCAAAATTACAGACGTTATCGAATTTCACGCTTGCACTCCTCATTTTAAGTTTTTTAGAGATTCTTTGACGAATCGAATTTTGAAAAAAATTAAATTAAAGTAATAATTCTAAAAGCTCATTGAAGCGCAAAAAGGTTCGGAAGGAAAATAGAAAAATATGTCTTCGTTGTTTGTTGGCGAATTAAAATTCTGATTAAAATTTGTATCAAACGTTAGACCTTTTAAGCTCCTACTTTTTGTTTGAGTCACAATCGTTGTCACAAAATCTTTTTTTGGGGGAGGGGGGGCTGGATATATTTAAATATCTATCTATGTTATCTGTATATCTATTTTAACCCACTGCATGACAAGCAGTGGCAGCTGGTTCGTGGAGGATGACGAGGCGCCGTTGCGTTCGACGGAGCCTGGACCCCAAACAGTGGCCCGGAATTACAACACTGTAACACCCGTCCCCCTGGGCATTGAGCCCTTAAGGTTAAACATTCACGACATTCCATTAATTTACCCGCCCCCTTCCCTCTCAACCGGAAGAAATAAATGCGTTGTAGCTTTTACTGCAATAATTACTTTACAGCACATTAAAAAAATTGGCGATTTAGATTCAGAATTAATTATTTCTATTTTAATTATTTTTTCATTACTTATCTACTAGTGCAATTCTAATAGTAGACTAGTGATCAATCAAGAACTAGTACAAGACGAAAACAAGATAGATGCGGTACAAAGGAAAATAAAAACATTGGAAACTAAAGTGATAAGTGTGGACGGAAGGATGGATGAAATGAAGACAAGCAAAATTGAGCTTCGCTAGTAATAATAATGGAGCAACGTACAATTTTGGGGATGAACCAAGTATAATAAAAAGCTTCATCCAAGAAGTGAATTTGGTCTAGCAATCTGGCCATGGTGATGGAAATGATATGAAAACGATTAGGTCTAATTGGATAAAATTTAACAGGATGGTCGGTACAACACCTAAAATATGGAGGTACTTAACAAGAGTCATCTCGTGGAAGCATGTGAGATGGAGATGGAAGATTGGGATGACGATTACAAAGAATAGACCGTGGACTCCATTTCGGGTCAAATTAGAAGGAATAACGTAATATCAAAAAAAAACGTGAACAAAAGAAAAATTCTTATCTTGAAACAAATTTAGTTTAGGGTAGATATTCCACTTAAGGGGGAAATTTTAATTTTAATTTATTGTATTCAAAAGGGATAATGTTTTAATTTGATTTTAGTTATAATTTCCAAACTTTAGTTAATGTGAATTTATTTTCGACTCGTGCCGGTGAAAAACCATTTATTTGTCATTTAATGCATTTTTATAATTGTTGTATTTCGTAAACATTACGTTAACAAATCTTTTCTCAATCCAAAGCGGGAAGCTGAACTGTTTTTTTCTCCCCAGGTATATTTTTGTATTTTATGATAGAATGATTTGAATTTATGCGATAAACATTTGAATTTGCGGTCATGAGTGTTCAAGAAGATAAGAGGAAAAATGTGGTGTCAGGCAGTCGGGCCCGCTTGAAGCAGATAGCGAGTTGAATTTTGTATTTTGTCGAAGCGAAAAGTAAAATTGAAATTAAAAAGAAGTAAAAGTGTGTAAGTTTTCTTCGTGAGATTTTAGGGGTTGTGGAGAACACCACAATATATAAAATCGGTTTAGAACGCATTGCGACGTTGTCCGATGCGTAGTTTCCACTCGATTCTATTATTCTATTCATCTTCCGTCAGGTTTCTTGAACTCATTACCTTGTTTATCTTTCCTATCCAGTTCTTTTTTGGTATTCGTCGCTTTCTTCTGGAGTCTGTGCTCTTGTTATGAGACCATCTTCTATTCCCATCATTTGCATCATTTCTTCATTTCTGATCCTGTCCCTACGTAATATTCCCAGAGATCTCCTAATTGCGTCCATTTCGACTGCCTGAATTTTCTTTTTGTATCGTTCTGTTACCCTCCACGTTTATGATGCATATAATATTATATTCAATAAAAAAGTTTATTTACAAGCATTTTATGAACAAAAGAGAAAAATTCCACCTGACACTAAATAAGCACGTATCCATAAAAAATAATATGTAAAATCATTGTGTTACTATCGTATCAGCAACCGAAATTTTTATAATGTGCCTTGCTTCAAGAATAAGAAAAAAAAATTTTAAACAAAAAAAAACATAAAAATAGATTGTAAACCAAATGGAATGTAATTATATATGTGCGCGAATTATTTTGATTAGCAGCAATAAGTGCCAAAATCGCACGAACTACGCCTCTCCTCTTTGAAGTTTCTTTGAAATACCGAGTGCAATAGCTCGTGGAATTGTTCGCAATCTTTATGCAATTTTGTTGAGAAGAAGCAACTTCAGAAGAAGCTTCTTCAAGAAGCTTTTTGAAGAAGCTTCAAAAAAGAAGCAATTGTTCGGGCCCAGGACCGAACCCTGAGGAACACCTGTTGATATAATTTTGTAGGAAGAATTTATATTATTGAAGGAAACACACTGACTTCTGCTTTCCAGATAAGATTTTATTAACATTATGGCATTGCTATGGAGGCCATATGCTGCTAACTTTTCAAGAAGAATTTCATGAGACACGCAATCAAATGCCTTAGACAGGTCATAAAAATGTGCGTCGAGGTACTCATTACTTTCAAATGCTGCCGTTGCCGCTTTACACAGACTACTAATTGCCATAGTAGTTGAGCGGTTATTTCTAAAACCAAACTGACTTGCATGAAATAGCCCGTTGATTTCAAAGAATGAATTTATTTGTACTTTTAGCAGTTTTTCAAACACTTTTCCTATAATGGGCAAAATAGATATGGCTCTGTAATTACTTGGATCATGCTTGTTTCCTTTTTTATATATGGGAATGACTCTTGCAATTTTTAAGATGTCAGGAAATACACCATGAGTTATACATGAGTTCAAGATATCAGTGAATGGAATTAAGATTACATCAATGACTGATTTCAAAATTTTTGAGTTAAGGTTTTAAACATCTTTACTGTTGCTATTTTTGAGTTTTAAAGTAACGTCCCTAACTTGATTATATGTTACTGTCTTAAATTGAAAACCAACGTGCTCTGTTCCCCACTCGCAGTCGGCAATGTAATCGATAGGATCGGCACCAGTGTAAGGCAACCCATCTGAAATTGACCGTGCAATATTTGAAAAATAATGATTAAGTATTTCGTGAGAAGGCATTTGAGACGAAATATCTGCTGATATTCGATGTGCGTTTATCAATTTCCAGGCTGCAGCTGAACTGTTTGCTGAACCCTCAATATATTTATCATTGGCCGTTTTTTAGCCATTTTAAGCTTAGTCTTATAAAATTTTTTGAAGTCCTTTAAGGTTTCCCCAGAAATCAGCTTTTCGCTGTGCAGATCCGATAACAGGTGCAGTCGCTCCCGATGCTCTTTGAGTTCACTATTAAACCAAGCAATACCATTCCCCTTTCTATTACCCGGCCATGTTTGCTTTCTCTCTTTAAAGCATTTATAGACATTTGATGTAATTAAATTATTAAAGATACGAAACCTGGCTTCAGTGCCAAAATTATCGTTATTAACAAAAGACAAAAGTACAGTTCGTCGAAAAGCTCGCAGTTTTTCTCTCTAGTCTGTTCGGGATTTTGATGGTTCGTCGAACACCGACGTTGACTGCTCGCAGAAACGCTTGCAATTTTGTTGCAAGATCGCCGAAATTCTTACCAAAAAGCTCGCGAAAGAGCTCGGCTCGCAGTTTTGATCGCTGATGTGTACGAGGCATCACAGCCAAGTACAGCAAACAAAATAATTGTTACAGTAAGCAAAACAGTTGACAAAATTAATAAGAAGTGTGAAAAATCAAATCATAATATTTAAGTGAAAAGTTTGCACCACAATATTGAAAATTCAATATGTACAATTTTGATCACTAACGATCAAAAGCCCTACCAAAGGATCGGTAAAAAAAGAATTAAAAAATACATAGAAATACTTCTTTTAATTTAGTATTGACCATCAAATATCAAAATTCACCACAAAATAACCACCTTACGATCATGAAACGATGGGTAAAATGAAAATGAAAAAATGTTGAATTATGGTGTGCAAACTTATTTTTTCAAAATTCAATAACTTAGTACTGCAATTTTGACCACCAAACATTAAAAATAAACTACCAAATACGTATCATCAAACGACCACCAAACGATTGCTATTGAATTGTGATTGAAACGAATGCCAACTTAACGAATTTCCTGTTTTGTTAGCTTTCCGTCGGAATCAATGGTCTATTATTTGATTTAAAATAAAATTTAATCACGACTGATACTGGTACTGATTTTTGAATTTTAAACGAGGCCACAGGCCGAGTTTCATTTTCCAGCAAAACTAGCTGTTAAGCTGTTATGAAAGTCAAAGTTCATATTTATAATTTAAAGTTTTTGCAAATACACGGAAGTCCTGATAAAATCCTATAAAATAAGCCTGTATAATCTATAGTAGGATAACGAAGATGTATGATAGCTGTCATCTATAACAAGCACGTAATTTTCCAATTGGTTTGTTTCAAATTTTAAGCATTCGTTTAGAAACATTTTGATATTATTTCGGATATCCTTTTTTTCATTATTTAAATAACAAAATAGTGAGGAGCAATTTTTCATTCATAACCGTAGAAATTGATTTAAAAATATAGGAAAGGAAGAGTGTAATTGTGTATTTGAATAAATTATCGATCGAATGTAAAATAAAATTGAAATTGTCCTTTAATACTATAGATAAAATTAGGTTCAGAAAGAAAATTGAGATGGATTGTGTAGGGGAGCATGGGTAACAGCGAAACGCTTTTGTTTCTAAACCTAACCTAAGATATCATTATACATAATTATACAATTTTTTTTTCACGTAGACATTTTAGCATAATTATATGATTGTTAGTTTTCACTGGTCTATTTTTTGGTAATGAGTGGAATACTCATTATAGTTACAACACAAGGGCTAGGACAATAATACTCAAAGATTCAGCGAGTACAGGTTTTAGCAAGGAGATTGCACGAGCGAAGCGCAGCGGAGCGGAGCGGAGATGATGTCTTCGAATGATGTCTTCAGCATCATTCTCAGTCGTCAAATTACCTCGGTGGTTTTCCATTGCCTTCCGAGATGAGATGGTCAAAATAATATTTTTACTCTGTCCGAATTCGAACCGAGTATTTCGCTTTAGCAGTAAACGCATTTAACCGCTAAGCTATGACTTGTAAAACTCCATATTCATTTGTTACAACACAAGGGCTAGCACAATACTCAAAGATTCAGCGAGTACAGGTTTTAGCAAGGAGATTGCACGAGCGAAGCGCAGCGGAGCGAGTGTCAATCTCCTTGCTAAAACCTGTACTCGCTGAATCTTTGAGTATTGTCCGAACCCGCGATGTTGTTGCGATGATAATTCCGTGAAGAAACGCCACAACTTAAAAGCACAACATCACATACGAAAATCGACATTTCAAACGCCATTTTTAATGTCGAAAATGGTGAAACAAATTGACCATATCGCATCACAATCATTGCAAAAAAAATCAAACAAACAATTTCGTAAGTACCGAAAAAAATGGAAGCATAATCGCACTAAATTTGTAATATACAATTCGTTAATATAAAATTCGTTAGAAGTACATTGCTTTAAGTGAACTCGGGTGGGAACTAATGCGTTGAACCGGTTTCCTACATCGCATCGCTTGCGAAGTGCGTTAGTCTACAAATACACACTACAAATATTCGAAGAGATTTTTTATTACGTATGAATTCTTTTACGCCCCACTACAAATATTCGATATTCTGGTAGGGTATTTGGAATATTTTTTATTTTCTGATATTATTCGACTGTGCATGCGTCGTACCCATTTTTAACTACAATGTAAAATAACGCACGCTGATTGGTTGAAACGCCAAAATTTGACCCTGAATGAAATTACCTCAAATACAGACATTATTAAATGTACCTACATGAGGCGCACGCCAATCAAATAATTTTTACTCTTTATTCACCAAAAAAATATTGTGATTAGATGCTAAGTTCAAGATTTCAGCGAATATCTGTTGAATCAAAATTAATTACATGTCCCTCTTTTGCCACAGAGATACTTTGTTCTTTGAAAATTTCTTCTTTGAAAATTTCTTCTTTTTTTTTTATTTGGTTAATTTCTAGGAATACTGGCAAATTGAAACTTTTCTTACACCAAACAGAACTTTAAAAAAATAAGAAATACTTGAACATGTTACTGTGTTATCAATTTTAAATGTCTCACTGTTACCCGCGTTTCATTGTTACCCATGCTTCCCCATGTTGATTTTTTGCTGTTCTTAAGTTTCTACATTTTTTCGTAGAATTAAAAAATTATTAGAAGATGAAACTTGATCAACAGAATAATAAGTTTTAATGAAATTGGAATTGAATTTTATTTATGCTTGTCATTTCCTCATTTAGATTAAGTTTAGACCGGAAAGAAGTCAAGAAATGAGGTTTTAAAGTTGAATTCAAAATGAAAATTCGGAAGTCAATCACAATAGAGATATTTTTCATTTCAGTTACCCGTTTAGATTTTATACAGTTGATTCACTTTTATTTGTTACTTTCCAATTTCTATCTAACCATCAAATCCACAGGATTTCTGCCTTATTGCCATATAAAAATTATTGCTGCGATATATCGTATGTAATAATGCCATCGATGAGTGATTTTAAAAGTATTATTGCTAAGGAAATTTCAATTTTGTACTTCCTTTTGCATTGAAAAAAATTGCAAAAAATACTGCGACGCAATATAAACTTATTAATTAAAGTTTTGATATAATATCTGCAGCTGTAAATGGTGATCGATAAGAAAAGAAGCTTGGCAATGAAAAGATGGAGAGAGAAAGTTTTCAAGAGTGTTTAAATTGGAATACGTTAGTAGGTACTCGTGACGCGTATAATTTCAGAGATGCTGTACACTTTCGTTACTTACCTTGATGCTTGAGATAATTAACAAGATTTATACTAATAATAATTTGAAATTAATGTAGCTGTTGAAAGCAAAGCAATGTTAATTTGAAACTCACAAACCTGAAAATTTTCATTAAAAACTTGATTTTGATTTATTTTTAAACCGACTATGGTGATAAGGGTCTTAGTTAACCCAACAGACAGAGTTGAGTTATACGGTTGAATTATTACCATAATCTGATTCTAGAAGAATAGTACCTACCTGAAAGAGCAAATGTAATTGAACAATTCAAGAATCCAGCCAATTACTATAATCGGATTTGGCCAAGCAACCAATAGAAATGGTTTTTTTCTGACGTTCTAATCTATATTGCGGTAAATCATTGATTTTTGGGAAACGTTTACGTGTTAATATATTAGCCACAATTTATTAAAAAAACAGCGGCTTCTAGTGCTTTTTTCAATGGGAAGGTACAAAATTAAAGTAAAACATAAAAATATCATCTTTATTGGATAGAGGTTGGTTTTGTTTTGCATAAGAGGGAACGTACGTGCCATTGTACCCGTTTGGGACCAGCTACCACTGGTATTGAATTAATTTTTAACCTGCAAGTTAAATTTTATAATTTAACAAATTATTAAAAAAAAAACATTTAAACTTTAAAAGCTTATCGTTGAAATAATTACACTTAAAGTTGTAGTTAACAATTTATTAAAATAGCTCATTGACTTTACAATAATATGAAACGTATTCGTCAAACACCCTTAGTGGAATGTGTCCCGACAACCCCTGGTTCTCCCTCTTATGTGGGTTCATGTCGAGGTCACCTAGTCGCTCTTCCTCGCTTCATTAATTTTAATCGCCCCCTTGACGCCTTTTCTGGTTGCCCATGGAAAATAGCTAACAGCTCGGCCATCCTACAAACGGGTCGTCCTCGAGTCGTCTATGTCTCTTTCTAGCCTAAGGGAGGATCTGTAACCAGGTTACCTGAAATAAAATTTAGCAACATACAATTGTTCCATTGAACATTGGCAATTGCTGCTCTATTGTTACATTGAACAAATAGAGTGATCAGCCCGCTCACTGATTCATAATTAGCAACGATCAGCCCTCTCACTGATTCGTACTTAGCAACGATCAGCCCTCTCACTGATTCGTCCTTAGCAACACACAATTATTCCATTGAACATTGGCAATTGCTGCTCTATTGTTACATTGAACAGATAGAGTGATCAGCCCGCTCACTGATTCATTAAATTTTCAATTTATCACACGGATAAATTCCAGTGTAAGGCTTTTGGCTTCGATAAGATCCCGTTGGATCGTTAGCCACGTATCGGTCATGTTCTAATACCCGTTGTATTTCAAAGGGTCCTTCGTATTTTGGCATTCCAACGCTCTTCGTCGGAAAAAGTTGCAGCCAAAGATGCTAAAATTGTTCGATTGTATCGTCCTACTTGACCATTCACCCTGGGCGTAGCGGTCGCATTTAACACCAACTTCATATTTAGGTATTTGTATATGCAACAGTAAATCGTTTACTCGTGAAACATGTTCCACGGTCAGTGATAAAAGGCAAAACCTTTTTAATGATTGCGCTACCGCTAGTGTCTCTAGTTCGTACGAATGGTACCTTCGTTCTTCTTTCGTCGTTTGGCGACTAAGGTACGCAACAGGTCGCCATTGTTTGTCTTTCCGTATTTGTAACAATACACCACCTAATAAAATGTCGGAACCAAATACCTGAAAATGATTACCTGAAAAGAAAGATATAATCGCCCCGTTGGACAATAATTATAATTGCTGAACTAATGTTCCGTTGAACATATAGAACAATCAGTCGTTACTGATTCATACTCAGCAAAACATCTTTGCCCTTCTATTGTTCCCTTGAACAATAGGCACAATAATTGTTCCCTTGAACAATTACTCTCATACTCAGCAAAACATCTTTGCCCTTCTATCGTTCCCTTGAACGATAGGCACAATAATTGTTCCCTTGAACAATTACTTTCATACTCAGCAAAACATCTTTGCCCTTCTATCGTTCCCTCGAACGATAGGCACAATAATTGTTACCTTGAACAATTACTTTCATACTCAGCAAAACATCTTTGCCCTTCTATTGTTCCCTCGAACGATAGGCACAATAATTGTTCCCTTGAACAATTACTTTCATACTCAGCAAAACATCTTTGCCCTTCTATTGTTCCCTTGAACGATAAGCACAATAATTGTTCCCTTGAACAATTACTTTCTTACTCAGCAAAACATCTTTGCCCTTCTATCGTTCCCTTGAACGATAGGCACAATAATTGTTCCCTTAAACAATTACTTTCATACTCAGCAAAATATCTTTGCCCTTCTATCGTTCCCTCGAACGATAGGCACAATAATTGTTCCCTTGAACAATTATTATCACACTTAGCAAACGTCTTATAATGAATTCACATTCATCAAAGAATAGTATCCTTGTTCATTTTACTATTTATCGTTTCAACAATTTTAAAATAAGCCGCCTACCCCTTACTGTTTCTACAGTCTAGACGTATTTTCAGCAATAACCCCACACAAGACGATCTTAGGTTAAATCCTGTCAAATCAATAAATTGTCAGACTAATTTCTTAACAATTTGTGGTTTCTTTTCAAATTTTGTAGCGCTACAATTTTTAAAATTCCTAAGCGTGTGCCGTTCTTTCATTTTTATGACCTATTTATACCCTACTTTACAATGAAAGGAAATAATATTTCTTTCTTAATTGCCGTACATAATTTGCCCTCTTAGACAATTTCAATGTTAACTACCTACATAGTTTTGAATTGATTCAAAATGTTCAGATCATAAACTGAAAAATAAAACTGAAAAGAAAAACAATTAATTTTTATACTTACGTACGTCGTCAGCGTCGACGCGCTTGCGATTGTATTTAATGAATTTAAACACCTTTTCTACCTGTTCCAAAGATTTTTCATATTTTCGTAAAATCAGCTAGAAATTCCTCTTGGCCAATGCGTTTAGGTGGTATGAAACTTGCATTTTCTGCCTAAACAACTGGTTTGCAGGGATGTTATCCTTCGAGAGAACCGGAAGCGTCGCATTTGTTGTAGGTAAAACTTTCACTTCTTGTCCATTTATAATCACCACAACGTCGAGGGTGATTTACAAATTAACTTTTGCATCTTCCACTTCCAAATTAATAACTGCGGCGGAAGTTGCATATATTTGGTAATGTTGTCTTTAATTTCGTAATTGCTGTACTTCCGGAATCAATATAACCTCGAATCTCGGTGTCATCTATTTTGCATTCGGAAAAGGACATCTCACTAGTTTTTGTTTTTGAAAATCCGCAATGTCGTCATTATTTTCTAACAATCAGTTGCAACTTATAACAGTCGATTACACTTTGTTACAATATGTCCATTTTGCCAACAATTGTAACATTTTTTTAATGTTTTCATCGATTACACAAGGGAACAAAACAAAAATTTTTTTCTGCGGTCTTAGTTTTTGGAGTGAATTTGGATACAGTAATGTAATAAAGTACTCGCCGCATAGTTATTTTGTTCGAATTGGCTCTAGTTCCCATGATAAACTTTAAATTTAAAATATTTAAAAATTCATTTATACTTTTAGAAATTTCTTTGTACTGACATCTGACGGTACAAAATTGGTACTACGCGCATGCGCACGGCTATATGCAATTGTTTTTTGTTGTTGTCAAAAAAACTTTGTAATAAAAAAATAGTAAACTGGGCGAAATCTGCCACTTTTTATATAGTGATCGTAGAAGGAAGTATGAGTTCTTCACGCAAGTCTTGTGTTAATAATCCTGACCATTTTTGCTACATATTGCTGTGTTTCAAGCTACCAGGGTCATGCAAATATCTTAATTTCTAACTAATACACAAAATTTACATAGAATTTGACCTCGTTAAAACTCAAAAGATAACAAAGATGAACGAATTTAGCAAAATCAGGTTTAAAGAACCAATTAAGATCTTTAAGTATAGGGGAATGTTTTAAAAAGCTGAAAGATAAACTCAGAGAGGGTTTTATCACCTCAAAATTTGGGAATAAGGGATTGTTTGCCTCAAATATGGTAATTTTAATGTGAATGTTATCACAAATATACATAACCTTAATGATAAGGTACAAAAATGAAAATTATTCCACGTACTACAATAATTGTGTAAAACCCATTATGTCAAAACTTGTTAAATAATCTATTCTATCAAATGTTCATAATTTCAAACCAAAAAACTCCAAAAGTGCATATAAAGGTCAATTTCGCTCAATGTGATAAGAAAGTTTGTGATAAACAAGAAAGGTATGGAACTTCGCTAAGAGTTGTTAACAAAACAGCTACCGTATTTGTGAGAGGTGAAAGAGACACACGGTTGATCAACTCAACATCGAGGAAACAGCTACTGAAAGTTTAAACTCAATTAGAACACATAAAACACTAAATGGTGTGAAACTTCACTTACAGATAAGAAAATTTCGACGAATTTCGAGTACAGCGCAGGAAAATTCGACAGTCTTATTCCAACGCTTAAAATGGTCGGACGTGCAGCTCCGTAGAATAAAAGTCGTCTTTGAACGTTAAGTTTATCTAAAAATAGATAACTAAATTTGCAAATGGCTACCCTACAGTAAAAACAATTACACCGTCAATGAAGTAAAAGTGACTCACCTTATTATAACTGAAGATCAACAACAATTAATATTCACTGGCATTCCACGAAAACGATTCTCAACATCAACAAGTGTCCACTAATAATTCAACGCCGTTAAATATCACTGAACGGAAGCTTCAAATTCCACTGACGCAACAAGCAACAAGTGTGTGCAACTTCGTAAAGTGACAGTGCGACGAAATTGTGTTTATGCGCAAAATCCTGCTTACATACAGGATGGATTAAAAAATTAAGGTATTTAAAAATTATATTTCTATTAACTTTTTATATATTATTATTATTGTAAAATTTCGTCAACCCAAGAAGGAAGGAAGTTTTGAATTGATTTATTTAATATTTAATATTGTATATTTCTTTTAGATAAAAATTTATCTAAAAATTTGTGCGCTTTGCGAATTTATTTAATTAACTTTGATAAATATAAAACCATTTTTGAAACAAACAATTTTTATTCGTCGACTTGATTTAATAACAGTAAGCATTACTCAATTTAAAGTTTCGTCAATGCAAGCTAGTAAGTTCATCTCAATTATCTTGAAATCAGCAATTTTAATATAAAAGAAATTCACTTTAACACAAGCATCCCTTAATTGAGTTAATTCAATGAACCTACCACACCCAGAGTGGAATCTCTAGACTGAGCTGGACAAAAAAGGGACAAGGATCGTGAATTTCTGAGTAATTTGTGCACCCTGAAGAAAAAGAATTCAATTTTATAAATTTTACTTTCACTTGAAAGTTGGCGCCTAACGAAAACCAGGGTGGTGCAGATTGCGTAAGGAATTACACAGCATCAATTTTGGCGCCCAACGTGGGGCTCGAAAAAGCTCGATTAGGGGTTGTAGAGATCACAAAATTAAAAATTTGTTTTATGCAAAAGATTAGCATCTATTTTGGCTTCCGCACGTGGGGCTTTGAAAGGCAAGATTAGGGGGTGTATTAGAAAAATTAAGGGTTGTGAGCATAATTTTAAAATTTAAAACGTTCTCCAGCACAAAAGATTAGCATCTATTTTGGCTTCCGAACGTGGGGCTCGATTAAACACAATTGGGGATGAAAAATGAAAAATTAGGGGTAGAAAAATTTTTATGAAAAATTATTTTTTTAAATTTTAACACATAAAATTTTAATATCTTTGAACACTAATGAGTGAAGTTTAGATTTATTAAGGGTTGGAAAGGTTAAGGTAAAAATTTTAATTATTTCTGCAAAAATTTCAATATTCTAAAATTCAAAAACAACATACAAAATGGACTCAATTCGAGAGAAAAGCTATATAGAAATAATGCTTGAGCAAATATTGAAATCTAAAAAGAAGCAAGAAGAAATATTTAAAGATTTGCACAACAAAATGGATAAAAATCAAGAAGAACTGCTATCAAAAATGGATAAACACCACAATGAGACGTTGTCTATAATAAAATCAATTCCAATAATAGATGAAGAAATTTCAATTCCAATTCCGATAGAAGAAATTAAAGAAATCAAGGAGCCAACTCCGGAAAATGAAAATGTTGAGGTACCAATATTAGAAGAGCCAACAAAAGAAGTTAAATGCAAGTGCAATGTTATATACTCCAGAAAAAGCTTCAAAAGGTTACGTTTCAAAAGTAAAAAGTTAAAATCTAAACAAAAATACAAAACAAGAGGCGTCCGAAAAAAGAAAAACATAAAAATTTCAAGAAGCTCCAAATCAACAAAACTCTTCAATACAAATCCAAATAAAAGAAAGCATAAAAATTTTAAAAATTATAAAAGTGCCAAGAAATTAAAAATAAAGACAATTAAATCAAAAAGAACAATTAAAAGTGAAAAAGTGCCAATAGCTACAAACAAAAAGAAACAAACCATTATAAAAAGAAAAATTTTCAAAGTGCATAAACTTTTATTGTATAAACAAACATTTAAAAAGTGCAAAATTAGAAGATTAATTAAAATAGTGAAGTTAATAAAATTTCGGTTGAAAACAATCAATTTAAAACAATTACGCGAGGACAAAACTCGACTGCAAAACAAAACATTCAAAAAACTGAAAATTAATAAAACTAAACCAAAACTGCAAAAGAAAATAAGAAAAATAAAGATATCCAACCTAGAAGGAACCAAAGATACCAATTGGATGATTGAATTTAATAATGAAACGGCCATGGAAATAGAAATCATGGACTGGATGATAATAATGTCCTATTATAAGCATATTCGCTTCAAGATACAAAATCAGTTCAATTAAAATATTATAAGACGGATAATTTATAAAATTTGACAATAAAGCGATTGGACATGGAATGAGAAGAAAAATTTATGAAAACTTAATGAACTTTAAAAAAATTAAAAACTGAAAAATTATTGATTACATTGTGAAGATTGTTAACGCTTACAAACATGAAATTTGAAGATTACTGAAAACATTAAGAAATTTTATTGACTAAAAGAGACAAGAAGCGTGTGAAAATTGGAAAATTTATACTGAAGAAATTTAAAAATAAATGAGGATTAATTAATTAAAGAAACGATAAAACATGATTGGAAGACAACAGAGTCAAAGTGCTGCTCTGAGATGCAAAATTAAATGCAAGTGAATTTGACAATGGATATGATTTGATTTAAAAAATAAAATGATGGTTGATTACGACAATGAATTTGAAAATGTTGAATTTAAATGAATTTATGATAAAATTGAATGAATTAATTTGAAAAATTTAGAGGGAAAATAATCAACAGTTGCGAAATTAGGCATCTTGATTAAAGTAAAATAATTATAAATAATTAAAAATGGGGAAAAGTTTAAAATTAAAAATTTTATTGTTAAAGAATCGACCGAAATAAAAATAATAATCAAAAATTTGAAAAACAAGTTCACAAAACAGGAAATTTAAAGTTAAAAAAGCACACTTTTGAAAGGAATAGAATTCAAGAATATTAAGTCCTAGTAAGGAAACAATTAATCTAAAATTATAATTAAATAGATGCAAAAATAAATAATTAAAACGCTTAGAAACAGTCAAGTCAAAAATTTCAATAAATAGTCAAAAATTAGTGTCATAAAGACAGAATTTGTTAATAATTACAACAGGATGGGAGGAAGGGTTGTCAGAATGAAAAGGTCATTAAGACTTACATTTAAATAATTACAAACATTTTAGATAAAAAAAAAAAAAAATTTTAAAAGAGTTCAATAATGCACAATTAATAATAAAATAAAAATTTGAAACAGTCACGTGTAAATTTGAAAAAGTGACATTCTAAAAATAATCATTTAAAAATATTAGGATAAAAATTTATCATTACAAAAATTTAACTTTAATTTACAATTTATTTATTCACAATTACTTAACCATTACATTTTAATTTAATTTGATTAGCTACAGGAAGCATAAAATAAATAAAGATAATCTCAAGTTTGAGAACAATTAAAAATTTTACAATTATTAAAGGCTCAAATAAGTAGCCAAACAAAAACATTTTACGATAACATTAATTTTTACAAACAATTTAATTTTTAGAATAATTTAAAAGGGGAAACAATTATACAATTTGACTTTAATTTTATAAACAATTTACTTTTATTTTAACATTAGAATTTAATTATACCAAATGAAAATTTTAGACGAAGCATCATTTATGCGAGGTCAATGCACCAACTCCAACTGGAAAGAAACCAGTCACACAAAAATTTACTTTATGCTCATTTTAAGGGATGAAACAATCACAAACATTTATAAACGCTTTTGCTCATCATCACTTTGAATGAAACTCAATTGATAGCTTCAATAAGAACAAACAAGATAAAATTCATATGGGTGAAAAACCTAACAAATTCCAAAATTTGTCTGTTTCAACACAGCAATTTGTTTGGAAAATTTAATCTTAAACCTTCACAAGTTGAAGATGAAATTTTGAAAAGGTTTATGCTGTGTTTCAAGCTACCAGGGTCATGCAAATATCTTAATTTCTAACTAATACACAAAATTTACATAGAATTTGACCTCGTTAAAACTCAAAAGATAACAAAGATGAACGAATTTAGCAAAATCAGGTTTAAAGAACCAATTAAGATCTTTAAGTATAGGGGAATGTTTTAAAAAGCTGAAAGATAAACTCAGAGAGGGTTTTATCGCCTCAAAATTTGGGAATAAGGGATTGTTTGCCTCAAATATGGTAATTTTAATGTGAATGTTATCACAAATATACATAACCTTAATGATAAGGTACAAAAATGAAAATTATTCCACGTACTACAATAATTGTGTAAAACCCATTATGTCAAAACTTGTTAAATAATCTATTCTATCAAATGTTCATAATTTCAAACCAAAAAACTCCAAAAGTGCATATAAAGGTCAATTTCGCTCAATGTGATAAGAAAGTTTGTGATAAACAAGAAAGGTATGGAACTTCGCTAAGAGTTGTTAACAAAACAGCTACCGTATTTGTGAGAGGTGAAAGAGACACACGGTTGATCAACTCAACATCGAGGAAACAGCTCCTGAAAGTTTAAACTCAATTAGAACACATAAAACACTAAATGGTGTGAAACTTCACTTACAGATAAGAAAATTTCGACGAATTTCGAGTACAGCGCAGGAAAATTCGACAGTCTTATTCCAACGCTTAAAATGGTCGGACGTGCAGCTCCGTAGAATAAAAGTCGTCTTTGAACGTTAAGTTTATCTAAAAATAGATAACTAAATTTGCAAATGGCTACCCTACAGTAAAAACAATTACACCGTCAATGAAGTAAAAGTGACTCACCTTATTATAACTGAAGATCAACAACAATTAATATTCACTGGCATTCCACGAAAACGATTCTCAACATCAACAAGTGTCCACTAATAATTCAACGCCGTTAAATATCACTGAACGGAAGCTTCAAATTCCACTGACGCAACAAGCAACAAGTGTGTGCAACTTCGTAAAGTGACAGTGCGACGAAATTGTGTTTATGCGCAAAATCCTGCTTACATACAGGATGGATTAAAAAATTGAGGTATTTAAAAATTATATTTCTATTAACTTTTTATATATTATTATTATTGTAAAATTTCGTCAACCCAAGAAGGAAGGAAGTTTTGAATTGATTTATTTAATATTTAATATTGTATATTTCTTTCAGATAAAAATTTATCTAAAAATTTGTGCGCTTTGCGAATTTATTTAATTAACTTTGATAAATATAAAACCATTTTTGAAACAAACAATTTTTATTCGTCGACTTGATTTAATAACAGTAAGCATTACTCAATTTAAAGTTTCGTCAATGCAAGCTAGTAAGTTCATCTCAATTATCTTGAAATCAGCAATTTTAATATAAAAGAAATTCACTTTAACACAAGCATCCCTTAATTGAGTTAATTCAATGAACCTACCACACCCAGAGTGGAATCTCTAGACTGAGCTGGACAAAAAAGGGACAAGGATCGTGAATTTCTGAGTAATTTGTGCACCCTGAAGAAAAAGAATTCAATTTTATAAATTTTACTTTCACTTGAAAGTTGGCGCCTAACGAAAACCAGGGTGGTGCAGATTGCTCAAGGAATTACACAGCAATATGTGATAAATTTTGTCAAAAAAGACAACAAATAAATATTCATGACTTTGTAAAACAAGTTTACCAAGCATATTTTGGAAAACAACTGAGACAACAAGACAAACATTGGGCGCCACATAAAGTTTGTAAAACTTGTGTGGAGTCACTTCGTTACTGGAGCCAAGGAGGACGCAAAGGACTTCCATTTGGAGTACCGATGACATGGAGTGAGCCAAGAAATCACAATGATGATTGCTACTTTTGTGCCGTGAATGTAAAAGGTATGAACCGTTACAGAAATCGCTCTTAGGTTTATCCAAACATACAATCGGCTAAACCACCAACGTTGCACAGTGAAGATTTGCCAGTACCGATATTTACTGACTTATCAAACCTTACCTGTGATGAAGTTGAAATGTTAGACCCTCAGAACAAAAGCAGCAGTGAAAGTGAATTTGAAGGGTGCCGTCCTACACTACAGGGTTTTTCTCAAGGTGAGCTTAATGACTTGATTCGAGATTTAAATTTATCGAAGAAATCAGCTGAACTTCTTGCGTCTCGACTTAACGAAAAACATTGCCTTCAACCTGGCGTAACAATAACATCTTATCGGACTAGAGAGCAAGATATTCTTCCATATTTTACTAAGGAGAATGATCTGGTGTATTGCAATAATATTTCTGGGCTTTTAAATTTAATGGGCCTTCCAATATATCGGCCAGAAGATTGGCGGCTCTTTATTGATAGCTCAAAAAGAAGTTTGAAATGTGTGTTACTGCATAATGGAAACAAATTAGCTTCGATTCCGATAGGTCACTCAACTAAACTTAAAGAACAATACCAAAATATCAAACTTGTTTTGGAGAAAATTTCGTTTGTTCAACATCAGTGGTCAGTGTGTGTAGACTTAAAGATGGTGAATTTTTTATTAGGTCAGCAAAGTGGGTACACTAAATACCCCTGTTTTCTTTGTCTATGGGACAGTCGTGCAAGAATAGAACACTGGAGTAGAAAGGATTGGCCGTCGAGAATAGATATGACCGTGGGAAAAGCTAACATCGTTCATGAACCATTGATAAGTCGAGAAAAAATAATTCTTCCGCCACTTCATATTAAACTTGGACTTATAAAACAGTTTGTGAAAGCTTTGGATAAGAATGGTAATTGCTTCAAATATATTTGTCAACCATTTCCTGGCCTCAGTATGGAAAAATTAAAAGCAGGTATCTTTGATGGACCACAAATTCGTACTCTTATAAAAGACAATTATTTCACAAATCACATGACTCAGGTTGAATTGGAAGCATGGACAAGCTTTGTATCAGTTGTCAAAAACTTTTTGGGGAACCACAAAGCTGCAGAATATTCCGAAATAGTGACCAAAATGCTTAAGAATTTTGAAAAACTTGGAGCTAATATGAGTATCAAAATACATTTTCTGCATAGCCATTTGGATAGATTTCCTGAAAACCTGGGCGATTACAGCGAAGAACAAGGAGAACGGTTCCACCAGGATATCAAGATAATGGAGGAAAGATATCAAGGCCGGTGGGATCACCATATGATGGCGGACTACTGCTGGACCTTACAAAGGGATTATCCTGATCAAAGATACAATAGACAATCACATGCAAAACGTTTTTCCTAACTTTTTTTTCATGTATTTTTGTTTAATATGATTAATCTATTTGAAATATCATTTATAACGTTGTTGTCATTCGAAAATAAAGGTTTTTGAAAATATTGAATATTTTTATTTTATTTTCAAGCCTTCCTTTAAGGAATCTCGATAATCCATTCATGCGCGTCCCATTATAATCGGGTTGCCTTTATCTCAAAAACTAGAGCCAATTCGGAAAATCTAATATATTTTTCGTATTCGGGACACCAGAATTACCCAAAATCAACCCCTAAATCCCACGCCGCAGAATCACTGTTGACTAGTGTTATTCAATGGCAATCACTGAAAAGAACACACTTCGTCTCTGTGTAGATGTTTTGTGTCTTTGGTATCACCGTGATTTCCTTTATCAGTCGAACTTCTTGATTCGCGAATATCAATGTGCGATAAAACTTTACATAAAGGCTTTCCTCAGGTGTCTTGTATCTGTCAGCACGTGCATCATCTTTATTTTTATTGTTACCACACGTAACCCATAGATTTACGCATTAAACAGCATCTAGTCCACTTATTTTGCAAGTCTCGTCTGCCAATTGGGAAATTTTCCTTGTTCACCTAATTGCACTTAAATTCAAACTTCATCGGAAATTGCTCTCGATGAATTTATTTGTTCTCTCAATGCGTATTGCTATCATAGCGAGAGCATTTATGCCGATTTTGCGTTGCAAAACTTTTCCTTGATCGCGACATCAATCCAATTGGTTACAATTGCGTACGTTTAGAGTGTTCTCTGGAACTATCATCGTGTAATCAGTGGCGTAGCGAGCTTAACTCGCGCCCGGGGCACAATACCTTTTTAGCCCCCCCCCCCCCCCATTCTAAAACCATATAATATTACATGTAAAATATACTCGCAAATTAATAAATAAATAAAGTAAAATAAATAAAGTCATAGGCTCAAGCTAGGCTTTAAATTTGAGACAAAAAATGTAGTTGAGAAAACAAGACTAGATTTTGAAATGTATATGATCATCTAGAATTAGTTCAAAAGATACCTATTATTTATTTTACATATTTATAAAGAAATATTTTAAAAACACGCAGTTTAAAACAATAAAAAAGTAAATATTTATTATAACATATTATTTTATCAGACAAATTAAGAAAGGAGATAATTTATGTAACCACACAGCGTAGATGCCATAAAGAAGTGCTGACAGACACAGGTCGAGTCAGCCCTGCCAGTAGAAAAGACGTGCCATTTCTATTATGAATATATTATTACAGTTTGATTTAGACTATTAGTGTTCCTTTTTTTCCTTTTTATTTACAAATTAACATTTATTATATTACACTGGCACTAAATTTAAAATATATTTTCCAGAAATCAATTATAATAAAAATAAAAATTATCCAGCAATTTTTTGTTTTGCGGACCATTTGGCGCCCCTTTGTGAGTAGCGCCCGGGGCATGACGCCCCCTCTTGCCCCCCTCGCTACGCCACTGCGTGTGATCGTCGCATTATCTATTTTCCTTTTTCACACACTTAAAATTTACAGTAAACACGTAAAAGGATTAAACACTTTAATAAGTATGCACTTCTTAACTACTATTAGCACGTACTTATTCTTTATCCCACTTCTGAACTAAAAGCTTATCGTAGAAATAATTACACTTAAAGTTGTAGTTAACAATTTATTAAAATAGCTCATTGACTTTACAATAATATGAAACGTATTCGTCAAACACCCTTAGTGGAATGTGTCCCGACAACCCCTGGTTCTTCCTCTTATGTGGGTTCATGTCGAGGTCACCTGGTCGCTCTTCCTCGCTTCATTAATTTTAATCGCTCCCTTGCCGCCTTTTCTGGTTGCCCATGGAAAATAGCTAACAACTTTTTGTTTCATTAATTACATAATCTTGCTACAACTTGTTTTATTAATAATTGATTTTTTATATTGACATTAATATATTTATTTACTACACTACGAAACTTAACTAATAACTAGTTCATGATTACTTAATGAACACTAAAAAAAATACTGTCTTGAACTTCTTTCTTCGTGGATCTTTTATCGACATTATCATTTTGCAATTTGAGCATTTCCCAAAATTCAATAATACTAGACAAAGGAAGTATTTACTCCTGCTCTTATAATCTTATGACTACGTTTATCTAATATTACTGTACAGCTCCACCAAGCTTAGAAAGGACGCGGCAAATATGCCAACTAATTTGATAAAAATTTGAATGAACCAATGAACGTTGAGTTATTTCTCAAGTACATTCTGTTGTAAAAGTTACAAATCATTGCGTGTGTTTACACGCAATGATTTTTACAAAATTCTTTTGAACTTAATATTTACTAAAGTTATTCCAAAAGTGCTTTATTTAATATTTGCGATAACATTTTTTACGTATTTCGTGACTGCAATTTGACAAAATAATTTATGGATTTGAAATATTCGCGCCGAAAAACTTTTCATCTGAGTGTACATTTTTAATTTTAGCAGCGCCTGACCCCCCTCAGGTCGGTTCTAACGTTGGTGGAGCTGTATTTGATTATAGAATATAACTTGCATAGTAGTTCATGCTTTGAAAAACATGTAAAATCAAAACTTCAACAAAATATTTATAAATTACGACCCTGTAGTTGATGTTATGAAGTCCTTCATACTTCATACAGGTAAAAAATAACAATAAACTTGGCGCAAAAAACGTACACTGCATTGTAGATATTTTATAGGTATTTCACGTCGATCGTGAAATACCTGGTTCTGTAGAGAAAGTTGAGTACAGAGAATTTATTTTCAAAAATGCTTAGTGGGTGTCTTCATAAATGTTTTTCACTTGGGTGGACATCCGGTACCTGGTACATTTCCCGCTATGGCGTCACCAAATATGGCGGACGCTCCATCACAAGTGTGTATCTTCGTTAATACTTGACCGATTTTCTACAAACTTTCTGTAATCAATTTATAATTTTACGCATTTTTATTAAATTTAATTAAATTATTTATAAAATTTTGTTTAAATTTGAGAATCGCAAATATTTAACTTTCAAATTAGTTAAATTTCTTAACTAAATATTTTTATTTGTCTACGATTTATTAATAGTACAATTTTGTTCTCACTATGATCAAGGACATGACTTGAAATTCTATTATCAAAAAGTACCCTTATTTGCCATTCAAAAAAAAATCTGATGTGACAACACATTACTTTCCCATGCACTAGATTCTATATCATTTGATATTAAATTTTAATAAAAGTATGTCAATTCAAAAAAAATTTTAATTTGTTAAAATACACAAATTAACTCTAAGGAATTGCATTATAATAATACAATAATAATTAGGATTAATTGTTTTTATATAAGTTAATTTTTCATTTATTTATTCATTCATTGCGAGTAGTGGGTGATTATGATGATTGTGCGGCCTGAAACTTTTTTAGATTGGTAATTAAAAAATAAACCAATAAAGATGCGTTATGAGCAAATTTGATAGACAGTGGTGTTTTAAGGCCGCACTGATTCATGATTGCCTAGGTTGTGCGGCCTTTAGGCTGCACCGAGGGACCGGATCATCAACCCGGGGTATTGTGTACCACTTTCACAAGCAGAATTCCTTTGAAAAACCGTTTTTAAACGCGCTTGTTTTATTTCATCATATTAACAATAAAATAACATGTTTGCATTGAAAAATATTTTTAAAGAGCGATTTAGCAGAAAAAATTAGAAATTTGCGGAACGCCGTCAATATGAAATCAAATTTTAACTATGGTCGTATTGCGTCAGAAGAATTTTTTGATAGTTAATTAAAAATTTGGTGTGATATTACTAATTAAATAATATGAATGTTTATACACTGCCGCTCACAGAAGCATAGACACTAATTAAAATGGAGTTATTAAAATTATTAATAGAATTTCAATTTTACAATAAATTTATAAATTAAAAAACGGTTTCACTATATTATCTTTCTAGAAAATTTTAATACATTTGGCATACAAATTTTGGATATTTTAAAGTATTGTCCTAAATATAGATTTTTATGCTAATAAAACTGTAATAAAAATATCATAAAACACAAGCTTTTAACATTCCGTCACGTCGCGCGCGTAGCCGTCGTAAGAACAACAAATGTTTAAAATATTGACCACATTCACTTTGTAGGGGTATTTTAAATACAAAATTTATCATTATGATTTTAGATTTAATTGTGAAAACAATTTTTAATTTTTGCTTGTTTAGTTTTGATTTAGTGTTGTTTTACTGACATTTTTTAATAGAAATGCCTAACGTAAAGTCGTTAGTGTTCAAACTCGATCTGCGATAGTTACTTCACATAAAGAACGATATTCAGTTCGTAAAATTTCCTAAAAGTTCTAGTTAAAAAGATCGGGAAAAGTGACGTAACCATTAGCGACCTGACAAAAATTTCTTCAGCTACACACTAAAGAACAGGCTTATATTTGTCTATTAAAGCAAAAAAAGGGTGAACGGAGTAAAAACAACCCCAATATCGACTTTTGAAAAGTACGGGAAAGTCGCATCGAGTATGCGGCGGACCCCGGTCGATGTGCCATCGGTCGCCTTGTGGTCCCTTGAAAATGCGTAAAATTTTTTCGCTCCGATTTGAATTTTTCTTTGAAATTCGGATAGATGGGGGTGTGATTAGTGGATATTAGTAATAAATATAATCAAAAAAAAATGGAAAATAACCCGTGTATAGCCGAAAAAGTGAAAAAATTAAAAAAATATTAAATAAACATAAACAACTATGGGGAAAACCTAGGCCCTTCGGGGCTCCGCCCCGGGGCCGGTTTTGATGGTGCAAATTACTTTTTAGGGTGGATCCGGCCCGCCAGAATTGGGCGCATCGAAAAACCGCCCGGAGCTACGCGGCAGAGCTAAACATACGAGAAGGCGCCAACCATCAAGCAAACCGGGATGAAGGCAATCGGGATTTTAAACCCCCAAAAAATCGCGTAAAATCAAAAAATAATCGATGTTACATGTACGAGAGACGAGCTGCATCTGCCGGTTCGAAATACTCTAAGTGTTAGGGTCATTCATAGCGCACGGACCGACCACAGAATGAGCGACGCGCCCCGAATCTCGTTAATCTTACAACTGAATCTCGTTAATTTTTCTAACTTCAAAATCGATTTATTGAAAAGTTTGGACCCCTACCCCCCTAATTCTTTTGACAATTTGCTATATTAACTTTGTTCTTTAGTGTGTAGCAGAAGAAAGTATGATTAGAACGCTAATGGTTAGGTCACTCTACCCAAAAGATCTACCGTTCATTTAGCAATTCAAAGATTCTAGGAACTAGGAACGTGATACTTTCGAAGATCGAAATGCATCTAGCGCAGATGACGAACAAATTAAGTTAATTAGCAAACGGAACAGAAGGTTAACTGCACCAGAAATTGCTTCTGATTTCAATTTGGGTCGAGGAAATCCGATTTTTGTGAATACGGTAAAACGCCGATTACAAGAAGCCAACTTACACGGTCGCGTTGCAATTCGAAAGCTTTTGTTACGTCGTGATAATAAACAAAAACGATATAATTGGGCCAAAACAAAGATTGGTCAGTATAACAATGGGCAAATATGTTATGGAACGATGAATCAAAATTTGAAGTGTTTGGTCGGAAATGTAAAACATTTGTGCGACGTTCAAAGCATAAAAGAAATACTCCCTCAGTGTATTGTGCCCACGGTGAAGCATGGGGGAGGCCCGTTCTTTTATGGAGTTGCTTTTCTTTAGCTGGTACCGGAGATTTAGTTACAATCGACGGGATTATGAAAAAAGAGCACTATAAAATAATTTTGGAGAAGAATGTTAAACTTTCAGGACTCCGTTTAAATGTTAAATATTAATATATAATATATAACTCCGTTAAATATTATTATCATGCAATTTAATAACGTCAACGTTATTAAAAATGTTATCTCAATGTTATAAATTTCAACTACAATTCTTAAAATATTTCTTATACTACTAATTTAATTTGGATTTTTTCAACTTGCTCGTAATGCAAAATTCTTTAATTAATAAATGTAATAAATATTTTATCTTGAAGTGTGTTCTATTTAAATTGTTGAATTTCCAGCAAGCTGATTTTTAGGAATTAAATTTGAGAAAACTGTTTAAGCTATTGAGCTGAAATTTAGGATTCTTATTTATTCATGTCTAAAGTAACATCTAAACTTTTTGCAAAGCGTTTCATTGGAAATTATACAAGTAATAGATCAACGCGTAACTCATGTTTCGAAATGACTATCCAATCGGGCGCAATGTTTTTGACCGACGTAGTTATCTAAAATATACGAATTTTTGTACATTTTGTTCTCTATGAACGCCAGGCTATGGTCGGAACCTCGAACATGTAAAATTAAAAAAATATATGACTAAATGGCGATGGTTGAAAGAAGAAAATTCTTTTGAAAACATTTTAAAATAAAAATTAGCATAATAATTTAGTCAAAATAAATAAAAAATGGGTTATGAAATGGAATCGTTGCATAAAACACTTTCTGACGTATCACCTACTTCTAGTTATGTGTTCCTATTACTAATCTTAGAAATATGAAATTTATAGTCACAAATTTCTCAATATAGCATTCATAATACACTTTCTGCGGTATCAATTTTTTTTTGGGTTTTTGGACTCCTAAAGACAATTACAGACAAGTACAACTTAAATTTGTTAAATTTATTTTTGTGTATTTTATATAAATTACAAAATAAACACCATTACAGAAAATACGTTATAATTCGGGTAATTTGATGAATTTTACTTTAATATTTTTTGAAAACATATTCAAGACCCCAAACTATAAAAATATGTAATAAAAAAATCGAAAAAATTTATCGGTCACAGTAGGTAACCCCCTTAAACTGCTATTTAAGTCTGTGTACAGAACTGTATACAGTTCCTTTGGATTCGGAAAAAATCTCTTTCGGTTGGACTTAAATTTAAGAACTCATCAAAAGAAAAAATTCTGGCACCACCACTGTAGAACCTCACGAGCCGCCACTGATTTAAAGTATTATAACATTGCTAAAACTATAATCCTTCTTAGAAATAAACTACAACACCATACATATCAGTACTGCTTAGTTATTAAACGTCAAACTTTCAAACGCTATTATCTCAAAACTATGGTCATGTCAGTTACCTGGTTCTTGCAGTAAGCAGACGATATATACATTATTATAGCAGCAAGCAAGCATGATTCGCGAAGCGGAGCTTGTTGCGGGCGGAGCCCGCATTAATCTCCACAATCTCGTGTTGAATTAATTCGCGCGTTGGTTAATTTTAATTAATCATTTGTTAATATTGTTTATAGAGATTATTTTTATGTTAATATAACTTTTTCTTGGTATTATCATTACTACCGTATTTTTCCAGCAGTAGTGTTGAATTTCTTGTAAAATGTATCATATTGAATGAAAAATTGGAAGAACGTAGCATAAAAAAAATTTCAAAAAGAAAATCAAGCAAAAATAGTTATCAGAGCAATTTTTTTCACATTATAAATAATAAATACAATATATTAATTCAAGTTGCATGAAAATCGGTCAAGTATTAACGAAGATATATACACTTTTGACAGAGCCATATTTGATGACGCCATAGCGGGAAATGTACCAGGTGCCGAATCTCCAGCCAAGTGAAAAACGCTTATGAAGACACCCAATAAGCATTTCTGAAAATAAAATTCTTTGTACTCTCGTTTCTTTACACAAATAGGTCTAGGTCGTGAACTAGAGACGTTACGACAGTTGTACACTTTTTTTTGAGTTTACTTGACCTACATTTTTCCACTTGGCTGCAGCTATATTTCGAAAAGTATTACATCGATTGACGTGAAATTACAAAACAAAATACAAAATACCCTTAGATGTATTATCTACAATGCAGTGTACGTTTTTTTGCGCTAAGTTTATTATTCTTTTTTACCTGTATGAAGGACTTTCATAACATCAACTACAGCGTCGTAATTTATAAATATTTTTCTATAGTTTTTATTTCACATATTTTTCAAAGCATGAACTACTATGCAG
Source organism: Podabrus alpinus (assembly GCA_932274525.1). NCBI lineage: Eukaryota > Metazoa > Arthropoda > Insecta > Coleoptera > Cantharidae > Podabrus > Podabrus alpinus. The sequence continues at coordinate 10,170,102 of OW026455.1, forward strand.
GTTAAAAAAATTTTCATTCGATACTTTGAGGTTTATTGATATGACAAAATAAGTCACTTTTCAGTCAGGCCTCTTAAATGCCTAACCGTACAGTATAACTTATGACAAATATTTTCAAAAAATGTATAATAAGTGCGTTGAGAAGTAGATTTTGCATCTTACAGCTAACAAATATTGACGAAACGGATTTTTTTAACGCTTCAGCTTAGCAATTAGTTTATTATTTATTAACTAGCTGCCACGGGTGGCCATTCGGCCGTTCTTAGCTTAGACGTCCAGTCCATGCTGGCCTAAGTTGTGCGGCCTGAAGGCTGCACTGATGAGAATTGCTATCATAAGTGTAAGTCAGCTAAACGGATCACTTTAAGCGTTACGGACACCAAATAACATGTTTAATATAAATTATAGTGATTTTTGAACTAGTTGAAAATATTTAATGTACTGGGTTGATGCATAAGTACGTAGCGTTGTTTTTAAATTATAAATTTAATTTTTTAAATATAAAAAATACCTAAACTAAAAAAAAACCTAAACTAAACAATAATAAGAGACGGTCGTTAGCTAAAGCGGTTATGTGCGTTGCTGCTAATGCGGAATGCCTGGTTCGACTCCGGGCTCAGTAAAACTTTATTCTGACCGTCTCCCCTCGGAAGGCAATGGCAAACCACCGATGTGTAATCTGCCTGGTACAGCCTCTCTGGAGATGAAGTGTATACACTTCCCGCGGTTCGGAGCCCGCGTTAAGCAGTAGGTCCCCTATGTGTGTGATAATACTTCAAACGCATAACACATACATAGGAGAGAGGTCGCCAACGTCCGGGGGGATATGGCACACGAAGAAGATGAAATATAATAATATATTCTCTTGCATTGTTTATGATTGACTCCCAACATTCTGGCAGTTTTTCGATTCCACGCCTAAACAAATTTGGTGGTTTGGAGATAAAGAAGTCGTCGAGCCAGATTTGAAGAGCAACGTCGTTATTAAATGAGATTCCGCGGTTATTTGTTGGATATAGGGCGGAAAAAATGAAAATCTGATGAAGCAAGATCAGGAGAATGGGGCGGATGTGGTATAACCTCCCAACCGAGGTCTTGAGTAGCTGCTTATGTAATGTTAGCAGTATACGGACGGGCATTATCATGCTGCAAAACCACTTGATGCCGTCTTACCGGCCGTTTTTCTTGAATTGCAGTCTCTAGGCGACTCAGTTGTTGACAAGAAACCTCAGAAGTGATGGTTACATTCCTCGGAAGCAATAATTCATATTAGATGACGCCTGCTTTATCCCACCAGATGCACAACATTACCTTACGTGGATGGGCACCAGCATTTGCACGAAGATTTGTTTGTTTGTTAGGGCTTAACCATTCCTTTCTGTTCTTGATGTTGATGCAAATACATCACCAGTAACAATTTGGAACAAAACCGGCCGATATTGTGGAAGAGCAAGCAAAGAAGCACAAATGGTAATACGTTGATTTTTGTTGTTTTCGCTCAAAACGTATGGTACGCAAACACCCAACTTTAAAACTTTGCCAATGGAATGCAAATGTCTTACGATAGTTGATTGGTCACAATTCATCATATTGCCCAATTCCCGAGTTGATTGACGTGGATAATCACGAATTGACGCATTTAATCGGTCTTCATCAAACCCGGATGGTTCCCCTGAACGTCAGAAATCATGCATGTCAAAATACCCCTTTTTGAAGCTAGAAAAGCATTTTCGTTCAGTACTTTCCACGATGGCGTTCTCTACGTAAAGTGCACAAGTGGTCCTAGCGGCCTCCGATGCCTTAATTCTTCGGTTAATCTCAAACAAAAGGATATGTCGGAAATGTTCATTTTTTGTACTTGACACTCCATTTTCTTTAGCCAACAATTACCCCTAACTTTCTACAAATTGAAAAATTCAACAAGTATTCAATAAAATAATACTTGGGCATTAAAATGACATTGATATTTCTCAGAAAAGGTAGTTTCCAAAGCACTCTTACCTTAGAAACCAAAAATGCTAGGAACTTATGCATCAACCTGATAATAAATTATAATATTTAAAAAATTTAACTTACAGAGTATTGATGCATTCAAAGGATTAATAAATTGTTTGCATATACGTCATACAAAAAAGTCTACATACTCTCCTATGTTAGCAATGTAAATTGAACATTTTGAAGCCGTTTTTTGACAAATAAAAATCGATTTTACAACAAAACTTTTTAAACATTTTTTGTTGAAAATTTCATTATCTTCAATTTTATATCTATACAGTTTTTCATTTTGTCGCCCCGTTTTTGACTGAGAGCGACTGAAACAAAACTTGCGAAAATACAAAAAATATTGTCACCTGTATCTCGGAAACGGTGCAACAAAATAGAAAAATGAAGAGGAATTTTTTTTTGTAAATTTCGTTCCCTACATTTTCATTCATATACATTTTTCTATTTTGTCGCACCGTTTCCGAGATACAGGTGACAATATTTTTTGTATTTTCCCGAGTCTTGTTTAAGTCGCTCTCAGTCCAAAACGGGGCGACAAAATGGAAAAATGTATAGATACAAAATTAAACCTAATGAAATTTTCAACAAAAAATATTTAAAAAGTTTTGTTGTAAATTCAATTTTTATATGTCAAAAAACGGCTTCAAAATGTGCAATTTACATTGCTAACATAGGAGAGTATGTAGACTTTTTTGTATGACTAAACCACGCTACTGTATTTCCCTTGTATTAAAGCTTTTCATATGATGCTAATATTAAAATAATTAACGAAAATCTATATTCTCGAATTTATGTAAAATATTTTATATAAAAGGACAAAAAATTTTATCGACGTAGGTTTGACATGAAAAATAGCAAAGCTAATCATGAAATATAAACGAATAAATTTGTTTAACAAATTTCGTCGCTTTAAAGGTAAAACTTACTTAAACGTAAGTACGTACATTTTTGACAAAAGTGAGTTTCGACATTAAATTAAAATCTTGATGAGAAAAAAATTTTGAAATGCGTTTTCGAGTTATTCATTGTGAAAAGTAACTAAGTAAGTATTAATTTCAAGAAATTCGAGAGCAAAAATTCACAAATACAGTCGAGTCCCGTTAATCCGACCCCTTAGTAATCCAAATATGCATGTAATCCAACTAGCCGTCTGTCTGCGTCGAAGTTCAATTATAGTTATAATGTAACTTTAATATCCAATAATCCGAACACGAGAGTGTGCCCTTATAGTTTTGATTAGCGGAACTCGATGATTGTACTTAAATTTCCGAACGAAGTAATTAATTCAAGGACAATCTCTAGTTATTAAAGGTAAAATGAAATTTACTGATTTTAAGGATCTGTGAACACTTAAATAGAAACAAAGGCGTGGATGGAAATTCGGTCTCATAACTCAAACTAAAATGCTTCAAATTCGACAAAAATTTTCTTGAAGCAGTATTTTCCTGGTCCGATTGGATAACTCAAAATTTACCTGCGTCCAGAAGGGGATAACGAATCGTTTTTTGTAATTATTACGGTTAAAACAATGTAAAAGAATTAAAAAATTGATTATGTTATCAGAAGGGTCGTAAAGTTTCGTGTTTAATGGAAGAAAATTTTTTGTTTGGTTTATTGAAAACTGGCAAAATCAAATAAATCCGGATTTTTCCGAACATCACAGATATATTTAGAAATAACTCGGATATTTCCCCAGAAAAAGTGAAGATGACGGCATTTTGACCTTCCATCACATCGCATTATTCCATCCACTTGGAGTGGAAGAGTATTGACTAAACACGCTGATATGGATGTTTAACCTATTGTACTTTCTAATCGTTTGTAATCGCTTGTTTTCCACTAGGCCACCCCAGTTGAATGGTTTCGTATTTCAAGTTCAATCTGAATTATTTTAAATTTATTGTAGTATTCTAATTAAAAAGAATTTTTAATAAAACGAAAGCAATTTTTAAGGAAGATTATGGTTTACATCATAAACGACGAGTTGCTAAATTACGAAATATCCAGAAAGGATATTTTGATTTAAGACCTTCAATTTAGTTGCTCTTAACAGAAGTAACGCTCAGTGCTAATTAATTATTTGCCGTTTAAAGCTGTTCTCTATTTTTATTATTATTGGTTTTAGAAATAATTATGTAATTAGGAAATCGTGACTTAATCAAGATCATGTGAAACTTGAGAACTCTTGTGACGAGTTTGTTCAAAATTAAATTTTTTTTGCGATTTATATTTTTAGAAATGCGTAATTCATCGACGCGATGTTGTAATTCAGAGATGAGTGATTTTTTAATGATTTTGTTGTGTTGAACGTGACGTAATCGTGAATTATAAAGCGACGTAAGACGTAACTTTTCTGTGATGTTACTTATTTGGGTTTTATCTTCAGAATTTTATACTCGATATGTCTCTTACACTTAAGAAATGCAAGATTTCCAAGTTTATTGTAAGTATTCCATGATATTGTTATAATAAAAAATAATTTTGTTGTTGCTTCTGATCGCGAATTGATCTTTTTGGGTTTCCGCTAATATAAAAGCAAATATATTGTGATTCTTTCAATAAATTTTCAAACATTTTCGGAGGAAGCTAAATAAAATTTAATCTTGTAGCCATCGAAATAAAATATACTTACACAAATAAAAGAATTAATAACTTCTAAACTTTGGCCAAGGTGCTTTATGTCTGGTTGAATGTTGATTCTCGAGACTTCCTTTACACCAGACTTAATTGTCAAAAGAATTTTAACGAAATTGTCAAGGGCTTTTCAACAGTGACTTTATTTTTAAATTTTAAATAAAACAGACTTTTGGATGAAAGGACTGTATTTCTTTATTGATATATAATGTGGAAAGCCTACAATTTATGAATAAAAATTATATCGGACAAAAAATTTAACTAAGACCACGTATACAGACGTCGATCCTTTTGTCGACATTTTCGATTACATTTTGCATAATTGCCCACCTATAATTGCACATTGGTTATTGCTTTTCAAGGCTTCAACGGTTTATCTGCGTAGACTTAATCTTTCACATAGCCCCACAAAACAATAGTCTAACCTAACGGCGTTAAATCACACGATCTAGGCGGCCAATTGACTGAAGAATTATATGCGAAATTATTAGAACAGGAAATTTCCTTTGCAATAAATTCAATACTTTAGAGGATGTGGGGCATGTGGCGCCGTCCTGTTGAAACCACATATCACTCACATCCATATCATCAATAATAGAGCAAAAAAAATGTCAACGTGTCCCGATATCGCTCGCGACAGATATAAATCCATTGACAGTAACAGCGTTTCCAGCCTCATTTAAAAAAATAAGTTCAATCATCACTCCTCCAGACCAAAAAGCACACCAAACAGTAACTCGAGTGGAATGTAAAGGCTTCTCAACAATCACTCTTGGATTTTCTGAAACCCAAATGTGACAATTTTGATTATTAACGTAACCGTTCAAATGAAAAAGAGGTTCATCAAAACCATCACCTTGTTCAATGAAGAAATTAGCGAATAAGAAACCAAAATTCTCCTCCAAAGCAGTATAATGAAAAAAACCAGGAATCTCGGGGATGTGGAAGCAATAAAACACAATAGAGTTGTCTATAAATACAATAGAGTGGCCCAATTGTATTTGCGCCCAATTGTATTTGCGCCCAGTTGTCGCTGCGCCAAGTTGTCGTTGCGCCCAATCGATCGCGCCCAATCAATCGCGCCCAATCGATCGCGCCCAATTGTACTAGACCGTGTTCTGGTGAGTACTCTATGCCCCTTGACACGTAATCTTTGTAACTTTGCTTCCTTCCTCCGAAACGTCGACTAGACAACTCTATTGTGTTTTATTGCTTCCACATCCCCGAGATTCCTGGTTTTTTTCATTATACTGCTTTGGAGGAGAATTTTGGTTTCTTATTCGCTAATTTCTTCATTGAACAAGGTGATGGTTTTGATGAACCTCTTTTTCATTTGAACGGTTACGTTAATAATCAAAATTGTCACATTCGGTCTAGTACAATTGGGCGCGATCGATTGGGCGCGATTGATTGGGCGCGATCGATTGGGCGCAACGACAACTGGGCGCAGCGACAACTGGGCGCAAATACAATTGGGCGCAAATACAATTGGGCGCAAATACAATTGGGCGCGAGGGAGATTTATCTATTACGTATTAATTATTATAACTGATTGTAAGAATTTTTTTATAAAAAACTAATAGGTATTTACGTATAAAAATGTTTTAAATCTAGAAATGTTTATTTAGCCAATAAAAAAAATTATAATTAAAAATTTAAACTAAATGTTTTTAAAATGTTTATTCCTTCTAACTTCCACTAAAATTTAGAAATAATGTTTATTTAGCCAATAAAAAAAATTATAATTAAAAATTTAAAGTAAATGTTTTGAAAATGTTTATTCCTTCTAACTTTTACAAATAATAACAATGCCTATTAATATAGTACCCAACTGATCAGGAATTAATTTCATAATTATGGGAAATGCCTCGCAAAAAGTCTATAACACTTCTCTACTAGATTCTTGATGCGCGAATCAGCCTCCAAGTATTTCCTTCTCTTAGTAGGTGGATTGTTGCCGGAAACTAAGTGTTCATAAAATACATCTCGCCCACGTTGAATAATTTTCAAACTAGAAATTAATTTCCAGATGTTTGGGTGATCCATGCTCAGCTCTGTTTTTAATCTTCTATGTGCCGCTTCAGCATGATAGACGATTAGAGACAGATCTAAGTATGGATCTAAGCTAAGTATGGAGCTAAGTATGGAAACATTTGGAAATTAATTTCTAGTTTAAAAGTTATTCAACGTGGGCGAGATCTGTTTTATGAAAAATTAGTTGCCGGCAACAATCCACCTATTAAGAAAAGAAAATAGTCGGAGGCTGATGCGCGCATCAGAAATCTAGTAGAGGATTACGCCACATAGGGGTCGTCCATAAATTACGTCACGCAATTTTTAACCCCCTCCCCCCCAACGCCACACTTCGTCACACAAACCTAGACCCCCCTCCAAATATTACGTCACATATTCTTGACCCCCCCCCCAAATGTAGTCTTATTGACTTCTTAGTAAATTTTACAATCGGTTTCATTTTGATTTTTATAACAATTTATTATAATAGATTTATGACGGCTCTGTATATTTATACATAAATCTACACGTACAGATTACCAACTAAAATTAAGTTTTTTAATCTTTTTACGTTTTTTAAAAATTTTAAAAATCATTTTGAAAGTTCAAAAAATAGTATTTTTGAAATACTTGTTAGAAGAAGGAGAACATGAGTGGCCAAATTATACGAGGGCCGGTCCTGACTAATGTCAGGACGTTAGAAACCAATTATTGCATGTGTAAAACATACTTTTATCTTAAGTTGTCAAGTTGGCAACCTGTTACTAACTCGACATTTCAAGAAGCTTTTACGTTTTTAGAGAGAGAGAGAAATAAAAGCAATAATAATTTTTGTGACGTCACAATTTTTGAAACACCCCGCCCCCCATCGTCACAAATCGTCACAAGGGTCGGAACCCCCTCCCCCCCCCCTAGGAGCGTAACGTAATTTATGGATGACCCCATAGATATATTATAGACTTTTTGCGGGGAATTTCCCATAATTACGAAATGAATCCATGATTAGTTAGGTACTTTATTAATAGGCATTTTTATTATTTGCAATTGTTAGGACTAAACATTTTAAAAACATTTTCTTTAAATTTTTAATTATAATTTTTTTTATTGGCTAAATAAACATTTCTAGATTTAAAACATTTTTATACGTAAATAGCTATTAGTTTTTTATAAAAAAATTCTTACAATCAGTTATAATAATTAATACGTAATAGATAAATCTCCCTCGCGCCCAATTGTATTTGCGCCCAATTGTATTTGCGTCCAATTGTATTTGCGCCCAGTTGTCGCTGCGCCCAGTTGTCGTTGCGCCCAATCGATCGCGCCCAATCAATCGCGCCCAATCGATCGCGCCCAATTGTCGGTCACCGCACCAGAACAACAAAAGGTGTAAAACATGTTTATGCTAAGCGGGAAACAAAATAAAGTACGGAAGCCATGACCACATTCAACTGTGTACAATGTAAAAAAATGTAAAAAACAAACAGCCCACATGTAACACATGGGGAGACGTCAAAATAATCTCAAAACAATTAAATATAACAGTAAATAACATTAAAATTTGTAAATAAACTAATAAAACCAAGAGGTTATAACGATAAAAATAATCAAACATAAGATTAACATACAATATGACAATCCGAAAAGTTTCCATACATTAAATTGATAAATTCAAAAATAACCCGCGAACATAATGAATAAAAGCAAACTACACTAGTGAGCACAAGCACCCAACACTGCCGCAAAGGAATTGATGATGGAAACCATCATTTTGGTTTGGAAAAAAACCATCGTTTTTTTCATTTTAAATTAGCGAATTATCTACAGACAAACTGGTCGACTGGTTTTAATACTTGTACTAACTGAACCTTATAAGGCTTTAGACCCAAATATTTATGCAAAATTCTCCATCGTTCTCAACACTTTCACTTACAGTAGCAATATTTTCAGCTGAACGGCCGTGACGAACACGTATTGATGGTATGTTATATACCGAGCCACCAAATTTTTAAAAGCGGTCTCAGAAGAACCAAAAATATCCTAAATTTTGTGATATGTAGTTTTCATAACTTCACAATTTTTGTAGAGGATTTTATTTATCGGGTTGATGAATAAGTTCGTAGCGTTTTTTTAAATTTAATTTTTTAATATAAAAAATTACATAAACTAATCTCTAATATATTCTCCTGTATTGTTTGTGATTGACTCCCAACGTTCTGGCAGTTTTTCGATTCCACGCCTGAAGAAATCCGGTGATTTGGAGGTGAGAAATCGTCGGCAAGTTTTGAAGAGCAACGTAGTTATTAAATGAGATTTCGCGGTGATTGTTGGATAGAGAACGGAAAAGATGAAAATCTTATGGATCAATATCAAGAAAATAGGGTGGATGTGGAATAACCTCCCAACCGAGGTTTTGAATAGCTGTTTTTCAAAACCACTTGCTGCTGTCTTGCAGGTCGTTTTTCTTAAATTACAGCCTCCAGGCGACACAGTTGTTGACAATGAACCTCAGAAGTGATGGTTACATTCCTCTAAAGCAATTCATAGTAGATGACGCCTTCTTTATCCTACCAGATGCACAACATTACCTTGCATGGATGGGTACCAGCTTTTGCACGAAGATTTGCTTGTTTGTTAGGGCTCAGCCATTCCTTTCTGTTCTTGATGTTGATGTAAAGGCACCATTTTTCGTAATCAGCAACAATTTGCAACCAAAACGGCCGATGTTGTTGACGAGCTAAACGATGAGGAGCAAGCAAAGAAGCACAAATGGTAACACGCTGATTTTTGTTGTTTTCGCTCAAACACCCCAACTTTTGAACTTTTCCCATGGAATGCAAATGTCGTACGATAGTTGATTGGTCACAATTCATGATATTGCCCAATTCCCGAGTTGATTGACGTGGATCATCACGAATTGAAACATTTAATCGGTCTTCATCAAAGCTGGATGGTCTCCCTGTACGTGGGAAATCATTCATATCAATTTCCCCCTTTTTGAAATGAGAAAAACATGTTCGTGCAGTACTTTTCACTATGGCGTTCTCTCCGTAAACACCACAAATGGTTCTAGCGGCCTCCGATGCCTTAACTCTTCGGTTAATCCCAAACAAAAGGATATGTCGGAAATGTTCATTTTTTTGGTACTTGACACTCCATTTTCTTTAGCTAACAATTACCCCTAACTTTCTACAAATTGAAAAATTCAACAAGTATTCAATAAAACAATACTATGTTATTTAAAATGACATAGATTAGACATAGAAATGACATAGATATTTTTCAAACAAATTTGTTTCCAAAGCACTCTTACCTTGGAAACCAAAAACGCTACAAACTTATGCATCAACCTGATATTTTCATGCTATTCTTGATTAAAATTGAAGACCTTCTACTTGATACAATATGTTATAAAGTAGAATATCAAAACTATCTTGACATTCAAAATTGCCCATATTAAAAAACAAGTTCCCCATTGAAAAGTCTTGTACAACTGGCGATTATTAACTTCACTTGAAATTTTAGTTCCTAAAGTTTAAATTGTTATTAATAAAATGTTACATTTAACTTCCATTAATTATTATTTTTACTGTTCTTATGTTCATTTGATTTTTATACTTTAAATTTGATATTTTAAGAAAGCAATACCCTAAAATTTAAGTTATTAAATTAAACGATTCAAAGAGATTGACTTCAAAAGTGTCATTACCACGTTTGGGGTTCGATATTGATAAACTTTTGACAGAAAGCCAGATGTCGCAAAGTTTTTATTAATCACCGCTATGCTGTAAAAACGTGCACTTCCCAATACTTCCAAAATGATTTACAGTAACTTAATCTTGAATTCTGTATTGGGAAATTTGCGCTTTGTAATCTAATATAATTCTTGTTTTTGTGAAATTTCATTTATTTATAATTAAATTTTTTTTGCTTTCTTTTTGTTTAAATCAGGAGCCGGTCAATTTACAATTTGCTCAAGGGCTATTTAATCAAAAATTTCAGCTCAACAGAATGAAGTACATTTTTATACGTCAGGTTGCCAAGGTGCTAAATTTGTTAAAATTTGGCGGGTGATACCTTCAACTTTAAGTTTACGTAACTTAAACTAATAAAATATTTTATGTTATTGCAAAAGTTTTGAAGAAATTTGTTTTTATATATTCGGTTTTAAACGTTAATATGACGCCCGATTCGTTACGTCTTAAAAATGTGTTGCAACACTCAACACAAAGAACTTGCAGTTTCACGTGGATTCCAAACCACGAGAACAGAGGATTTTTATACCGTCCGAATTAGGGAAGTTTTTGACCATATGTAATGTTACCTGGAGGTGGGCGAAAAATATTTTTACAGATGGGTTATGCCACGGAAACCGCTCAATCAAGAGAGCAATCTCTTGTGGTAGAAAAATTACTAAAGAAATTCCAAGATAAATTTCTGGCTAATGAAAATAATAAAATTCCCTTAATCTCAATGCTGAAAAAACAATTCGAGTTATCCAACTTTTTGGTCAAGTAAACACCAGAAGATTCCGACCTTTTGATAATCAATACAGACATGGAGATGTCTTCAGCATCATTCTCAGTCGTCAAATTACCTCGGTGGTTTTCCATTGCCTTCCGAGATGAGATGGTCAAAATAATATTTTTACTCTGTCCGAATTCGAACCGAGTATTTCGCTTTAGCAGTAAACGCATTTAACCGCTAAGCTATGACTTGTAAAACGTCCATATTCATTTGTTACAACACAAGGGCTAGGACAATACTCAAAGATTCAGCGAGTACAGGTATTAGCAACGAGATTGCACGAGCGAAGCGCAGCGGAGCGAGTGTCAATTTCCGCAGCTGAAACCTGTACTCGCTGAATCTTTGAGTATTGTCCGAACCCGCGATGTTGTTGCGATGATAATTCCGTGAAGAAACGCCACAACTTAAAAGCACAACATCACATACGAAAATCGACATTTCAAACGCCATTTTTAATTCCGAAAATGGTGAAACAAATTGACCATATCGCATCACAATCATTGCAAAAAAAATCAAACAAAAAATTTCGTAAGTACCGAAAAAAATGGAAGCATAATCGCACTAAATTTGTAATATAAAATTCGTTAGAAGTACATTGCTTTAAGTGAACTCGGGTGGGAACTAATGCGTTGTCGCATCGGTTGCGAAGTGCGTTAGTCTACAAATACACATTACAAATATTCGATTTTCGAATATTTATATTGCGAGATTTTTTATTACGTATGAATTCTTTTACGCCCCACTACAAATATTCGATATTCTGGTAGGGTATTTGGAATATTTTTTATTTTCGGATATTATTCGACTGTGCATGCGTCGTATCCATTTAACTACAATGTAAAATAGCGCACGCTGATTGGTCGGAACCACTACAATATGACCCTGAGTGGAATTATCAATAATATTAATCTAAAATCTTTAAAAAAAATTGGTGGAAATATGAATTTTTGATAATGTGCAAGATATTTGCAAGATAATTGTCTATTTTACGCCGCTGTAAACTGGAAACTATTCGATCAACAAAAAAATATTTCAGGCAAAAGTTGTAGCAAATTTTCTTCTTTATAATATTGATAATCAATCACAGTAGTGGTGCGGCCCGTCTACTTATCCTAAGTACCGGTCGACAAGAATGGCCTCCTATCATACGCTGACCTTACCTGGGCTTCTGGGCCTTATCTAGCGACGCTAAGCTAGCTCAACGGAAGAGCAATTTATGGGGGGGTCAGGCGAGCCAGGAATGAATACCTGCTCCCTCGAACTGAATTCAAACAAAATGAGCGCCACGCCCTTTATGTCGCTAAAGTAAATGATGTTATCCTGAAAGGGCAAAAGCAAGTCACAATAAAACACCAAAGCAACAAGTAAACGTATAATAGAGCTGTCGGTGAATCCAGAATAATAATTATTACAAAGCTCTCGCACTGTACAAGTGGTTACCTGGTTGTCGTAAATAACCAAAATTATCATACACAAAATTGAACAAAAATATTGCGTCCAAATTAATCAAATCTATTTATACAAAAATAATTTGATATCAAAAACAATTTAAATAAAAACCCCAAATTCACATGGAGGATTTACCTCTCTATTTTACAAATAAATAAAGTTAGGTCGAACTTCGCTTCTTCAGAAGCCAAAACAATATCGCCAGCGCACTATACACCACGAAACAAACGAATAATTTCGGCGGTATCACCAACCCCGAAAAAAAACAGTGATAAATACAAAAGTTATTGCTCACCCTACAATTTTGTTATCGGCACGCCCCTGGTATGTTTGTCCATTGCAGGGATTGCAGGTTAGGTTGTGCTGGGTTAGGTTGTGCCAAAGATCTAATATAAGTTAATGTGGATAGAGCGTGATTCAACCTTGCAGAAGCGACTGTTGAAGCCACCGTAAGAAGAGGACAGCACGATCAAGGTATCATGAAGTGCATAAAGGAACGACGAGTTAACGTGATTTGAGGCAAGATATTCAACGGGTCGCATAATTATTAATGTAATATCAGGGATAGTAAATCTATTTTACAATTAAAACTTTTATTAATGCACAAAAATAGTTACAAATATTGTTAGAAAAAATTATTGATGTTTAAAATGTATTAATTTGGTCATTTTGGATCGTATTCTCTCCTTTGGTTGATTTAAAATTTGAATTTTATGGTGAATTCTTATATTCGGTTCGTAACTTTTAAATGATTTAATAATTGATCTAGGGTGGAAATTCTTTGTTGCTCCGAGTTTGAAGATATTTTTTGGTATTTTTTTGTTTTTTAATAGTTTTCCATGCTATTTTCCACATTAATTTGGCTTTTTTACGCCATTCATGTCTTCCTCATCAAAGTCCCCACAATACATAGCATTGCTTGTATTAGTAATTAAAGATGGGCCATTTATTTGTGTTTAATTAGGGGCTTCTTCATTAATAATCTGACTAAAAATGACTTGAAGAGATGCAATGGGAAGATCGTGAAGAATGGCGAAGAGGAATCGGAAGACGTTGTAGAATGTTATAAAGACCGATAAATAGATAGATTTCTGATGTTTAAAGAGGATCCAGGTTCAACTGATAAGTCAGGCTTTTGTGACTTACATTTAACAGTACTTTTTAATCTAGTTGAACGTAGTTTAGAAACAGTTTTTACAAGATGATGAGGAAATTTAAACACCGATGGTATTGCACCCACTTTCAGTTTTTTTGACCAAATTGAATTATGAAATCAGAAGCCTGAAAATGTTCGGCACATAACTATGCACAAGTAGATGGTTTATAATTATCTCTTCTCATTGCAATAACCCACACCTTTTTCGTAGCTTCATTTTTTGGAAAACTATACAACATAGTATAAACATTAATCATTAATTTTACCTCTGAAAGGAAATATTTGTGCCTTTCCTATAGCCATTTGTGCAATTATTTGCGGCACATGACGCTACCATGATTATATTTGTTTAAATATATTTTAAATAAATGTTATTTGAAAAATTACGCACTCGACTACATAAAATGAAATATAAAACGTAAGTGCACAATGCATTTCTTACGGCGACAACAGAGATTATGCCTCAAGTCACATGACATCGAGCATCTATCCTTTTCTTACGTTGGAGTCATTAACATTCACGCTCTATCCACATTACCTTATATTAGATCTTTGGGTTGTGCACAATTGATATTGTGCGTCCGAACGTTGACAATTTACAGGTGTTTTAGTTGATAATTGCGGTAAACCAAAGTTGATGATAAACATCCAAAAAAAAAATAACAATTCGTGCTACTTGAAAATCACGCAGTAAGTAACTTTCCCAAATCGAATAATTGATTATTAACCTCTAACCGTTTTTAGCTTCCATGCGGAAAATTTGTAATCGGGACGTTGAAACACACACGTTTTTCCAAATCACAAAAACAGCTTCTATTACTTAATACCGGCAATCCGACTTTTCGATAAATTAATACGATAATTTAGATCTCGAAAAAAACAGTAATTAGATGCTTCGGTTTGATTTTAAAATCAAATAAACTACCAAGAAAACTCACAATTTACTTGCGTAAAAATATCCACACGTTCAGCTGTTCGCTTGCTTTCTGATAACCTCGACCTTCCCAAGCATTATCAAAATTTAACAAATTTTGAAAATGTCACCCTATCTACAGGGTATTCTAAAAATAGGTATGTAATTCAAAACTTGTATTAATTATTTTTAAAAAGAATCGCAATTTTTAGGTCGTACTAATTAAAGGAAAACGTTCTGTAGCGCCAAATGTCAAAAGAAACAATTTGAAGGCTACAGTGGCTTGGTGTGATCGCTGGTTGAGTTACGATGCGGAAATTATGGGTTCGAATAGAGAACTTCACAAAAATTTCTTAGCGTGGCGCTCTGGTGAACATCAACACTATGTGAATGATTATGAGCAAACGATGAGATACCGAATAACACGGCCATGTCTTCGTAGCGTTGAGATCTATGTAAGAAAGAGAGGATGAAGGAAGAAGTTTTGGGCCTACACTTTTGTTCTTGATTTCATGATTTTGGTTTGTACCTCTTATTTTACTCATGATGGAGGTAAATACCAAAATCATGAAATCAAGAACAAAAGTGGAGTGTACCAACTTTTTTTCCAAGATTGCTCAGCAACCTACATTGGTGAAACTGGCGGATGAAATATAGAAACTAGAATTAAAGAACACAAAAAAGACCCCAAATCAAAAATGTTCCACCACTTACAATTTAACAACCACAGCATTAATGAAGAAGCTACTAAACTCTTTCATGCTGAAAACAAAAGGATACAAACCAAACATTTTTGAAATAAATCAACAAGCAGAAAAAATTTAAAAAAGAACTGAAAATAGAATTTTGCTGAATCAATAACTCGACCAAATCACAACACCACTTTTCGAAATATTTGAATTTCAAATTTAATAGTTGGCTCATCTCATCTTACTGATAACACCAAATTTATTGATAAACGTCTTTTTCAAAAGAATCTAAGACATTTTAGAAATGTAAACATTCATTTTTTAATATCTGGTTAGTCTACATTAATTTAAGTTAAAATTTATTTATTTGTAAGAATAATTTTATAAGTCCTTTCATGTTATAATAATTATAATTTCTATGTAGTGTATACGAAGGAGATCGTTTGTGATCGAAACGCGTCACAAATAAAGATTTATACGAGAAAAGTGCAATTTATTAATTTATAAACACCTTGTAACCCGAAAAATCGGGTTTAAGGTTGAAACAGTCTGTCATATATTTAGGTCTTGGATTTTATTGATTATTTGCTTGTTATTTGATTTATAACTATGCCGGATACGGTCCTGAAACAATAATTACTGGTTCATAACGGTTACTTGCAGATTTTTTGTGTCTACTATTGTAGATTTTTTAGATCGCTTACTCAACCAATGGAAAAGAATTCATTTCTTTAACTATTGGACCTTGTAAAAACTTTAAAAACTTTAATTATTGAAATATTTACCTTGAAACTTTCAAATTTAAGTACATTGCGACATTTTAGTAATTCCAAACGTTTATTAAAGCGATTGTAATTTATAGAAGTACGTTAGGAACGTTATTATTGAAATCTGAAGTTAATTAGTTTATCAGATTAAGCTTTGCTCCTATTTTTTCTAATGGGTATTGAGTATAAGAAAACAGTCGCGTTTACAAATTATGCCAATTTTTGTCAATACTTCACTAGATACAATTTTGTTTATTTTCGGAAGCAGTTCAAACAGGGTAATAAAAAAAATTATCTCGTTAATCTATTCATGCGCGTCAGGATCTGATAGAAAAGATCCCATTTTTCAATAAAAACATAATATTCAAGAATCTATCTATGAATCTTTTCAATTCTATTAACAGCTCCGAAAAGAGATATCCAACTTAAAAATCAATTAAAATAGTATTAATTTGATGTAATAACAGTTCTGAAGCTGTCTTGCCACAGTGTGCGACGATACGAGAAACTAATGCGGGCATTAAATTTGGTAAATTGAGGAAGTTTCTACCTGTACAGTGTTGATGATGTGGTGGTGCTTAACGAATTCAGATTTCACATTTTGAAAAAGCCTGCACTTGGCGATAAATTTTATTTTATATCGCAATGTTGCTCCAAAAATTTGAAACGTGGCACATTTCTTATCCATGGTGGTGCGCAGTCCATGAAAATTTTATAATTTTTTCACGATTTAATTTTCGGAGCTTACAGTAGGTACGGCAGAAATTTTGTTAATCTCATTGTTGAAAAATTTTAATAAAATATTTTTTTTATTTTGAAAATAATATTTCGTTTGGTATAATTAGAAATAAATTTCATTTACGGTATTTGATGTATTTTTTCTGACAGTTTTTAAAAATGGTATAGGTTAAAAATACGGTAGAACCAGAGATGTTAAACTTTAACCTAGATACATAAGTGTGAATAAAAAAGTGAAGCCTGATCACGTGATCGACGCCATTTGTAGTGCGTCAAGCAGTTGTATACTTTGGTTGTATATTTGTAAACATTGAATATTCGTGCTTAATATTTCTTAAAAAAATACGTTCTTGATAAGTTTCTTAATTAATAGTGTTTAAATAAACTCTAGTGGTTGTACATTTGTTACATTATTTGAGGTTAGTGTGATATTCTACTTAATAAACAATAAAATAAAGTCAATAAAAACTTTTAAATATTATTTAATTTTATAGATAATAATAATTGAAAATATGCCAAATACTTGTGCTGCATACGGTTGCTCTAACAGGTAAATCTAAAGATGGATTGTCATTTATTCGGTAAGTCAATTCGTTTTTAATTTATCTAACCTAAAATAGATTAATGTCATGACTTTTATTTTTTTGTGTATTAAAGTTTAATATTTTTCAATAATTGCAGCATTCTAAATACGGAATAATATGATTATACTGTAGCGAGTTGACCCAACTAAAAATGGCGGCGATCACGTGACCAGGCTTCACTTTTTGGTATACAAAATATACACAGTTAGGTATCTAGGTTACAGTTTAACATCTCTGGGTAGAACCCGGATGCAAAGAACTCCAAAATTATAAATACTCCGTTGTAAGGGACAAAAATTAAAATGTCGTAGCAAACCCTCGGATACAACGTACTAATTTTCAAGTCCCTTGGGGTTCGTTATATCCGAATTCTACTGTATAAGGAATAGCAAACCAGCAAAAGTTTTACACAATTCTGTATTGTTTAACCCGTGGAAAATATAATACACAAATGTGGAAAGAGAAAGAAATAGGAAAGGTCAACAAGTTAACCCCACCATCATACAGTGTTTAGAAATTGAATTCAGCAAACAATTGTTAATTACACTGTCTTGAAGCCCTTGTGGGGTAGGTTAAAATTTTATTTAGTTAAGTTCACAGATACCTGGTACTTTTAAACTGAAAGCTCAATTGTTATTTTGCATCTCCTATTAAGAGAGACAGTTAAGCATCAAAGTTAATTGTTTTAATTAAGTATTTATTTATTAGATTTATTTACTCAAATTTGCAAAATTATAATAAATCATCAATATTTTATTTACTATCACCGCTAGATGCAATGCAAAATTCATAGAAAATTGTAATTTTTTAAATAATAATATAATACCTACTGATTTATTTTGACGAAACTACGTTTTTTTATTATTAGACCCTAACTTACAAGGAGACGGTGATCAGCTTAAGCGGTTAAGTGCATTGCTGCTAATGCTGAATGCCCGGTTCGACTCCGGGCTCAGTAAAAACTTTATTCTGACCGTCTCCCCTCGGAAGGCAATGGCAAACCACCGAGGTGTAATATGCTAAGAACAGCCTCTCTGGAGATGAAGTGTATATGTTACCGTGAAAGCGTATTGTTAGGAAATGTATACAATTTTCCTTATTTTCAGGTTAAAGTTTCGATTTTTTGGTATCATTCGCTTCCTCTCGAATTTAGATTTGCATTTCTGCAAAAAAATACCTAGGTCGTAGATCTGTTTCGGGCGCTGAGCGCGCCGCTAACTTTAATTACATTTCCGCCCACTTTTACGGAGCTACCTTTGGCGCTGTCGAACGGATCGCAAAAAATAATGCACCGTCGCCGAGTGGACTATATTACGAACAACTTTCTTACCAAAGTTTTTTCCCAAAGATAAATCGATTAGGAATTATCGCGATATATCGTACAAATTAAAAACGGCAATCCCTAGTAATTGTTTACTTTCACAGCATTATCTACTTTTACGGTAACATATACACTTCCCGCGGTTTGGAGCCCGCGTTAAACAAGTAGGTCCCCTATGTGTGTGATAGTACTACAAATGCACAACACATACATAGGAGAGAGGTCGCCAACATCCGGTAACGGATAGGCACGTGAGGAAGAATAACTTACAAGGGGCAGATATAAATAAACTAAAATCAATTACTCTATTATAACATAATTATACTTAAAGCTATTCGAAAACATAAATTTAAAATCTTTACGAATCTCTACATTTATTTCCTTCTTGAATCGCAAAGGAAATTTATATTTTATATCAACTTTTCAAAATATATCCATTTTTACATAACACCATTTGAACCAACAACTGGTAAAATAAATCTATTTAGTCCTGTAAATCCTTTTAGGCTTCTATACAAAGTATAGCAAGAAGCCTTATTTAACTATAGAGAGATGTTAAGAATTTTAATGTACAGGCATGTGGAATTTTGGGGAAAAATGGAAAAGGAAATTTTTGAGGGGAATCAATCCTCTTCTTTCTCTTTTATCTACAACTTAACTTGACATCAATCCACTTCTGTGGTTAAAATAAAAATAATAAAATTTGAATCATTAGCAACTTTATAGAAAATAATTTGGAGCCTTCTAATTGGCTCTGAAACATGCGGACAGACGGACGGACGGACAGATACGAAGCCAGATCATAAGGCTACTTTCTATACATCGTATAGAAGTCTGAAATTTAGAATCGGGTTGTAAATAAAGGGGCTATAGCCGGTTAAATATTTCCTCAATTAACTAGACAATAATTTGAAAAATTAAGGGTGGTTTCGTATATAGTATTTCATGGTTTTCTATTAAGTATCTATCTAATAAAATTTAATGAACAACGATAAATAAAGCCACAATTTAAAAATAATCGACATCGTGAAATTTTCAAATTTCAATTTTTCAAAATATTGAAGTTATAAATTTGAACTCTTCAGAATAATTATGACGTTAGAGATGGAGTTTTCCATTTTTCAATTTCATGCCCAAACGTTAAGTTTTTGTGGAAACTGGCTATGAGTTTCCATAGTCTAGTCTGGATGGACAGGAGACCAATATTTATAGTTTTGTTTGTTAACTGTGCCGGCGAGATAAATGGTAGCTTTTTGCTACCATTTTTTTGCAAAAAATTGTATTATTTCGGAATCCGTCATCTACATCGTGGTTTCACAAAACTGTAACCTAACCTTAGTTCCAAAACCAAAACCACTTTATACGGATGCCACTTCCTCAATTTCAAATATTTTATAACAGAGATCTGAATTATAGCATTGCTTGACGCCACTTGACGAGTGAATAAATGGGAATTTTCTTGATAGTTAGTTGAACATCTTCTTGAACTGGTGGACGACCCGATATAGGACGATCTCTCGTATGACCCACTATCAAAAATGTTTGTTCTATTTTGCTAACGGCGGCACCCGTAATTGGTTCCTCGTTAGGATATTATTATTGAATAAATTGCAAATTGTTCCCGTAACCGATAGTCATCAGAATTCAACTCTTTGCCTTTTAGCCAAACGGCGAACCATTTTGAAATAGTTAAAAATAAATTCTATATATAGGTAATTTAGGCAACGATTAATTAACAAAATACTAGGCCATAGATTGCAAAATTTTAATTACTGTCAAAACCGTGTTATTTTTTCCAGCGCCTTCTAGATAAATAATTGGTATGCTCGAATAATTTTATCCTGCATTTTCGAAACTTTAAGATTGATTATCTCTGATTAGGTATATCATTGGATATCCTCTATTTTCTATTAGCTCTATTCAGCCTATGAAAAGCTTTTTAAAAATCTACGAAGATTACAAAAAATGTTGATTGGTTAAATTCTCTTTGTTTTTCTATAAGTTGGCGTAAAATGAATACAGTATCCGTTGTTGATCTTCCTTTTCTAAAATCCATCTGATCTTTAATGAGTAGATGTTCTGTTATAGTTTTAACTCTTGCATTAATAATGCGATCATATACCTATAATGTAACCTGAGTTTAATAAAGTTATTCCTCGATAGTTCCGGTGTATTTGTGAATATCTCTTTTGCTATAGAAAATATTAGTAGTAGTAATTTCATTTCATATTAAAAAATCATATAATATATAATATTTTAAATATTAACTAATTTCCTGTAAATTATTAGATAAAGTAGAAGGAGAAGAAATTGAAAAAAGTTCTAGCTCTCGCTATAAAGTTTGGGTTCGTAATCAGTTAAATAGTTTACTATAATACTTTAAGTTTCTAGTTATGATAACTTACAATTAGTGTTTATATTACTGTAGGCAAGTTTTAAAGACAGTTTATGTAATAAATTAATGTTTGGAACAAATTTCATGTTTCTAATGTAACCTTAACACATTTCTATTATACATAATATGCAATGGAAGTTATGCATAACATCATCTTTTATTCATTATAAATATTTTGTCGTAAAGTTTTCCATCAATTAAATCTTTTCATTCCATATAATAGAGGAAGTGACATCGTGGAAGTTTTTTTTCAATTATTGTTTTATTTGAAAATTCTTGGATAATTTTATCCATTTATTGTTGATTTTTCGAATTAAAAATGATTCGTTTATTTAATTTGCTACTATCTGCTTTTAGTTATATTTGTGCATATTCTTTCTTTCTCTATTTGTTTAATTTCAGGCAGTTACGATTTTGATAATTTCCTCGGAACATTTTAACTTAATATAATAATAATTAATTGGAGGTATCTGACGTAGGTAACGTCCTCGCAACAACCCTAAAACTATAATGAATACTGTGAAAATTGTAATTTTGGCGTGTACTTGTTAATCCGATTAGCAAATAGGACCCAAAGCTTATTATATTATTTTAGTTAATAAAAGAAAACTCGTTTGAGTACGGAAGATGCTTTAAGGTTATTTGGACACATTTTTTAACTTTCATAATCAATAATTTGAAAAACTTTGCATTCTGGGTTCTTCTTTTTGTTTATTTATCTTTTTTATTGACATTTAAAATATAGTATATTTTAGATGCTTTAATTTTTTTTTATAGTAGCAATTCACGTCCAAATAATTCTTAATAAATGGGATATCGGGTTTGTGGACAAAATAAATTAAACAATTGTTTTTAAAGTTTACGTTTCGGCCTCAAAATGAAAGCCATCGTCAGAACTATAATATAACATAAAACGTGAGAATACATAAACACAAGCATCAGCATAAGACATACCTTAAAAAACATAGGTGGAAATTGTTTACAATAAAATGAAGGGGCCTGCACTGGTGTCACAAGTAAATAAAAATGTTATGTATAATATTAAAATACAGTCAAATTTTCAAAACAACATGCATAAACTAAAACAGATAAGAAAACTGATACCGTTGACAGCGATTACACTGACATACGCACACCACTCAGTTTTAAATTCTATTTAAACTTCACGCATGACATCCGAGGTTGTTCAAGTGATACCACCAATCTTGTCAACGAAATTGTTTAAAATGTTCTTGTACCCACTATTTATATTGTTAAAATCAGTCATTTTGTTTATGTTGTTTTCCGTGGTCATAATGTGAGCTGCTTCCAGAAATAACCTCTTGTGCCAGTTACTCTCCATGTCCAACACCTCGACATCCTCCGAAAGGAAACCATGCATACATCCCAATGAATGTTCAGAGAGCCCTGTAGTGGTCCCCCCCCCCTACGTATGTCACTTCTGTGTTGGTTCAGTCTCTTGTTCAACAGTTGTTTCGTTTGTCCCACATAAAAAGCATTACATTTGCACTTGACTCTGTATACAACATTACTCTGCTCTAACTTAGGTATTTTATCTTTAGTAGCCGTGAACAGGATTCTACCCAGTGTGAAGGGGTTATGAAATGCCAGTTGAAACTGTGTCGGATCAACCACCGCATAAAAAAGCTGTTTCATCCTTTCAGCGAGCCATGGATGATACGTAATTTTCATGTATTTCTTGATAGGTGTGTTGTCATCATCATTGTTGGTCACTTTCTGTGTAGGGGGTGATCCGTAGTCCAAGAGAATGCGGTTTATGGCTACTTAATTTGGCCATATAAGGTATATTGACGTCATCAATCGTAATAAAGCATGAATAGATGGCATTATTAGAGGTAGAAGTTGAGCAGAAAAAAAAGAATAAAAGAATCATGCAGTAATCCCAGTGTAAAAATTAACGATGTTAAGATCGGATTCTGTATCGCTGCACTGCCTCAGACGAAGATCGTCTTTCGTCCTGCAGTTTATGATATTTAAATATTCAACAAAAGCGAATTTTTAAACTATATGAACATTATCAGGAATGTTTCAGTATCGTCTTTTAGATAGCACCGCTCACTTACATATATTGTTTTGTAGCCCTTGAAGTTTGGACTATGATGGATAATTTTTTGTCACTTGATTATTTAAATTATAAGAGCACGGTTTGGCGCCTCCTAAAAGAAAGCGCCCATCCTGGCCACCCCCATGAGCCGAGCCTGCCTAAGCTAAGCCTAACCTAAACCTAACCTAAGCCTAACCTAAGCCTAACCTAAGCCTAACCTAAGCCTAACCTAAGCTTAACCTAAGCCTAACCTATGCCTAACCTAAAGCTAACCTAAGCTAATCAGCTAAATTTATTTAATTGTTATCCATCAATATTCATTTAATCACCCCCACTCATCATTCACCATTTTATTGTTATTGTTAAGTTTTTATTAACATTATTATTATATTTATCAATTTGCATTAATATACTCCCTCTCTAGGTGGTAAACCTAGAGAGGAAACAGGGAAAAAAACATAACCTAAGCCTAAGCTAAGCCTTTTGTTTTAGGGGGCGTTGGGAGTGGGGAAATTGTAAGTGTCGCGAAAACCGTGAAATTTTCGCTCCATCCGCCGCTTGTCACGTCTGTAGGTGAAGGGTACAAGACAGCTAGCTCATAGGAATTACCCAGTGTCGGAGCTCGCTGGGTCGCTCGAAAGCGTTCGTGGGTTCGTTTAAATATAATTGATCTGCTTTGCTAAAATAACTGTGCCCATCAGGGCGCCAAGCGAAAAAATAAAAGATTTCAGATACCTCTTAGTCCCTTAAATCATCACTAAAAAGAAAATAATAAGTGAACAAAAAATATCTGAGCACACACAGATGTGAAATAGACTCTACTATAGCTCATGGTAGGTGAGCGGAATGCTTCTCATGAAAAAGAACAAACTCCAAAACTTAGTTAAACTATTAACTAACAAAAAAATCACTACCAATGCTAAAGCAGAGCCATTGTCCGTTGTAATAGGTGGAATAACTAGTACCTAGATGTTGTGGTACTTAGTTATGAAAAAATAAAATGATAAAATGTTTTATGATGTTATGAAACCAGTAAGTGAACGAACCTTAGCAGATTCTCCTGATTCATGATGTTATCGAACCAATAAGCAGACAAACATTACCCAACCAACCTCCCATAAGATCCACGGCAAGCTAAAACGTATTTTAGCTTGTGGAATAACCACATAAAAATCAAAATTAACAACACATCAAAATCAATAAAACAAACCTAAATTGGCAACCAAATGGTCGTTGCCTTAACGTGGTGGAAATTTCGATGTTTGCCGACCAAAACCCGTACGGAAGCTTGGATACCATCGCCGAAAACTACTCCCTAAAATCGATCAGCCGAACGTTCGAGTGGTCATACAGATCCCGCCAAGCGGAACCACTAGCGAACTTCGCAGTCGAACAAGCGGGAGCGCCGACGACAAAAATCAAACACCCTGTACGTTGGTCTACATCGCTGATTACTTTCAAAAAAACACATAAATAAAAATAAACACATAAAAACATATCGAATATAAAAATTTCAAATGCAAGATTTGAACGTATGACGACCAGTTTGGATTTCCAATGCCAACACATTCAGCCAGCGCCGTTCGATACCATTCATCGAAAATAATGCATTGTTCAAATTCACAAAAATAATTATTAATTCAAAATCCAAAATTGATTAATAATTTTAAAACACGAAGGTTTAAACATATCGCATTTATATCGACGCCTGCGAACGCAAGAGATTAATCGGCCTTTAATCACGTCGAAACAAAAGTGCAAGCCTGCAAACTGACGATAACTTCGGCCAAAAAAACGTTCGTAGCAAAAGTGCGAGGCAAAGTAAAACAAGATGTTAAACAATTTAAAAAAAACAATAAAACACGGGACACAAGAAAAATGATACTAAAATACCTGGAGTCGTCTGGTTAGGTCGTTAAAAGTAAAAATGCGGCCAGAATTTTCCTAGTATGGCGGAATGATAGCGATCCCTCGTATGGACATCAGCTTCCAAAAAAAAATCGGTCAGGAAGCGTCAAAATAATTGGGCTTGCGCTAAAAGAAAATGCACTCGTGCTTCCGCACTTAAAATCAAATTTTACCACTTTAAACATCTTCGTAAAATTACAAAACCATGCAGAGCGAAAGTTCACACGTCTGCCTTGTACTACAAAATTTTTATCGACCTCCACTTTTTGTAAACTGCTTTACCGACCTTTTTGATTTAATTTGAAAAAATTCCGACCGTCATTTTGGTCACCTAACCCACAGGCGTAGAAATACACAAATCCTTAATTAAATTCGGTCGACTTTAAGATGGTAAAAATAAGTCGACCTATCCAGGTATCAAAAATAAGGATTAAAAAATAAACTGCCTCACTGAGAGAAACATAGTAACAGTTTACTGTTACAAAATCTTCGTAAAGACACCACCCAGATGTTTTGGGTGGTAGTGTCAGATTTTTGCTGACTAAAACCCCACTCCATGGAAATCCCGGGTTTCTCTGAACGCATTACTTCCGTACATTTCACTTCTCTACTTATACGGGTTGCGGGTGATCCGCGCAACCTGAAGGTCCTTGTTTTCGACCCTTCCGGGACTTTTCTCTTCGTAGTCTTCGGACCGAGATCATCCGTAGTGTTTCGGGCTTCTTCCTGGGCTTGCGCCAAACACTGGTCAGTTTCCTTTGTCGCAATCACTTTCCTCGCAAAGGCCTCCACCGCTGTCTAGTTCTCTGGGCCAGCGAACATAGAATGCAAAGGCAAACCAACCGAGATAATCTGCCATTAGAACTAATCTCTAAATGAAGCGTACTACACTTCCCGTGGTTTGGAATCCACGTTAAACACTTAGATTCTCTATATATACTCTAAACTAGAATAGGTTACGACAAAACGAACGGAGTAAGGTTAACAGTTAATGCTAAAGTTAGTTTTGCAAGTAAAGAGTACTAATTTCGAAGTCTGTTATTCTATTTAAATTAAAATCAACATAATTATTAATAACGAGAGTGTTTTTGTGAATACTAATTGAATAACTTACAAACTAGACACCAAGGAATCACCTCTGAGAAAGATGAGTGGAATATGTTTACAAACTAACTAGATACAAAAGGGAACTTTTAATTTATACATCCAAAGACGAGAAATCAAAAGGATTAAGTTGAGTACTAACTCCAGAAGAAATTGTACATACAAAAGTATTATAAATGAAATGAAAAAGAAGACCTTTATATATGATAGTAACTGACAAAGAAACAACACTCTCGTAGAATAATTTCGAACGGAAGTCTTTTGGGAAGAGCTTATCAACACTAATAGAATCGTGCAGTGTCACAGACGTTTGAACTGAAGTACGTCACAATCAACTGCAATTTAAACCCATGTGTTTTAAGTAAAAAGTGAGAGTATTTAAATCCTAATTTTAGATTTTTAAAAAGTCATACATAAGTATATTAAACTGATTTTACAAAAAATACTATCAAGCAGCGTAAAGAAATAAATTTTATTAAAATTCAACTATAAAAATTCAGTTCGCACCCAGTTAGCTGTGCACCGAAACAGTGAAAGCTTTTCTTTTATTTGTTGCTTCTTGCTCATTCCTTGTCTGAGAGTTTTGATAGGTGGAACTGTCTTCTGTGGCTTTTTAAGTTTTTTGGTGGTCTCCCACAGCAAGTAATCGATTGCCTCAGTTGCAGTCATTTCATTTAGGTGTTTTTGAATTTCTTGGTTTTTGAGATTTTTTAATAGTTTTTGAGTTTCTTAATTGCCATTTTTTTCTAAGATTTCTTTTCTCGCGTATTTTCTCTTGAATACGCTTCGGAGAGTGTTTTCTACAATTTTGTTTAGATTTTTTTGGGATATCTTCCCAGACCGTTTCTTGAATACTTTTAATCCAAAGTCTATACCGCTTTATCCAGCTCATATTCCGATTTCAGAGAGATATCTTAGGGAAGCTTAATGTGCAACAAATCTTTGAACAGGACCCAGTCAGTCTGTTTATTGAGTACATTTGTAGGTTTGAGTTTTCTATCCATTTGAGAAGAGAGCGTGCCAATGATTGGGGAGTTATCTGAAGGGAGTTCGAAATAGGGTTCTATACTGAGATTGTTTTTACCATTGGATTGGATTTACACCAGCTGTTTAGGGTGTCCACGATAGTTTGTAATTTTCGGTACAGTTTCGTCCTTGATATCATCATGTTTTTTTAAGATTAACTGTTTAAGATTAATTTTTTAATTGCATCAAGTTTGAATATCCTTCGGCAAAGCCGAATTGTTGCGATGACTGGAATAGGTTTCTGCAGACCAGTAACCTGGATTTGGTTATATTTTCCAGGATTTTCCGAAAACTGGAAGGAGTGTAATAAGTAAGATGGTTTTATTTTGGAGAATACAAAGATTCCTATTTGCCACATTTTGGGGAAGTAGGGTAGGTTAAGATATGCGTTAAATATATTTATGAGTATTATTTAGACAACTTCGTAAATCTTCTTAAGGAATGATCCACGAATATTGACAAATTATGGAGCTTTTTTGGCTTGTGTATTAAAAATTAATGTATCTAATTCCTCCTAGCTGCCCGTCTCATGTTGTTTTCATTGGGGCACCTCCTTAGATTCGCAAAATCCGTTCTCACTGTTTAGGGATCCACAGATGCACCGGTACTTTGCTCATCGCCCGGAAGCAGTTTTCCCAGTAGGAATTTGAGGATCTTTGATCGAGTCACTGTGTCCCCGCCGTTATCCCCCTTTAATGAAGTCAAATTGGCTTTCCACCCCATCTTACCTGCCGCCAATTTGTAAGTGATTTCCCATGGATCCTTAACCATATCTTCTTCCCCGAATTTTTGTCATCTCTTGCATTTTTAATGTCTTTTCAAATTTACTCTTGGATTTCCTCATGGCATTAAAGTAAAAATTGCAATAAATTAAGAATTATATCACGAAACCAATTAACAAATAGTATCTAAGGTTTAAAATTTGTATCCTGAAAACCCTAAAAATGATAGGGATGAGGTTTGCGTGAAGTTTTAATATGCTAAGGGAAAGCAATTTTTGAGATATTTAAAAATTCAATAATTATTGTGAAAGAAGTGTATACAGAATTGTATAAGACGCAATAACAAATAAAATTGCACAGAAATTAAATAAATTTGTTGGTAGCGTCATATCTACGAGAAAAGTTGTAAATTAGTTTTATGCTAAAATATGGTAATATTTGTAATTTAACTTTTGTTTAAATTTTTTTACTTATTGTTTATTATCCAAATTTAAGTTAGCTGTGTTATTATATGTTAATATTAGCATACGCTATGTTTAAACATTGTTTTAATAATTTTCAATATTTTGACACCAGCTTAAAAGCTAAACTTTATTTTGCTTTATTTATTGCAGTATTGTTTCGCAATTTCATATCGAAGAGATAATCAAAGGCAATATGAACTTCGTGCGCTGAATGAAACGGACTGTAAAAATTGGATTGAAGCAATTAGGGAAGCAAGGTAAGATATTCTATTAAGATATACTATTGAAAGCGAAAATAAAATAATGTTTATTACACTCCCATAGAGCAAAAGTTCGATAACTAAAACTTTTATATTTAAGAAAAACTACATTTCCATGATTTATTTCCATCACGTTTAAGATGAGAAATGCAATAAAAACTTGACACATAAAGTTGTACAAACGAAATACATTGTTGTATGTTTCTCTAAAGTCTAAGTGCAATAAAAAATTTTACACCATCGCAAAAAGAAATATGGAACTAAATTTAGAAAAAATTTTAATCTATACGAGTAAATGATGTTGATGGTTTTTCTTATTAAAAAAAAATTGGAATTTGTTTACGTAAAATATTTTTGTAATTTATCGTTCAGTTGCAGTATTAAAAAATTTTAATAAAATCATAATTTAATTACTTCTTTTAACTTTGTTATTCTAACTACTTAATAATTAACTTCAAAGTATCACGCGTATTTTATTTTGAAGCCATGTTTGTACAAAATAGTTCTTTATCAAAATTTAATTAAGCTTAATTGAATTTTTGGTAAACACAGAGTGAATAATTGCCACTAAAGAATGTAAGAAAGAAATACAACAAAATATACGTCCAATTTCAAATAGCGCTAGAAAATTGATTCAATTTTCCCTATCAATTTAAATTTTATTTTTAGTAAACTTTATAGTTTATAGTTTAACTTTATAGTTGAAAGTAAAACTTTATCGATAAAATTAGTTTTTAAATTATTTTCAGTTTCAATAAGCTTTTGTTACAAAAAGAAGAATTAGAACAAAAGCATTTACATTTGCTACAAATAGTCGAGTCTGAGAAAACCGCCAAATGGCAATACACGCTCCAATGTGAAGAGTTGGCTTCGGAGATTAAAAAGTTGAGAGCTGAGGTAAACACGAGTTTGTGTTATTATTTCAATTAGTTAAAAAAAATTTAATGTTAGTTATTTGCAATGAAGAAGGAATGGAGGCCCGCTCAAGGAACGCAATCGACAAGAAGTTCAAGTTCAAGTCAAGGAACGATAGCATCCGAGTGCGGTTACATCAGTCGCATAGAAGAAGATTCGGTTGAATTAAGAAAAATAAAAAAAGTCCAAAGTTTTTTTCGTGGTTGGTTATGTAGACGAAGATGGAAACAAATTGTCGAACAGTATATCAAAAGTCCACACGCCGAAAGTATGAGGAAACGCAACAGCTTAGTATTTAGAATGGTAGAAGCCGAAGAAGAATATACTGAACAAATGGAAGTGTTGATTTCATGTTTTTTACGTCCGTTTAAAATGGCCGCTTCATCAAAGAAACCCCCTTGCTCACATGAAGATGTAAATTCGATATTTTTAAATAGTGAAACTGTATTATTTCTTCATCAAATTTTTTTAAAAGGACTAACATCAAGACTCGAAAGTTGGCCTACGTTAGTTTTAGGTAATTTTTTTCAAAAAAATGTATATTTAGCTTAAATTGAAAATTTCGCTTTTCAGGAGATTTATTTTCAATGTTGCTGCCAATGTTGGGAATTTATCAAGAATATGTACGTAATCATCATTACTCTTTACAAGTATTAACTGAGTGTAAACAATCTCAATCATTCGTTGCCTTATTATCTAGACTGGAAAATAAACCATCATGTAATGGAAGATCATTAGAGACTTTTCTTACATATCCCATGCATCAGGTAATGAAAGTTGAATTATATTTTTTACTTTTTAATTCACCATTTTAACCTTTTTGGGAATACATAGGAATTTTCTGAGATTGTAGGTATTTTTTTACCGCGAAATTTTAATTTTAAAATTATTAAATTTTCAAACATTTTCGAAAAATTGCAAAAAGTTCCTGAAAACCTGAAAAAGTTGAATTATTTTTAAATTTATATTTTTAAAATAATAAACATAACGTACAGAACGTATTACTTAATTCCTTTTCTCTTGATTGCATCGAAATCGGTATGAAAAATACTATCACTGCCAAGTCAATGAGTTTTGCAGATCAAAACTAATAAAGTTGTAAATTATTTTGCTGCACCTTGTACATATTATTACAATTAAAATAAATTAAACTTAAAAAATAAAAAAAATAATTAAACATAAAAATATTTTTACTGTAACATAAGCTTTCAATTTATTTTTTAAAGTTTACTTGATTATAATCAAATATTTATATTATTATAATTTATAACTTATAAACCAGGGTCTGGAATTTGATATGTCTTCCAGGATGTAAAAAACCAATATCAAATAAATCTACCGAACATAAAACCCATTTCCGTAATTTTCATTTCCCCCCATTTTAGTTTTTAGGACAACTTTTAGGAAATTTTCAAGATTTTTTTAAATTCCGTTTTGCTTTTTACTTGCAAATCGTTGAATTTTTTCGCAAAGAAAAGTATTTAAAAATATGTAAAATATTGTTGAAAA
This sequence comes from Podabrus alpinus, assembly GCA_932274525.1. Classification (NCBI taxonomy): domain Eukaryota; kingdom Metazoa; phylum Arthropoda; class Insecta; order Coleoptera; family Cantharidae; genus Podabrus; species Podabrus alpinus. The sequence continues at coordinate 10,201,262 of OW026455.1, forward strand.
TATTTACATTGTAACACAACCGCAAAAACAAATAATGGGGGGTACCGACAAAAAATTTAGCAGTGTTTTTTCATATAAATACGATCCTCAGGATGTCCTTTGCCATGTAAGGTGGTTAGATTTTTCTAAAACCGGCTCATTTAGATGTAATTAAATATTGAAATTCAAACAAATTTGAATTATTTATTCAATCTGTGACGTCGTCACTAACATTAGTTAGCAGATCTTGCTTAGAGATGGCGTGCAAATGTCAAATACATTTACGATTTATAAAGCGTTTAGAGTTCCAATGTGTCATCTGCAAAAAGTAATACAAAAGTGTTCTTAATGTTCCAAAGGCCGAACACCGAAAAATATTATGATTTACAGCAGTCGTACTATACAAACAATGCCGCTTGGCACTCCATCTCTAAGCAAGATCTGCTCACTAATGTTAGTGACGACGTCACAGATTGAATAAATAATTCAAATTAATTTTTTTGTCACCTTTGTGCGGCCTTTAGGCCGCACATCCATAACGATCACGCATTAGTAGAAAAGTAATGGATAAATAAATAAATCATGTAAATATAATTAATCCTGAATTTAAAATAGACATTTTTTAAATGTAGTTAGTCATCTAGAACGTGATTGCCCTGGTTGTGCACCCTAGAGGTCACATTGGAGAGAAGATTAACGAATCAATTTAGCGTTACATGCACCCAGATAAGAGAGATAAATTAATAAAATGATAACTTGGGCTTAAATAAATGGAGCCTACGGTTTAATAACTAAATTGAAAAATGAATATTAACACTTTTTGCCAAGTGTTTTAAATCGGTGCAACGGTTTACGGTCCAAGCGACGTCGGATTGCTTAATACGTATTCAGGCAATTCAGACAGTTGTTATTCTGTTTTGGGAGGACGGTGCCCCGTCGCCCTCCCTGTGGTAGCCGCCGCTGTGTTTTCATAGAGGTCCTAATAAAGATAATAAAATTTATTCCAGCTTGCCCCAATTTCTTTACGCAATAAAACACTTGTCAACTGGCCTATAAATATTTTATTTAAAATTCAGTTCTTTAATTATTAAATTTAAATTAAATTTAGTTAAAACTATTATCAAATTTTGTTTTTTCAAGAATTGAGTTTACCTCTTGACAGAAGCATCGTAATCCATTTTTAAGGGCTTTATTAGCACATTACACCATAGTGTTTTATCATGTAATCCAGTAAAAATTAATTTTTAGCCGGACAGAAAATATAGTTATTAGAGAATTCTAAATCCACGAATATCTTCAGATTTATCTCCTTGACAAATATATTAAAAGCCCCAAATCGTCCCACGTGAGATGTTCATGTAAAACTGTGAACACTTACGGGATTCCTGGATTTCCCTTGGGTATCCCTATCCTTAGAAGACGTACAGAATGCCCTAGACACTTGTTGTTTTTTCCTAAATACTAGAAATGACATCTAGAATTTTGAACATAGATTTTAGATCTATTAGGCTTACGATATAATGGAACTTGTTTGTAACGCAATTTTTCATAATAAATTATAATCGATTTTGATGTCAAATAGGAAAACCCATTACAGGAAATATCATTACTACATAAATATTTTAATTGGAAATACTCGTATTTCATATATCCTTTTCTCACATGTATAATATGAATATTTAATTTCTGGAAATAAGTATAGTTTTTAATCACCAAAATAAAAAAAAACATACTTTGTATGGACACTTATTAGTATGGATTTTCGATATTTCAAAAAATGAAAAAGGAAATAATTAAGAAAAATAATATACTACAAAGGAACCATAATCCATTCCATCGAGACTTACCTTTGCTTGTGTATTTCTACTAACGGGGTAGGCAGTGTCAAAGTTAACTATAACCAGGTAAACAGTCAAGGCAGAAAAGATTCATTGATGACAATGGAAAGGATTCCGTTCAGTGAAATCTATCTAAAAAGGTAAGACTAGGGTTGCACTGGCAATGCAATGACTTGATGGCGAGTTAGCAAGATGTCAACTCTCATGACTCCATGACTATGTTCTCCTGTGGCGACTTGTGGAATTGTACAGTGGTTATATGATGTCTCATGTGATCATGGTATGGTATACCCCCCCCGTCCCCCCAGGTACATGCGATGTAAATTTTCAAGTCTTCAAAACTTGTAAGGAAAGACATTGGTCTTTCCTTACAAGTTTTGAAACCCATATTTGGGGAGTATTCCCCCCTCCCGATTTGCATACAATTTAGGATTGTGCCGTTTCCTTTAACATTATTTTTTAAGCGAACCGGTCAACTTTAATTTTGCATTGGAATATAATTATTTGAAAAATTTAAAATAACATTCTTCTTCACATGACTTGAACATGGCTTCCTATAATGAGCTGCCATTGGTGTTCTCACCATTGAAAGACGTCCATCAAATGTTAGCTCTGATAGTGTATGTGATAGATAGCTGATACCTCCTCCATCACATTAGAACCGATACATCATCATCTTGCGGTCATATTTATCCAGTACTGAACAGCTCCCCTTCTCTAGCACATATTTTTGATTATGGAGGAACTTACCTATTATCGTCGATTCCGAACGACTAACATTAGAGAAGAGTTGTTAGCCATACCCTACCACGCTGGCCAAAGTGGGTTGCTAGAGGAGACGGTCATGGAAGTAAATAGTCAGAAAGAAGATTAAATTATTCTAGAACTAAAACCTGTTCCTTTAGAATCAATAATTAATCGCTCTAACTACTAGCCCAATGCACATCTCTCAGATATAGTACACACATAATCAAAATTCGAGAATCAAACAGCATTTGTTCGTTGCAATCTTCCACGAAAGATGTAGCACATGCTCGTCGAGCAGTTATCCACATGTTGTTAGATGTTCTCGAAGAGAAGAATTTTCAAGCACTCACAGCTTAAAGCGACAATAATAAATTACGTTACGCACGGAGGGGTGAGGGGGCTCAGACCTACGTGACGATTTGTGACGTTGGTGGGAGGAAGAGCTTCCAAAATTGACGCGACAACTTTCATTCTCAGAATTTCATGATTTTGTTTATTATTATGTAAGTTTTTGTGACGAAATGCAGTGATGGGAGGGGGGGATGAAAAACTGCGTAAAATTGCGTTACATTATACCTATATGTTTTTCACGATTCCAAGGAACAAGACAAGTCTAATCAAACTCCTTTCACCTTACTTTATGGCTATTAGATATAAATCTGTTTAGGCTCAGACCGATGCTGATGGACTTATTGTGACCACAGTTATGGAGAGTTCAAAGTCTGGAAAATTCATCTGGGTAGTAGGAAGAGTCAGAGAAGGAGACGGTCATCAGCTAAAGCGGTTAACTGCGTTGCTACTAATGCCGAATACCTGGTTCGACTCCAGGCTCAGTAAAAACTTTATTCTAACCGTCTCCCCCCCCTCCCGCGGAAGGCAATGGCAAACCACCGAGGTATAATTTGCCAAGAACAGCCCCTCTTGAGATGAAGTGTATACACTTCCCGCGGTTCGGAACCCGCGTTAAGCAGAGTAGGTCCCCTATATGTGTGATAATACTTCAAACGCACAACACATAGGGGAGAGGTCGCCAACATCCGAAAACGGATAGGCACCCAAAAAAGAAGTAAGATGAGACACAGATTTCTTGGTGCTTCTGATTGATAGCGATATGTGTGAATTATTATCTCTGGGAACATATCAACACCTAGCAATGCAGTAGCCAGGACTTATTGGATGAGATTGAAGATGTGCGTCAACATATTCTCTTCTTGTATTTCATGACAGCATGTGACGGAACCTGTGAAATTTACAATAAAGAAAGATTAAACCCTTAAGTAATCTCAAATTAAGGCTAGATCTCCAACAGCAGGCATACATTTTTAATGGTGCATCTCCTGATAAGATTGCCGAAACAGCTTAAGTATTTATATCCAGGAAGAAGTACTTCACGAAATATAACCTGAAAACTATCTAAAATAATTGTTAAGCAGGCTGTTGTTTCGAAATTCGACTTCTTCTTACCTCCAGCTTCAGCATCAAAGTGGCCGCAAACCCATAGAGCGTACTTTCCGTATTTCTTCTTGCTAACTGGAACTGGAAGAGTGAATATAGACTTTCGATTGCAGTGAATAGTCTGCGGGCCCAGCAGGGCCGGGCAGGCATCCAACTGTAACTGTAGCAAACGCCGTCTGCAGTGCACAATGTGTGGACGTTGTATTAGGAATGACTGCAGCAACCGCATTGGACACCTGGAAGATTAGTAAAAAATTTGAAAACTCGTTATTCGAAATGTATTTCCTCATGAAAATCAATAAAATTCCTAAAAGAATTTATTTAAATTTCAATTATTATAAATTCTATTATATTCTATCTTGACTTGGGGACTTGGCATTGGCCTAAAAATGCATGTTCAATATGAAAAACAACGTCTATTCAGGAATTCCGCAGGTTTTACAAGAATATTCCACGGGGAATGATTTGGGACTTTTAATATATTCTCAAGGAGGTAGGTACATCTGTACATATTCCCCAAATTTGCAAGTTTAGACTTTAAATTGTTCATATAGTACCTTCCAAAGACGGTCAGAATTAAGTTTTCATTTCACCCGGAATCAAACCGGATACTGAGCATTAGCAGTTAACCCATTTATTTACCTTGTTGACCGTCTTTTCGTGAAAAAGCTAGAAGATTGTAATTATTGATTTTATATTTACTGGATACCTGGATAGAACAGACATATAAAATAAGCTAGCAGTATGGAAGGAATGTTTTTCTTTAGAATACCCCCTGAAACGGCTGCAACTGAATATACACAGTAATGTTATACCATGTGTTAATTTTTTCACTTCTTGATTGTTATATTATTTTTCTAAACCTTAACAAAAATTCTATTTTTATAAAACAACCGGATGTTTAAAATATCAATCATAATTTTTTGAAATATCATATTGACCCCAAATAGTATACAACCTGTGTTACTTCCATAAAGAAAAACAAACCTTATACCTATTGTTTGCTTCACAACAAATGCGTCTATATCCTATATATCTAGATCTGCTTCTACATTATTTGAATTATCAGTTGCACATAATCAGAAAAACAAAAAATTTTAATAAAAAAATAATTACACCAATTACTTGAAATTATTTTACAGTTCTTCTACTCTTATTAAGTAGTTTTCTCTAGGACCTGTCCTTTAACTAATTTGTGTACTATTAGTTCTATGAGCATTTTGGATTTACATCTAAGGTAGCTTGTAGGTTTACCTTTTGATGTGTCTGCACCCTGTTTTTTTTATTGTTATGATGGCAAATCATTAACACAGGGGGACCGCCGTCTTTACGTGCCCTCCGAAGCACGGAAGACGGTCAAGAAATTTTAGACTACCCGGAGTCAAACCGGGGAGCCCTACGTTAGCAGTTGATCGCACTAACTATCAGACCATGACCGTCGTTATTTTAAAGTTAATTTTTAAAAATTAATTATAATAACCGAGATTCGTTATCGAAATCCATGTAATTTTTTTAAATTATTTTTAGGTTCCTCGGTATATTATAACTTTACACGAATTATTAGCTCATACTCCTCACGATCACGTAGAACGCAAAAGTTTGCAAAACGCAAGACAACAATTAGAAGATTTGTCTAGGCAAATGCACGATGAGGTAAGTAAAACAATTAAAATAATTAAGAGAGAACTAAAATAAAATTTTCTTTGCAAGGTATCCGAAACGGAAAATTTGAGAAAAAATTTAGCTCTCGAAAGAATGATAATTGAAGGTTGTGATATTTTATTAGACGTAAATCAAGTATTTGTAAGAAAAGGTAAATATAATTTATAATTTCAAATAAAAACTACAAATTACATTTTGCAGGAAGTTTGATACAACTTCCAACAGATAAACCCAAAGCATCTCGTAGTAAATTAAATTTTAAGAGTGAGAAAGAATATTTAAGGCAATGTTTTTTATTTTCAAATCATTTAATTATTGCTACTAGGTAAGTAGCATTTCCCGAAATTTAGTTATAATTACTTTATCTATTAATTATTTTAGAACATCTAACGGCAAACTCCATCTCGTCCCAGACATTGGTAAGATCAGCTTAGCTGATACAGTTTTAGTGGAAGATCCTAGTGAAATCCAAGACGATGATGGTAAGTTGAGAAACAAAAAATGAAAGTTGCCCTAAAAATTATTATTTTAGAATCTTCGCTTTGCTCAGTTTCAAGCCACTCTTCAGGCATCAGTGAGACATCTCCAATTAGTGTTAGTACATTACAAAACAGAGATTTTAAATTAATCGTTGATAAAAGGACAGGGTCTCAGATTGAGCAGGTAAGAAAGTTAAATTTAAAACTGAAAAGTTGCTGTAATGGGTAAAATATTTCAGATCTTCGTTCACTTGGTAGCACCGAGTCTGCAGGAGAAAGCTGCATGGATATCTGATATAAGCCAATGCATAGATAACGTACAGTTTAACGATATGATAAGACCGACTTCCGATAGCATCTCCATCAATTTACCACAGACCCTTAAATGCGATCCTAAGTTGTTTAAAGATGAAGCCGACATCCGCTTCAGCAGAACTTTAAATTCGTGTAAAGTCCCACAAATTCGCTACGCCACACCAGAGCGACTTCTTCAACGATTAACTGGTAAATTAAATGGACAATGATCTTCTTTATGTTATCAATTCGTTCATTGACTGGTTTAAATCTATGTTATCTATGGGAACAAAATAATTATTTGTATTTTATTCTTACCTTTGAATATGCATGATACCTACCCCCCTGATCAACTTTCTACACAATCATTACAGGTACAAGAAAATACTACAACAGGTGATTGATAAACATGACAGTTCTTTTCAGATTTGAGATTTCTATCAATCGACTTTCTCAATACTTTTCTACTTACTTACCGAGTGTTTACTGATGGTGTCACAGTTCTCGAAGCTCTCAAAAAAGTTTTCTGTTCTCCAGATATCGAACCGCTAGGTTCGCTAATATCTTTAGAACTTTATTCTCAAAAGGAAGAAGGTGCTCCACAACTATTGTTTGATGACAGAAGAAGAAGTAGTTTTTCTCCACGCCGAACTAGCGCTGCTAGCTCCGTTTCAGGTTACGGTTCAGAATTCAGCGATAGAGACAGATCTTACAGCTACGATTTTCAAGGCAATCGTCATTGGAGAACCACTTTACTAAAATGTAAGTTATACGATGGAGCGGAGTTGGGAGTTAGGATTAAAATTTTTTATTTCTGCAGATGAAGAAGAGCTTCGTGAGCGCAAGTTACAAACGGATTCACACCATTATCACAGACATGTAAAATGCTGCCCTATGCCACAGCCACAACAGAAGCCTGTAGAGTCATTATTACCTCCTCAGCAGAAAGCAGTATCAATTCGAGTCGAAAAGTCGGAAGATTATCAAGAAGACAACGTTCATCTCTCAATACCAAAAGTTACAGCTTCCAGTAGCAGTGAAACTTTAACAGGTAATAATTTAATAATTACAGATCCATACTGAAATATTGCTTTGTTTAACAGATGTAACGATACTCAGTGCTCCATGTTCTCCTAGTAATCTGAGTAACGTCACCTTAATAGGTTCTTCCACTTCTGAAAACATTACGCAAGCAACCCAAGTATCTCCTAGCCATTCTCCTATGGTCGATCCCCAAACAACAACACCTCGAACCCCAGTTCCAATTAAACATGAAACAAGTGTATTAAAAAAAGTAGAAAGAGGGATTTCAGAAGAAACAGAAGGTTAAAATTTATCATTATTATTATATAAATATATTAATTATAATATATTACACTCAGGAGAAACACAGGACGAAAGCAATGATTATTGTTCCACTCATCGTACATCTTGTAGTTCGTCAAGATCAGCATCAATTTCAGCCAATACTTCATCCGTTCTGCAGGTATTTATAAATAAATTGGCATACTGATGCACTAAACAAATTCAAGTTAATTTTTCAGAGTTATTATGGGTCAAGGCGATCCATGCAAGAAGGAGATTCAGTAACTGTAAGATCTAGCTTTCAACACGAATTGCCCCAAAAACCAAGCAAAGCAGGAGTGGTAATCACTTCTTCTCGACAATCTAAACGAAGGTAACTGATTTAATTTAAAGACATTGAAAAATATCCATTTTTAATTTTCAGAAGTAGTACTTCAAGTGCAGCAGCAGCCTTTGCCATAGCAACGTCTGGTTCAAGCAATCCACGCGATTTATCTCCCAACGCAAGAGGTGATTCAAAAGCTAGTGGCGTAGAATCTCAGAACGATTTTATAATGGATCGCATTCGTTGCCAAGAAAACATAATATCAACAGCTTGTACAATGAGAGTTTTAAATGTATTCAGGTTAGGAATTACCAAAATCTATGAAAAATTAGTTATAGTTAAATTGTCAAAAAAATTGATAATTTGATCGAAAGTAATATTTTATAGGTTCTTTAGTTTAACATTGAATTTTTATTTCTTTTTTAATATCATCAGGCACTGGGTATCGAAGCATTCGCATGATTTTGAAAACGATTTGCGTTTAAAGCACCTCACTATAGAATTTTTAGAGGATATTGTTTACAGCCCAAATTTACTCCCTGCAGAACATAAAGCAGCAGCCCAGTTACTTAAGCTACTAACTAAGGAAGATTGCGAAACTTCAAAAGTTGATCTTGCGGCTTTATTAGCAGAACCAACGGTAAGTAAATTGTTACACTAGGAATTGCAACTTGGTTTGTCGATTCGTTCAGTCGGGTGATAAGGGGGGGGTTCTTATTATGCTTAAAAACAAGGATGCCGTACGTAACGACGCCAGGGAAATTACATACACAAAGATCCGTAATGAAAATAGAGGGCGCCGCCGAATTTAGAGTATAGAAACAATCAACTTGAATTTACCATGTCTTGACTTGCATAAACACGTGCTCAGCAAAATAAAAACACGATGAAACCAAAGTTTCAACAGAAAAATCTGGAAAAAAACAAATTTTAGAATAAATTAAAACAACTTGCGGCAAAGCAAACATACGAAAATATAGGTTCATGCGATCGTCCACCCCGTCTCAGAGTATTTTTTTAAATGATATTGGTCTATTCTAGTCATTTGTAATTTTTTGATACCGACGCGCAAGGGTAGATTAACAAGATTTTCAATTTACATTTTCTTTGTTCGTATTCTTAAATCTGCACCGCATATTAACTACGAAAAATAAATACAGCGAAATTTAAAGTTTATCGTAAGTATTATTTGCAATAAGAGAAGGGAGGAATTACACGAATCTTTTTTTATATTTTTTTCTAAACAATTAACAAAACTATTTATATCGAAATACAACTTTCAGACGCCCAGCAAAGAGAGCATCGAAACCTTATCTGCTTTAGAAATTGCGGAACAGCTCACTTACATAGATCATCAAATATTTATATCGATATCTAGCCAGTAAGTCTTTAAAAAACTGATTTCTATTTAATTTTATGTGTTCCTTAGTGAGTTTTTAGAGCAAGCGTGGATGAAAACTGATAAAGGCAGTAAAGCACCGCATATATTACTAATGACAAAACGCTTCAATGATGTTTCAACTTTGGTAGCATCAGAAATATTACGAAGACCGAGCGTTGGAGCCAGGGTAGCAGTTATTGAAAAATGGGCTGCTGTTGCAGATATATCGCGTTGTTTACATAACTTTAATGGAGTTTTACAAATATGTTCTGCATTTACAAACAGTGCAATATTCAGACTTAAGAAAACATGGGAAAAAGTGTCAAAAACGGTAAGTTAATTGTGATAACCTAAATTGTAAAATTTAATGTTGTTTTCTAGACTAAACATACAATTGAAAAATTGCAAAAGATTGTCACATCAGATGGTCGATTTCGGGCACTGAGGGACGCATTACATCGTTGTGATCCTCCTTGCATTCCGTATTTAGGTCTCTATTTAACCGATCTTTCTTTTATCGAAGAAGGTACACCAAATTTTACTACAGAAGGCTTGCTAAATTTTGCAAAAATGCGAATGGTATGTATGGTAAATGCAAAACAAAAGAAGAAATTAATATAATTTTATAGATAGCGCATGTAATTCGAGAAATTCGACACTTTCAACAAACCTCCTATAAAATTGAGCTTATTAGGAAAGTTGCAAATTATATATTGGATACTTCTTTGGTGATGGAGGAAGAAGACCTGTATAGATTTTCTTTAGAAATAGAACCAAGAACTTCTCGTTTAAGTAGTGCAACGCTAGGTCAACTACCACTCTCAACTATTAACAATTTTTAATTAGACTACAATTTTTAAGAATCAATAATTAAAATCTTATGATCAGAAAACTCAGACAATCCCATTACAAATTTTAATTTCTAGTCATAGCTTTAAAATATGCTAAAACAACCACATAAAAATCTATTATAGGTACAGGTTGTACTAAAAATGTTGTCCAAATTATAGTAGTTTCGACTTTTAGATTCACCTCTATTAGCTTGTTAAGTACTACCTTTTGCCAAAATTTAGACAACTCATTTAACTTGGAAATGGTTGTTTATTCAATTCACTTTAACAAGTATGGACGCATCGTCGAAATTTGGACCAACAATTTTAGTATATTCAACCCAAATATTTTTTACAAATCGATTTATCTTTAATAGGTATAGTTTATTATCATATTGATAATCAACACGGGGTGTATCAAAATACATTGGTTTTTAGAGGAAGTCACTCACCTTGGTCATTGCCTTGGTGTACGTTATTGTTAAGAATAGAGATATCCAAAAGTCATCATGGCTGTGGTTAAGTTGGTCGTAACATTAGGGAACTCCACAGGGCACTTGAAGGAGAAGACAGTAATGATTATCTTTTTCATAAATTTCCGGCATTTCACCGATATAGTCTGAAATGACCCAAAAGCATTGTAAAATTCTTTTAAAGTCCAAAATACACATTAATAGGTAATCATTTTGCTGATATAATTTTTGGACATGTCTATGTGGTAAATTCTTTAAAAGTAGGGTTAAAAACTACATAAAAGACATAATTATAGGTAGTGTATATTTAATTTATTTGTGATATATAGTAAGTCGGTATCTCTATTGTGCAACGTACATTCAGAAGTAGACAGTCTATTTAAAATGTTTAGAACAGTAATTAAAAATTTTCTAGTAAAATAATTCCTATGTATGGTAGCTAAATCTTGTTTTTAATAGATATAACCGACCATGCAGTCAATCAGAATTTTTAAAATTTTCTAGTATAATAATAATTTCTTTAATATCTGTGACTGTAAAAAAAAGACCCCATTTAAGACTAATCAACTTATAATGTGATGTTGTGATGAAGCAATTAGTTGTAACGTTACTGATAAATGCTTTAGAAAAATCTCTAGAATTAATACAAGCAATCGTTATATGAAATTTTGAAAAATATTCGGAATGAATGAAGTTTATCATTATTATTACTAAGAGGAAAGCTCCAGCCCTCCAGCTATGTTTATGCTATTTAACTTAGTCGAACACATAAATTCGTGATCGACTAATTGATTTTAATTGTGGTTCAAATTGTATATTCTATATTTAATATTTAAAAAGATTTCTTAATAAAAAATCTATAGAAATCCTAACTTGCTTACAGTGTTTTTGATTTAGCTCAAAAACATGACAGAAACATATTGAAATTGTGAGATATGATAAGCTTTCAATACAATTGAATCATTTTTAATCAGTTTTTCTCCTGTTCTTAGCAATCACAGAACACTATTAAAAATAAGAGGATTTCTATAAATTTTTTACAAATAGAGTTAGTTTTTATTTAATGGTTTGATATTTTTGTACATTATATAAATTAATCTTCGCTATACACAAAAGTGTCTTAAAATTTAACTGAATTTGTTGAAACTATTTATCATTTATTTAATCTGTTATTTATTATAAAAGTTTTATTAGCAAATAATTTTTTGCAATAGGGTTTACTTTTTTATAACTCAGTAAAAAGAAAACATAATTTATTGAGATTTATGTTATTAACCAAAGAAATAAAAATCCGGAATTTGTATACTTTACGGTATTCGGGCTGACACCTCATACGCTTTTGGTACCAATTGGTGCTAACGTTTATAGCGCGCAAATTTAGCCGTTCGAAAATTTCCAACCCAAATTATAAGTTTCACAAATTTGAACACAGTTCGCTGCTCTGTAAGCGTCAAAATTTACAATTCGAATGGTATAAGCAAACTTTGGTGTTGGTACGGGCAGCTTAGGGCGTATTCGGTTTGAGCCCTTACACTTCAGTAAAAGCGCAAGCGTCAGTATTTAATAGTATATTATTATCAAGGGCAGTAAAGTTGATTTACCGTCGAGAAGACTTGCAACTCGAGACACTTCGTGTCGAAGAGACTTCCAGAGACTTCGTGTCTGGAGTTGCAATTCATTAGATATGGTATATCAACTATCGCTCGAGTTTTAGTAAGATATTTTGTTCACTGCTAATTAGGTAAACTGACAATAAAAATTAATACAGTAATATCCCGTATTATGATACCCTTGTAATCGATAATGTTCATATCGGCTTACAATGGAAGTTTTAAATTTTTTAATTTTCAGAATATAACAAATAAAAGCACATCAGTCCCTACTCTTTAATTCCCTAATTTTTTTACTTTTTATTTACTTTTTTATTGGCGCATATCTAACGTCAAACCGAGTCCATAATTTGTTATCATTACAGATTCCAATTAGTAGTGAACAAAAGCAAACTCTTGACGATTTGTAAAATAATTTTGTAACAAAAACGACATAAAAGGTCTTTTTAGAAACATTAAATGTGTGTAGGTTATGTTAAATTTAAATTATTTTACAGTATCTTCAACGGGTCTGTGAAAAAATAATTCTTAAATAGCGAAAACTATAAATCTGCGACTTACTGCAGGATTATTTTTCTGACCATAAAATATAATGTTAGAATTTTACAGTGTGATTTTACATATTTTATTATTATAATAATATTTAATTACCATAATTTAATCAATTTTGGAATTGTGATTTATAACTGCACATTTTTAAGATATTTTTATTAATATCACACATATTAGTATATAAAATATAAACATTTAACTTTTGAAATTAATATAAATTAACAAGTTAAGTAAACAATAAAAATCAAATTAAATTTGATCTTGTATTTCTTAATTATCTTGTTAATTAGTATATTTTAATTTAACATATTATATAAGTAGTATATAATTAAAAAATGTGATTTTTCAACTATTGAAAATTAATATTAAATTAAACTTTAAAAATTAACAAATCAATGTTATTTTTGCGCATAAGCTTTCAGCAGTGTTTACTGCTAAAAACATCTGAAGATAGTAGTAAACACTGCCGAAAAATTATGTGGAAAGATAATCTTGATTTTAGTCTTTTAACTGGTTAATTTTTAAAGTTTAATTTATTATATATAGTATATAATAAATTCCACTTCGCGTGAAATTATGAGTATTTTTAAAACGTTTAAGTGAAGGACGCGCTAAGGGTAGTTGGAACCCGGGTGTGAGTCTTATTTTTCCACCCTTATATGATTTTGAATCGTCAAGTCTTAAGAACGTAAAGGAAATTCTAATTCTATTAAATTTTATCTTTAGACATATATGCTATATTCTATGTACATATATTAAAACTTTTCGATTCAGGATCTCCGCCAAGAGAACATATTATTCAGAATCGATAGGTTCGTGGTTGATGTACTGAAAATTGATATTGATCATGACCATATGTTTAGAATAACCTCAAAAATGCACAAACGCTTTTTAAAACTAAAAGTTTTTTAGTTTAAAGACTGACGAATTCAAAGTATTGATTCAAACGTTTGCTAATTTGTGTTTTTTAGTTCCAAAAAGTGATTTGTGCATTTTTTTGGGTTATTCTAAAAGTACGGTTATGTTATTATTCAGATATCGTCACCATTAAGACTGTTTTCTATATGAATTATTTTCTCATTTTATTTGGAATTTGGCATGGGTGATGTGCACCCCTGCACCCTCAATTTTCGCGGCTCTATTGAAGCACTTTTATTGTTAAATCGAAAATTTCCACAAGATTAACTCTTTAAGATATGTTTTTTGAAAAGTCTATATAATCAAGAAATATTTCTTTGTTATGTCATGATTTTAAGATTAAAGATTTGATATATATTTATAAATAGAACTTTAATAAAATTAGTATGTAATTTTAATAAAACAAAGGATTTAAATTCATCCGAGCAATATATTTATGTACGGTCACATAGTTTATTTTTCAGCCGTAGGTATAGTATATGTAAATTTTAATAGATCTGTACAGTACTTCTATGGTGATGAGCTGTCTCAGAAGATTTATGCTCTATATATATAGAGTTATAGAGGATAAACCATCCAATTACATAGAGTTACAAGATCTGTTTCCTCGAGTGAGTTTAAATCTATGAATATACTTTACTATGAAAACAATTAAATTAGCTGCATTGTAGGTTCTATCGTATAATATATTAATTTGATCTTGAATGGTATGAACAGTTTCTGGTAACTCGCGGTTAATATTGAAATATTCCGACGAAATTCGAATCAATAATAAATTTTTATTAAGTGTGCAGGTCACACTAGAAATTTTCAAAATTGAATTGAAGGACATTGGTCATACCATTTATGAATCCATCCAAATAGTCATATTAGCTTGTAATTCTCAGTACCTATTTCTCAGCAAATTTTTGTTTTAAGCTGATCCAACTTTATTAAATGATTATAACACTGGTAAAATGTATATTATAAAGTATATAACGTTTTCAAAATATTGTCTTACATATCTTGTTGGCATCATGTTATATTTAAATAAATTGTTTAAATATATCTTTGTATTTATGTATACCTTTTTTCCCAAAATACCCAAATTCCAAACTATACATCCGGTTAAAAGAATTATTTAATGGCTATTAAGAAATGACATCGTCCATTAGAGGGTCAAGCTATTATAGAATGGATTTTAATCCGGAATATCCGCCCTGTTCTTACAACCAGCGATTGCACCAAGGCAGATTTATTATGATAATTATTATCATCGAAATTATCAGTACTACAGTACTTTTTTATCTTTTGGAATTAAAGCCTTCAACAAAAGAGCATTCTTTAAGTCGGTCAATATTAATTAAAAAAATAGTAGGTAAAGAAATTCTGCAAGCTGCTTTAAACCCAAACCTGTACATTTTCATGTTGAAGTTTATTTTTCAAAAATCCTAGTTTTTCCTTGGAAACTCACAATTTTATTTTTCTAAACTTCTATCAAAGATTGGTTGCAACAAGCTAATGGAAATGCTGACACCAAAACACAATTCACTGTCAAAACAACTACAGTTTTCTGCAGTAATATTTTAGACCGATAATAGTGACATACTGTATCCATTATTTGAACTACATAATTAAAAACAAAACGAAATATTGCCTCTTGGTGTATGTAAATACTATATTAAATAGTTACTAATTGTTCTGCGGTCTACATCCTTTGTGAAATTTAAAAAAAAATTATGATTAGAAGATGGAGATGGATGGGATCCATACTGTCTATATTATAAAATAATAAGGAATTTAAGAAAAAGCGTCACAAAAACGTGCGCCGGCGCCAATTTGTGCGACCTCTTAAAATGACCGGTTCGACGGGCCCGAGGTGGTGGAGTAAAAAAAATTGGAGGAGAGTGGAGGAGCGCAAAAGAGGCCGTTTTACACCGAAATTCCTATCCGAGAACCCCAGAAGAACCCACCGGTGCGATTTTTGCACACTTGGTGGCGATCGACGCCGGAAGGTCCGAAATTGTGAAAAGTTGGATTAGAGTCTCTGGAAAATGAACCGGCACTACACGGTGAATTTTCAAAGATGAACAACTTTTAACGTGGAAATTCTTGTGAAAATGCCTCTGGAGCGTAAACCCGACGTGATAAATTAGCCCGCAAAGTCTTAAAATGTCGACGCCGACGAGGTCCATCCGATGACGGCGAAAAATTTGAAATTGCGGTTACGGGGGCGGCGGAGAGAACGGAAAAGCCTTCTCCGCGCGGTAACGCGAGTACTTCCGAACCGCGTGACGGATTTCGACCGCATCGGCGCCGTTCAACGACCAAAGGTCCAAACTTGCATTTAGGTTGGGCCAAGGATTTTTAAAATACCGTGGGACGGCGCACCGCCTTCCCAAAAACGAAGAATTTTAAAATTGCGTTTTTTTTCTTAAAATGTCGGTCCAAACTAGATGAAATTGTCGACGACTTGGAAATTTTATCGTCTAAAGACGTAAAGCGTGAAATTGTGAAGGTTAAATCTGAAGGCGACGAATAAATTAGGTCAATATTGGACGTGGAAAAGAAGCGAAACGTTTTCTAAAATTTGAAAAATTTGACAAATTAAATTTTTTTTTTCGTTTAATACGTCGAGGGGACAAATATAAATCGAAAATGTCTAATGAAATTTTCGCGAAAAAATTTGATTTACGACGAAAATACACATTTTGGCATACCTATTATCAATTTTGCCCGAAATTGCCTTCGATTTTGATCGGAAATTTTGTGAACGATATTAATTTGCAAATGCTGCCGTTATTTGTCGTTTTTCGTCCACCATCGTCATATACTAAATCAAAGACCGTCGAAAACCGCATCCGACTCTTCCATAAGTTTTACTAAATTATCGACGGTTCTCGCGCCGGAGGCGAATTAAGGCGAAATTTGTGCAAAACCTTTCAACGTCTCTGGAGCTCTTATTTACGAACCGATTTTTAATTTTTAAGATGCAACGGAAGCCTATCGCGAAGGTCTACGAGAGCCCTTATATAACCTTCCTTCGTATTTTCAACACCAAAGGCATGAAATCGAATTTAAATTTCAAAAAATTTTTCAGAAGTAGCCTTGGAAGATTTTCGAAAAAAAATTACTTTCGAAAAATTGGAAATTGGCGCCGGAAATGGACGGGCCCTTACTTTTAGATAATTTAAACGACAAAATTTCTCATACACTTCCCGTTCCTTTTGCCAAAAAATCGACAAAATTGTAAAACACGAATTTGTAATATATTGGCGAGAAAAAAGGTTTACAACGAAATGAAAATTTAACATGTCCAACGTGTATTCGTCGGAAATCGACGAACGTGATTGTTAAAAATCCATCCGCAACGTAACGGTCCTTTCGAAGAGCTCAAATCGAAAATATGTTACATTTTTTGAAGAAATTTTCCAATTTCAATTTTTTTTTCTTTCAATCGATAACGTGAGCAAATCTAAAGCGAAATGTAGAATAACATTTTTTTCGAAAAACCCTTCCCTTGCCCACAAAATTAATTTTAGATTTATCGAAATTATTAAATCTATCAAAGGCGCTCTTGATTTCGGGCCCCTTCATCTAAATATATAAAAGAGCTTGTCTGCGTGTTTGTTTGTTCGCTTTACGTTCCTAGACCCTTTGAACGATATCAACCAAATTTTGCACAGTTATTTTGTAGGTCCAGACGCAACTATTCGTGCATAAATGGAGAAAAAATTCGAGCGGGGAAAAAAGTTATTCGCTTTTTTTCGATAAATCAAATCACAAGTCTTGCAAACAAAAAATTTAATTTGTCAAAAATCGAAATATTCTGACATACTGTCAGTGATTCAAAATACTGTCAACAGATGGCGGGATGGCGGCTTTAATTCGAAAAATGAAAACCACTAACAAATTAATATATTAGAATTTAGTAATTTCAACGCTCAAAATAATACAAATAATTACAAAGAACAGAATGCCGCGAATAAGACCGCAGCACTTTAGGTCGCAGAACTCGCCGGAATTTTGCAAGAAGACTAAGAAATGTCTGGGTCTAGATGGCTAAGGGCGGCGAATGCCGCCCGTGCAAGCTAGTAAACTCCTAAACCGTTTAACCGATCGGAACCAAATTTGGCACAGTTATTATGTAGGTTCCTGCGCATGTTTTGGTATTGAAATAGTGCAAAAATTCGCAAAGGAAAGGAAAATTGATTTTGAGTAGCCTGCCTTCCTTAAAGGAAGGCAGGCTACTCAAAATCAACTTAAAAAACAATAATGAATGCTGTCAAGCTGTCAACCTATCGACAATGCAAATACGCGTGCACGTGCTTTACATTTCTATTTGACCAATCTTAACCAAATTTGGTGTAGAAGTTATTTACAACGCTACGAAAAACATAGGCTACTTTAGAACCTTGGGGTGAGGCCGAAGGCCGAACAACCACATCCGACAAGGTCTAGATGGCTACAGGCGGCCGGCAGGCCGACTGTGCCAGCTAGTACTTAAATTAAAATGTGCTCCATAACCCTAATCCTATAAATTCTATTTCATCGATAAAATAAAATACCGATTCAATGTGCAAGAGATCCCAGGAAGTTTACCGTCTGACCGCACAATTAAAAAGTTCAATACCGATAAGTGGCCTAAAAAGAAAGTTTTAAAAAATAAATTAGTAGTTTTCGTATAATTAATTTGTTAATGCGCAATAGTATGATAATACGATAAGAGATTTCGATGAACCCGGATTGACCAAACAAGACAACGGCTTATAAAGAGCCGGATAGATTAAATAAATTAAAACGTTAGAACAGATAATTGGAAAAAACTTTTTGACAGTTTTAGCGTCACATAATTCTCTATTTTTACGAAGAACAAAATCAAAGTTTTTGATCGTAACGAGGTTATCCTTCAATTTCTTACATCCGAATGTGAAAATTGCAAAAAGAATAAAACTTGGATTGTGCCTGAAGATACAAAAAATTTTGATTTATTTGAAATCTGTCACAATGTGCATTAATTTAGTTAAGCATGTAATTTATGGTAATATTTGCAATAAATTTGTAGTAGAATTAAACAAATTAATAATGTTTTGACTTTTAATTTGTAGCAAATATGAAATGGAATTAATTAATTATTTATTATTGCAAGCAAAGATTTAAAGGTTTGTATTTATCCGTGTATCCACGACACGTGTTTCGCTCTTATTTAAATTCCTCAGATTATTATAATATTCAAATCATTATGATAACGGACAATTAGATAAGAGATGGGGGGTATGACGTAATTGGGTCAATTTATTAAAATACTCATGACATTAATTAATTAGCTATAAGACCATAATAGGTAATTATTAGATTGTATCTGAATCTTCTCTGGTTGAAAAACTGTTTAACTGCTTTTGCCTCAAGTATCTGGAATATGCAAACGTCCATGAATCTAAAAATATAATAAAAAAAAATGTGAAGGATAAAATATTGCTGGTTGTTTTTGTTAATGAAAATATGAGAAACAAATTAAATTTATTTAGTTTATTTGTTAAGTTAGGATTTCCATTAAATTTAATAAAAGTGACAATTCGTGATATTAGTGGATGCGCGAGTTGGAGAGGACAATTTAGTGGGGTTTTGAAATGATAAGGGAGCAGTAAGGATTCTCAAGTCAGCCGTCGGAGAGTCAAGACGTGCTGTTATAATTTGGAAATTAGTTTTTGGATTTAGGAGTCTTGAGCCAGCCGTCACAGAGAAAAGACGGATTATTGATGATTGAAGAGAAATTTAGAAGTGGTTTTTGGATTTGGATATTTTTGATATTGTTTGGTAATTAAATTTGAATACAGTCAAAAGTGGATATTGCGTTTGATTCACAAATTTATGGAAAGTTTTGGGACCGTTGATGTTAATTTTTAATGGTTATGTTTTATGGTTTTGTGAATGGTAGAATGTTGAAAGAAAATTGGTTTGATTACTTACCTGTGATTGATTATGCGATTTGGAGGAAGAAAAGTATCCACTGGTCCTTCCTACCTGGTTTTTGGTTCAAGATTCGAGGCTGATTTCCAATCTTAATCTCCTATGCTTGGTTACTACGACATCATATCGGCCGCATCGATAAACTCGAAAAAAAAACATTCTAGTTCGGTAAGAGTTTTATGTGTCGCACTGATTAATTTAAATAAATAGACAAAACGTTTAAAATTTGGGCGCGTAAATTTAATATGGGGATTTGTTGCAAATACTTTACTTTGTACAATTTAATTTGTTTAGGTTTAAGGAAACGAATATTTTGTCTTGGTAAAAATTTTATTGTGTGTAATAAATAATATTATATTTGGTTCTTGCAACGTTTGCGTTTAATTTAATTTATCCATAGCAGTAGTAAATCAAAGAAAAAGCAGATACAAATTTCAATTTGGTTTAGTTATCTTTATAAGAAAGATCACTAGTTTAAGGTGACGTATATGAATGTTTTAATTAATCTACATAGATGAACCCAATTTACGACCCTTAATATTGAGTTTTTCGTGCAAAGCTAGTCGGAGCATAATTGAATTAAGTGCCATTATTATTCCCCGCTATATAAGTCAAAAGTTGATTTCTACAGTAGCAATACATGGCAATATAATAACTAATGAAGAAAAATCATATGAGTTTAATATTACCATGGTCCTATGTTTTATGGCTTATAAAATAACTATCGATTGTGTACGCTAAGATAAGCTATGGCCGTCGTTAAAATAAATGGTTGTTCCAGATTACTTCGTAGCAATCATAAAAAATCTATATAAAAACAATGAGGCGATTATAAGAATAAACGACAAAATGTCAAAACGTCTAATAAACCGAAAATAGTAAGACAAGGATGCATTCTCGCCCCTAAGCTGTTTTCTTCTTTCACCCAGAATTCACCCAGAAAAGATTCTGGGTGAATACATAGGGGGCGTGTCTCAAAGAGTTTTAAAATAAAACTGTAGATTTTCATTGGTTGGTTTAGTTAAACTTAAAATTTAAAAGCATTTAAGAGTTGGGGTCGAGTAACCTATTGTTGACCACTCCAAATAAATTGAAAATTTCCTATTGCAAAGAGGAAGGTTTATATAGTATACTGATATAATTTTCACAAGCGATGATATAATCAAAATTTTGAGTAAATCGAATTTGAAGTTTGAAAATTTACATGTAAAATTTAACGAGATTCCGCGCCTCGCTCATTCTGTTGACAGTCCGTGCAGTTTTAATGACCCTAACACTTAGAGTATTTCGCACCGGCAGATGCAGCTCGTCTCTCGTACATGTAATATCGATTATTTTTTGTTTTTACGCGATTTTTTGGGGGTGAAACGTAATAGTTTACTGCCCCATACCACAACTATACTTTATAATGCTATTTCAAGGGTCTCTAAGCTCCCGGTTTCATTTATCCCGGTCTTTTTTATGGGAGGCGCCTTCTCGTATGTTTAGCTCTGCCGCGGAGCGGCTCACGCCATGAAAAACCGCCCGGAGCCCCGGAGGGGCGTAGGGTAGGTTTTTTGATGCGCATAGTTATGGCCGGGCACTCCAAAAAAGTGATTTATGGTTATGGTCGTGGCTTAAACATGCATTTTACATGCAAAATTATGCTATTTTCAAATTTATTTTTTTCGAAATTTTATGTATACTTTCGCAAGTGAAATTTTTACAGTATACTCTATAAACCTTCCTCTTTGCTATAGGAAATTTTCAATTTTTTTGGGGTGGTCAACAATAGGTAACCGTCACCAAGAGTTGAAGTCTATGACCAGAATCGACGTATAAATCTATCTTTCGCAATATAAAAGCCTCTGCTCGTCAATTCTGTTTTGCCAACCTAAAAATAATGTAGCGTCCGATGATGTCCGAAAATTTACAACCACATCAATAATGAAATAATTGTCAAACGTTAGAGCTTCATTTGAGCTCCAATGAGCTTCCATAAAATAGTTTGTTCCACACGCATCGCGAAATTATTTGCGAAAACTGTGGAGGGGGCTATAGAAACGGCACCCCTCCCTCATCACGAATTGTTTTATAAAACTTCTCAATCAACAGAGAATCGTTTGACCTTCAATGAGCTTCCATAAAAATCGTTTGCACCCCTAAGGTTTTTAATAAAAATCAATTCTTTGGAACAATTTTGGGAGGAGATGTAGAAATGATCTTTTAAGAAGTGATTTTTTTAATACAATAAATACCAATGAGCTTAAATTTCCATTCTTTATACCCCGGAGGTAAAAAACTTAGAGCGCTTCAAAGATTGTGAAATTGTAAATTTTACCAATATCAATCCAAGCAAGTATAGTACTCAAAATTTGGGTGTTATTTGCAAGGACAGTTGCAGCTTAAGCATAGAAAAAGAAATAAAAATATATCTTGAAACGCCCACAAACTGAAGTTCCATGCCATGCTAAATGAAGTGCCAAACGAATCTCTATAAATTGACGCCAATTTTATAAAAAAAACAAAATTGTGGTGGGGAGGAGCTTCGGTTTAACCCCCCCCCCCCCCAGTTTTCGCGATGCGTGTGGTACAAACATTTTTATGCAAGCTTATTAAACCTCAAACGAAGCTTAAACGTTTGACTATAATTAATTAAACAATTTGCCGAAGGGGGGGGACTGGAGGCGGTGAAATGTCTCGTCTGCTTACTGGTAAAACCAAGTAACTGCAAAATTTTCGAAAATGAGTTCTACTGCTAAAACTATACTTCTACTGCTCTTTCTACTGCTAAAACAAGTTAATTGATACCTCCCCCCGTTCGAAAGTTATGCCGTATGAAAAACAATTAAATGTTACTTTTAGGCTTCTATACAAAGTATAGCAAGAAGCCTTATGATCTGGCTCCGTGTCTGTCCGTCCGTCTGTCCGTCCGTCCGTCTGTCTGTCCGTCCGTCCGCATAATTCAAAATCATACAGAGCGTTTCAAATCGTGTTGAATATACTCAGTGCGTATAGAGGTCTAAGAACTGGGTACCCAGTGCGCTATTCTAGCTAGCTAGAAGGACGGGCAGGCAGCCAAGGTCATATGGCTTTTGGATTGCACAGAGCTTTCCTTAATCTTCATTCAACTTAAGTTACCTTGGGTAGCTGCCCGTCCTTCTAGCTACCCGTCCTCGGACGGGCTATCATCTAGCTCTCAGTGCAATCCAAAAGCCATATGACCTTGGCTTCCTGCCCGTCCTTCTAGCTAGCCGTCCTCGGACGGGCTATCATCTAGCTCTCAGTGCAATCCAAAAGCCATATGACCTTGGCTGCCTGCCCGTCCTTCTAGCTACCCGTCCTCGGACGGGCTACCAGCAAGTTGTTAAATTGTTTATCAACTGGACGCTCCTTGGCGAAATTCTTGGAGCCGCAAAACTGACAGATGGAATTCATTTCTCCACAATCGTGTCGAGTAACGTGAGATTCATCAAATCTCAATGCTCTTATTTGGAGTTGAATTGCTTGACTTTGGTATCGATTTTTTTTCTGTCGATGTATCGCATGGGATCGAGCGTTAGCAGCTTGCCGCGCTTGAGTTTCTTCTAATGTTTCACGTTGTTGACGTGTCGCATGGGATAGAGAGTTAGCAGCTTGCCGCGCTTGAGTTTCTTCTAATGTTTCACGTTGTTGACGTATCGCATGGGACCGAGCGTCAGCAGCTTGCCGCGCTTGAGTTTCTTCTAAAGTTTCACGTTGTTGACGTATCGCATGGGACCGAGCGTCAGCAGCTTGCCGCGCTTGAGTTTGTTCCAAAGTTTCACGTTGTCGACGTATCGCATGAGACCGAGCGTCAGCTTGTCGCTGTGATCGAAGCTGTTCTTCTGTGTTATTAGCTCTTGTACGTGCTTTTCTCTCACGATTCAATCGCCGTCGCTTTACAGCAGGATTTTCAAAATTTTCATTATCCATTATGGAAGTTCACATAATGCTTTTTTGGCAATAGCTGTCATAATTTTTCACCGATATAAGAAATTTAAATACGTTGATACGTTGATCTGTTTTTTCAATGCAGACCAAATATAAGTTATATTTTATTTACATAATTTTTCACCTATATAGGAAATTTAAATACGTTGATCCCTTGATACGATGATCCGATGATACGTTGATACGTTGATACGATGATACGTTGATACGATGATACGTTGATACGATGATACGTTGATACGATGATACGTTCATCCGATTGGTTATGAAATTATCCGTTATGCGTTCGGTTCGGTTCGGTTTGCTTCGGGTATTTCCGTGGGACAGACAGAAGGAAGGAAGGAAGGAAGGAAGGAAGGAAGGACTTGGCCTTTTATAATAAGAGATAACTTTTATTATAACTTATTTATTTATTTTAACTTTACGTTATTATGGAATATCAATTAACCGACGACGAAGATTTTAAGGACTTTATCGAAATTTTAGCTGAAAGCATTCAAAGAAACTCTCAAGTTTTTCGTGATCGTTCAAATCATTTTGTTAGTTGGTCAGATAAGGAAAGTTTTGCTAGATTTAGATTGACGAAACATTCGATTCAAATAATATTAAACCAACTAAATCTTGATTCCCAGGCAATAAGGTATAACTTTCAGTTTCAATCTAATATCATTGAATGTCAAATGTTAAAAATCATTGTTTTTCTAGGGATTTATGTCTTGTTCAGGAGTACCAACATAAATTTTAATGATAACTCTCGGATTAGTTGACTCGCCCTACATACAACCGCATTGGCGTTGATCCTGGTTCAACACTTGAATAAGGTTCGGCTAATCCTCGAGTTAAACCACTGACATACAACCACCCCCAAGTTTAGGAAGTTGATGGTATCGATGTCAAAAATATTCGCAAAAAGAATTTAATTGCAATTTGTATTATATAGTATTTTAGTAGGCAATGATCACCAACTTAAAAAACAGATTATCCGTTAAATATTTTTAGGGTTCTATACAAAGTATACACCGAGAAAAAAATTAAGTAGGAATTTGTCTTGCAACAATTTGAAATAATTTCTCTGCACAGAGAAAAAATTGTTTTGATTTGAAGTATTTTTTACTTCAAATTGAAGTGCAATTTCGTCTCGCAACAATTTGATGTCAATTTTACAAGAAATGAAGTAAATTTGACAACAATTAATGTAATAATTATTTCAAACTGTTGCAACACAAATTCCTACTTAATATTTTTCTCGGTGTGTGTAGAAGCGCGTATGGGGTTGAGTCTTGAACTTTGACAGAAGCTGTTTGCAAAAAATTGGCAGTATTTGAAATGTGGTTGTACCGACGTATACTGAAGATACCATGGACAGACCGTGTTACCAATCAGACTGTTCTAGAAAGACTGGATAAGAAGAGAGCCTGGGGCATATTATGAGAAATAGTCAACGATACGGATTGCTATAAATAATTCTACAAGAAAATGTAGAAGGAAAGAGAGGACCGGGAAGAAGAAGAATATCATGGCTGAAGAACTTGAGAACATGGTATAATACAACAACAGTGGGTCTTTTTAGAGCCGCAGCAGATAAGGTACGCATTGCTATGATGATCGCCAACATTCGAAACGGATAGGCACTAGAAGAAGAAGTGTAGAAGCGATAGAATCAAAGTATAGAATCTTATTAACGTATCATAGGATTAGCGCATCATGGTATCATCGGATCAGCAGATCACGGGATCAGCGGATGAAGGAATCAGCGGATCAACGTATCAGCGGATCAACGTATCAACGTATCAGCGAATCAACGTATCAACGTATCAGCGGATCAACCTATCAACGTATCAGCGGATCAACGTATCAGCGGATCAACGTATCAGCGGATCAACGTATCAGCGGATCAACGTATCAACGTATCAACGTATCAATGTATCAACATATCAACGTATCAACGTATCAACGTATCAACGTATCAACGTATCAACGTATCAATGTATCAACGTATCAACGTATCAATGTATCAACGTATCAACGTATCAACGTATCAACGTATCAACGTATCAACGTATCAACGTATCAACGTATCAACGTATCAACGTATCAATGTATCAACGTATCAACGTATCAACGTATCAACGTATCAACGTATCAATGTATCAACGTATCAACGTATCAACGTATCAATGTATCAATGTATCAACGTATCAACGTATCAACGTATCAACGTATCAACGTATCATCGGATCAACAAATGTTATATAGGTTGTCGTCGATAATACAAACGGTATATTAAATCTTCAAGCTTATTATTTATATAATATAAAGTAGATAAAACCACACAATTTCGTAATGCCTAGAAAGCAGTTGACACCTGAAGAGCGAAAAGCAGCAGCTGCCCGTCGACGCCAGAAGGATGCTATGAGGAAACATACTATTAGACAAGATCCTTCGTTTCGTTTACAGGAACAAGTTCACAACACCGAAAGCCATCGTCAAGCCCGTCAAGATCCTTCGTTTCGTTTACAGGAACAAGTTCACAACACCGACAGCCATCGTCAAGCTCGTCAAGATCCTTCGTTTCGTTTACAGGAACAAGTTCGCGACACCAAAAACCATCGTCAAGCCCGTCAAGATCCTTCGTTTCGTTTACAGGAACAAGTTCGAGACACCAAAAACCATCGTCAAGCCCGTCAAGATCCTTCTTTTCGTTTACAGGAACAAGTTCACAACACCGAAAGCCATCGTCAAGCACGTCAAGATCCTTCGTTTCGTTTACAGGAACAAGTTCACAACACCGAAAGCCATCGTCAAGCCCGTCAATATCCTTCGTTTCGTTTACAGGAACAAGCTCACAACACCGAAAGCCATCGTCAAGCCCGTCAAGATCCTTCGTTTCGTTTACAGGAACAAGTTCGCGACACCAAAAACCATCGTCAAGCCCGTCAAGATCCTTCTTTTCGTTTACAGGAACAAGTTCACAACACCGAAAGCCATCGTCAAGCACGTCAAGATCCTTCGTTTCGTTTACAGGAACAAGTTCACAACACCGAAAGCCATCGTCAAGCCCGTCAAGATCCTTCATTTCGTTTACAGGAACAAGTTCGCGACACCGAAAACCATCGCCAGGCTCGTCTTGATGAAGACGTGCGCATCCACGAACATAATCTCCGTAGAATTCGCGAGCAAGGCTCATGGCAAGATGAAATAAATCGATTTGAAGCTGAAATTCGCAAAGGCTGCACTCACGTATGTCATTCATGTGGGGGACTTTTTTTTCACTACTCCATTAAAACTCACAGCATGACCGAACTCCTTTTAGCTGGAAAGCAGCAATCCTTCATTGACTCAGTAATTATAGTCCCACCCACTTCAGACCTCGCTGAATTTTGCTCAACTTGTCACAGATCTATCCAGCAAAACCGGATTCCACGTCTCTGTCTCTCCAACGATCTGCAGTTTCCCTATGTTCCACAAAGTGTAAAGAATCTGACACGTTTGGAAGCCCGTTTGGTCTCAGCTCGACATGTGTTTCAGTCCATTTGGGCTATATATGGAATGCATGGACAGATGAGAACAAAAGGACGAATTATTAACGTCCCAGTCTCCATAGATAATACCATTCAATCCCTTCCTAGGCTTCCGAATCAGGACGATGTTTTACACATCCGACTCGCCCGTCAAATTGAAGTTCCGAGAAATTATACAGCTGGTAACATTCGTCCGGCTTGTGTGATGGATGCCGCTAAAATTCTTACCCGATCTCCGCTTTACCGTGAATACGGAATCACTCTTTCAAGCAATTGGACCGAGATATGTCAGCATCAAATTGATGTGGCATTACACGAAAACCCAGAAGAAATTGCGATGGATGTTCAAGAGGAAGAGGAAGTCGATGACGTAAATCCTGGTAGACGAGAGACTTGAATTACTAGTGATGAGGGAATCCGGATGGCTCCAGCGGAAGGGAACCAACCAATCTCTATTCTATATGATCCTGACTCGTATTTTCTTACGTTTCCCCAAATATTTGCTGGGCACCGAATGAAGCCATCCGATAGTAATGGTAAATTACTAAGCCGCTCCGAATTTGTCAAATCAATGGCGCGTAACAGTGATCGCCGTGCCGTTGAAAATGTCGATTTCTTACTGTTTTTGGCCAAATCTCTCGAAATTCAGAGAATTTCAGATAATCGCAAGGTGTGTCTTCGTAAACGAAGACGCAATGGAGAGTTAATCCGAGTCACTGCGGAACAAGTTAGTCATTCTAATTTTGTGGATGGGTTAGTTAATGATGATAATGCTTTTAAGGTTTTACAAGGAGTACGAAATTCATGTCATCATTGGCATCAAGAAGGCCTTAAAGTCCAAAGGATGGTCAGTCAGTTCAATTTGCCTCATCTCTTCATCACTATTAGTGCCGCTGAGCTAAAATGGAACGAGTTGATTGTGATTCTCAAGCAAATTCTTGACAAAATTACAATTTCTGAAGAAGAAGCACAAAATATGTCAAAGAATGACAAACAATTACTTATTCAGCGCGATCCCGTGACTTGCGCTCGATATTTTGAACATCGCACTTCTGCTCTTTTCAAGACCTGGAAAAACTCTCAAGGCCCATTTGGAAACCGATCCATTAAGCATTCCTATCATCGCATTGAGTTCCAACATCGAGGAAGTCCACACGTCCATATGATCTTGTGGATTGATGGCGCACCAAACTTTGATGCTTCCAACTCATCTTCTACTCAAGATGTTTGCCGGTTTGTTGACGAAATTATAACTTGTTCCACGGACTGGCCTGAATATGATCCCATTCACCAGCTTTTGTGTCTTCAAACTCATCGACACACCCACACATGTAGAAAGAAAAGCCACAAAGGAGTCAAATGTCGGTTTGGAATTCCATTTTTCCCAATGGACGAAACCACTATTCTCCATCCATTCGAGGAGCAACAGGAGGAAATTGAGATTTTCCAACGCGATTACAAAAAGATTCGTGACTATCTTGATACGAATGAACTGCCACTTTCTTCAGATATGACATTTGCGGGGTTTCTACAAGAATTATCCATGACACGAAATCGTTACATTTCTGCTATTCAAAGCTCCTTGAAAAAACCTAAAATCATCATTCGGAGGCGGCCATGTGAGACTTACATAAATCCATACAGTGAGAAAATCCTGAGACTCCAGAAATCTAACATGGATATTCAGTTTATTTTAGACGCCTATGCTTGTTGCTGTTACATCATTGACTACATTAACAAGAGTGATCGTGGAACTAGCGACCTCTTGCGTAAAGTTCTTGAAGATGTCAGAAGCGGAAACAAGTCCTTGGCTCAGCGTCTTCAGGCTCTTGGTGCGGCTCATCACATGAACAGTGAACTCTCTGCTCAAGAGGCTGCTTACAACGTGCTTCAGATTCCAATGAGCCGATGCACAGAGGCATGCATTTTTATACCAACAGGTCCAGCCGATCAACGAACCAGAATGATTAAAACTAATATTCAGTTAGAAAATCTCAGTCCGGACTCTGAAGATGTCTTTGTAGACGGACTTTTACAACGATATAGTTCACGACCAGAAGCATTATCTAACCTTAATCTTGCCCAATTTTCAGCTTGGTATGAATTTTCATTAAAACGAGGAAGTACACAGATGGCCCAAGAAAACGATGATATTGTAGAAACTGAAGACGTACAAAGTATCGATAAATATTTTCCGCTAAAGAATGGCAAACCTGGATACGTTTGGAAGCGAACTGTTACGGTCCCCGTTAAGATCCATCAAAAATAATTAAAATTATAAACCACCCTGTATGTAATATTCGTTTATTCGCGCTATAACCTAATAACATTTCACAACTGGAATAATAGGTTTCGAAATAAACAAAGAAATTAATTATTTTCATAAGTTTGTATTTACAAAGTAGTTTTATTCTCTAACTACGCATCATAAAATAAAAAAAAGGTTTATGTAGCATTTTTCTTAACGTTCAAATTGAAAGTGATGTCATTAGACTTCAACGAATAATTATAACCATCTTTGTCAAGCGCACTTTCTTCGTTTCATATTAAAAATTATTGAAGCCGTTTGAATCTTTTCTGATTGGCTAGTAACCGCCAAGGACACAATTGCATGAAGGTATGCATGAGAAAATTATGTTAATACGCGCGGGGCGAGGACAGTGTTCTTCTAATCGTCAAGACGCTCGCATCTAAGTATACGACAAAAGTATGCAAATTGAAATAATTATCTACAAAAAAATATCTATTAGTTAAAATCATACTATGGTAATACAAATACCTGAATCAATTTATAAAGAAAAATATGATAATATTATTATCAGAGTAACATTTAATCTCAAGTGCCTTCATAAAATATGAATCGGTGAACATCCAAGAACAAAACGAAATAATTGTGATTATCATTAATTCAAATACAAAACTAACTATGTTCCAGTTATATTCTACAAATATTTGTTAAAAGAAATCAGTTTAAAAAACAATAATCGTCAATATTTCATAAACGTGCTTACAAAGGACAAAACGTGCTACGCGATTAACGGTTGTACCACGCGAGTGCATTCTATTCAAAACCTCGTTTTCACAACAAAGTTATTAAAACATTTATTACCAAAAAGTGTAATTAAATTATAAACTTTCGAAATATGAGAATCTTTAACAATCTACGCATTCGTGAAAACTTGAAGAGTTGCAGTTGCATTCAAGAAAACTTTAATATCCAACCTCCAGCGAAAGCCATCTTTTCCGCCACGTTTGACCATATTAGTGCTTCACCGCGAAACAACACATTCAAATCGTATGTAATCCTCAAAGAAAGGTACCATATTAATCTATTATTTTGATGTATGCATTTATGTTATTTGTCAATAATTTTAAGAAAGTATGAACGAGACGGATGCATCTTAATTTTAAGATTTCATCATATTTTAATAACCTAACAAAATTTTATGTACAAAGAAAGTCAAAATATATGTATAAAGCTGATGTCTTGTTTTCGTTCTTCGTATGTTATTCTCAATAAGTTTTCGTAGCAACCCAACCCCCTGAGAAAGAGAAGCCAGTAAGTATTCTGAAGACGACGTCCGAATCGCCTACGGACTATAGACGGATCAAGTGGCGCCCATCTTGAAGGCTTCGATAATTCTATAGAAAATCGAACGAAACTATTGAGAATAAATGTGCGAGGGCAAGAAGCTTGATTTTGTGTTTTATGCATTGCTTTATTGTAATTGGCTTTACAAACAAGGTTATTGATTTTAATGTTAATAAGTTAACGGTATCAAAAATCTGTGTGTTTATCGCGGGTATAGCAAAATAACGCGAGTGCGAATTATCACTAAAAAATCATCAAAAATTCCGCGAAAATGGACCCGAATCATCTTAACAATAAGGAATTAAAATTCGAAATTTTGTGTAGAGGGGCACAAATACACATCACGCGGTTGGCCAACGAGCAATTGTTGATAAACCTGATGGAACAATTTGTTCCAATTACGGAAATACCCTACACATGGAAAACAAACGTAGAACAAATCCACGAAACTTTAGCGGAACTAAATTTGTTGATTCAAAATGGATTAAATAATGATAATATAAACGAAATTAATGCGCGTCTCCTCCATGTAGATCAACGTTTTACAGTTATGTGTAAAGAAACCGTAGATAAAGATGAAGACGAGACAAAAATAATTGAACAAATCATAGAAAAAATAGAGACGGCCACATTAAATTATTCGAATCAAATAAAATTAAATAAAACTCCTAATATAAAAATCGCAAAAGCAAATACAAATTCAATTAAAAATGTGCCAATATACAAATGGGACATTAAATTTTCGGGTCACTCTTCTAAAGAGGATCCGATGGGATTTCTAGAAAGGGTCGAAGATTTGCGTGTAGCTCGCCAAGTAACAAAAGAGGAACTTTTTACCTCTGCGCACGACCTATTCGTTGGTGATGCAATCAAATTTTGTAGAAGCGCAAAAAGTAAATGCAATACATGGGAAGAATTTATCAAACTATTCAAAAGCGAATTCTTACCCTCAGACTATGAATATCAATTACTAAAACAAATTCACAAACGAGTCCAAGGTACTAACGAAAATGCACTAGCATTTATCGATAATATTCAATCATTATATGAAAGATTTGAAAATCCAGTAAGTGAAATTGAAATGATCAAACAAATAACCCGAAATTTAAACCCCTTCTTCGCAAATCACGTAATTTCACAACAAATCGATAATCTATCAGAATTAAAAATTAAATGCAAAAAGATTCAAGAATTGCAAGACCAAAATTTGTCATATGCGGCACGACCTAACGAAAAAATTAGCTATTTATCTAAAAAAATGTCACAAATGCGCGTAGATCGGTCAGAAGCAAGTACTTCTAAATCAACGCCGGTAAATGCTGAAAAACCTCCCCTTAAATGTTGGAATTGTAAAAAACCAGGGCATGCTTTTTTTCACTGCACTGAACAAAGAGGTGAACCTTTTTGTTTCGGTTGTGGGTCTCCAGGTATCTACAAAAAAGATTGTGTTGCTTGTAAAAATAAAATATTTAACCCTATTTTAACAAAAAACGACAGACTCGAGACTTCAAACAGGGGCGGAAGTGTCGAGCAACCCCAGTTAATAAGCCCTACACGACCATTCGAACAGATACAAACGCGGATCACACCTTTCAGGTTTACGCGGTCCACGCGAGGTCGAGGCAGGGGACGCGGTCGACGCAGTGTAGCGTTCGACGCCGAGCAATAAAACCACCGGCTCGCACTTTCACACATGACTCGTCACAATGGGAAACTTGGTTGCAAAAAATAAATTCTTTCTTTAAAAATAATACTAAAAAAAATCAAAAGATAGCAGCGGCTTTCTCTAAGAGACCATACGATAATCGGCCGTATCTACAAATTAAATTATGTAATCAAAAATTCATGGCTTTAGTAGATTCTGGAAGCAACGTATCTATATTAGGAAAAAAAAGTATTGATCTAATTAATAAGTTTTCTCTAAAAATAAATACGTCCCCAAGTAAAAATATTTGTGTGGCTAATGGGTCCTCGGCCAAAATAATCGGAGAAATATATCTCGCCGTATCGATGAATAAGTTAATTCGAAATATTAAGTTTTATTTGGTGCCAACCATCGATAGTTCAATAATATTGGGAACCGATTTCTGCTCTGCTTTCAATTTAACAATCAATTTTGCTGATTTTTCTTGGAAAATCCCCAAGCAAATAAAAATTAATAGTATTAACGAAACCAAACAAATTGTATTGACGCACGAACAACAAGATCAACTAGAAAAAGTCATATTAAAATTAAAAACCATTTCTAAAGCTGCAACGGGATGTGTTAAGGGCATTACACACCACATCAACACTGGTGATTCTCTTCCGTTCAAATTAAGGCAATATCCCTTGAGTCCTATGATGAAAGGTCATCTTACTAAAGAAATAGATAAAATGTTAAAAGATAATGTCATCCAGGAATCCCATTCGCCGTATTCCTCCCCGATATTATTAGTAAAAAAAAAGGACGGCGAACTGCGTGCTTGTTTTGATGGTCGAAGGCTTAATTCTGTAACAGTAAAAGATTCTTATCCGCTGCCTCGAACTGATAGTATTTTAACTCGATTACGAGATTCGAAATATTTTTCATCTATTGACTTAAGAAAAGCTTTTTGGCAAATTAAATTAGATGAAACAAGTAAACAAAAAACTGCTTTTTGCATACCAGGTAAAGGGTTATATGAATTTGTTGTTATGCCGTTTGGTCTTTCTAACTCTGCACAGAGTCTCCAAAGGGTCATGGACAAAATTTTGGGGCCAATCCTACATAAAGAGGAAGCTTTCGTTTATCTCGATGACATTATCGTAGCATCTCCAACGTTTGAAAAACATTTGGAAACGCTAACTGACATTTTTGTAAAATTAAAGGAAGCCGGATTTCGTATTAATTTAGAGAAGTGCAATTTTTGTCAGAAGTCGCTAACTTTTCTTGGTTTTATAGTGGGAGAACACGGTTTGCAAACCGATCCTGCTAAAGTTTCAGCTATAAAAAAATTTAAAACGCCTCGAACCACTACAGAAGTTAAACGATTAATCGGTTTAGTAAGTTATTATCGAATTTTCATGCCACAATTGTCGACTATTTCATCCCCTATTACAGCACTAATAAAAAATAAAAAGAAAGGTCAAACAGTAGTTTGGACCCCAGAAGCAGAAACATCATTTGAACAAATTAAAAAATTAATTTCGGAGGCACCTATTTTAATCTCACCTGATTTTGACCAGCCTTTTTTTGTACAGACAGACGCAAGCGCAGTTGGTTGCGGCGCCCTCTTGTTTCAGCGAAGGGATGGTTTAGAGCACCCTATAGCTTATGCCTCTCGTGCGTTAACTACTCTTGAACAAAAATACCATGCTACTGAGCGAGAACTACTAGCTGTCTTGTTTGCGATTAATAAATTCCGAGGGTATATAGAAGGTCTAAAATTTACATTGATTACCGATTGCTCAGCGTTAAAGTGGTTAAAACAATTCGATCAATCTACTGGCAGATTAGCCCGTTGGTCCCTAAAGTTGGCCCAATACGATTTCGATATCCAACACAGACCCGGCAAACTAAATATTGTACCGGATATGTTGTCTCGTGATTCTTGTTCAATAAACTTAAAAACATTACAAAACGATCAATTTAAAAGTGTTCAACAAAATGTATCCGACATAATGGTTGAAGTCGAAAAATTTATTGGTACTAAAAATGATAAGCAATATATTTACCTTGAGGAAATGTTGTCTAGAAGTTTGCTAGAGTTAGGGGGAATTGAAATCGAAGGTGAAAATAATATAAAACAGGCTCAACAAGAGTTTGCAAATTATATTCAAACGTGTATTTCTAAATTAAAAAATAAAGCCTCCAACAACGTGTCAAAAAATAGTTTAATAAATTTAAAAACCTTACAAAAAGACAACTGGTATAATGATTTAATAGAGAAAATAACCAATACCCCGAAAGATTATACTTCATTTAAAGTACAAGACGATATAATTTATAAATTTGTTTCCAATAATTTGATAAGTCCCGCTAACTTGTCGGAGTGGAAAATAGTCGTTCCAGCGGCGCACAGAAAGGAGATTTTAAATACGCTACATGACGATCCAAAAGCTGCACATTTAGGTATTTTTAAAACAATAGCACGAGTTTCCGAACTTTACTATTGGCCAAAAATGGCCAAAGATATAAAACGATATATTCAAAATTGCGACATTTGCAGTTCCCAAAAATCTTCTCAAAGCGCTCGACCTGGTTTGATGGGCCAACAAAAAAAAGTTTCTTATCCGTTTCAGGTAATTTCGATGGATTTACTAGGTCCGTTACCTATGTCAAAGAAAAAAAGATATCAACATCTTTTAGTAGTCACTGATTATTTTACAAAATACGTAACTGTGTGTCCTTTGACGAAAGCCACTTCGTCAAAAATTATTGAATATTTAAAAAACTACTATTTCACTACTTTCGGGGTACCACAAATGATCATTTGTGATAATGGGGTACAATTTATATCGAAAGAATTTAAGGCATGTTTAGCAGAATTTAAAATTCAGGCGACTCTATATAATGCTAAATACCATCCCCAAAACAATCCAACGGAACGAATTAATCGCATATTAGTAACTTCTATCTCGTCTTATATAAAAAATGACCATACCGAGTGGGACCAATTTATACAATCTATAGCATTTGCAATAAATACGGCTAAAAGTGAAGTCACAGGTTTCACCCCCTCGTATCTTGTATTTGGACGATATGTGCCCATAACAGGAGACTATTACGGTAATTCTTTACAAGAATTAAATACGGTTGAGAAAGATGCACAAATCCGTTGGGATTGTGAACAACAACAATTACCTTTAGTGTTTCAACAAGTACGTCAATCCTTAGCAAAAGCTTATAAAAAAGCTC
The DNA here is from genome assembly GCA_932274525.1 of Podabrus alpinus. NCBI lineage: Eukaryota > Metazoa > Arthropoda > Insecta > Coleoptera > Cantharidae > Podabrus > Podabrus alpinus. The sequence continues at coordinate 10,237,002 of OW026455.1, forward strand.
AGCACCATTATAATTTGAGAAAGCGTACACTATCCTTTCAGGAAGGTGATTATGTTTGGAAGCGTAATTATGTATTATCGAATGCAGGTAATAAGTTTATGGCCAAATTAGCCCCTAAGTATATCAAGTGTAAAGTGATAAAGAAAATAGGAAATTTAACCTATGAGCTACTTGATACTCAAGGCAAAAATATTGGTAATTGGCATGTTAAGGATCTGAAAAAGACCAATTCTGATTAAATATTCCAAATTTAGGCAAACGGTCCAGGAATATGACCTTAAACTATACCACCCTTAAATTCAAAATTACCTTTGTATAAATCAGTAAAAGTAAATTTCAAAAACTAATGTTTAAAATAATACAATAATAATCAATTAATAATTGCCGAATCGATACAATCACCGTTTTAAATAAGCCAGTAATAAAGGAATTATCAACCCACAAGGGAAAGAATAATATCCATATCTTGGTTAAAAATCAAAAAAAACAATAACGATTGATTTCGGAAAAGAACAAATTTTTTGCTTATCCATTATCTTTCAGAATAACTACGCCAAAACGTAAGATTAAATTTTCTATGAGGATAGTACGGTTTCTATAAAAACCAATTCGCGATATTTTAAATTTATTTAGTGTTTAAAAAGAAATAACAATTATCTTGCAATAAAAATTGCGTTGTTTTTAAGTAAACAGATTTATTAACGTAGAAATATTTTCGGTAACTTTAATAAATTACCATACGGTATTGTGAGAGATTAAATAACTTCCAACGAAGTTAATTATTTTGATAATGTACTACCTATTCTAAAAGAAACATAATTTTATGCTAGTAAAATTAAAAGATAAGAACTCGTCAGCTGTCTGCTCTCCTGACGACAATTCTTTATACTAATACGTCACCTTGAACTTGGCTTAGAAACGATAAGAAGCGATGTTGCTTTTCTTTTAATCTATGTATTCAAGGAATGAGCACTTTGAAAAATATTAAATTTTTTAAATACGACTTGTTTCCCTAAACCCTATCTGAAGGATAAAACAATAAGTTGTGTCTAATTTTCCCGAAATAGCTAATCGTGGAAAAACATAATTTATTTAGTGTATGTCCAAAATATCCGGAACTTGCTACTCTGCCTGTTTTGAACAATGCATGATAATCTCCAGATAGTAAGTTTGATTATTCAAATAAGCAACATATTTCAATTTAATTCCGCAAAAGTGAAAAAATTAAAGCCAGGATTTTAGTGAAAAATCTTTTGAATTGAAAGTTAATTTTATATTTATGACCCTCTCCTTTATAATGCATTAGTATACAATAAAAGGTAAAAACTAAAATAGACTAAGATAAAAACTTAAATGGTTTAAAAAAAAAAAAAGCAAAATTAAATTTGTATTAGCGTTGTAAAAATATTGTTTCGAAAGCGTCGTATGTTTGTAAAATGCAAACAACTAAATTGTACTTGGAGAGTAGCGACCTTGCACTAGAAATACGATAACGTGCTACAATAAAAAGAAATAATTTCTACAATATTAAAATCGTCGAGTAAAGTTGACAAATTTATGTCTCTTTTTGGTTTAAAGTAAATTGTTAAAATTCTAGATTGACGAAATTAAAATCAAAAGTTAATTCATCGTAATGCATTTCGTTATAAACTATATTAATAGTAATTTAGCAAGTATGATTTGCATAATAAGCTTTAATTGAATAAAGAAATATTTTATGTGTACAATATTTATTAATATGCTGAAAAGCTATAAATTAACGTAATCATTATCCTTCAAAGTAATAAATTTAATGAAATTATTTCAAGAAATTTTAAAGTGTTAAAACGACACTCGGGAACAAAAGTACTTGTATGCGATTGAAGGTCACTACGTCTATCTAATAACAGAATAAATTCTTTTACATTTGGTTGTACAATCTAAAAATGCACTCGAATAAAGCAACCTTTTATTAAGTAAAGGTATGTAAATAATAAACACACTTTAACGTGATAACAATTGTATTTTTTAATTATTAACAAATGATTTTCTGGTTGTGGGATGCACTTCGTCAGATACAAGATATGCGGTTCCCCGAATTACTTGATAAGATTATCTGAGCATATTAAAGCCAGAAGAAGGAATTTCCTAGTTGTTTATCTTATTCTGAAGCTACGTAATAATGAGTCATACTTTTTACATGCAATGGTTAACGAAGTTTGTTGAACCGTTGATTATAATTTTTATCTCCGAAGTCTTATTAAAATAAATAATAAACAAAAATTCGTAGTGTTTTAATTGAAACCAAATAAAATAAGATGGTATATATTAATAATTTTTTTTTTATGTTGTAAAAGATAAAATTCTAATCCATAAGATTAGTGAATATAATTTATAAAAACTAAATTTTTTGTTATACGAACAAGTTATTTACATTATGACTGTCATTCGAAATCTCTTTTATTTTCTAAATCAAATAAATTCGAAATTATGTCACTTACTATTATACCTGTTAATAAAAAGAAAAAATTTTTTTCTTTCAGATAAAGGCCTGATTAAATGGCATGAACCAGGTCTATTAAAAATATAATTTTATTCACATCTAAATTATGAATAGAAAAGATCGGATTTTTTTAGTATCTGATTACAAATAAATTTTTATAAACCTAAATTCAGTATTATCATCAATTAAAAAATAATCAAAGATCAATTTTATCAACTCAGCTGATACAAGACTCGCTATTACGCACGAATGAGTTACCATCGATAATTCCATTAATAACTCGAACTAAAGCTCGCCGCACACTGGACGGCATATTACTACTTATATTGGCTTTTTAATGATTTCACCTGTAAATATGATTCGTGTTCTTATTATTAAACCCAATTATTGAGTACTTGATTTTGACAATTTAAAAATGAGTTGACTATATAATACGGGAAATTCGACCCTGTCAAAAGTCATCCTCATTACAATACCGAACTTGACTTGTATGAATGCCTTTTTGTCTTTGAACTATCAGAATTTTTGGATTATCAATATTTTCTTCTTTTATCAAAATTTTAGTATAACTTTTAAACTTTCGTGTTATTGTCCCACCTGGGCAATGTTGTCCTTTTGATCCAAAGTGTAAGACGGCCTAGTGTCTGGTATAGGTGATCGTCCACTCAGCGGCTTCCCCTATGATTGAGACTAACGGGGCGTGTTAAGCTGCTGCTGGTTTTTTTTGCAGTTTCTCCCAGGTTAAATAGAAATTCTCCTACGATTCTTAACTAATTCTACCTTTTCTTTTTTCACACCACTTTGTCGGGGAATCCGAACTAAATAATATTCAATCTCGTTATGGCTCCCGTATGGGACATGGCATCTAGTATTTCTATGGGTTCTTCCCTATATCTTTACTGTTTTCGTTTCGTATTTTACTCTTCATGATGGATAAAGTTAAAGCCGATTCCGGGCATTCTTCTGACTGAGTGCGGAACGCTCAGCTGACGGTGTCTGCAATTGGCCCAAGATAATTTTTTTGTTTATATGTATTCGTACATTTACTCTGGTCGCATAGGTCTTAACAACCATGTGTTCCATCGAGTTTTTGAAAGGTTTGGGTTGATTCTGTGCGTGAGCACTAGGTTTCAGGCAAGCCTCATATTTGATTAATAATAAATTTAGAACCCCCGAGTTCCCGCTTCCGAGGTTGCACCAAGAGCCAACCAATTAGAAGCGTATTCTGTAAATAAACACTCTTTCTTAGTATGAATGTTGATTAGTTATTTAGTTAAAATGATACAGTTAATAATATAATTATTCTATCTACATATTAATCTTTACAATATTACTATTACATTATAATAAGCAACTTTAACTATAATTTATCGTTAACAAGTAAATACTTTTAATTAATTATCCTAATAATGAATAAATAGCCAAGACCTCGAGGATGAGGTAATTTTAAACAGTCAAGAAGGGCATTTCATAGAAATGGCACCTCTTGTTAGTTAGTTCTACGATTTAAGCGCTAATAATAACAAAAAAAAATATAAATCTTTAAAAACCAAGTAATGCTTCTTAGCTAATTACATATTATAGTACCTATTTAATTTTTTATCATTTGCAATAAATGTTCTACTTTAATTTAAGAAGACTAGTTAGTCTACGTTGATTATCATTTGGGATTATTGTAATTAATCAATCAAAAACGATTGTTGCATATCTTAAGTATAAGGCGACCGATTCTAGCGAAAATTTTTTATTATCTCTGTGTAATATCTTTGCAGTTAGCTTCATCGATTGGTTGTTATAAATTCAATTCAATATCCAGCCGTGATTAAAATCACTGGATTCAACAAGATGGGTTAAGACGATCTTCGATTTGGTTAATTATTTCTAATTTTTTATATAATCATTCTTTCGTAGGAGAGGAAACAATGTCCGCTTCATAAAACGAAAAAATAAATTATTAAGTCGAAAAAATTTTCTTTTTAGAAATTCTGTTAGGTGCGATATTCAAATTGGTCGTGCACTCTTCGACTATAGTATAGTAAGGGAAACTAAGTCTGTACGATATTCCTAATGGGATGATCCGGATTCTCACCAAGGCCCGTTCTCACTGAAATTTCTCCTTCCTTAAAGTTGTGTGAATGTTTACACCATTTTGAATATTTTCATCGCTGTTTTTATAAACAACAAGGAAGAATTCTTTAATTCACTCGTTGAAATTGTTTTAATTCTAAAACTACTAGGTTCCAACTTGTAAATATGATTCTTTGGATACCAACCCCCACTATTGTTCCAACTTGTAAATATGATAGGTTGAACAAAAACCCTCCTATATTTTAACTTGTAAATGTGATTTGTTAAAATATGACTTCTTATGAATTACTAGTTGTTAGAAAATGATGTCCTCGTTTGAAGTCGATCTCACTCTAGTCCCTGCTTAACTTGTATGATAACTCTAGCTTGATGACCCGAATTCTCGCCAAGACCCATTCTCGTGAACGCAGTGTACTTAGTTTGATTTTCCAAAAACCAAGGATAAAATTTTCAATGATAGCTTTAATTTATAAACTCCACAAACTCTACTAGAGATTTCTTGTTTACTCTAAAAGATCAAAACTAAAACAAGTGGCGTCCAACAAACAATTACTGCCGTTGTCCTTCAAGTTAAGTCGAAGGCAATGGTAGTCCTCAATCCTGTATTATAGTATTAATAATAAATCTTTTCAACGTACGCTGTATCATTCCTATCCTGTCTTGTATTATTAAGTTAATTTAAGTGTAAATATATTTAAGCAATTTCATACCTCTGACTTAAGGTTAAATGTACAAGAAACTATTTTTTTTTAAAAAATTTTTTTTTTGTAACTAATTAGCGTGTTACGGTCCCCGTTAAGATCCATCAAAAATAATTAAAATTATAAACCACCCTGTATGTAATATTCGTTTATTCGCGCTATAACCTAATAACATTTCACAACTGGAATAATAGGTTTCGAAATAAACAAAGAAATTAATTATTTTCATAAGTTTGTATTTACAAAGTAGTTTTATTCTCTAACTACGCATCATAAAATAAAAAAAAGGTTTATGTAGCATTTTTCTTAACGTTCAAATTGAAAGTGATGTCATTAGACTTCAACGAATAATTATAACCATCTTTGTCAAGCGCACTTTCTTCGTTTCATATTAAAAATTATTGAAGCCGTTTGAATCTTTTCTGATTGGCTAGTAACCGCCAAGGACACAATTGCATGAAGGTATGCATGAGAAAATTATGTTAATACGCGCGGGGCGAGGACAGTGTTCTTCTAATCGTCAAGACGCTCGCATCTAAGTATACGACAAAAGTATGCAAATTGAAATAATTATCTACAAAAAAATATCTATTAGTTAAAATCATACTATGGTAATACAAATACCTGAATCAATTTATAAAGAAAAATATGATAATATTATTATCAGAGTAACATTTAATCTCAAGTGCCTTCATAAAATATGAATCGGTGAACATCCAAGAACAAAACGAAATAATTGTGATTATCATTAATTCAAATACAAAACTAACTATGTTCCAGTTATATTCTACAAATATTTGTTAAAAGAAATCAGTTTAAAAAACAATAATCGTCAATATTTCATAAACGTGCTTACAAAGGACAAAACGTGCTACGCGATTAACGGTTGTACCACGCGAGTGCATTCTATTCAAAACCTCGTTTTCACAACAAAGTTATTAAAACATTTATTACCAAAAAGTGTAATTAAATTATAAACTTTCGAAATATGAGAATCTTTAACAATCTACGCATTCGTGAAAACTTGAAGAGTTGCAGTTGCATTCAAGAAAACTTTAATATCCAACCTCCAGCGAAAGCCATCTTTTCCGCCACGTTTGACCATATTAGTGCTTCACCGCGAAACAACACATTCAAATCGTATGTAATCCTCAAAGAAAGGTACCATATTAATCTATTATTTTGATGTATGCATTTATGTTATTTGTCAATAATTTTAAGAAAGTATGAACGAGACGGATGCATCTTAATTTTAAGATTTCATCATATTTTAATAACCTAACAAAATTTTATGTACAAAGAAAGTCAAAATATATGTATAAAGCTGATGTCTTGTTTTCGTTCTTCGTATGTTATTCTCAATAAGTTTTCGTAGCAACCCAACCCCCTGAGAAAGAGAAGCCAGTAAGTATTCTGAAGACGACGTCCGAATCGCCTACGGACTATAGACGGATCAGAACATTTCCAAAAATTATTCGCCACGTCCGCTACAACAAGAATAAAGATCGTCACAACTTTTTCCGCGAACAAGTGATGCTCTATATTCCTTGGAGGGATGAGGAAACCGAAATTATAAATCAAGATTGCGAGAAGATAGCGACTGATAATATAGAAGCAATTTCTGCCAATCGTCGCGAATTTAATGCCTTTCAAGAAGATATTCTGGATGTCGCTATGGATAGCGCATTGAGTGTGGATCGTCAATCTGACGATGACAAATCTGATAGCATACCGGAAGAGATTCAGGAGGAATTCGAATTAATCGACCCCGTTGCTGCTGGTGCCATTGACTTTGGTGGTGACGTGATACGCCCAATGTCTGAAAAGTTTACGCTTCCTAATCGAATTCCCAATAAAGAGTTTGAAGAATTATTCTCATCGCTGAATACTCAACAACGGGATTTTGTAACTCACCTGCTTGATCACTTCAAAAGGTCTCCCGATATCCCCATCTACACCTACTTAAAGGGAGGTGCCGGTGTAGGAAAGTCTCATGTAATTAGAACTCTATACCAAGCATTAATTAGAGTGTTCAATGATAAAGTTAATTCGAATCCTGATAAACCTTCTGTCCTTCTGACGGCTCCCACCGGATTAGCGGCATTTAATATCTTCGGACTCACAATTCACAACGCATTCCAACTTCCCGTGAACCAAAAAGAAGCTAGCAAGCTCTCAGACAGCGTCTCTAATACAATGGCCACTCTCTATTCAGAACTTCGTGTTCTTATCATAGACGAGATTAGTATGGTTGGTCAACATATTTTGGAAATGATCGACAAACGATTGAGAGACCTCTGTGACGGATGTAAACCTTTCGGTGGTATATCGGTCATAGCCGTTGGCGACTTCAGGCAGCTGCCACCTGTTATGGCAACATCCCTTCTGGCTGGAACAATGTCGAATTCGATTTCGTCGCTTTTCAACAAACCCTTATGGCACATGTTTACTGTTCATGAACTGACCACAATTATGAGACAACGCGATGATGCAGCTTTTGCTCTTGCATTAAACAATATGGCGTCAGGGACGATGACTGATGATGATTTGAAACTGTTCAAATCCCGTGAGTTTCCAACTACGCCTGAAGAAATAGTAAGCCGACGCCCTATTCATCTTTTTTACACGAATGAAGCAGTTGATGCCCACAATAGTTTTGCGTTATCCTGTTTGCCAGGAAATCAAGCCATCTCAACCGCCAAGGATTCCCTTTCTGCTTACACGAGCGAGGCATCCAAAGTTGCACTCCTCAACTGGATAGCATCTGCACCTCTATCTAAGACACAGGGACTTCACACAAGCCTCTTTCTCAAAGAAGGTGGACGTTATATCATGACAGTGAATGTAGACACAAGTGACGGTTTGGTTAACGGTGTGGGATGCATTCTGAAAAGAATTGACTTTGGTATTAGTACTTTGGATGCATCTAGACAAAAGCCTCTCCGTCTCTGGGTGAAGTTTGAAAATTCCCGAAGTGGACAGAAGCTTCGTTTGCGCAATATTAACCTCAGTCGGCAACTTCAAATTGATTCGGAATGGACTCCCATCTCACCATGTACGGTCGTCATCCAGCCACGATCGAATTCGGTCACAAAGGTAACAAGGACGCAATTCCCACTTAATGCAGCTGAAGCTCAAACTATACATAAATCCCAAGGATCCACATACGAGCTCGTTGTTGTCCATTTTACTCCTGGAATCAAGCGTGCTCTTCTGTATGTCGCATGTTCACGAGCAACAACGGCATCAGGATTATTTCTTATTGGAATCGTTAAAAAGACAAAAATGCCACAAGAGAATGATCCCATATCTATTGAATTCAAACGACACCAGGAGATGAAGCTAATTCCTTCATTTGAACATTTGCTAATTAGGGATGATAGCAACAGACAAATACAAGTCATCTTTCACAATGTCCAGTCACTTCCTGCTCATTATAGTCTCTATGCATCGGATGAGGTCTATAAGAGTTCGGATATCATCCTTATGGCGGAGACATGGACGCTCTCAAGTGACAATTTTCCGCTAGGAGATCATCTTCTTGCTGCATCAATAGATAGTAACGATGTGCGTCGACCGATTGATGTACGTGTGTATTGTTGTCCGTCTGTTCATGAATGTATTATAGACACCAATTCCGAAATAGAATACGACTCCCAAGGTTCCTGCAGTGTTTCTTCTATTGTCTTCTTTAACATCCGAATAATTGTCGTTTACAAGTCACCAGGGTTTAATTCCAACACAATGATCTCTTTAATAAAAAAGCAGATGTCTCGCTTATACTTAGTACCACGTACTCTGGTTACTGGAGATTTCAATGAGGATTTCAGCAAGGAAGAAAGTAATGGCCTACAACATGCTCTTAGAGAACTAGGACTCCAAATTCGGTCGCCAGCGATACCCACTACGCGGAATGGCACGCAAATTGATGCGATTTTTTCCAACTTCGAAGTGTCAGCTACTGGAGTCTACACATCGATTTCCTCTTACCATGAGCCGCTTTGGGCCAGAATTAACTTAAACTAATTTGCGACAGACATCTTTGGACGTGGAATGGATGTTGTTGGTATAAACACCGTCATCAATTACTATATGCCATCCGATGCAGATAGTTATTTACATAGTGTTGCTCGTGCAAGTCGTTTTGACTCTGTGGGAAGAGCTATCACGTTTGTTTTCAGCGATGAAGATGCCAAATTATCGAACAAAGTTCAAACTAGGTTCCAAGTGAAAATTATCAAATTTTCGACCTACCCTATCTATCTTTTAATCAAATATATATTTTGATTCTAAATATTTCTATTCAAACTTATTTCTATTTATTACCTTATCCAGGGGGATAAGGGTAAGGGGTGTAGGGGTTATGCTGCAGAGGTAGTACCTTTTACCGGGACGGTCACATCGAGCGTGATAACAGAAGATGGTCCTTGATGGTAACTGGTCCTCGCAGGATACCCAACTCTCACTTATGGCTCCACGTGCCACACCCTGGGAACTGCGTTGACCCGCAGGCGAAACTAAGTGAGGGGCCAGATATGGCAATAACCGAGTGGTTGCCGGTATAAGCAACTTCCTTAATTGTATTACCGATAGCTTCGGATGGATGAACAAGCAAGTATAGGGCACTTTCTTGTCCTTGGATAGAGAAATCATTCCTAAACGCGGACGAATCCAGCAATATGGTCAACGGCATGGAATGCAGATGGCAACGGAAAACCTTCTTCTTCTTCACTTCGCGGTGTAGGCGTTATTGCTTGTTCCGGTACCCATCCTTTTCTTGCTCCTCCCACACTTGTTTATCCCGGTGGTTTATATCGCTTGGCTGCTAGTGGCAGTCTCCCTTCTGCCATTCTTTCGAGGTGTTCACTCCATGTCTTGTTACTTGTCCGTCCGTCTGCCTGTCTGTCCGCACGTTTCAAATTATTTTCTATTAAATTGCTAATGATTCAATTTTAGGCTTCTATACAAAGAATAACAAGAAGCCTTATGATCTGGCTCCGTGTCCGTCTGTCCGTCCGTCCGTCCGCATAATTCAAAATCATACAGAGCGTTTCTAAGAACTGGTTTTTAGGCTTCTATACAAAGTATAGCAAGAAGCCTTATGATCTGGCACCGTGTCCGTCTGTCTGTCCGTCTGTCCGTCTGTCCGTCTGTCCGTCTGTCCGTCAGCATAATTCAAAATCATACAGAGCGTTTCAAATCGTGTTGGAAATACTCTGTGTGTATAGAGGTCTAAGAACTGGGTAGCCAGTGCGCTACTTTTAGGCTTCTATACAAGGTATAGAAAGAAGCCTTATGGTCTGGCTTCGTGTCCGTCCGCATGTTTCAGAGCCAATCATAACGTTGATCAACTGATACGTTGTTATATTTTAAATACTTCGTCTATATAGTATTGCGTTAATCTGTTAATCCGTTGCTTCGATTCGCTAATGCAATTTATAAATACGCAAATGTTCAAAAGAAATTTACTAAGTTAAAGATATTTTCGAAGAGGTCTCCCTATATAAACTACTTGTTTTACTTTGATGTGAAAAAATAATTTTTTATTGATGTGGTTAGTGAAGTTAAGTTATAAATAAAAGAGAAAGGAGAGGATTGGTCCACCTCAAAAAAAGGACCATACATTACAGAGAAGTAAAATTTCTAATAGAATGGAAAAGTTTGATTGTTATTACTTATATAGTAAATGATAATTACCAATCGCAAAAAATTTTATTGGTGCAGATTATCTGATTATGTGATGTTACATTATATGGCGATCAAAAATAACCAGATAATAACAACTTTCCACACCAGAAAGGTAGCTGTATAGAAGCCTAAGAACTGCCGCTAAAGCGAGTTCCACCTTGTTATATATTTGATATCAGGTGAAATACACTAATGTCGTTTATTTAGTATTAGTCAAGAATGTATACAAGCAAAAACAGTTAAATGCATTTATTCTTATCTGCTAGTAGAAAAGTAGAATTAAAATAGGGTAAAGGTACTTAACTTCTTTTGCTTGAATGAACAATCAGATATCAGTTTTTGATTCCTACAGGTAAAACCACATAAATATGGTTTATCTTTAAATCTTCATGGATTATCTTTAATAAGATAATCCGAACAGTAAGATTTCTTATATAACGGAAGCAAATTCTAAAAAACAATGAAAGCGTGCTTGGAGATTGTCAGCAAAGGACCGTTGAAGAAATGTTAGATATTTTCGATAGTGATTTTTCAGACGAAGATTACCTACCTATCTAATGAGGATGATTTTGGCATAGATGATTCTTTAACAGAGAATTTAGGTGGTTCTGATGCACATTCTGTTGCAAGTTGGGTATGTAATGAGCTGCTAAATGCAGTGTGGAAGAGTACAAGTATATATTTTTATAATAATTATAATAATATATAATGCAATGACCGCTTTAGGTATCAAGTTCTAATGTGAATGGTCGCCACCTATTAAGCTTATCAATGCGCTAGGATTGATTGTCTAATATGTGCTATCAAACTATGTAAACAAATTTCAAATCTTAAGTTACCATAAAACATTTTATTTAACTTTAATCGCTTTATTTTTGTTTTGTTTCACAGACGTCATCTTAATAATTATTTAAATAAAATCAATGGGGTAATCACATTTGCTGCAAATGACATTTGAAATTTTGTAGTCAAAAATTACCCGTGAACACCGGATTCTCAATCCGTTTATCATGCCTGAACGAGTTTCGAACTTGATGAAATATTTTCATTTGTGCTTGTTCTCCTTCTCTAGCTTATAGCTTTAACAACACAAATATGACACCTATAGCACCTGTAAAATACACAACTTAAGAATCAACCCTTCCAGTGGAATTACAAAAACACACCTAGAAGAAAAGTCCCCAAAAATAAATGGGTCCGATTGCAGGAAAGTTCAATACCACTAAAATAATCATAGGATCGCTCTTTACACAAGGTTCGTTTAAAGTTGTTGGGTTCAGTATGGGAAGATGAAAGAAGTCGAATTTATCTTCTTGATTTAATGCATTTCGTATCATATAGGAAGATGGAATTAATTTGCAGCTAGTATCCACCTCACCTGTTGATAAAACATAAGTTTCAATCATAAGCACGCTGTAAGATTCTAATGAATTCGTTTATTTGGACGCTGTTTATATATATCCTGTGCTCTTGGATTAAGTACCGCAGATTGCGCCTGATGCAGAGGGCAATGGAAAGATGGATGCTGTGTGGTACATTTGAAGTGGAGTAGGGTTGGTCAAATGGCGAAACTGGACTACAACAGATGGACACTGAAAATGATAGAATAGAAGCCCAGAAGAGGTGATATTCTTGGTACCAAGATTATAAAATTCAACCAAAAAAGAGCTACAACTATGTTTCTTTGGCAATTGGTATTCTCTTAATTTAAAAACAAGAGAGTAATTGGAAACAATTCTTCAATGCCAAAAGGTCTATGACATTTAATACATTTCAAGGAAAAATAACTTAATTAAGTACGCAAATGGTTTTCTTCGTAGGCATATCACAATGAAAACAATTACAATTTCAGAAAGAATATTGATGTTTAAAAAAATAAACATAAGCATTCGTCAGTCTATCAGAAAATTGCAAGTATGATATCAGTAGATTCAAATTACCTATAAATAAAATTATTCCCCCGTTGCAAACATTCCATACGAACATACGTGGGGTGAGGGGTTTCATTTACCTGTCAATTAAGTTACTTCACTTCTACCAGTCTTCTGAAAAAATTGCAGTGTAACGACACAATGACTTCCGAAGTGCATCAAAAGTTTATCAAACAATTATTTGAGAGTCAGAAAATTGAAGACAAAGAAGATCCTCTCAACGGATTTGTTATCAACGGGCACCGCATTCCCGAAGAAATACTTTTGGAAATTTTTAGTCATTTGGAACCAAAAGTTTTATTAAAGTGTAGTGAAGTGTGTCACAATTGGAATAAAACTGTAAAGGCGCCAATTACTTGGAAAGAGAAGTACGCAGCAAAATACGACAAGACTCCAAAGAATTGGCCCTGGTTTGTTCTTTATTTAATGGTAACGACCGATTATTTCGACCGAAATTTGGTACTTAATGGTTCTGGGGAAGAAGGTACACGGCACTGGGAAACTTTTCCCTTTTGTGTAAACGACTATCGTTCAAGCTTTAGAAGCTGTGGATTTTTGACCCTGGATACTCTCCATACCGTTACTAAGTTTGAGGAACAACACGAATTATACAATACCCACAGCTGTTTTCAAGCGGTCCAAGTACCATGCTCCAAACATCAATTCATTGATTTTTCAAAACATAAACTCATCCATGCTCTCATAAATGCCTATAAACCAACAATTTACATATCGGAATGGCGTTCTAGTAGTTTTCCGCTATCTTCCACTACATACACTTTGGAAATTTATCTTTATGAAAAAGGTAAAATCTTCAAGGAAAAGCATCTACACGAACATGACATATTTCGATACAACGATACTAGTATATGGAGAAAGGTAATTATAAATATTTTTCCTGAAAATATAAAATTTTCGTAAATTTTCACATTTAGGAGGAAATGAGCATCAACAACTATGGAAGTGTGGATTGCCTTCTTTTCAAGCATTCCGTCACTCCAACTTTCAGTCGTCATCCATTTCGAACAATAAACTTGGTTAGCCTAACTGCGGCGTCAGTCAAAATTTTACCAGATTCCATCCCAGAAATGCAGGAAATCGATTTGCATTAAAATTAATATCTGGGGTTATTTAAATTTATTTTATTGCTAATTTAGAATTCTCAACAATATAATTTGTTTGATTATTTTTAATTTTGTGTAATTAGTCGTGTAATTATTTTATTTTTTCATTTCTTTCAATAAGATATAATAAATATATTGTTATGCTAATTATTATTCACTGCCTATGTGTCTGCAGCCAGTGGCGGTGGTGCGTTTTTTCAAAGGGTGGGCAGACATGGCAAAACGACACTGGTTGGGGAGAACAAACGAAATGTCTTATCTTGATAAAAAATTTATAACAAAAGTTGTTTACAGCAAGATAGCTAAAATTTAATTTCTGTTGTAAGATGGACTATAGGGTGGTGGAACAATTTTGACAATGGCTTATCGCCCACCTGTATAACCGCGTATTTAATAGAAGTTAATAGAATCGAATAAATGAAAAAAGTAAAAATACGGAGCAGCGATGACTTACAATGGTCCAAGAAAGTTGCTAGCGGTTTTTACTTGAATGGGTGACCGTGTGGTAACTGATTTAAAAGAACGCCGCTTGATACCTCTTGATACCGCCTGATGTTAGGGTACAGCTAAAAATCCATCTCTAATATTAGTGCTGGCGAAAGTATATATTTTTATAATAATTAAAATAATAGGTATATAATGCAATGACCGCTTTAGGCCTTTAGGTATCAAGTTCTAAAGTGAACGGTCGCCACCTATTAAGCTTATCAATGGGCTAGGATTGATTGTCTAATATGTGCTATCAAACTATGTAAACAAATTTCAAATCTTAAGTTACCATGAAACATTTTATTTAACTATTCGAGGTACCAAGACTATAAAATTCAACCAAAAAAGAGCTACAACTATGTTTTTTGGCAATTATTGGTATTCTCTTGATTTAAAAACAAGAGAGTAATTGGAAACAATTCTTCAATGCCAAAAGGTCTATGACATTTAATACATTTCAAGGAAAAATTACATAATTAAGTACGCAAATGGTTTTCTTCGTAGGCATATCGCAATGAAAACAATTACAATTTCAGAAGGAATATTGATGTTTAAAAAAATAAACATAAGCATTCGTCAGTCTATCAGCAAATTGCAAGTATGATATCAGTAGATTCAAATTACCAATAAATAAAATTATTCCCCCGTCGCAAACATTCCATACGAACAAACGTGGGGGGGTTTTCATTTACCTGTCAATTAAGTTACTTAACTCTTACCAGTCTTCTGAAAAAATTGCAGTGTAACGACACAATGACTTCCGAAGTGCATCAAAAGTTTATCCAACAATTATTTGAGAGTCAGAAAATTGAAGACAAAGAAGATCCTCTCAACGGATTTGTTATGAACGGGCACCGCATTCCCCAAGAAATACTTTTGGAAATTTTTAGTCATTTGGAACCAAAAGTTTTATTGAAGTGTAGTGAAGTGTGTCACAATTGGAATAAAACTGTAAAGGCGCCAATTACTTGGAAAGGGAAGTACGCGGCAAAATACGACAAGACTCCAAAGAATTGGCCCTGGTTTGTTCTTTACTTAATGGTAACGACAGATTATTTCGATCGAAACTTGGTACTTAATGGTTGTGGGGAAGAAGGTACACGGCACTGGGCAACTTTTCCCTATTGTGGAAACGACTATCGTTCATGCTTAAGAAGCTGTGGATTTTTGACCCTGGATACTCTCCATACCGTTACTAGGTTTGAGGAACAACACGAATTATACAATACCCACAGCTGTTTTCAAGCGGTCAAAGTACCATGCTCCAAATATCAATTCATTGATTTTTCAAAACATAAACTCATCCATGCTCTCATAAATGCATATAAACCAACAATTTATATATCGGAATGGCGTTCTAGTAGTTTTCCGCAATCATCCACTACATACACTCTGGAAATTTATCTATATAAAAAAGGTAAAATCCTCAAGGAAAATCATCAGCATCAACATGACATATTTCGATACAACGATATTCTATGGAGAAAGGTAATTATAAATATTTTTCCTGACAATATGAAATTTTTGTAAACCATCACATTTAGGAGGAAATGAGCATCGACAACTATCAAGAGGTAGATTACATTGTTTACAAACATTCCGTCACTCCAGCTTTTAGGTATCATCCATTTTGAACAATAAACTTGGTTAGCCTAACTGAGGCGTCAGCCAAAATTTTACCAGATTCCATCCCAGAAATGCAGGAAACCGATTTGCATTAACATTAATATCTGGGTTTATGTATATAAATTTATTCTATTTCAAATTTCAAATTTACAATGTAATTTGTTTGATTATTTCTTAATTGTGTGTAATTTAGTGGTGTAATCTATTTTATTTACTTCATTTCTTTCAATAAAATATAATATACTATTGCTATAGTAATTATTATCCACTACATATGTGTCTGTAACCAGTGGCGGTGGTGCGTTTTTACAGAGGGTGGGCAGACATGGGCAAAACAACGGTGAGTGGAGCACAACAAAAATTGGTTACAGGAAGATATCTAAAATTGAATTTTTATTGCAAGATGGACTATAGGGTGGTGGAACAATTTTGAAAATGGCTTACCGTCCACCTCCCGTAACTACGTATTAAAGGAAGTTTGCAATAAATTGAATAAATGAAAAAGTAAAAATACGGAGCAGCGACGACTTACAATGGTCCAAGAAGGTTGCTAGCGGTTTGCACTTGGATGGGTGACCGTGTGGTAACTGCTTTGAAAGAACGCCGCTTGATACCGCATGACGTTAGAGCACAGCTAAAAATTCATCTCTAATTTTAGTGCCGGCGAAAGTAGTATATATTTCTATAATAATTATAATATAAATATACAAGGACCGCTTTAGGTATCAAGTTCTAATGTGAACGGTCGCCACCTATTAGGCTTATCAATGCGCTAGGATTGATTGTCTAATATGTGCTATCAAACTATGTAAACAAATTTCAAATTAAGTTTCCATAAAACATTTTATTTATTTTAAACGGCTTTGTTTTTGTTTTGTTCCACAGGCATAATTTTAATTATTATTGAAATAAAATGAATGCGGTAATCACATTTGCTGCAATTAAATCGGTTTCTATCGAGTTCATGCATAAGTTCGTAGCGTTTTTTTAAATTTAAAATTTAATTTTTTAAATATAAAAATTCATAAACTAATTTTGGGGGCATTTCTGAAATTAATTTGTATCATTGGAATTTTTTTTAAATATATTTTTTCAGGAATTTTTCAGGAAAATGGAATTAAAGTGTGCGGAAAATCAACACTGATAAAATTTAACGTCATACAAATTGTAAACTATTAATCCTAAACATAAAAGCAAAAAAAACTAATGAAATCTTAAAAATTCTTGAAGTGATGTTTAAAAGTTGGCCCATCAACTGAGATTCTGTTAATTTCAACACAAGCAGATTCTATGGATGTTGTCATTTGTGGTGGACCACAACTAAATACACCAACAGTTCGGGCCTATACAAGAAATTCGTCAAAATAAATAAATTTATTTTTATTTTAACTTACGTCATGATGCAAAGTTAGCACTCTTGAAAAAGCTTTTGAATTTTGGTCTTCCAAAATGAGTTACCGCTTGAAAATTGGTAAATAACGATTTGTCTGATATTTTTTGATAGTGTCTTTCGCAAATGTACAGCAGAATTGTTCTCAAATCAAATTTTTGGTAAAATTGAGTGATAAAAATATGACTGCATACAATTTTATTTTCATCTAATTTTTCCAATTCTCGTAAAATATCAACAAGCCATTCAAATTGTTTTTGTGTCCTTGAAACCCATATAAAGTAAACCTAAATAAATAAAATATTATGTTTTTAATAACAATTCCGACCTCACAAAGTAATTCACCTTCTTGCACTGTGCCTTATGTTTGATATTTGCGCGGAACACAATGTCTTTCAAAATACTAGCAAAAGGTGTAACTCCAATTCCACCCCCAACCAGAACAGCAACATCAAATCGGTAGCAATCTTGATGACCTTCACCGTACGCTCCATCCAAATGAATCTGAACAATAAAAGTTATGCAATGAAATTAGCAAAATAGAACCATACCTTAGGTAGTGGTTGATCGGAAACTTTGGAGTTATCATAGAGCAGTCGAATATTTCGCGTCCATGGCCCAACAGAACGAATGTGTAATGTTAAGTTAGCTTCATTGCGACTTGATGTTAAGGTGAACGGATGAAATTCGTTAGCGTTTAGACCTAAACAAGCTATCCGAACCCATTGACCAGATTTATATTCAAAATTTTCGGGTCGCTTAAATTCCAACATCGTGACACCTAAAGAAAAAATACCGTGCAAAATTACTATCGAAAAAAGTTAGGGTAATACTTACTTGAGGGCAAGATTTCGGCTTTGATTACAGGTATTTCGACTTTTTTTCGCCTGACACTCATGACCATATCTAAAGTGAACAGAATTACGGGTCCCAAAAAGAAGTAATAAAAAAAGGGTTCCTGAAACAGATGGTTAGTAAAGTGGGAGAACATGTTTGAAAGTAAATTTCACCTGAATAAGTCTTCCAGAGCCATGCAAAATCATAAAAATAACAAATATAGGATAGAGGCTATGAGTATACCAAAACCAATTATACAAGCGTTTTCGCACAAATGTTTGGGCAAAAAGATAAATGAGAATTAAGAGAAGTGTTAGTATTATTCCAGTAATACCAGTTATAGTTTGCCAACTCCAATAGTGATATTTAGGCAGTACATGGGTGCTAAAAAATTCGATTATTAAACATTGCAATGCAAAAATTTTATCACTTACGCATGGAAGTAATTTCTAAACAAACACGTTAAATCATCAGCAGTTTGGGTTGAAATATGGTAAAAATTAAAACTGTGTCCAATTATGTGCATTACTAAAAATATGAACGATAAAATTTATTTCTCCCTTTGGGAGATAATTTTTTTCATCTTACTTGTAAAAAACAATGCCCAACAAGCAATATATTTATGTATTTCGATAAAAAAATCGAATGGGAAATATGGTCCAATTGTAGTATCGCGCAAAAATGTGATTGTGTTTCTGCACATTGTGACCAAAAGAGACGAGTATGTAAACATCATTGCTGAGGCTGCACCTCTGGTAACTGTTACACCATATCCAGTAATTTGCCTTAATCCTGAATGTTCGCGTTCCACGCTGTAGTCTAAAATTTATGATTTATAGAAAACAACAAAGGGAAAAAGAATTCCACGTACAATCAGCCCTTTCTGAAAAAATTGCCCGAAGAACCAAGGTGTACAAACTTAGCCAAAACAATTCCTTTGAATTTTCTTCGCAATACTTCAAAATTTTCAAGTATGTAGTTGGTTTAGTGTGAAGTGTGGTAACAGTTATGGAATCTTCTACAGCTTTTTTGCTGGAATGTGTGAAAGATTTGGTTGCGGCCGTTACTTGCAGTCTCGCTTTAATATCAACAGGATTGCTGAAAAAGTTTTGTTAAGTAAGGAAGTATGTTTTAATTACAGTTGAAGTACTCATAAATGCTTTCAAATGTATCACGTGCGCTGTCCAAAAATAAATTTTGTTGACCCTCCATACCTTTGAAGCCAAGGTTTGCATGGTTAAGCTTCACAATATTATCCCCAATGATTCGCTTAAAGTCTTCAAATGTTAGACTTGTCTAAAACAAAACTTTGATAAACTTTTAGTCCAGTCAAATTAGACGAAAAAAGGGGTTCAGCTCGGAAAAATTCCCACCTAGCTGAATTTTGGTACACATCTTTATGACATCGTTGAATCGTTGTAAACAATATGTAAAAAGTCGACCTCGATATCATGTACGCGGGTTTTAGCTCCCGGGGTTTTAGCTCCCCCAACGCGAATTTTTGCCAATAACTCGCTTATTTATGCTTGTATGATAAATTATGATCAGACCATAATTGAAGAGCACAAAAGTCTCTATAAAATAGTTTTTTTTCATATTTTTCCATGACACAGTAATACTTAAATTATTGACCGAAAACACGACCCACCCTTAAAATGGCACAATATTGATTCGTTGCAGGGAGAGAAATATTTTCGGGCACGTGAAATGATTTTAATAATACATTAATTGAAATTGTGGCCAAGGTTGGAAAATGAAGAGTAAAATAGATTTTTTCAAAATTTGCCAAAAATTATAATATCGATCTTCCAAGTAACGAAACCGAAATTTTTGTTTGAGCTTACAGAAGGTCCGGCAAGCTAAAAGTTGGCAAAGATGTATATTGAAGTGTTCTAATAAACCCTCAAAATTCTCATAAAAATCCCAAGCCAACGATCCTTCAAATGAGGATTTCACCCCTAAGTGCGGTGTTTCGCCTATAGCTCACGCGTATTTTTACTTTTACGAAAAATTACCATTAAGCAAAGTTGACGAACATAAAATTCTCTATAACTTGTGGCGCTACAGTAGGTAGTACTAGAATACATGCTGTAATAGGCAAATTAAACTTTGTTTAATGGTAATTTTTCGTAAAAGTAAAAATACGTGAGCTATAGGCGAGACCGCACCTAGTGGGCTAAAATCCTCAATTGGGGGAACGCCGGCTTGGAATTTTTATGAGACATTTTGGGGTTTTTTAGAACACTTCAATATACATCTTTGCCAAATTTCAGCTTGCCCGGACCTTCTGTAAGCTCAAACCAAAATTTCGGTCTCGTTACTTGGAAGATACTATAACTTGGGTAAATTTTGAAAAAATCTATTTTTCTCTTCATTTTCCAACCTTGGCCACAATTTCAATTAATTTATTATTAAAAGCATTTCCCGTGCCCGAAAACATTTCTCTCCCTGCAACGAATCAATATTGTGCCATTTTAAGGGTGGGTCGTGTTTTCGGTCAATAATTTAAGTATTACTGTGCCATGGAAAAATATGAAAAAAAACTATTTTATAGAGACTTTTGTGCTCTTCAATTATCGTCTGATCATAATTTATCATACAAGCATAAATAAGCGAGTTATTGGCAAAAACTCGCGTTGGGGGAGCTAAAACCCCGGGAGCTAAAACCCGCGTACATAATATCGAGGTCGACTTTTTACATATTGTTTACAACGATGTCATAAAGATGTGTACCAAAATTCAGCTAGGTGGGAATTTTTCCGAGCTGAAAACCTAATTTGACTGGACTATTTAGAAATTTCAACAGCCGTAGTTTACCTTGTGGTGATGCAATCCAGCTGATTCTAACATATTTTTGACCGTTTTCTGTAATTCTTCTGGTTCAATTTTGCCTTCCACAATTTCCAAAAATGACCTAATATGTTTGATAAATTAGCAGTTAGTAAAAACAATATTTCCTTTATTACGTAAATGGGAAACTAACATATAGGTACCTAAGTTAACTTACTTCATTATGTTCACAAATTCTTGTAATGTTAAACTTTGGACGTCATTAATGTCGTACATATCAAATAACAATTTAGCCTTTTGAGTTTCATTTCCTTCCGCAAAAATAATGAGCAAATCTACAAACTCTCTAAATGAAACAAACCCATTTTTGTCTTTGTCTATTAACTGAAACATCCTCAGAACAAATTCAGCTTCAGGACGCATACTTAACGCATCGGCAAATTCAGATAACGTCAATTCGGTGTTGATTACAGTTTTTGCCATTTTTGCATCAACTTTTAAGATCTCATCTCTTGAATGTTGGATTTTAAATGCCTAAAGAAAAAAATATTAGATTTTCCGAATTATCAAATTAATTAATGATAGCGATTAATCTTGGTCTCGTCGATGGTGTAATTGATTTTCAAGTGGATTAAATTTATTTAATATAAAACAGAAAAGCATTATTTTTAGTTCATACCTGAGCGAAAACAACTCGGAAAAACATTTCCAACTGTTTCTGTCTATCTTGCTTTGTAATACAAATTTTAATTACGGCTTTTAATGTAAAATTGTTAATCATTTGCCGTTCTATATTCAAATTTTCGATAAATCGCTCCAGCGATGTATGGAAATTTTCCCGTAAGTAGAGGGAATCAAATTTCAGCATCTGAAATGACAGAATTAAGAAAATACAAAAATATAAGAAAATAATTACCAAATCATAATCTTGTAATGCTTTTATCAATACATAAGGTTCATCACTAATTAAATAAACTGTTAATTTACAACTCTCCGTGGATAAATCAACAACTCTCAAGATGACCCCTCTATGTGTCATGAGCCGAATCTGCCTTAAACTTGAGTTTAATACAACAGCAACGGGCCTCATTGCAAATTTTTCTCCGTACCATTCCATTACTACAATAGAAGTACATTAAAATGACATTTGAAATTTCGCAGGCCAAAAATTACCCGTGAACACCGGATCCTCAATCCGTTTATCATCGCTGAACGAGTTTCGTACTTGATGAGATATTTTCATCTTTTCATCATTTCATCTAACATTCCAGTGGAATTACAAAAACGCACCTAGAAGAAAAGTCCCCCAAAATATATGGGTCAGAATGTAGGAAAATTCACTACCACTAAAATAATCATAGGAATCGCCCTTTACACAAGATTCGTTTAAAGTTGTTGGGTTCAGTATGGGAAGATGGAAGCAGTCGAATTTTATTTCTTTATTTTTTTAATTTCGTATCATACAGGAAGATGGAGTTAATTTGCATCTAGGATCCACCTCACCTGTTGAAAAAACATAATTTTCAATCATTAGTATGCTGTATGATTCTAATGAATGCGTTTATTTGTACGCCGTTTATTTTTTATCCTGTTCTCTTGGATTAAGTATCGCAGATTGAGCTTGGTGCAGAGAGCAATAGAAAGATAGATTCTGAGAGTGAGTTTGAGAGATCAAATTATAAATGACGGTATCAGAAGAAAAACTAGGATAACGGATGTTAAGGAAAAAGTGGCACATTTAAAGTGGAGTTGGAATGGTCATGTGGCGCAACGGGACCACGATAGATGGACACTCCAAATTATAGCATGGTAGACAAAAACAAAGATAAGTAGAGGTAGACCACAGATCAGATGGCTCGAAAATGAGCTGAGCCGGCGGTTGGGGTAACTCAGGAAGGCCAGAAGAGAGAGGTTTGGAAGGAATTATGAAACCCCTATGTTCGAAAGTAGACCGAGAAAGGCAGACAAAAAGACAAGGAAGAAGTAACAATTGATTAATACTGCATGCAGTAAGTCGTGATCGAATACCTCTTCAATAAACATAGAGAGCTAATGTCTTTTATTTGTCCCCCACATGGGCGATGGCATTATGTGTTCTGTTCTAGGGAATTTCGTATAGGGACTATATTTTGTTGGTCCAAAACAACGATGTTTTTTGGCAATTGGTATTCATTTGAATTAAAAACAAGATAAATTCTTCAATGCCAAAAGGTCTATGACATTTGGATTTCAAGGGAAAAAACTTAATAAAGTACGCAAATGATTTTCTTTGTATTGAATATCATAATGAAAACATTTAAAAAAGGTACATTTATGTTTGTTGCTAGCTTCTTGGCCTTACTTAATTAAAACATATTCTGGATCGCTTAACAAAATTTATTTACTAAACACAACACTAAATTAATAACAACGTTTAACAACTGAATTACCAATTCCAAAATATGTTGTTTACCAGAAAGTTGCGTAATGGTACTTGATCTGGTGAGTATAATATGGAGTTCAAAGACTGTTTGCTACTTACAAGTGCGTACCTCGCAGTTTCGAATCACAAAATTAACTAACTTAATGTTCCGTCGATGCTTCGCAGGTTAACTTATTTAAAGAAAATATTAAGAGTAACGAAAGAGAGAGGGTTTCCTAGAATTGCCAAACAAAGGCACAAGTGTTACTATTGAGCAATGGGAGCATTCTAAGAACCCCTAAACTAATTAAATGATAAATTGCATATAATAAAAACAGGCTTATTGCCAGGCACTAAAGTACATGTTGTATAATGGGCCCTGTACTTAAGAAGATAAAGAAAGATGCAGGACCCCATTAAAGTATTAGAAAAAGTAATTAAAACAAGGTATTATAGAAAAAGCAACCAACAAAGGTATTACAAAAGGCAATTAGCATAGGTATTAGAAAAGGCATTTAACATATCGCCCGCCTTGAAAGGACGCCTTTCAACAAAAAACATTAAGGACTAAAACACGTATAATTGTCAGTTAAATAATTGTACTGTCAGTTTGTAGGTAACACGCAAACCTTGGACACGGCACGCCGCACTATGCCAGTTGAAGTTTTCACAGTCACCACACAAACAACACAATCTTTGCCCGGGTGAATTTCGCAGATGCGTCCCATTGCCCACTTGAGAGGTGGTAGGTTGTCTTCCTTCAATAGGACTAGCATGCCTACGTCGATTGGTGCATCTTGACGACTTCGTTTTGACCGCTGTTGAAGCTGGCATAAGTATTCCTTAGACCAACGTTTCCAAAAATGTTGGGCCATTTTCTGTAGATGCTGGTAATTGGACAATCTATTTGTTGGCATGTCGCGCAAGTCCTCTTGGGGTAGTGCAGTTAAAGGTTGTCCAATAATGAAATGACCTGGTGTTAAAACGGTAATGTCGGATGGATCACTGGACATTGGGGTTAATGGTCGGGAATTTAAACAGGATTCTACTTGTGTTAACACTGTGTACAACTGCTCAAAACTTAAAATCGTTTCCCCAATAACCCTCTTAATGTGCATTTTTGCAGACTTAACTGCAGCCTCCCATAATCCTCCAAAAGTGGGAGATCTAGATGGTATGAAATGCCACCGAATACCGCAATCTATTTCCCATCTCGCTTAAGGCGTTATTCGCGCCTACAAAATTTGTACCATTATCTGAGTATATGTCTGTACAGTACCCGCGTCGAGCCGTGAAACGTTTGGGAACATTTAAAAATGAGTCCGTGCTCAAGTCTGGAGATAGCTCTGCGTGAACAGCCTTAGTAGAAAAACAAACGAATATGCAAAGATATGCCTTCGAAGTTTTACACCCTCGGGTTTTTCTGTCTTTTACGATATAAGGACCAGCATAGTCAACACCGGAAACTGAGAATGGCCGTGAGGGCGTGAGCCGCGATAAAGGTAAATCTCCCATGATGGGTTCTAAATTAGTGGGCCGTACGCGAAAACAACGGACGCATTTGTTGACGATCTTCTTGCACAGAGAAGGTCCAGAAAGTGGCCAGAATCGCTCTCGCACGGATGCGAGCAAGGCTTGTGGCCCAGCATGAAGCAAACGCGCGTGTTCGTGTATCACTATTAGTGAAGTCAAAGGGTGGTTTGCCGGCAACACTACTGGGTGTTTTTTATTATGTTCGAAATTAGAGTGGTCGAGCCGTCCACCTACCGGTCTAGGACGTTTCGCCGTCGCCGTTTCGCCGTCGCCGTTTCGCCGTCGCCGTTTCGCCGTCGCCGTTTCGCCGTCGCCGTTTCGCCGTCGCCCGTTTCGCCGTCGCCGTTTCGCCGTCGCCCATTTCGCCGTCGTTAATTAAAAAATATAAATCAAAAGTTACAATTAAAATTTTATTATAAAATTTTATAATAAAATTAATAGTTTTAGAAGAAGAACAAAATGTATCCAATCCAGAGAGGATTGGAGAGCAAGATGCGAGATACGGAGAAGTCCGTAAAATACTCGCCAATATATATATATATAACAAAATGTAACCTAACCTATGGGAATTTTTTTTGGGATTTCAAACCCACTCACAATATGAGGCTGTTTCATTTATATAGTAAAAATTTATTACCAACTTAAAATGTTGCGATAATCCAAAAAATTTCAAATGGAGTGAAATTTTTTCTTTGAAATTCGGATAAATGGGGGTGTGATTAGTAGATATTAGTAATAAATATAATCAAAAAATGGAAAATAACTCTTGTATTGCCAAAAAAGTGAAAAAATTACATTTTTTTGCCTTCCAATTTTAGGGGTGTGCATTCGAAAAGGAGGGTAATCCATCGTCAAATCCTACCCTTACGGGGCGCCGCTGCGCTCCGCTCCGCTCTGCACCCCTCCAGGGCGGATTTGACTCTGGTTACTAGGCTAAACATACTTGAAGCGCGACAGATCAAGAAAACCGGGATAAATGCAACCGGGATGTGAGAGAACCTCGAAATAGCATTAAAAAGTGTAGTTGCGGTATGGGGCAGTAAACTATTACGTTTCCAATTTTAGGGGTGTGCATTCGGAAAGGAGGGTAATCCATCGTCAAATCCTACCCTTACGGGGCGCCGCTGCGCTCCGCTCCGCTCTGCACCCCTCCAGGGCGGATTTGACTCTGGTTACTAGGCTAAACATACTTGAAGCGCGACAGATCAAGAAAACCGGGATAAATGCAACCGGGATGTGAGAGAACCTCGAAATAGCATTAAAAAGTGTAGTTGCGGTATGGGGCAGTAAACTATTACGTTTCACCCCCCAAAAATCGCGTAAAAACAAAAAATAATCTTTTATAAATAATCAAAATAATTTAATAAAACTTCAATTGTAACTTTTGATTTATATTTTTTAATTAACGACGGCGAAATGGGCGACGGCGAAACGGCGACGGCGAAACGGGCGACGGCGAAACGGCGACGGCGAAACGGCGACGGCGAAACGGCGACGGCGAAACGGCGACGGCGAAACGGCGACGGCGAAACGGCGACGGCGAAACGGCGACGGCGAAACGGCGACGGCGAAGCGTCCCATTCCGCCACCTACACGCATTACGCCTATTGAATCAATGAAAGGGTGCAGTGTTAAGAGTCTGCTGTTGGTGCGTATGGGTTTCTTTGTTGCCAGATGCCTTAATTCGTCAGCAAAGGTGTGCGACTGACAAACCTTAATTAGCGACGTTAATGAATTGTTTAGTTCGCTTGTGGTCAGTGAACCGTGTAAACGCGAATTTTTATTGAGACAGTTGGTTTTAAATCTCAGGCAGTAAGCGACGATTCTTTGTAGTTTATTAAGAGATGAATAGCGCTGAAAAAGATCGAATGAAGAAATTTGTGCAGTAAACACGACCGGTGCTACCGACTTCATTTCGGGAGAGTCGTGATCGCGCATATAACTATTATCTGAAGCTGGCCAACGTTCGTGATCTTCCGATAACCAACTTGGACCGCTCCACCACATGGAGGAGGTGAGTAACTCTCGCGGGTATACTCCTCGAGAAAGTAAATCAGCTGGGTTGTCGATAGAGCGCACATGACGCCAGCTGTCGATCTGTGTCACAGTTTGAATTTGTGCCACCCTGTTAGAGACAAACGTTTTCCAGATGTTTGCTGGTTTATTCAACCAACTCAAAACAATAGTTGAATCGGTCCAAAAATAAGCATTATTGAATGGTACGTTTAATGAATTGATTACCTTATCAAAGAGGTCGGCAAGAAGAAGAGCACCACATAGTTCCAGCCGTGGGATGCTTAGGTTTTTTAAGGGTGCAATTCTGGATTTTGCACATAGAAGAGATACATTAATGTTACCGCTAGTGTCCGCGGATCGTATATAAATGCACGCGCCATATGCCATTTCTGAGGCGTCTGAAAACCCGTGAATTTCAATCACCGAAGAATTTTTGCACATAATATGACGCGGAATTGTTAAATTATTTAAAGATTTTAAACCCCCCTGGAGGTCAGTCCATCTAGTGTGAAGGTCAGATGGTAGAGATTCGTTCCAACCGATTTTAAGAGACCAGAGCTTCTGCAAAATTGACTTGGCTATTACCGTTACCGGTCCCAGAATACCAAGCGGGTCAAAGATTTGGGCAGTGGTCGATAAGATCATTCGTTTGCTGATTGGTCGAGTTGAGTCGTAATCTTTAATGGTAAATTTAAAAACATCGGTGGACGAGTTCCACCAAAGACCTAACGTCTTTGCTTCTGAATCGCCAATTTGTAATAGATCAGAGTTATTTTCGACTGCTCCAACCAATTGTGAGTTGTTCGAACGCCATTTACGTAATTCGAAACAAGCTGAATTTAGAATATCTGTTATGTCGGCCTTTATACACTGAAGCTCTTCGATGGAGTTAGACCCAGTGAGTAGGTCGTCCACATAAAAATCTTTTAAAATCACTGCCGAAGCGGCAGGGTAGGTACTGATGTTTTCCTGAGCAACTTGGTGCAAACATCTTGTTGCCAAAAATGGAGCCGAGGAAGAGCCGTATGTCACTGTAGATAACTCATAACAGGAAATCGGGTCTGCGGGATTGTAACGCCATAATATTCTTTGTAACGAACGTTGCTTGGCGTTAATTAAGATTTGTCGGTACATCTTTGCGATGTCCGCAACTAGAACATATGTATGTTGTCTGAAACGCAAAATTATCGAAGTCAGGTCATCTTGAATGGTTGGACCAACTAATTGTGCATCGTTAAGGGAGAGACCTGATGTGGTAGCGGCAGAGCCACCAAACACTACCCTCAATCGGGTACTCACACTAGCGTCTTTAATGACCGCGTGATGTGGATAATAGTACGAAGTACCTGCAGTTATCTCGCGTTCATTAATACGATTCATATGACCCAAGGTTTCATATTCCTTCATAAAGGAAATGTATTGTCGTTTCAGATCTTGATTTTTTTCTAATTTGCGCTCTAGAGACAGTAGCCGATTTAACGCGGAATGGCGGGACTCCCCTAATCGCGATATGGAGTCCTTGAAAGGTATTGTGACTATAAAACGACCGTGAGTGTCTCTAACCGTGGTTTTGGAGAAATTATCTTCACACAATGTTTCCTCGACCGATAACGCCTGTGGTGATTGAAGTTCTTCAATCTCCCAAAATTTAGTGAGCAGTTTTTCGATTGAATTATTCTTGGTAAAATTACATTGAACTGATGGACGGATAGAGGATAGCGTGTGAGACATTGGTCCAGATATGATCCAACCGAAAAGGGTTTTTTGTAGGATTGGTTTGCCAGTGCCTAATTTGATTTGACCGATACATAAAATATTCCAGAACACATCTGCCCCGAGAAGAATGTCTATATCGCCCGATACATAGAAAGTGGGATCTGCCAAATTTATGTCGCAAATATACTACCCCGTTGGGTGGTTTAACCCAATGGGGAAACAGGAAAAAAAAAAAAAAAAAATTTATGTCGCCGGGAATAGTAAGATGTGATGGCTCGAAAGTGGTTGCCGGAATGCTGTCAGTCACCCGGGGTAATACAAAACAGTTTACGTCGATAGTAAAGGCATTGCTGCGGGATGAAATGTTTACCAAAGTCTTTCGGGAAATTTCAGATGCCGTTCCGTTTATTCCGGTTACCGCAATAGATACCCTAGATTTAGGTAGATTTAATTTGGCACACAAACCTTCCGAAATGAAACTAGATTGAGATCCCGAATCTAGGAGTGCGCGGGCCTCGGTAAAACCACCTTTGTTGTCTTTCACCTTAATTATGATAGTAGATAAAAGACACTGGGTGGTGATGCCACAAATGGTGTGTGAAGCTACCGTAGGTGAGCTCTGGCTACTTACTGGAGCGAGCGAATCGGCCGGTTCAATATTTTCTAGAACTGTAGTTAACGGCGGGGGGGCTTGTAAAACATCCGTATTCAAATGAAGCAGCGTGTTGTGTGGCCTTCTGCATTTCTTGCATCTAGAAGACTTGCAAAACCTAGTCGAATGACTTTTTTGAAGGCAATTTAGGCAGAGACGCAAGTCTCTGGCGCGCTGAATTCTCTCCTGAACTGAGAGATTTAAGAAGCTGTTACAACTGCTGAAATGGTGATCCAATTTGCAAATTGTGCATGAAGTTTGGGCAGTTGTAAAGTTTGACATGATTTTGTCGCGCTTGGGAAATGAGCGCGATTCCGAAACTATATGGGGCTTGTTTTGCTTGCATTTTTCTAGCGTTTTGCAACGATTTTCTAAAAATGCCGTTAGTGCTGCCATTGTCGGTATTTCCGGGTTGTCTTCGTTAAGACCTTCCCAGTCGCGTAGAGTAGTGTGATCCAGCTTTTGACAAATAATGTGTACTAACAAAGTGGACCACTGATCTACCGGTTGATCCAAAGCCTTAAGGGCATTTAGGTTCGTGGTTATATCGCTAACCATTTGACGTAAACCAATGAGAGATTCCTTTGTCAAGGAATGAATATTTAATAGCGATTTAACATGGTTATTGATTATGAGGTGTTTGTTCTCGAATCTTTCGCGTAATAACTTTAAAGCGGTGGCGTAATTTATGGTGGTCACTGGTAGTGCGTCGATTACCCGAAGCGCATCTCCCTTCAGCGATGACTTGAGATAATGAAATTTTTGAATTTCCGGCAAGTCAACGTCATCGTCAATAAGTGACTTAAACGTATCATAAAAAGATACCCAATTCTCATACGTCCCGTCAAAATGTTTCAGTTGCAGTACTGGCAAGCGAATATTACGTTTAAAAGAAGAATTACCCGAGTTGTGTGAAGCTTCTGAAGGACAAGGCATACTAGCTACATTGAGTTCTTTAGAATTGTCGCGAATTATTTTTTTTGACTTGGCAATCGCCTCAAAATATGATTGCTCGAAGGCTTCACGTTCGTCATGTTGAGCTGAGCTATTATCAAGCAGCTCTATGTCGTTTTGAATTATTTCGTAATCCTCAAATAATGGCTCAAGTTTTTGTAGGCGAGCCTCTAGTTGCAAAATGGCAACATCGTTGATTTCAGTCAAACTTGTTAAATAAGTATTAAACTTTGTAACACGTGCTTTGATGCTACCACGTTTAATATTTAATTGAACAAGATCGGCCATATTGAATTATGTAATAATTAATAACAAAAAACAATTGATAAAACGGTCAACGACCAAATTCAAAATAAACAAAGATGTGAATAAATTATCAATATGAAGCACAAGAATGTGTAACACAAGTAGTAAAATTTAACGAAAACAAAGGATAGTAAAAGGATAAATAGGAATGCACTAACCTTATGTTCTCTACCAGAAAGTTGCGTAATGGAACTTGATCTGAAGGTCACGAAGTTGTGTTGATTTGCCTTTGGTCCTGTTGTTGAATTGGAGCAGTCAGTGATCAGCGTAAACGGCGAATTTCTTCTATATTGCGAAACGTGTTGAGCTTTGATGGGGTCACCAGATAGATGCACAGAAGTAAATTTGATACGGCGAGTAATGTGCGAAATCAAAATTACGAACACGTGTGTGATTAAAATACTGTTAATCACTACACGAAATACAAACGTCCAGTTGCAGTGTCTATCACGTCGGGGTCACCAAAATATGTTGCTAGCTTCTTGGCCTTACTTAATTAAAACATATTCTGGATCGCTTAACAAAATTTATTTACTAAACACAACACTAAATTAATAACAACGTTTAACAACTGAATTACCAATTCCAAAATATGTTGTTTACCAGAAAGTTGCGTAATGGTACTTGATCTGGTGAGTATAATATGGAGTTCAAAGACTGTTTGCTACTTACAAGTGCGTACCTCGCAGTTTCGAATCACAAAAATAACTAACTTAATGTTCCGTCGATGCTTCGCAGGTTAACTTATTTAAAGAAAATATTAAGAGTAACGAAAGAGAGAGGGTTTCCTAGAATTGCCAAACAAAGGCACAAGTGTTACTATTGAGCAATGGGAGCATTCTAAGAACCCCTAAACTAATTAAATGATAAATTGCATATAATAAAAACAGGCTTATTGCCAGGCACTAAAGTACATGTTGTATAATGGGCCCTGTACTTAAGAAGATAAAGAAAGATGCAGGACCCCATTAAAGTATTAGAAAAAGTAATTAAAAAAAGGTATTATAGAAAAAGCAACCAACAAAGGTATTACAAAAGGCAATTAGCATAGGTATTAGAAAAGGCATTTAACAATGTTTAAAAAATGAACATGGGAGGTTTTATCGATGAGTAATACTTTAAATATGCATTCTTCAGCCTATCAGCAAATGGCATGAGTAATAAGGTTCAAATTACCAATCAACGAAACTATTCCCCCGTTCCATACATTTCATACGAACATACATACGTGGGGATTTTCATTTACCTGGTAATTAAATTACTTCACTTCTTTTAACAGTATTCGTAAAAATATTCAGTGTAACGACACAATGAGTTCCGAGGTACATGAAAAGTTCATCAAACAATTATTTGAGAGTCAGAAAATTGAATTAAAAGAAGATCCGCTCAATGGATTTGTTATGAACGGGCACCGCATTCCCCAAGAGGTAATTTCGAAAATTTTTTGTTATTTGGAACCGAAAGTTTTACTGAAGTGTAGTGAAGTGTGTCACAATTGGAATAAAACTATCAAGGAGTCGACTATTTGGAAAATAAAGTATACAATAAAATACGACAAAACTCCAAAGAATTGGCCCTGGTTTGTTCTTTACTTAATGGTAACGACAAATTATTTCGACAAAAATTTGGTACTTAATGGTTCTGGGGAAGAAGGTACACGGCACTGGATAACTTCTTCCTATTGTGGAATCGACTATCGTGCATGCTTAGGAATCTCTGGATTTTTGACCCTGAATTCTCTCAATGCTGCTACTACTCTTGAGCAAGGTCACGAATTACGCAATACTCACAGCTGTTTTCAAGCAGTCAGAGTACCATGCTCCAAATATCAACATATTGATTTCACAAAGAATAAACTCATCCATTCGCTTATAAATGCATATAAACCAACCATTTACATATCGGAATGGCATTCAAGTAGTTTTCCGGTATCTTCCACTACATACATTCTCGAAATAAATTTTTATAAAGATGGTAAAGTCGTCAGTGAAAAGCATCAGCATCAACATGACATATTTCGATACAACGATACTTTATGGAGAAAGGTAATTATAAATATTCTTCCTCAAAACATGAAATTTTCATAAATTTTCACATTTAGGAGGAAATGAGCATAGACAACTATCAAGATGTAGATTATATTATTTACAAGCATTCCGTCACTCCAGCTTTCAGGCATCATCCATTTCGAACAATAAACTTGGTTAGCCTAACTGCGGCGACAGCCAAACTTTTACCAGATGCCATCCCAGAAATTCAGGAAACCGATTTGCATTAAAATTAATATCTGGGTTTATTTAAATTTTTTCTATTTAAATTTATTTCATTAAAAATTTAGAATTCTTAACAATATAATTTATTTGATTATTTTTTAATTTTGTGTAATTTATTGGTGTAATTTTTTATTTTTTTCAATAAAATATTATATATTGCTATGCTAATTATTATTCACTACCTATGGGTCTGCAACCAGTGGCGGTGGTGCGTTTTTTCAGAGGGTGGGCAGACATGGCAAAACGACACTGGGTGGGGCGAACAAACGACATGTCTTATCTTGATAAACAATTTATAACAAAAGTTGTTTACAGCAAGATAGCTAAAATTTAATTTCTGTTGTAAGATGGACTATAGGGTGGTGGAACAATTTTTAAAATGGCTTACCGCCCACCTGTATAACCGCGTATTTAATAGAAGTTTGTAATAAATCGAATAAATGAAAAAAGTAAAAATACCGAGCAGCGATGACTAACAATGGTTCAAGAAAGTTGCTAGCGGTTTTCACTTGAATGGGTGACCGTGTGGTAACTGATTTAAAAGAACGCCGCTTGATACCGCCTGATGTTAGGGTACAGCTAAAAATCCATCTCTAATATTAGTGCTGGCGAAAGTATATATTTTTATAATAATTATAATAATATATAATGCAATGACCGCTTTAGGTATCAAGTTCTAATGTGAACGGTCGGCACCTATTAAGCTTATCAATGCGCTAGGATTGATTGTCTAATATGTGCTATCAAACTATGTAAACAAATTACAAATCTTAAGTTACCATAAAACATTTTATTTAACTTTAATCGCTTTATTTTTGTTTTGTTTCACAGACGTCATCTTAATAATTATTTAAATAAAATGAATGCGGTAATCACATTTGCTGCAAATGACATTTGAAATTTTGTAGGCAAAAATTACCCGTGAACACCGGATCCTCAATCCGTTTATCATGCCTGAACGAGTTTCGTACTTGTTGAAATATTTTCATTTGTGCTTGTTCTCCTTCTCTATCTTTTAGCTTTAACAACACAAATTGACACCTATAGCACCTGTAAAATACACAACTTAAGAATCAACCCTTCCAGTGGAATTACAAAAACCCACCTAGAAGAAAAGTCCCCAAAAATAAAAGGGTCAGATTGTAGGAAAGTTCAATACCACTAAAATAATCATAGGAATCGCTCTTTACACAAGATTCATTTAAAGTTGTTGGGTTCAGTATGGGAAGATGGAAGAAGTCGAATTTTTCTTCTTGATTTAATGCATTTCGTATCATACAGGAAGATGGAATTAATTTGCAGCTAGTATCCACCTCACCTATTGAAAAAACATAAGTTTCAATGATAAGCACGCTGTATGATTGTAATGAATTCGTTTATTTGGACGCTGTTTATATATCATGTGCTCTTGGATTAAGTACCGCAGATTGCGCGTGATGCAGAGAACAATGGAAAGATGGATGCTGTGTGGCACATTTGAAGTGGAGTAGGGTTGACCAAATGGCGAAAATGGACTACAACAGATGGACACTGAAAATGATAGAATAGAAGCCCAGAAGTTATAGTACCAAGACTATAAAATTCAACCAAAAAAGAGCTACAACTATGTTTTTTTGGCAATTGGTATTCTCTTGTTTTAAAAACAAGAGAGTAATTGGAAACAATTCTTCAATGCTAAAAGGTCTATGACATTTAATACATTTCAACGAAAAATAACATAATTAAGTACGCAAATGGTTTTCTTCGTAGGCATATCACAATGAAAACAATTACAATTTCAGAAGGAATATTGATGTTTAAAAAAATAAACATAAGCATTCGTCAGTTAATCAGCAAATTGCAAGTATGATATCAGTAGATTCAAATTACCAATAAATAAAATTATTCCCCCATCGCAAACATTCCATACGAACATACTGCTATGATCTCCCTTATATTAAAAGTTAGACACGGCTTTTTAAGTTGGGCGCCACATTCAAATGAATGAAAAATATAAAACAATGTAAATGTTAAATTCGCGTGCTAAAATTTAATTAGAGAGTTCACCAACTTGTCCCTCTTGTTTAGCTCAGTCTAAGGCTCTCTCAGAGTATTGCAGGTATTAAGATAAATTAGGGGGTGGTTGATTATTAAGTTGAAAAGTTTTGTTCTTAAATGATAGAAAAATATTTAATGACTTTGAATAAAAATGCTTAATTGTTTTTACCAGATAAATGATCCACTTCTTTATTTGAATGATCTTTATAATTTAGAATACTGACCTATAAATGTTTGATAATAATAATAAAAGATTGCATTAATTTAGAAATGATTTTTGTATTCAATAATATCGCAAAGCGCAAATAATAAATTTAACAAATTTATACAGATATCATATCCGTCACCAGAATGTTTCACAATAATCAAAAATGTAGAATGAAAATCATTTTCTTTCTTCTGCTCTTCTAATTGCTTAAATAAATTTAAGTCTTTCCCTTATCCAAACGGGTTAAATGTTTTTATAGTAATATGGTTGCTTTTGGTAAAGCGTAAAATAAAAGAAAATAATGTTTTATTATGAAACTAGATGATACCCCGTCCGAGGACGGGCAGCTAGAAGGACGGGCAGCTACCCAAGGTCATATGGCTTTTGGATTGCACTGAGAGCTTTCCTTAATCTTCATTCAACTTAAGTTAACTTGGGTAGCTGCCCGTCCTTCTAGCTGCCCGTCCTCGGACGGGGTATCATCTAGTTTAAAATAAGTAAAAAAATTTTAAATATTGATTAAGTTTAATTTAATTTAAAAAAATATATGTAAGTTTTTTGTTTATTTATTTAATGTTGTTCTCATCTCTTATTATAAAAGGCCAAGTCCTTCCTTCCTCCTGTCTGTCCCACGGAAATACCCGAAGCAAACCGAACCGAACGCATAACGGATAATTTCATAACCAATCGGATGAACGTATCATCGTATCAACGTATCATCGGATCAACGTATCATCGGATCAACGTATCGCATGGGACCGAGCGTCAGCAGCTTGCCGCGCTTGAGTTTCTTCTAAAGTTTCACGTTGTTGACGTATCGCATGGGACCGAGCGTCAGCAGCTTGCCGCGCTTGAGTTTGTTCCAAAGTTTCACGTTGTCGACGTATCGCATGAGACCGAGCGTTAGCTTGTCGCTGTGATCGAAGCTGTTCTTCTGTGTTATTAGCTCTTGTACGTGCTTTTCTCTCACGATTCAATCGTCGTCGCTTTGCAGCAGGATTTTCAAAATTTTCATTATCCATTATGGAAGTTCACATAATGCTTTTTTGGAAATAGACTTACCTATATAGACAAAATGATACGATGATACGTTGATCCGATGATACGTTGATACGATGATACGTTGATACGATGATACGTTGATCCGATGATACGATGATACGTTGATACGATGATACGTTGATACGATGATACGTTGATCCGATGATACGTTGATCCGATGATACGTTGTGCGTTCGGTTCGGTTCGGTTTGCTTCGGGTATTTCCGTGGGACGGACAGAAAGAAAGAAAGACTTGGCCTTTTATAATAAGAGATATTTATATCAAATAGGGTAGCCGAAAATTCACTTTTTACAGTCTTTTCCCAGCATCCTTTAGTTAAAATGCTGAAGGCGTAAAGTTAATAAATAATAATAAATGTTTTCAAATACCTTTTGAATTTTAAACCCGGACTTTTATATAAGTCTGCGTAGAAAAACACTATCTTGATAAACACAGACGCACTATGAGACACTTCCACGATCAGATGTTTCAGTTGATACGACGCGCTGGATCTTCTCTTCTTTGGATTGACTTGTTGTTATAGAAATTATCCAAATTTAACTTTCTAATTGTGTTATTTTACTAAATTGTATGCCGGTAAGTAATTTTAAATTATATAATCCTCGGATATTTGAGAGTTGAGTTGATAATCTATACTTTTCATTTCTAGGAGACGCAACTAAGTTTGCCATCTTGGATTTTTATCGACCAAATTGATTGAATTGCTGGATCGCGTAGCACACGTCCTTTCACAAAATCACATCACAAATCACAAAAAAAATCACATCTTAAGAAAGCATTTCTACACAGTCCTTCCCAAAATTGATCTAAGGATCAATTATCAAGCTTTTTCATTCCATTCGGAATATTGCTACTCTGCTTTTTCTGCAAAGTCTTTACGATCCATTTATTGAGGTGGATCAATCCTTTTGTTTCTCTTTTACTTTCAACTAATTTATCCACATCAGAGTGTTGATGTTCACCGGAGGGCCGCACTAAGAAATTCAGTCAAGTCCTCAATTCGAACCCACAATTTCCGCGCTGTAACTCAACCAGTGATCGCACCAAGCCACTGCTGTGGCTTGGAATTGAGTTTTATAAAAAATATTAGTGTTTTGTTAGTTTTTATTGATTTCCGAAAAACTTTTTATAGAACAAATTTACAATAATTTCAGAATTTTTTTATAGTAATTACATATTATTATAAAAATGTTAGGATAAAATTATAAAATGTGTTGTTTGGGTTAAACCCAACATATTACAAGTACTTATGATATTGAATTTCAAACAATATCAAAACTCATTTGAAAAATTACAAATTATTGTTATTTTTAAATTAGTTTTAAATATTGTTAATACTTTATTGTATATCTATATATATAAAATTCAATGTATGTATGTATGTATGTATGTTTTCTATACAATTCTACACCGTTTGACCAATCTCTACCAAATTTGGTGTAGAAGCTATTTACAATGCTACAAAAAACATAGGCTACTTTAGAATCTTGCCGCGAACTTTGGTCAAGCGCTGTATTAGCTTGACCAACGTTAGTGCGGATCAACGGATCAACGTTTCAACGGATCAACGTATTAACGAACGATATCTATATATATAAAATTCAATGTATGTATATGTATGTATGTAAGAAGAACAGGAATTGGCAATATCGCTGCGTGCTTTCGAAAATTCCTTATTAGAAGACGAAGGGGAGGAGGAAAAGGAAGAACACAAAGAACAAGAGTAATTGGCAAAAATAAAATAAAGTAAAATTAGAAATGATTGTGGTTTTTGTGAATACTTAACAGTTTTGTTAAACTTTTTTTTTATTAAACCTTGATTTGTATTTTTTATTAATTTATTTATTTAATCCTTTTTTAATACGTTTGGTATTTGCGATGACCAAATAAGTCGCAAGGTCATTATGCGGATTGGATCTAAAAAATACATGTAGGCAAATATTGAAATTTGGGCAGGACAACGTCTGCCGGGTCAGCTAGTTCTATATAATATTCTGCATTTTCATAAGCCTAACCCTATCTAGTCGAAAATTATTTACATTCCTTAAGTTAATATTACGTAATCTCTGACGAAATTTAAATTCTTTGCCAAATAACTCGGCAACAAACAATAAATTGTTTATTTCAAATTCAAAAAACCAAAATCAAAGTTTGTAAATTCATTGTTTGTCTAACTGTATAGTATATACGTGATCTTTTACATAGTCCTACAAGAAATAGGTTAACGGCTTTAATTTGACTGCAGAATTACGCGAAATTATTCGATCGGGAAATTTCGCAATAAATTAAATGTTTCAGTGGCTGTGTGGCATGTGGCGCCGTCCTTTGGAACCACATACCACTCACATCCATATCATCACTAATAGACCAAAAGAAATTTGTCAACATGTCCCGATAACGCAATTTATTGACAGTAACAGCGACAGAAGAGAGTACAGAAGAAGAGAAGGAACATTTCTTCTATGAATTGGAACTGCTGTATGACCTGATACCAAAACACGACACTGCAATTATAATGGGCGACTTTAATGCACAAATTGGCAAAGAGAAGCATATTGAGGATGTGGCTGGAAAGTATACAATATACAAATGATAATGGAAGCAGACTATGCTCACTAGGCATGGTTATTAGTAGTACCAAATATGAACACAAGAAACTACACAAGATTACGTGGATGTGGCCCGGCTGCAATAATGATGAAGGAAACCAGATAGACCATGTACTATTAGTGACAAGAAGGAGAGCCACATCAATAAAGGACGTGAGAACTTACAGAGGCGCCAATACTGATACGGACCATTTCCTGGTAGTCGCAGAAGTGAAGCAGAAAACTATGGTAACGGACATAAAGCACCAAACAAGAAACAGAATAGCAACAGAAAAAATTAACAATGAAGAATGTAGAAAAGAATACGAGGAGAGAGTGAATAAGGAAATTGAACAGAAAGAAAAAAACAATAACATAAACACGATATGGAACAATATCGATGATAGTATTAGAACAAGCGCCACACAAGTAATAGGATATGAGAAGAAAATAAAATTGAAAACATGGTTCGATGGAGCATGTGACGAGATTAAAAAATATACGGTCTAGTACAATTGGGCGCGATCGATTGGGCGCAGCGACAACTGGGCGCAAATACAATTGGGCGCAAATACAATTGGGCGCGAGGGAAGATTTATCCATTACATATTACTTATTATAACTGATTGTAAGAATTTTTTTTCTAAAAAACTATTATTTACGTAACTAAATCTAGAAATGTTTATTTACCCAATAAAAAAAATTATAATTAAAAATTTAAACTAAATGTTTTTAAAATGTTTATTCCTTCTAACTTCCACTAAAATTTAGAAATAATGTTTATTTAGCCAATAAAAAAAATTATAATTCAAAATTTAAAGTAAATGTTTTTAAAATGTTTATTCCTTCTAACTTTTACAAATAATAACAATGCCTTATACCCATTAATATAGTACCCAACTGATCAGGAATTCATT
This sequence comes from Podabrus alpinus, assembly GCA_932274525.1. NCBI lineage: Eukaryota > Metazoa > Arthropoda > Insecta > Coleoptera > Cantharidae > Podabrus > Podabrus alpinus. The sequence goes on from OW026455.1 coordinate 10,276,812, forward strand.
TCATAATTATGGGAAATGCCTCTCAAAAAGTCTATAACACTTCTATTCGCGTAATCCTCTACTAGATTCTTGATGCGCGAATCAGCCTTCAAGTATTTCCTTCTCTTAGTAGGTGGATTGTTGCCGGAAACTAAGTGTTCATAAAATACATCTCGCCCACGTTGAATAATTTTCAAACTAGAAATTAATTTCCAGATGTTTGGGTGATCCATGCTCAGCTCTGTTTTTAATCTTCTATGTGCCGCTTCAGCATGATTGTTCGTTCGATCTGTGCCAGTTAACACGCGATTATATACTGACCACAAATCTGGAGAAAAAATCGCCTGCCACCTTCCATTGCCTCTACGATTTGGACGTCCTACATACGAATCTTCAAACCATTGTAGCAACGGTTCCAGTTCAGGTGTCAATACGTGGGATAACTCTTCAATTGCGTCATCTAACCCTTCTATCGGAACAAACGCTAACGACGTGATCATACGCGCTTGCAGCGCAAAATCAGCGTCGTTATTGTATCTGCCCGTTAGGTGAAGTTCACCCAAATGCTTTTTTAAATTTTTAGTGAGGTGAAACAAACACCCCAGAATTTCAGCATCTGGAAATGCTTCCCTGAAGGCGTTAATGGCTGCCAGTTCAAAATCAATTGAAATTTTTCTTGGATTTAAATTCGGTTGCACATTTTTCAGTAAACCAATCATTCGGGCGTATGTTCCAGTTTGCTTATTTGGCAAGAGAGCGTATGCCACAGGATGAACTCCACCAAATTTTTCCGCCATTATTACATATATTTGGTAAAACAAATGGGGGGCCGTAGAGAATGTACCGTCGACAAACCAATGATTCGATTCCAGTAGGATCTAATGAGAAAAAATAATATTAATATGTATGTTAGAAGAAATGAAAATCATACAAGAGCCGACACTGATCAACAAAGATGGAAATTATACGAAAGACGGGCCTGACCAATATCTGGACGCTGGAAATATGGAAACCAATTATTGAATGTGTAAAACATATTTTTATCTTAAGTTGTCAAGTTGGCAACCTGTTACTTACTCGACATTTCAAGAAGCTTTTACGTTTTTAGAGAGAGAGAGAAATAAAAGCAATAATAATTTTTGTGACGTCACAATTTTTGAAACCCCCCCGCCCCCCATCGTCACAAATCGTCACAAGGGTCGGAACCCCCCCCCTAGGAGCGTAACGTAATTTATGGACGACCCCATAGAAATATTATAGACTTTTTGCGGGGAATTTCCCATAATTAACGAAATGAATCCATTATTAGTTAGGTACTTTATTAATAGGCATTTTTATTATTTGTAATTGTTACGACTAAACATTTTAAAAACATTTAGTTTAAATTTTAAATTATAATTTTTTTTATTGTCTAAATAAACATTTCTAGATTTAAAACATTTTTGTACGTAAATACTTATTAGTTTTTTATAAAAAAATTCTTACAATCAGTTATAATAATTAATACGTAATAGATAAATCTCCCTCGCGCCCAATTGTATTTGCGCCCAATTGTATTTGCGTCCAATTGTATTTGCGCCCAGTTGTCGCTGCGCCCAGTTGTCGTTGCGCCCAATCGATCGCGCCCAATTGTCGGTCACCGAAAAATATAAGAAAAAAAGAAGCAAGAGTCAAATGGTTAAGAAGTAATGAACGAGAACATCTAGATGAATACAAAAAGGAAAGAAAAAAAGCTAATAAAATATATAAGCAAAAAAAGAATGAATGGATATAGGGAAGAATGAAAGAGATTGAGTTGAGCGGTGTTAATAGCGGTGTAAAGAAGTTTTATAAACAAATCAAGAACACGAGGAAGAACTACGAGATAAGAAACAAAGGAATGAAGAACGAAGAAGTTATACTAGAAAATAGATCAGACAAAATTAAAAAAATATGGGAAAACCATTTCAAGAGCCTGAATACACAGCAAAACGATGAGGTACAACAATATCAGACAGAAGACATACAGAATGTAGCTGAAATAGATGAACCGACAAGTGAGGAGATAACGGAAGCAATTAAGAAGTTAAAAAACCAAAACACACCCGGTACAGACGAAATTACTGCAGAAATGATAAAGAATGGAGAAGAAAGGGTACTTATCGAAATTTGCAGATTGGTAAAACAGGCATGGACGCAGGAAAAGATGCCACAGAGGTGGAAAGAAGGGGTGATAGTAGTGATAAAAAAGAAAGGAAGCGCAGAAAAGTGCACCAATTATAGAGGAATTACTCTCCTAAACACAGCGTACAAGATATTATCGACGGTCATTCACAACCGCCTTATTGAGTACACTGATGTAATAGTTGGAAATTACCAGTTTGGTTTCAGGAAGGGAAAGTCGACAGTGAATGCATTACACATAATTAAGCAAATTCAAGAAAAAAGTTACGAATATGATATGAATATGCATATCGACGCATATTCATATTCATATCGAGGTATTGCATTGACACCGTCGATATGCTGTTTATGGATTTCAAACAGGCTTTCGACAGAGTTAATAGATATCAAATGATGGACATTATATGAAAGAGTTCAAGATACCACTTAAATTGATAAGGATGACCTGGGTAACACTATTAGAAGCAAGTGCCACAGTTAGAACGATCGAAGGTGATACAGACAGTTTTCGGGTGAACTGTGGAGTAAGACAGGGGGACGCATTGTCGGCGACCCTGTTCAACATAATGCTTGAGAAGATAATCCGAACAACCGGCTGCACAGGATCGATAATAAATAAAGAAACCCAAATAATAGCATACGCAGATGATGTGGTCATCATATCAAGAACGAAAAAGGGAATAATAGAGGTACTAAAAACAATAAAAAGTGAAGCAGTTAGAATGGGACTGGAAATTAATCAGGATAAGACAAAATATATGAGGTGCACAAGAGAAAATGATGGCAATATGAGCGAATTAAATATAGACGGCGACGTGTTTCAGCAAGTGGAGGACTTCAACTATCTTGGTGTACAAATTAATAATAGAAATAATAGAAACATGGAGGTCACAGCAAAGATACAGGCAGGAAACAGGGCGTATCATGCAAATAAGCAACTATTAAAGGATAGACAAATATCGAAACGAACAAAAATTAGGATATACAAAACATCAATAAGACCGGTCCTCACCTACGCAGCTGAAGTGATCTGCCTGAGAAAAAGATGACTTGAGAGTATTTAAAAGGAAGGTCTTGAGGGCGATAGTGGGACACAAACAAATAAATGGACAATACCGAAGTAAGAATAACTCAGAACTACTTGAAGAAATGTATGGGGACGACATAGTGAAATTCATCAAGGCCCAGAGATTAAGATGGTGGGGGCATATAATGAGATCTAACGATGAGGAAATCGGAAAATTAATAACGACATGGAAACCAGAGAATGAGAGAACGAGAGGAAGGCCAAAATTGAGATGGAGCGATGGAGTGGAAGGAGACCTTAGGAAGTTGGGTGTGAGGGACTGGACGCGGAAGGTGAAGAATCGAGCAGCATGGAGGGAAATTGTGGGTGAGGCTAAAACGCATCGGGACCTGTAGTGTAATGATATGTATTTATGAGGATTGATCCACCTCAATAAATGGATTTTGTAAGTCCGTTAGGACAGCTCTATCCTATAGTAGGATGTAATGCTACAAATAATAATAATATAACAGCGTTTCCAGCCTCATTTTCAAAAAAATGCGGTCCAATCATTCCTCCAGACCAAAATGTGGACCGAACAGTAATACGTGTGAAATGTAAAGGTTTCTCAATAATCACTCTTGTATATTCTGAAGCCCAAACGCGGCAATTTTACTAACGGTCAAAATTCAGTTTTGATGATGTTACTTTTTATTTTTTTAAAACTTTCTAATTAAAACTAGAGAGTAAGTTATAATTACAACGTACCCTGTAGATTATTTAAAACCGTTTTGGATTGTGTGCACCGCACGAAGTGAGTATTATGCGGTCAAACTGCAAGCCAATGTTACTACAATGTTCCAGGCGTGCAGTTACGCTCATTTTTAATATTTTAAATTTACCATGTTTCATGGTGCTGTGAATTTCGTTGTCACGGGTATAGAATTTTTTGTATCTTTTTTTGTATCTTCATTTTAGCAACTACCATGGGGGTAAATGACATCTTTCCGGGTTACAAAGAACATCTGTTTTTGAAAATTTTTGTGCGATGTGGATTATGCATTTCGCCTTTTTTGGATATTGAATGGTTGTAGTCCCCTCTTACCTTTCTTAAGGCTAGAGCTCTGGCAACTCAAAACAAGTTGACCGGACGTGGGTAAGGAATCCAACGCGCACAAAAATAAAAAACCAATCAAGTTTGGACGCCACCCGTTTTATTATTTAACTCAAAATACGGGAAAAGTTGGATGAACGTGCTAAACCACCAAAAGCCTAACCTTTTATGAAGCTAAAATTGTGGTAATTTACAATATATTACCCGATGATCGGGTTCCCAAAACAGTTTAGACTTACGCTAGCACTTATTCGTTCTTTGTGGATCAGCACGTTGTGGATGAAAAATGAATTAGTTTAAAATTCAGGACCTTGTGGGTTTACTCGACGTATAACAATAAACAATCTGAATCGCAAAAATCCTCCAGATGTTCCCAAAACTAAACCTTCAAGCCTTAAAAAAAGGAAAGGGCCAAAGTAGTCGGGATCGGACATTTCACCGCGGCCGAATTACCGCGGCCATATTACCGCGGCCATATCACCTTGGGACATTTTACCGCAAGACATTTTACCGCAGGGACATTTTACCGCAGGGACATTTTACCGCAGGGACATATTACCGCAAAATGTTCATACTTTTCATTATTTCATCATTTACGAATGAGTCTTCAGCTTTTGTATATTTTCTTTTGAACATACAAAGGCAACGTCCGTTTTTGTATCTTTAGTTGTATTAAATTTTTGTTTAGTTTGAGGTCAACATTTTTCAATTGGGCGAATACGATTTACGTTTACAGAATACGAATGTTTACCACAATCGATAAATGACACTTCTCGATCACCTACTTTTCGATGATCGAAACGTTTTCGATTGGAGTTAGTGAATAGGGGTGTCAGTTTAACTTGTCCCTAAGTCCTTGGACAAAATAATATGAACACCGTACAAAATAATATGAACGCTCAGTAAATCTACGAATATTAATTGATTTTTGGGTTTTAAAATAACTATTTTTGTATTATAATTATTTTATTATAGGTACTAAAATATTTTACAAAAATTAATATTTGGTATTTCCACCCTTGGCCTTAATAACTGCATTTATGCATCTTGGCATGCTTTCGATGCAAGACTTGATCATTTTTTTAATTTTTAAATTATTTAATAATAAAATATTTTTTGCATACATCTTTGTTAATTTAATTTTTAGCAACTTCAAGATTTTATAAGAACACATGTGCGAAGGAGTTTCACATTTTGGAATTGGTGGTAAAAATATCCACTTTCTTAAAAAGCAAAATTGTCAATAGATACATTACATATATTTTTATGTATTAAATATTCAATAAGTGCTCCATCAATTAATATTAAAATAATATATTAGGGAGTTACGTTGTTTCTTATTATACATAATCTCATCGTTGTAGTTCGATGTTTCTCGGAAAAGAGTATGGGTAGAACTTTAACTCGCCCAATCATAGAGATAACGACGAAAGTCGCCAAGAAATAAGGTGAAACTGAGTAATCAGTATAATTAGCTGAGTAATCAGCGCCTAAGAGAGGGCTCGGTGCTTGGACCGACGCTATGGAATCTAATGTACGACGGGGTGCTACGTCTGCAGCTCCCACAAGGTTGCACGGGTTTCGCGGACGATCTCAACGTGGTAATCGTGGGCAAGGACGTGGCGGAGATCGAGAGATCCGCGACGCAGGCCCTGGAAAAAATTTCCGCCTGGGTACGCGAAAGAGGACTCACCCTAGTCCCCGAAAAGTAGGAGGGAGTACTACTAAGCGGAAGAAGGAAAGTGCTCGCGGTTTTTATTCGACTAAACGGAGTTCCAATCCCATGCAAGGATTCGGTAACCGTCCTCGGCGTAAAGATAGACAAAAATCTGAACTTCGCAGAGCACATCAGGGAAGCGGCAGCAAAGGCAGGAGCGGTCACGACGTCGCTTGCCCGCCTATTGCCCAACATGGGTGGCCCAAAACAGGACAAAAGAAGAACCCTCGGACTGGTGACGCAATCAATCATATTATATGCGGCACTGATATGGCACGAAGCACTCCGAGTAAACAGGAACGCACAGAGATTGCTAAGCGTCCAGCGAAGAATGGCGCTACGAGTTTCCTGCGCCTACAGGACGGTCTCGCTTGACGCGGCCCTCGTCTTGGCGTCGATGCCCCCAATCGACCTTCTCGCCTTGGCAAGAGGCAGAACATACGAGGTAGCAGAGGATGCCGGGAAGGAGATGGCCGAGATTTGGCAGGCCAGATGGGAGATGTCAACTTGCGGCTTGTGGACCCGACGACTAATCCCCAACATTAAAAGATGGATCGAAAGACGGCACGGACAAGTAAGCTTCCACCTCACACAAATGCTGTCAGGGCACGGCTACTTTGCCCACTACCTACACAGATTCGGAAAGTTGGCAAGCCCCCGTTGCAGGTATTGCGAGGAAATCGACACCGCGGAACACTCCCTTTTCCACTGTTGGAGATGGGAACGCGAGAGGACAATGGTCTCCCTAGCACTGGGGTACACGATGACTCCCGAGGACCTAATCGAAGCAATGCTTGTCGACGAGACACAGTGGCAGCGGATAACTACCCTCGTCACTACCATATTAAGATGTAAGGAGGCAGCCGGGAGAGCCGAGCAACAGGCAGCCGCCGCCGCTACTCTAACGGAGGACACACAAACGGATGACGACACACAAATGGAGGACTAACGATTCGACGCGAAACCCGGAGAGGTAGAAGAGAGGCATGCGGAAGAGCACACGCCACACACGAGTTTCATCGCATTGCCCCCTACCCGGCCGACAAACTAGGACGACACTATCAAAGGAGAAGAACGTGGTCCGATTCTAGGACACATCATCCCGGAAGCAATGCCTGACGGCGGACACCCGGGAGGACAGGTAAGGAAGAAGGTAAGTAAAAAAAAAATATATATATAATCTCATCAAGTATCATTTGAATCAGCTTGGTCGAGCTTAGGTTGGAGTTGGGAAACGATATTTTTTCGCAAGTTGAATATTAAAAGTACCTAATCATTATTGCCTAAAAAAATTCACTATTTGCCATGACCATCAGTGCAATCTGCAAACTAGCGGCGGTGCAATCTACATGTGACCCTCGGTCATTTCCCAAAAACAAAGGATTAAATACTGACCAATAGTGCAGTCTACATATCTTCTAATTTACTGCTGTGCAAATACCATTAATTAGGTATTATATTTGGCAGTCAAGTGCACTTTTCTGGTAAATTTTTTTTTTGCATGATATTTTATAATATCGCGGTATTTTAGCTTGCGGTAATATGTCCCTGCGATAAAATGTCCCTGCGGTAAAATGTCCCTGTGGTAAAATGTCCCTGCGGTAAAATGTCTTGCGGTAAAATGTCCCTGCGGTGATATGGCCGCGGTAATATGGCCGCGGTAATTCGGCCGCGGTCAAATGTCCTAGACCGCAAAGTAGTGACGAGTCCGAAAGTAGCATTCGTACAATCCTTCCCCTGCGGAAGGAAAGCTTCACCGAAAACGAAGCTTCTGCACTGTTAAAACAACTTTCAGCCACCCAATTGAATTTATTGGGAGAAAACGATCCAAATGCATAACTCCTAACTTATCATACTATATTTTCTAATCTCTGTTTTCTCCCCTTTTAACACTCGTTCTGCGCGCAAGTCCACTTCTTATTACTATACCGGGTGCTTCGAAGTAGACTGCTGCATGGTACATTTTTGGATGCTTTTTATTTGATTGGTTTTAGTCAAGATATTCCGCCATTTAATGTCCACGTTTGGAAATCCATGCCCATCTGTCTTTATCGGCAAACGAAAGATATTCCTTTCGGATTTTAATCTCGAAGCTTATACTGATTATTTTCCATATTTTTGGTTCCGACAAATTTTCACAGTGCGATTCAACCATGTGATATGTTTTTGAGTGATGTAATTTTGATCTTTTGACATCTGATATTTTGAAGATGGGAAGTTTTAGTTTCCACTTATGCCTCGAGCACAGGACTATGAAGTAACCGAACGAAGTAAAGTATACGGAAAATTCAGAATTTAGGGACTAGACTGGGGATTAAGGGTAGAAGGGTGAGCTTGCTTGCAATTGCCAAGTTTTGGTACAAACGTAACCATTCAAATGGAAATGAGCTTCATTTGAAAAAGATGATTTTTTCAGAAAAACCGTCACCTTTTTAAATGATGAAATTAGCGCTTTGTCGACAAATAGATGTTCTGATAACCTTAATTCTTGCACTAACTAAACGTTATAAAGGTTTAGATCCAAATTTTCGCGCTAACTTTGTCATATGGTGTATGGATAGGCGCAATTACTGAGCACGTCGTGGAATTGATAAATTTGGATCTTCAATAACAATATTTTTAGCTGAACGACCCAGACGAACATGTATTGTTATTGGTATGTTACATACCGAAGCAGTAGACTCAAATTTAACTATCAAATTTTTAATGGCGCTTTCAGGACGTATTAGCGACCAAAAATATTCGAAATTTTGTAATATGTAGTTTTCGCAGATCCACTATTTTCGTAGTGGATTTCAATTATTTTCATGCGATTTCTATTGAAATTGAAGACATAATAAGTTATGGACGTTCTACTTGACATAATATGTAAAAACACAGAATAACAAAACTGTTTCAAAATTTGCCTCTATGAAAAAACAAGTCATTGTTGAAAGTCCTGTATTTTAAGAAAATTACAGAATTTTTTTTTTTAATTAAATTATGCTTTCTTACGTCGATTGCACGCACCGTAATTAAAAAAACATCTTCATACATAAATATTTTAAATTAAAACTATTCAATTCAGTGTAGGTTAGTAAAGGTTTTAATATCGAGCTTTCAGAGTATCCAATGTAGTAATATATTATTATAAGTACATTAGAGTGTAAATATGCTTTGGGAACATATTAGGTAATGCGCATCGATATGTATTTATTACGTTTTATTGACTATAGGTATTAATTCCTATACACTTTCACTATTAAAATGTTTGGTATACCAGCGAATTGTTCCAGTGAAATTTCAAACTAGTAAAACAGACCTAGAACATTATTTTGATAGAAAACAAACATTCAATAATTCGAATAAACAAAAGTTGTATGAAATGCGGGTCCAAATATTCGCCTATGTGAATACAAATTGGAAAATACTAATACAGTAGACACCGCTTAATGTGATCACATCGGGACTATTTACCATAGAAACATTATTTAAACATAAAAATTAAAATAATTGAAAAATAAAAGCAACGTTCTTTAAAGGTAATTTTAAAACATTCGAATAGAACTGAAGTGTTAATATTACATTACAAAGCATAAACGCTTAGATGATAATACACTAGACCAGTGGTTCCCAAAGTGGTCCAGGTGGACCCCCAGGGGTCCATAGAAGACCACACGGGGGTCCACGTAGACGTGAAAAGAAAACAGGGGTTCACAAGTTGTAAGTGGGGGTCCACGAAAAATTTTCTGGTTTTCATAATAAAGAACAAAAATTTTGGCTTGGATTTACCTATCAACGTAGGCAGGTAGCATCATTCACTAGGTAGGTACTCAAAAATATTCGAGACTCAGTTCAAACACAGAATTGAATAGAACAATAGATAATAGTACAAGTGTACACCACATGTCGAGACTTGCAAAGTGCCGCCCGTGCGCCCGCTCGTCCGGGATGCTTGTTTAGACCTGCAAAGGGATGAAATGCGACTTGCGCTGTGCTTGCAATCTACATTAGTATAAATACGAATGCCAAGAACAAAACGTTACTCATTTGTTTCCGGGATTTTGAACATAAAAGTGTGACTGTGAGTGAATCGATACATGTATGAATCATAAGTATGAAAATACTAAAACTGTGGAAACACCTGCAAAAATTTTAAGGATCAACGGATCATCCGCCAATTTGCGGATTTAGCCGGATTTGTATTTTTATTTTACTATATAATAATAAAGAAACTTCAAAAGGTCACAACTGTTACGGAAAATGGCTGAATCTAAGAAGAAATGTCGACAGATTGATTATTTGAAATTTGGTTTTCTTCCATCAACGGCAGACAAACGATTGCCTATGTGTCTTTTATGCAACAAAGTTCTGAGCAATAACTCTATGAAACCATCGAAGCTCGAAGACCATCTAAGAAGGTGTCCTGAAAAAATAGGTAAAGATCTGAAATACTTTCAAACATTGAAGGAAAAATATGAAAAGAGACCTACCGTAAATAGTATGTTTGCTTCAACGTCTCAAAGTAACGATGATGGCTTGCGGGCATCTTACAATATTTCGTTGCTTATAGCAAAATCTGGAAAACCGCACACCATCGGAGAAGAGTTAATTTTACCCGCTATTGAAGAGGTTTTAAAAACTGTTCTGCACAAATCTCCATTTGACGTACTCAAAAGAATTCCTTTAAGTAACAACACTGTACAAAGACGTATTGATTAAATGAGCTCTGATATAGAAAGCTTCTTGTGTAATTATCTGCAAACCACTCATTTTTCTATTCAATTGGACGAGTCTACTTTGCCTGGTAATGAAGCATTATTATTGGCATATGTTCGATTTGTTATGGACGAAGAAATCCATGAAGAGCTGCTATTCGCAAAAACTTTGAAGTCGGACACTAAAGGCGAATCGATATTTAATGTCCTGAGTGATTTTTTACAGAAAAATTTATGCCATTTACAAACATTATTTCAGTGGCAGCAGATGGAGCTCCTGCCATGTTCGGGCGATATCGTGGGTTTATAAGCCATCTTAAAAGAATAATACCAGGACTAATTGCAATTCACTGTGTCATCCACCGACAACACCTTGTAGCGAAAATTTGAGTGATAGATTGCACCAATCGCTTCAATTTGTGATTAACGCAGTTAATAAAATAAGAAACAATGCTTTGAATACCCGTTTATTTGCACTATTGTGCGATGAAAATGATGAAGATTTCCAACGACTGCTCTTACATACTGAAGTACGCTGGTTGTCGAAAGGTGCATGCTTATCGAGATTTTACTCACTTTTCGAATCAGTGATAGAGTTTCTGGAAACTAAAGCACCAGATTTAAAAGAAAATCTGATCAAATGTAAAGCGGACATTGCGTACTTAACAGATTTGTTCAAAAAATTCAATGACGTTAACTTGCAGTTACAAGGGGACAGCCTTAATTTAATAAAAACAAAGAGTGTAATTTCGGCTTTTCTTGGTAAATTGAAATTAATGAAGCAAAATATTAGTCGGCGCGAATTCTCCCAGTTTCCGCCCTTGTCACAGATAGAATGTCTTGATGAGGATATTCAGACATACGCTCAACATTTAAATACCATGCATGATGACTTCAAAAATAGATTTGAAGATATTCTGACGATGGAAATACCACCATGGATCATAACCCCATTTGATGAAACGGAAGAGGCGAATGTGGTATTACAAGAGGAGCTACTTGAGCTCAGCACCAACGAGGAACTGAAGGTAAAATTTAAAAAAGGCTATCAAACATTTTGGCTGCAGGCAGAAATCCCCGAAAAATATCCTCGGCTGTGGGAAATTGCGAGAAAATTTTTGATAGCGTTTCCCTCGTCATATCTTGTCGAAAGAAGTTTTAGTGCCGTTACCAACCGGTTAACAAAAAAAGGAGCAGATTGAACATCACAGAACGGGGAGATTTGAGATTACTTCTTACAAAACTGAAGCCAAATATTGATAATTTGCTGTAAATTCATCAAGTACATCCGTCTCATTAAAAGTATGACTATTTTTTATTGTTGATTTACATTTCAGAGTTCATTGTTGATTTTTTGTCAATTGTTGATTGATATAATCAACATCAAATTGTTGTTTGTAATAATAAATGTTTATAATTTTGTATAACCACAAGTATTATTTTAATAAATAGGACACAAGAAAATGTGCTACTTTTTTTTTCTTCTTAACACCCCCAATTTAGGGTGATATTTTTTAGGAGTTTTGGGAATACAGTAGAAATGTAGCAGCAGGGGGTCTACCGAAAATAGTAAAACTTTGAAAGTGGTCCACTAGAAAAAAAAGTTTGGGAACCATTGCACTAGACCCTCCATGTACGCGAATTCGATGTACGCGAATTCAGAATAACGCTAATTAGATTTTGATACCTGAATTTTTTATACGCGAAGCAAAATTCCCTTTAACGCGAATTAAGTTTTCGCGTATTATTAAAATAACTAGCTGGCACAGTCGGCCTACCGGCCGCCTTTAGCCATCTAAACAAGGTTCTAAAGTAGCCTATGTTTTTCGTAGCGTTGTAAATATCGTAACTTCTACACCAAATTTGGTTAAGATTGGTCAAATAGAAACGTAAAGCACGTGCACGCGTATTTGCATTATCGATCGGTTGACAGCTTGACAGCATTCATTATTGTTTGTGACCTTCGTAATCTGGGTCGACAAAATACCAGTCACCGACCCTTTTTGGCACTTACCTGCAATTCCCGACTTGGTAATGACGACGCTACGGCTCTGCTCTGCAGAAAGCAATTTGGGGTGGGTCAGCGAACAGACCGCTACGACCTGATCCAAACTCAAAAAAATATGGGCGCCATGCACTTTTTGTCGTCTCAAAAGGTAATGCCGAAAGCGCAAAAGCAAAGAATGAACAAAACAAGTTGGAATTACAAGCAGCAGGTACGGTGAACGAGTAAAACAAGTTTATAAAATAAAACAATTTAATTATATATATAAAACAAAAAAATATCGGTAGCCACAGGTCAGAAGTCGCCGAATCGTACTTAGCGTTCAAAAAAACAAACCTAACAGTGGAGATTACTATCGTATATTATAAACAATGGTATATCTTATTGGTACCATTCAGATCTGAATTGGAATAAAAAAAACACACAATAATAACATAAATTATACAGCCGAGACCTTGTCTCGGGCACTTCGCAAACAAAAATAGAAATTAGGATGACGTTTTAGTGTTCTTTCTTCGTTGGCTTGATACGTAAGTACGCAAAAAAATAAATGGGTGAACTCAACCGTTCGCCCGCCGCGCAATGTCAAACAAAAAAAACAAAGGATGTATTCCAAACACTCACCCCGTTCTGTCCGCAAGTTACGTTCATGGATATATGACCCACCACTGGATCTGACTCGACCAATGAGAGTCCGTTATTCGAATGTAAACGATACAACTAAAATCCTTCTTGTGTGTTATTTTCAATCTTCCAATTTCCAAGTACCATTCGCATTCACTGTTATATTCCTCCAAGGATGCAGTGATATTTATAATTGGTAATTATGCGTAATTTTGATGGATACGCATAGGATAACAAAATGAAACGTAGGCGTTGATAACGCAATCTTATCCAAGCAAGTTTTATGTTTTGTGAGCAAGCTTAATAATTGAATAATGCTTTTAGCAACCAATCGCTACTAATTAATACCTCTTGGAAACTTCTCCCAAATCTGGTAGTCGTTGAACCAAACACGGTGCTTGCAACGACAATATTGTTCCTGGGCTTTACCAATTTATGATCCTCCAAACTTGAGATAATGGATTAGCTAACTACCAAAATCACAGGTAAAAAAATAATCCAAAACTATTGGCAAGGCCTTCCGTACTAATCAGCTTTAATTTTCCCTAAAAATCACTCAACCAAACTCGCCTGTCAACTTTTTCGTATCGTGTTCTTATCTTCCCCATAAAAGTTGCCAACCTTTTTCAAATTTTCAAACTCTCGCATTTTATATGTTTGATTTCACGAATAATCATGTACAGGAGGAGGCGAATGTATTGTAACATACTTTTAAATATAGGAAATGTATTAAAAGCAAAATAAACCTGTTACATCCCCCCCCAAGTTTAAGGGGTTTTGCCCCAAAACACCTCAATAACTACATCCCTAAATGGAATACTGGATTTCAGCTAAGCTTATCTCCTCAACCTATCTATCTAGCTGGCAGGCTTCTGGTACACCTACTCATGCCCTATGGCTGCTACTCAACTAAACTAAATAATTAACCTAAGACTAAATAAACTATGTACAAAAAAAAATTCTATATACAAATCATCTATTTTGAATGATCTAAGTCTGGAGGTTCTGCCTTTAAATCGCTTGAGTGCCATAACCCTTTGTTGTTTCCAAATTGATCTTCAAGCACATATGTCCATGGAGAAGGTTTCTCTTTAACGTAAAATGGACCAACGTACTTTTTAGCTAATTTGCTGGCGAATCTATCCGCCGCACTAGATATTACGCGATTTTTGCGATACACCCCTTGACCAATTTCGAACTGTTCCGATCTCTTTCTGAGATCGTAAACTTTTTTATTTCTTTTTCCCGCTGCTATCAATTTGTTTTGCACAAAATTGAAGAGTTCCTTTAAGCCTTTAACCCTACAGGCATCTTTAATGGGTTCGTTGTTACCGAATATGTCTTTCCGTTCCCAATCTTTACCGGATAATATCATTTCCCTACCGAAGTTTACGTAATGAGGCGTTTGTTCGTGGGCTTCGCTTTTTGCGTTGCGAATAGCGCAGGAAATCTTCGCGAGATTCTCGTCCCACGTTCGATGGTCATCTCCCACATACGAGGTAATCATGCCTTTTATCGTTCTATTCGCGCGTTCAGTCGGATTAGATTGGGCGTGATAATACGGCGTATATTTACCTTGCACGCAATATCTATTCAGTAGAGATTTGTATTCCTTGCTAATATATTGGGGCCCGTTATCACTGATAGCAATTTTCGGTACCCCGAACATAAGAAAAACTTCGTTCTCTATTCTTTTAACTACGTTACCGGCTAGAGAATTTCTCATCGCGAACGTTAAAACAAACTTACTGTAGTAATCAGTAACTACTAGCAAGAAACGGTTACCACTCTTAGACTTGGGGAACGGTCCCATTAAATCGGAGGAAATGACCTCCCACGGTTGGGAAGGCATCGGATGCGAAAGCATGAACCCCGCTTGAGCTTTATTCGGAGCTTTCAGTTGGACGCACACCGAACAAGCCTTAACAAAATTTTTTACATCGCACCTCATCTTCGGCCAGTAGTATAGGTTCGTTAGACGCGCATATGTCTTGTACACACCCGTGTGTCCCGACGTAGGATCGCAGTGGGCCTTGACGATTAAATCACGTCTTTCGATTTTTTTCACCACTGTCTTCCAACATTCCCAATTTTGAGATAAATTGGCGAACATTGGCCGTACATATTTATATAATTTGTTGTCCTCCACTCTCCACTGAGGATATTTCAACGGGTCGCTTAGAATTTTATTCCTCATTTTGGAATACCAACGATCTTCCACATCGCGATCCGTTTTGACGTTCACCGCATCGACCACCGGGACGCTGCGACTTAACATGTCCGGCACGACGTGTTCTTTACCTTTACGGTGAACAATTTTCACATCAAATTGCTGCATTTTGACAGCCCATCGCGCTAGTCTCCCGTTAACATCGCGAAGGTTTGATAACCAAACCAAGCTATAGTGATCGGTGATGACAGTAACGTTAGGCACCCCTTCGATGTAGGGTCTGAACTTTTCGAGAGCAAATAGTACCGCTAAGCACTCTCGTTCGGTAGTGCTGTATTTCTTCTCCTGAGCTGTCAAGGAGCGACTAATATAAGATATCACCTTTTCGCCCTCAGGGTGCGGTTGGCTTAACACGGCCGCGATTCCCCACCCTGATGCGTCCGTCTGCACATCGAAAGGAAGATCGTAGTTCGGACAACTTAAAATTGGTGCTGATACCAATTTTGCTTTAATGTTACGGAAAGCTTTTTCGCAATCTTCCGACCATTCAAATTTTTTGTTGGATTTTTTGAGCAAGCCAGTTATCGGGGACATGATTGAGGAGAAATCAGGGATGAAACGTCGGTACCAACTGAAAGTATCTAGCATAGCCTTTACTTTGTCTGGGTCAACGTGCAGACCTCTCTTGTCGACTACATAACCTAAATACTTAAGTTGGGGACGACAATACTGGCATTTTTCCCTTTTAACCGTTATGTTGGCAGCCCGCAAACGTTTAAAAACCTCTTCCAGAATCTCTAGATGTTTCGCGAAAGTGTCGGTGACAATAATAATATCGTCGAGGTAACAAAAAACGTACGGGAGCAGATCGTACCCTAATATCACATCCATTAGTCTTTGCCAGGTTGCAGGGCTCGTCGAAAGCCCAAACGGTAAACGACAAAATTCCCATAATCCGCGACCTGGGACAACAAAGGCCGTATACTTGCGTGTCTCTTCCGCAAGTGGAACTTGGAAAAATGCAGACTTGACATCCAAAGATGACAAGTATTTGGCGTTCTTTAGTTGATCTAGGATGTTAGTTACTTGAGGTAAGGGATAACTATCTTTTTCTGTCACCGCGTTCAATTTTCTGTAGTCGACGCAGAACCTATATTGACCCCCCTTCTTACGTACTAAAATAACGGGTGAGGCCCAACAACTATTACTACGGCGTACGACCCCTTTCGCGATCATGTCATCCAACTGTTCGTTCAGTTCTTTCTGAACGACTGGGGAGACTGGGTAGTACCGTTGCTTAATAGGGTCTGCCTTGGTTTTTATTACGTGTTCGATAAGATTCGTACATCCTAACTCGTCTCCCATTAATTGATAATTCCGCTCTACTAAGTCCCGAAGTTCTTGTTTCTGGTCATTACTGAGATCGTCCGTATTTTGGATCGCATCCTCGATCTCGAAACATACTATTGGGTCTTTTCCGAACACCCAACTATCGCTACGCAAATCAGGAATTATACCCATAGCTTTCCAAAAATCTACCCCCAATATCAGTGAATGTGGTAAATCTGGTATCACGGCGATTGAAATTAATTTAGTACAACCCTCTAATGTCATAGGTACCGTACATTTACCTACGCTACGCACGGCCTGACCATTCGCGACGGTACATATAGTCTCGTCAGGTTCTAAACTAATATTAAATTTATCAAGGTAGCGTTGCCCTTTTTCGCCCATAATAGTATAACTTGCCCCTGAATCTAACAAACCCTGAAGTTTATTCCCAAAAATTTCAACAGTTAGGTACGGGCGTTGATCATCTTTAGCATGACCTAGAATATACCCTAACACGTGATTCATATAATTATTGGTCGATTCGGACATAGGGATCGGCTTAGTTCGACCGTCTAAGCGCGATCCGACCCGTTTCCCGCACGCCTAGATGCGCCTCTACTGGAATGTCCGTATCCGTGGCTACCACGAGCTCTCCTATGGTCACCCGTTGACCTTACCGTACAGTTCGGACAATTATTCACGGTGACACCCGACCTATTGCACTGGCTACATTTGACCCCTTCGGCCCTCGACCGGCATTCGCGTGCTAGGTGTCCCGCCTCGCCACATTTCCAACAACGAAATTTGGCATTGTCCAACCGATGTACCTTCATGCCGCTCCCGCTAGGTGCAGCACCTACAAAGGCTAAGTCGGGTTCTAAACAGGCGTTTTTAGGGGGTGGGGGCACATAACTTTTCGCGACGGCCCGCTTCGCGTCGACTTTGCGACATTTTTCGACTATATTTTAAATATAGGAAATGTATTAAAAGCAAAATAAACCTGTTACATGTTTTTTAAGTTGATTTTGAGTAGCCTGCCTTCCTTTAAGGAATCTCGATAATCCTTAAAGGAAGGCAGGCTACTCAAAATTTCCTTTCCTTTGCGAATTTTTGCACTATTTCAATACAAAAACATGCGCAGGGACCTACATAATAACTGTGCCAAATTTGGTTCCGATCGGTCAAACGATTTAGGAGTCTATAGGGAACATACATACATACATCCATTTTTATATATATATATTGTCGTATTTTGCTGGGTCCTTTGAAATTCATATGGGTGAAAAGCCTGACACTTTTCATGTTTATAAAGTTTTTCTCTCATGCAATGACATTTATGTTTTGTACAAGCAGGAGCTTTGTTCACGGTTGGCTAAGCTCAGCAATTAAGCAGCACTATGCTAACATGATCTAGCAGCGAAACAAGAGGGGTCTCAAGGGGTACAACTCAAAAATCAAAATCCTGACTTCACACGATTTCTAATAAAGAAAGAGACAAGGCGGTGGATATCTTTTAAATGTGTTGTAAACTCACTGGTCAGTCTCGGGAAGAAATTTGTCACTTCAGATTTCAAAAATGTAATGTAATTGCAATGAAAATCAGAAATTTTGTAAAAATTCTATTATCTTTAACCTAGAATCACATGGGTTCTTTAAATGTAAAATTTTGTAAGAAATAACAAATCTTGTGTCTTGTGAGACATAGCATTCTTCATGAATTTCTTCATAGTGTGGTTTAAGTGTATTCAGGAGCTGGTTTTGTGCGGTTTAGTAACAGAGATAAAAAAAGGTCTCGTGTGTTCAAAAAAATGGAAGTGGCTCCAGTCTCGTCGCTGCATCTTAATAGAAATAATGAATTCTGCAATACAAAACATTTTAAAATAGTCTAAGAGCGATAAAATCACATAAAAACTTACCTACAGACGTCTATTTAACTTCATAACATGACATTGGGAAAATTTGGATGGAATTAAGAAGTGAAAGCGGTACAATAGACACAAAATTTTACGAAATTTTGAGAAAATCACTAGAATGGTAGTATGCCATTGGCACTCAACAGAGTAAGTTCAGTGCTGTTAAATTATTTTAGTATGCCATGGGCACTCACCCGATGAGGATCGTTATTGATTTTGGATCCCATATTTGGATATTATTAATTTTGTATCTTTGTGAAGTGTTTAGTATGCATTGTGCACTCGATCGATGAGGTTGCGTACAATCAAACTCAACCAATGTTAACTTTGGATCATCAATTTGGAGGTTAGAAACCTTGTACCTTGCCGATGGTAACAAAACTTCATAGATGGAAAGCAGGTGCAGCTCTTAAGTTTGAGATGCCTTTCACTGTAAATTTATCCTTTTGCTAAATGCATTGTTTTGGTGAAGTAGATGCCATTAGACATCTTTGAAGACACGTCGCTAATTATTTTGTTATTTGGCTATTTTAAAATTTAGCACTTCACTAATTTGGAGGTCACAACACCAAACGAATGTGGACAAGTTTAATGGATGCCATGAACCTACGAGAACAACACTCGACTAACTGAGGGAGAAAATTTATCAAACCCCGATCCTGCGCAGATGTTCAGCGTGAGTCATCACTTAACAACAGGTGTACTTGTAGATGAAAAGGTATTTCGAACAAAATTTATTATTTAATTTTTGAAGAAAATTTTTGAACTTTACGGCGTCACAATTAACCCAAGGGTAAAATTAGTGACTACCAATCAACATTTAATTAAATTCATTCATTTAATCAGCAACAAAGACTGTTAAAAATAATTTTACGCGAATTTTAAAAAAGAACATTTTACGTTTGCGTTGACAGTACGTCAACTCAAAAAAAAGAAGAAAGAAGACAATCCAGCAAAATTTCAACGAATTTATTTCTTTGTAAGGGAATTTCCCAATGAAAATTTGTATAATAATTAAGTTTGTAATCCAAACTGGTACCAGGGTAAATTTCTATAAAATCTATGATACTGATAAATTTGAATATAAAGATTTTCTTTGTAATTTCATTTTATTCGTCGCTTGAAAGTGGGAGTTTTGGGAGAGATCCACAGTCAAAAATTTTATCATTTTAAAGTTTTGATGAGTTGTTTTTGAGAGCATCTCAAAGGTTTTGCAAAAATTGTTTGTCGTTGGGCTGAGCTAGACCGGAGCAGAGTAACTGTAGGACATTTAAATGGCTTCCTGTCACGTGGGACATTTTAAGGGTCCAGATCACTACATTTATTTGACGCTGGCCAACGTGGGGCTTTTGAATTAAAATTTAGGGGTTGTAGAGTACAATATGTTACAGTTAAAACCCGAAATCAGTTAAAACCCGATTTAACTAGTAAATTCTAGTTTTAACTAACAGCTTTAGTTAATTCTAGTCTTAACTGAAATAACTTTAGTTAAAACTAGTTTTAACTGAAATGACTTTAGTTAAAACTAGAATTAATTGACTGCTGTTAGTAAATTCTAGTATTAAACTAGATTTCAAGTAAAAGCAAACGCAAACGCAAACATGTTGTAAGAAGTTGTTTCTGTTTATAATAAATAATTAAAAAGTGTTCATGGAAAACCACGCCATAGCGGTTGAAAGAGCTAATCAGAACATAGAAGAAATATTGGCTTCATGGGTGAAGGACAACAATATCACTAATTGGTCAAACGGTGTCCGTTTTGTACAATTTATAAAGAATAGAGCCCTTCATTCAGGAATCAGACAATCTCCCTACAAGGCTATGTTTGGAATTGAACCAAGAGCAAGACTGACAACAACCGCATTGCCATCTTTATTACCTACTTACAAATATCCATGAAGAAGACGACCTTCATAAAATTATTGAGCAAATGAATGCAGAGCAGGGTGAAGGAGAAGCAGAGCAGGAAGAGAAGGCACCGGCGCTGCTAGCTGATACATCGTCAAACATTTCTTCAGCTAGAAAGGAAGCGCAAAAAAATTTGCAAAAACAGACGGAAATAATGTAAAAGATTTCAGCTGCAACCAATCCTGCGGTTGACATCGGAGGTAATGATGTAACAATTCCAATTCCTGATGTCGACAGCGCTATGGCAGATTTACGAAACATCATAGGAGTCGTAATCAAAGGAATGGAGATGGCCTGTACAGAATTCTTGTACAGTTCTTGTAGTGTTCTTGCAAAATATTGCATTTTAAAGCGATGCCTATGGTCAAAGAATGGAATTCTTTGCAATTCAAAATGTCATTACATAAAATATGTAATAATAATGTAAACAGAATTAACTTAATAAAACAATTTTAATCTAATTACGTTTGCTTTTACTTGAAATCTAGTTTTAACTAAAGTTATTTCAGTTAATACTAGAATTTACTAACAGCAGTCAGTTAATTCTAGTTTTAACTAAAGTCATCTCAGTTAAAACTAGTTTTAACTAAAGCGGTTAGTTAAAACTAGAATTTACTAGTTAGATCGGGTTTTAACTGATTTCGGGTTTTAACTGTAACATATAGATTATGTGTTATCCAAATAGCATAAACAAATTTGGAGGTATAGGTGTATATAAATCTTACGTCGAAGCTGAAGATATTCATTGACAGTTGTTTACATAATAAATAGAGATGTATGTACTATATGCAATATACAAAGTAATTTCTACTCCGTTCACAGGCGCTGAAACGTAGCACTTGAATGATACAAATACGGTGTCAACGATTTATAGTTTTTTTTATGCATTATATTTAATTTTTTTATCAATTAGGTATATTTTAGTTTTTGTATGCATTATATTTTACCTATTTCGTAAATAAACCTTAGTTTTAAACTTTTGTTTTTAGTCTTAAATAAATTTTGGAACCTAACCCCCTTTTTTCTATTGCTTCTTTGGTTCTATTTACGCGAATTCCATGTAAGCGAGGTTTTTGGCGAACGGAACCCTCGCGTACATGGAGGGTCTAGTGTAATTACGTTTCAAAAGATCTTAGCGGTACAATTGTAAAATGCTTGCAAACCAAATATTTTTTAATCCTAGAAGAAATGCACATGAAGTAATTTGATTGCTGATCAATATCGCGTAATGATTTTACATAATATTATTAAATTTATAGACGCGTGTTTATTTAGCGTTAGGCAATTTTATCCCTACAATTACTATGTAAAATGCTTGTAAATAATTTTTATTGAATGTAAAAGAATGCATTTAACTGAAATTTGATCGCATAAACCGAGTTTTGACAAGGTGGGTACTGGGAGGAAGAAGGGCTGCAGTCTAATAATAAAAATCGTCTGAAAATGTAAGTGGATGCAAAAAAGACGGATAACGCGATGCACTAATTCTCTTCAATAGCTTGTCTCTCGATAAATCATTGTTCAGTATTACAGTCTTTTTATTTAATTTTAATTTTGTAAATTTTAGTTTGGCATTTTAATTTTAGAAGTAGGATCATCGAAAGTCATCCATGCTAAAAATCAAGACAAAATATCCTTTATTTTGAGAAGGGTTCTCACGGTAGATTATCCCGGCGGTTTAGTCATTTCCTTCCGAGGAGAGACGGTTAGAATAAAGTTCTATTGGCTGCATTCTCACTATCTACCACCACGAAATCAAATATTAGCTGATTTATGGGTGGGTGTGTTTTGAACTCTGAATCAATTCAATTAGTTAAAATTTTAGTTGGTGGTGGTGGATGGTACGTAGTATAGTGAGTTTCAAGCCTTCTTCACTTCAGATCAAATCGGATACCTCGGATTTAATCGCTAAATGATGGCCATGGAAATAAATGTATTGCCGTGATTAGCTACTGTATTGATTTAATTTGTATAGCGGGGAAAATGTACGGCACTTTTTTACTGCTCCGGACTAGCTTAATATTGGGACTCTTTTTGATGGGCGTAACAAGGGTTCGATAAAAGCACTTTTCATTGGGTTACGGATTATTCGTAACACATCAATCATTGAAAAATAACGAATTGATTTTGTACCACAATATTGACTTACCTATACCTTAAGCTGTAAATTAACAATGAAACAATATCAAATAAAATCTTTCCAATAGACAAAACCTGTTCATTTATTATACCAAAACAAATTAATTTTTACATTTAAACAAATTAAGTTTACATTCAAATCAAACTAAAATAACGTCCCCTCCCGAGTTATTCGCACTAATAAAAAAAACGAGTTTTAAATGTTTAACGATTGTTTAAGAATTAAAAAAAAAACTACGTGTGCACAGTCTAGCTTACCGGCATTTTCAGTCGACGAACGAACAAAACCTGATGTATTGGACTCCTTTGCTTTTCTTCGTTGAATGAACCATAAAATCCATCGGCAACCAAACTTTTCATTACCAAATTCTTGTGTGTTCATAATTAACAAAAATGTTCAAAAATATAATTTCCATCATGCAAATCTTCTCCATTCAAAATAAAAATCAAATAGCACGTCTTCACGTTATGACAAACAGTTTACCAATTCCAAATCAATTACTAAAAATATTCCATTCTTCCGCTTTTTTGGACACTAAGGAATTCCATTAACAAATCATACAAAACTACGTGTTTGCTTCTCCATGAACATGAAGCCAAAATCAATCAAAATCAATTATTCAAATAATACGCCCTCACGCTCCGATGGACACACCGTGAGTCCTTTTCAAATCCAAAAATAATCATAATTTTTCTTCCAAACCTCTGGCGAGTGCGCAGTCATTCGTCTCTGTTCTTTTCCAAAATTAAACCGTCCTTTTCCATAACTTCACTGAATTTATTTCACAAAATTTACCGTTTATTTATTTTACCTAACTCTATGAATGAATCACTTAATTTGTTTCTTTATAAGTTGAATAATTTATGAATAACCCATGAGTTGATTCGTACATTTTTTAGGTATCTATGTCTTTTTTAAAAAGATTTCATTTGTGCTTTTGGTATCTGAACAAAACAGCTCGCAAAATATAGGTCTTTGCAATATCTTGGTACAATTTATTTATTAACCCAAATAATGGTTCATACCCGCTTATCTTTTGAACAATGAAAGCGTCTTTTAAATAAATCAACTCCTTTCGAAACATCGCAGTATATACAGTAAGTAAATGAATTCTCGCATAAATTCTTTTGTAAATAATAAAGAATTTTGTTTATTTAATATGAATCGTTATTATCTATGGAATGGTTAAAGTTTGATAGAATCTGAAATTAGTTGAATTTGAAAACCATAATTTGGTTGGCATAATTATTATTGAAAAACTTAAAAAGTGAAAGTTGTATTAATCTCATTTTTTAAATTTAGGCAGAAAACAATTTAATTTGTTGTTTTTCGGTTTTTAGAAAAACTTTAGAAACCAAAACATTTTTCATTTAATTTGGAAACACGAGAATCGATCAACACTAATTTTTAAAGTTTTGTGGTGAGAGTATAGCGAATCTTAATAATAAAAAAAAACGTAAAAGTAGTTGCAAACCTCTGTGAAGGTGTGTAAAAGATTCTCGGGGGGGAACACAAAATTTCCAAATTTAAAGAAACTGATAATCCCTATAATCTTATGAACTAAACTTGGTAATTTACTTTTAGATGTGTTGTAAACATAGTTGGTTTCAAACTCAAATTATCTTGTCGCAGTTTACTTTTAAGCTGGTATCATATTGCAAATTGATCTTGTGAACAATGTGATGAGTTAGGTAATTACGTACAATGAGATATCAAGCAAACTCCATTTCGCGTAAACTTAACATACATTTTTTTAAAATAATGTTTATGTATGCGATATAGGGCTTTCCAATAGGGACTTGGTTTTTAATAAGGGCAATTTTGGATGTCGTGACAGTTTTGTCATTCTGTTTTCTGACATCCCAATTAGAAAGTCTACAATTTATTATAATGTCTCGGTCGGTCAGTAGAAATAATTTATCGAAGCTCTACAAGCCAAATTTGACTTATTTTAAAGGGCTGTATAATATAAACGGGCTAGGGCCAAACAAAAAATACGGGTCCGTTTATTTAACATAAATTTGAGCAAAATCGAAGAGGGATATGAAAATAACTGTAAAAAATTGATTGATTTGACATAGAATGAATTACCCATATGTGCTTTGAACGTACGGTCACGTACTACACAACCACTGAAACATTGAATTTATTGTGTTTCTGCAATCAATTGGCTACCTAGATCGTGTGATTTAATGCCGTTGGGCTATTTCTTGTAGGGCTATGTGAAAGAGTTTATGCAGATAATTCATTGCAGCCTTAAAACCCAACATCCGGCGCGTATGTAATATCTGTTAAAAATGTTCATCACAACAAAATTTAAAAATAACGAACTACATCGTTCCGCAAAGAACCAAATATTTATACCTATTAAAAGTTACCTGTGTACATAATTAATATTGAATTTTAAAGCCAAAATTGTTTCAAAGTCAATATAATTTCATTCTACGCAAATACAAGGAAAACAAATATAATTAGAAACAAAAACTGAAATAGAAGATGACAAGGCTTTATAATTTGCCCTTACGGGTAGTCGAGTTGAAATAAAATTGCAGACTACTACACTTTTGTCTGTAAACTAGAAACCCTGAATAGCAAAGAAAGTTTAAATGAAATTTTGGTTATCAATGTTTATTTGGATGTAAATTAACCAACATTTTTTTGGTTTTATTTTGTCCAATGCCAAACTTACGTCTGTGCAAAATTTCAGCTCCACAGGATGCAGTTATGGCAAATGCGTGAGGGAGTCCAAGCACCTACAGATAAGTAGAATTACAATATTTTAGTCACCGCTCAATGTGATCACTTCGGGACTCGGGGTTTTTGAACACAGAACAGAATAACTAATGATTTTAATTAAAAAAATTGAAAAATAAAACAACATCCTTTAATAGTAATTGTAAAACATTCGAATAGAACTAAAGTCTTATGATAAAATTACATAAAATTATAAGCTTAAACGCTTAGCTGACAATAATAATTACGTCTCAAAAGATCCATAGAAGAAATCCATATTAAGTAATTTGTTTGCTGACACAATAACGCGTAATGATTTTACATACATAGTATTATTTATAGACACATGTTTATTTAGCGTCAGGTAGTTTATCCCTGTAATTAATAAAATGCTTGTAAATAATTTTTTATTGAATGTAAAAGAATGCATTTAAAAGGAATTTGATTGCATAAACCGAATTTTGATCAATATGCAGAATGTTTTTTTCTATGTAGTCATATACGTTCTTCACAAAACTGATCTCAATACCTGATTGCTACTGTGTGTTACAAAATTTTTTTAATTTCGCAACTAATTCAAATTTATTTAAATTCAAATTCTTACTTCAAGCGCCACCTTCCCTAAGCCCTGTACAACGAACGTGATATGACGAGAAGTTATGAGATGCGCATGCGAGAATAATGAGTTTTGGTTTTGACGAGGAACTGGACGGTCGACCTTTTTGAGTTCGAGTTTATAAATCGATAATTTTTGTTCGATTTTCGATCGCCAGTTAATTTTAATATCGTGCGTGTTAGTATTTTCTCCGTGAATACGGATTTAGTGAAAATCGAGCGTATCCGATATCTAGTCAACCAATTCAACCGTTTAGGATATAATAATTTTTTATATCGTCGACCACATTTTGTCCTTTGTGCGATAGTCGCTCAGTATTGCCAACTGTTATTTGGTGCGAACCGACTGGTATTTATTTTTTGACATTCAACAAGTTGTTGTCATTTGGATGATTGCATATTTTTTGGACAATCATCTCATTATATCTTTGGATTGCATAAGTGTACCACTCCAACACATTCTACTGAGGGGCGCCGATCCATCATCGTTCCATCCTGCCGAAACCTGCTGTTCGTGTCATCACGTCGGTGCTATACGTCCAAGGATTCTAGAGGGAAGCCATTGTGTCAACACTCGCTACCACATATCATTCAAGAAGCCATTTGTCACAATTAAGTTTGTAAACTTACCTGAGCTCACGGTAACGTATTTTTTAATTTCTTGTTTGTTTATGGTGGTATATATTTTTTTTGTTCACTGAAGCCAACAT
The DNA here is from genome assembly GCA_932274525.1 of Podabrus alpinus. Lineage (NCBI taxonomy): Eukaryota > Metazoa > Arthropoda > Insecta > Coleoptera > Cantharidae > Podabrus > Podabrus alpinus. The sequence continues at coordinate 10,303,638 of OW026455.1, forward strand.
TTGCATTGGCGGGGTTGCCCTTCTGGTTTCCCAGTTTGTGTAACATCTTTGACGTGACGTTTGTCAAATTCATTAACGTGCACTATATTTTAAGCACGTCGCAGCCACGTTTGCGTTGTCGATTTGATATTATTAAATATTGTCAATTCAATTATTGTTTTATTTCGACGAAAGCGTACCCTCATTTAGTTTTCAGCATTGCACGGAGTGGAATTCACGACCCTCGCTCACCGCTACAGCGAGTTAGTTTATACCTACCATCAGGGTACCACGCAATAAAAGTAGAAGGTTTTACTTTCTGCGTGAGTCGTTTTCTTCTCTGGGCCGTTCCCTCATTAGGAACGGGGAGAAAGGATTGCGTTTCATGTACTTAAATACACAGAGTGTTGATACAATGAAATTCCGTGAAATCTGCTACTAGAACCCCTAATTTTTGCACTGTAACTCAAATAACAATCACACCAAGCCACTGATATGATGGCTATACATATTTAATTTGAATGACATCATTTATTACATAGAAAGTTGTTGTGTTAAATGAAATCCAATGATGTCACATGGCAAAAGACATCGGAAAGATCAAATTTTTGTATATAACACTTAAACGATTTGTTTGATTTGAATGCCGAGTGGTTCGCCTAGTAGTTGTATCGCTTCTCGTGGCAAGATTCAAAAGTAGGATTCTTCGCTTACCTGATGTCTACCTGCTGGCTCCAGGCAACATTATATATGGCCTAAATGCTTCCTTGTTCCGAAATAGAAGAAAACGTGGTGACTTCATCTAATATTAAACTTATCATATGAAATATATAGAAAAACATTGGACGGTGAACATGGCCTGATAGTTTTCACGATCAACTGCTAACGTAGGGTTTCCAGGTTCGACTCTGTGTTTGAGCTTAACAATCTCTTGACCGTCTCCGTGCTTCGGAGGACACATCAAGCCGTCGATCCCCCTATGTTAATTATTTTCCTTCGTAACAATAAAAACGAGGTTACTTATACATCTAGGGCCTTCTTAGCAAGCTACCGAAGATGTAATAATCAATTATGACCACAGAACTAATTTGAAAAAAAAATGATAAAACAGGTTCCAGACCTAGCCTAAGAGGAAGAAGAACATCAAATAGAAAAAGTTCAAAATTGACCTGCTATTATTTATTTTTCAGGTTAGTATATTAAATACATATAATTTTACTTTAAATACAACAATAGAACAATTACAATTTGCGACTACAAATATAGAACATACAAAATATTACATACAGAACATACAAAAATAGAACAATTACTGAAATAAATGAAAAATGGTGAACTCAATCTGAAATAAAAATTTGAATGAATTTCTAGTCAAATTATTTATTAATATTTCATTTTACCTGAATCAGTGCTATCAGTGTCGCGATACTGACACCAATAATCATCACTCTCATCCTCCAATTCCGCATAAAGTAGATCATATCTTAACAAATTCTTACCCTGAGCAACGTTTTCTAATAATGTAACAGACTTCTGTTATTTTGTTTTCAAAAGGAAAACTTTATTCTTTATTTTAGGGTTTATAAATTTTTCATTAAATAATTATGTTATAAATTCCTAACTATGTATGATTTTTTCGACCAGCTTTGTATAAGCAAAGCAAATTTTATTTTATCAATACGTTTTATCATTATGAATTATTATTTTTATGAAAAGTAGCACTTTCTCGAAATCTAATAAACCATTGATTACCGAACATCTTTTTCACCCATAATCAATGGTATTTTAATAAAAGATCGGTAAGGTAGATCGCTAACCTTCAAGGTTGCAACGATTTTGCATCGGCGCAAATTCGATTAGCAAATCTCTCTTGCCAAACCGAAGTAGTAACGTCGACACGCAAAATTATTAGCTCTACAAAAATTATTAAATTTATCGATTTCCGATTTATGATATCGAATCGAAGTATCAGTTTTATGACCAGTAAAGTTTCACGACCGAGTGTAGTGTTATTTTTAGATTTAACAAGATCAGTAGTGATCAATAATCGATTTCCATTTCGACAATTAATATTATCGACCAACACATGTGGAAAGTCAATGCGACGCCATTCTTAGAATCCAGAATAACCGCCAACCATAGCGACCATTATATTGAGGTGAATTATTTTATTATCCAATCCACCCTTGATGTAAATGGGCAAACTGGAGAATTTATTATAATTCCTATTGAGAAGAGTGTTGAAAATCCGCAAGCCAATCGGCTCATTTTTACTCGCCAACGAACGTTGCCTGTCCATTCTGGAATTTCAAAAACATTCGTACTGGTGCCCAACATCTGTTCAAACTTTCCTAAAACTTTCATGTGTGTGACACCAAATCCTATTTCGAATACAGCTGGAGGAACAAAACGCATAATTGGTGATAACAAAACGAATCTAATTGCTTATTCAAATAATTCAAATATATCGCTAAGCTTTAATTGTGTTTTACATAATCATATATGTTGTGTTTTTAACTGCATTTTAGATCGACATTTAACATTTGAAATCCTGACGATTCTAACTAGGATCGATAACGGAACATCAGATCTGATTGCACGTAATCCAATAACTATTCAACCAAAAACCGTAAGTAGCTTTAAACACTGCTTACTGTATGATCTGTTTAACCATAATATTAAGCTAGTAGTTAAAACTTTGTCAACCTGCTTATCCAAAAACAATCTACCTTCTGTAGAAGTAGTTAGAATTTCTTGCTTTTTGGGTAGTATTAGAGTGATTTTTATATCACTGGCTTTTAACAAGGCAATTGAATTCGTAGCGACACCATCAAAGTGCGAAGGTTCATCTTCCTGTACAACTCGACTCCAGCTGGCGACATCGATAGATTCACTCTGTATATTTTATGTGTTTATGTACTTATGTTCAACAATTGTAATCAACTACCAATTTTTATACTTTAATATTAACATTTACCATTCATATAATCTGTGTAGACAAGAATTCTCTTATGTTTATTTACGATTGATTTCAAATTAATTTATATTAAAAGTGTGTGTTCAAAACGAGTAAGTTTTTATTTTCTACTTTGAGTTAATTTTGTCTCGATAAGGATAACTACGGTTCCTGAACGTCCTTATTCGATTCTGGCGCCCTCCGGAGAATATTACTACGCAAAGAAGAACCCATCCAAGAATCCACGAAAGCGACCCGTCGCTACCCAGCTCTCAGTACTTAGTACCAAACGTACAAAGCTAAGCCGCTTCGTTATCACATCTACGAGCATAAAAGAGGCAATTGGAACTGGAAACACTAGTTTTGACTTCCACCGTTTCATCAGTGACTTCCACCGTTTCATAAGTGGCGCCCAACGTGGGGCTTCTATCGTTTCAATAACAAATAGATTACTTAAAAATGGTATCGTATTTTAATAAATAAAATTAAAAACCGTTTGGATATAAAACAATATAAATCTTAACAAATTCTTACCATCGTCCACTTCCATCATAGGTAGACCATTGTTGGAACCATGAGCAACGTTTCCTAATAACAAATAGATTACTTCAAAATCGTATCGTTTTTTAATAAATAAAATTAAAAACCGTTTGGATATAAAACAATATAAATCTTAACATATCATATCAATAATAACAAATAATATCTCATATATTTTACAATAGAAAACATATCAACAGCTGGGACCGTCTTCCCATGAAACTGCAGTAGTCAAATTATAAATTCAAAATGTTGACCATGATTTTATTCATAATATCCAAATCCGCACTGGTAAATGAAAATGCAATTCAACCTACAATGCCTAATAATCGTGATTCTGAAGACGACCCCGGCTGATGGTGCTTTTTATGGTGAATGTTATGTTGGAAAGATTATCAATTTTGAAATGGAAATACTAATAGAACAATTAATTGTACAATAAAAAATATAAATATTTTGCGCCCACATCCGTAACAAAAATAGACTTCGGGGCTGAAACTATGACTGGGAACATTTTAGTCACCACTGCAGATTTCTGCCTCAGTACAATTAGATAGATAAAAGAACAGACCGTTTTTGCATGGCGAATGAAGCTTTCTATAATTTTCAGGACTTTACTCGAATTCAAATCATCGCCGGCGACAAGTGTATTTATAATATTTAATGCTTTAATACACCAAAAAATTTGCTGTTTTAGGTCCTTTGCTAATGCTCCCATATCTTTGGGATATAAAATTTGCAAATCACTATCTATTAATCTGTAAATTAGATCGCGGCTTATCAAAATTGGTCGAGCGGCAGTTGCTGAGATAGCTGTAATAGTGGTGGAACGTATGGTTGACAACGAAACAAAAAAATTTCTGGAGATTTGTAGCACTTGCTTAAGAAGATTAGAGTATTCAACAGTATTCATTGGAAATAGGGGGTCAGTATTAATATATTTTAGCATGTCGTTAATTCTGCGATGTTTTTTATTTGTTTTCTTATAGCGTGACAAAACTTTCTGTTGAATTTCAAAACAAAATAAAATTTTATTTTAAATAAAAAAAAATTCTTACATTTACTGCTACGGTACATTTACCAGTTCGATTCAAATCAAACGCATTTCGTGGTCTTTCCTAAAATATTATATATTACAAGAAAATATGTTAGTATTATTTATTCAATAAAAGGGCTTACCTTTACTAAAAAACTAATGACCTTTGTTTTCTTGCCCATTTTCGTGGTACCTATGGTTGTGACGTCCATGGTTACGTCTATATAAATTTATAATCTATAACAATTAAAAATAAAATTGTAAATCATTTTGTAAACTTTAAGCCTTTGTTTTTGAATAAATTAACGGTTTTCGTATCGTATCGTTTACGCTATCGTAATAATAATTTTAATACGTCGACGTAAGGAGTCGAATAAAAACTAATTTTCTCGAGGGAGAACTGAATTTAACACAATTAAATATAAAATATAAATTTCATGTACTATACAAAAAATCACCATCAGATCATAATGGGGTTGTCCCGTGTTGTCAAAAATATAATTTTTACCTATAAAAATCGATGGCCCATAGCAAAATACTATATATAATTACAAACATATAATTTTAAAACGCTATACTAATTAAATAAAGTGCCTTTTTTAAACGTATACGTTTGAAAAGTCGCCATTCTGTGACGTATCATAAGGTCGTCCAATCACAATTCGCAATTAAAATTGCATTTACCACAATGCCACGTTTATATGTATGCGAAAATGACATCCTTGAGTCTACCCATGTGATGTGTTTAAAAATTGTTAAAAATCCGTAAATATTCAAATACTTATTATAAGTTGGCAACCATGCATACATAATACGCCATCTACGTTCACTATGAAAATATGCAATTTGCAAATAAATAGCAGATTGTGTTTACTTCTTGTTTTGTTCAAAATTCAAAATTAATTTCTAATTTGCTACCCATTTTGAAGTATGAAAATAATAATATATAGTTTCAATTCATTCTTTACATTTAAATACATTATTATTTAAACTTTTAAGGTTATAGTATACCAACTGACATTTAAAAATAATTAACCTTCAATAGTGGGAGTGTATTGGCTTCTTATTGGCTTACCTTATGATACGTCATTATTTACCGCGTTGTAATTATTTAAAAATATTTCAATTTTTGAACTTCAATACGATCGTTAAAATTGCTAAAAAAAAATTTTTAAGCAAGAGGGGTTTAAAATCACTTAAATTTTCGATTTTAATGAAAAAAACATTTTGAGGGATTAGCCCATTGCAAAGCACAAAATTCTCTACAAAATGGATGTTGCAAAATTCAGTTCAATTCAGATGATGAATATTTAAAAAAATTTGATTCAAAAACTTGATTCCCATATCGAATTTTTTTAATAAAACCTATTTCTCCTTTCCGGAATTGAAAAAATCTAACGGCAATCAAGATCCTAATTTTTTTGGTGATTCTAACAGCCAAAAATATTATGACGGTCTTTGGATTTTGTCAAATGACGCTTGGTTTTGGAGTTTTATGAATTTTTGTAAATAAGGTAATTCCATCTCAAATCAACTGAAGAATTTACTCGACCCCCACCAAATTTGACGAAACTTGGATCTTAGTAAGAAATAAAAAATACAAATTTAAGGATTTGTCCAAATTGGCATTTGTTTCATTGTTTTGGTATTTCAAAAAGTAAAAAAGTGAGTGTGTATACTTGTAGGAAAACGATTGTAACTTCATCCACAGTGGTCTAAATATAAAAATAAATGAACATTCTATTCAACCACATTTTACTTTTTCAACCCCTAATTGGATTAATTTTCTAATATTAATTAAAAGGGTCTTTTTTTGTTCAATTTTTCCTTTTTTTGGGTAATTGTGCTGAGCATGCATATCAAATTTGATCGTGGGATGAGCATGGGTTCGGTTACTAAAATTAAATTAAGTATAGCGAGAGATGGTCAAAAACAATTAAACAAATGCCCTTTTGGACAAATCCTTAAACTTGTATTTTTTATTATTAAGATGGTGTGTACCAAGTTTCGTCAAATTTTGTGGGGGTCGAGTAAATTCTTCAGTTGATGTGAGATAGAATTACCCTATTTTCAAAAATTCATAACACAAAAACCAAGCGTCACTGGACAAAAACACAAGGACTGCCATAATTTTTTTGGCTTTTAGAATCACCAAAAAAATTAGGATCTTAATTGCCGATATCCTACCTCGGGCTTCCCCTTGTAAGTTTGATCTGATGATAATTTTCCAAAAAAGTGAAATTAATAGAGTTATGCGAAAAACCGCATTGGGAAAGCTAAAATTCCCAATTTGGGAAGAAACCGACAGGGGATTATAAAGAAAATTTGGAGAGTTCATTAAGACATTCAAGTACATAGTTTTGCAAAATATCAGCTTGTCCAGTTTTTTGTAACCTCCTATTACTTTGTCTGCTTCATTCTCTGGATAAACAATAAGTATAAATAACAAATTTTAGAAACATCAAACAATAATCAACTGAAATTAACAAAATCAAATGTGCAAAACTATAAAAACATCAAATAACAAGTCTAAAACTTAAACCCGTAAACTAGAAGAATTCGTCCATGATTAATATTGAAATTATTTTTTTTATTCAGTAGGTTTGAGCATAAGCTAAATTTAATTAAACCTAAAATGGCCACTGGAATGGATTTAAACCCCCCCCTTCCCTCTCCCGATCGTAATATGGACTTTTTCATATTGAAATGATTTTTTTTCATATTGAAAACTATTTCTTATTTAATTTCCAAAAAAAAAAAATTCAAACTCAAAAATTATACCAAATTGAAGAGAAAAATCTGAAATAATTTTAAGAAATATACACAGTGATTAACTTAAAATCCTCTAATGGACTATAAAAAGTTGAGAATTGGCAAACTACTAATAGTAATTGGCAAATTATTACCATAAGTGTCCACATTTAATAAAATGTACTTTTCATTTTCCCAAAAATGGTACATAGCCACATTTTTTAAATTGGAATAGGCAGGTAAATGCTAAAAAATAATTTTGCTTAAAGGCTGGTGATACCATTAAGTTATTTAGAGCCCTAATTGTAAAAACTTAACCATAAACAAGCTAAAAAAGTTAAAATCGTATCCCTTGCCTTCCTAGGATAGCTGCGTTAAAATCATTGCCTTTCAAATTTAGGGAACAAAATCGAAGAAATCGTACACATACAAACATGTACAGGCTAGTAAGACGTGTTCACACACAAATTTGAGAAATTTAATTTTCGGTGCAAAGAAATGTAACCGATCGCATAAAAAACATTTACCTTAATATAACGGGGCACAATATCGGAGTTCTGTTCTTTGAATGCTGAACTTTGAACTATTTCACCCTCACCAAAGAAAAACTTAAAGAAAACTAAAATAAAATTCAAATAATCAAGATATTATCACGAAAATGAATAAATCCAGTTTTTCTAAAATTAAAGTGAATAAATCCAGATGAAACGAAACAAATCATCATCGCATAGGTACTCGAAGTTACCCGAAATTTCTCGAAGCTTGACTCGGCGAAAAATTAACAGACAATAAAAACGCATAAAAGTGAGGTTAGGTTATCGAAAAATTAATGTGTTAAAAAATTAAAATTTATTAAATTATGCATAATTAATATAATGTAAATGTGAAATTGTGTTTATATTACTCCATTTTACAACCGATCGCATAAAAAACATTATTTTAATAATAAATTAAATTTACCTTAATATAACGGGGCACAATATCGGAGTTCTGTTTTTTGAATGCTGAACTTTGAACTATTTCACCCTCACCAAACAAAAACTTAAAGCAAACTAAAATAAAATTCAAATAATCAAGATATTATCACGAAAATGAGTAAATCCAGTTTTTATAAAATTAAAGTGAGTAAATCTAGATGAAACGAAACAAATCATCATCGCATAGGTACTCGAAGTTACCCGAAATTTCTCAAAGCTTGACTCGGCGAAAAATTAACAGACAATAAAAACGTGTCTACACACAAATTTTGTAACTGAATTTTCGATATAAATAAATGTTGCCAAACGCATAAAAGTGAGGTTAGGTTATCGAAAACTTAATGTGTTAAAATATTAAAATTTATTAAATTATGCATAATTAATACGTATAATGTAAATGTGAAATTGTGTTTATATTACTCCATTTTACAACAATTAGTTAAATCTGGGGACGGTGCCATAAGTAGCCCCAATTGAAGTTAATTTATTTATAAAATAAAAAACATTTTGAGGTTGTTGCCAACCTCATCATAAAATGGACCCTGCAAATTGGCGGGGAGTTCATGTTTTCATCACAATTATAAAATCATTCTTAGAGTTTTTATCAAGTTCTGGTCGTTTTTTATGAATTTTTTTTTAATCGGGTTTCAAACCGCGTGTCATTTGGTATATTGTTACATACATATAATCTGCCTATTTTTGATATGTTGGTTTCTGATTTGTTTGTTTCAGGTTTCCACAATGGATTGCGTGGGCGTTTTTATTTCATCAATGTTTGGTAAGTATCGGTTTTCATGTCTTGATTTGTAATCTATTTTTCATTTTCGATAGTTATTTGACTTTTTTGGGTACACTCAAACCTTATTTCTTATCACGGTTATTAGTTTTTAGGATTAGATCTTATTGGTCACGGTTATTTCTTTCGTTGTCAATAGTGGTTGCTATGGATTGTGCAAGGGCCATAAGACGGTCCTTATATACTTTACACAGGGTTGATCCTGTGGAGTGCTTATTGTCACTGAGCTTCGCTCTGACACAGTTGGCGCATACATGCATAGCAAGTTCCTTTTGCACTACACAGTCACGTGAAGCGTGTTCTGTTGAGGTGCAAAAGGCGCATGTTTCATTTCCTTTGCAAAATTTGGCTGTGTGGCCAAAACGTTGGCATTTATAACATCGGGCAATTCCGATGTGGTTCCGCACTCGGTAGCTTTTCCAAGCCACTATGAATTTACCTTCCTTGATTGTTGCTTCATGGATCAGAGGGTGAAGCTCTAGGATCCATTTGTTGTGTGTTCTTATTCTGGTATGTACGGAATTGGCTCTTTTGAGCCACGAACTCCCGGCCATATTGACCGCCTCGGGAAAACTTCTTTCTATTTCCGCTATGATTTGATTCTTAGAGACGGATTTGTCTACCATCTGTATAGCAATTGATGGCCAGGTAGCTGAAGGCTCCCGTGCCATCAATTGGTTCTCCGCTAGTAGAGTGCTGCCTACTAGTTTCTTGACCGAGGGGTGGGAGGATTCCACCACGACACTTTTGTTTTTCGTCAGATAGAGCCTATCTGCTTTTATTCCAAGATCTTCCGCTCTGATGCTAGTCAGGGCGGCCCTTGTGCTTTCCGCTGACAGGAATGAGCTACCCTCTCCAGGGTAGACAATCACTTTATATTTCTTGCGCGTGCTCCGGGGGCTGCTGATGGCAGCCCTCTTCATTGCTGTTTGGTACCTCCTGGGTGGGCTGTACTTCGTGGGTTCTTCCTTAGGGGAAGAATCTGTTTCCTTGGGTTCCCGGACCTTGAAGAGGTTCGGGGGGTTGGACTCTGCCAATTCTTTCTTAGGTGGGTCCTGCTTTTTGGGCTCTTCCTGAGGGGAAGAAATTGTTTCTTTGGGTACCCGGACCTTGAGGAGGTTCGCGGGGGTGGCAGGGGCAGGGACCGCCTCTGCTGTGTTTACTTTGGACGGGGGAGGGGTGGCTGAAGGCTCACCCGTCCCTCGTATGTTGTTATTGCCCTTCAGTATAAATTCTACAAGTTTCAAGGTGCTTTCTTTCATGTCTTCAACATTTTTTTGTGCGTTTTCCTTATCTTCGAGTTTTTCTTTGCTTTGGTTGATGAATTTCATTACTTTATGTGATGCGTTCGATACATTGGAAAGTATTTCTTTCGCCCATTTTGTTGCTTCCGTATGGCTTTTACTTGGTGTTTCTTCTATTCCAAGTTCTTCTTTTTCTTGTATTGCCTGTCTGATTTCGGACAATGCTTCGAGCAGTTTTGTGCCTATTTCCATTTTTTGTTCACTTTGTGTTTTTTCAGTTTCATAATTTTTTTCCTTTGTTTCGTTACTGTTTTCACTTAGCGTTTTCGTTACTTGTCCTTCATGTTTTTCTTTTTCTTGTTTCGCCAATCTGGCACGTTTCCTTTGGTTTTTGTTTGGTTTCTTTTTTGCTTCCTTTCGAATTTCTTCTTGTTTTTCGTTGTCCGAGCTATTACTTTCTTCATCTTCAAATGTGGGCCATTCTTCGGGCCACTCGTGGGGACTTTCTTCTTCGTCTGTCTCAGGATTGTTTCTACGTTTCTTTTCATTTTCTTCGATTTTTGCTGATGAGGCCATATTAGACGATTTCGACTTTCTCTGTTTCATAAGTAGCCCCAGCCGATAAAAATTTTCTTCAGCTACACACTATAGAACAGGCTTATTTTAGTCTATAGAAAAAATTTCATGCGAGAAATCTTTAAAAACAACCCCAAAATCGACTTTTTAAAAGTAGGGAAATTAACATCGAATAGGCCGCGCCCCCAGGCAGACGCGATGCAATTCATCGACGTTCCCTTCAAATCGCGTGAAATTTTTTCGCTCCGATTTGAATTTTCTTTGAAATTCGGATAGGTGGGGGTGTGATTAGTAGATATTAGTAATAAATATTATCAATAAAATGGAAAATAACCAGTGTATTGCCGAAAAAGTGAAAAAATTAAATTTTTTTTTCTTCGATTTTTGGGGTGTGCATTCGATAATGAGGGTTGTCCATCGTCAAAACCTACCCTTCCGGGGCGCCGCTCCGCTCCGCTACGCTCTGCACCCCTTCAGGGCGGTTACTAAGCTAAACATACGAGAGGCGCCTTCCATCAAGAAATCGGGATTAAGGAAACCGGGAGCTTATAGACCCTGAAAATAGCATTAAAAAGTATAGTTGCGCTATGGGGCAGTAAACTTTTACGTTTCACCCCCAAAAAATCGCGTAAAAACAAAAAATAATCGATGTTACATGTACGAGAGACGAGCTGCATCTGCCGTTGCGAATCGAATCGAATCGTAAATTAAAACTTGGAGTACTCGGGCCAAGCCCGTACCTCCTTGAGAAAGCTGGTGCGCCACGGCACCTGAATTTATATTTTGCAGGGTTGGGTTTTGAGGCCCCCACCTGACTACGAGATCGTCGGAGTCCGGGGTGGGTTGAACCCCCTCCCTTCTTGACGACGATCGTGGCTTTGAAAAATAGAAATAAAGACATTTGCGCAGATGCCTTTTTGAATAAAGCTGGTAATGCTCGAATTGACGTCACCACCTGATCCCCTTCGATGTCGGGGTCGGGTTGTGGTGATAAGAATGTGATAGAACACTAGGTGTGAATGAAGAAATAGATGCAAAAGTGATCGGTATCGGGGTCTAACCGTCTTGTTTTCCGTATCGGAGGAGTGTCAGTCGCTCCGATGCTGCGGAAAACCCTCTGGTTTTCTCCTGATGCCGGTCAGGTTGGGTTTCTACCCGGGGGGGGTTCCCCCCTCGAGTGGAGTCCGGTCCTGCGTGGCCGGAGTTCCTGAACTCTACCGGAGAAGAATACTCTGTCTTGCGACAGGGTAGAAAATCCCCCTAGTGCTTTCCCCCAGACTGCCCCTATGTCACCCTAAACCAGTGAGGCAAATACCGTCGGAGACCGCAAAATTTCCAAAAGCATTTGATCTAGTCTGGTGTATCAGTTATAAGAGCAACTTACTACCGATACACCAGACTAGATCAAATGCTTTTGGATGCGTACCGCGTACCGTCAACAAAATAAGCGACGCGCGGAATCTCGTTAAGTTTTTACATGAAAATTAGCTAAGTTCAAATCATGAGTTCAAATGCGTTTTTTTCAAAAGTTTGGGCCCATTTCTCGCAAAATATTTATATAATCTACTCTATAAACCTTGTTCTTTAGTGTGTAGCTGAAGAAAATTTTATTTGAGTGGGGCTACTTATGGCACAGTACCCTAATAATTAATAGATAAAATAAACGAAAGAACATTTCTAACAACGAAATTGTTGTCGCTAAACATTATTTTTAATTATTATTAACTTAAAATTAATTTATGTGTTTTGCGATGAAATTATACTACAATACGAGTTTACGAATATTTGCATGCAGTTAATGTTCACATTTTCACCAAATGTTATACCTTTAGATTATGCAAGGATGAGCAACCCGTGGGCCGCATGCGGCCTGCCACACTCTCTCGTGCGGCCCTTCAAAGTTTTCACATTATGCCTTTTAGGGTTAGGTTTATTTTGTTAATAAAGAGATAATTTCAGTTCATCATGTTTGTATAGTGTTTGTATAGGGTGTTTTTTTAGCTGCATGAGATCTTTCAATAGGGATAACTTTGTTATCCCTATGTAAGTTTGTCAAAGTGACAGTTCTTTGACATTTGTGTTCAGAAAGGTTTGCCATTTAATCATGAATAAATTAACACTTGAACAACGCCACCAAATTGTGGAAATTTTTTTTAAATTCAGAGTTCCGTTCGCGATGCTTATAAAGCTCTTCGCCCATTTTATGGTCGACATAATCGACCTTCTCAGCAGGCTATTAGTGCGGTGATCGATAAATTTCATACCACTTCTTCATTACATGATGTAAGACCACCAACAAAACAAAGAAATGTACGTACCGAAGAAACTATCGTTTCTGTGAGTGAAAGTGTGCAAGAGAACCCAAACATATCAATTCGCTATCGTGCTCAACAACTTGGGCTTTGTCCGTCCACTACATGGAAAATTTTACATCAAGATCTTGGTTTACATCCTTACAAGATCCAATTGGTTCAAGAATGATCATCGATTGCATTGTGCGTTCGCAGTTTGGGCTTACAACCAATTGGAAGTGGATACATTTTTTACGGCAAAATTTTGTTCAGTGACGATGCAGATTTCTGGTTGAATGGGTATGTGAACAAGCAAAATTGTCGGATATGGACTGAGACCAATCTGGAACATTATCTTGAGACTCCATTGCATCCATTAAAATTGACTGTTTGGTGTAGAATACACGTCAACGGCATCATCAGTCCATATTTCTTTCGAAATGAGGAAGGAGCTACCGTCACGGTGAATGGTGTGAGATATCGACACATGCTCAATACATTTTTGTTTCCAAAACTCCAAGAGTTAAACATCGACAACTTATGGCTCCAACAGAATGATACTACGTGCCACACAGCCACTGAAACCACCGATTTATTGAAAGGACAATTTGGTGACAACATTATTTCAAGAAATGGTCCTATCAATTGGCCTCTAAGATCGTGTGATTTGACGCCTCCAGATTATTTTCTTTGGGGGTATGTTATATCCATGGTTTATGCTAACAAACCAACAACTCTGGAATCATTGGAGGTCAATATTAAGCAAGCCATTTATGAAATAAGGCCAGAAATAATGGAAAAAGTGGTCAAAAATTTGACTGATCGGATGCGCTTCGGAACGATTAGTCGTGGTGGTTACATGCCGGAAACCATTTTCAAATCATAAATGGCATTAAATTTAATTTCATAAAAAAATTATTAAGAAAACATTCCATCAACTTTTAATGATTTATTTCAATTTGAAGTTCTCATGCATCTAAAAAAAACACCCTATATGTTCATAAGTTTCTTACATTTACACAACATTTTTAAATTTGTAGCTGGCCCGTTGTAAAAAATGATTGCTCATCCCTGATTTAGATATTGTGGATTTTGACAAATTATACATTACATACTATATCGACGAAATTTTTCTCGGTGGAGACTTACATTTTCCAACGTCCAACACACAAGGTTAGTTGCAAGTTGCCATGTAAATGCGAGATTTAACCTTCTCTTCATTTTAGATACAAAAGTTACAGTAGGCAGTATTATATTACTTGTGTCGAGAGGCTTTAGATACCTGAAATTTCTACCGAAGCAGTAATCGAAGGTGTTATTGAGTTGCCGCCCTGGCTTTTATAGTGAATGCCGAAACAAAATTAGGATCGGCACACGTAATATGTGTTGTTCTCGAGGACAAGTGCAAAACTTTTTGCAAAATTATTAAGAAAGATGCCAACTAAGTTCGACATTAATCAATTCCAAACTGATAACTAAATACCTACTGCTTTATAATTTTATTTTCAAAGTCGATTGTGGGTTGCGATGATTTTGTACGCAGAAAGATCGCGGTGCAGATGAGTGGCGTGATGTTGCATAAGATTTCAACATAAAATTTACCAACCGAATCCTCTACGAAGCAAATCAAAATATTTCGACCGTGCTTTCTAGATAGTTTTCCACAAGCCAAAGAGTCTAAATGGAATCGAACCCCGTGTAGAAAGTGCATTTAGAGAAATGTGCATAAATTTAGACACATAAAGTGTTATTTTACCACCATCGTATAAACATGTACCGTAAGATCTGTAGCTCTGAGTGGATCAAATTTTGTAATTTAATTTTTTTTAATAAATATTTATAGACAAGTATTACGATTAGATTATTTAGATTTATTCTACCTTGCTTCTTACGCTATACGGTAATTAAAACTGGCAGCTGCATCCTTTTTCAATATAAATAGTTTCATTATTTCAAAAAAATCATTAAAAATAACTACTATAGAAGATTTTTTACTGCAAAGGAGACAAAAATGCATAATGAAAATTTTACTTTTAGTAATGTCCGGCCAAAGGCGGAGAAGGATCTGTATTAAAATTGCCAATAAGACACAATTTTTTTTTAATTCCAAATTTCATTTTTTGAAATTTAAATTATTTTTTTTATCCCCTTGCTTTTGAGCCTACAAGGAAATGTGTAAGAACCAATTTTATAGAGGACCGAAGTGTGCTTGAGCCGAATTTTTTAAATTTAAAATTGGTTGATAGATAATGACGTCGTTGGCGTTGGAGGTATTTTAACAAAAGTTTCGTTTTACATATTTTTAAACGACTCACTACATGATAATTGAGAAATTTATAAACGGCTCAAGATGGAGTGACTTAGCATCTTTGATTTCGTTTATTATGTACGTCGGAAAACTTCGTTCACTTTGAGTGGATCCACTCTCCAGAGTGGATCGAATAATGGAACAGCAGCGGACACCATAACCAGGGGATAGCTTATCAGTATTTCCTTCCAAAATCATTCACCAACGAGATTGCCCTCCATAAATTATTTACATTTGCACTCCATTATATATAGGGTAAAAACCGCAATTTACTAATTAGGTCCCCCATCACAATCAAAAACCAGGAATCGTAATTAAACCACGCTGTTTTAAATCATTCAAAACGAAAACCAAATTAAAATTAAAAATTCATAATTAAAATTGACATCAATTCGACAACCGCATGTTGTCGCATATTTTTCATCATATCATATCACCAACCTTCGATTTTATAAAGGAAATCGTATGTATAGGGCGGAGAAAAATTTCTACGCAACATAACGTAAAAATTCGTTACAGAGGAACGGTTAAAAGTCTTCGAACGTAAGGTTTTGAGAACTATATTGGGGCCTAAGAAAGAGACAAATGAAGATTTACAATGGCTGATGAACCACGAAATTGTAGAGGCTATGAATGGAGAGGATATAGTCAAATATGTAAAGTCCCAGAAAAGTAGATGGCCGGGGCATGTAATGAGAGTCAGTAATACAACAGCGATAAAAGCAATTACGCTATGGAAGCCCAGCGAGAATCGACCAAGAGGTAGGCCAAGAATAAGGAGGTGGGACCAAGTGGTGCAAGATTTGAGGACCATGAAAATGAACGGATGGACTGAGAAATTTGCTGACAGAAGGTTATAGAGGACCATTGTGAAAGAAGCCAAAAGACACCCAAGACTATGAAAGAAGTATATTATAACTAGTATAGTACAATAGTATATTATAAAATGGGGATGAATCCACCCCAATAAAGGGATTTTTAATGTCAGTATGAGATAGCAATATTCTGACTAGAATGTAATGCTGAAAAATAATAAAGATATAATCTGCTTCGGCAGATTGTATCGGTTGTGAAGTCAACTAATAGTAATTACTTCGAATAATTTCTGTTTAAAATACGATTACATTTTAAGTACATAGTATAGGAACATTATTAAATAAACTGAACCCACATATTTAATTTAGGAAAGTGCACCAACAATAATTGCAAACTTGAAACTTTTGTAATTGCTATTCCCACAAGGCAATTGTAAAATTTTAGATAGAAGTTAGAAATATCTAGTATACTATTATGAACTCAGAAACTCATTCATAATTTACTTATGACAGTTTAATGTTTAGTAAACGTAAATTAAGTTGATCAATTATTTAAAATGAGTAAAAATAACAATTTAGTTAGCAGGCAGGAGCGGATTAGGAAATTAATTTGGCATTTAATTCGGTTCTGGAGAATGCGGAGAAACTGTACGTGGGCCACCGGCACAGCAGTTAAAATCAATCGTCTCATAACATTCCCAACAAACATTTGCAGCTGTTAAATGGCTATTCATATAACTCGCAAATGCTTTTTTTGCTTAATCCTCTGGTTTGCCAAGAAAAATCCTTAAGTTTTCGATGTCAGCTTGAACCGGAACTGTTACTAATAATCTAAGAAGGTCCCAAATATCACAAAGTCATGGATTGACATCCGATGCATCAAATGCCCAAATAGTTACTAGCATAATTAAACTAGATAAAATTCTGAGTAAAAATTTACAAAAGGATTATGTTCTCACCCTTACAGTTTGCGAGATACAGCTTATCAAAAAACCCCGTTTATTTTAGATTTTTGCCCAAAATTATAGTTTTTAGATTTCGACCTAGACCTTTTCTCTTATTCATCAAAAATATCTATAAGTTCCCGTATAGAACAACCTTCTATCCCGTAGAGGGCCCTAGCTATGACCTTTCAAAGTTGATTGAAACGCGCCGTTTTCGAATAGTTTGATTGTATGTATTGCTATGTTATACGTCCTTAAATAAAATTTGTTGTTAAGGGATGCTTAGCACTTATGTCCCTTTTTACCAGCTCAGTCAATGACACTCTCAGAAGTCGGTTCCTTGTGATTTAATTAGAGGTAAACGTTGAAAATGACTTAATTTGTTCTTTCTGGATTCGTAGAAATTGCTTTTATGAAGTAACAATAAAAAAATTTCAATAGCTTGGAAAGAAATGTTTATATTCATATAAAAATCGCAAAGCGCAAATAAACAAATGGTTGTACAAATAATTGCAGATCAAAGATCTACTATCAAAGAATGATTCACAAATAAAGTATCTAAATTTCATAAAATACACAAGTCGAAAAGATCTCTTCTTTTCTTCTTAATTGCTTAATTAATTTGCATTAATTAAGTCTTTCGCTGTCCAATAGCGCGTTAAATGTTTGTAAATAATAATGTTGCTTTTGTTAAAGCTTAATATTGAAAAAGTAAATAATAATGTTTATTAATGAAAAACCTTTCAAATTAGGGTAGTCGAAAATGCACTTCCGTGAAAGTCTTTTTTCAACATCCTGTATTTTAAATGCATATGGCAAAATTTTTAAATGTTACATAATAATAATTCACTGATACAGTGCATTATAAATATCATCAATGTTGCGGATACAAAAAATAAAAAGGATATGTGTGTGTGGCCACCTTTAACAAACTTATCACAAGAATAAAACACTTGCAGATTCGAGAAGCTGGATGACATAACCTGACCTCATGTTGTTGTTGACTTTTGTTCACAAAATTTCTGTGTTCATCAAAGTTGTTGTTAGCATAAATATTATACTTCTGGTAAGTTGAATGAATCGATAATTACTTTTAATTACAGTGAATTGTGAGTTGATTACAAAAATTGCAATTTTGTAGAATTGTTGCCACTGTTATCAGCCTTCTTGATTTTCTGACCTTCCAAAAATTTCATAAAATCCTGGATACAATGAAAACACGTCTACATGGTTTTAACTTTCGGGATCAACTGATTTTTGCATTGAAAATCGACAAATTGGTATGCCTGCAGCTCAGAAGTAAATCAAATTATTGTATTTTGAATTTTTAATTTTCTTAAAATAATTATTCTGTTTCAGGTTTTGGGTCCACATTGAAATTGTGTTATAAAGAGATGTTTCCCATACGATTCCATTGGTATTTGCTGTTTTTATCGTTTAATTCGGAATGCTTTTGACTCACTTGCGACCATTTTAGGGTCATTTCCAAATTTATGCGATTTTCACCCTTATCCACAATTTTGACGATTTGTATCACGAAAATAGTTGAGTTACATAGATGAAGAGATTACATAATTTTTGATATGAACAGATTTGCACAAAACATGTTATTCAAGAAACAATTTGGTATCAAAGTTTTACATTTTTAGGTTATTGTGATATCCAAAATAACAATATAATATTAATTAATTTCCAGCTAATTAAATCTTTTAGTAACATTTTGATGTGACAATCATCAATTTAATTATTCTCAGCAATATTTCACATGTCCTTCTTATCCCGAGAGACTCAAATAATGTCATAAAAGTGAAAATTGAGAAGGTTTTGTGATGTTCGTTATCTAAAGTTTTTAAGATTGATTCCTACTTAGAATTTTGTGTTCTTTTTGAATATATTATTCATTTTTCAATTTTATGCCTCTATGGAGCATTTTGGAACACAGCAGTATGTATATTCGGTTATGAACGTCTTGCGACATTTTCCCGATACTTCCCTGTCTCTGCTCGTTGCGTGTTGAAAATGTGTGACGAGCACAGAGGACCTACAGCTTAACGTGGATTCAGAACCACGGGAATAGACGATTTTCACACCGCCTACTCCGATCAGGGAAGTTTTTTAGCCATAAATAATGTTATCTGGGGCCAGCAGATAGACATTTGGTGAGCGAAAATGTTTCCTATAGATAGCACCTCACAGGATTTGAACCCGTGAATCTTGGATTGAAAGTTAACACGCTAGCATTTCAGCCATTTCATAGTTTAATTGGTAAATATTAAAGTTTTACTGAAAATTTTTGAATTTAGTTTTTAAAAATAATATTACCTGATAATCGTATGAATAAAAGTGATAAATGAAAATTATAAAGGAATTATAGTAGATCCAAAGAATTAGAGATACCAAGCATATCTCCAAAACCAATAGAACTGGAATAACATTTTCTTTTTAATATTACGCTAAACTTCATTTACTTAAAATCTTAATAATAATGTATTATTCTTCCTAGTAAAAATAAACAACTGTTTATTTTAGAACCTGTGATTTTGATAAATCTCTGAGATAATGAATATTCGGCACTGTAATGGTGGATTAAAAGAATGTAAATATTGATTTTATATGCCATTTCTAGCTTCTAGTTTATGTCACCAAACGAGATTGATTAGTGTAGCGTCAGTTTACATTTTTAATAATTGCAAATTAGTATGGGTGGTCGCCGTAAAAAAAAAAAATAAATAATAAATAATTCAATTTAATATTTGTAGCTAATATATATCATTCCATAAATCAAACAGTAGTTTCAATAAAAGTTATACCGGGTGTTGAATCAGTTAGCCGTTCATAGGATATTTACATGTAAAAACTTATTTATGCAAATTCCTGCTTCCCTAATTATTTTAGAAAAAAAATGAAAGACACAAAAATCATGCAGAAAAATAAACTACAAATGATAAAAGAATTATTTTCATCTAGCTTTTACTTAAAGTGGCAAAAAATGCTTTTGAAATTGTTCAAATTTTCATTTATCAGACTAGCCATGAAATAAATTCAATTTAATTTATTTATTACATAAATTATTAATAATAAACAATTACAAACATTAAGAAATAATTAAATTTACAGCAAATGTTCAAACAGGTTTCCATATTCAGCTAAACAAAAACCAAGTCTATCATAAAAGTTACATCGTACATTCGCAAGTTGTCTTTCGGTAATATTGCCACACTCCTCCACAATTTTATTTTTTAATGAATCAATACTTTGGTATCGTTCACCATAAATTTTAGATTTTAAATGACCCCACAAAAAAAGTCATTTAGAGCCAAGTCTGGTGACCGAGCTGGCCAGTTTATTGGTCCATTGCGTCCTATCCAAGAATTGGGATAACATTCATTTAAATAATTGGTTACATCTCTAGTATAATGTGCCGGACATCCGTCTTGTTGATAGTAGATTACGTTATTTTCTCCTGCCACAATATCAATTGCCGGTCCAATTTCGTTTTGTAACATTTCTAGATATTTTAGTCCATTCAAATTTCCATCAATAAAAAATGGTCCGATGATGTTTGCTCCTAATATCCCTGCCCAAACATTTACAGTTTGGTGATACTGTGAACGATTGTTGATCATTAAATGAGGATTTTCGGTGGACCAAAACCGATAATTTTGAACATTTGGTTCCCCGTTAATACTAAACGTTGTCTCATCGGTAAAACAAATATTTTTAATAAAATTTCTATCCAAATTGGCCTTTTCGATAATGCTTCCACAGAAAATCATTCTTTTGTACATATCCTCTTCAAAAATTTCTTGATGGTTTTGGAACTTATAAGATATAAATTTATGTTTTTTTATAATTTTGAACGCCGTAGTGTGATGAATATTTAACTCCGCACCAATTGTTCTTGTACTGATACAAGGATTATTCACTACGGCAGCAATTGCATTTGTTTCGATATCGGTACCTGGAGCTTCACCAATATTGATTTCTTCTAAATTTATTCTTTTATTTCTGCAGGTCTTGCATGACGGCTTAAATACAGATCCATATTGATTTTGATTATCAATTACATTTTTAATTGTCGAATAAGTAGGGATTGGTCTTTCTGGGTATAAACCAGCAAAGAGATCTCGTACCATACGTATACTGTTTCCAGAGTAATATAGTTTTAAAAATTGATTTTTTTCACTAATTGTGTACTTTGCTTCCATTTTATGAAATTAAAATTTAATAAAGTGCAAAACTGTAAACAAAGTGCAATTGTTTTTTAATACTTATCAAAAATAATTACCTTGGAAACTTTCATGGCTAGTCTGATAAATGAAAATTTGAACAATTTCAAAAGCATTTTTTGCCACTTTAAGTAAAAGCTAGATGAAAATAATTCTTTTATCATTTGTAGTTTATTTTTCTGCATGATTTTTGTGTCTTTCATTTTTTTTCTAAAATAATTAGGGAAGCAGGAATTTGCATAAATAAGTTTTTACATGTAAATATCCTATGAACGGCTAACTCATTCAACACCCTGTAAAATAACTATATAATATTAATTTTATTACATGGTATTGATACAACAAATAGTTCTTTTGTAGAAAATTACTCTTGTCCTCTTTAATGGAGGTTTGCAAGTTTTGAAGAGGAGATCTGACATCTCGATAGCATCGGTCCAGTATAAAAATATACTTCTCTCAAACCATTCTCACATTCCGTGTATCCTTTATCCAACTCATTACGAAACATTTTTGCGCATCATTATTACACGATTCAGAAAAATAATGACTTGTTTGGAGCAACAATTGCGGTAGGCATCACCGGCAAAACGAGGAAAACGTAATTGCTGATGACTTGTTCAAATAGTATGTTGCACCTGTAACAATAAAACAGTTTAGAGAATTGTTTGCATTTTGTAATCCAATCCCAAAATAAATGGCATCAAATACTTTACAAAATACACCTAAAATTGAAACAAGATATTCGTATGTAAACCAAAAGGAGTCTGTAAAAATATTTGTACTGTTGTCCTTTATTACATAATATCCTGCCGGTTAATGATAATGAATTTCAAACTAGGAATGCAAAACTGGAAAATAAAACCCCGATATAGCGTTACTGTAAAACGCTAACATGTCTACTAATTTATTGTATCCCGTCTATCTCGGCATTTACTTCGATATTAAGTGTTTAATTTGTTGCATTATAAATCTAAAAACCATCAAGTTGTATTTTTATAAGTAGGGCATTTTTTATTACCTTAAAAGTATAAAAACAATGTAGCGGATCCTGTAGTCTTTTAATCCATATTCAGTTCCATAGACGTAGTTATGATCTTACTCGTAAAGCGCGAAATGTTCGTCTTGTGTTTGAATATCTGTTCTATTCGCTAAATTACCACCCCCAAATTTGAGAATTTAACTCCTAATTTTATTCGGCAATATCTGTAAAACTAGATGTACAATAACTTTAAAACTTGAGGTTTTTCTTTAGTGGGAC
Organism: Podabrus alpinus; assembly: GCA_932274525.1. Lineage (NCBI taxonomy): Eukaryota > Metazoa > Arthropoda > Insecta > Coleoptera > Cantharidae > Podabrus > Podabrus alpinus. The sequence continues at coordinate 10,326,338 of OW026455.1, forward strand.
ATGTAATATACATAATATAGTCACGAAATCAAGCTTAATATAATAATTCGGTAATATTTGCATGAAGGGTCATTCCATCTCAAATCAACTGAAAATTATGCAAAACTGACTTGACCCACGCGAAATTAGACGAAATTAAACAATAAAAAATTATTGTCCAATAATCCGAAAGATCGTGGGTTTTTGGCTAAAATCCAAATATGAATTTTGCAGGCAAACGAAGACCTTTTCGAAAAAAAAAGTTATTCTACATTTCACTTTTAATGCGCTAATCCAATAGATTAAAAGAATAAAAAATTTGAAAATCAGTTAAAAATGCTTAACATATTTTTGGATTTGAACTTTTTGAAAGGATTATTACGTAATAATAGTTTTAAGGAAAAGGCTAGTCAATTCCTGCGGAGTTATACATTAGATATTTTAAATTTTCTTTCAGCCTTGAATCTTTTTTTCTCCAGAATATTACAAATTCTTACAATTTTCCTAAAAAGGTTTTGCCAATTTTTTTGACAACGGAAGAAGAACTTCCTAATAAGTTTTCTAGTTATAATTATCAAAAACCGTTGCCGCGTCCATTTTCGTCTATCATTTACAATTTTTTGAATTTTATTTATTTTTGAAAATTTTCAACTGCTATTGAAAAAAAGATTTTAAATTTTAATTCGGTTTTATGCCCTTGGTGTTCAAAATGCGAAAGAAAGTTGTATAATAGCTATTTTACAGCTTAGCAATACGATGATGACAATACTTTCCCTAATACATACGTTTATATTAAGGGTGTTCACGAGGCTTCGTACTTTAGTAGTTTCCATGGTATTTCGTAGTTTCCATGGTAGTTTCTCATGGTAGTTTCGTACTTGCGTATGACAGCCATGTGACATTCGTACTTTAAACAACCAATCACAATCAAGGAAGTTTCGTACTTGATTTTTATTTTAAGGTTATGATTATGAGGTGTAAACTTCATAATCATAACCTTAAAATAAAAATCTCGTGAACACCGTTTTTTACCGACCGTACCGAAATTGTGATTGGTTGTTTAAAGTACGAATGTCACATGGCTGCCATACGCAAGTACGAAACTACCATGGAAACTACGAAATACCATGGAAACTACGAAAGTACGAAGCCCTCGTGAACACCCTTATTATATCTAAAATTCTATTCTAATATTCAGTCACATTTTAGTTTTTCAACCCTTACATGGGTTAATTTTCTAATATTAACCGTATTTCAACCGCTATATGTAAGGGGTTTTCGTTTCTTTAATATTTTTTCTAGGTTTTTGTGCAATTTTGCTGAGCATGTGTACCAAATTTGATCGTGGGATGAGGTTGGGTTCGGTTACTAAAATTAATTTAAAATTGGAAGTATTTCCAATACTCTTTCACAGCAGATGATGATGACAAAACTATGGACACCTAATTAACCGATATTAACAATGTAAACATCACCAAAAATTCCCAAATGACTTCTTCTTCAGAATACTTCATAGCACGTCATGTTATGCCCAAGGAACGACGAATTTGTTAACCTATATTCAGATAATAAATAAAATACGGCTGGCAACTTCATTTTGTCCACAGAAGGTCGTAAATTATTACACAAAATCTGCATATATTTGTACTTATCCATTATTGCGTCAATGAAATCCAAATTACTATTTGACGACATAGCACCCCCCCACACCATCACAGATCTACCCCGATGCTTCATCGTTGATATAAATTCTCTTTGTTTATTCTGTGTTTGGCTTTCTCCATACAATTTGTTTTCCGTCACTAGCGAATAAATTAAATTTACTCTCATCGGTAAATATGACACTATTCCAAAAATCTTCACTCAAATTTAGTTGCAAATTCTAGCCGTTTTAATCTATTTACGGGCAGAATTACCTAACAACTGTCACCCCAAATAATTTCAAAATTTTTTTATAGCAAAAGGAACCTTATTAGAGTGTACTGTAAAAATTTCGTCCGAGAATGTATAGTCAAAATTTAAAGAAAAATCAATTTTAAAAAAGCTAAATTTTACATGTAAATCGCAAGTTTAGGCCACGCCCATTACCGAGGTTATAAATATAAGGCACGCTCGCACTGTCAGGAGCGCATTTGTCAGTCGACTCCAGTTCGGATAACATAGTAGAAATTATGAGTGCATAAGATTTTTTACCTAAAATATTTTAAGAATAAGGTCTCTAAATAAATCTAAACCGGGAAAATGTGGGGAAAACCTTGGCCTTGCGGGGCTAAAGCCCCGCGGCCGGTTTTGATGGCGCTAATTACTTTTTTGAGTGGATCCGGCCCGGCCAGAACTGTGCGCATCAAAAAACCTACCCTACGCCCCTCCGGGGCTCCGGGCGGTTTTTCATGGCTTGAGCCGCTCCACGGCAGAGCTAAACATACGAGAAGGCGCCACCCATCAAGAACGGATCTTAAACCCCCAAAAAATCGCGTAAAAACAAAAAATAATCGATGTTACATGTAGGAGAGACGAGCTGCATCTGCCGGTGCAAAATACTCTAAGTGTTAGGGTCATTCATTCTGCACGGACCGTCAACAAAATGAGCGACGCGCGGAATCTCGTTAGGTTTTTACATGAAAATTAGCTAACTTCAAAATCGATTTATTCAAAATTTTGATAATACATTCTCAGAAAATTTTTGTAATAGGGGTTTATATAAACCTTCATCTTTGCAATAGGAAGGTTACAAGTTAGTTCGTAATGACAGTTGATGAGACACTCTCACCCTATTTACTTTTGAAATAAACGGTTTCTCTCTTGAATTTTAAAGACCGGCGAAGTGTTTGAACGGATATTGATTTATTAATTATTTGTAACACTTTTGATGTTAATTTTGGGACAATAGCCTTAGGTTTTTGTTTAAATTATCGTATAATATAGTTTTCCTTTGTTTTGCGCCACGACCGGGTTTACTATGAAGAATTCCACTGTGAATTGAATAGTGGAATGTGTTCTTCCAACAATTTTTCCAATTCAGCGTAGTGATTTTCCTTAAAAACCAATTTAATAATAAGTTCTCTGATACGATAGAATAACTTGTATGAACCTTTTTATAATTCATTTTGGCAAAAACGTAGGAAATTCCCCGAAATAACTTACACTTTTCACAAGTCACGTACAAAGCAACTGATCTAAATAAAATGTGCAATGATAAATGTAATTATATAATGACCCTACGTCATTCAATGCACGTTATTTCTAAGAAAGTGTACGCTTTATTTTGTAACGTTGTCTAATCAGCATTTTTACTTTAACTATTTTTTATCGGTAATAAGTAAAACTTTGTATTATAATTAGCAGAGAGGTTAGAAAAATTTAAAAATATTGTTTCGTGTAATTAAGGTAAAACGCCCAATGATTGGAACCTTAGCGCTACAACTTCAACTCCTTGCATAAATTCTGCATTAAGTTTTAGGAAAACAATAATTTAAACTTATGTTATGTTAAACTTATGTTAGCAATCATATTACAAAACATGACACCAAAAAAATTATTTTAATAAATCCTTGTGCCTCCAGAGAGAATGGTGGAAGTAATGCCGTCAGGCACAACCCCGATTCTCGGTGGTAAGAAGTGAGTTCAGTAGGTGCAGGTGCAGTCCCACACTACCAACTCAGATGAAGTTTGGTGTCTCTTACGAGATTCTCACCTCCTTACCTAAGCTAAATCCAAAAGTAATAGGTATAGTATATTTCACTTTAAATGGAATTAAAAAAAGTCATAGCATCAAATTACGTTGATATAAAAACGTACAAACTATGCGACGAAATATAATATAGAGATAAGATAACGTATATAACAAGATAACGAATGCATTGCTAAAGGCACGTATTCAGGAAATTGTAAAACTTTTAAATTGAAAGAATAAAATACAAGAACTCAAAATAAAATAGTATAGCACAAAGTGTACCTAACTCCTACACTGTATAGCAATTACTGTGCACCTGTCTTATCGCAATAATTTGCATAGTTTTACAATGGTTGTACGTTCTTATATGAAAGTGATATGATTCTATGACTTTTTTTAATTCCAATTAAAGTGAAATATACTATACAAAGTACCTAATTACAATTGATTAATCGAAAGTAAATTTGAATTGATTACATATTCCAAACACGAAAAAAGGCACCAATTTTTGTTTTGACTCGAACAATTGTCTAGCAGCCAAATGGTTAATTTTTCGACATCGCGATTATTCATAAAGAATTTGTGGAAGCTGTTGACGAAGTTATCCTTTTATGGGTTTGTACGTCCATCTTTCGGGATCTTGTCTGGCTACGTATCCGACCCATTGCCACTCAAGTCTCGCTATTTTTTTTTGCATAATGTCTTTTATGTCTCAGGCTCACCCCAGCATTCGTCTTTCCATTTATCCATTCGGGACATTCGGATTCCGCAAATCGGAAGAAAATGATTTATTTTTAGAAAATCTCGGGTTAGTTTTACGTTTACGTATACCGTAATTTTCAATTTCTTTTTATATAGCTTTTGCAATATAACGGGTTGCCAATCAAAAATTCCAATATCAATGCAAAGTAAAATGAACAAAATAAATTATTACAAAATAAGAAGGCCATAACTGACAGTACTTACGGCCTTTTTACTTTCCATATTGTAGTTACGGCCTTCTTATTCTGAAAAACCATGATTTATTGGGGTTGGCAGATTTTTCATATTGGTTTTATTCTTCTTCTTCTACACTTCAAGGATTACGCTTTGGATAGCCTGTTCCGACTTCACGCGTCTTTCCATATTTTGCGTGAACACCCGACATTTCTTTGTTTCTGTGGTTTATAGTTTAAAATTTGCTTCGGAATTCTTCCGTCGTTCATTCTTTCCACATGTTCTTACCATTTCATCCGATATTCCTGTATCTTTTTATTAACATTGTAGATATTCAGATTTTTTTCTTATGTCGGTGTTTCTAATTCTATCCTGTCTTGTACATCCTTTCACTCTCTTTTTCTTTGGCTTTGCTGTTCTCTTTCATTTTCTCAGGATGTTGTCGACGTATGTAGTATATGGTAAACAGAGACGGCGGACAAGGAACAATAACTTAATCGTAGTACGTCGTATTCGACGTACAAAAATCAGATAAATGTGGCAAGCGCTAGGCGACAAGAAATTTACAACAAGATGGTCGAACGGAATCGACTGTCCCAATCTCACATGTACAACGCAAAATTTATTAAATGGAATAAAATTTCTAAATAAATTAATGTAATTTTAAAACGCAAAGATACGTAAATACCTTGATTCAGCGAATATTAGTAAGGCTCCAGTGAATTCCCCTCTGCATGTATAGACGAAAAAAAAAATATGGTGCAGTTTTTATCCCCCTTTAACGAAGCAATCTAGAACTTTCCCACAATGAACAACCGGTTAATAAATTGAGAAGTCTGGGATAAGAAAACAACAAATCGAATTTCTCCGACGCTCGGTGGTTGCTGATTAAAACCAATAATCTCGTTGACTATCGTACACTAAAATTTTTCTCGAGTACACACATTTCGAGGCAAAAACTTCGCACTCAAAAACGGAGTGCTGGCCACTCTCGCAGCGTAATTCTTCGCTGCGCTATCGAAAATCTCCCACTGAAAATTTGCAGCGGGAAAATTCAAACCGTTACACCTCTCCGGTTTATATTCAGCCGCTCCTACATGAAGATAATGTTTGTAGCCGGCCAGTTTGGGTCAGACGCTACTTTCACCATATCTGGTTACCCTCACTTAGTTTACCCTTCAGGTCAATGCATTTTACCGGGATGTGGCGCTTGGAGCAATAAGTGAAAGTTGGGTGCCCCGTGAAGACCAGTTACCTTCAATCATCTCCTGCCATTTATGTGGCACTTGATGTGACCATTTGTGGTAAAGGGTACTTAACCTCTGCAAAATTGATATCACTTTTTGTAAATCTAATTACAAATACAGATGCAGATTTCAAAAATACTAAAAATTCATATTAAAAAACATATTGCTGTGTTTTAAAATGTACCCACACAACGCAAATAGTTGAAATTCTGAATTAATTGAAATATTTAATAAACTTGACCTAATTTAAAAACCTTAGATTGAAAAGATAAACACATCCACCTTATTTCATGATATTGCACACTTATAAAGATCTCTAAAGATAAGAATGCTATGCTAAAACCTGTTAAATAGATTCATTATGTAGATGACCATGTCAAAATCTTACAATGAGACACTTTAAATCAGAAATGATGAAATTTATTAAAATTTGTTATCTATAAAACATAACCTGTACATTTTGCGAACTTCAAATTGAAATTTCTCTGTAAATAACTTATTGTGTGAAAATCTATTTACAACCAAAATTATGTCATATTTAATTGAATGTGTTAATCATAAAATTGTCTTCGAAATCGGTAAAAAGGTAAATAAGGTTCAAAATCCATTGAAACGTGATAAGGGCAATGTGATAACGAAAATGTTCAAATTCGATTCTATGACAGGTGACCACATGACAAGTGAACGTACGACAAGTGAACGCACGACATCTGAACACATGACAACTGACCCCACGGACAACTAAACACACGGACAACTGAACACACGGACAACTGAAGACACTGACAACTGAACACAATCTTAATTTTTAAATTTAAATATTCGTTATTTATTTTTATAATCATGAAATAGTAACTTTGAGGTTTACGATTTTATAATTATTGACAACTGAACACAATCGTAATGGATCTAGCTTTTTGGGGTAATTATTATTATTTTTGAGTCCATTCTCACTTTTTGCGTTTAACTTGGAAAAAAGTTCGAGGGAGCGGTAGATCCACCTCTTTGCGGCAGATTTAACTTTACGCGGAGATTTGTTTGTTTTTAATTGGTTTTCTAAAGACATATCAAAAACTAACACTAACCTAACGGCAGATCCACCTCTTCGCGGCAGATCCACCTCTTCGCGGCAGATCCACCTCTTCGCGGCTGATCTACCTCCTTGCGGCAGATTTAACTTTACGCGGAGATTTGTTTGTTTTTAATTAGTTTTCTAAAGAAATATCAAAAACTAACACTAACCTAACGGCAGACCCACCTCTTCCCGGCAGATCCACCTCTTTGCGGCAGATTTAACTTTACGCGGAGATTTGTTTGTTTTTAATTAGTTTTCTAAAGAAATATCAAAAACTAACACTAACCTAACGGCAGATCCACCTCTTTGCGGCAGATCCACCTCTTTGCGGCAGATTTAACTTTACGCGGAGATTTATTTGTTTTTAATTCGTTTTCTAAATAAATATCAAAAACTAACACTAACCTAACGGCAGATCCACCTCTTCGCGACAGATCCACCTTCTTATGGCAGATTTAACTTTTCGCGGAGATTTCATTGTTTTTAGTCAATATTTATATGCATAATCAACTCGATCTCGAATTTAATTTCTACAAATTTTCATTTTTTGCAATTTATCACGTTAACTGACGTTACATGTAAACTTGGCGCTTCGCGCCTCGCCAGGGGGCTTAGCCCCCTTTCCCCAATTGGAGGTTTACCCCATTACCTACAACAGCTAAAACATCCCTGTAAATGATTCATACACTCCACCGGGATCTTTAACTCTTGGAAACTAAATCGGAAGTTTTTAATTTCGAAAATTGCTATTTTAACGGAATAAGCATCTTCAGTGAGCATTTTCGTAGATAACCGATGTAAAAAATTTGGAAAAATTAATTTTCCTTTGTGCAAAAATTTTGCAAAATGTAGAGAGCTCTTCCAAAACTGTACAAAATCACAAACTCGACGGCTAAAAAGTATTGCGGGATGCGATGTAAAATTTTCAAAAATTATCCCAATACTTTGTTGTAAGTATAAAGCATCCCTGTTAAAAATTTAACATTAATCCAACAATTTATTCTTTCGGCACATTATGTGGGGACGTTGAAAAAAATTGTGGAAAATTGAAATTTTTTTTCACGTACCCCTTAAATTCGCCAAATAAAACGGAAAGTGTTCAATAAAATTTTTCGAAAAACCAACTCGTTTCGTTTAAAATTGCGCGCAAATATTTATATATAAAACGGTCCGATTTCAAATCGAAATTTTTCAAAATTTGCGTTTTTGCAATTTACCACCTTAATTGACGCCGCACGAAAAAAAGTATACATTTCTAAAAATTCGCGCTCGAGAAATGCCACCCAATACCGTTTTTAAAATTAAAAATTGTTTCATAGTCGTCGCGCCACAACGACTTTAAGGTCGAAATTTAGAAAATTTTTCAAACGGCCATAGCGTCTTTATTTACGAAGGGATTTTTAATTTTCCACCGGCATCGCAAGTAGAGCCCTGGCGTAAACAATTTTACCTCTATAGCTGTTTTTCGAATCACGCACCGCAAAGCTGTAAAATGAAAAACAAAATTTTCAAATTTTTTTTGAAGGGCCCCCTTGAACATTTAATTGCAAAATTTTTTCTTCGAAAATCGAAATTTTAACGACGAAATCTCATTTGCCGAGTAATTTTAAGAATTTTTGTCGAAAAACATTTAGTAATATTATTCTTCCGCGACCCAAAAAAATGACCTCAAAGTTGACATTTTTTGAAAAAATCTGAAATTCGCATCTCTTTGTTGTGACATCGATGGCGAAAATGAACGAAAGTTGAGAGATCTCGTTGCAAAATTGTCGAGGAACAATGCAAAGTCGGTTTCAAACCTTATTATAGCTAAAATGGACCATCCTTGTGGAGTGTCATTTTGAAAATAATCATTTGAAAAAAGAATTGAAAAACTATTGGCTATTTTTAATTAGCATGTAAAACAATAATTGTAAAATCGTAAAACTCAAATTTACTATTTCATTATTATTAAAATAAATAACAAATATTTAAATTTAAAAATTAAGATTGTGTTCAGTTGTCAGTGTGTTCAGTTGTCCGTGTGTTCAGTTGTCCGTGTGTTCAGTTGTCCGTGTGTTCAGTTGTCCGTGTGTTCAGTTGTCCGTGGGGTCAGTTGTCATATGTTCGGATGTCGTGCGTTCACTTGTCGTGCGTTCACTTGTCATGTGGTCACCTGTCCGGTCACCGTTTATTTCAACTCATAACTCGAATATCTGAGAATTATATAATTCCAAACTACTTACCAGCAAATAATCTAATTAAGTAAAATAATTAGAGAGTAAAATTTGGATAATCAACACCACGACAACTTAATTCAACGGGAGCAAATTTGGTAACAGCATATGAACTCGACAACACCATACCAACAGCTGATTGGGAATGCAACATTTGTGCGCGTGTGATCTCAAGATTGTGTGTTATCGGCGCAGGCTTATTAACAAGTCGGATTATTTACATCAAAGGTATTTCGATATTATTATTTTTATTAACTTTTGCCTTCAGCATTTTACTTAAGGGATGCGAGGAAAAAGATCGTAATTGATGAATTTCTGGCTACCCCATTGCTATTAAACATTTCACAACAAAACAATTTTTTTATAATTTAATTTTTCTACGCTACGAACAAATTTCATTACATAAACATTTAATCCGTTATTGGACAACGGCAAGACTTGAATTATATTCAAGCAATTCAAAGAAGAAAGAAGAGAGGATCGTCATTTTACGATTATTTTGATATTTGGTATTTGATTGTAAACATTCTGGTAACAGATAAGTTATCTGTAAGTCAATCAACATTTTTCAATCATTTCAAAACAATTTATTTCAACTCAAAAAGCTACATCCCTTGATTCAACTTATTACCTGCCATACTCTGAGAGAGCCTCAGGCTGAGCTATACAAGAGGGACAGGGTGGTGAACTTTCCAGTAAAATTTAGCACGCCAAATTTTAATATTTACATTTTTATAAATTTTCTTTCATTTGAAAGTGGCGCCCAAAAACTTAAAGACGTGTGCAAGTTTTATATAGGGGAGGTCATAGCAATATTTACGCCCTTTTTTACTTTGGACGACCTACTTTGGGTTTTTTTGAAATTTGCATTTATTTTTTATTATTATATAATATATTTGGCTTTTAACTTCTTACATATTATCCGATTTCCTGTCTGTGCTTTTTTCGTATCTTGTAAAAACTTGTAAAAAGTTTTTGTTGTATCGAGCAAGGACGTAGACATTTGATGTGCGAAGAATCATTCTATGTTAGTACCCCACACGAAAAGCCGCTCAACCATTAGCTTAATGCGAACACATTTGTTTTTTAAATTGAATTAATTGACTGGCGTATGCAGCAGAATTTGATTATACAAATTGTTATTATGAAGGATGAATACACGAAATCAAAATAATTTAGTGTAGTAGATAAAATACGCAATAATGTACGGAAAATTCTACTGGCTGGAGGAAAGCTAATAAAATTACCTACTCGTCTATTTGGTAATCTGGTAAAGTGGGACTTACAAAAAACTCAAAAAAGGACTGAAACTCTTTTTAGTGGCAAACTGTCGCAGTAATTCACCTTTTTAATGGATAGAGAAACATTTACGATCATTTATATCTGCATAATTGCAGCTAAGCTGAGCGGAAAAAACGCAAAAATAATTAAAGAAATTAAAACTTATCAAGTTTGACTTCTTCACGAAATGGGAAAAACGCTATAGCAAGAAAACTGACATCGACGGTTTAAGCAATAATTAATTATTATATTTTAAAATTAGAAATCAGAAAACATTAAAAAAGAAGAAAATTATGATTTATGCAAATTTTAAAGCTTCATGTACGAAAGAAACAACTTGGAGTATTTTCACTTGATATTTAAGGACTGCGAGTTCTAGTTGATTTAAATTATAATGAAACAGGTCGACACACTTTGCAACCCTTGTCAATCAATTTCAATGGTTACCTCACTCAAGATTATAGAAGCGTGCGTTATAAAAATTTAAAAGGTAAGTGCTTTTTAATAGATAATTTTGAACAATCAGAAGGACGGTAAACATTTAGACAGAAAAGTGTTCCCTTCCTGCGATAAAAATTACACTTCCTGTTTATAAACGAAACCGCCCATTTATTTATATCGTCACGCATTTGTATATTTATGACGCGCGTAAACTTAAATTTGTAAATAATTAATTTAATCATTATTTTTAAAAATGAACGAACACGACTTAGTAATTTGAGGTTGCCATAAAAAATTATTTGGGTTTATTTGGGGACTAAAGCAACAACAATATAACCTCAAATTCGGCTAATGGGAAAAAATAAGATGGAAAATTTGAAAAACAGTTGATGTGCACTTAAAAGAGTTTCCGTTGAACATCCGCTATCACTCGATTTTGATTTTGATTTTGGCACTTGTGATGCTTGAAGAATCTTGACAGTTCGTTATTGTAGAGTAAGTTTGGATGTGCTTAGTGTGAAGCACATGGAGTTCACTCTAAACTCTTTTCTATTTTATTATGACACGCTATGAGCATACATATTTAAATTATAACCTATTTCGTTATTTTCATGTCATTATTGTCATATTGAAAATTGTTATCGATTTGAAAATTATATTTATGAATAGTTAAAAGCTCGTGCAACTTAAGTTAAATTTAAGATTAATAAAATTTTTTGTTGATTAGTATAGAACTGTATGAAATGTGGAAATAAATTTAGTTTCTCAAGTTTTGTTGAATTGTTTAATTCTTAGTATAATTGTGGAGTGCCAAGTTTGTAATAACCATGCTTGTGCGCGGTTATTAATTTCCATTTGCGCGTTGCAGCAGTAACTTGAATTTATGTTTTCTTATAATAGAGGTGATATCGACGGTAAAGGAAAGAAGTGAATTAATGAGGAGCTTTTGGAAATTAGGCTGGTGGTATCATGCGATAAATTAAAATTAATTAATTTAGGAAGCGTCTTTTCGTTGAGGGCGAAGTTAATGTATTGATAAAACGCGGTAGATTCATAATTTTGATACCACGTGCGTTTAAAAATTGATAAAAATTGGATTAAATAACTTCTTAATGACCTTAACCACAGCTGTTAAGTAGGTCGAAAATAAGTCAATATTTGAAGAACTGAATCGATAGTTGATGAACGATCGTAATTTGGGTGGGGCATACTTCTACTGCCCCTAACAGGCGCATTTGAAAGCGTCGCGACGCGCAACCGGCGTCGAACAACGTGTAGTATGCCCCGAGTGTTACACAGGACCGAAAGCCTGTGCTACAATTGCACAGGACCACGTCGGAATTCATCACATATCATTCTTCGGTGATAGTTACATATTCGGTATATGTTTGTATTGATAATAGTGCCTCCTATCAGTTCTCATGTTGTGTTTTAGTGTATCAGGTGTGTGTTTTAAATCTGTGATTTGTAAAGGTATGTATCACTATTTTCTAGCTTTAGTACAAGTTAATATATTACTACATATAGGAAATTGTTACGACAAGTAGTTAATGTGGTACTTGTATGTACCAAAATAACCCACTTGATGAAAGTACTTGGACTTATAAATAAAATTTTAAAATAAACACTACAATGTAAATTGAATACTCAACTATTTATTATCACCGCAATGTTGATGTAGTCTAGTACTTCCTAAATTATTTATATAGTACAAGTCAAATCTGTTAATAAAGGAAAACTACTTACTTGGCATCGAACCGATTTTTTTACACCAGTAAGTTTTATTTTATTTTGGGAACAATATTAAAAATCGGAAACCATCAATCCCTAACATGTGTTCTGTTTTTCTTTACAAACGCGTACACACAATTCGAACCATTCACATGATTCAAAATAGTCCTCACGTTGCCTATATATTTATAAGTTATATCGATTGCTATACATAGAAAACCACACAATTACTTTTTTATGTTAATTACGTTCTTGACAATACTTTAAAGTTTCGGATCCCCCGAATCGCGTTTTAAACTCCAATTATTTGTGTTGCTCGCTATGCTGTCTGGTATAGATCGTAAACTAAATGTCAAACCTCCAAGTCAAGCTGATTGAAAATTGATTAATAGTCTCTCAGCTCTGTTATTATTGTATTTATTAAAGAATTTCTTTAGTTTATTATTTTACACTGCAAATCTCACTTATATGACCTCAATAAAAAAAGTTTAGCGAAGCGATATTTCTTAATGTTTATAAAAGCATCCAAATTTCTTTATCACGCTTTTTAACAGTGTAGCCTTGAATGAACTCATAAAAACTTTTGTTATAAAATCGATTGTACTGGCATATAGAAACTAAGGTACTTCCATTTCCTTTGCCACGTGCTACTCCTTTATCGCACCGCTGTATGTTATATTGATGCACGCATATCAGACACGGCATGTCATTTCTTTAAAAAAACATTCAATAAACCTATTTTTCTTCCACTTAACCAACTAATATTTTTTAAATTTAAGTTTCCACTTGACTCTCCCTCAATTATTTCTCCATTTTCCAACGATCGTACAGTTTGTCCAAAATAATTAGCACAAGAAATTAAAGCTCATCATTTAATTTACTTTAATCTTCTGTACAATTGTTTTGCCCGAGTTTTACAATCAAAACAAAGTTTAATTGCTTTTATATTATCCATACATACATAATTGAGAATTTTCCCAGTAACTTGGAAATGTTTTTGTTTATCACATTAAATTTCTTATCTCCAATCTCTGAAATATAAATGTAATGATTAAAATTAATTAAATTTGTTTTATGTTGTAAAATTTGTATTTGTGTAAACAACATGCAATAAAAGAGTTTTCAACTTCTATAGGCTGAATATACGAATCTGTAGAGCAGATGTAATTGTTAAAAACTTATCCAAACAGAATTTGTAAAGTACAAAGCGAGATATATATCTTTTATATAGCAATTATTATTTTGTTACATAACAATGTTTTAATTTACAATTCCTCTAAAACACACTTAGAGGAGTCTTCCAAGTTTATTCGATAATGTCCAATCGAATTGATTGAAATGCCAAGAGTTATTTTTGTTCGTATACTTTAATTTATTTTGGTCAAAATTTGGCAGAAATAATTTTTAGGTAAACAAATAGAAATCTCGGAAATCAATAATACCGATTATAACATTCAGGGCTCACGAAAGAGCTTTCAAGTACTTAAAACAACACGTATTTCTTTATTTTATTGTCAACCTAGTAAGGATTGTATCAAACGCTAAATAGGTAATGTGTAATTCAATATTTAAAAAGAATTGAAATCCTTGAACGTATTTAAAAAACATCTTACTAAATGTAAATAAACCACAAAAATTACGTAAATCGTTAAATAAATAGCTACTATTTGAAAAACCACGACCACAACATCGCGTTCAAATATCAGGAATTTTTATATGTATGATAATATTCCCAAATAAATTCGACATACCGGTAAGCCTTTCAAACAAGATTCAATAAACTCACACAAAATATAGGTTAAACGATAAAAATCCATTTTAGATAATAATCAAAACAGCGATTATGAAAGGTTTAATTGTTGGAAGCAATGGAAAAATAGTATATTATTACACAGAGACGGTAAGGTTGATCACTACCGCCAGAGTTTTAGTAAGATACTTTGTTACAAAGTTGGTGCAAATTTTACATTTCGTAATTTTTAATATTGTTAAAGAAATCCCTTAGGATAACTTGAAGATTTGATAGATATGTGCTAAGTACCAGTCTCAATACTTAGTTACGAATTTGTTAGACTTGATCCACATATCTTATCAAATGTTGGAGAAGCAGTAATTCAAACTACATTCAAATTAATACTCTGTTTATTATAAATTAATTTGGTCTTATATATAAATCAGTCTTTGCTTCTTCATCAAATAATTCTTACAATCTAGTTCATATTTATAATTGTTACAATTCTAATTATACTTATGAAATCTTGCAATTTATGTCTATCTTTTTAACCTACATACATATTGCTTCAATGTCAACTGAATGTTTTTAGTTGACTAATGTAAATATTCTTTATTCATAATTTATTTCCTTATTATACATTTTTACCTTACTCTATTTAATTCTGTTAATTAATCAATTATTTATTGACTGTATTTATAGGGTGATCCTTAAGTAGTAATCACTCTGTTTAATTATGAGAATTAAACAATTGTGATAAACAAAAATCAACACAGTAATATCCTGTAAACGTCTATAATCGACTTACAGCTTCCGGTTTTAATTTTTACATAATCAGAATATGTTAAATAAAAATTGGCTATATTAACATTGCATAACATTCCCCATTCAATTCTAGCGTCACAAATTATTTTTCGGTAAAACCAATGAAAAGGTTTGGCGAAGTGTCATGTTTACACTTATACCTGATTTTGTACCATTATGTCGATTATAATAATTATATCGACGATTTTTGATAAAAGTTAAACGCAATTAAATTGGAAACCATTTAAAACTGTATCAAAAACCACAGTAATTCATTCTTTTAATATTCTTTTAGATCCTTCCCACGAATGTATTTAGGCAAAAACTTTCAAAACTTTTGGACTATCCCGTGTCACTTTTGTTTTAATTATTAACTTTTATTAGGTTTGGATCATAATCATTATTAGGAATGCGGTCCTACAGCAACTATTGGTTTATATTAACCTAAAAATGTATTAACAGTACCGTTCCAATTTAATAATAATTATTACAATGTAATGCGGTGCTGCAAAATCGTGGAGGTTTTTTGGGCAAGCAAACGTAGACCTTTTCAAAAAAAATGTTATTCTGCATTATTTCACTTTTAATACGCTAATCCAATATATTGAAAGAATACAAAATTTGAAACTTGAGAATTAGTTAAAATATGAATACGATATCTTTCAAAATATGAAAGAAAGTTATATAATAGCTATTTTACAGCTTCGCAATACGCTTCAGGTGCATTTTAAAAATTAAAAATCGGTCGGTAAATAAGGCACTACAGGCGTCCAAAGGTTTTCCACAATTTTCACTTTAATTCGTCCCTCGCGAGAAAATCATTGACAATTTTGAAACACTTATCGGAGCTTCGAATACAGTTTTTTACGGTCTTTAAGTTAGTATATCACGATAGTAGCCGAAAATCGACAAATAACGTCGCCATTTGAAAAATATCATCGTCGTCAAAATTTCAAATCGTATTCTAAAGGTTTTCGGGCTAAGTTTTAATATGCGCAAAAATGTGAATATTCATCGCAAACGAATATTTTTTCACGAAAATTTCATTGAACATTTTCGATTTATATTTGTCCCTTCGACGTTCCAAGCGAAGAATACAATTTTATTTTCCAAATTTTGTAAATTGTTGAAAACGTTCTCGATTATCCCCGTCAAATATTGAGCTAATTAAATAATCGCCTTATTAATTTATTCTTACAATTTGATGCTTGATGTATTTCGATAGTAAAATTTTCAACTTGCGAAATAGTTTACATTTCAGAACCATTTCCACAACAATTTTCTCGTTAAACGATCTTCATTGTTGAGGCTTCACTGTGGAGGAAGTTTTCATTTCTAAGAAATTCCGACTAATTTGTTAACAATTTTGGACCTTCCGGCATCGATCGCCACCACGTCCTCAATAGGGGAGAAATATTAACCATGGTGCGCTGTAAGCAACATCAACGTGACGTCACGCTAATGATATAACCTCGCTTGACCTCGCTCAGAAATACTTTGATTTGGTTTTGAACGATAATAATACATTACTACTAAGTAATAAATAAATAATTTAATAAAAAATAATAAATTTAACGTATTTTAATTACTTTTTAAAATAATTTTAATTAATTAAGACGTCAAATATTTAGTTGATATTACAGCCACCAGGGTGCGTACAATTAATATTTTTCCCCTATAATCGACATGTTGGGTTTACTAAAACTAGTTTCAGTAAATTTGTTTCATTACAAAATTATATTAGTTCCTAATATGGAATAGGGTAAGGAATATGGAAAGGAAAATTGGAAGATGACACTGAAAAAGTGAAACAGATATGGGTGGAGCATTTTAAAAAACTTCTGACTATGGAAGAAGAAAGCGAACAACATAGCGAACTAAATGAAGATAACCAACAAGTAGATGAACCAACTTATGATGAAGTAAAAGAAATAATAAATAAACTCAAGAATGGGAAGTCTCCAGGTAAGGATGGCTTAAATGCGGAATTACTCAAGTATGGAGGAGAAATATTGCACAATAGACTGCATGAAATAATAAAGCAAGTATGGATGGAAGAAAGAATGCCCAACCAATGGAAAGAAGGTATAATAGTGACCATAAAAAAGAAAGGTGATGTAGAGAATTGCGAGAACTATAGAGGAGTCACACTACTGAACTCGGCATACAAAATATTATCAATGTTAGTAAATAAAAGATTGAAAAGTTACGCAAGAAACATAATAGGAGAGTATCAGTGTGGTTTCACAGAAGGAAGATCGACGGTAGATGCAATTCACATACTAAAACAAATAATAGAGAAAAGCTGTGAACACAACATAAGTATGCACCTGATGTTTATAGACTTCAAACAAGCATTCGACAAAATAAAAAGAAACAAACTGTTAGAAACCATGCAAGAGTTCAACATCCCGAATAAGCTTATAAGACTGACAAGGGTGACTATGGAAGATACCACGGCCTGCATAAGAACTTTTAGCGGCGAAACCACTGACTTCGTAGTAAACAGCGGAGTGAGGCAGGGGGGCGCAATGTCGTCAACATTGTTTAACCTGAGTCTTGAAAAAATAATAAGAGGAATAGAAAATAAAGGAACAATAACAAACAAGTCGGTGCAGATAGTTGCATACGCAGATGATATAGTGGTAATAGCAAGAACGAAAGAAAGATTAATTGAAACCTGCAAAAAGATCGAAGCAGCGTCAGGACTTATGGGTTTATTAATAAACAAAGATAAGACCAAATATATTAAGTGTCAGAGAAAAGGTACAAGAGAAGGATTACAGATCGACGACCAAGTGTATGAAGAGGTGGATGAATTCAATTATCTAGGAACACAGCTGAGCAACAAAAATGAGAGACAGCAAGAAATAAAGAGAAGAACACAAATGGGTAACGGGGCGTATTACGCTAACAAGCGATTGCTGGGTGACAAGAACTTATCAAAAAGAACTAAGATGAAGATATATAAAACGTTGATAAGACCGGTGCTAACGTATGCGGCAGAAACCCTGTGTGTAACCAAGAAAGAGGAAGAAGAACTACGAATTTTTGAACGAAAGATAATAAGAAGAATATTAGGACCAAAAAAAATAATAGGCGAAAGGGAATCCAGACCTCTGATGAATTTTGAAGTAGCGAGAGAAATGGGAAATGAAGACATAGTGAGAGTGATCAAGTCTATGAGAATGAAATGGCTGGGACACATAATGAGAAGCGACGAGATTCTAGACGAATCGCAGAATGGAGACCAATGGAAGACCGCACCAGGGGGAGGCCCAGAGCCCGATGGTGGAGCCAGGTGATGGGGGACATCAGAGCGATGAGAGTCATGGACTGGAAAATCAAGATACAGAACCGAAAAATATGGAGAAAAATAACAAACGAAGCAAGATCGGATATTAGATTGTATAATGACTCCGTCATTATATTATATTCCGTCAGGAATATAATGCTGTATAATAATAATATGGAATACTAGCATATTTCTAATATGGAATATGAAATCTGTATGAATGCAATGATTGAAAACCTTTCCAATGACCATGCACAAGGGAAAAATTTTGATAGAATGCATTTAATGTTAAAAATACACACTTCAGATCTGCTGTAGCGGTAATAAAATTAACATTTTCTACTTGATTATGCAATATTTTCAAATAAATTTAAAATCCTTGCAAATAGGAACCTTCAAGTCGATTTATTTATTTGTCTTACACAGATTTAATTTAAGTAATTTACTCTCATTTTGTTTACAACATATAGAACATTATAATATCTACATTATTTAATCGAAACTTGTAGTCTTCCAAATTATGTGCATTGTTTGTGAAAGTGGCCAAAACCCGTTTTTGATTATTTTACGAAATACTACTCTTTAATGTGGTTCAAAAAAAGATAAAATTGGATTCGAAAGATCGAAGGACGTCATCTTATTATTTTAGAAATCTTCTTGAACTCCTAACTTTTATTGAGCAAAATGAAAATGGTTTCCATATTTGGGTATTTTACTGTAAAGTAAATCATATTATATAATGTTATATTTGTGGCAAGATGTATGTAGGGGAGAAGGGGGCAGGTTCGGACAGCTTTTTTCAAATGGCTATAGATCCATTGATTTTTGACATAAAGATTTGTAAAAATTATAGTAAGTATAGCTATGTTTACTTAATGTTTTCCTGTTAAATCTAAATAAAAATAGTAAACCGTTTTCCAGAAAAATTTTATTTTGTAAAATTAGGGAATTGTCCGGAATTGCCCCATGATGGGGCACTTTCGGACATGGCCGGGGCAGTTTCGGACAAGTTTAATTTTTTAAGAACTGCTTTTTTAAAACAAAAATTATTAGGCAGGAAATAATACAAAATTAGTTTTTATAACATTACTGAACATCGTAACCAAAAAGTGATATTAAATTCAAGATAGGATGTCATTCTTGATGTCCTGGTGTTGTGGGGGGGTTTGGGCAACTTTGACACAACATTCTTTCTTTCAACGCTCGAAATATCTTCAACCTGTGGAAATATAAATCCTTGCGTACACTTCTTTAAAAATGTAACTTGAAATTCTTCATTTTTTGTTTTTTTCAACTACTTGGGTTGATTTAGACAATCCGAACCTGCCCCACATCAATTGTCCGGACCTGCCCCAGCTGCACATAATTGCATTTTATTGCTACAACATCTACAAACACGTGGAAGCGTTATATTTTTTTGAAGTTATGTACTACGTAAAAATCAGCCTTCTTTCTAGTGAAACTATTAATTCTTACCTGAGATTCAAAACTTAAAGTGTAGGACCTTACTAGTACACACGTCAACTTTTTTTAATTTGCACTTTCACGACACATGACCTATTGTCCACTATTCTAAACGGTGCTCAGATGTTTATGCCAGAGATTGGTTATTCTAGTATTATTTCTTGGCGGTAAATTTGAACTGTCCGGAGGTGCCCCATGTCCGAACCTGCTCCCTTCTCCCCTATTATTTTATTTTAGTTAAGTGTTTCGTGCAAGTTTTGGTGATTCTAAAATAACAACAATACCTTAGAAAACCATGTTAAATTTATAATATACAAACGGGTGTATACAAACGGGTATTACCTATATTACTATAACTTGACAAAAAAGATCTATTTTGCCAAGAAATTATCAAAACAAAATAAAGTTTGGAGTATTTCAGAGATGTTTAACTTATATGTTTACCTTTAGTGAAATGGTTAGTTTTAAAAGATTTAGTTATCATATAATAATAGATTGCTGTATTTTACGTTAAATATTAAATATTATTACGCCCCTGGCTGCTTGTTTAAACTACTTTAAAAATCTTTGAAAGACGATGCTCCTATCTAACTTCCGGTAAGCAATGAGACTTTTAAATAAAAATTTTAGAGATGAACTGTTTGAACTGAACTTTGAAATTTTACAGATATTTTTGAATATTAATTTTGATGTTAAGAGTTGTAACTTTGGATTTACCATCGAGCTTTGATTTATCGATCATACATTGCAGACCTTGTGTCTTAACAAAATAATACATTCCTACAACTTTACAAGTACTTTCAGCTAAAATAAAGTAATCAATTTTTCTATTACATTGACACGCAATCTTCATTCAAAAAAATGTTTAAATTTATTTTCAAAAATTATCATAATATCATAGAACTACATACCAGGTGTTCATTTTAAAAGTAGCCAGTCAAAATAACTGTTTTGGGTAAATTTCGATAAATTTATGAAAAACAAAAAATATGTCGGTTGAGATAGGAAGGGAACATTCAAAACCAATACTATTTGAATTTTACTTTAAACTCCTTCCTCATCAGTTACAGGTGCTTAATAGCAGCCTTTCCTTACGAAACAACATTTAAAAAGAGAAATTGAAAGATGAAACAAAATAAAAATTTATTTCTAAAGTATTAAAATTTTACAAAATTCATAAAATTAAGTAGGTACCTATATTTAAAATGTTCTCTCTACTATTGGATTACGATCTATTTTGAAACTCTTCGCGGGCTTCCTGAAATGTTTCTGAACTAATCCGACTACATTCTTGGGTTAACCTATTTTTCAGTTCTAGAAGATTCTCTGGAGGAGGAGGAGGTAAACTACCATTTTTCAGATATCCCCCGAAGAATAAATCAATCGGCGTACACATGGAAAAAGCCACATTTGGATGGAGAGAATTGCAATTCTAATTTGTGACAATATTATAAACAAAAAAATGAAAACATCAGTGACAACCCAAGGTCAAATCTAGCTTATGCTAGATATTTGTCTGTTATATGTCTGGTATATTTTCATTAACAATAGCTAGAACGAATCCAAAAGTGGCTAATATCTCCCGAATAAACGTAACTAAATGAGTGGGGAGAAAGTAAACCTTACTTTTATTCCTATCAGAGCTTCTTGAAAACCATATTTTAGCGTTGACTCTACAGCCAAAAGTACGCTCAATCATATTTCTTCATTTCGGGATATTTAGTACATTAAACTTGCATAACATTACACCTGAATAATTCACCATGTAATTAAAATTATTTACCCAATCCCCAATTGGGGATCCACCTCTCTTTATTGGCCGCATTTTCTTACTTGAAGTTTCTCACTGCCATAGCTCTCTTTATACCATCGTTCCAAGATCTTCGAGGTCTTCCACGCTTCCTTCTTCGTGGTCGTACCCACTTAAGCAACCTATTTGGCCATCTGTTGTCCTCCATCCTTAGTATATGTCTTCCTTTGCTTTCATTTGATTTCTGATCTATTCATTCCTTACGCGTTGTAATCTGGACACTTCAGCACTTCTTCACAGGTAGACCACTTCGACTACTATTAGCCTTCTTTGCATGTTCGCATCTAGGTTCAAACTTCACATCCATAGCAAAGAACTGATTCGGCCATAAACCATTCTGACTCTTTTTTCGTTTTTATCTGAAATATGTTTGTCACACATATATCTGAGGACGTCTTCCGCACTCCAATCACCATTTACTTCTATTTTGGGTATCTTCATCACTTAGGTTCCTGTCGCTCATTGCCGACGTCACATCTTCTTTCCACGTGGGCCTTGCACTGCTTCTTTTCCATTTTTGGGGTAGCATCCAATGTAACATTTTTTCGGCCAACTCTCTGTCCCCCATCCTATTGATGTACATATCCATACCATATTAATTGTTTCATCTCTATAGTCTCCGTTATGTCTATGCCCACCTCAGCTTGTCTCCTGATTTCTTTGATTTCTCGTTAAACCAGGATTTTATCAAGTGTCAAAGTCAAGTATCGATTTTTAAAGAGGTCAACAAAAAGAGTTTCGCAAAGTGCTCTGTTAATTTTTTGCTTGTGCATTCTCTTATGCATTGTGGTAATAATTTAGTTATCTCAATCAACCAATTTGAATCAGCTAACTACTTCAGTGCTAACTAACAGTGCAAAATCTTTTAGTTATCTTTAATCTAGTTTAATTTAAATAATAAAGTTAACAAAAATATTTCTCTTAGTACAAACTTCAAGGGACGCAGAACGGAAGAAGTGAGCGATTTGTATGTAAAGGAGCAAGTAATATTCTTAATATTAAACAATTCGCTTTTGTTGCATTTTTAAATAACATAAACGGACAATCTGCGTCTCAAGCAGCTCATTATTTGATATTATATTATGCATTTTCTCTTACAATTCAATTCTTAAAATGTCTTTTGCAATGTGAAATGGTCCGTTTAGTTTTAACGCAATTTATCTACATGAAATTAAATTAAAATTTAATAGTTATGAAATATAGCGTATAAAGCTGGGTCCTCATCGAACCATTTTTACGCACACGAAAGCTGTGCGTATGCAATTATGCAATTTGCGCATACAATCTCCAAGTTGTTACGATGTCGGTACAACCGTTGTATCGTGTATTTGATGCATTACATCACGACAATTTAAATGCTCGACAAGAGGCAGCAAGTGCTGTCGTGCCTATAGTTGATAGGATTGGATTGGAGGATGCGCTTAGATAGAATGGGAAACAAAAGATTCCTCAAAATCTCCTTTTCCTCCAGTTTATTATTATTTAATAATTTAATTATTTTGTTGCATATGACCCAGGTGTCTTCAAATTTTCGTACTAACTTGATCGCGTACTGGTAGCCTTCATTTTTTTCAGCATGGCTTTCATTGAAAATTCGAGTAGTTCTATGAGCACGATTTTCAGCCCCGTAAATAAATATAGTTTTTACCATTTTCGAGCAACTTTTATGTTCAACATAACACGACAATTTTCAAAATAAACTCAAATAATTGATTTGAAATGGATTATTTTATTATCGTAGGTAATAATGGAGTGGACATATTGATCACTGTTAACGTGATTTTCGTAAAAATAAAATAATTTCCGAATAAAATTCTTTCTGTTTCATTTTTCAATTTTTACCTCTAACTCGAAACGTTATTTCGACTGGTTACTTTTGAAATAAACACCCGATATATTAGGTTTTGGTATGAAATATAATATATGACTGACGAAAATATTGATTAATTTTAATTGATCAAATTGATTTATTGTAACCTTTAATATTTATTTTTAAACAGCACACAATTTGTTTGAACTTGAATTTTCATTTTTCATAATAAATGATCGAGTTTTAAGGTTATCGACATTATGATTTTTGTGTAATAATTTTCTTGATAATTGAAATAAGGTTATACTAGAAAACTGCTACCTCATAAAATTCACTGGATAAAGAACTTGTCAATATTTTTTATATTGATTCACAGTTTTGTGTTCTTCAATATAGAATTAGTTACCTATGTCGTAGATTTTGGTGTTTCTTTTATCTTTGTTTTGCCCTATTTATTTTTTTATCTCTTTTCCTTCGTATTTTGGTAAAGCACGGGATCAGCATCTATTGTCAGCTAGATTTTTTTTAAATATGTTGTGCTACTTTCACATTACTTACTCAGCTCGTTTCTTTAAAAAATAGTTTTGTTCTCGTCAGTAACAAATTTGAAAGTTTTCATTAATTTGATTTATGAAAATATGACTTAATTGCTATTAATTATTTGATATAATTATATCAATCTTCTAAGTTAAAAAGAAAATATAATGTATAAACAGTTTTCAGAATTAAAATTATATTTTAATTGCACACGACTAATTATTCATGTAATGTAATTATTAATAATATATTTATGTGAAATTTTTTATTTTATTTCTAAAAATCAATTTAAATATTTCTGTATCTTGAAACAGCGATATAGTATTTATTCAGTCGGCGAAGTAATGCTTTGAAGTATTTGAACACAGTAGGAATCTAATTGTATTTTGGATAATAAACAATGTAATAATTAATGCCAAAGGAATACTTTTTGAAAGTATTGTAAAACGAAGTACAATTTTAAAATAAAAATACATTAGAAGGTCATAAGGGTAGTAAGATTACTTCCACTTCATATTCTGGATATGGTGATTTTACATCAGTAATACAATTTGGAAACATTTAGAAATCCTACAAAACAACACAAAAATGCAGGTCATTATCAATACTGCATACATACGCAATACTGCTGTTCATGTAAATTCCAACAAAGCAAGTGGTTGAATAATACATTAATATACAGACTGTTCCAAAATAAATACCATAACTTTATTATTATTGCTGCATTAGTCATGATAAATGGATAATTATCAAAGCAAACTGATTTTGATGGAGCTAAGAAAAAACAAGTGAACAAGGACAAGGATTGAAAACTTTTAAACTGTAATCGCTACTTTATTAAAATTTGTATTTTACAAAAATGTCATTAAATGTAGTCAGCAACTTCTGTTGTAATCTAATTTGTACTGCACTATAATATATATAGTTCCGATTCAAATTGGCAAACTACCGAGGTAATCGGCCATAAAAATCATTCTCCAAATGAAGTACATTTCCAGATATTGATCTCCTATATGTGTGATAATTCCACTCAGGGTCATATTATGGTGGTTCCGACCTATCAGCGTACGCTATTTTACATTGTACATTATATGGATACGACGCATGCACAGTCGAATAATATCCGAAAATAAAATAATATCTAGTTATATATTGGTAAATATCCAATATACCCTAGTGCATGGTGAATATCGGATATTTGTAGCGGGGCGTAAAAGAATTCATACGAGACGAACGCATCACTCTCACCCGATGTAGGAAACCGGTTATATACTAGCATCAACGCATTCGTTCCCACCGGAGTTGACTTAAAGCAATGTACTTCTAACGAATTTTATATTACAAATTTAGTGCGATTATGCTTCCATTTATTTCGGTACTTACGGAATTTTGCAATGATTGTGGTGCGATATGGTCAATTTTTTCTTCGGGGAATTATCATCTAAACAGCAACGCGTGCAAAGAAAATACTTCTGATTTCGCCTTGTACAGGTTAAAACGGATACTCGGCTCATCTTGAGTATTTTCTTTGCTCTTGGTCTGTTACCTACGATAATACTTCAAACGCACAACACATGCATAGGAGAGAGGTCGCTGACACCTGGAATCAGGAACGGCAGTTGAAGAAAGTTTTTCAAGCGCACATGACAGCTTATATCAAGGGACAAATAGTTGAAAACTTATCTGATCTTTTTCTGTTCTTTTTACATACACTTACAATAAATTTTTTGATGATTGGAGTGAGCATAGCGATCTGATGAGGAATCGAGCTGTATCAACCGATTCTGTATCAAAATTAAAAAACTAAGTATTTTTTGGATGATATCCGAAAAACAAAGTTCTAGTCCCCCCAATATTGAACGTAGTTACCCCTATCACACTGAGATTAAATTAAGTTTCTAGCATTAAAACAATGAGACCAGCAACCAGCAAACCATACATAATTAATAATTCGAAACTATCGTTACATTGCAGGTAACCAAAACCATTTTGTTACTAAATTTGTCTACTAACTTCGGCTAAACTTTGACCGAGTTTACTTTTTGAAGTATAAGGAAAGCGTGTTATTCCTTGAGTTGCAATTTTTATCAAAATGACAGCACGTAGCTCTAGAATTGTGTAACAATCAAAACTTTTGCTAAAAGCTATATCTGGTGTTTTTTCTTTATTGTAAAATTTTATTTATACAGTGTGTATAAATTGTACCCTATTCTTCAAACGGAAGAAAATTCTTTTATTAATTTATCTATCTATCTGTGTCTATAATGTTAAATTGACCCGTTAATCCCTCCATGGTGCGGCCCATAGGCCGCACAACCAAGAAATCACGTTCTTAGTACGCTTACATTAAAAGAAATTTCTGTTTTAAATTCAGAAACCACAACAATAGCATAATATAATATTAAATAAAAATTCTGATATGATTCTAAATCAAGTTTTCACTTCTTACTAATAATATAAATATATTTCGAATATATTTCGAAATATCGTTTGAAAAAAACAAACCCATCATCATCGAAAGAGGAATCCGACAGGGAGACGCTAGCTCCTCAATACGATTTACAAATGTACTAAAAGATGTGTTCAAACCATTAGATTGGGAGGAAAAAGGATTAAACATCAATGGGAAGATTGCACTGATGGTGGATAATATGGAAGAGCTGCAAACCATAATTGAAGAGCTTCACAAAGTCTCACTGAAGGTCGGCCTAAAAATAAATATAAATAAAACAAAAATCATGTTAAACTTCAATGTTAGACTACACCGATCCAGATATCGAACTAAGTAATAGGGGAGAAATATTAACGATGGTGCGCTATAAGCAACATCAACGTGACGTCACGCTAATGATATAACCTCGCTTGACCTCGCTCAGAAATACTTTGATTTGGTTTTGAACGATAATAATACATTACAACTAAGTATTAATAAATAATTTAATAAAAAATAATACATTTAACGTATTTTAATTGCTTTTTAAAATAATTTTAATTAATTAAGATGTCAAATATTTAGTTGATATTACAGCCACCAGGGTGCGTACAATTAATATTTTTCCCCTATAGAGGTAGCGATTGAATATAAATATTTGGGACAAATTCTGACAATATCAGCACCCTTATACATCATAGATCAACAGGAGGATAAATCATCATCATCATATAAAGTTTGTAAATCATCATAAATCTGAAATCGAGAGTTTTCAACACTGTATATGTGCTTTCTATACTTACCCAGTGGTCGACTCGTTATAATGAGGCCAGGAGCCATGGCACTAGTAAAACAAACCGGCCTTATCTATTTTTTCAAATTTTGAAAAAAGAGACTCAAAGATTTATGTTGGGACTCTGGTTGTAAGACAGAAATACAAACGTCCAGATAAGAAACAGGACCAAGATTAATGATGTGACCGAAGGCATAGCCGAGCTTAAGTGGCAATGGGCAGGTCACTTGGGAGGAAGACAGGATGATAGGTACGGTAGAAGGATCCCAAAGTGGAGACCTAGGACAGGAAAAATAAATTGCGGAAAATCTCGAGTGAGATGGAGGATGACTTGGAAGAAATAGCGGGCAAGCAATGGATGGGACGGACAGCGGATAAAGAAATATGGCGACAGGTAGGGGAGGCGTTTATCCAAAGATGAAAATTTGGAACATATAGGGTTGCCCTAAGATCGATAGCTCAGTACCGCAAAGCAAGGGTGTAAATTCTAAGAATCTGAAATAATATTTTTTCACATAGTACAAAATCGCGAATTTAAAAATCAACCACACACAGACCCATCTTAATCTGCGATTGAATAATGATGTCAAAGAACCTCTCGAATACATTGTGCACACGAAAGTTGCAAATAGCCCTTTGTGGTTTCTAGAATAAAAAACAAACTTAATTAGAAGGTATAAAATCAAGAACACATGCATTTGCTGTATTTTTTTACTGCAGAAACTTATTTTCAGAACTTGTATTACACAGAAATGCAGAATGCGCCAAAATTGTTCGAGATATTTAATTTTATTGAGTAATGAACCTCATAAAGCGCACCAGCATTCTGCTTTGGGATTGTTGAAGTGTAAAATTTTCGTGATACGGTCAGTTAAAGCGGTATCTAAACATGTCTTGCACAATTACAGAACTTCCATATTATGTACATATACAATATACTGATAATTGTGTAAATTTAAATTAATCGTCAGTTAAGGAATGATATCTAAACCATATTAAGACCAATATGTTAATTATTACCAAACATTGCTGCATTTTAAATTTTTAAAATATGAAGTTTTGTAAAATATACATCATGTATTTTGATCTGTTAAATTTACCAATTAGCAGAGCTCCCGCATCATAAAAGAAAGGAAGTTATTAAATAAACGAATTTTTTCCAATAAAAAGGCGAAAATTTTTTTTTTGTAAAATGCCGCCCGGTTCAAAAATTATAAATTAAAAATAACAATATTAGATGTAGGTTTTGCTTACAGCGTTTTACTTTATGTCATTAATTGTTAATTTTCTATTTTCCACTGCAAATTAAAATACTAAATCAAGTTTCATTTTAAACTTTCTGTTACTTATTGAATTTGCATGTTAAAAATACAGTTTTAGATTTGGGTTCGACTTTTTTCTTTTATACTAAAACATAAAATTTTCACATTGACCTTACAGTTGAAGTTTTCATTTTTGACGTTTGTTCGTACGACTGCGCCACAAAAAATTCGACAGTTCACAATAACTGTAAAAATTAAATATAACACCACAACCGTAGACTTCCGAATAGTTTGTAACGATCCACATTTCATATTGCCATGATTCAATCGGCAATGGGGATTAACAATTATTAGGGATGCAGATAAGCAATTACAGATCGCATGAAAATTCTTCTACGGAATAGAAGGTTCTCCGACGTTACATAAGACTCAAAGAAAGAGTACAATAAACTCGGTTATTAATAAAGACAGGTAAGGAATGGGAAAATCCAAGAATGATATCGTAAAATATAATCTAATATCCACAAATTAATTCACATAAAAATTGTTAGATCGTAAGAAATTGTTATTAAATAAAAAAATGTATAATTAGGTTAGTTTAAGTTGTGCGTTAAAATAAGAAATTACGTGGGTGTTTGAAATCGGTTGAACAATAATACAACGGTGCTTGTCCGGGATGTTCGAAAGATCGCAACGGCAAAAGGATCGTAAATGAACGCTAAAACAAAAACAAAGGTCTAAATAATTTAATGACATTTATTAAATTAATTGATTATCAAAAGTGCAAGGAATCTTACCAGGTAGAAAAGATATCAAGTGGGAATAAAAAAGGAATTTTTTTTAAAAACCTAGCAACGGATCGATAAATAAATGCTTGTCACACGATAGCCAAAGCGAGGAGCACGTGTAAAATTCGGCTCCGAGAAAGTTTCTTGATTGATTTTAAATCAAACTTAAAAGTGTGTAGAACTAAATAAATCAGTATAAGCACGTGTAAAAAAAGAAGTGTGGTTATAAAAGTGCAACAATACTTACTTGGTATAATTTGGAATTATGGTATGTTAGATTGGATGAAACGGTCCTATAATAATAACAGGAGCACAGATGCACAAAAAGGAATTGATATTGGAGGCAAATTTCTGGATCCTGGTAAAAGCTTGGAGTACGAGATAGACGGCGAAATATTATTCATAAGGAGCGACATCTATGGGTGGTAAGAACACAAAAACTTAATTTTTATAACGCGGCGTGAGTGCGCAATTCAAATAACATTAAACCGGTTTCGCGGAAACACGAGATTAACTTTGGGGTAGGAGTACGATTTAATTATAAGAATTTGTTGTTATTTGTATTTAAAAATGTTTATTATGTTTATTATGATAAAATTTAAATTAACTAATGCAGAATAAATTAAATTACCAATTGTATAAAAACATAGCCGTATTATTCGGGGATTTTTCTATCCCGACAAAAAAGATTCAATTTCAGAAAAAGGGCGAAGGAGCCATCGCAGAACCGACTACAAGAGAGAGGGGTTTTCATGAAAAAGGTTCAAAAAATTTGAAAAATTCAAAGAGCTAGCTGTGGTTGAATTCAATAATTTCAAAATCAATAAAAGTCAATCCTTAATTAATAAAAAAATATATAGCGGGTGTCTTACATAAAAATATTTAAACAAATACATCGCAATATGAACTGAAATTTTAGATTTCTGTTTATTGCTTATTTGAAAAATAATTTAACAATTCAGACAACATTGACACGCATTATATTGAAAAAGTGTATTTTGTAACATCGAAGTGGATTGGAAATATTTATCAATTATTCTCCAAACGCTATTGCCTTGAATAAAGAAATAGTGCTGACAAGGAACAACATAACAAATATCGTTTTATAGAATTTTTGATTGTATTTATGACATAACTACGAACTTTTAATGATTGTACTTTTTTGTTTTAAACTTTAAAAATTACGTACTTTAGTTTTTATAGCCGCAGTTAAAATTACACGAATGGATATTTCATTATTTCCTTTTATCATTTTTAAAATTCTTACTTGCTTGTAATTATTCCTACTGTTTAACGTGGACTCCAAACCACGGGAAGTGTAACATATTATACCGTTTTCAGGTTTTTATTTTAATAAGTTTATTTTATTGAACAGTCAATGCACTTTTTTAAAACAATTGAATTAATTAATTTCGTTATTTTAAGCGAGAACGACGTGAAAGAACTAAAATCAGCAATTGAAAAATCGCTTCAAAGCGGTTGGGCCTAGTAGAATACTACATACATATTTTAGGTTATAATTTTTATGCTTGGTTGCAGAAGCATTTATCGAAGCGTTAAATCTAATTATTAACGGGTTAACGGGGAAATGTTAGCTGCAGATTGTAAAAAGAAACATAAAATAAAAATTTTCTCTTGGGGTAGGTGTCTTTTATATTAATTGATATACTAAAATTTAAAAAGAGCAAATCTTTTCCATCTTTATTTATCGTTACTTAGCATTTCATTATGTTCTAGCAAACTGATGTTATTAACATGTTATTATAACAAAATTGTTAGGCAATTCTGAAATAACCCTATTATAATCAAGTCTTTATTCAATTATATTTGTTCGTGTGTGTGTTTATATACATAATGGATTTTAGACCCAAATTATGAAGGAAAACTTATATCGACAAAATAATACGAATTCTTGGTGAAAACTTGAAAGTTTCATTATTATTATTATTATTTTTAAGATCAAGTTTTCACAAAATCAATTATAAGTTAACGGTCCTTTTGAATAATAATACCAATATATGGTAATACTGAGTCGTTACTAGTTATTTACCTTTATATATATGATACCTTTACGTTCTTTTCCCACTAGTTCAAAAATTCGCGGTGCGAATGGCAATTATAGTCAGGCGTTGAAACGAAGAAGACGTGTTTTTGCATCTTAGTTTAGATTTGTCGTTTGAAAATCTCATGCTAGTTTTTGCTGTTTTCATCCGTCATTCGTGCCATCGCTAATTGTGGACTTGTTACAGTTACGGTAGCTATCTTTTTTTGACAGTGTATTTTGTTGTCGCGAGATTATTAAGTCAGTTGTATGAAAAGCAATTTCGGAAACCATTCAAAGCGCACGCAAGTAATTATATGGTGATACGAGGGGTCGTCTTTATATTCCCGAACTGGGCTGTTTTGACTTTTGATGCAATTTTTCATTATGCTGTTTTTTAATCACATATGCCTTGGTAACCTGTGTGGCAATTTACAAAACAATTGCATCATTATTAATTTTATTATCTGTCAGTTTGTGACGTCGCGCGTTGTATATGTATCGAAATGAATAAAAACGAATACCGGGCTGTTATAAAATTCCTTACAAAACAAGGAAAACCTCCAAAAATTATTCTTGAAGAAATGTTGGCTGTATACGGGAATGATTGCCCTTCTAAGTCAAGTATTTGCGAGTGGTCAAAATTGTTTTTGACCAGCCAAAAGCCATCCCAAGAAGTTTAAAGTCACCCCTTCTGCAGGAAAAATAATGGCAACAATTTTTTGGAACTCTCAGGGAATTTTGTTGATTGATTATATGAGTAATAAGGGTAGTACGGTAACGGGAGAGTATTATGCAAACCTTATGCATCGCCTTAGAGATGCTATTAAAGTGAAGAGACGCGGAAAACTGACGCAAGGTGTCTTGTTGCTCCACGACAATGCACCAGTGCACAAGTCCAGACTTTCAAAAGCTGCTGTAGCTGATTAATTGTGGCTTCGAAGAAATTGAACATTCGCCTTATAGTCCAGATCTAGCACCCAGTGGCTGTGACTGTTTTTTGTTCCCGAATCTCAAAAAAGCACTAAGGGGGACAAAATTTAGGTACAATGACGAACTTATAGCAGCTGTTAAGGGCCATTTTGCGGAAAAAACCAATAAATATTTTTATACTGGATTTAAGATGTTATTGAAACGGTGTTATACCTGTATTCAAAAGCAGGGGAACTATATTTAAAAATAAAATTTTGTTGTTGCTCTAGTCTTTTGTTTTCAGGCCTAGTCCGGGAATATAAAAACGACCCCTCCTAGCTATATTACTAACTGAATTCTGGGTTTAGTTAAATGTCACCACAATAACCACTACGAGTGTTTTTTTGTTCACTTTTAAGTAACCTAGCGAGTTTTCCAGCTTCTTTGCGACGCTTCTGTGTAGTGTTAACATCAGAGCAGCTTTGGGTCATCTTCGGCTACCGTTTCACACTCCAGAGATTGGGATTTATTGTCACCTTACTAGTTGTTAGGTTATCCGAATTCGAGGTAACACCAATTATTTCTAATTGTTCTAAATTCTAATTTTTTGGTCATGTGCTGCTTCTGAGGGAATCTACGTCAGGGCCACATCTGTGTGCTACCGTTTAATTTCAATAAAAAATTTTGCCTTATTGTCAAAGAACTGTTAATGCTTTGTTTGTTTCTTGTGTTATAGCGTAACTTGGGTCACCACACCAGCCACGTATAAAAGAACGTGTGGCTAAACAAATAAGATAAATAGTGACTCCAGATAACGCCTTTACTATGGGAGCGGAGCTTCGGCTAGCTATTGCGAGCTAAGGGTGAAGGTGGTTCAAAATTAAATGAAAAAGTTTATTACCCGGCGCCACACGATTTTTCCCGCTCCCAACTCTTGGTGTTATCTGAATCGTGAAAGCTTATATTGAAACAAACAAAAGCATAAATGAAGCACTATAATTTATTATTATAATTTATTAAAAATAAAGTCAATCAGAAAAACAGGCAAATCAAAATATTAAATAGTCAAATATATAATAGATATCTATAACGCAAACCAAAAGAAAAATTTAAATTGTTAACCAAATAATTTTGCACGCGGACAGATCTGTTGGCGTTTCACACTAATCTTTACAAGTACTCTAGTTCTGCGTACTTATCGATCAAACAAAATTTAAAGTTAGGCTGTCAAAAAAATATATATTATAACCCTTCTTGGTCTTGACCGAAAACAATCGAACAGCGCAAATAGACATTGTTTTATAAAACAATAAAACAAAACAATGTTCACTTATCTTATATTGCGGTGGTTCCGCCTCTATGCTACGCCGCTGCAAAATTTCCACGCCAATGGGCTACCAAACAAAACAAATACTCGAATCGCCGAGTCTCCAAATATAGCGTGCGTTGTACTTAACAGCTTGGGACTGCTTAAAACCCAGAAAACAAACCAACAACAGTGTGGAGAAGTTCCAATCACTTCCAAAAAGCACCCTGATCAAACCAACCAACGACAATATCCGAACCAACGGATAAACCAACTTTTCTTTGATAAACCAGGTAAAACACGTATTTCCAACCTCAAAACTGTATCTTAACTTCCAGAAATAATTTTCAGTAAACGTTATCGAATAATCAATCGGTATAGATATTTCCAAAGTGACGAACCAGAAACCATAAGTACTAAATCGTGATGGGTCCGTAATAATTCCAACCAGCTCAAATCAGTGTATCGCAAAGTATCCCACTTAAGTGGCTATGGATTATATCGACCAAAAAAAACAACAATATACCTCCAAACTCGAATAAATAGTCAATGATCCCAAAATACTGGTACAGAATTATAATTTTCCAACTCTTAACTTGATTATTCAACTTTACACCAATTTTTGCAGGTCAAAAATTATTCTACCTTCAATCTACCTTTTATCTATCTGATTATACGTCACTTCCTGAAAACTATTGGAAATATTTTAATTCCCCTAGAAAATTATCAAAAGGATGGATAGAGATAATTTTACCGCCAACTTTAAGAGCGCGCTGCGGAAAGAGAGAGAGGGAAGCAGTAGATATGATGTTGAAAGAAGCCTCTAATCTTTTGTAGAGATTTAAAAAATTTAAAAAAATTATTTGCGCCATATCTAAGGGAACCCTTTGTGCATTAAGTTGATTTTATATAGTTTAAAACTCCACTAAGGGCACTTTTTGATTTACAAGTTTTGTACAAGTTTTCTATAATTGATGATGAAATCGCTTCAAAATCAGGTTTTGTCCTTATAATGATCTGCAGAAGGCAATAACGAAGTTTCATTAAGATCGGTTGTCATAAAAATTCAAAATTGTCCTTTTTCATAAATTAAATTAACCTATTTACTTTTAATTTAAAGCGCTCAAAATTGGTTATTGCCTTCAATAGTCTTTTCTTATTAATATAAAAAAAGAATTACATTGATACGACGTTTAGTTTTTTAAATTTGTACAAAAGATTATAGGCTTCTTTCAACATCATTCCCTCTCTCTCTTTCCGCAGCGCGCTCTTAACAAATGTAAATAAGTACGGAATTAAACTAAAGCCATTATGAGGTGGAAATATAAATTACAAAACGAACTTGGTCTTATAAATGTACCCCTTCCTCCCTATTATTGATGGTAACTGGTTGGTATCCGTTAAGGTCGGGAATCGAAGGTTACAGTGTGCCAAACAAAATTTCTATTAATTATAATATTATATCACCATTTGTGTGTTTATTTTTCCACGTTCCTCGTTCCTTTACATATTGAGCAATCTTAAAGAGGAGATTTGACAAGCTAGTTGAACCGACCATCAGGGTTTGTTCACGCAAATAAAAGTAGGAATTGATTTTCCTGCATGAGAGAGATTTGACCAGGTTTGTCTTCTCATCAGAGACAGGGTGGGTAATGTATCAGTTCCTGTGGGATCATCCATTTGTTGGATTCCTGCGTCATGCCTTCCATCCGCCATTTGTTACTTATGTTTCTATGTTTTTTGTTTACGTAGTTTCTAGTTACAGGATAGTCAAATCAATGATTTCACGATTGATGCAAATTGAACAACTATTTTGTTGTATTGTTAACAGTGGTCAAGTCTCTGATTACGTGCAATCTTTATAAGTGCATTAATATCAAGTCACTATTTACAAGAAGTAGTTGTTGCTTGGGAAATTCTGCTTCTGATGTATAATGTATTATAATTTATTGTAAACCATCTATTTTTTTTCAATAATTTGTAATTTGTTTGTCATTTAGGGAAGCCAATTGTGGGTCTATGACTACCTTTTGTAAATATTGATCATTTTTATGAGATTATGTTGGATCATGTTATTCATTTTAAATCTTGGATCACCTGTTGAAAGCTGACAAGTACTGTGTTTACTGTCACATACCTGTACGATTATTTTCATTCTTTGCTTGTTATTAATGTTAGTGTTTCATTTTGAATTGAGCACTTGGGCATCCTTTCGTTTGACTTACCTACGACTCCCGTACACCATGTCGAAGATAACAGAAGATAACGCTTTTAAGATAAGTGGATTTCTTTCGGTTTTTTAAACAAATCCTCCGAAATTTGATTCGCAGATTCTTCGTCCATGTCTGATTTCTGTTGGGAAAGTGGAGGAAAAAATTACGTGTCAGATTCTTTTTAATTGCGGGTATTTAATTGCTTTTGAATTGTATATACGTAACAGCCCAAGGGAAGTTACAATACTCAGTTGTTGCCCGACTACAGCCATTTCAGCATCGACTTCTCACTATTTTCGGTGGCCCCCCTATTCTGCCGCCCGTGTGACGGCATACATTTCGCTTACGTGGGCACGCCCCATACTTTTTGTTCACATACCTTTAACAAAGAAGAATTATATAAAATGTCTTTTATTTTAATGGTAAGTCAGCAAGTTGTTTAGAATTTAAAAATTTAATTTAGAATTTTTCAATGTATTTATTTGGAATGCAACTTCAACATGTGCCTTGCACATGTGGAATTAACGCTCAGGATAAAGCGATAGCATATCCTTGCTAAAGCGAACAGTATTTTAATGAAAGTGTGTATATTTCTGCGCGTTTATGCGAATTTAATCGGATATTTAATATTTATAAACTAAACTAATTAAAAGCTATTAAATTTATTATTATTTGCTATATATTAAAAGTTTTATTTAATGAAGCGTTTATTTGAACAATTTTAGACTTTGTTTTTGAACAAATTTAGATTTTGCTTTTGGATAAAATTTTATTAAAATTAGTTAAAACAAAGTATAAAATAAAACTTTATTGACTGCTCTGTTGTGGTTTGTATATCTGTAAAATGTAATATTTAAACGAACCCAAGTAGTCACCGATGACTGCTAACGTGATGCAAATCCTAACGTGTAGCTAATAAAACACTTTTATTTCCTTAATTTTCCTTATTTTTTCTGTAATTACTTACGTATACGCACGCTATTGCCAATCATTGTTATTTAAAATATCTTGCAAACCTTCAAAGCTGTGAATCAAGTTTGTGCGTACTATGATGAATACACGATTATAATTTACGTTCGTACATATGCCGCGTACGTTCGGAGATAAGACAACTCGCTGAGGACGTCTCGCCGCGATTTCTCGCCGCGATCAATTCGTCGCACGCTTTTAATTATTACAAATACATCATTATCGTCATCATAATTTTCAGGTATTGAACTACTGTCCGTTAGGTCACTCACCAGGAGTGACCTAACCAGGAGAGACCAGCTCTATATCTGTTTTTTGGGGAGTCCCACATTTCTTCTACCTCTAGGACCATACGTAAACATCTGCTTATGGATGCGGCCGTTTTCCATCCTTTCCAGATATTGCTTCAAAAGGTTTCTATATTCTGCAATTCGATCATTTAGACAGAATATATTCAACTCCTGTCGGATGACGGTATTCTGTTTCTTATCGATTCGTTTATATCCTGCGATTCATCTTAGGAAGCGCATCTCTACACTTTGTAATCACTTTTCATTTCCCTTTGTCAGTGTCCATGTTTTGCTACCATATGTAACACTTGGTATCGAAATTGTTTTATAGAACTTCATTGCTGTCATCTTGGCTGTTTTTATTTTTAATTGTTCGTTTAGTGGTTCCATTAATGTGGAACCTTTTTTCTTCATACATATTGCGGTGTGTGGGGGTATATTTTTATCTGCACATCACTCGCTATATTTTTTTTTTATTATTATTTAAGATTGACTTTTTTGTTATTTTTAATTTAAATTATTGTGGTTCTACCACGGCTAGCTTTTTGAATATTTACCTTCGCATGAAATCTCTTTTCTCTAGTAGTTGGTTCCACGATATTTTGCTCTTTCTTAATTATTCTGAAAATAAGTCTCTTTTGTTGGGATGGAAAAATCCCAGAATGAGACGACTTGTTTTCGATGCAATTTTAATTAAATTTATTTTCAATTGTAATTCCAAAATTATCTTTATAATACTAAACATGAACAAATCTTAACTACAGAAAACAACAAACTCTTAATATTAATTTATAATTCTACCCCAAAATTACTTTAGTTCTTTCGCGGAATCGGCTTAATGTTATTTGAACTCACGAACTCACGCCGCGTTATAATTTAAGTTTTTATTGTTCTTACCACACATAGATGTCGCTCCTTGCGTAGTTGACTTCGCCTTCTGCCTCGTGATCCAAGAGTGTTTAAAAGGATCCAGAAATTTGCCTCTACTATTGATTCCAGTTTTTGTGCATCTAGGCTCCAGTTATTTTTATAGGATTGTATCATCCAATCAACATACCATTTATTCCAAATAATTCCAGGTAAGTTTTGTTGTTCTTTTCTAACCACACTTATTTTTCTTTTTACACGTGCTAATTATCACTTCTTTTCAGATCCCAACTCTTTGTATATTAATTTATACTTAATTACCACACTTTTTCGAAGACGAAATTAATACGTGTTCCACGCTTTGGCGTTCTTGGAAGAAGCGTTTATTTACCTACTTGTTGCTAGGTTATTTGGAAAAATATCCCTTTTATTCCTACTTGATATTTTTTCTACCTGGTAAGTTTCCTTGCACATTTGATAATTGATTAATTTACTAAGTGTCATTAAATTATTTACACCTTTGTTTTTATTTTTAGCGTTCATCGTTCGATTCGTCTGCCGTTGCGATCATTGCCCGTCTGCGATACTTCAAACGTCTCGGACAACAATCGTTGCATTATTGTTCAACCGATTTTAAAAACCCACGTAATTTCTTCTTTTGACGCACAACTTAATCTAACATAATTATACATTTTTTTATTTAATAACAATTTCTTAAGATCTAACAATTTTTAATGAATTAATTTGTGGATATTAGATTATATTTTTCGATATAATTCTTGGATTTTCCCATTCCTTACCTGTCTTTATTATTAACCGAATTTATTGTACTCTTTCTTTGAGTCTTATGTAATGTCGGAGAATTTTCATGCGACCTGTAATTGCTTGTTTGCATCACTAGTGATTGTCAATCCCTATTGACGATTGAATCATGACAATATATATAGAGAAATTGTGCAGCCAAGGTACTTGAAGTTGTAAACTTGCTCTATGGAATGATTATTAAGTACTATCTTTGATCTAACTTGGTCCTGCCTTTGAAAGCCATTACTTTTGGTTTTGTTGCAGATATGATCATATTTTTAACTTCTAGAATTTGATTTAGCCTTGTCTGACACCTGAATTTAGTATTTCAGTTTTTTTACATTATCTGGGTATTTTTGTATATGTACCGTATGATGCGGTATTCCTTTTTCTCTCAGTTTTTCTCTAATTTTCATTTCTCCATAGGTCTTTCACCATCGCCATCCTTCACCCTGTATTTTTGTGATTGTCGTCCGTGCACGTCATTCTCAATTTTACTAATAAAAGGAAGGGTAAATCCAACCTTGGGCCGACGGTCTTTGTTTGCAGGGGGGCCTCAAAACGCTATATGAAGGACGTGTAGGGCAGGTAGTCCGCAAAACAATTTATGAGATGCGTTCCACGGGTCGTTTGTCGTTCGTAAAAAGCCCAATGCGCATACTACTAAATACTTCTTGTCCTGGTTCACAAGATTTTGAATGGATCATTTTTGACTAAAAACTTTTTAACTAATTATGTTTTCAACAAAACAAAAATTTTCCTGTTAAAATTGTAATACCAACAATAACCATTAAATTAAAATATAATGTTCATTTCTAGTTCTAATTTTTATGTCGGTTTATAATGCCGGTGGTTATTACGTGTTATAATTAATTACCGGTGCTTCGAACCCGCGACTACAGTTAGTTACGTTAACAAGCCTGTTGGGAATTTTAATCAATCTATTTGTAAATTTATAAATAATCGACAGTTTTTTTTTAATTAAAATTACTTCTTAGTAGAGGTAAATGGGAATTGTTTTACCTTATTTAATTTAGACCTTCTCGTATAATGTCATACAATTACAAAGTTTACTCAAGTTTCATGCAATTACAAGTTGCGGTTCAACATCAATTTGTAATGACTGTCTGTACAGTACTCATCGACCGCTGCTAAGGAAGTAATCAACGATTGACACATGTCGCTACCTGTAAAAACAAGCGATAGTATGCTAAATGTTAGTTTACGTTATTTTCAATTAAAACAATTTCTTCAATCTTTCTTTATTATTAAAGAGCGTTATTACATTACACATATTAGTAATAACCAAAGAACGCGAGTATAACTCATCTAGTTTTTCTCAAATATCTCGAAAATGGTGTAATGTCTATGAAAATTTTTCAATCGATAAACGTTCGTCTTTTTACGATGTACAATTTTTACCTCTTAAATATTTTTGATATATTTCACCGTTTTCGAGTTATTCGAGAAAAAGTGAATACATCGTTATTAACCATACTTTGTTGCGTTATAATTCGGAAACGAAGTATTTCCGGACACATGTAACCCGTCCTCAAATAATCGACCGTTAAGTCGGACAGACCTGAACGTTCCGAGCTTTCAAGCTTTGTTATATTTTTTAAGATGGAATAAACAGTTTCGTACACTAGAATTAATTATAAACGAGATTTTACGCTTTTAAGTCGGTGAATTTGGCAAAAACAATTCCCTAAATTTAAGTTGATTTTTTAAATATTTTCTGTTGCGAGCATTCTTGAAGCCATCTTATAAATGTTGCTTCAGATCAAATGTATACCTTAACCTTTTCACAGGTAATAAATTACAATAAACTGACAAAGAGCTTAAAGTTGGTAGTATTGTATCGATTTAGAATTCTCTAACGCCTACATAACTTCGCACATTCACTTACACAAAATTTAAAAAAATCAACTTTTCGTGAAATTCTCTTCGACGATTACAAGCGCAAGAGAGTTTAATTATTAAGGAAATGCTAACAAAATTAATTGATTATACACAAATCGATTTCGATTCGTAACTTTTAATCTGATGTAACAGAATTTATTCAATTATCTCAAGTTGTTATTTTCTTTGATCTTTTTTGTAACTGTTTCCGCTACACAATTACTTTTTAGCATACTTTTGAAAATAGCGATCGCGAATTACATACATATACCTGATGTACATTAAAAACATAACACTTTGTAAATAATAAAACAAACTATTAACATGTTACGTTCAACAGTTGCCGTAGTAAGCCGTTAAATAGCTTTTGCAATCAGAAATTATGAATATTTAACATCACAAAACCTCAACAAAAATATTAAATATCGCTTTTGGATTTTTATGTTGCAATATTTTGTTAAGTTTTTGCATGAAACTATAGGCCATCAGAAACCTGTATTCCGGCTGAAATGTTAGTGGAGTAAAGAAGGGAAATAAGAGATCTCCAGAAAATTTCATAAAAATTATAACTTTCTCTGTACGCGGCCATAGCTTCATGACTGCTGATAGATGTTTTGGAAGAGTAGTGAAATTACTAAGGAAAAATCTCATTATACTTTCACAACAGGAATATATTCAGTCTTATTCAGAAATAAGCAAAGTAAAACGATTAGGACATGATTGGAATGTATGTATACTGTCACAACCCTTAATGTTATCAACGAAGGGTAGCGTAAACTCAGATAGTTTAAATAAAATTCCACCGAAGATCGTTTTAACTTATATATTAAATAACGAACAAAGAACAAAATAATAGAATATAAAAATAATAAATGCAACTTACAAAATAATTTCTTAACTTATGGATCCATCGAGTTTTATATTACATCATCCTTATTTTAAATCCCCTTTACAACCCATTCTAACTTCCGACTCCATTCTTTTTCTAACTAACGACCTCTCCTTTTCACTGTCCAGTCACTACTGACTTCACTAAACTTCCCCCTCGCACTTGGGTACAATCACCTTCAATCTAAAGTCCTAGCGCATTTCCGGCACGTATTCTCATACATTATAAACTTAATCATTTTGTAATAGTATTACAATTTTAATTCTTTCCTAGGCAGGACCGTATTGTCGAATATTTACGTTAAAATATTATTTGATATTTCGTGTTTTGACAATACCCCCCGGTCATGAAAACGACTGTCCCAAGCCGTAAAAATTGAAAGTTTAAAAAAAAATTCCTTCTCAAAATAAGCAATGTATGTATATCCTTATAACTTAACCTAAATACTAAATTAACTAAGTACAAATAGTAAGGAATAAAATATAATAATAATGTCAAACTATCTAACTATTTTTACTAAACTTATTTTAGTGTGTAACGTTTGTTTCTTATGTAATACTAGAAATGCTTTAAAATATCATAATTTCGAAAACAAAAATATTTTTTACCAGTCATTAAGAAAATTTAAACTTTGTTTTAATCGTATTTGATTTTCTAGAACGAGTTTTATTTATTGTCAACTTGTTTATTTCACTTGTTTGTGAACTTTGGTGTGATGAGCGCCCTTTTTGTGCCTCTCTATTTGACGGCTTAGTTTACACTTTTTTAAACCTTATTAGATCGTGTTTACAACTAACCTATGTAATTATATATATTTTTTAGGTTGACTAACTCTTTGCAATAATGTTTATTTTTCTCTAATGACTTATATCATGAAAGATATTTAATCTATCTAAATTTACTGTTGCATTTCGAATATACATAACCTACTTTCTGTTACACTTTGTATTTGTTTACACATTACTGACCTATTATTAAATTTTTAAAAATTAAATTAAATTTGTTATTACGTTCCATTCTGACTTTCTTGATTTAAAATTTACAGTGCTTTTTTCTTTCGCCACATTAAAGCTCTTGAAACAAAATATAAAAAACTAAAAGGTATTTCTGATGCAAATGCATTGATAATGGACGTGGGCGCTTGCGCATGTTGTCGATGTTGTCGTTACCCAAAGCT
This sequence comes from Podabrus alpinus, assembly GCA_932274525.1. Classification (NCBI taxonomy): domain Eukaryota; kingdom Metazoa; phylum Arthropoda; class Insecta; order Coleoptera; family Cantharidae; genus Podabrus; species Podabrus alpinus. The sequence continues at coordinate 10,369,013 of OW026455.1, forward strand.
TTTACTACTGGTAGTGGTAAATTACGATTATGTAGTGTTAAAGTATACCACTGCGGAGTGGTAAATTACAACACTACATAAAATCGCTTCTACTATTTCTCTAAAGGTAACAATGATTATTAGAAAATGATTGAATTTACTCTATGCTGTGATCAATAATACTCCACATTAAAACTATTTTGTATCAGTAATATATACTATTACATAGTTAAGTACCTAATAACATTTGTAGTGTGTATTCATAATGTTTTAAGCGTTCTATAAACTATACTCCTTTTACTCCTACGATTGGTAAATTGGATATTAAAAATTTTTCTGTGTGTATTACTAAAGAAATTATACGAAATATACAGTAGACCTACCTAAAAGTAGCTATGTAATGAATATTATAGAAATCAAAACCTGTTGTCCGCTATAAGAGACTTGCATAAAAAAAAGAGAATAAAAGAAAAGAGAAATCTCATTGATTTATTGAAGGCACATTTTGGAGAAAATTGGAAGACTCGTGCCTATCTGGAATGGTATAAGATTCTTCTAATTCCTTTAGAAAACCACGATGAGGATGAGCATGAAACTAGTGAAAGTTATTGTGACTGCCACCACCAGCAAGTATTATTGTCAATATTTTTTTCTCCAGAACAGCTGTAAGTGCAAAATGAAATTGCATTAAATTCGTAATCTTGGTAATTTAATATATCCTAGCGGAATTCCACATCTTACCAGATTTGTTTTATTAGGTTACTTACTTTAAGCCGATGTTAGTTAAATAACCTTAGGGTTACTAGAAAATTTTGGGTCCACTTTGTATTTAACAATTTACTTTAAATTTAAAATTTTATATTTTTTTTATAAAATTTGCAAATTGTAATGACAATATAATGATTATTACGTGTAGGTGATCTGTTATCTACCTGCAGTCTCCTGTAATGTGATCGCCCACGTGCATTGATATATAAGTTTACAGGTGATGATTATATGAGTTTTATTAAAGTTTTGATTAAAGCTGAATTGTTACAATATCACTGTTACAATATCACTGAAATAAACATTTATTTTGTATTATTCCTTAAATTTTTGTAGTACAGATATTATTTTTTTATTTCGATTAAAGCTTCATTCTGGAGGAAAAATAGCATTAGCATATTCTTATGATGGTATGACATCATGCAATTTATCGTACGAACAACGGTGTCGTTTCAGCGCAGAGACGAGTTTGGAAAGTTCGCGCACTGCGCACTACGTTGTGCGCCGAAACGGTACCGTTGTTAATACAATACATTGCATAGTGTCATACCAGCTTTAGATAAGAATTCAAACATTCAAGGCGGCAGTCGGCGTGGGAAGGTCCGAAATTGTGGAAAAATTGGTTGGTGTTTCTAATGTAAAAAGATGAAAGATTCCTCCACAGTGTGGCCTAAAAAATAAAGGTCGTTTAACAAGAGAATTGTTGTATAAGTGGTTCTGGAATGTAAACTTGCAGTGAGATTTTAGCCTTAAAATATCGGCACCGACAAATTTTATCCGATGCTGGAAAAAATTTTGAGGTGGCGGAGATGAAATAGAGCACAAAAGCTTTCTCCGCGCGGCAACGCGAGTTCTTCCGAACTGTGCGATGGATTTTGATGCGACCGGTGCCGATCGACAACCAAAAGTCCAAACTTGCATATAAGTTAGGTGCCGAATTTTTATAATACTCTGAGCGCCGCCGTACCGGCTTCCCAAAACCAAAGAATTGTGAAATTGTTTTGTTTTTCGTAAAATATGGTACAAGTGGAATAAAATTTTTCAAAACTTTACCATCGAAATACATAAACCATGTAAATACTGCTGTGATTTAAAATGACCCCACACAACACAAATGGTTGTAAATCTGAATTAATTGATATATTTAAGAAAATTAAGCTAATTTCAAAATTTAGATTTAACAGATAAACACACCCAACTAAATTCATGATATTGTAGACTTAATAAGATCTTTAAAGATGAGAAAGCTATATCAAAACCTGCTAAATACATTCAATTTGAAGGTGAACAAGTCAAAATCTTTTAATAAGATGCTTTATTTTGGAAATGATGAAATTTGTTATAATTTGTTATCTGAAAAACATAACCTTTACGTTTCTGAACTTTGAATTGAAAAATCTCTGTAAATAACTTATTGTATGAAAATCTGTTTATAACCAAAATTCTTTTATATCTAACTGTATGTGATAACCATAAATTCATCTCCGAAATTTGTAAAAAGGTAAATAAGGGTCAAAATCCATTAAAGGTTGATAAGTGAAATGTGATAACGAAAATAGTCAAATGTACTACTTCAAATGGCTTCCAAATCAACTACTGTGATGGAAATCAACTGGAAGGCAGCAGATAAGTAATCTCTTCAATAATGGAACCAACTCTGGAAATTACATGAAATTTCATTAAAATAAAAATCACACAAAGGAACAAATTTGACTTACAAGTCGTTGAAAACAGCTCAAATTTGTAATTTGCGCAAGCAAAAGTTAGTTGCAATTTGATATTTAAAGTGGACGGACGTGTGCAACGTGATCCGACAGTTGAATCGATTTGGTCGATAAATAAACAAAAAATCCAAGATGGCTAAGTTAGTTGCAACACCTGAAAATTAAAAATGTTATTTTTTCAACTCGACTCGCAGATATCTGAGAATTTCTTAATTTCAAATTACTTACCAGCATACAATTAAGAAAACAACTATTGGAAAGTCAAATTTGGATGATTACTACTATTACAACACAATCCAAACAGGAGAAGATCCGGAGCATCGTACAACGAAAACATCTGATTGTGGAAGTGTTTCATAGTGCGCTTGTGTTTATCAAAATTGTGTTTTTCTACGCAGACTTATATAAAAGTCAGGATTATAAAATTCAAAGGTATTTGTAAACAATTATTATTTTATTAACTTTACGCCTTCAGCATTTTACATACAGGATGCTGAAAAAAGATTGTAACAGATGCATTTTCGGCTACCCTACTTTATAATTCAACAACAAAACATTTTTTATTATTTTATTTTCTACGCTTCGCCAAAAGCAACAAATTTAAATATAAAAACATTTAACCCGTCTTGGACAACGGAAAGACTTAAATTTATTTAAGCATTTAAAGGAAGAAAAGGAAGAAAAAGGATTATCATTCTACTTTATTTTTGATTTTTGATTATTGTAAACATTCTGGTAACAGATAAGATATCTGTGCAATTTGTTAAAACTGATTATTTGCGCTTTGCGATATTATTTTTGAATATAAAACTCATTTCTAAAATAATCAAATCTTTTATTATTATCAAACATTTACAGGTCAGTATTCTGAATTTTTAAGATCATTCAAATAAAAAAGTGGATCGTTTTATCTGGTAAAGCAATTAAGCAATAAAGTTCAAAGTCATTGAACATCTTTCTATCATTTGAGAATAAGAAATTTTTCAACTCAATAAGCTACATCCCCTAATTCAAAATAACACCTGCAATACTCTGAGAGAGTCTTAGATTGAGCTAAATAAGAGGGACAGGTTGGTGAACTCTCTAATTGTATTTTAGCACGCGAATTTCAATTATTACATTTTTATATTTTTTCATTCATTTGAATGTGGCGCCCAAGTTAAACGACGTGTCTAATTTATAATAGAAGGGAGATCATAGCAATACGTAAAAGAAAACATTTCGTCCACATTTTCTCATATTTACAATTTTACCCGAAAACCCTTCGATTTGGATTTGAAATTTTTCAAACAGTGGCATTCTTGGTCGTCAACTATCGTCATGTAATAAATTAAAGATCATTGAAAACTGTATCCGAAGTTCCGTTGGGTTTTTCAAAATTATCGATGATTTTCGATGGTGTAAAATAAAAGTGCCATGGCACAGTCCAAAATTTTTGTTTAAATACATTTCTAAGAAGAAACTAAATAAAAATTAAAAGAATTAATGACGGTTTCTGATACAGTTTTAAACGGTTTTCAATTTATTTTAGTTTATACATACTTCATCAAAAATCGTCAAATATCGTCACCAAACCTCCCCATTGGTTTTACTGAATCGAACCAAAAAAATTTTGAGTCTAGAATAGAATGGAGAAAGTAACAAAACCGACTATATCCAAATCGTTTCTTCAAATTTCTTGAATAGGTTCAAGAAATGCCATTTGAAATGCGAAGTTTTGGCCCTCTCCTGTAAAATTGCTAAATATGCATAAATAGTATAACCGCTTTTGCACCCAACCTCCGCAATTATAGAAAGTATAACAACCTATGGATCAGAAGCATGGGTAGAAAAGTCCTAGTAATAAATTTTTTGAACTCACTGTTAGGCGTCTCCAGACTTGAAAAGTTATAAATAACGAAAACCGACAAATAATGAACGCAAATGGCTCAATATTGACACAATTGAAGCTCAAGGCGAGGTAGTTTGGTCACGTCCAAAGAATGGGCCCCAGAGATCGCCGAAGAAAATATGGAACTGAACCCCATTAAAAAAAAAAAGTGGAAAACCATCTGGAACTTGGGCGCAGTAAGATGAGACAATGAAGGCTAAAGACGTAGTAGAAGAATAGCAAGATATAATATAGTACCTATAAAAATAATACACAATCAAAATTGGTTTCGGAAACATTAAAATGTTTTGGTTTTAAATCAACTTCATATAATATGTGTAAATTGAACTACATAGTATATATTTATGTACATATTTTTCAGAAATAAACTGAAATGCACTTTTGTATCAGTTTCCAGTGTTAAAATTAATGCATAAAACCCAGGTTTCAAAACTGGTACTTATCAAAACACTCAAAACAACTGCAACATTTCGCATATAACATGAAAACTTTAATAAAGGTATAAAGCAAGAAGAGACGTGAATATCATGAAAGAAAAAAAATGTTTTGTTATCACCTTTTATCAAAATTCTTTGTTACTTACGAAATTTGTAACATTAAAAAAACGGAACGTAAAAAAGAAAAACGTGCACGAGATTGAGATCCAAATTGTAAAATTATACAAAAGAAATATATCCCTCACACTCTTATAATACGGTACTAGTAGGTGTTTTGTAATTGTCAGAACTTTCAAATCTTAATTTTGAAAGCGTTTTATAATTTTTTAGTGCCTAATATAAAATGTTTTTGATTACTTAGAACTGCTTTACAACTACAAATATACAATTCGACAGAACATTTTTTAATTAAAAAAGAGAAAAAGTTTCCTTTTATTGTTTTGGGTGTGTATTTTTTGGTCTTGATCTTCTCAAGCTTGATTATATGCACACCTTATGTTTTTTAAATGTTGATATAGCACCTTTAATTTTATATGCATAAGTTATGAGCGGTCTTATTAGGGAGGAAACATAAATATTTCACATTCAATTTTCCCTGTAAAATTTTGATTTATAATTGAATAGACTTCTGAATAGGTAACAGCAAACATTTTTTTTGATAAATTAGTTTTGATTGTGTAAGGTATATTTCGGTGCTTGTATAATTTTCAGGAACCCTTTAAATGTCAAACAGTTATAAAATTTTATTGTTTAATTTTTTAGCAACTGAATTTACATTTTTTATTGCTGTTATAAATATTATACAAAATAGAACATGAAATGTGCACGAAGCTTTTATTATAATGAGTAACATTTTAATATTGAACTAATAACGGGTGATTCAATAAGGGATCTCATTTTGAAATGCGCGGCATTTCCGCGCTATAGATTTGACAGCGGTCAAATCGTACGTTATCTACCAATAATGTGATTTTATAATGGAACGTTACACGATCAACGAAAATATTTATTTATTTAACTAGCGCTACATTCTATTAGAATTTGGCTGTCCCTAGACTTTCAAAATCCATTTTGCTGAGGTGGATTAATCCTCTTAGTTTACATGTTTGTTCTAATACATTTTATTACAAGTCTCTATGTGTCTTCGTGTTGTTAATCACGTTTCTCCATGCTGCACGGTCCATCACTATCTGTCTCCATCCCCTCACTCCCATCTTCTCCAAATCGTCCATCGCTCCGTCCCACCACCTCGTCCTTGGTCTGCCCCTAGCACGTTCTTCATTCGGTTTCTACATCACTATCGCGTTTATCGTTTCTTCCTTGTTGGCTCTCATGACATGTCCAAGCCATCTCAATCTCTGGGCCTTAATGAACTTCACTATATGTCTTCTCCATCCATTACTTCACGTAGTTCTGTGTTTGTCTTCGTTCTATATTCACCGTTGTTTAGTCGTGTAGGGCCTACTATCGTTCTCAGTACTTTCCTTTCAAAAACCTTCAGTTCTTCTTCCTCTCTTTTAGTGATGCAGATTAGCTCAGCGGCATATGTGAGTACCGGTCTAATTAGCGATTTGTATAGTTTTATCTTCGTTTTCTTGTGTATCTGTTTATCTCTCAGTATACTTTTATTCGCATAGTAAGCTCTGTTGCCTGCTTGAACTTTTTGTCTTATTTCTGAGCGTCTTTCATTTCTGTTATTAACCAAGACTCCGAGGTAGTTAAAATTCTCTACTTGTTCGAATGCGCAGTTATCTATGATTAAATCGTTATTATTATCGTCACCTCTTCTCCTGCATCTCATGTATTTCGTCTTGGTTTCGTTAATACTTAGGCCTATTTCATATGCCTCTTCTTTTATGGTTCTCAGTATCTCTGTCATACCTCTCATTGTTCTGGACACTATCACAACATCATCCGCGTATGCTAATATTTGGCTTTCTTTAGTTATTATTGTTCCTTCGCAGTTAGTACCTCGAATGATCTTTTCCAGGACGATGTTGAACAATGTCGCCGACAGAGCGTCTCACTGTCTCACTCCGTTGTTCACTTCAAAACTATTGGTTTCTCCTTGGGGAATTTTTATCGTAGTTGTATCTTGCAGGGTCATCTTGATTAACCTTATTAGTTTTGTTGGTATTGCAAATTCCTTCATTATTTTTATCAACTGGTGTCTTTTTACTTGGTCGAATTCCTGTTTGAAATCAACAAATAGCATATATATCTCTATATCGTATTCATAGCTTTTCTCCATGATTTGCTTTAATATATGCAATGAATCCACCGTCGATTTGCCTCGTCTAAAACCAAACTGGTAGTTTCCAATTATTTTATCTGTATGAGCAGTAAGGCGGCTATGTATAATCGTGGACAAGATTTTATATGCCACATTCAGGAGTGTTATCCCTCGATAGTTGTGGCATTCTTCAGCGTTTCCTTTCTTTTTTACTGTCACAATTACTCCTTCTTTCCACTTATGTGGCATATCTTCTCGTCGCCAGATTTCTTGTATCAATTCACAGATTTCTTTGTGTATCTTTTCTCCTCCGTTCTTTATCATTTCGGCCATTATCCCATCGTTGCCCGGGGTCTTTCCGTTCTTTAGTTGTTGTATTGCTTTCGTAATTTCTTCGTTCGTCGGTTCTGTTATTTCTTTCTCGTTAGATGTTTTTTCTGTATATTGTTCCATTTCCTCTTCTTGGTGTGTATATAACAGTTTACGGAAGTAATTTTCCCATATTCATTTGATTTCTTCTGCTCTATCTTCTATTATTCCTTCTTCATTTCTCATTCCTCTATTTGTTATCTCGTATTTTCTCTTACATTTTCTCTTAAATTTTCTAACATTGTTGTTAGCGCTGTTTATCTCTATTTCTCTCATTTTTGCTTCCATCCATTCGTTCTTCTTTTGTCTGTACAGCTTATTCACTTCACTTCGTTGTTTGCTTGCTCGCATTCATCGTCATACCATGCTTTCCATCTTTTTTTTCTCTTGTATCCTATTGTTTGGCTTGCACCTGTTTTTAGACTCTGTGCTATATTGTTCCATGTGGTGTCAATATCTCTGCCTTTTTCCTTAGTTTCAATTTCAGATTTAATCATTTCTTCATACTGTTTTTTGTGTTCTTCATTTTTAAATTTTTCTATTGCTAACCACTTTCTTGCTTCATGATTTGTGTTTTCTATCATTGTTTTCATTTTAACTTCTGTGACTACCAGAAAGTGGTCAGTGTCTGCGTTGGCCCCTCTATAGGATCTCACGTCTCTTATAGAAGTGGCTCTTCTTTTTGTCACCAACACATGGTCAATTTGGTTTCCTTCATTATTGTTGCATCCAGGCCACATCCATGTAATTTTATGTAGTTTTTTGTGTTGGAACTTTGTACTACTAACAATCATCTCGAGTGATGCCGCTAGACAACATAACCTGTTTCCGTTGTCGTTTGTGTCTTTATGAATTGTATACTTTCCTGCTACATCTTCAACATATTTTTCTTTACTTATTTGTGCGTACAGCAATTCCAGGTTATTATAAAATTGTTCTTTCACATCTTCTGCGCTATCTTCAATTGGTGCGTAAGCATTTATCAACGATATATTGTTTGGTTTCGTCTTGATTCTCAGATAGGACAATCTTCCATTCATTGGTTTGAAGTACAATATTTTCTTAATCCATCTTTTCATGACTATAAAGCCTGTGCCGTTTCTTCCTTGTGTAGCTTCCCCAGAGTACAAAAACTTAAACCCATCACCATCAATCTCTCCTTCTCCTCCCCATCTAGTTTCTTGCAGCGCAGCCACTCCAACTCTCAACCTCTCCAGTCCCTTGCAACTTCTGTCATCTTTCCTGGTCGTAACAATGTTCGCACATTCCATGACCCAATTCGCATTGTATATCTAGCTTTTTTGTGTTACCCCATGTTCTATCTTTGTTCGTTGTCCTTTTACTTTGCATTCTTGTAACCTTTGGCTCATCCTTCGAGTGTAGTGCTACTGGTTGAGCCGATCCAGTAGCACCACTTACATGTTCTTTTTAGTTTTTTGTTGGTCGCGTTATGGTTTTGTCTGGTCTGGGCTGGTTGGTATTTTCATCCCATACATATGCTTTCCCATCAATATGGAGCTTCTGGTATCCAACTTTCACCCTTTTTCCATTTTTCATCTCATTTCTAGCAGTTTCCCATATTTTATCTTGAATCTCTTTCTCTTTTTTAGTCAGATCATTCTCTATATAAGTCCTTGTTCCCTTTAACTTGTTTTTGTTTTCCATTACATTCCTTTTCTGGTACCGGTCTCCTAATTTTGCCACAATTATCCGTCTGTCTGCGTTTTTCCCGATTTCAAACGCGTCCGTTACATTAACCTGTGCTTTGTTACACGACAAAACGCAAGCAAGGCACCTTCCGAACAGAGATTAAACGTGATGGCTAGCTCGAGCCGCGAAGGGTTGGTTCTTTTGACGGAGCAGAAGGGCTTGTGACGAAACGTCGCGATTTGTCGGTCTCTCATCAACGACCGGGCAATCCTCGATCGCGATTTAAGATGTTATCTCAAACGGGAGGGGGATATATTTACACACGGAGTATTTACAAGGGCGCCACGTGAATTTTGAACCGAGGTCCATTCGAAAGGGTTGCAAAATCACCCTTTCTAGCTGAATACACGACAGCTTCTGATTGATTTGATCTCGTGCATCTCACCACTGGTGGCATCTCTTTGGATTACAATACTTTGCATTAGTAAATCTTGAAGTTAAACAGCTGTTCACCAAAATGTGACAGACTAGTTGATTTAATTAATTAAATATTAACTATGACACAAAATACAATCCAAAATATGACTGGTTTAATTTATCAAATATTAAATGTGACATGAAACACAATTCAAAAATGTGACGTTATTTCAATAAACAATTTAGAGTAAAGATTTCATCGACTAAACACCACGTCCAATTAAATATTAACACACAAAAGGGAAATACAAAGAGGGTGCGATATCGTCTTCATGGTAAACTGAAGATTCATAAAATGCAGTGGTCAAAACTGACCACAAAGTACAATAATAATACTTAGAAATACTTACATAAAAACATAAAAAGGTACAGATGTGTTCCAATCGGAATGGCTCCAAGCAGATTTGCCTGTGTGAGACGCTATCTTTAATAGGCAAAATCCTTCTCCAATAATCGGGATGACAAGATGGTTTGATAATTCGAGATTATTTCAATGTTGATTGGTCGGCAATGACCACGAAAGATTAACTCGTAAAATGTAAAACTGAACACGAGCCGGTCCTGACCAATTTATAATTGCGTGGTCGTTGGTTCGCGCAACCGTACGTATTCTAGTTCTAACGATCGTAACACGAGATAAATCGAAACGTAGTATTGGTTGGTATTGTCCGATACAATTTGTTTATCTTAAAACAAGTTAATCTTCACTTGGTTAGAATCGAAACCGAACATTGGTTTAATAACCCGATACTTAAGTTGCATAAAGAAAGTCATGAAAATGTGCAATCCATTTGCACGGCGCACTAATTTGAATTTGCATCCGTCCTTCTTAATTTACACAGTGGGACGAGCATAAAAGGCGGTAGTAGTTTTACATGACGCCACAAAAGTTTAAATTTAAATAACCGATAAGTCGTAACATGTTTAGAAAAGATTACACCAATAATTCAGTAGCTTGGCGCTAACAAAAAATGTTCCATATCCATAATTTAAATAACAAAGTAGTTAATTGTTTAATCCGAAAAATGTTCAATAACTATGATTTAAATAATCAAGTTCATAGACGATTAGAAAAACGTTCACAACATATTAATTCAATGTAATTTAGAAGAATAAATAGTTAACGATAAAGTTTATCAATATTAAATTCGCAAAGTGTTTAATTCAATTTAATTCGGAACGGTGATAATATAATAAAATTTACTATTGTTTAATACGACAACGATTTAGTTCAATGTGCATAAAACATCTTAATTTTAAAACAACGAAAGTTTATGACAACGTCGAAGATAAAAAGGTACAATCTTTTACCTGAGTTTTATCACAACACAAATATTTAACTGTACTGGTCTCTATTATTTAATTTGCTTGGTAGCAAATATCTAAGTCCGCTTATTGAAAGCGTTTAGACCCGTAGGCCAAGAGAGCCTTCGGCTGCCTCTAATGGATTCACATGAATCTCTGCCGATGCATCGACGTGCATCGTCTTTTATATGATTTTCCCCAGAAGTTGGTGGCAAAAATTGCAATTTAAAATGCTTTGATTGGATCCCCTAATTTACATGGCATCGGAAATTAAAAGACACAAGACAATACTCGAACCTGATTGGTTAATAATCCAAAGCGAGAATCAATTTTGCAAGTCGATGCAGAGAAATCCTGCATGAAATTGCTAGACATGTTAAGTTTTGTTCAACAAGTCAAATCTTTATCTACGGTTTCACGTGTTAAAGGAGTCTCGTCTAATAACTTTTTGCTACTTTTATATTGCCAAATGTTTCGAAATCTTTCATATAAATGCATACAAAATCGTACACATGTAGAGATAAGCTTATAAAATTAACCGTCTTCATCGACATGTTGTTGCAAGTCCATACCTAACAAGCGGCAGGGATCTATTTCACATAAAACTATCTGCGCGTACCGTCCTATTGCATTTTGTCAATGCATTAAGATCGACATCGTGAATACCAACTGATTTATATCGAGCAAAATTTGCTGACATATATTTGATCGTATTATTTGAAATGAAAACATATTGTCTTTTGATATATAATTTCTAAATGATGGATTGTATTACCTAAACTGAAAATGTAGTTTGTCTTGACTTAAAATATATGATTTAAATTTTACAAAGACGAAAATTATTCTCTGCTTGACCGCTATTATATTTTACAAAAATTTTAACGTGCGGGCGAGCGCATTTTAACGTTACAGCTTGTATTTCTTCGTTTAGAAATCTCTCTACTTTTTCTTTCGTTACGTCTCCTGCCAATGGCATATTCTTTATAATAACATTGGTTATTTTCTTTTTTCTTTCATACTTCTCCATTTGTTTTTCCAGTGTTGTTATGTTTTCATCCTACTTATTTACTTTTTCCTCCAGTCTTGCATTTTCTTCTCTCATCCTTGTATCTCTTCTCTCCACCGTGTTTCCATATTTTCAAGTTTCTCCTTTACTTCTTTTACTTCTCGGAAGCCACTATTAACTACTCCTGTAAGGTTGTTTAACATTTCCTTCAGTTCCTCCATCCCGCTCTCGCTTGATTTTTGTTGTTGTTTAGGGATGGTGAAAATTTTAGAGTTGCAATTCATAAAATTCGTGAAATTTTGAATAAAGAAGTGCACCACCTCGTAGCGGAATTGTAAATTTAATTAAAGTAAGGCTTCTTGTTATACTTTGTATAGAAACCTAAAAATTGAAGAAACTTGTTCAGCAAGTAATCTAAGAAAACTATAGCTTTTTTTTCAACTATAAATCCCGCTACAGTGAAAGAAAATATCAGAGAAGAGCCGAACCTTAATTCGTAACCTTTCTTGTGGCACTCTGTGGAGAATTTAAACAATTATCTACAGCTTTACAATATTCAACTACAATTCAACCACTGACCATCTGCAGCGCTGTACATTAATCAATTTGATGTTGGTAAACAAAGCTGATGTTGATTTTTGCAATAAATAATCTCAGCTGCGTAAATACGTCAATAAACAAAATTGCCGAATCTGGGGAGCTGAAAACCCACAAACCATCTTGGAAATCCTATTCATCAATGGTGGCTGGTACAGGGAGAGCGCCGCCCTCCCAAAACAGAATAGCAATTCAAAATAGTACCTTTTTAATGCTCACACCACATCACTTGGATCATTAACTGTGGGAATTTAAATTTCCCCCTCGAACCACGAACGTCCACTCGTTATCGTGACATGTTAAAAACTAATTTTTTGCCCAAATATTGGTTGTGGAAATGTCCTTGTCGAGAAATCTTTTATTAAAATTAAAGGTTTAAAAACAATTCTTCTTCTTAACGTGCCTATCCGTTACCGGATGTTGGCGACCTCTCTCCTATGTATGTGTTGTGCGTTTGTAGTACTATCACACACGTAGGGGACCTACTTGTTTAACGCGGGCTCCGAACCGCGGGAAGTGTATACACTTCATCTCCAGAGAGGCTGTTCTAAGCAGATTACACCTCGGTGGTTTGCCATTGCCTTCCGAGGGGAGACGGTCAGAATAAAGTTTTTACTGAGCCCGGAGTCGAACCGAGCATTCAGCATTAGCAGCAACGCACTTAACCGCTTAAGCTGATCACCGTCAAAAACGATTAGTTAAAAATAATTAAAAACAATATAATAAAGCACAAATAATAATACATTTTTCACAGAAGAAAAATGCGTTGGTTGTGGCATAGTCAAAAATATTCTTGAGTCGGGCCTGCTTATAGTTTTTCTGTGTGTGAATAACAGTTTGTCACAACATTTTTTGTTTCATTTTGTATTCTGTCTGTTATGCTTCCTTCAAAGTTGGTCACAATATTTTGTAGCCGAAAGCAAAACTCTACAGAGCTTTAGTCTTTCTTTATGTACAACCAAAGCACTCAACTAAAGACAGCTTATTAATTTGACTACCTACGTTCTCTTCTATCATTCCCTCATCGGTTAACGACTGACTACATAAACTGCTAAAATAAAACTTTTTTTTCAAATTAGTGATCTCGTTCAATTAAAAAAGAAACTCTTAAACAATATGTGCTAATTAAAAAACGACTTGTTGAAAAACTTTTTCCAGGTACAACAGCAACAATATTGCAATTATAATTAATTGTGTACAAAAAGTTCAAGATTACATAAAGAACTTTTTTTTTAGCAAAGGAGTGAAAATGAACATAAATAATATAAAAGCAAATAAGCTTGTTCATATTAAAAAAATAATTTCTTAGCGACTCGATAAAATAATTTATGAAAGTGTTTACATAATAAAATATTACTTCTACTATATTAAATGTTACTTTAAAAAGTAATGTCATGATCAGATACAAAACTAAATGTATGAAATGAAACATTATAAAGATTAGAGGTATTTAAAGTAATATTTTATGTACAAGATTCAAATCTCTTTAAAATGTAAAATTTATTTAGTTTTTAATGTTATAACGACCTGTTCGTCAGTTTATAAATGTTTTACTAGTACAGGGTGAGGAAATAATCAGGCAATTATAATATTATCCATTTTCCCATTATGCCATTATCCAAGAGAAAACTATTTAATTACTAGCCAGCCAGATGTGGTTGGGGTCTCTAAAATCAGGTTTCCTCTGTATATTCGGAGAAAATTATCAACACTCAAAAAAGTTTGACGGTTCATCCAAAAAAATTAATTTTACGTTAGAGGCGGGAATCGTCTAGCGATTCTCGCCTAGGTTTTATACGCGACTCTCACCTTCTCTATGTATATTAAAACACGATAAATAAAAGTCGATTTATCGACTGGGTACATTAGTTTAAATTAAACGTGTCCTCAGATAGTTATTCAGATAGTCAAATCTAGGAACAGATGGAGGTAATCAATTTTTGTTAACAGGTTGTAACATAATCCTTCCTTACTGCTCTAATGAGAAGTCAGCTCGGAAAAGATTAAGTCCACGCAGAAGGATAAAACCATCTACTTTAAATTTGCGTGGGGCCCTGGTGTTAGGTTTTAAACTAGCTCGTTTATTGCGGAAGCGAGAGTCGTGGATCGTGTGAAAGAAACACCCCGGAGAGATCAAGGAAACAGCTTTGCTAACACAACACAATTAAAATGGACAATTGGATGTTAATTGTCAGAAGGCAAAGATATAAGCGATGTCGGACGTAAAAGGTGTTAGCCGACCAAAACAGGCACAGTAGCAACGGCATTGCCACCGAAAATCACTCCCAAACATAAACCAAGGGCACATTCGAATGGTTATATAAAAATCCCACGATAAAGTGGAACCATATCGAATCCCCAATGAAAAACAAACGAAAGCAATCTCGATGAAATGTCGCACCCTGTATATGGGTCGAACATCGTAGCCTTACATAAAAAAAAAGAACATAAAAACAAAAATAAACACACAAAAAATTGTTCAACATAGAATTTCAAATATGAAATTCGAACGTACTACGATCATTTTGGAATCCCTTCGTCAATGCATTTTACCATAAGCTATTCGATGTTATAAGTGGAAATAAATACCCTGAACAAGTTAATTAAATAAAACACAAATATCAATAATTAATAATTTTAAGTTTATTACATATCAACCTGAACATTCGATCCATTTCACACTTGCGAATGCGAACTGGATAAGATAAACTAATATCACCTCGCCGCAGGAATATAAAATTGCAAGGCTATCGCAATCTTGGCGACCACTCTAAGAATAAAAAATTGCATGACAAAAAGGAAACCAAAATGTTACACATAAAAAATACATAAATTGGTCAAGGGTGAACTCCAACGTCATCGTTCTCCAGGTGTACGGAAGAAAATTTGGCTAAATTAATTATCCAGTAACTGCGAAGCAATGAACAAAATTATTAGGTGACTTACCATTGTGAAAATGAAGTAATATTTCACAGGAAGCACTGACCATGGGTCCAACAAAAAATGTACGATCCGGGAAAAATCAACCATCCCTCAAATCACGAATGTCACATCCCCATGAAGGGTTTTGGAGCGCAAGATCCAAAAAACCATTCGTATTGATGGATGGGAACCCTCACAAAATCGAATCATCCCTTTTCAAAATGAACCAAAAACTGATAACCATTTCACAGCACTTTCAAACATGACCGGAGCGTTCGAGCGCCCACCAATGACCCCCTATCATAGCATGCGCGAGTTTAATCTCCGTCAATCACGCTCGCTATACAGGGTGCTACGAAATATGTCGCTAGATGTTAAAAGTTGAATTTATAAATTCAACGTTGTTGCGAAAAGTGAAAATTTTTCGTAACACACCCCCGAAGTAAGATATCTGACCGGAGGTCAAGATAAAAAAATCAAAAAAATTATCAGACAAGCGAAGCTGGAAACGAACTGTGAATTGACGGAAAAAAACTTATTCATTTACTGTAGTGTGGAGGTAGTTTGTAGCAGTACTTGGTAGGAAAGAAATATTAAGCGTTGCTAATAAAAAAATGAGCTTAAAATATTTCAAAAAAATAAAAAAATCAAAATCTCTAAAAGATTGAGATCAAAAAAATAATAATAATACTTGTATGGTTTAGTACACAATTGACGAAACGCCATCGTAAATCCGCAGAAGCGAAAACCAAATGGTAGAGCTAACAATAGCTACTGAAAACCATATAGTGTGTGATTTTGTCTCAGATAAAAATCAATGAGTACAAAATTGGCAGCCCGCATTGGACCTGCACCGAAAAAACTGTGGGCAGCCCGCATTGGACCTGCACCGAAAAACCTGAACAGCTAGGAAAAAAACATCTAGACTGTCGATAAGGAATGGCTCGCATCGGACCCATTCGAGAATAGTCGAACAAAAATATCTTCGAACCAATTCTACTCTTCCAGTATGAGACACTCATAGTTCTCAACACATAGGAAGTGGTTTGTCAAAATGACAAAATAATTAATAATTTGGTCAAGAAACTTGACCAACAGATCGTCCTACCAAGACTTTAACAAATTTCCTCAAACCGTTGGAATAAATTCCGATGAAATAATTAATAGCCTGATGTTATGCTATAATTATGACGGATTTTATGTGAATATGTGATCTCAGATGTAATTAGACCAATAGCGAGTGCATTACCCAACCTCCTGTTAGGTAATGTTATGTAGGATTCAAGATGTTATCGAACCCACAGTGACAAACATTACCCAGCCTCCACCCTTAGTGTAATGTATGATTCAAGATGTTATTGAACCAATCAGTGACAAACATTACTAATGAAATGTATGATTTAAGTTTTTGTTAAACCATTAAGTGAACAAACATTACCCATCCTCCACCCTTATGTAATGTATGATTCAAGATGTTATTGAACCAATCAGTGACAAACATTACCCAGCCTCCACCCTTAGTGTAATGTATGGTTCAAGCTGTTATGGAACCAATTTGTTTACAAACAATTACTCCATCCAACCACCCTTATGTAATGTAGATCCACGGCAAGCTAAAGGGATTTCACCCCCAGTAGCTTGTGGAAAACCAAAAAATAAAATTCGCTACACATAGCAACGAACAGTACACATATCAAGGTAAAAAAATTTACACATAACACTTTACCAATAAAATAATAATAAAAATTTTAATTTAAATCGAAGGTATAAAATAATTATAAAAAATATTTTTCATAACCCTTCAAACACTCGGCATCAAGGAATTTACACAATCACCAAAAAAATATACGTTGAAACAATCCAATTACGGTGCGCGACTTAAACAACAACAGTCGTAACAGCAACCAAGGATCAACAAACGCAGTTGGCTTAAAAAATAATTCCGCCGGTATAAACAAAAATGTTTCATTCAAAAAAACATAATAATAAAATTGACAACAAAACAAAATTGCCAATAAAATAATGCAAAAGCTGTTCCTGAAATTATCTCCGGGCATTCACCAAAAATACAGATGGAAATGAAGCAAACAGTAGCAAACAGAAGCAAATACAGAAGCTCCCACGCTTTGGACGCCAGTGTAACATAATCCTTCCTTACTGCTCTAATGAGAAGTCAGCTCGGAAAAGATTAAGTCCACGCAGAAGGATAAAACCATCTACTTTAAATTTGCGTGGGGCCCTGGTGTTAGGTTTTAAACTAGCTCGTTTATTGCGGAAGCGAGAGTCGTGGATCGTGTGAAAGAAACACCCCGGAGAGATCAAGGAAACAGCTTTGCTAACACAACACAATTAAAATGGACAATTGGATGTTAATTGTCAGAAGGCAAAGATATAAGCGATGTCGGACGTAAAAGGTGTTAGCCGACCAAAACAGGCACAGTAGCAACGGCATTGCCACCGAAAATCACTCCCAAACATAAACCAAGGGCACATTCGAATGGTTATATAAAAATCCCACGATAAAGTGGAACCATATCGAATCCCCAATGAAAAACAAACGAAAGCAATCTCGATGAAATGTCGCACCCTGTATATGGGTCGAACATCGTAGCCTTACATAAAAAAAAAGAACATAAAAACAAAAATAAACACACAAAAAATTGTTCAACATAGAATTTCAAATATGAAATTCGAACGTACTACGATCATTTTGGAATCCCTTCGTCAATGCATTTTACCATAAGCTATTCGATGTTATAAGTGGAAATAAATACCCTGAACAAGTTAATTAAATAAAACACAAATATCAATAATTAATAATTTTAAGTTTATTACATATCAACCTGAACATTCGATCCATTTCACACTTGCGAATGCGAACTGGATAAGATAAACTAATATCACCTCGCCGCAGGAATATAAAATTGCAAGGCTATCGCAATCTTGGCGACCACTCTAAGAATAAAAAATTGCATGACAAAAAGGAAACCAAAATGTTACACATAAAAAATACATAAATTGGTCAAGGGTGAACTCCAACGTCATCGTTCTCCAGGTGTACGGAAGAAAATTTGGCTAAATTAATTATCCAGTAACTGCGAAGCAATGAACAAAATTATTAGGTGACTTACCATTGTGAAAATGAAGTAATATTTCACAGGAAGCACTGACCATGGGTCCAACAAAAAATGTACGATCCGGGAAAAATCAACCATCCCTCAAATCACGAATGTCACATCCCCATGAAGGGTTTTGGAGCGCAAGATCCAAAAAACCATTCGTATTGATGGATGGGAACCCTCACAAAATCGAATCATCCCTTTTCAAAATGAACCAAAAACTGATAACCATTTCACAGCACTTTCAAACATGACCGGAGCGTTCGAGCGCCCACCAATGACCCCCTATCATAGCATGCGCGAGTTTAATCTCCGTCAATCACGCTCGCTATACAGGGTGCTACGAAATATGTCGCTAGATGTTAAAAGTTGAATTTATAAATTCAACGTTGTTGCGAAAAGTGAAAATTTTTCGTAACAAGGTTTGTAACCAGTATTGATTTTTCTGTGAAGTTTAAAATTGTTTCATCATTTTGTTATTTCAAACAGAACTTTAAACTTATGAGAAATGGATTTTGAAGGAAAATTTAATTTAAAAGCTAAATCAAATTTATGTTTCTCGAAGAAAAACGTAGCGAAGATTTTGAAAAAATAAAATAATCTTACAAGGACATTCATCGGCTAGTGATACGGAAAAACTGCAAGAGTAAAATAGAGTTCCCATAAAGATTAGTTGTATTGTGTTTATATTTCATTGTTTTATATAAAAGCTAGCGGTGTGCTAATCATAGCAAGGTTTCGTAAACTGGCGCTTGCATTGCAGTTGTCTTGTATAAGCTTGTAAGGCTCATTAGAGACGGTACAAAGCTAATATACAGGAATTAGTAATTCAAAATGTTAGAACTTTAGGATTAGTCGGTAGGGTTATAACTGGAGTTTGATACCGTTGCAATCCTTTGTGATGTTATTATGATTTTATAAAAAGTTTTAAATTTGACTAAAAATTGGACTAAACTAGACAAGAAAAAGAAAGTTGTGGGGTAATTTGGTAGGCATTTAAGATAAAATGAATTGGTGGATGAAGGTACACAAATAATTAAATGTTTTTATCGATGGTATCTTAAAAGATATAAGACCCCCCCCCCGCCCCAAACATGTTGATTAAATTTGTTTTTATTAATTTATGGTTTTCTAGCTGTATCAAAACGGGTAAACCCCCGGATTACAAACTTAGTGACTCGTGCCAGACTTTCTGCATAAGTCTTATTAAATAAATTACATACATACTACGGAATCTAAGGAAAATTCAATTAATTAATTCCTAATCATCATAATTCCAGTCATTTAATCATATTGGTTTATCCGTTCACGTTGCAGACAGAGAAGCGTGCAAGGAAAACTAACAATTTTTGGAACGCGAATAATTTTTATCGTTTATTTTACGAATTAGAAAACCCAAAAATTAAATTTATTAAGGAATTTAAATAATATTTGAATATTAATGTAATACTATTTATTGAATTGAGTGAATTAAGACAACAATTGATGCCATAAACGATCTAAGGGTGACTTTTACTTTTCCAAGGGAATTAGAGGAATTAAATAGCAGGGAATTCTAATATATAAGGAGAATTAGAGGAATTAGTAACAATCCTGGGAATTAATGTACACATTTTTTTCCACGGTTTACCTCTCGGTCTAGACCCTAGAAGTGGCCAATTAATTAAAGTATCAAAGTTTAGTACATAATTCTTAGGGAGAATGGGCCAAATGATCCCCCCCTAAGGAATAAATTGCTTTTATTGTAACCGGTGGGCAGTTTAAAATGTAATGGTAATAAATAATTACTAATAAATTAAGAAGTTGCGCTCTTCTCGTAATTTACACAAACGAGCTTTTCCTCGGATACACTACATATATGTATTGAACTATATTTGAAAAAAATTTAAAATTTCAGATAAAAATTTAAAAAATAAAATAAAGAGTCAATTCCAATTTCACCATTTAAAAATAATTAAGAAGTCAATTATGAGGTATAATTGTTCCTCACGACTAATAAATAAAATTGTAAACTAAATGTACACAATTGGTCATTTAAAGAATTTAAATTATAATTGATAAATTTAAAAAAACAAAGGTGCGCGAGTGGAAAGTTACAAATAATAATAAAAATTTTGAAGATGGTAAAACGTACGCGCATCAAATTAGGGCCAATAACTATCTCTGCTGTATACTGCCCGCCAAAACATAATAATAAAAAAGAACAATATGAGGAATTTTACAATACACTCGGAAACAGGTTTATTGTGGGCGGAGATTACAATGCAAAGCACCCGATGTGGGGATCTAGACTGGCTACACCAAAGGGTAGAGAACTACTGAAAGCAATGAAAGCAAATAACCTCCAACACATCTCAACAGGAAGACCTACCTACTGGCCATCAGACAGAAACAAGATACCAGATCTTATCGACTTCTGTATTACAAAAGGAGTCGACTCAAAACGAACAAAAGCAGAATCATGCATGGATTTATCATCTGACCACTCCCCAATAATAATCACAATCTATAGCCAAGTACTACTAAATAAAGAAAAACAAGCCTCCTTATATAGCAAAAAAACCGATTGGAACTTTTTTAGAAAAGAATTGGATAAGCAAATTAATCTGAATATATCGATGAAAACAGAACATGACATAAAGCAGCAGTCGACGAGCTCACTAATAATATCCAAAAAGCAGCTTGGTCTGCCACCCCCAATAGTAATACCACTTATGAAGCAGAAACAATTCCATTTACAATTCAACAAAAAATCTTTGAAAAGAGAAGACTTAAAAAGCAATGGCAACAAATGCGAACGATAGCAAACAAAACTAAACTAAACAAATCATCTAAAGAATTGAAGGAGATGCTAGTTGAAATAAAAAACCAGAGAATCCAAGATTATTTAGAGAGTCTATCACCAACGGAGGCCACAGACTACTCCCTCTGGAAAGCAACCAGAAAACTTAAAAGGCCAAAAGCACCAAATCCACCGATTAAAGACAGTAATGGTAAATGGGCAAGAAATTACAAAGAGAAAAGTGAAGTATTTGCCAAGCATTTGGAAAAAGTATTTCAGCCGTTCCCTTCAATGTCCACGCCAGAAGAGGATAGAAAAGTGATAAAATACCTTGAGACGCCTAATCAACTTGATCTCCCCATAAAAAAAATTAAAATTCGAGAAGTTAGCAATGTTATCCGAAAAGAAATTAAAGCTAAAAAGGCACCTGGCTTTGACCTGATCACGGGAAAGGTACTACAAGAGTTATCAGAAAAATGCTTAAAACTTGTGACATTTATCTTCAACGCAATACTCCGGATACAACATTTCCCAAACCTGTGGAAGGTGGCCCAAGTTATAATGATACTGAAACCTGGAAAGAAACCTGAAGAAACCACATCCTATAGGCCCATAAGTATACTGCCAGTTTTCTCAAAAGTCTTACCTATCCTAGAGAGACACAACATTATACCAAATCACCAGTTTGGTTTCAGAAATAATCATGGCACCATCGAACAGGTACATAGATTGGTGAACGTAATCAATGATGATCTTGAGAAAAAACGTTTTTGCTCAGCTGCCTTTTTGGATGTTAGTCAGGCCTTCGACAAGGTCTGGCACGAAGGACTACTCTACAAAATTAAAAGGCTTTTACCATATAACCATTTCCTACTAATGCAATCATATCTGAAAGACAGATATTTTCTGGTGAAGCAACAAAATGAGTATACCGACCTCTATGCGATATTGTCAGGAGTACCACAGGGTAGTGTGCTGGGACCAGTACTCTATTTAATCCACACATCAGACCTACCAACCACTCGTTTAACAACAGTAGCCACATTTGCGGATGATACTGCGATATTGGCATCTCATTCAGACCCAACAAGGGCATCTAGAAACCTGCAACTGAATCTAGACGAAATACAAAGATGGCTACAAAAATGACGTATTCAGGTGAATGAAACCAAATCCGTTCACATAACCTTCACTATGAACAGGTCAACTTGTCCGCCGGTTAAATTAAACAATCACCAACTCCCACATTCTGAAGACGTGAAGTATCTTGGCATTCACTTTGACAGACGTATGACGTGGAGAAAACACATCTTCACGAAACGGAAACAGCTTGGTATAAAATTCAGTCATATGTACTGGCTGATCGGAAGAAAATCATAACTTAATTTGGAGAACAAGCTACTGCTCTATAAAGCAATACTCAAGCCAATATGGACTTATGGCATTCAGCTGTGGGGCTCCTCTGCCAACTCTAATATTGAAATCCTCCAGAGGTACCAAAACAAGGTAGTACGAGCGAATTATACGTCATCCTAACGTGTATACAAACAAACTACTAGAGAGTGCAAGCGAAGTGCGTAGGTTAAAGAGATACCATCCTGTTGACTTAATACAAAGATTCATGTAAAACATACGATTTGTAATTAAATAGATATTGTTCACTGGAATGATTTTCTGCATGTTATTGTAATTATATTAGGCGTATTCTTTTTACAAGTTTTATTTCCATCTCAGTTACGCAACTGAGACGAAGTGAGCTGAGCCGAACAGAGATTAACTGAGTCAAAGTGAGATAAACATAAGGTAAAAAGAACAACTTACATATTACAAAATACATAAAACAAATTACATAACCTCTAAAAATACAAAATAGAAATTTATTGCAACCGGCAATTAAAATTAAAGAAGTAAAATAAGTACAATAATTAAAACCAAGATGTACGAAGAAGTACCTTCAGTAGATGCTAAAACGATTGCAGTAAGTGACAAGTTTAATTAAATTTTTGTAATTAAAAATTGTAATAACTACCTACTAGTAAACTAGAAACGTGAAATATTTATTACACATGATATAATTGGGGTGTTGTCGATAACAATAAAAGATTTATCGATGTATTTTGTGGGAAGAGGGAATGACACGAAGAGAGGAAGTATTTAGAAATTTAACATGTAACTAGATTTAAAAATTGTTTTTCCGTTCTGTTGTTTATTATTATAATTTTATTTTTTATTCAAATATGTATATAGGTACAAGATTAATTTAATAAATTTTAGTGTTCGTTTGATTTGTTAGTTATCCCTGCAATCTTTTCAAGTGTAACTCTTCTCTGATCCAATTGTAGTTTGCGTTCTAACAATTGTAATTTTTTACTTTGCAACTCATTTTTTTCTTTTAATTTTTCTTTTAGTTCGTTCACTTCTTGTCGAAGTTTAGCATTGCTTAACTTCTTTGCTGTTTTTTTTTGGAGCAACAACCGGGGTGCTACTTTCTGGCGGTACATCTTCTAGAAAATTTTCAACTTCGATCATTTCTTCATTGTGCAATGGTAACATTGCCATTGAGGCAATACTTGGTAGTAGTTCAAAGGCTTCGCCAACATTTATAGAATGTGGCGAAGAGAAATTTGGTTCCATACCAAGTATGTCCTCCATTTTATTGAAGAACACAAAACGAGTAGGTCCCCTACCCGTTTTACCCTTGGCATCTTTACAAGATTTGTACGTTCTGACCAAATTTAACCATTTTTTTCTACAATTTTCTTCGGAGAAAACAAATTGTTGACTAATCAAGTCGTTACTCACGTTACTCCAAACTTGGCGTCGTTTGGTAACGTGGTTTAAGTGATCCTTGTATACCTCGACGCTAGCAATTAGAGCTAGCGTTTCCTCATGAGTCCACATGACTCGTTTCCCGGTTTCCATTTATTTCTACAAAAAGTTATACGTAAAAAAATAAATACATATGTTGGGATTACAAATTTAGGTTTTTGGAAGTTGTATTTATTAAAATAAAATGTTACGCTTATATAGAATAAGCTTGTTACCAATCAAAGATAATCTCTTTAATCCGGTTGATCAGGTTCACTACACATAATATTAAATTAAATAAATTACCAAATGTTTATTACGAGTCCGAAGTATTTCTCAAAATTCTCTCTCAAAATCTCAAAATTTACAACAACTACGATTTAACCACACTGCAAGCACAATAACGATCTTTCGTCGATTTAAAAAAGATAACGTCATCGTTATCTTTTTTAAATCGACCAATCCGAGCTATTTCCCAGCAATTAGAGCTAGCGTTTCCTCATGAGTCCACATGACTCGTTCCTCGGTTTCCATTTATTTCTACAAAAAGTTATACTTAAAAAAATAAATACATAATATTAAATTAAATAAATTACCAAATGTTTATTACGAGTCTATTTACGAGTTTATTACGATGTTTATTACAAATTAGCTCACAAATTACATAACCTCCAAAAAGACGAAATATGACGAAATAGATGACGTTAACCTTTTTAAATCGACCAATCCGAGCTATTTCCAACTTTATCTCAGTTGTAACACTTCGAAATAGCAAGATCAGTTGGTATAGGGTGGAAGGTAATTTTCTCAGTTTAAACTCAATTCGGCACGGCACGGCACATTCGTTTGACGAATGTACAACGGTAAAAAGAACACACTTTTAACTGAGTCAACTGAGTATCTCAGTACATCTCACTTAAAATAGGTAAAAAGAATACAGCTATTGTCAGAAAAAACGCCGAATGCCTATAGGCAAATTGCTGTAATACTTAAGAGTTATTAATAAAAAAAAATCAAATTTCGAGTGGATGCCACATCCAGGTAGAACCCGAAAGAATTGGCGGGCTTTGAAGATTGAGCGTAAAACTATAGTCGATAAAATTAATGGTGGATCGACCATAGAGAAGAATTTACAAGCTATCGATAAATGATCGATATTTTCTGTATAATAATTGCCAAGCCAGAGTGATATCCCCAATCGATATTAAAATCGATACAGCAATCCATAGAAGATTCAAGATAACGGGACGAACGCCTGCAACAACTTACAAGTAAGAGAATCAATTGATAAAAATTATAAACTTTCTAAAATTTGGGGACGCATATGTCTACTCACCACGATTTAAGCAAATGTGCGGCATTGCAAATTTAATAGACAATTTTAGACGTGATAAAAATAATATAAAATAAAAACTTTTTTGATTGTGTGTGGTAATTTATTATAATTTACCATTGTAATTTACCATTTTATAAGAATAAGAAAAATTTTACTTTGTAAAACTTGATGAATTTGGAATTGACCAAAAAAACACAACAGTATATTGGAATTTATAATTTATTTAATATAACATAAAAGGAACTTAAAAAATATTTCTCACTTTATTAGATCAGAAAACTTAAAAATGTTAAAAAATTATTAATTGTTAAATAATAAAATAAATTATTAATTTAAAATAACCTCGTAAGAAACTTCAAAAAAAAGTAATTGATAAATAATTAACACGGTCTCCTATATTTATTTTTTCATGAAGAATAGTGAAAAAACAACCCTAAGAAAAATGTAAACATATTTGACCTCAAATTTAGAAAAATCCCCTGCTTAGTTATTTATGATATTCCATTAAACCAACAATTTTCTTTTAGTTATTTTAGAAAAAAATTGGCAATCTAACAATATGCTTATCAGCTATTACAGTTGAGAACTATTTCACGTACTACAGGATTTTTAAAAACTAAAAATTCATATAAAATTTCAGTCTATCTGCTATTATAAAATATAAGGAATTCTAAATCGAAGGGTTATCGACACAAAAACTACTAAAAGCATACCGTGTACAGTCTTGTTATGGAGGGCCGCTTCAAAATTTTCCGCATTAAAATTTAGTGCCAGTTCCTTTCCAAGGAGTTAGATTTACTAAGGCATAATTTCATAATTAATTTTTTACCCAACTCCCATTTGAATGTCGAAATATGCTTCGAAATGCTTCAAATCAAAATAAATGAGAACAAACTGAAACTCGGTAGTACACGAATTTTACTGAAATGATACTCATTTTAATTGCCATGATTATTTTTAATTGAAATGAAATAGTGGATATTGCTGTATCAACTAATTACACTGAAAAAATTTTTAGAAAGTTTTTCTATGTATTAGAAAATATTCACTCCTGTCGATTGTAATTCTTAGTTATTGGAGCAATAATTATATAAAAGACTTTGTTATTTAGTAAAGCTTATATTGATTAACACTGTTTTTGTGGAGCTTATTAGTAAACTAATCACCAATTATTAAGGGTTGTATGTGAGACAAATAACCCATAGAACGTGTATTAAGTTAGTGTTACATTGTTTATAAAAATATGTGTAGAAATCAATAAAGCCATACAAAACTGATTGACGAGTCCAAATTTTTTCTCAAACTTAACAAAATTCTTATAAATATAAGGTTGCAAAATACAAGATAACACTTTGAAGCACTGAAGTTAAATTATCAATTTATATTTCAATATATTGTAATAAAGAAGCGTCGTGAACAATTTAGCAAAAGTGATGTAGATTTTTTTCAATTTTTTTAGTATTATACTCAATTTACATTTAATACAATTTCAAAACATCAATGTGGGATTTACTTGCTATTATTAGGAACATTTACAGTCAAAGTACTAAGTCTAAGCTACAGATTTAGATTGCCTTTGGAGAGCATATAAAACTATTAAATATCTTAAGTGCTTACATAACATCTACAGAACAGATCAACTTACCCATTTGTGGAGGATCTATGAGATCAAAGAATTTGCAATATTTTAAAGCATTAATCTTCAATTTAAAAGCTGCTTATGTTTTAATCTTGAATTTTAAATACTCATAGCAGGATTATTATTGTAGTTCCATCTGTGTAATAGAAATGAAAATTAAATGAAATCATTATATCTACTGGAGGACAAAAATATCTTCAAGTTTGAAATTTAAATTGGAAATTTCTATAGTAACAGCTTTGGTGTGGCTCAAGTTGTTATTAATTTTTAATTGATTAAGACTTCAAAGAACACGCAGATCAATTTCACTAGTAAAACATATAACCATTTTTTTATTGCCTTGAATGAACATAATATTACTCCTTTACATTAGACATAGTCCTTCTTATAAATTTGGCTTCCGTAGATGTGGATTTAAAGAAACGATACAATTGCTATGCAGAGAGGAGTTTAAAGCGTTTGCGCAATATGTTTTGCGCATTAATTGTATTGCGTCTAGCATCGATCTTATTTACTACCTAGGACCAAATTGTGACAAAATTTAGCTTTGGCACGAACTTTGCCGCACCTTGTATATCACTAAGTATTCGACGCAACCGCACCGCGAGTGACGGAGGAAAACGCACACAACGTTTAGTTCTATTCTGGGATAGAAGCTGAAAAGCTTCGTTTTGTGAATTTTCACTGGAAAGAAACCATTTAAGTCAGCAGCGTGCGACGGGTTTTTCATAATTTACTGACGGAGGAATTCGGTATCATTACGGTCACCTTAAAATTTGTAAGGTTTCTCAGTACTGATGAGTCAATACTAATTTTTTCCATCTTTGCGTGGCGGTTTATTGGTAATTTTTCTGTCATTATGATTACTACTTGTGGTAGTACCACTGCACAGTATTGATATAAACTTCCGTTTGCAACTGATGTTATTTAAATTCTCTTGTATTGAAGACTACTCGATATTTCTATACGTTTTGGTTGGTAATATTTCAAGATTTTTAATACTTTTGTTAAATTTATTGTTGCCAATCGGTGTTTTATCTACAAGAAGCATTTCCTTCATTACCCCCAAATAATCTACGATCCAGCCTCCGCAAAAATCAGGAGCTAGCCTAAACCGAATATCAAAGGGTAATAACAATAAATAAATAGGCTTCTGTTCACAGAAGCCTGCGTGAGGCGGTGGCGATTGGGTTTCACCGACTCGTTCAAAATTCAAAAAGAACACTGCACAATTAATTGTTGTTTTGCAGGTGTCGAACAGCTAACCCATCGCCCCAACCCCACACTTGAATGACTAGGTTTTCATCTTGGGATTGTTCTTACAACGCCAAGTTATATCAGGTTATATCAAAAATTGTTGGGGTGTAAATTGGATCAACATAAGCATAAGTACAAATTGAAAAATAGACATCAACTTCTTAGTTTAGAAAGGAATACATTTTGGGAACAGAAATGCCTTCAATAGACTCCTACTTTGGTGGTTCAAAAATAACAAAATTGTGGCGAACTATAGAGAATCTTAAAAGAAACAATAAAAAGAAGTCATTCCCGTTGATCAATGGATAAATAATATAAATCCTAGCTAATAGAAAATAGAGACGATTTTTTAAATGACACCGTTAAGACAAAAGTAGATT
Source organism: Podabrus alpinus (assembly GCA_932274525.1). Taxonomy (NCBI): domain Eukaryota; kingdom Metazoa; phylum Arthropoda; class Insecta; order Coleoptera; family Cantharidae; genus Podabrus; species Podabrus alpinus. The sequence goes on from OW026455.1 coordinate 10,397,689, forward strand.
GTGAGCCTGACTGAATACCAATAGAAGAATTAACAATGTGTATTATAGAAATAAAGAATTGAATGGGTGCAACATGCAAGATCTTCTAAAAGAATACTCTGTAAGGAGTATGAAAAATGGGGACTACGTGTAAGCCTGCAGAAACCAGAATACCTGGTGATGAATTCTTATGCGAGATTCCAAGTTTTAACCGATCTTATATAGGAGCCTAACTTGGAAATAAATCAAAGTTTAGGAAATAAAAATTGCGAACGAGTCGAGATGCCTTGCGAAACCGAAAACATACAATATAATTGCACGATAAATCGGGACTTTCATTTACTAGTGACCGACACTTAAATTATTGTTTACATATGTGTCATCTAACCTTACCTTTTATAATTTGAACTTATTAAATTAGTTGGTTTTCAATAAATAACCTATAAGTCCTAATCAGTTAACCTGTAAATATTTACATCGGCTGAAATTTGTCCACCAAATTAGCAAAGCCCAATTTTACCAAAAGTAATTATTTCATTACAGTATAGTAATAATTTAGTTCAGCTTTTAAAAATATTATTTCATAAATCTATCAATTCATCAAATTTTCCGGATAGTTTGTTGCAAATGCAATGTAAAGAATTACAGACCTATTTGTATCTTATCGTGCATTCCCAAAATCTTGGAGTCCATTATTACTCGAAATTTTGTTTAACGCCGTCAAGGGTATTACAATTGAAGAACAGCATGGATTTTATAAAGGCAGATCTACCTCCACAAATTTATGTTCATTTATTGTTAGTTCCATGAAATCGGGACTGCGTATACCTACAGAGATTTTAATAAAGCCTTTAACCGTGTCGATTTGCAAAAGTTAATTTACAAATTAATTAAATATTATGGGAAATTCAATAACAAAGTGGATACGTCGTCTCTCAAGTTTAAAGAGTTAAAATTGATGGCAAAGCGATTTTGGTGAAATCTGAGTACTGCAAGGATCTCATTTAGGACCTTTATTGTTTGTTTTGTAAATGTGTTTAAAAATTGCAAGTTATATGCTGCTGAACTCAAGATTTACTAAGACTTCTTTTATTTGATTTTAGCTCGTCCGCCATGTAGGGTTCGTCGATTCATTGTGCATTGCGTCCTGGATAATTTTGATCCTTTTTTTAATTCCACACTTTTATACTCTCGCGAGATATACAGTGACTCAACAAAAAAGGTCGGACACCTAATGAAATTGCAATAATTTCCACATATTATTATTATTACAAAGCATTAATTCATTATGAATATAATAGCTATCCCTATTGGGATTTACAAAATCCGTTTGTCGGGGTGGATTAGACCCCATATGTACATTATGTTTAGACTTTTTAGTTTTATTAACACTCACAATCTACAACCCGGAATGTCTAGACGCCTCACTCACTATCACTCTCCATCCTGTCCTATCACCCGACCTCACCCTCCAGTCTTTTATACCCATCCTTTCCAGGTTGTCGGTCACCTGGTCCCACCATCTTACTCGTGGTCTGCCCCTTGCTCTGTCCTCTGTGGGTCTCCAAAGTGTTATTCTCTTGACTGCATCCTCATCACTTCGCATTACATGGCCTAACCATCTTATTCGCTGCGACTTTATGAACTTTACTATGTCCCCTCCATCGCACTCCTGCAAACTCTTTACTTCTCCTCCTGCTCTTTTCACCCCCCTCCACTTTTGGTCCCAGGATTGTTCTCAAAGTATTTCCGCATCGTGCTGTGACAAACACAGTGTTTCTGCCGCGTAAGTGATTATTGGTCTTATCATCGTTTCGTATATTTTCATTTTTGTCGTCTTTGTTAGTTTTTTATCTTTTAACATTATCTTGTTAGCATAATACGCCCTGTTACCCAGTTGCACTCTTCTTTTTAGCTCTTCATCTCTGTTACTATCTCTTTTGATTTGAACTCCCAGGTAAATAAAGTCACTTACTTCTTCGTATGTTTGATTTTCAATTATTATGTCATTTCTACACAATGCTTTTCTTTTTTCTTGTTAACAAGGAGCCTCATTTCCTTCGCTGCATTAACCATCCTCTTGAACATTGTCATCATTTTAGTACACGATCTTGCCATAATCAGCACATCGTCCGCATAATATGCTACTATTTGACCTTCTCTCGTTGTTATTGATCCATGTTCACCTATTGTTCTTATTATTTTTTCTAGCACTATGTTGAACAACGTCGTTGACAATTTTTTTAAATATTGTTTAATCAATAGCACCCATTGTGGTCTATCAATCAATTTCTGATTGATGGTTATAGGGTAGTTCTTATTCTACGATCTAATTCATCCCATAGATTTTCTATGGGATTAAGGTCGGGAACAGGGGGGGGCGGTTATAAAATTTTGGGACATTTATATAAAAGATATTCTTAGACCAAAAAGTTAGATCCATTTATGTCGAATTTAACGAATTTCAAATCTGTCGCGCCATCGAATTTATTTTCCAACGCAAAAAGTGAGATGCACACAAAAATTACAATGAATCCATTTCAGATATTATTTGCGTTCTAAAGAGAACCGATTTTTTATTGCAAATTTAAAATTCACATTTAGGGGAATCCCACATTTAAAATACACATAATATAGAATGATGATGTAAATCACCTGATAATTTAAGGCGAGCTTATGATTGATTGAGTTAATGAGAAACCATGTATTTTAAATGCTTTTTTAAGGGCCCTAGTATTATTTATACGCAAATTTTCGTTTTTAAATCTACTATAAAACGTTCAGCTTTCCGAATCTCTATAAGGAATTTATCAATTTCGGGGAATGGAATTCGTGCTACTCTCTTTTTACCTTTTACCTATTCTACATATTGTATGTATAAATACCGCAATTAAACGAGTCAAAAACACATTTAAATTTAGGGGAATTCCATGATTGTACATAACGGTCTTTGACCTCCATCAAGTTAGCCCCCCTTTAATCGAATTTTTAACTTTTTCTTATGCCAAACGTTTGGTAATCGTTAGGTAAGATTTGGTAGTTCGATTAAAAGTTTTGGTAGTCCTTTGTTTTTTCGTAATTAACCAATCAAATTTTTTTGTCAAGTTAGCCCCCCTTCAATCGATTTTTTAACTTTTTTTAGCTCATTTGATCAATTATAATACGCAGAGGTTTGGTACCCCAATAAAAAGTTTTGGTAGTTTCTAATTTGGTGGTAAATAATTTATTAAGTTGGAAGTTTACTTATACGCACGCGCTAAACTTCACGTGTATACGACAATAATTGTTTATTGCCAATTTGGCCTAATTTAAACCATTTTTTAACCTTTTTTTAATGCCAAGCGATAGGTCATTATCATGAAAGGTTTATTAGTTCGATTAAAAGTTTTGGTAGTTCTTTGTTTTTTCGTAATTAGTTAACTAATCAAATTTTTTTGTCAAGTTAGCCCCCTTCAATCGATTTTTCAACATTTGTTTAGCTCATTTGATAGTTTATAATATGTAGAAGTATGGTAGCCCTATAAAAAGTTTTCGTAGTCACTAATTTGGTCAAATAATTAATTAATTTTGAAGTTTTTCTTATGCGATATAGTCAGGGGTGGGCTGGAGCCGGCTCGGTCCGGCTCGCGCGAGCCGGTTCTTAAAATTTTTGAAGCTCGGCGAGCCGTTTGTTAAATTACCCCTAAAACCAAAAAATAAGCCATTTTAACCCTGGATCCACAAGGTGGTGTCACCCGTGACACGGATTTACATTTTTAAGTCTGTACTTCCCCAGGAATATGACGCCACCTTGTTATTTACGTAATATAAATTTATTACACTCTTCTATATACCGTTTTTTTTTGCTTCGAAATAATAGCGAGCCGGTTGTTCAAAATTTGGCAGCCCACCCCTGGATATAGTACATACAATGTATAGCGCAGATTGTATTTCTTATAATCTTATTAAATCATCTTATTAGAATGCAGCGCAAACTTCTTGTATAATGCATAGTTACATTTTTCATGTTTGTTATATAAATGATTCATATTATTTACGATATATTTTTTTTGAGTCATCAAACATGAAAAGTGAACAACTGCTTGCGCTGCACTCCAATTTGAGTAAATAAGCTATTACTGTATCCAGTGGCGTCTCGCGACTTGTTTGTCTGTTGTTTGAAAGCTTGATAAAGAATCACATCAGTATTGTTATTAATAAATTACATGGTTTCTCATTAACTCAACCAATCCTAAGCTCGCATTAAATTATCAGGTGATTTACAACATCATCTGTACGTAATATATTTTAAATGTGGGATTCCCCTAAATGTGCATTTTAAATATACATTTGATTTTAAAACTTAAATTAAATTAATTAATTACGACTAAATTTGGCACTACCAAAACTCTTTATATGACTTTATATATGATATATGACCAAACCTCTACACATTATAATCGATCAAATGAGCTAAAAAAAGTTGAAAATCGTTTGAAGAGGGGCTAACTTGACAAAAAATTTGATTAGTTAATTAGGCAAAAACGAAAAAATACCAAAACTTTTAATCGGACTACCAAACCTTACGTATCGATTACCAATCGTTTGGCATTAAAAAAAAGTTACAAATGGTTTAAATTAGGCCAAATGGCAATAAATTATTATTGTTCTATGCACGTGAAATTTAGCGCATGCGCATAAGTAAACTTCTAACTTAATTAATTATTTACGACAAATTTCGGGACTACCAAAACTTTTTATAGGACTACCAAACCTCTGCACATTATAACCTATCAAATGAGCTAAAAAAAAGTTGAAAAATCGATTGAAGGGGGGCTAACTTGACAAAAAAATTTGATTAGTTAATTACGAAAAAACAAAGAACTACCAAAACTTTTAATCGGACTACCAAACCTTACCATAGATTACCAAACGTTTGGCATAAGAAAAAGTTAAAAATTCGATTAAAGGGGGGCTAACTTGATGGGGGTCTGACTTTGTACTTCCCAATCGAACAGCGTGCAGATGAACGCAATAGATTAACTTTTCAAGTTTTTACGTTGTTGGAATATTGTCTTCTAAAAAAATTGTGATTATGTCCTATTCAGTAATCTCAAGATCGATGATTTTTAGTAATGGTGAAATCACTGCCAGAACCACACAGTTGATAATATTTTATGGGTTTTAGGATACAGCAATAATTTAACAGTTGAATTTTTAACGATAAAGGGGGCACCAAAAGGGGACATACTACATAAAAGCTCATACCATATTTAACTGTTACTTGTTTAATCTAATAAAATAGCTGATAGTTAAACAAAATTATCTAAAAAAATGTTGTTCTTTCTATTTATTCTCATTTCTTGCTAAAGAATTTTTCGATAACGGCTTTATTAATTATTTAGAAAAGGAAAAAATATTAATACCTAATTAAAGGTTAATAGATGACCGACTAATTTAACAAATTAAATATTCAGTTTTATATACACGCAAATTATGAACTAATTAGTTGTTTGCCATTTTTAGTATCGTGTTACACGCAAATGCATTAAGAAAATTAAGATACCACATTTTCAAATGAATACTAAAATATTATATTTCACTTTTATTGATGGACCTTCATATATATCTATATTATCATATAAATATCAAAATAAAATCACCTCGACTTCTACCTAATAATTTTTGATAACATTGTTTGTAGAGATTTATTATGTGTAATGGTTATTTAGTTTTTATATTATTGCTGCGATTTTTTGTTTACCTAAAAGGGTCAACACTAAATTTTTGATTATAAAATAATCTATTATAACAGACAAGATTAAATTTTAGAATAATAAATTAATTTACATAAATTTCAATTTTAATAATAGGTAAACCGGGTGCTATGTTTTAGATATAAAACAATATAAACTTTTATTTTACCAACTTTTACCTTTACGAACTTCAAAGTTGTGGAAGTGTGCAATTTATAATATTAAAAGCAATTACAAAAATTCACTAAATATTTATTGTTAGGAACCTTATACACAGAGAATAAAATATTCCGTGGATCTCATCTTGGGAAAAACGTCGTTTATCACGTACCAACAATAAGTCCTTTAATTATAAACTATACTTAACCGCAGCTGCTACTATGACTTCTGATGAGCGAAAGCTTCGAGTTCGAATCTTCAACTTCGCGGCTTGAAGTTTATGAATGTAAATCGTTTACGTAATATTATTAATTAAATCTAGGAAGCACTGACAAACGAAAAATGCGACGGTTTTCAATAGGTATTTCCTTTTAGTTAAATTGTTAAGTTGAACTGCTTAGAAATTCATAAAACTTTTCTTGTTAATTTAATGATTCTTCAAGTACCGGTATAATTCTTTTATAGAAAAGAACTTCGCGAAATTTTCCGGTTGTACTACAGTTTCAGCATTAATCAATTTTATATCATTTATTTCTTTCTCTAATGGCATGGTTTTTGAGCTTTATAATTTTTAAATTCAGCGTAATGCTTGCTTATATAATTTCTAAACAGTGTATAGGGTCAAGTGGGGCAAAAGTGAAATAAGCCTTAAATTATAACAAATTTTCAAACGGTATTATTGGCCTTACAGTTTACCTTAACGGTTATAACAATATCACCATATATGATTTTCAATAGGGGCTTCCTTGTTTAATTTTTGTGATAAAAGTTTTTGGAAAAGTGAACCATAAAGCCTTATTCACAACCTCTAAATTAATCGACGATTTTTGTTGGGACAATTATTAGCAGTAGTATTGGGTTATTTCTATGTCCGACGTAGAAAAACTGGAAATACTCGAATTTGCTAATTTGCACGTTAATTATGGCATTGTGAATGCTGACAAAACATTAAATTATGTTTTTTTTATTTTGATGTAGTATTATGAAACTGCATTGACCTGCAGGCTAAACTAAGTGAGCGTAACCAGATATGGTGAAAAGAGGGCACTCTTTTGCCCTAAAGGCGGATGAACCTATACTCTAAGATCAACGGCATAGGATCAGGCAGGCAAGGGGAAACCACCTGATTACCCTCCCATGAACGTATCAATGAAGATGAACAAATATAATGATAGTGTCTGGCCATGCGATCCGGCTAGCGCCCGGCGCCAGAATGGGTCCGGGCCAACTGGTGTGAAATTGGATACCGGCCATGCGACGGTGGAATACCGGGCCGTGCATGGAAAATTAACGACTGGATCGAAACAGAAACTAAACCTTAACAACAATTGGCGAATTGGCACATGGAACGCAAGAGGGCTGTTGCAAACCGGCAAACTACACATCCTGGAAAGATAGATAGAATGCTACACCCATGAAACTACACTTAATACAAGTATACTTCCCTACTACAAGTGCGACACAGGAAGGAGATGTATGGGATGCTGGACGAACTGATAACTACAGTCAGCACAAGAGATATTGTCATCATGTTAGGAGACTTTAACGCGAAAGTTGGATCGACTGAAAAGGACAACCATATTCGCGACACAATTGGTAAATATGGGAGTGGAGAGAGGAATGAAAGAGGCGAGAGGCTCATACAGTTTGCAACTGGAAACAACCGAATAATAATGAATACAGTCTTTAAACACCACACAAGACGCCTCTCCACATGGACTTCTCCAGATGGAAACACAAAGAACCAGATTAACTATATCCTAATTAACAAAAGATGGAGAAGCTCATTTAAAAACGTGAAAACCAAACCAAGTGCGGAGTGTGGAACTGAACATCGCCTACTGACCGGAGATTTATAATAAAGCTGCGAAGGATTAAAATGGAAAAAGAAACAAGAAGAATGTATATCGACAACCCATGGGACTTCCAACATAATCTGTCTATCAAAAAACAACCTGAAGAGACAGACGACTGTAACAGACTATGGAGCAGTACGGAAAAATGGATAAAGGAGACAGCCCGAGACTGCTCGAAATCGATGGTCAGAGAAAAGAAGAATCATTGTATGACAGATCAGACGCTGCAAATGGTGGAAGAAAGGAGAAAGGTTCGGATAGCCGATATGGATCCAACAGATAATGCAATGAAAATTCGACAAATCAGCAGGGATATTAAGAGAGAGTCACGAAGAGATAAGAACCAACACATAAATCGAATATGTATAGAAGCAGAACCACATGCAATTCAAAATAATACCCGAGACCTATACCTATATAAGAAATCCCGGGAATTCAAGCCAAAAACTCAAATCATAACAGATGCACAACCAACATTAAAGAAATAGCTGAAGTCTGGAAAGAGTACTGTTCGAAGCTCTATAACGACGAGGATGCAACATCGAATGATGAAAATGATGAGGGAAGACAATACGAACTCGAACCAACAATCCTAAGGAGCGAAGTAAAGAGGGCCATCGACAAACTTAGAAATGAAAAGACACCTGGCCCGGATGATATCACGGCAGAGATAATAAAGGCAATGGGTGAAATGGGAATCGATATAATGACAAAAATATGCAGATGTATATGGACACACGGAAAATAGCCGAAGAAATGGTCTTTGCTTATCATGATACCCATACACAAAAAAGGAACAACTACCCTATGCAATAATTGAAGGGCCTAATTGAAAAAGTAGTTAACTCATTTTTTTTTCAATTTGTAGTTGAGCACATTTTCACATTGCGGCATTTATTCTCTACAAATTAGTATAAAAATCAGCAAATTGAAAAAAAAGTGACAACTACTTTTTCCACTAGGCCCTTCAATTACAGAACAATAGCATTAATCTTTCGCCTTTCTGCTACCACAGATAGCGGAAGAACAATCCCGTTTTATGCCAGGAAAGGGCACCCGAGAACAGATACTAAATGTGAGACAAATCATTGAAAAAGCAAGAGAGTTCCAGGTGAAGGTATTTATATATAAGGTGGACTACAGCAAAGCCTTCGACAAGGTAGAATGGAACAAGTTATGGAGAATACTGGAAGAAATGGGGACGCCCATGCCCTAATAGAACTAATCAAAGCACTATATGATAATAATGAGGCATATCTAAACGTATGCGAAACCCGATCAAAACCTTTTAAAATAATGACTGAGTCAGACAGGGGTGCATACTATCTCCTATACTCTTTAACATATACACGGAACATATAATGCGAAGAGTTCTGGATGACTGGGATGGCGGTGTCTCAATAGGGGGAAAATGAATCACCAATTTGCGATATGCGGATGATACGGTCATATTTGCGACCGAAGAAAAGGAAATGCGGACAAGAGTAGACTCTTTGGTTTGGAAATAAATAGAAACAAAACAAAAATAATGATCATAGATAGGGCAAACAATAACATGCCACAAATACAAAGAATGGCAAATCTTGAGGTGGTCAACAATTTCCAATATCTAGGATCAAGGATTGATCAACGATTGGCGATAGCCAGAACAGCTATGACGAAACTCAAAAATATATGGACAGATAGATCCATAACAGTTAAAACTAGTGCGATCCTTGATCTTTCCCATAGCAATATAGGCATCAGAAACATGGACAATTAAAGCTGCTGACGAAAGAAGGATAGCTGCTTTTGAAATTTGGTGCTATAGAAGATTGCTCCGCATACCTTGGACAGCGCGACGCACCAATGTATCAATAATAGAAGAGTTGAAGATCACCACTAGGCTACCCCAGGTAATCAACCAACAGTACCTAATATATCTTGGACATATTGCGAGAAAGACCGACGCCATGGAAGGCAAAATAGAAGGACGCCGACCAAGGGGCAGATCACCAACACGCTGGATCGACCGCACAAGGAACTTAATAGGATGCGGCCTACATGAATCAGTTACAACGGCACAAGACAGAGAAGCCTGGTGACAGATAGTCAGACAAACTCTGCATTGATACCACCACACCCTGACGAAGGGTTATGGACTGAAGAGAGAGAGAGAGAGATGTTGAAATTTTGAGTACTAATGTATGTACTAATTCTACGACTAATTTAGAGGCTTAAATCACCACATTATGAAACAGTTCCTTTGCAAGATTTAAATTTTTTTAAATAAGTCGAAAAGATCAATTTTTTTCACTATAAACTAAGATATTGAATAGAGGAAAACTACGCAATAAAGGAAAATATTGTTAAATTTAAGTAAACAACTTTAATACGAAAAAATAATTATTATTGAGGTAGGTTATTAATTTTGTTAGTTCATCAAAATAGAGTGGCACTCCCGACACATTTTAATTTCGCTTAGAGCTGGCGTGAACACATGCACTATAGAAGGTGACTGACATCCTATAAACGAGTGCAGAGTAGATAACTAATAGATAAATATAATTAAAGCAGTGAAACTGCATTCATTTTATTACTCGAAATCGTTCTTGTATTTTTAAAATATCAGATCAATACCGAATATTTTAAATATGTATAAATGTTTTCCTATTCACCAAAGGAAAAGTGGAAAAACAATCCGCAGACTGCATGGCTTCGTTAATAGTTAATGTAAACCGAAACACAATCGTAACAATTTTATTATTAACAATTATTGATAAAGTCAACCTTTCTATAACGCGGTATTCATATAACTAAGTTTCCATATAACGCGGTACGAATTAATTGCGTTACTTACAATATACAGGGTGTTTATGCCCAGGATAAAACCGTTGATGTAAACAGTTTGGTTTGCAGTATAAACAGGCTATACAGTTTGTAGATTGTTTCACGCTTGAAAAATACATTCAATATTGTAGTAACCATTTAGGGAAAATTTAGTCGTAGAAAATACCCTGTGTAAAAATATTTCCATCAATAAGCAAAGATCCCAGAGGACATCGACTTCGATTAAAACACATGTGCGAAAAGTTATCTCATCAATTGAAAATAATATATAGCAATAAAAGCTTGCCCATTACACTTCAGATCCACATCTGAAATTATTCTAAATTGTATTAAAAATTTGGCTAAGCGATCAGATTGCAAACACTAAGAACCGAAAATTCTGCTTTATTGCAAATTATTGAACAAACAATAACAAAAGGAAAAATCCGCATTGTTAATCACTTTGGTCACCGCTTTGGTCAGAGCCGAAATTCGATTTAGAAAAGGAGTGACTCGTTATTTTTAAGAAACAATTAGAAAAATATAATCCTATTTTAAGCAATTTCCCTTCAACTAGATTGGAACTGAATTATTATTATTAATTAAAGTAAGCACTATTCTTGTATATTTATTATATTTGCATTTTGATCGGTGTCTTCCCTATTTTATTCAGTGACGCTTTACAAGGCATGAAAAACGATTATATATTATGTACATTACAACTTTTGTTATAATTTATGTTACTAGCAAAGCGCATGTGCATATGTTGTAGCCGTTGTTTGGGCTAAAAATGTACTTTTACTTCATTGGTTCAAATTTTTATTCAAGTTTTTTGTTCAAGTTTTAATCAAGTGATTAGGGGCCGTCCATTAATTACGTAAGGATGATTTATTTTAGACCCCCCCCGCCACGTAAGGGTACGTAAGATTGTGGCAACCCCCCCCCACATCTTACGTAAGGATTGTTTAAAAGAAAATTAATTTTGACCCCCCTCTCCTACCCTTATATTTATAAAATATGAATAATAATATATTATATAGATAATAGCGTGGAGAACTGGAGGATAAAATGTCTAGACAGGAAGATATGGAGAAAAATAGTAGAGGTGGCCAAAACAGATGCAAGGCTTTAGTTACTGAGGAAGAAGATGATGAGGAGTGATCCACCTCAAGAAAAGGATCGTAAAGACTTCTGCAAGAAGTAGGCATATTCCACAAGGAATGAACGCCATTTATTATTATTATAGATAATAATAAATTTCAAAAATTTTAATTAAATTTTTATTTACTACATAGATGAAAAACCGTTCGTAAAGATCGCCAAAGTTTGATGTCATTTTCTAAAATTCACACTATTATGCCACTATGTTTAATGATTTTTAAGTACTATATATTTCAATAGGTATATGGTATTTTCATTATACCTGGATATAATTACCAACATAAAAAGAAAAAATTATATTTGATTTTTAAATTTAATTTAAAAAAATATTTTAAGAAACTTACGTAAGGAATACGTCGGACCCCTCCCCCCCCCTTATTGTCTTGACCAATTTTGTCAGAAGTTCTTCATTTAGCTTTTATTTCATTCAGTACGTCGTAATTTAAAAATAAACACTCGATTTATTCAAGAATATATTTCTTCTTCTTAGTCGTATTGTTCGTTTCCGAACGTCGTGACCCATCTCTTTCTATGCATGTGATGTGCGTTCTAAGTGTTTTCACATACATAGAGGACCTACTTGTTTAACGTGGGCTCCGAACCACGGGAAGTGTAATACACTTCATGTTGAGATGGGCGCTCTTGGCAAATTACCTCGGTGGTTTGCCGCTGCCTTCCGAGGAGAGACGGCCAGAATAAAGTTTTTACCCTGCCCGGATTCGATCCGAGCGTTTCGCATTAGCACTAGACGCACTTAACTGCTATGACCATCTCCATGAATATTTAACAATAACTAATTAAAAAATCTGCTATAGCTCGAGCAATATTTATAAACCTGATACGCGACTAATCTTGAGTATTTTCTTTGCACTTGTGATGTTACATACGTGGATGACCGGCCACAATATTTAAGAATTTATCCGTAAAACTTGCCTCCACAGATAAGCACTGGATTTGAAATTATAAAAATTTTACGTATTTATTGCTCCAAAGAACTCCAAAAACGAATAAAACGAATAAAACGAAAACAACCTCAAACGTCGAATGTCCATGCGTTGTGAAAATGACAGTTACTACTGCAACATTTAGTTTGCGTTACAGAATTTATTAACCCTTGTAGCTCTAAAATATATAAAATCCGATTTTTAACAGAAATTTTCAAAAAGTTAATTAAAACCTTTGTATTAAATTGTAGAGATGAGTGAATTATTAAAAAGATATACTATGCAAAACGATATGTCGCCGAGATAATTGCAAACATCACTTATTTAAATAATTTATTCAGAAGCTGCAATATTAAATTTTACTAACCACAGACCCAAGTGTCGGATGTCACATACAAAATAAAATTAGATCATTACAAGTCTAGTGTTTACTCTCACATGAGTTGGACCGTGATGTATTGTGTTCATGTTGATGTTCAATATTGTAGAATTCAACAAGAATTCAAAAATTTATAGACCGTCTTCGTGCTTAGGGGGCACAAAAAAAGCTGTCGGTCTCTCCCTTTGCCATTCTAACAACAAAATCTAGGGTCACCGGCACATCGTGGACCATCTGGTCCGAGCAATCTACCTAAAAATGTTTCCTTTACTATTTTGTAAATAAAATAGTGAATGACAGGTTCCAAACCTAAAGCCACCTAGACATTAGAGCATTTTAGAACGCACAAAAGCTGTGCGGAGTCAGAAAAGCTGTGGGGGACAAAATTTGTGCCCATGTAATAAAATTACGCACAGAACGTGAAACCGTTTATGGAAAAAATAGTGATCTTATGGTAGAAAAACTTTTTTTATAGAGAATTTAGAGAGCTATAGGTTTTATAATAATGGTGTGGGTCCTTCTCACCTCTCCTGCCGCGTGCTACTCCGCCATACCTAAAACTTATTGTCGATTTATACTAAAAAGTAACGTAACGTAACGGAATGTAGAAAAGATGGGCTTATGCACTTCCATAAAAGCGTTTCAACGGAACGTAATGTAATGTAGTAGGCAACCATGAACGCTTTTATGTAAGTGCATAAGCCATCTTTTCTACATTCCGTTACGCTACGTTACTTTTTTAGTATAAATCGACCATTAGTATTGTTATTCTAACTCCACAAGTTTCAAAATATCCCTAGTGATTTCATTGCTATTACTGTTATGTCCATTTGTAGATGGATCTTCTCTTTAAGCAGGGCATAGCAAAATGCTGATAGCTAGAAAAGTTGTATTAATTAAATGTTTTTGTAAATTGTATTGTTTATTATTGGTAAATATGATTGGTAACTTAAAAGTTTTAAGCTAAAAGGAATTTCGCAGTGTTACAGGGCGGAATACTGAGTAGAATCGCCGAATTTCTATTTTTTTTTCTATTCTTCTGATTGTCTTCAGATCGAGCGCCAAGGTAAATACCCCATATCTCTTTCATCTAATTTTTGGTAGCTCGATTAGGGTGTTTTGAGAACTTCTGGCCTCGAGGTGGTGGTCCTGGACCTCACTGACTGGTTTGGATGACCTGGTTATGAGACTGTAAAAATGGAAGACATGATTGAAGTATCTGCGGTGACCATTATGTTTATATAGGTCAACATGTAGAGAAAATTTTTTTAGTATTACCTATATTTTAAGCTGCTTAGTTATGCTGTTATTATTATTAGTTATTCTGTTAATTATGCATGTTCATAATTCGGAATTAATTAATAATCTGAATACTGTTCTAGTTTTTGTTTGATGTCGGATTCGTTATAAAATCTACTACCTGGCGAAAACACCTACTTTTCGCATAGTAGTAGATAAAAATATTGTCGTGCATTTTCAGTTATTTTAAGCGTACATATTGGACAAACATTTTTAAAATAATGAGAAATAATGAAACCACCCCATGTTGGAAAATAGCAAGTAAAATAAAATTCATTGATTTCGAAAAAAAACGGTAGTAGGTAAAATTTTGTATGCAACTCGTGTGAAAATGTATATTTTCAATCCAAGTTCAGAGTTTTCCGTTTCTAGACTAAAAAAATATAAATTGATAACACATAAAATTAGAATTGATTGTAGATTGATAAATTAATTAAAAACTTCTAATTTAATACCTAATAACGTAATTAGGTATATATTTAAAATATTGGGCGACGTAGCGCAATGCAAATGTCCGCGGTGATTAAATTACAGAACGTCGATCAAGGTATGCGATATGGACTTCAATGGGAGACCACGTGATGTTCAAATTAAAAATTACGCCATTGGTTGCTGCTCCCCTACCAACCCGCAATTGGCCATCGTGATTTGGCCAAGATTAGCATTAAAATAGTCCAGGCAACGAAACTGGCACGGTGAAATTTCGCAAAGTTGTTCTACAGAATCCCCCAAAAGTCATTCTTCGCGCTCGCGAAGTGCAGGGAGATTTTCGAGACATTCTTAATGAAACTATTAAACGATCCCATGCTACTGCAAATATTCCTTTCATTCTTGGACCCGCTGGAATTTCCCGTAATGATGATAAAGGACTTGATGGGGTGATGCTAGTGTCTTGGCGCCAAGAAGAGCCATAATGTAGAATGCAAAATGTGTTGATATTTACTTCTAGATACTTGGGCGTTTGTGCCAGATAGGTAGTTCAGTAGTGGGAAAAGTGAGGATTTTAAGAAATCCAAAATATAAATCAATAAGTAAATTGGTATTGCGATTTATCAGCTTTTATGTTGAGACAGGGTAATGGTGAAAGAATTTGGTCGATAAGATCAGTTGTTTACTAATTATTGTAAGATGCGCATAGCGCGCAAAATACTTTCTCATACAGAAAATCAGTTTATGCAATTGCTGGTTAATGTTTGCATTTATATGTATAAATACTCCATTGTAATAACTTTTATAAAATTTTGAACTTGGATAAACAGGAATGATTCCATTGCTATATTAAATTATATACGGACCTGTGGAAACCCGTAGAAGTAATTCAATAAAATAAATTAGGGTTATCTGAAAATTTTAAATGTAATTTAAAATTAGCGAGTAAAAAACTGAGTTTGAAGAACTGAATCAAAGAAAATTGAACGAAATTGACTTCATTTCCTGATTATTAAAAACAGTAAATTATATATAAAATTTCAAAGTTGATTTATCGGTATTTCTTTCTATTCATTTAGGAAGAGACTTGAAGGAACGTATCTGTCGAATAAAACATCCTTAATTTATCTTCAAGAATGAAATAAAGAAAATGATGGTTTGGAAGCGTCATCATAAAGTCTTCTAGTAAGTAATGCCATATTGAATACGTAGGCATATAAAATGAACTGTTTACCATAACTTTACAATAAAGTCCATATTTCAAATAAGTATAGGAGATACGCAAGGTAGATGACATAAAATGATGGGCAGATTGCATTAAACAACTAAAATACGAAAATTTTGTATTGTGAAGGAAAGCTAGCGTAGTACGTATATTTGTTTAAACGTACAATTTTTGTGTTATTGTAATCAAATTTTTTCCCCGTGTAATATTGATCAATAGGAAATAAAGTTATTCACTATTTCCATTTGTAACTTATTTTAAACTTTTTATAAAGCTCTCTGAGGTAAAATAATCATTTTTGGTTCAGCGGGAGGTATTGGAAATTACATTATAAGTGAATTTTTTATGTTAATAATGTCCTCACTCTAAGATTATTTGAGTAAGTAATATAAAAATCGATAAGCAATATAACCTTTACAATAAATTTTCATGTAATTGTCATTTTTCAAACAGCACTAAATCTAAATTCTGAAAACGTAACTAATTCTATTTTGTTATTAAAATATAAAAATCGTCTTGGCACTTATACATAGCTTATGAAAGAACTAAAGGCAAATGTGAAAAAAATTAAATAACATTTTCGATATTAAGAATAATATGCGGGGAACGTTGGATGTAACTTGGTGGAACTTCTTGGGTGCACATCAATTGACCATATACAATTAGAAAATTTGTACCTAGGAAAATCATCCATCTGTTGCATTTTCTTTTCCAGTATGCATGTGCTTACCCAGCATAAACACACCCAGCATGTATGTTTAATCACTGACTCGGAACTCATAATTGAATTAGTTTCTTGAGAAATTTTGGAATGTCAGACACAATTGACACCTTCCTTTTCTTTTCAATACCACTACATACCCAATCAATATTGTCGGTGACTAAAATAATTAATCATAGAACTTCTAAAGGACAATATCAGCCAATGGACAAGGATTTTATTGTAGAATTAATTGGGGGCAAGCTTTATTTGGACCTTAAAAAATACTAATTTTTCACGTTTCAGCGACAATGGCTTTAGTGGACATATTGTGAAAATTAAAAAAAAAATCATTTTTTGAATATTCGTTAATATCTCTGGGATTACTTTAGCGTAAAATGGTATGTACTAAAAATAAATTACATTAAATTGTCTACTAATATAAATATGCCTAAAAATATCTTAATAATATAAAACTTTTTAAAAATGAAATAGTTAATTTAAACTTTTTAAAAAATGTTTATTTAAGCTTTCGGTGTTGTTTAACACCATCATCAGAAAATAATGAACATTTACATGGAAACAATAACAAGATTTCAACGTATTGTCATCTGATACGATCCAAAAAAATAATTAATAAAATGTAAAAGCCACGTGTAAATGAACAACCTAATTGGTAAAACGAAATTCATAACTGCCCTTAAAATGTGTTTGGACACGACTTACTTCCAATACAATGATAAATTATACCAACAAATCTTTGGGACAGCAATGGGCAGCCCGATATCAGCCACTATTTCTAATTTAGTCATGGAAATTTTAGAACAAAACAGAATTGCTGCACTTCCGTTCCAACTTCCTTTCTATAAAAGATATGTGGATGATATTATAACCGCTATCCCTAAGAACAAAGAAGATATTATGATCGATCATTTCAATGGCTTCCATCCACGTCTTCAATTCACAATGGAAAAAGAAATCCTTAATCGTATTACCTTTTTAGATATCGAACTTATACATGATAATAATGGCCTAAAATATAAATGGACCCAAAAACCTACTTGGTCCGGAAGGTACCTTAATTATCATTCCTACCACCATAAGAGCCAAATAATCAGCACAGCTATAGGACTAATCGATAGGGCTCTTAAACTTACACATGGCGATTTTAGAAAAGAAACACTTAATATCGCAAAACATACTTTATTAAAAAATGACTATCCCATAGCATTAATAAGGAAGATTATTAAAGATCGTGTTGATAGGCTATATAATGGCAACGCATCCTATATTAGATCTAATAACAAATTCACGGTTATGCCTTATGTTCAAGGACTTAGTGAAAAGATCAAAAAGACTTTAGTACCATATAATATCAATATGACTTTCAAATCTACTAACAATATTGGACAATTCTATAGTAAACTGAAAGATAATATACCACATAGAAAGAAGTCGGATCTTATATATAAAATCCAATGTAATAATTGTAATCTGGTATACATTGGACAGACCAACCAATATCTTCACAAGAGAATGAGTGGGCATATCTCATCTGTTAGAGGCAATAAACCAGAAAGTACGGCCATTGCTAAACACATCCTTATCGATAACCATGATGCCGATTTTAAGAACCCAGAAGTTATCAAATCTGTTAAGAACTACAATGATCGCCTACTACATGAGATGATATGCATCAAGAGGGAGAAAAATGCTATGAACCGAAAAACTGATATCGATGGCCTTAGCACTATATATAGCCATCTACTTGTATAATCTTTTTCATTTTTCAACGTATTGGAGTTAAGTTTTTTCCTGAGTAGCCTCACATATCAGGTCGTTTCCTTAACTCTCGATCTATTGTAACCCCCATTCCTAATTGGATCGTTTTACCAATTAGGTTGTTCATTTACACGTGGCTTTTACATTTTATTAATTCTTTTTTTGGATCGTATCAGATGACAATACGTTGAAATCTTGTTATTGTTTCCATGTAAATGTTCATTATTTTCTGATGATGGTGTTAAACAACACCGAAAGCTTAAATAAACATTTTTTAAAAAGTTTAAATTAACTATTTCATTTTTAAAAAGTTTTATATTATTATAATTATCAATAGTTAAAAGTCTTATATTATAAAAATATCTTATAGTAATTTTTTCTTATCGATCGGTTTCAGATATTTAGCGTTCAGAGCGTGCGATAGATACTTTCTATTTTTTAATCATTACTTTGGTTATTTAATATTGTTTAAACCCGGATTACCGAGGAAGAACTAAAGTAAGAACGAGAAACCGTAGTATTTATTTAAAATATGAGTGGATTTGCGGGTGCGATGAAAAAAATTGACGATGGACAATTTTCACGCTAGATTATAAAAATAATCACTTTTACATCGTATTGCATAAATAGTTATTATCAAATCGTTAGTTTTTAATCAGACCTCTAATACAGCACACTGGGGACGCGATGCTAAAATATTTCACCCCCCCCCCCCCCCGAATGAAAGGAGGATAATTTTAGTAAGGTTTTTGTTTTTCCTCCGTCTATGCACTATGCCCGTATAAAATTTTAGCGTCGCAATAACATGAATGTGAAAATATTTATTTTCGGGGAAATAAACGTTTGGTAAATTAATTTTTTTAAATTTTTTTATTTATTTAGATATTTTTTTAATTGCAGGCCGAAACTAAATTTGAAATGAACAAAATAATACCAAAAATCGGTATTATTTCACGAACAAATATAATGTTATCGGGCCCCCGAAGATAAAATATTTCAGACCTCTTAAAACGAAAATCGGATAATATTTTTAAGTTTGTTGATTTTCCGCTGATTATACAATACTACATGGACCTATGACCATGCAAAATTTCAACTCTGCGGCAAGCTCATTTAATGAAATAAATCAGGCATAAGCGTAGTTTCGCACTAGTGCGAAAAAGTAGAGCCACTAAAGCAAATGGGTACGAAAAGTGAGTGTTTTCGCCCAGCAGTATTTAAGACTATTATTTTTAGTAAATAGCAATCAACTGAAATTAACAAAATCAAATGTGCAAAACTATCATAATATCAAATAACAAGTGCAAAACTTAACCCGTAAGCTGGAAGAATTCGTCCATGATCGTCCAGATCCTAAAACCGATGCAGCATTTCCATGTTGGATGCATAAAATGATTCTCTGAATCAGAAAACTTATTTCTCGGCTATCCCCTGCTACAACAATTCCCGGTGTAACAACACTCGCATTCTGAGGGTGTCACAAAAACAAAATTAATAAGAAAAATGGGGAGTGTGTGGAATTGGTAACTTACCCCTTACTCCTTTGTTGGAGTATGGGCCTACTCGTCGAGGTCCGGCTTCTAAACCCTAAAGGAGCTATTGTGGGCACACATACAACTTCCAAAACTCCCAATTGTTTTTTAATGTACGCTAAAAATTATTATGACTGAAAAGAGAAAAATTAGTATATTAACCTGCTTATCCAGGAATTTACATTCAAACTCCTACATTAACACTGGTAAGCAGTCTTTAATATTTTCTGTCCAGATAATTTAATTTTGTTTACCTATATCATTTTCGTTTCTCAGATAACGAATATAAAATTGGTATCGTGATTTTATTTAAAATATTGAATATAATTGGCTATTTTTCATAATTGTCACCCACATGCGGTGGGTAATCCATATCAATATTAGGTTTAGGATAAAAACTAATCCAAATTAGTTTGCATTTAGACGGCTCAATAAAGATTACACATATTATTCCAGCATAAAATTTCTTTATGCTTTAGATAAAACGGAAAATCTATGACTTGGTGATTTCTGTGATCATCTTCGGGCGAACCGCATTTGGGAAAATTGCATTTCCCAATTACTTCCACGCAAAAGTACCTAATGACTGACCAGTAATTTCTTTTAGCAGTATAGCCATGAAAACAAAACAAAAAAAAACCGAAAAAAAGCGTTTGTACGCACACGCGTGAAAATGCAATATTCTCGCATTTCTACATACGTGTGCGAGAATAATGTATTTCTAACACTAGTAACATAAATAACAACACAATTATAGCAAACAAACGCTGATTTCTGAACCGAATTTTTACCAAATAAATTTCCTGCTGGCCTCTTGGTCATCATCAGAACATATGGAATTATGCAATATACACCTCAAAACACGTGTTTGCTGTTCATTCCTGTTTGTGCAGAGTGCTATAAAACTTAAAATAAAGAATTATAACAATACTACAAATGAAAGTCGAGAAGAAACTAATATTGTACGTACCATTAGGAGCAAACAGAAAACTGTAATTACAATTGGTAGGATATATTCAAAAATCGCTTTATAATGAGTACTCTAAACTTGACAAAGCATAAATTATTAAATATTGCCTAAAAAAATAATAAATATTTTCATGAAAAGAAAGTAATTCAACATATTCATTACTTTTTTATTGTTTTCGATTTCCTCAATAAATTGGTATTTTTATAGTATCACGTATCTATCAGGTAAACACAATTATGGTTTTGAAAAAAGAAATTATAATGGTTAATTAAATTTTTAAATATCCGCAGTTTATACAGAATGATATATTATAGAATTCTTTTACCATTAATGACTTCAAATTATAAGTTCGTTGAAACTTGGGAAGGTAATGTACCTGATACCATAAAATTCTCCAGGACATAATAAATCACTAATTATTATTTTTTGATTATGTAGTACTCTCTACGTAGAACACATTATTCCATTTCATCAAGATTTTCATGTTCTACAATGCGAAGAAAATTAAATTTAAAATACTCATAAAAAATTTAACACGCACTTGGTTATTTAATTTTTTTTATTAACAATAAATTGTATAATCAGAACAGGTACACGTTAACCAAAAAATGCAGCAAAAAAGAAAAGATCGATTGAAGCGCCACCTACTGTAATCTTAAATGCAGGTCATGTAAATTTATATCTTAAGATCATATCTTAAACTTTACGGTATATGATGGGGATTATTTAGAATCCTATTTATAAATTCGTGTTAAAATGTTGGCTTGGTATCTTTATCGTGCTTACTCAGTTGTTGTGAAAGGTACTTTCCGATAAATGCGATATCGCATTCATGACTATTTTGTAGAAATATGATATCAAAAATTATATTCTTGTATTCCTTCCGATATTGTTTGCCAACTTTACTTGTGCCCACGATATAATTATTTCAAGTGTTATTTGATCTACTTTAAACCAAAGTCATAGGAATAGCTAGGATAGGATAGGAATCCACTGGGTTTTCCGATAGGTAATTCATAAATGCAAATGCAAAGAGGGCAAGTCACATGGACAATTAATTAAGAAAATCATTTATTAATGAAATAGCTACGATATTCCACAGTTTCAAACTATAAATTTGCTGGGAATTTTTCATGTTCATAAACCTTTTGTTAATAAACGATGTTACATCGAGTTTAGCACGTAGGACATGTGCCTATCGAGTACCATGTTTATACTTAATCTCCAAATAAATAGTAAATAAAATGAAAATAAACCATGTTTGAGAAAAATATTGATCGTCACGGAACAATATCGTAAATAAAACATCGATTTTATAAAAAAAATGTATAGCCAAAGAAATAAAAATGATATATCAATTACGATAAAAAGAAATTACTAAATTAATATTATTTTTTTCTATTGATTAAAATGAAACCGATTACTTGATTATAACGAGAACATAAAATCTTAAATAGCGTGACTCGTGACAGGTCCTCATGACAATTACCTACAGTATTAAATATGCATATGTAACTTTGTAATAAAAAATCTATTAATAAGTTGTAGATGCACATTAAATATTTTATAAGTTAAACAAAAATGTATAACGGTGCCCAATTTCTAAAACAATTCAATACAATGTAATGTTTTTTTCAATACCGCATGATTTTATCATTTAGTTAGTAGGTATATTTTACAAAAAGGTAGATCCGAGTTGTATAAAGTGGAAATTACCTTGGTGATATGTGTCTCTAATGTAAAAACTAAGCCGTTTTACCTTTTAATTTTGTAGACAAAGTCAAAAAATGTATTATAGATCTAAACATTAGGGACGAGAAACGCTTACTTCAATAGGTGAATCTCACCTTGAAATTTTTATCGGTTTTACTGTTCAACTGTTAAACTTATTAACTACAACCAGCCTTGCCGTTTTAAGACATCAATTGATAACCCCTTAAAATAAGCCTTACAAGAAATACTTGCACTGGGCTATTTATAAATGATTTTAATCCAGGCAAGCTGAAAACTGGCCGACATTTGCAATCAGAAGCTCGCAGTTGATTTGCGAGAGGTAGATCGACCGCGAAGAGGTAGCGCGGTGGTAGGTTAATGTTAGTTGTTGATATGTTATATTCCCAAGTTCAAAGCAAAAAGTTGGATGGACACAAAAGTAACAAGAAACCCCCATCGGAAATTATTTGGGTTCTATTTTATCAACCTGACATGTGAAACAATTATACCGGATATCGCTTGGCAATATGTACAAGCATGCCGTAGAAGCGATATGTGTACTGCCGAGCAAGGACGTCCACATGAATTGACCCAGATGACCGGAAATCCGGGAGGAATGTAACACCCAGCCGACGAGAATACTGCTTCAATTTGGCCCAATAGCCCTCGACCGACTTTTTGCACACGGGGGTGTATACGGGGGGATCCCCGTACGGGGGGATTCTCATACGGGATTCAAAAATTTCTGACTGTGTTGACGTTTTAATCCAGAGCTTAAAGCCCGCATTTCATTACGGCTTCTTGCAGCCAGCTTCTAGAAGCCCGGTTTCTAAATTAAATTTGTAATGTATTGGCTTATATGGTATAGCGTAACTTAGTCACCACAACAGCTACGTATAAAAACGTGTGACTTAGTAAAAAAAAAATTGTAGTGTCTCCAGATAACGCTTTTATTATGGGAGCGGAGCTTCGGCTAGCTATTGCGAGCTCAGGGTAAAGGTGGCTCAAAAATAAGTGAAAAAGTTTACCCGGCGCCACACGATTTTTCCCGCTCCCAACTCTTGCTGTTATCCTAATCGTGAAAGCTATGGAAATCAAACATTGTAGTGCACATACAAAGCACTACAATAATTTATTAAAAATAAAAACTATCAGTCAATCAGTAGTAATCAACAAAAATTCAAAATATCAAACAGCTAAAAAAACAATAGTATAACAAACCAAAATTTCAAATTGGCAATCAAATAATCTTGCAAAAAAATAACAATCAAATAAACGCTGAACAGATCTGTAGGCGTTAACACCAATCTTTACAAGCACGCTTCGGCGTACTTATCAATCAAACAAAAAAATTGTCGTTAGGTTGTAAATTACGTAGCGCAAATAGACAGTTTTTTAAATGAATAGTAAAACAAAAGCAAAAATCACTTAGCTCAATATTCTGCGGTGGTCCCGCCTTGATCCTACGCCGCTGCAAATCCCACGCCACTGGACTCCCAAACAACAACGTGAACCCGAATCTTCGAATATGGCGTGCTCGTACCTCGGAACTGCTTGAACTCGGAAAAAAATAGGCTAACAACAGGGTGGAGAACTTCCGATTATTCCCAAAATGGTACCTCGTTCGAACCAATTGACGAAAATAATTAAATTGACTAGTGAACCAACTTTTCTTGGCTTAACCCGGTAAGACTAATATTTCCAACCTCCAAATAGTATCTTATCTTCTAAAAACTAGTGAACGTTGAGTTTCCGACCAACAGAACCAAAGAAGCCACGCCGTGAATAGAAAACCAGTATAGATTTTTCAAAATAACGTACCAGAAACCATAAATACAATATTGTGATGGGTCCGTAATTATTCAACCACCTCAAATTTGTGTATCGCAAAGTATCCCACTAAGTGGCTATGGATTATATTGACCAAAAAAACAACAATATACCTCCAAACTCGAATAAATAGTCAATGATCCCAATATACTGGTACAGAATTATAATTTTCCAATTCTTAACTTAATTATCCAACTTGACACAAATTTTTGCAGGTCAAAATTATACTAACTCAGTATCTACCTACTATCTATCTGGTATCTTTTTAATTCTACGTCACTTCCTGAAAACTATTGAGGAAATTTTCAATTCCACTAGAAAATTATCAAAATACAAATGGGTCGAGATAAATTTTACCGCCAACTTCAATAAATGTATTGAAACAATAAATGGATTCAAACTAAGATTATTACGTCTGGAATCGAAGGTTACAATGGGACTCCACTCACTTGGGCTGCTTGAGGAAGCCGATAACAGGTATCGAGTTTCAGAAGCCCGGCTGCTAAAATGATAAAGCAATATAAATTCATCTTCTAGTCGACTCCACGTAGAGTGGCGTACTTCTAATTGGTTAATATTTATAATAAGCACTTATTATTGGATCATATTTCTATTACGAATATCTCTTATGTGGGTCCACGTGGACGCGTGTACTTCCCTTCCTTCTATTCACAAGTGCTTACTAAGCTACAACAGCCACCGACGACTAATGCTCACAACCGATGCCATGGCCACTACGCACAACCTACATGGTTGCTAGGGGCCCTAGAATTAGTTACGAGATATAGAAGTTCCGCGTTGAGGAACGTATTTTTCTGCATACCATCTTGCTAAATATCTAAGTAGGAGTGGGCATGGCCTATTAGTACTGACAGCCTATAGGAGCCCCCTATGTGATTACCCTTTAAAATGTAGCTTTTGGGGGTTAAACTTGAATATTCCGCATATATTTTTAAAAATATCTACTATATATAATTCTACAGCTTTCCGAATATCTATCGGGAATTTTTAAAATCTGGGTGTTTAAATTCGTGCTACGCCCAATTATTTACTTTTAAGCAAATAATGAGAGCATTCGTAATCTTTGAATGAGGTTCAAACTATCTGACTTTGAAGTTTATTGAAGGTGAAACCATTGACACCAATTTTACAAAAAAAATCCAAAATGGAGGGCTAGCGTTTATCCCCCCCACTGGCCACATTAACCAAAGTTGTAAATAAATCGGCAATGTGTGTGGTTTCGGCAATTTGAATGGAAGCTCAAACGTTTGACAGTAATTTCATTAAAAATTTCTCGATGTGGACGCGGATGCCGTTACTATTATTTGATTAGATTCAGAAATGTATACAAGTTTCAGGCGAATATTAAATACTTACCAGTTTTTGTAAAGCTATTTTCTGAGTTTATTATACTTTTGGTGGTTTTCAAGAAATAAAATTCTTTTATATTATCGCCCGTCGTGTCTTTTCCTGTCCAATCAAATAAATTGACCATCAATATTTTTGTAATAGAAAAACTTTTCAATTTGTGAAAAGCTTGATCCACTTTAAAGTGGCCCTAATTCTTTAAAACAAAAGTTTTTGGTAAACCAATACTTAGTTCAATATTTTCTTATAAAAATATGTTCAGTCGTAAACTGTAAAAGCAATGTTTAATAATTATTATACCATTAAAATATATTGTGTATATTAGTAAATGAAAGTGGTCAATTAAGTCAATAAAAATTAATTTGTCTGACATTTTAGGTGTTTATTAACCCATTATCAAGGCCATTTATTGGTCGGAATGCTTGTCAGTTTCAGCAAAAAACGCGGTTCTCTTTTTTCCGCCATCTAATAGTATCATTTTGTTGTACTACAAAATCGTTCCTCTCTTTTTCCAATTACATTTAAATAAATCTTCTCGACATTATCAGTTTAATTAATCGCTTGATTATCATAGTATGACGAAATGCTGATTTATATTAAACTTACGGCGTATTTAAATGCTGAATGTTGATGTGTTTCGTGCATTTTTGGCCATTTGATATGCAAAAGCTTGTTTGTCATGAACATCTATAATTTATCTAATCCGGACAACACACTGTATGCTGGTAAATATTTGCTTCTCTTAATGACGTGTATCATTTTTCCTAAGGGCAGTTGAACGTCTCAAGAGAGCTTTCAACCCCAAGTGGCGAGTTCTGCGTATAAATTATAATATGTAAATAAACTTTTTACAATTTAACTGTCAGCATTCTTTGTAACTTTGTCGGCTTGCAAAATCTCGATTGTACAATTTTTAACCACATACTTTTATTGTTTACCAAAATAATATTAACAATTTCTTTACTTTCCAATCAATCAAACAAAAATACGTACAAAACCCGAGTTCAAAATAAATCAATACGCGACAAAAAACGTATACCGTTCACCCTTGTCTAAAAATAACTCCCCCACTAATTAAGATTTATTATAAAAAAATTGTTAAATACACAAAATTATATTAATATGAAACAGTTTTCAAAATTAAACATCAGATTAGAAGAAAAATTAATTACTGCGTATTATGCGAGCGAATTTAAGACACAAGTGGAAAACTCTCAGTGAGATTCAAAACCAAGGCGACCGGTCGTAATATCCATTAGTTTAATTAACAGCAACCACACTATTTTCTTATATTTCGTTTTAATTTCAATTAACCTCAAGTGCATGAATTTCCCGTATTTTTGGTACTAGTACGATATTATTTTATGAAGTGTTTAGTGAAAACTCAATTAATTTTACTGGTTAAATTGTTGATGAGTTATAATTGTCTTTTGTTTACATGTTTAGAGAGTAGCGGTGACCCTTTACTGTATGTACATTGTTGGTAATTCTGGATAAAATGTTTAATTTTAAAGTGAAGCAAATTTAGACAATGAAACTAATACAATATAGTTGGATAAATGTTAAACGGAATGTAGTGTCGTTTATTATTCACGACCTGGCATTTTGCCAATATCCTAGCATCTGATTAAAGCAACCACCTTATTATTTTATAATTATCAATTTAATCTAATGCTCCACAAATTTTAATCTAATTTTATATCTGCTACATTAATTTATAAAATTGCGTCTAAAGCGGTTCGAGTTTGATGTTCGGGGTCAATTGGAAAAATTGTTGTAAATCAAAACATTTGGGGTTAAGATTTTTTCCCAACTTTTTCATTTGCCGCTGGTTCTGAGGTTTGTTAATGGTACTTTGTTCTTGATACATTATTTTGATAAGACACATTTGATTAGAATTGCTGATTATATTCATGGCATGTCTAATTTAAAATCATGACACCAAGATATTGCGGTATGATATGCGAATCTCGGATGATATACGTAAATGTTGAATTCAATTTATTTGATAATTTAGCAATATTCCGTAAAGCGCTTGGCTTGAAGTTATCATAAATGTGTCATTAGCAAACAGCATTGCTTTGATATGTATCGAAGGATCTGAAACTAGATATAAACTCATATTGATAAGACAATTTGTGGAATACCATATTTGATATGTCATTATGTAATTAATTATTATTGCTTTTATAACTTTAAATTAAAGGTCTTAATTTATTTATACCGTTGTTAGTATTTCGCAGTTTCCTAATTTAAACTTCGATTATTAAATTTTTAGATGTCTCAAAATAGTTTGATTTGTACTTAAATTAATTACCAAAACTTAACCTTACCCACTATCAAAGGAACCAATACAACCCTCTTTTGAGAAAGCGTTCAGTTTCGTTCAGCGAAAAGTGTAAAAAGGATTCGACAAATATTGAGTCAATTTCAGCTTTTTCATTTTTGTGAATAGGTTCCTTTCTGCACAAAGACGCCCAATTAATAACAAATAACGTATTGCCAGTTATCGTCTAATTTTCAATAATTGTCAAATATATAATGACATCTGATACATTGGCAAAATTACCTTAGATTTTAGATTGCAAGATTGCAAATTAGCCACAAAAAATTCAACTAATGAGGCACTAAATATACCACACTTATACACCTACCACGTAGTTTTATTTATGTCATTCTAACAATGTGTTTTTTTTTCCAGTGATTGAAGTTGTTGACATACTTTTGAAAAGTAGCTGCTTTTGTTGTCAAAGTAACAAAAGAAATTTAAATGGGACCAATATACCATTAAGCGGAAGATTTAAGAAAATTTGGAGAACAGTTTTGGAAACTACATTACAAGCAACTAGGGAATAACGACGGTAATGAAATATTGATTTTTTACTATAGAATTACTTATTGATAGGAAATGGAACATTTTAATATAACCTGTAATACCGTGAATTATGAATGACTATAAAAGTTTAACTAACAAAACTAAATATTAATATACCAAAATTATTAAGATTTTCATAAAAAATCAAATTAATGAATATTATTATAGACGATAATGTCTTTATACTTGGGGTATGTTTGATACTATTCTGCGCAGAATGCTTGATCCTAAGATATTTACATTTTAAGTATTGCTGTGATTTAAAATGACCCCACACAACACAAATGGTTGTAAAACTGAATTAATCATTATATTTAGGAAAATTTAAGCTAATTTTAAATATTAGATTTAACAGATAAACACATCCAACTCTATCTCAGATATTGAGACTTAATAAGATCTTTAAAGATGTGAAAGCTATATCAAAACCTGCAAATACATTCAATTTGAAGGTGAACAAGTCAAAATCTTCTAATAAGATGCTTTATCTTAGAAATGATGAAATTTATTACAATTTGTTATCTCAAAAACATAACCTTTACGTTTATAAACTTTGAATTGATAAATCTCTGTGAATAACTTGTTATATGAAAATCTGTTTATAACCAAAATTCTATTATATCTAATTGTATGTGATAACCATAAATTCATCTCCAAAAATTGTAAAAAGGTACATAAGGGTGAAAATCCATTAAAGGTTGATAAGTGAAACGTGATAATGAAAATAGTCAAATGGCTGCCAAATCAACTACTGTGATGGAAATCAACTGGAAAGCATCGGATAAGTAATTTCTTCAATAATGGAACCAACTCTGGAAGTTACATGAAATTTCATTAAAATAAAAATCGAAAAAGGGAATAAATTTGACTCACAAATTGTTGAAGTCAGCTCAAATTGGTATTTTGCGCAAGCAAAAGTTAGTTGAATTTTAGTATTTGAAGTGGAAGGACGTGTGCAACGCGATCCAGCAATTCAATCAATTTGGCCGATGAAAATCCAAGATGGCAAACTTAGTTGCGTCTCCTAGAAATGAAAAGTATTGATAATCAACTCAACTCTCAAATATCCGAGGATTATAGAATTTAAAATTACTTACCGGCATACAATTAAGTAAAATAACACAATTAGAAAGTTAAATTTGGATAATTTCTATATCAACAAGTCAATCCAAACAAGAGAAGATCCAGCGCGTCGTATCAACTGAAACATCTGACGTGGAAGTGTCTCAAAGTGCACTTGTGTTTATCAAGATAGTGTTATCTACGCAGACTTATATAAAAGTCCGGATTATAAATTCAAAAGGTAATTGAAAACATTTATTATTTTTATTAACTTTACGCCTTCAGCATTTTACGTACAGGATGCTGGGAAAAGACTGTCAAAAGTGTATTTTCGGCTACCCTATTTGATAAAAATTCAACAACAAAACATTACGCTTTACCAAAAGCAACCATATTATTATAAAAACATTTTAACCCGTTTGGATAACGGAAAGACTTAAATTTATTTAAGCATTTAGAAGAAGCAGAGGAAGAAAAGGATCTTCATTCTACATTTTTGATTATTGTAAAACATTCTGGTGACGGATAAGATATCTGTATACAGTTGTTAAATTGATTATTTGCGCTTTGCGATATTATTGAATATAAAAATCATTTCTAAATTAATGCAATCTTTTATTATTATTATCAAACATTTACAGGTCAGTATTCAAAATTTTAAAGATCATTCAAATAAAGAAGTGGATCGTTTATCTGGTATAAACAATTAAGCAATTTTATTCAAAGTCATTAAATATTTTTCTATCATTTAAGAACAAAACTTTTCAACTTAATAAGCAACCATCCCCTAATTTATCTTAATACCTGCAATACTCTGAGAGAGCCTTAGACTGAGCTAAACAAGAGGGACAAAGTGGTGAGCTCTCTAATTAAATTTTAGCACGCGAATTCTAACATTTACATTTCTTTATATTTTTCATTCATTTGAATGTGGCGCCCAACTTAAAGACGTGTCTAATTTTAATATAAGGGAGGTTATAGCAGTATGTATTTACAGTTGCCGTTACCAGGGCTATGCTCCTTCTGGGTGCCATACGTTGTCAAGCGTATGCGTTTTCTTTTTTTTTGGGCTTTAATATTTACTTGCTACGAGTGTGAAAACGGCATAATTCTTTCACTCGCGTCCACGTAAGTGCCAGAATGTGCATTTTACACGCTTTTCTACAAAATTTTATTTACTACCGTATTTTTTTCAAAATTGATGATTTTTAATTTCCTTGCCACTTGCCATATTACGGCGTTTACATTATTTGTTTTTTATTTAGCTAGACATAAAACGCTAAGCGGATATTTTTTTATTTTCCCCAATTACACAATACGGAACTTATGTCCACGCAAAATTTCAACTCTATGACAAGCGCAGCTAATGCTTCGTATCGATATAGGCGCAAATTCTCCTTTTTGTAAAAATGTTATTTTGTCTGTTACATCTCTGTTACATGTCTGCTATATGTCTGTACATCCTTTCGTAACGCAAATGTGAGTATAGAAAATTTTTAAAAAAAAACAAAAACCGACTTCAAAAAACGTGTATTAACGTTAACGAAGGTTAACAAACGTGTATTAACGAAGTAGCGGAGTACCAGTAGGTATACATTTTATATCACTTTGACTGCAAAGAGTTTCACAGTCGACAAGATCGCAGGCGCTTGGCGTTAAACAACACGACATCGGTATTGCTACATTGTCGTATTAATGTGATTTCAAATACATTTTGTAAATTTCTTAACAGCTTGGCTGGCACCGACTCCAAAAATAACAATAATTGTATATTATTGACGTAATACATTAATTTTTATGCTCAGCACTGTAAAAATATACTTCTAATTTCTGTTAAACCTTCTTCTAATAACTTCTAATTATTTTTTACTTTTTAGTGCAATTTTTTTGTATTGCTTTTTTTTGAAGTCGGTTTTTGTTTTTTTTTTTAAATTTTTTTATTTCTTGCTTTTTAGTGAATCTTGCGTTCCTTAACTGATTTATCGAAAGCGAATATGGGTAGACCTACTAAACGCGCTGCCCATATGCGACAGCGCCGTTCAAATGAGACAAGCGAAGGAAGGGCGAAACGCCTATCTCAAAGTTGAAAATGCGGGCTTACAACAAATATTTTATAATTGACAATACGGGAAACGGAATACGGGAAAAATTATTGGCGACAAGATTTACAGCGCATCTACCGGCCTGTATTGTCAATTAACACGTACAAATTGATCCAAATATAAATTATAAAGTTGTATTGGTTTTCTGTACTTTTTGGTAATTTTAAAAATATTGTGCAACGCTACTGACTATCCGTCAATGTCATTTAATTTTTAAGGTTAACATTATAATTTTAAAAATATTGTGTAACGCTACTGACTATCCGTCAATGTCATTTAATTTTTAAGGTTAACATTATTATGTCAAAGTTGTGCCCCCTATTCTCGAGCCGCTACTGACTATATGTAAATGTCATTATTTAATTAAACTTGTCATACATTATTTTAATTTATAACTTGATTTTTGCTAATTTTAAAAATATTGTGCAACGTCACTGACTATATGTCTGTCAAAGTCATTTAATTAAATTTCGAGTGTCAAAATCGCAACGTATCATTATTTAATTAAACTTGTCATACATTATTTTAATTTATAACTTGATTTTTGTATTGTGCTACGCCACTGACTATATGTCTGTCAAAGTCATTTAATTAAATTTCTAGTGTCAAAATCGCAACGTAACTATGACAACGACGTTGACCTGAAGTGTTTAATTGCAGATGACCGTCTTATTTAACTTATAAAAACCAAAGTACTCAACCGATTTTGATGAAATTTAAATGGGACCAATCTGAAACTATATCCTTTCGAATTGTGAAAACATTTTGAAAATCGGTTAATAAATGACGGAGTTATGAGGTAACAAACATAAAAAAAAAAAAAAAAAAAATACAGACGAATTGATAACCTCCTCCTTTTTTGAAGTCGGTTAAAAAAGAGTATAGAAGGTACTTTTTTATAGAAATCCGAATTCTTATTTCGAAGAAAATCACCAGAAAATCAAAAGAATTTGACGAATGAACGTCAAAATTGGGGACAGCTATCATATACATACGCGGCCCGTTTTATGGTATTAACTTTATTTCTTCCACGAAACACCGACACCTATATTCAGCAAAATTTTTAATCGTCTAATATTCATTAATATGTGATAGGCCCAAAATTAGAAAAAAGTTCCGATAAAACGTAGGTATTTTTTTATACGTACAGGAATCTCTAAATTTTTTTGTCGCACTTCCTTAACGGTAATGTGATTTTAATCTAGCTCTTACGCACAGTAGTAGATAACAGTTATTTTTGTCAATGAAATTTAATTTACTTACCATTTTCTGATTTTGATTTTCTGAAAAGGAAACTAATCAAATATTATTTATGGCCGATGATACCATATTTGGGCGCTCTTGAAACAACCACCCAACAAACCCCTAGAATTTAGTACAAAATTAACTAATCAGCAATGACAGCAAGGGAATTATAGAATTTAAATTTTATGAAGGTTACGACAACGGTTATATTCCAGCTACAAAAGGACATACTTTTCGGACACATTTTGGTTAGGAAGGATATGTTTTGTCGTACTAGTGTGAAAAGTAAAAATAGGGCATATTCCTTATTTGTAGTATTAACTGAGCATTAAATTTTGCTCTAACAGTTTCGTAATGGATAGACGAAGGATATTTCTTTTTCTATCGTTTAGACCGGTTGAAATATTTTCCGGGCTCCTATAACCCATTATTTATTGGTGGAATTTTGCATTTACTACATATCCAGTTTAAATTGCCTGTACTTATATATCTACGTTATAACAAAACTTACCAGTTTTGTCCCATCAAAAATAACACACGAGTGCGAGAATTTTGCCCTTTTCACACTCGTAGCATAAACAACTATTATTGTGCGTCTTTACAATTTTGATTGTAAATTTTGATTGTTTACCCCGCTATATATAGCGGGGTAAACAAACGGCACTTTTTTAAATTGCCTCGGCCAGCATGAAATGAGACTCTTGTAGTGGGCGTGTAGATGGTCCGATTATAAGAAAAAGACACCTCGTCTGATTACTAATTCGCAGTTCAATTAAATGATTCAAAATTTTAATCTGTACCTATGCTGTATTATGAAATAAAATGTACTCAAACAAAATCCATTCAACCAATACCTGTTCATTTATTAACACCTTTAATATTGAGACAAACCATAAAATCAAATAAAGAAAAAACAAAGCAAGTGTACAAAATAATTCTTAAATCTAAAATTTACCCCCCCCCCCCGAAGTTTACCGCACTAGTTAAATAACAAATTATCTACGATCGTTTTTTATCATATATCGCGCGTAAATCTTATCAGTCTTACCAAAAATATAATCACTTGTCCATCGCAGTAGTGAATTGCTATCTCCGCATGCAGTCAGGCACCAAGGGTTGCATCCACCTTGTCGATCCAATTGTAACTCGAATCACGGAAAAACATCCAACCACAATTACCAACGATTCATCTTTCCAACTTTATACAAATTAATCGCAGGCAGCCACTCAATTAATTTCTTAATTTATCCATCATCCTTATCTTCAGGGATTTATTGCCAACCAAACTTGCACATCAGCGGTACTCAAAATTATCCTCGCTCGAAAACCAATTAACAAAAATACGTCCTTACTTGTCTACGGACGTGGTCACCATTTAATTAACAAAAATAAATACGTCCTCTCCCAATTACGAACACGGGTAGAGTTTTTCAAACAAATATTAATACGTCCTCACTTGTTGATGGACGTAGGGAGAGTCTTCGTCCTTCCAGCAAACTTCTCTTTCCAAAATTTCACGAGCAGCCGCGTTTTACTAATTTCTAATTCGTCGGAAAATAAACCCGTCCTTTTTCACAAGTTACACACTTCATTTATCACACATCGTTCAATTTCGTTTGCCCAACTTAACAGATATTTAAAACTACCCAATTTGTTTTATACTGAAAGTGAAAAATATTTATCATTGTTTTATAATTTGTCTCTTACATTTTTATTTTTAGAAACAGCATCCATTGAAGAGACTTCATCTGAGTTTCTTACTAGATTTGAACCAACAGCAATTCAACAATTTTAGGTATTCCAAACCCTGGTACAGTTAAACAAACAGATCATAGCTTCTTAAACTAACTAAAATACAATTGTGTCTTTTACTTGAAACGATCCCATTTTGGACCACCGCAATATATAAGGATATAATAAGGTCTAAGTAACTTTAGATAAATGATAAATCTGTAATTTTGAGAACTAATTCCGGAAAACTATAAATGCAATTTAATTGATCTAGGTATTCATTAACCATATCTTAGTTATGCTGGCTTCAGAGTACATTCTTAAAATGTAAAAATCTACCATTAGAGCTGGTTTCAACAAAGATCAAGTAACGTTACAGGTAGAACGAAAAGAAAGAATAGTAGACTGATATTTCTTAACATAATCTTAAATTAAATGCATCATTAACTCATTAACTTTTTTTAACTTTTTGTTAAGATAAATTTAATTAAAATTGTTTCTAGAACGCATCAAAAGAAGTGTAAATGTTAAATTTATAAAAAATATACATAGTGGTAAGAGTTGCATGATTTGTCGTACAACATAACTTTTCACGCGCCTACGGATGTTCATGATTTTGACCATTTGGCTGTGGAAAAATTTCTAACATGAGCGGAAAAATGAATAAAATCGTGGCGCCAAACGAAATCAAGCCATGTCATCGATTACACCCACCACCATATACACCGTTTTGAAAATATAGTTTTTTAGATAGACGTGTTTAAGTTGATTCGATGTTTTCAGTAAATCAGGTCTGCTCTATACAGTGGACTTTTCGCACTATGTAAACTTTACAAAGTTACTATTATGTAACTAAACACTTTGGTTTAATTAAAGTATGTTTTGTTATTATTAAAATGCAAGGATGAGTTTATTAATTTATTGCTTACTCTTTGCTCCGTTTAAAATTCTATCACTCTGTACTAGGTATATCGCCATGGGACTTTCACAATTTGAACTTTATAATAGCAAACAAAAAGTTTTAATTTTTTAAAATGGTCACAGTACATATACATTCTGTATTTGATTAATGTTAAATCATGGATGTAAAACTTTCTAATAATCTCTTTGAATAATGAATTTACTTTGAAATTAACCACTATAATAATTATACTATTTAAAAAAATATAGCTGATCTAAACTAACCAACTTGTAATCTATTTACATTAGTCCAATCGCTAATGTATTCTAACAAAATCAACTTCGAGCTACAGGGGTTAAACTCAGATAGGGTATACGTATTCCTTAAAAGTTTATAAGTCCACTTCTAAGGAACAAACACCAGCCAGTATGGGCACCGCGAGTGCTGTCTACATCTCTGGTATAGCAATACGGTCCGTACTTCTAACGTCAACATCTGGAAATTTTTCATTAGATACCTTCAAGTATAAATAAGTTTGCAAATGCTAATTTCGTCTTTGAGAACCCACTGGGGAGGAACCTAAAAGATTTAAAATAAAGATTATTTAAGATTAAGAATATTATTTAAAGAAATAAAATTTCTAAAAATCGCCTACGAATTTGTCCCCAATTTCGAATCTTCCGGTTGCGATTGACTCCACGTCCTCAAAAATCAGCATGGTAGGCTCTTCTGTGCTTCTGAAACAGAAATATTGATGAAAATGTTATCAGGGCATCATTACAAATCATTTAATACCCAAATTTCGATTTTTGAACTGAAGACAACACTTTCCCTAATACATACATTTATATATACGTATGTGGAAAGTAAAAACACGGTGCAGCACATCGAAAGGTAAGCCAAACTACCTAAGATGTAAAAACCAAAAATACTCATAAAACAAATTATATAAATTAGTAAAGAACAGGTCCTAGACCTATATTGCGAAGAAGACTTCTTAATAAAAATAGAACAATTCCTTAAGAACTAGTAACAATTATAAAGGACTTTTACTATGTGGTATAGTTTCATTATCGCCCGCACTATATTGGGCAAGTCGTCATTGTCCGGACAATGATGTAAATGCCATAATTAGATTTTTAAATCTCAACAGTGCCGACTTTGCATGGGCAGGGACGTCAATAGCGGGAAAGGACGTCCAACTTCGAAGGATAATGACCTGATAATGACGTCAATACTCGATTGTCAACATTGACATTAAACTTAAACACAACTTCTTTCAATGTTGTCATTTTTAAAAATTGTGGAGAACTGTGGTGGTTTGTTTTTCCCGTTATGATCATGTTGCTCAATTGCTTTATAGTTCATTCTGGCTGCTCTATGTATGTGTTTAACCACGTTGTAACCGTTAGCCACTGCAATTTGTTTTATTATGTAGGTCTCCAACCTCCTTCCTTCTTCGTCCATCGGTATCCTAAGAGTTCGTTGTACATAAAATAGTTAAGCTGACATTTTCTGTTTCTAGTTGTGGTTCAATACACTCGGGATATGCTATCGCAGAATATATATATTCTGTATGCGGGGTCATTTTGTTTCCGAATTAGTGTTAAATCTAGGAAATTAATAGCTCTATTCTGTTCTTTTTCCATAGATACTGATGTTGCTGTCGATGTTATTTATTTGTAGAAATTCTTCTAGATTTTCGTCCGCATTATTCCATACACAAAGGTTGTCATAGCCATATCTTAGCAACAATTAATTCATAATTAATTAATTCACAAATTACAATAAGCTGCAGGACGTAGAGCAGAGCTAAGATATGTCGATGACATCCTTTGTATATTTGTTATAAATACTATATAGTTTATATTTTAAATTGTATTGGGTTGAGTTTGTGAATTTTTAGTTTTATCGTATGAATTTCGATATATGTTGGGTAACATGCACGTTGATAAATTTTTTATGATTTTAACTATATTTTTGTAACTGACGTGTATGAGTGGTTGAAAGTTGACTATAGAGCTAGGCAATTTTGTCACCCTATACATACTTTATTGTTTTCATTAGGTTTTAAGTCTACATAGAACAACGGTAATGGCATTTTTGTACGGTTTTGTTTTATATTAAAAGCTTCAATTTCTTTTTTTATTCGTCACCTCGGTGTATCCTTTCAATTCAACCTAAAAATTTCACTCTTGCTTGCTGTAAACTATGAAATTCAGTTTTTTTTTATTGAAGGCGTTTATACGACTGTGTACTTCACTGACGTTAGGGGTTGTATTTCGACTTGATCACCTCATAGTATTTTAAATTAAACTTTTTGCTACCTTGTCCATTTATACTTTTTTATTATTATTTGGTAGCGTTACATTCATAGTAGAATATAGCTGTTCTAATAATTGAACTTACAAAATCTGATTTTAGAGGTGGATTAGTCCTCATAATATAACATGGTTACTTATACATAATTTGAATTATATGTCTTTATGCGTCTTGCTGATGTTAATTATTCCTCCACATACTCTTCTATCCGTCACCATCTCTTTCCATCTCTTCACTCCCATTCTCACAAGATCACTTGTAACTCCATTCCACCATCGTTTCTCGTTTCACTGGGTTTCCACAACGTTAACTGTTTTATTTCATCTTCATTATCTCTTCTCATCACATGTCCAAACCATTTTATACGATGTGCCTTAATGTACTTTACAATGTCTTCTCCCATCTCTCTGAGGAGTTCAAAATTCATTCTAGTTCTGTATTCACCATTTATCTGCTTGGGACCTGTTATAGTTCTTAGTACTTTTCTCTCGAAAACTCGTAGTTGCTCTTCCTACCTTTGGTTGAAGCACATAACCTCGGCTGCATAGGTGAGAACTGGTCTTATTAGTGTCCCATAAATCTTAATTTTTGTTTTCTTGGATATTTTGTGTATCTTTCAAGATGGTTTTATTTGCGTGATATACTCTATTTCCCGCTAGTATCTTTGACTTAAATTCTGTGCTTCTTTCATTCCTGTTATTTATCTGTATGCCCAGATTATTAAAGTTTTTGACCTCTTCAATAACAACGTCATCTATCTTTAAATCGTTTCTGTTATCACAGTCTCCTCGCTGGCATTTCATGTATTTCATCTTGTTCTCGTTTATAGAGTCCCACCTTATACATTTTTTAATATGTACAATACAATTTTAAATATGTTTCTTATCCCTCTCTCCGTCCTTGATATAATAACTACATCGTCTGCGTAGGCCAGTATCTGACTTTCTTTACCTATTATTGTGTTTCTGCATTTGGTACTTCTGATCAGTGGCGGCTCGTTATAAATTTGAGAAAACTGTTTAAGCTATTGAGCTGAAATTTAGGATTCTTATTTATTCATGTCTAAAGTAACATCTAAAAGTTTTGCAAAACGTTTTATTGGAAATTATACAAGTAATAGATCAACGCGTAACTCATGTTTCGAAATGACTGTCCAATCGGGCGCAATGTTTTTGACCGACGTAGTAATCTAAAATATACGAATTTTTGTACATTTTGTTCTTTATGAACGCCAGGCTATGGTCGGAACCTCGAACATGTAAAATTAAAAAAATATATGACTAAATGGCGATGGTTGAAAGAAGAAAATTCTTTTGAAAACATTTTAAAATAAAAATTAATTAGCATAATAATTTAGTCAAAATAAATAAAAAATGGGTTATGAAATGGAATCGTTGCATAAAACACTTTCTGACGTATCACCTACTTCTAGTTATGTGTTCCTATTACTAATCTTGGAAATATGAAATTTATAGTCACAAATTTCTCAATAGTATAGCATTCATAAAACACTTTCTGTGGTATCACCTACTTCTACTTATGTGTTCCTATTACTTGTTGGAAATATATGAAATTTATAGTCACAAATTTCTCAATTTAGCATTGCTGCTGATTGCATTTTAAGTTGAAGGGGGTCGTTTTCAAGCTGATTTCTAGGAATTAAATTTGAGAAAACTGTTAAAGCTAATGAGCTGAAATTTAGGATTCTTATTTATTCATATTTAAAGTAACACCTAAAATTTTTGCAAAGCATTTTATTGTAAATTATGCAAGTAACAGATCGATGACTTTCGAAATGACTGTCCAATCGGGTACAATGTTTCTGATCGACGTAGTTATCTAAAATATTAAACGAATTTTTGTACATTTTGATCTCGATGAATGTGGTATGGTCGGAACCTCTAAAATTTAAATTAAAAACAAATGACAAGGCCGTCTTGATCATCGCCGTGATGATCGAAAAAACAAACTATGATTTTTACAACAAAATATTTACCTTTCACGGCCCGGAAAATGGTAAATTTAAATATATTTTGGATAATTGAGGTTCCGACCA
The DNA here is from genome assembly GCA_932274525.1 of Podabrus alpinus. NCBI lineage: Eukaryota > Metazoa > Arthropoda > Insecta > Coleoptera > Cantharidae > Podabrus > Podabrus alpinus. The sequence continues at coordinate 10,437,852 of OW026455.1, forward strand.
TAGCCTGAAATGTACTCCAAGTGCCTAAAGAAAATCAAGTAAATCTCCAGAGCAGTAGTATTATTTTAGAGTAGGCAGAAACTGCTAGTTTTAAGATTATATTTATTTATAAATTAATGAATAAATAAATTGATTAAAAGTTTTGTGAGTTTTTTAAAAATAAAAGTGAAATAAAATAGAATTTAACTTGAATACCTCGGTTTTTATTTACAAAAAGGCGTGTATTTTTTTAGGAACTCCAAAAGGAACTTAAATTTACCTATCAAAATTTTTTTTTATTAAAAACCAACATATATTTTTGTAACTCATTTTGTCAGGTTTTACTAAAAGTAGTTTATTTTGAAAATATTTTAAAAACGAAATTAGCATAAATAGGTAGATAAAAACAAACAATTTTAGGGATTTTGTATCTAATATTATTTGTTTGTGCAGCAAATATGTCAGTTGAAGACCTTGTATTAACTGCACCCATAAAAAACATAGTAAATTAGTTATCAACCCCAGATGAGGGAGTAATCCTGCAATTTGTAAGAAAAAACTTTTAAAGCTCCTTTTTCACAATCAATTCGATTTTGAGGTGGACTAAAACGTCGATTTTTAATCATTTCCTTTTTTAACAAATTTAAAAAAAATGATTTTGTTTTTTGGACTCCTAAAGACAATTACAGACAAGTACAACTTAAATTTGTTAAATTTATTTTTGTGTATTTTATATAAAGTACAAAATAAACACCATTACAGAAAATACGTTATAATTCGGGTAATTTGATGAATTTTATTTTAATATTTTTTGAAAACATATTCAAGACCCCAAACTATAAAAATATGTAATAAAAAAAATCGAAAAAATTTATCGGACACAGTAGGTAACCCCCTTAAACTGCTATTTAAGTCTGTGTACAGAACTGCATACATAGACCAGTGCCGATAATTTTTGAAACCGAAAAAAATAGCAGTAGGATGAAACCCATTGGAAAAGGAAGAGAATATAACAAAAATGAAAGGAAAAATAATTTACGGGCGATCTGAGGTCGGGAAGTGGAAGGGGGTGAGTTTTAAGGGTAGAAAACTGTTTTTCTCGATTTTCGGCAAAACCACAAGTCCTATGGAAAAAAGTTAAATGACAAAGTTGTAGGTAATAAAAAGATCTACAACTTTTGTATTTACACTTTTTTCACATAACCTCAAAATTTATGTGAAAAATTCAAATAACCAAGTTTTTGGTTTTTAATTTTTATCTTTTAAAAAAAAAAAATTTTTTTAACGAAATTTGGTGAAAACTTACCTTTTTATGTCCCAAACACACTGTAATTTTTTTGATTTAAAATATTTATTTTTTCACCTTATTTTGACTTAATATCGAAAAAGCACCCTAATTTTCAATCGAAAATTCTCGCGTCAAAATATCTGCTTTTTTAAAAAACTCGGTGGGCTTTTTGTTCGTTGAAATCTCTACTTTTCGATGGTGTAAAAAAAATATACATTACTATGGTAAATATTCTCAAAAATGCAAAGAAACGAAAGTTTTCATTTCTTGTTACGGTCCTGTTTTCACACGGATATATTTTTCGAAAGATTGAAGATTTCTCCATTTAGCTTTATGAGAATCTCATATGCGGCATCAGAATGCAAGTTTTATATTTAATTCGAATAAATTTTACTATCACGGGCGATTGTGATAAGGCAGATGGTTAATTTTCCGATTTCGAAAAGTGCGTTGTGTTCAAGTTTTGGAACAAAAATCTAGTTTTTTTGGACGTTCCGGTGACTAATTATTTATTGAACTTGAGTATATTTCAATCCAATTATTTTGGGATACATTTTGGTCACTTGGTTTTGGACGATTTTCCGTACCGGCTTCATTTCGTAAGCATTTGGGAGAATTTTCCGTACTTCATTTGAAGGATTTATTTCGTCCGAACTTTCAACACCTCGAAGGAAATTGATTACCATCTGGAATTATTAAAACCCTCTAACCACGTCTTTGAGATCAAGACCTTACCGCCTGTGATCAGTATTTGTTTGGGTTTTGGAAATCCAACGTTTTGAACCCTGCTTCCGAAGCCATCTGGAAAGCATTCCGCGATTTACCATTCCGTTCCACTCCGACTACCATTTCTGCTTGGGACCAACACCGTTATCCCGATACGGTGCTCTTATCTGCTCGTCCCTTCAACATCGAGGACTCCATCCCTCCAACACCGAAGACTCCATCAACTTATACTTACGTCAGGAGAGTATAATCATAAAAAAACACAGCTATAACAAAATATCCTAGCACAAAAAATCCAAATCAGAAAACTTACGTCAGGAGAGTATAATCATAAAAAAACACAGCTATAACAAAATATCCTAGCACAAAAAATCCAAATCAGAAAACCATAATCGAAATACAAAAATAAGATTAACTTACAAGTTAATCGCACATGAAAGGTTTCAAATCTTTAGCATGCCACGTTCCACAACGTTTCCCATCAGGATCCTTAAGTTGAAAAACCCAAGGCGAAAGCTTTTTATCGATAAAGTATAAGGACCTACAAACTTTGGCGCCAGCTTGGCGGTAAACTGCCTAGCTGCGTCAGATAAAACAAAATTCTTTCTCCATACCTTTTGATTCAAGCAAAAGTCAGCTGGTCGACGCCGCAAATTGTAATGCTGGCTTGACTTTTCGTAAGCTTTTGTAAGTCGGGACGTAATATTAGCATACATTTTTTTGAAATTATTAGAACGGTAACTTAGGTCTTGATCCCTAGCAAATAACAAATCTTTCCCATCGTCTAACTCGGTTCGCTCTAAAATTATCTCCCTACCAAAATTTATAAAATAAGGGGTGTATCCCGTTACCTCATGTCTCGCAGTTCTAATAGCGCATGCTGCGGCCGATAAATATTTTTCCCAATCCTTGTGATTTTCTTTCACATAGGATGCCAGCACCGTTTTTAGGACGCGATTTATTCTTTCGGTAGGATTTGCCTGAGGATGGTAATAGGTGTAAAGGTGATAGTGCTACCGTATTTTCTCACCATATCACCAAAGTCACGACTCCGGAATTGGACGCCGTTATCGCAAATGATAGTACGGGGAACACCGAACATGAGAAATACATCTTCCTCAATATGCTTAACCACGTTCTTGGCTGTTGCTGTGCGCAAGGGAAACGTAAGCGTAAATTTGCTAAAGCAGTCGGCAACAACTAGGATATAAGTATAACCGTGAGTAGAGCGGGGAAGAGGACCAACAATGTCCGTACAAATAACCTCCCATGGAGTAGAAATCTGAGAATGACCCCCCATCGTACCAACTGAAGCTTTTTGCTCTGGTTTGGCACGTGCGCATGTTAAACAATGTCTGACGTAAGTGGCAACGTCACTTCTCATTTTGGGCCAATAAAAATTTTGCATAACCCGATGATACGTTTTGTGAACGCCCATGTGCCCAGATGTCGGGTAATCATGCATTCTCTTAATAATGTGGGTACGATTCTCTTTGGGAACGACTTCTCTCCAATGATCTTGATCGTTAATCAAGTTTATGCCATTCCGACGAACAATCTTATACAATTTCGAACCTGAAGCACGCCAAAGGGGAAACTTATGAGGGGTAGCTTTTACTTTTTCGAGCATTTTTAAAAACCATTTATCGCGGGGTTCATCGTCGACTGGAGTAACATCAACTGCGTCAATAATAGGGACCGAACGAGACAAAGCATCTGGAACAACGTTAAGCTTACCAGCTCGATGAACGACTTCAAAGTTAAACTGCTGTAATCTCACAGCCCATCTAGCTATTCGACCAATAGGGTCTTTGATGTTGTTTAGCCATTTTAAGCTGTAATGGTCGGTGACGACCGTAAACTTAGTGCCTTCCAGATAAGGTCTTAATTTTTCTATCGCGTGAATGACGGCCAAACACTCCTTTTCGGTCACGCTGTACTTACGCTCGCAGCCGGTTAACGACCTACTAATGTAGCAAACTACCTTTTCGCCTTCCGGATGTTGTTGGGACAAAATTGCGCCCAGGCCAAAATCGCTTGCGTCCGTTTGCACGATAAAAGGTAAGCTCCAATCGGGACAAGACAAAACTGGGCTAGTTATCAGACGCTCTTTTAGAGTATTCAAGGATTGACTGCACGACTCGTTCCATAAGAACTTTTGGTTCTTTCGCAATAAATTTGTTAATGGTGCGATAAGAGTCGAAAAATTTGGTATAAACCGTCGGTACCATGACGCCATACCAATAATTCGCCGAACTTCCTTAACGTTAAAAGGAGGAGGAATCCGCAAGATAGCCTCAACCTTGTCGGGGTCTACAGCCAAACCGTTCGCATTAACAACATAACCCAGATAACGAAGCTCCGGTTGACAAAAATGGCATTTCTCACGATTAAGCGTAAGATTCGCTTCTTTAAGTTTAGCCAAAATTCGTTTTAAAACCTCTATGTGCTTTTCGAATGTGGGTGTCGCGATAATTATGTCATCCAGGTAGCTAAACGCATACGGTTCCAAATCGGGACTAATAATCTGCTGGATCAAACGACTAAAGGTAGCTGGGGCGTTATGCAATCCGAACGCCATACGTTTAAAATGAAATAAACCACGATTAGGCACAACAAAAGCGGTATATTTTCTCGAAGGCTCAGCAATAAGGATCTGCCAAAACGCAGACTTAATATCTAACGTCGTTAAATATTTCGCGTTACCTAATTGGTCGAGAATACTGATAACATTTCGCAAAGGGTAAGCGTCGGGAATACTAACTGCGTTAAGACGACGGAAATCAACGCAAAACCGATAGGTCTGGTCTTTTTTCTTGACCAGCAAAATAGGTGACGACCATGCCGAGTTTGAGGGTTCCACAATATCATCAGCCAGCATTTTGTCAAGCTCTGAGAGCTTGACAAAATGAGATCTTCTAACATCAGCTTCTGACTACTTGAAAGAGTTTCGGCGGGTTGTAGTGCATCAAGCAAAAAATTTTCATCGGTATTCGAAAAGCACCACTCACCGCTACGAAGATTAGGCACTATGCCCATCCTAATCCAGAAGTCTGTGCCGAGAATAAGGCAATGTGGCAAGGATGGAATCACTAAAACTTCAAGAAGTACTACCTTATCTATTAACTTAACCGGTAGCATAACTACCCCTATACTGGTGCAAGCCTCTCCATTCGCAACAATACAATCTTGCACGTGTGAGCTATCTAAATAACATTTGCCGCGTAATATGTTCCAACCCGGACCACCTAAAATCGTTCTGGAAGCACCAGAATCCAATAACCCCAAAAATACTTGAGCAAAAATCGTCACTCGAAGATAAGGACGCTCATCATTAATCGCGCTAGCTAACACGAAATCTAAGATGGCCTTGTTATTTATAGGGAGATTCTTATCGTTGACCGGATGGTAATCATCAGAGTGCGATAACCGGTTTATCGTCTCTGATTTCCGTTTCCCGAACACCTGGGACAAGAACTTACAGTGTAACCCAAACTTCCGCAACGAAAACACATAACTTTACTAGGCTTTGTGCAGGCAGCTCGACGATGACCGATTTCGCCGCAATTCCAACAAGTATCTCTCGAAACAGGAGTTTGTGCTGTGGAATCGTGAATTGCACTCAAAGTTTCGTTACCGCGTGTCGATCTACGGTAAGCCAGATTGGGTTCAAGCATTAATTTGAAATTCGTAGGAGGAGGACAATATTGGTTGGAATAAAATTCAGTCTCTTCGACTGATCGACCGTAATCGATAAGCTGACTGATGGTAAAAATTTTCTGAGCTGCTAGACCACGTTGCAGGTTCGGTAGTAAATTGCCTCTAATTGTGGTTACCCTATCTAGCTCGCAAGGCTTGCTAGCCAACTTATTGAAAAGAGATTCCATGATGGAAACATATAAAACTAATTTGAGGAGTCGAGATTCGTACCCTGGTGGGAGGAAAGATTCTTTTAATTGGCTAATCAAGTCATCCCAATCACAAAAAAGATTCTTCCTAGGACGATACCAGGTTAGAGCATTACCTCTAAACAATTCTACTGCCGACCTAAATAATTGAGATTTTGTCACGCCCCTAGCTTCTCGTAACTCCTCAATTCTCTCAATAAAAGCCGTAACGCTACTATTTCCGTCAAAATAAACATTCCACTTATAAATAGGTGGTATTTTCACTGCAATAGAATGAGAATCGGTTTCATACTGCGTACTGCTACTATAACGTCGAGAAGGGTCGAATGGATGATCGTTAACATTAAAATTTTGCGATACAGACTTGGTATTGTCCCTATCACTGTGATAACTTGTGATATTAGGCCCCGAATTATTCGAATCTTCAGCAAAAGATACTCGTCGGGTATCTTGAATTTTACTCGGAGTAGAATTCACATTAACCTCGCGAAGGCGCTTGATCAAATACACGACATTGCGATTTGCCGTTTCACAAAAATGATTTTTATTCGAAATGGAACTAGTAACAGGTACAATATAGGTAGCTGTACAGGGTTAACGTTTACTAAAGAATCGCGAGTTACCGAAGTCTGCGCTGCGATACCGTTATTTACAGGACGTGGGGGTGTTAAAGATGCAGACGGCACCGAAAAATCTAATAAAGAACCGCATAAGTGGGATTCCGGGATAGGGGCGTCGATAAGTGAATCTGATAGTGAAATCAAATCCTCATTCTCACTAGTATTCAACCCTGATGCAAAATACACCTCACTAAGAGATTTCAACAAACCAGCAGCTATAATAGAAAGATTCTCACATTTTTCTTTATCTTCCGCGTGGTGTAAAGGTAATATAGCCAAACGACGTTGTATGTGTAGAAGACGAGCTTTTATTCGCTCTTGTTCATTATCCCTATTTGATTGATCAAAGTCCTCTATCTGACCTCCTAATTCGATTAATTTTGATGATATTGTGTGGAATTCCACCTCTAAATTAATATTTGAGCAACTTATAACAGGTAAACCCTGCCTTAACGCATTTCTCAATAATTTACGCTTCTCCGCAACCGTATCTCCTACTTCAATCCCTCTCCACTTCAATTCATAAGAGAGTTCGTCGCTTAACGTCGCTTCCTTTCTGCTATTGCACTCTTCGATCTCCCTCATTCTCTCTTCCAACCACTTGTTTTTCTTATATTTATAGGTTTTGTTTGCTTCTTTTCTTTTCCCACTGTATATCTTATAGTCATCTTCGTCACCTGTTTCTATCCATCTTAGTCTCACTGTCTTTTTTTCTTTCATTCTTTCTGCGCACTCGCTGTCGAACCATTTTTTCCATTTTTGTCTCTCTCTGTAGCCTATTTCTTGTTTAGTGCTTTCTTTAATACATTCTTCTATTGTACTCCATTGCTTCTCAATTTCTTCCGTTGTTTTATTTTTTCTCTTCTCTAATTCATTGCACACCCTTTCCTGATATTTTTGTGCTTCTGATCCGTTTTATGTCAGTTTCTCAATTGCAATTTGCCTCATTGGTCGCTGTATTGTTCTGCACATTGATATGTCTTTTGTTTGATGTTTGCCACCACTAGGTAATGATCCGAGTCCGCGTTGGCCCCCCCGTACGATCTTACGTCTTGTACAGAAGAGGCTCGCCTTCTCGTTACCATCATATGGTCTATTTGATTACCTTCTGTTTTTCTCCCTCCTGGCCAGGTCCAAGTAATTTTGTGCTGCTTCTTATGTTTAAACTTGGTGCTCGAGATTACCATGTTCAGTGCTTCAGCGAGTTCACACAGTCTGCTTCCATTTTCGTTCGTGTCTGAGTGGATTGTCTCTTTGCCGGCTACGCCATTTATGTCATCGAATTGTACTTGTGGAATAATTAATGTATATTCCGTTTATCCTTCTGTAAAGATATATTATGTTTGATTCAAATGCATTTTTAAAATCATGGAATTTTTAAATAATAGCACTTAACATAATGCACGATTGGTTGCATACCGCCCCAGGCTTTTTGAAAATTACAGGTTGCTGCAAATAGAATCTGATAAAATTAAGCATGCAATTATGTTTAACATTTAAATATACAGAGGCAGTTGGTGAAAGGCTGACTTTCTGAAATCTTCACCCTTCCTACAAGAAGGGTCATAAAATTTTTGCAGAAAGCATCTTGGGTCGGTTCGCCGATGAGAGATCACCTTTCCGATCTTAAGTTGGTTCGCCGATTGAAGATCACCTTTTCCGGTCGATGCATTGTTTACGTTCCTAGACAAATACATTCGACATCCGATTTCCGATCTGAGGTCTGATATCCGTCCGAAAATTATCAGACTGAAGGTAACCATTTCCGGTCGATGTATTGTTTACGATTCTGAACATTGCATTCAACGTCCAATTTCCGAAGCCGAGGTCAATTGAAGGATACCGGTAACCGATTCCGATCCGAAAGTTAGATATCCGATCCGAAAGTATCTAACTGAAAGATTATCCGTCCGGCCGATGCATTGTTTATGTTCCTAGACATTGTACTCGACATTTCCAAATCCTCCGCTTTCGTTTATGTCTCTAGACGTTAGTAATTTCCATCACTTGTTTGTTTACGACTCTAGACAAGCATACTCGCTGCTCCGATCCTAGCTTGCGTTTAAGTTTCTAGACGTTAGTAAACCCCATCCAGGTGATTGTTTACGTCTCTAGACATTCATGTCCATCTACGAAAAGATAATCCTGTTGAATAATTAGTTCTCATCAAGAATTAGTATTCACCTGTGATAAGCAAATCTAATTTGCTTCCGGAGTTAATTTATTGACTTCCACCGTACTTTCAAAGTTCCGAGTAAGAAAAATCACTTGCATTGATTTTCCCGATTAATCTTTTTACCGAAAACTTCAGTAGCTTGAAACAGATTCCGCCGTCAAGTAAAAATCCGATTAAAGTAAAACTGTTTTATTCCATTTTCACAGGTAGCAAACTGATTTGATTTAGATTCAATATTAACTGTCAACGTTATTAAAGGTTATGTTATATTTTGTATGTACATAAAATACTCCAGTGGCGTACTATGTTCAATTTCAGAATAAAGTAATTAAATTGTGCAAACCATTTTTATTTAAAGTAAAATATATTGTATATAAATCATTCAATAAATCCTATGTTACATTTTCCGAAAACAACTCATTGTTTTATTATTAGTTTAAAGTTTACCTATAAAAACTTTTGGCGCTCGAGTTTAAAAGAAGTAAGTGCAAAAATCGACAAGACGTCCTAAAAACCCTGGCTACCCAAAAAGGCAATTTGAACGACCTAAAAAATCGTTACAAATTTTGACGCCCTGTGCAGGGACATTTTTTTGGTCACTTACACCGAGTTAAAAGCTGCTGTTTTCGGTCAAGGGAATCAATCTAATACCTATCTCCCTCCGATCCCCGATTACAATTTTTTGTTTTAGAAATGAGTCTCGCTGCAGAACCAAATCTAATCATGCTGAAGACCCCGGAACCGCAGAGAAAGGAAGCCAACCCTCTGGACTCACCGAATCCCGCCGAAACCAACTTCGCATGGTTGAATGTGTTGAAGAAGCCGTCTCTTGTCGGTTTGGCTACCGATTGCGGACTCGTCCCCTACGGTACCATACCGGAATTGAAGGAAAGAGTAAAAGAATGCTTCCTAACCGGGAAAGGAAAGAGACCCACCATTACTCTTCCAGGAGAAACCAACAAACCCGCCGAGATAACAAGATCCCGTATGAATCCCGCCGAAGTATGCAACACTGTCCGGAAGTGGAATCTCCGATTTGATGGAAAAGAGGATCCCATCTCTTTTCTAGAAAGAGTAGAAGAGCTAAAAGAGAGCTACCAATGGCCAGAGGAAGAGCTGCTATCAGCACTGCCAGAACTTTTTTATAGCAAGGCCCTGCTGTGGTATCGAAATAACCGAACCGACTGGACCAATTGGCAGCAATTTCTGGCCACCTTTCGCCAACATTATTGTCCCGACCATAATCGCTTACAACTGGGAGCGGACATACTCAATAAAAAGCATACCACAGAGCCAGTCTTGGACTATATCACAGATATGCTGACTCTGATGAGAAGGTATGGCCGATACTCGCCGACGGATCAAGCCGAGATCATCCATAACAACCTACGGCCCGAATTTAAAATTACGATAAGGAGAAAGGACTTCTCCACCGTACCCGAACTAATCCTGTTAGCGCAAGAAACCGACCGAAACGTCGTTAAACTAGGAAGCCGAGAAAGATCCGATTAACTCCGATGGATCCCGACCGAAACGTCGTTAAACTACAAGCCGACCGAAAAGTCGTTAAACTAACTCCGATAAATCCCGACCGATAAGACCGATGGATTCCGACCGAAACGTCGTTAAACTAGGAAACAAAAAAGAGACCAATTAAGACCGATGGATCCCGACCGAAACGTCGTTAAACTACAAGCCGACCGAAACGTCGTTAAACTACAAGCCGACCGAAACGTCGTTAAACTACAAAGCCGAGAACAACCCGATGGCAAACGACCGCAAAGTCGTTAAACTAGGTCCGATGATTCCATCCGATAGGGAATCCGACAGGTGCCGACCGAAATGGTTCTTTCTGATAAACCCGATGGTCGCAATTGAGCCTGGACGACCGGAGCCGGCTTGAAGACCACATTTCTCCCCCATATGGCCGACCAGTCCCCCCCCAGTTGCGAACAACATCCCGGATTCGATCGTCAATCCTCCGCCGATTCCGAAATCAAGGATTGTCGACGAATCAATGGCAATTGGGACTGGAAGACATCCGAAGAGAGGTGTGGGCGAAACGGCATCCGCCGACTAGGTTCGTTTTCCGAGAGGCGACTCCGTTCCCGACATCAGAAGAACCATGAGGAAGGCCCAATCCGAAACAAGATCCGACCGACAAATCCGCTGGTAAACGACCGAGAAGTCGATAAACTAAAGAAAACCATAAACTCCGATAAACCCAACATTACCTATGGGTTACGACCGAAAAAGTCGCTAAACTAAAAGGCCAAGATCCTGCCGACCAATCCGATTGGTAAACGACCGAGAAGTCGATAAACTCCGATGTCCTAAGGCAACCGAAGAAGGGAGTTCGACACCAGGGAAATCCTTCGGAGAAAGATTTCCCCCCCGTATAGCCAACCATCGTCCGCTACAAACTCCGGATTCAACCGTCAGCTTTCCGCCGATCCGTAAAAGAAGCTGCCGACGAATCACCCAGTAGTGGAGATGGGAAGGCTCCCGAAAGTGCGAACAAATCAACAACCCGCCATGTAAACAAAAATTTCCTAGGACAACCCTGTAAAAGATTTCGAAAAATTTCAATCGCCTGCAAAAGACCTTGCAAGATAAGAGAAAATTTATCAAGCAAATGGTGGAAAATTTTCACAAACGACGTAGTTACTTACAAGATTTCGAAGTGTTTCGTCGTAAGATGCCACCAATCCGCACCCAAAGGAAGGCGAAATCCGGCCAAAATACCGGAAACCTGTGGAGGAGATCCCACCGAGACGCCGAAGTATTACGGAGAAGACTGCAGGTCCCTCCTGCCGTAGGAGCACCATGGGGTCGAATACCTACCCGACCTACCTTGGTCACCAGCAGGACCTCCACCTCCACAACCCGGCCCAATTTCGAGGAAACGCTGCAGAAGATGGCCCAGCTGGACCTGACCACACCCAAGGTGAATCTTCCAGGAAGAAAGTCAGTGGTCCCGACGACCACTAGGAAACCAGCAGTCCTTCCCTGCACCAAAGAGCCAGGTAAGTACCGGACTTTTCGCCGACCAAATCGGCATGTTTTAGGTGTACCCCGGACAATCCGAGTCGCACGGGAAACCCAACCGTCGACCAAGAAGGAGGTTGCAGACCTCATTATCCGAGAGGTCCCCGACTCCGCCATTCCGGACTCTTGGGTCCTACCTATTCTCCAGGATCAGCCGGAGCCCAGGAGAGTGGAACCCCCCGTAGCCGTTCCAGAGAAGCCGAGCAACGCCTCCATTCCGGAGGCTTACATCATCACATCGCCACCCTTCGTCACCACAATCGGGGTAATCCAACGGATCCTCGATGACGGGATGAAGAAGAGTGGCCCATATCGTTCCATCGTATTGTGCGATGGACAGCTCCGGGAGTTGCGCGCCCGCAGATTGAAACGGCTGCTCAAAAACGCTACCAACTAAAGCCGGCTGAGAAATTTTATTATTTTTTAATTTTTATTACTGGTGAGAGGTATATGTACATACAAAGTTCTTTTATTTTTATTATCATTTTTTTACATACAGTTACGGTCTCTTTTTTTTTCGGGACCCTCCGAGCTGTAAAGATATATTATGTTTGATTCAAATGCATTTTTAAAATCATGGAATTTTTAAATAATAGCACTTAACATAATGCACGATTGGTTGCATACCGCCCCAGGCTTTTTGAAAATTACAGGTTGCTGCAAATAGAATCTGATAAAATTAAGCATGCAATTATGTTTAACATTTAAATATACAGAGGCAGTTGGTGAAAGGCTGACTTTCTGAAATCTTCACCCTTCCTACAAGAAGGGTCATAAAATTTTTGCAGAAAGCATCTTGGGTCGGTTCGCCGATGAGAGATCACCTTTCCGATCTTAAGTTGGTTCGCCGATTGAAGATCACCTTTTCCGGTCGATGCATTGTTTACGTTCCTAGACAAATACATTCGACATCCGATTTCCGATCTGAGGTCTGATATCCGTCCGAAAATTATCAGACTGAAGGTAACCATTTCCGGTCGATGTATTGTTTACGATTCTGAACATTGCATTCAACGTCCAATTTCCGAAGCCGAGGTCAATTGAAGGATACCGGTAACCGATTCCGATCCGAAAGTTAGATATCCGATCCGAAAGTATCTAACTGAAAGATTATCCGTCCGGCCGATGCATTGTTTATGTTCCTAGACATTGTACTCGACATTTCCAAATCCTCCGCTTTCGTTTATGTCTCTAGACGTTAGTAATTTCCATCACTTGTTTGTTTACGACTCTAGACAAGCATACTCGCTGCTCCGATCCTAGCTTGCGTTTAAGTTTCTAGACGTTAGTAAACCCCATCCAGGTGATTGTTTACGTCTCTAGACATTCATGTCCATCTACGAAAAGATAATCCTGTTGAATAATTAGTTCTCATCAAGAATTAGTATTCACCTGTGATAAGCAAATCTAATTTGCTTCCGGAGTTAATTTATTGACTTCCACCGTACTTTCAAAGTTCCGAGTAAGAAAAATCACTTGCATTGATTTTCCCGATTAATCTTTTTACCGAAAACTTCAGTAGCTTGAAACAGATTCCGCCGTCAAGTAAAAATCCGATTAAAGTAAAACTGTTTTATTCCATTTTCACAGGTAGCAAACTGATTTGATTTAGATTCAATATTAACTGTCAACGTTATTAAAGGTTATGTTATATTTTGTATGTACATAAAATACTCCAGTGGCGTACTATGTTCAATTTCAGAATAAAGTAATTAAATTGTGCAAACCATTTTTATTTAAAGTAAAATATATTGTATATAAATCATTCAATAAATCCTATGTTACATTTTCCGAAAACAACTCATTGTTTTATTATTAGTTTAAAGTTTACCTATAAAAACTTTTGGCGCTCGAGTTTAAAAGAAGTAAGTGCAAAAATCGACAAGACGTCCTAAAAAACCCTGGCTACCCAAAAAGGCAATTTGAACGACCTAAAAAATCGTTACACTTCATATAGCTTAATCCTTTGCTGATCCAAATTGAAGATAAATCTAATGCATATAATCTTAAAAGTGGTTTACTGTTTCCGACATGCTTTGACTTTTACTTGTTTCCGTTCTTATTCTTTTTTATCTCATAATTCATTATGCCTAGGATTCATCCTAGGCTACCCCTAATTTGTGTATACAAAAAAAATAATTCGTTGGACATCAAGTGACATAAAACAAATCAAAACTAAAATAAATAAATTCAACATAAAAAACTATAAAAATAAAATTATTGGGCGTAAAAATGTGTAACAAGGCTTTTGTATTACATTTACTACCTCTTGTCTTTAGTACGTCCTTTTACGTTCGCATTTGAAATACCTACAACTCGCAATATAACCATGCACTAAATTATAATATTTTATTTATTGTCCACTTTACAACGGCTGTTGTAACATTTTTAAAACACCTTTTACATTTGAATGTTTAGTTTAGCATAACCATGAAAGTACAGATAATAGCTAGGTTATTTAAGGATTATTAGTTACATTTCCGAAAGAAATGCATGGTAAAATTATAAAAAGTCCAGCACAACCTGCTGACCGGTTTGATAAATGATTGTTAAAGTAGAAGTACAAACGCGGTAAATGGATTTAGAAAGTAATGATCAAAATTTCAATAAAAAAGCATAATCGTTTCGTATAACTTTTTTAATTTTCTTTTCTAAATTGCAAACCATAATGTATATTATGTGGTGGTACGATATCGGCTTTGTGGCGTCTGATAGTGTTTAACGGTTCACCCAAAACCGATAGTACGTTTTGGGATTACAATATTTAATTCCAAGATTATTAAATCGAACTCTTGTCGGGATGCATATTCATTATATCATCTTTTTTATAAATATCGGTTAAATTAAAATAAATATCTAAAAAATAATAATTCAAGCACGCTCGATGCTTTCTAACATCAGCATCAGTGGAATTTACATAGTACGGACGGTTCCATAAAAAAGATTAAATTTCTGACCTTCCTTGGAACTTACGACCGTCCGAATATAGAATAGGCATAAGCATATTTTCTTAACCAATTATTAAATTAGAACCCAAAATTGTTAAGAGGGCGCGGAGAACTCTAGCCTTGTCAGCATAATTGAAGTTTGTTTGTCTCAGTTACACCATAACAAGTGATATAATACTTTGAAGTAGGAATACCACGAAAAATTACGTATGCAATGAATTAAAATTAAACTCAAAAAACGTTGGATAGCTTGACATTGCGTAAATGAATGTCGATAAATTGCAGATTATCACAACGGACGTGACTAATATTTCGGACAAAGCGATTTCTATGAACGTGCTATAGTTTATTAGTTTGTTCGTAACTGCAGATTTGATTACCGTGCAGACGTTTTTATTTAACTATTGAAATGTTTTCTGATCCTCGACATATTTCCGGCGAGGTTTATATTAGGTTCAGGTTAGGTTAATCCACAATAAAATTATATATCTGGAGTCTTCCATTATGCAAAATTTTCTTAACAATAATATATTATTTTAAAAACCTCCAAGATACAAGTAATTAGTTTTTATAAATTTGTAAAAGGGATGTTTTAATCGTGGGGTTTTGGGTCAATCAAATAAAACTCCTATTACGACTGACTAGTTTCGGCTCCAATATGAGCCTTCCTCAGAGCCTGTAATGCCAAATTTATTGAAATAAAAAATCTGCCCAAAACACATGTAGTTCACAAAAAGATAAAACCACTTGGGGGTCACGAGAGGTCATTTGAATTTTTATAAATTGATATTCCAGAAAGTCTGGGAGGACGTTAGTGTTCATGAACCCAATGGAAATTACATAAATTATCTTCTATTTCGCGCTATTCGTATACAGGTAGCCCTCGGTTTACGCCGGTTCCATTTACGCCGATTCACAATACGCCTACGTCTTGAAAATCCCCGGTTTAACTGGGTATGTACTGGGCTTCCCCGGCCTGACTGGGGAAGTACCAAAACAATTAGACACGTTGATGATCCAGTGATAACGTATTTACCGAGCTGATACGACGTATGTACATTTATTAAACGCAGTGTTACAATTGAATGCATTTATTTTTTCTATTTAATATTTTTCGCGTAAATTATTGGTAAAGTAACAATACCATGTCTAATAAAAGTGCAGAAAAGTTATCTGAACATGTTGCGAAAAAGGCATGTCAATCTATAACACTTTAAAAAAAAATGGAGGTGATTCGAAGAATGGAAGATGGGCTAATGTTAATTATGATGGGATAATGTTATACCTGCATATGCCTATTTTTTATGAGATGGAACCTAACTCCATACCTCCCATTATAATTAGGTTCAATTTACGCCGATTCAGTTTACGCCGGTTTTTTTAGGAACGGAACTCCGGCGTAAACCGAGGGCTACCTGTACATTAAACTTTTATAAATTGTACATCAAATATTGCACCATACAACTAGAAATTGTTTACCCGATCCTCCACCTCTTTCTATTGGACGCATCTTTTCTTCTAAGGTTTTTTCTGCCATAGCCCTACTTATCCCATCGTTCCAAGATTTAAGTATTCCACCAGCATTCCAGTTATAAACTGTTTTTTAATGATATCAGAAAGAATATGCAAATTACAATTCGTAATAAATTAAAGTTAGTTGATTTAGTTTTTGCTCAAAACTCTAACTCGTAGCTAGGTTAGGTTTAAGTTGGGTGGTAGTTTTAAGTTGGATTACATTTAGATACTAGTATTCAGAGTAGCAAAACGTAATGGCATGGGTTTATTCCTTTAATTTAAAATTGTATAATAAATTAAGTTAACACGATACAAAAGTGAGCAGTGATTACAACCAATAAGTAATTAGATGTCAACAACTCAACAACCCCGTTTAACTACCCGAAGTAGGTTAGGTATGTAGTTGGTAAACACACTTTGATGAAAATGCTATAATTGACGCAATGAAGAAAAATAATATATGGTCCCAAAGCTGGATTCAGCGTTCACACGACCTTTCCCAGCTGACAATGCGGTTTCTTAATTGGATTGTAGCCAAAACCAGCACCTAATGAAACAAAAATATTTTTTTAACACAAAACTTTTAACTATTGACTCACAACAAAATCAAACGTAGTTGCATACGATGAACCAGTTCACTTTGTTACTAAGGTACCTGTGCTGAATAAGGCCCACCTAACTTGTTTAATTTTTTTTCAGCTCTATTTATAAATTTATTTAAATGCACAAATGAAAGTAAAATCTTTATTTAATTGTGTAACAAAAATTAAAATCCTGATGGCGTATAAAAGCTAAAAAGAACAATAAAAAAATATTTAAAAAAATCTAATTTTGGGCGTTATTATATGCATATGTGTATAATAAAGCCCAATTCAAAAACACATTAAATTATGTACCTAATTTAAAAATTTAGCAACATTCAAAATCAGGGTCTTCACGTGTCAACCCCACACATTCCTCGTGGTACTTTGCATTTAGAACATTGCCGCATGTCTGCAATGTTGTCCTCTTCACATGCATTGCAAAACCAACTGCCGGATGGTGTGGGTTTGGCTTTTGATGTTGATGCTTGGGACGGTTTTCCAAACAAATCTTTCGTCACTCTTCGAGCTTTATAATTTAAAGCCTTTTTTCTTTCTGGACGAAGAGGCAGAGTTACAGATGATTTCGGTGTTGGCGTCGGTAAACGTTCATGAAATGATGTAGAGAGTTCTGCTAATGGAATGTCAACTTCATCAACTCGGTCTGGTGTCTTTTGAGTATCACTTTCAATGTTCGAAGTCTGATTCTCTATTAATGGGCGCTCTGTTGGAATAGATGGAGCAAAAGCAGAATCGGGAAGAACTTCCGGATCAAATGGATACAGTCCTACAGCTCGAAACCCGTTTGTTATATTAGAGTGGGTCATGCATTTTGACCAAACTTCAGAGAATACAATGTTGAAGCTTGTTTTGTTGAACTTTCTATTTGGATGTTGATCAAGATATTTTAGAAGTTCCTGGTCCCAATGATGTTCATAAGATCTATAAACTGATTTGTCGAGTGGTTGTAACTCGTGAGTTGTATTAGATGGTAAACAGTAGAGCACAATGTCGTGCATATCGGCGGCTTCTACAATTGTGTAATCGAGGTGACATGCAGCACCATCCTAAAGACAAGCAGAACTTTTCCAGCAGGTTTGAATGAAGAAAGGTGATTTAAAAATTTTATAAATAGCTCTGTAGTCATGTAACCTTTTGGTGCCATGCTTACTATGCTTCCTGGTGGTAAATTATCTGTAAACTCTGGCTTGACACGCTTACCTTTAAAAATAATCATAGGTGGGATAGCGCTACCAATAGCAGAGACACAACCGACGATAGTGACGCTCTCAGCATGCTCGTTTGCAATGAAGTGGACACGTTTAGCACCATTTTGAGCTAAAACGGTTGGCTGGTGATGTACTGTCATTCTACAGCCTTTTTCATCCATGTTAAATATTCTTTCTGGATTATTTTTTATTTTTAAATCTGTCAGAAGGCTTCCAAGCTTTTCAAAATGGTCTGCTACAATGAATTTATTAAGTTTTTGAGCACGAGCTTGGTTCATTAATTGGGCCTTCCTCTTTGAAATTTTCAGATTACGTTTCAAAAATGCTTTAAGCCATGTTCTGCCTGCAGCGGCCTTAGTAGTGTTGAACAAATGAGGAATTTTATTTACTGTACAGAATTTATACACTTGGAATCTTAACATCCTCCAAGTTAAAGGTATACCAATATCTGCCAATTTTAAAATTCGTTCTACAAGATCTTTTTCTTGGTCTGCGCTCAACGTACTCTTTCGTCCTAAACGCTTTGAAGCTACGCCAGTTTTGATGTGATTCCGTAGGGTTCTACGTGGAATCTTAAATTTTTCAGCAATAACTCTTTGAGACAGCTTGCCGTGTGAAAGAGCTCTTAGAGCACTTTCCATTGACTCAGAATTCCAATTCTTAGCACGTTGCTTCTGGATTTTATTTTCCATTTTGTTCATAAAATTACTGCAACAAAAAGTCACTATTATATTCACATGCATTTAATAAGGCCCAACGGTTTTATACGTGGGCCTTATTACATCAATGGCAAGTTTAAAAAAAACCACGTCAATTTCAAAACATCGAATATTAATTTGTCGTTTTAACTTTTCAAATGATGAATAATGTTACTACAGTTATAATGAACCTTAAAATATATTGATATTTAACGTAATAATTGCAATACTTACAATCTTTTGCAGCGTATTTTTATAACTAGCCAACACCTCAACCGCTTGAAACAAGCATTTAGTTTGATAACCGCATGTGTTGAGATATTGGTTAGATGGCTCTGTAGTTCTTGGCAGGTTCACCTAACACATCTTTTATGTAAATATTAGGGGCGTTGAAGAAGTTTTTAGCGGTTAATTTGAAAGTGGGCCTTATTTAGTGCTGGGCCTTATTCAGCTCAGGTACCTTAATGGATTTCCAAAGGTGCATAAACTTAATGATAAAGAACAATGTTCGACAGTTGGCAATGAAACAGTTCTTTTCTAAGCATAAAATGGCGGCTGCCAATTTAGTCGTTAATCGCAAATCCTGTTAAGAATTAACTAAATGTATTAAATCATTCGAAATTTAATGTATCCACTAACAATTCCGAAAGCTAAAAAAATCCGCAATACGCTCTTGTAACAATTTACTTATTAAAGTAAAAAACTTATTTGCTTTACTTTTATTAAATATTTAGGAAAATAATCCAAAAAAGAGAATAACAGTCATTTCAAGAGCGATAACGATAACTACCGATCATCGTTCAACCAATTCATACCTCAGTGTCATAATATAAAGCTGTCATATACAAGATGGAACAAAAGTTCCATTTTTTTTAAACTTGGTTTTTGCTAAGAATCATTAGATTGTAAGACGATGAAGCAAAGTAATATAGGTACTCTAGTAATTTAGTTTACATGATAACAAACAGTTTATTCACGATTTCTCCTTATTCTCATGAGAAAAAGCAAGCTGTGCGCGTGTACTCTATTTATTTTAATTAAAATAAAGTTTTTCCATGGAACTGGTCAAGGATCAAATTCTAATAATTACGTACCCATGGGCAGTATTTTACTGCAAATTTGGATTTCGAAATTTTAAAATATCAAATGCTAAGTAAATCAATGTTACAATAAAGTTTCATTGGTATATGCAGGAAATGTATAGAGATATAGTGAAGAAAAAACACTACAAGCAGGTAAACAGATTATGGATATTCATAGAAATATTATCCAGACTCCATTCACAGTCGGTACTATGATTGAAAAATTGGGATGTCAGAAAAAATGTGTTATATACATATTATATATTCCCTATTTGTATTGTCGGTATTGTTTACACATCTGAAGATGTTCAATTTTATTTTCAATTTATTTGGCTTTCCATACAACCATTTCCATATGTTAGTAATACAATGTTGGCCATATCTCCCATATATGATCTATAGGCATTAAACTACACAGAGACAATGTTACTAAAAATTATGTTCAGTTGGGTCAATAAAAACTTTCCGAAGGTTGAATATTTCTGATCAAAAATTTAAATTTAGTTACGGAAACTCAATTCTATAAAATATTCGTTTTTATGTGAAAAACTGGCAGCTCCTATTAAATCACTTTGAAATAGAAATTAGTAAACTTTAATAACTCAATAATTTTAAAATAATTGTTTAAATTAGGTCTGCGCCGAAGTCAATTTTAATTTTGATTAACCCATGAGAACTGGCAACCTCATTAGCGTATCGTAGCATAATCGTTTCCTTTGGGTATATTACCTCATTTAATTGCTTTGGTGTAATAAATATACAAATTAATTTATAGTGAATAGTGGTTTCCTTTTAATTAAGATTGTTTAATTAATTTTCACAAAATAACAAAACAAATAGTTAAGGACCGTATTCAGAATTAATATCAATTTAAAAATTATCACAACATTTATAGATTCAAACGGGTTGTTTCGTTCTGTTTCGACCTTATTCGCAATTTTACGATAAATTATAATTATATAAAAAAATACCAAAAATTCAATATTTTCTTGCGTATTTGCATTTAGTAAGATAAATGCGGTACGTCATTGAATTATGTGGTTGCTCTTCTACAGCCATTAAAGTTAGGCAATAAATAAATTCATCTAAAGTACGTCTCCTCTGACGTCTAATATATTAAGCCATCAGTTCTACACTTCAATCATCTTATTTTCCAAATTATAAACAAAAGTTTTACTTTTAAACATTCATTAATTTACAAATTCTATGAATTTATTTATCCAGACGCCGTTAGCATAAATTAGCAATCCTTCCAATAATAAAAAATAATCTTTCAACAAATTAAAGCAAATTTGTTTTTCTTATTTCCCCACTTCGTTTTTAAGTTAAATGAAGGTATTTTTGGTCTTAAAATTGTCTCCCCTTGAGCATAGTAGCATAATTTGCAAGCCACTCAACTAAACTTCCACATACCTAAATTAAATTTAGATCAGAGACTTGCCCTAAAATCGATAACCTAAAATCTATAAAGCTTGCTATTTGCAACGTATTAACCAACACGTAATAAATAAATTTTCTTGACTTGTTTGCAACCCTAAATTTAATAAATATAAGCTAAATTGAAAGCCTAAGAATTTGAAATATCTATTAGTACCTATTATGGTACATTCGTAACAGTCTTTTCTGGTATACTTCTTCACCTCAAGGGTTAGACTGCAGCCTATTCTGGTGTTCAACGTCTTTACTGCCTTTTAGTTTGTAATTCCAGTGATACTCATACAGCCAAAATTAATTGATGCCAGTAATGTTGTTTTTTTTTAAATATTAATTTTTGGCTACTAAATGACAATTAAGGAAGATTTACTAAAACAGGACATTACAAAGACTATTACTTTTTGACCTTTATATTTTAATATATTGTTAAATTTTACGAGATTCAATTATTATTCATTCACTAGTTATTAAAAAAATGATTAAATTATTTATAAATGTTTTAACAAAAGAAAACAAATTTTAATTACATTATTCAAACTTATGGCTTCTATTGTCTTAGAAAACTGTTTTTTGTTTTATAACTTAATTTAAATTTCTTAGTATTATTGATCATCTTGAACGTTTTTGTAATTTAGTACTACCAGTAATTAAGAAAGGAAAATAAATCAAATTAATTTTACAGGTTTTCAGAGTACTGAAATATTATCTTTTAAACATTTCAAAAGTATTTCAATATTGTTAAGTTTCTACATAGTATAAGAAATTTTAATTCAATAGCAACTATTATTATTATTTTTATTTAATAGCTTCACTTCATTTAATCAAACTTAATTTTCAACACTTATTACAAACCTTCATCGTTTCGACTGCACTTTTTAAAAAAAGGGGATTCAAGGGTAAATTTTTGTATTTATTTTCAATTAAAAACATTTAATAATATAATTCTTGTGTTTATATTAACTAACACAGCATATTAATTACTTAAGCCTTTTGAATGAGATCATAGATATCAAACAAATTCGGAATTTTAAATTTTTTAAAATGAAAAAAGCTTAAAATAATAAAATTAATAAATCGAATAAAATTCCGTGAACAGTGCGAGTCAATTTCTTCACAAAACATTCACCAAGTGTACTTCATCTATTTTAATAAAAAAAACCTTCGTCGAGGGGACGAGGTATATTTCTTGGAACGGGGTATTGAGCCCCCTTCGCATGTAACACTACTGTCCGTCGCACGGTTAACGTGTCGACTAAGATTAGCGGGAGGAGGGGGGGGGTCTAATGAATTCGACCACACATGCAAATTCACCAAGCTTTTTTCGAATCCGCGTCATCGATTCGACGAACGTTCGTAATCTAGGGTTAACAGAATATAGCTGTTCATTGAACTTACAAGATCCGATTTTTGAGGTGGATTAGTCTACTAATTTATGTATAATACATAGTTCCATCTACAGATCCCTGTATGTCTTGCTCACACTCGACCATAAGCGCAATCGTGTAACCACTTCAAATGAGTGTTTGGCGATGTTCAACCGCAATCCGAATGAGTTTTCTCGCCAGAGACCAAGGATGAGTCATAACGATCACCGGCAAATATTATTCAGAGCTATAGACAGATTCGACATTGATTTGAAGCAAAAACGACCGCATTTGGCGAAGAAAAACGTGGTCTTTCACCAGGACAATACACGGGTGCCCACGTGTGTCATCGCCATGGCAAAATTTCATGAATTGGACTACGAATTGCTTCCTCATCCAGCATATTCTCCAGATTTAGCTCCCTGCGACTATATCCTGAAAAAATGGCTCGGCGGTAAGAGATTTTGGTCTAATGAAGAGGTCAGCACTGAAACAATTGCAACAAATCTTATAGAGAACCAAATTTACTACAACTTTTATCTAAGGTATTTTTCTCTAATGCTAGGGCTACACCTGCGTTAACGTCTAATGGGAGATAACGCGTTATTTAACGAGAGAAAAAATTACGCGCTAGATTGTATATTTTTGCATGGCTACATTAATGTGTTCATTGTACATTAAATTCAAGATAGATTCTAAAGCGGCTGCAGTGGTTTTATTATATGAGCGCTTGTAACTTTTTGGAATTTTTTTTATATGATAGGCCTTCCTTGCATAAAGTAATAATTGCACTACGTTTTTCAATATAAATCTTCAACAATCTTTCGAAGTAATTTAATGAAATTTATGAATTTGATTGTTATTTTTGTTTTGTTTCGAAATATTTTGAAATTTTTTCGACAATAAATTATTATTAATTTTATATTAACCCATAATATTCATTATTTACAAGAAAATGCTTCTTCTGCAATTTTTGTTGAATATATAAATATGCAAGTGTATCTAAACTTTTGGCCGGCAGTGTATGCGGATAATATTAAGTATTTTAGTAATTTATAAGTGTAGCCACAATTGCGCGCTATCTAACGCATTAAATCCCTTAGATGTGCGAAAGGAGACCGCTACCCGAGCTATCGCCTAATGTCTAATATCATCAATAATGCCGTTATAATGCCGCAGGTGTAGCCCTAGCATAAGTCGAATAGTTACTGAGCGCCAGCGCTGTTAAATAGAGCACAACGGTTTACTACAATTTTTTGACAGATTTAATTAGATTGAACATTTTGTACTTGAACATTATAATTTAATTTAACAAAATAATAATTTACTTCCAATAAGAATAAAATCTTTTAACAATACATTATGGGTATGGTTGGTAATACTTTGTGCACTCGATAAAAAAATGGTGGCTCGAGATAACAAATTTAATATATATCCCAAAAATGCTTGAACTGGCTTAAAAAAATCGTTACTCACTAAATCCACTATATCCGTGATGACGGTGAATTAGTTATTACGTACGATTGACTAGCTGACAAAAAAATCGAACGAAAAATATCGATTTTTACTAACGATCAAAAATATCGATGCACATACGTCAACTTTTAATGCCGAAGTTCTATCATCCTCGCGGTGACCGTTCGCACTCTGTACTATCAAGTACGTTGCAAAAGTAAGAAAGAGGTGGCGCTTGGTGTATTAATTTGAAATTTAAATCTAATTTAAATTAGGTGACGAAATAGATAAATTTTGTTACACAGTTCGGTTAGAAAATTTGTGGACTAATCGTTTCGTGGTGCAATTCGGGTGCACCGAAAAAAAGCGTTCATTATTACCCATGTTCCCCTACATTCATTATGTAATGATTATATTCATGGAGAATGGTATACGATAATTTGAAATCTTTGGTATCAATTAACACATGACGGCATAAGTAGCTTCTACAATTATTTTCTTAACATGTTTGAAGACAAAACGGCATATGCGGTTCTCTATACCCTGAAAAGACGGCTGTTTAGATTCCCATCCATAATTTTCCATAATAAGCCCCGATGTGGGTATAGAGATGAATTCTGAATAAACTGCATAATGATTTCAGTTGCTGGTTATTTACTGTCCCAGTAAAGACATAAAATTCCGAAGAATGTCCAGAATGTCCCTACGTGCGTCGTATTCTGCATAGTCAAATCGAATATTTATATATTGTTGTGATCACCTCCTCTTTTGTCGCTTTTACGACAAATCGATGTGCGACAACAAATCGATGAGCACCTACCTTCTATTTACTCTTTTTGGCTCTCAGGATACTACTATTAAGCTTTACGAACTTGATCGGAGGAGACACAAAAAGGACACAATTCAACAAGAACAATATTTAATAAACACATAGTATGAAACAAATTAACAAACATTTTCTTAAAATAAAACACAAACGAACTCAAAATGGAAATGTTAACTTAAATACCTGCGAGGTAATGCTTAGCTGTGCACGTGGTTCTGCGCACTTTCGTAATCCTTGGATCGTGGCTTTCAGCTTCTCCTGGAAAATTCTGTTCTTCGGATGAAGATCTTCGGAATTCCTGTGATCGGATTCCGTCTTTCGTCGCCGTTCCAAATACTGGAGGTCGAGTGGAATGATTCTATGCAGTCCAATAACCCCCAACTGTGGAGTACTAATTGGCTTGGTAGTGCTTAGCACTTGAATTCAAAATTTGAAATTTATTTTCACGGAGCAAATTTCCAACACAACTGGTCGGTTGCTCAATATTTGTGAACTCCCTTCACGGAGCAAATTATTTTGCGACCTCTCGATCGCTCGCAATTTTGTGAACCTTTTTTTTTATCTTCCCTGTTTTTTTCTTTTTACCATTTCTTCCTTTTGTTTTGATGGTTCTTGTCCTCCATATTTATTTTTATTTATGTGACATCCTGTTGCCTTCGCTAGCACTCGCATTTAAAATAACAATAACGAAACTTAATTTAAACTAACAATGCCAAATCCTAACAAATACAATTCTAAAATAAAAGGCAACAAACAATAATTGTGTCCCTTTAAATGTATTGCTATTTCACTAAGCGAATTTGCACTCGTTCGCGGTAGACACAACAATATATTTATGTATATAACTACAATATTTATTTTATTTTCTGTTCTAATTTTATTTTTGTTTACTGCATTAAATTGGTTTTACATATTTGTTTTTATATAAATATGTATCATATATTTCAATGCTTTTTACTTGACGGCGTTTCCTGCGTCTTATACAATTTCATGAAAACTAATGTTTTGTATGTACAGAATGCAAATGCCTCTCAATTTATTTGTAAAAATAGGCGAGAGTTCCGTAACTCTGACTAGCTGAAAAAAATTTCTTCAGCTACACACTAGAGAACAGGCTTATATTTGTCTAATTAAAGGAAAAAAAGGGAGAATATGGTCAAAATAACGAAAATATCGACTTTTGAAAAGAAGGGAAAGTAAATTCATGTAGCCGGTCGAACCCGGGGTCTGCACATATATCCGGTTACAGTCCCTTGAAATGGAGTGAAATTTTTTCGGTCCGATTTGTATTTTTCTTTGAAATTCGGATAGATGGGGGTGTGATTAGTAGATATTAGTAATAAATATAATCAAAAAAATGGAAAATAACTCGTGTATTGCCTAAAATTGATACAAAATCTTTCCTTACTGCTCTAATGAGAAGCAGCTTGGAGAAGATAAAGTCCACGCAGGAGGTAAGAACCTTCTGCTTTTAAATGCGTGGAGCCCTGGTGTTAGGTCAACTAGCTCTTTGATGGAAACGTCGGTATGCGAGGGCCATGGGTCGTGTAAAAACGCCTCGGATAAACTCAAGGAAGCAGCTTTGCAAACACACACAAAATAAACTTAACAATAAAATAAAAATAAACATAAAAATAAACAATACGGTGGTCATTGCTTAAAGGCTTAATGATAAAGTCGATGCTTATGGTGTTAGTATGGCACCAGTGGAACGTAACACAGTAGTCCACTACAGTAGCCGACCAGAACGGCACAGTAGCGACCACATTGACACTCACAATCACCACCCACACAATCAATCGACGGAACACTCGAATGGTCATAAACAATCCCATAATGGTAACCACATCGAGCTTCCGACGACCAAACCAAGCGGCAGCGAGCCCCGGTACAATGTCGCACCCTGTATATATGTAAGTCACACATCTTAGCCTTTATAAAATAAATTATAAAATCATAATTAAACACAAAAAAAAGTATCGACACAAAATTTCAAGTATGAAATTTGAACTTACGTCGATAAATCTGGAGTCTTGCTGCTAATACAATTTACCAGTACGTCGACATAAAATTAAAGGAAATAATACCCAAGCAAAGTTTAATAACCAAAACGTAATAATATAAATAAGTAGCATTACTACATTTATCAAAAACGACACTTAAACTTGGTATTTTTATCGACGAATGCAAACGTGCGGTAGTAGTACATTGCAATTTATCACGAAGTGCAGAAAGTTGTAATCTGCCACTTATCTATCAATTGCAACCATTATTTAAATAAAATTGCAGCACAAAAAAAGAATACCAGATTGTTACACATAAATAAAAAAACAAAACACATTAAAAAGGCCAAGGGAAAAAATACGCCATCGAGCTTCCGTTTCAAATATTGGCCAATCGATCGACAGGTACTGTGAAGTAATAGCAAATAAAACATGTTACTCACCGATGCTACCGGATAAAAATCCTTCCTAGGAATTATGGGCCAGGGTGGTCGGATAGGGACACATGGCACGGCCAGAAAAAACCACAATCCTCCAATCGCGGATCAAATTCCCTACTGGGATGGAAAAACAACATATTCCATATAATATCCGGATTGTCGGACTGAAATTCCCACAAACGTAACCATACTCCGCAAAATCGAAAACCAACCCCGAAAAATCACTTCACAGCCCACCAGACGTGACCTTCTCGTCCGCCATTTTTCCCCAAGTCCCTCTCAGCGCGCAGCTCGACTTGCGTTCCGGAAAACAGATAATAAAAATATCGCAGAGTCCACAACGCCATCTCATTCAATTTAAATGAAATGGCAGTGGCCAACCAAATTGATGTATAAGGTTGAACATAACGGATGTAAAGTCCAAAATCCGTTATAAAATGTGAAAAAATTAAATTTTTTTTGCCTTCCAATTTTAGGGGTGTGCATTCGAAAGGGAGGGTCAGCCATCGTCAAATCCTACCCTTACGGGGCGCCGCTCCGCTCCGCTCCGCTCTGCACCCCTCCAGGGCGGATTTGACTCTGGTTACTAGGCTAAACATACGAGAAGCGCCACCGATCAAGAAAACCGGGATCTATGCAACCGGGATGTGAGAGACCCTCGAAATAGCATTAAAAAGTATAGTTGCGGTATGGAGCAGTATACTATTACGTTTCACCCCCAAAAAATCGCGTAAAAACAAAAAATAAGCGATGTTACATGTAGGAGCGTCGAGCTGCATCTGCCGGTGCGAAACCTTTACCTTTACCTGATATGTATTTGATGGAGCATCCCGGCGTAGCCGGCCTTCTCCTTCATCTGAAAAGATACATTAGTGACGTTGGAAGTTTTAGAGACCGGTGGGTCTCTGGGAATTGGCGCTTGGCGGTCTGTCTGGTAAAAACCTGGTTTGTGACTGTGGGTATGGATATGTGAAAAGAAAGTTTTTGCGTTTATCGTTATAGTAGAGTCCCTAATTCGAAGAAAGAAATTGTGGAATTTCTATTGATGACCCCGAAGTGAGTGGCTTCTACTTGGAACTAGTTAGAATTGGCAACTAGTGAAATTTTAGTGATGCTATGGGGGGTGATTTATCGGAGCTTGTGGAAATTGGTCAGAAAATTACACAAATCTAGTGAATAAATTCACTTTCGAAGAAGTTTGTGTAGCTTAGGCCTGTGAACCTACATTAATCTGTGTGATGGTGGGTTTTGGTCAGGTGTTGTCCATGGTCAGAAGTGACTTGGGACGGGGAATGAGGAAGTCGTCAGTATTGTATTGACCTAGTTGGTTTACTAGTGGGTTTTCCGAAAATTTGGATTTGTTGTAGAGGTTGGTGGCATGTTTGCGATTTAGGGTGCTAATGAGATCGAGTTTGGCATCCGCATGAAGTCGTCTGTTAGTGACGTAGTAGGGGGCGTTGAAAATGGCTCGAAGATTTTTGTTTTGAATGACTTGAAGTTTGTTTATGACCCTGGGGGGTGCGTAGCCCCAGACAGGGGAGGCATAAATCATTGTTGGGCGGATTATGGCTTTGTAAAGTCGTAGTTTGTTAGCGGGGGACATGATGCTGTCTTTGTTCATGAGGGCGAACAGTTTATTGAAAAGGGCTTTGGCTTTACCGGCTACGGCGGTGGTGTGGGCGTTCCAAGTGAGACGTCGGTCTATGGTAATTCCTAGGTACTTGACCTTGGTTTTCCATGGGATTTGCTCCTCAAACATCCAGACACTGGAGTTGTGAGGCTTGCAACGATTTCGAAACATGATCGCGGAACTTTTGCTCGAGTTAACCTCGATGCGCCAAGTTTCGTACCACCTTTCTAGGTCGTTGATCGCCTCCTGGAGGCGGGTAGTGGCTATTTCCGGGTGGATTGAGGACGTGTATATAGGACGAAATTTTCTAAGTGTAAGAGTATATCTAAGTGCACGTACCGTCAACAAAATGCGCGCCGGCCGAGCGAAGTAGCGGCATTCGACCGGTTCTGCACCATGCTCTCGCTACTTTTCCGTACTTTTCAAATTCGATTATTTCAAAATTTTGATAATAAATTCACCCTTCATATTTTGAGAATTTGTTATATTAACTGTGTTCTTTAGTGTGTAGCAGAAGAAATTTTGTTTCGAGTAGTCAGAGTTAGGGTACTCTCACCTAAAAATATCTACTGTAATGTCAAATAGAATTCTTACCTGACAGGATTCGTGCTAAATTGTTTCCATTTTTAAGTGTTTTTTTGGGTCAACTTTGTTGCAATCTGCGAGCATGTTAATTTAACATTTAATTAAAATTGAACTTAATTAAAACATATTGCAGTTCAGTTTTCCTTATTTTGTCGGAAACTCAAATTAGTTTGTTCCTGAACTTCAATTATCTAGTTAACCTACAGGCAATATTTGTATATTAATAATTGAAATAACTGAAGAAAGCAATAAGTACTGAACGCTTGTAAAAAAAATGTAATTTTTAGGGTTATTAGTAAAGAAATTTAGGAAAGAAAACAGAATTCCTAAGGAAAATCACAACCAAAAAGTTCCACCCACATTCTGTAACGTTATTTGAAAATTGAAATGTCGATAACATCGGGTTGAATTAACAATAAATTATTTATTACTAAGCGAAGCCATTACCATCACATCAAGAATGTTTGCCAATTAGGTTTATATTTTAAAATTAAAACTTTTTTCAGGCTTTAATTGTTTTATTTTATTTATTAATTAGTTTAGTTATTTTATCGGGTTATTGATTTCCTCTTCCTGCTTTGCATTATATTTTTGATAACATTAGGGAAGAATATCTTAATTAATCATAGAAATGTATTGTTCAGGAACTCGAAATTTTGAAACCACAGTATGCTTGAAAGTTCATGAACAGCTCACAGTTGTGCACCTAAGTTCTGAATATTTTATAAGTACAAAGAAACACTTTTCTATTCCGGTTGTCGGAATGATAATCCTAGTGTGTGTTGAAGAGTAATTAATCTTATAGACTAACTTGATAAACCTTTCACGAATTACTGATTATGGAATTAACCCTTCAGTGAAGGTTTTATATGAGCAAAGACAAATTCAGACATTTCCAGGACGGATTTCCTTCTCTACGCCACTAATGTGATCAAATAAGATCGAAACATGTTGGTATTCCGACCTATTTACGTGTAAGGAGAGAACTTCATTTATAACTTGCAGAAGTGATATTTGTTTGACAACTCGGCTTAACCTCACAAGTGTTTTGTCAGCGTAATGTGTAGCTTTAGTCTCAATTTTCTTATTTTTGGTATTTTCGGGAGCATTAATAAAATTTTCACCTAATTTATTTTACTACAATTTGACATATATTATAACGTAAGTAAAAAGAGACTTATCTGTGCTTTACACGTCGTTTAGTTTGGTTATTTCATTCAGTTACTTATTATTTAATTGTTTCTAACTAAATTACTACACACTTAGGCAACGAACTGAAACGATAAATAAATAAATTAAACCTTTGATGTAGGATTTATAGGTGACGTGCTACATTACAAGAATAATTTATTATTTCTCTTCAATCGTATAAAATTTTCATTAATTTACTTTTTTAGAATAAACTTCCACTTAAAAGAAAAAGGAAACTACTATTAAGATAAGAAGCAAGTCTTATCATCATCCATCAATTAACCATTTCATATGTCTCTCCCTGGTGTTCATAACAATCCCTATATTATGCTTTATCATTCTGTCAACTGCTACGACATTGTATTAATTGCTAATTAAAGTTGTAATAATGTTGATGAAAGTCCGAAAGAGTAAGTGGACGAGATGAAATATTTCCTTTAATATTCCGAAACAGGCCGATTTTTTAAGATTGGGACTATTTTTAAAATATTTATTACTTCAATTCACGTATTTCTTTTAAACTCGGAACTTGAAAAATATCACAATATGGTCATGAAAACCCATCCCTTTTATCTTTCAAGAGTTTGATAAACTAAGCGTAAATTGTGTTTAACCGTCACGCCAACATTTTCTAATTAAACCAGAAATTTTAATTTGTATACAATTTTTTGATTCGCCCGAGAATAAACTGAATATTACATAAATATTTGTTCATGCAGATACTTTTTAATTATTTACAACATAATTTATAACGATCTCTATTTGCGAGACAATAAATTTAAGTATATTTTGCTTCTGAAAGGTAAAAAGGTCTTCCCGTGTTCTGCGTCACTCCTTTGGGAATAGATATAACTAAAAACTTGATACCATTAAATTGAATTAAAAACAAATAAGGTTTTTTAAACCATTTAGAATAAATTGTAATACTAGAATTTTCTCTTGAGAATTGAAAACTGCAAGTTTTCTTTATTAATACAATACTAAATTTTAATTTAGACTGCACGATGAACATTTTAATTGCATATGAAATAAAACATCCGATATATTTGTTACGCTATGGACACGGTATATTTATAAACCTTGAAATTTTCCAGTTATTTGTTTTTAATTTGAATTGAAATTTGACGAATCCTTCACGTATTATTTTAAAAATTAAACTCTTGTAAGAACTTTTCAACATTGAAAATATGCATACGCGTTGACCCATGATAACTACCTATTTTCCTGAAAATTTCAACTGATTTGCTTAATTAATATACACACACACACGTGCGTTTAAAATTGCCCTTGTAATTTGCTATGTTGCCGGAATAAAACACATTTCAAAAATTAAATATCACGTTAACATCCTCACCAACTTGGCAAATTTTGCACAGTGTAATTTCACCTATTTTTGAAGATTGCAAAGAAAACGTACAGTAATTCTCGTATATCAAAAATCATATTTTGGTCATATCAAAAATCATATAGTCCTTAATAATTCAGTTCTAATTCTCAAAATCAAATATTGCTGTCGTATACGGGAAACGTTAAAATCGGTCGATTTGGTTTTGTATAAATCGTGTTGTTTCTGCTGGTCTCTGATTTTCTCTGCAATAAAAATAAGTCTAGTAGTCCTTATAACTAAGCATTTTTGAGGATACTATTTGGAGTTAGTTAATCCCTTCTTTATGTCCTATTAGCAGTAGTTTTATTATTATTAACCGGTACTACATTCTATAGAGAATATCGCTATCTCGTTTCCGAGGTTTACAAATTCGTTTGTTGGGGTGAATCACTCCCCGTGTTACAGATAGTTAGTTGCTTTACATTGTTACTTTTCTTTCTGTATTGTTATCTTCCTGCATGTTTGGTCCTCTGTGGCTATTTCTATAGTTTTGGATGTTTTGCTGCTTTCCCCACTATGTCCCTCCATTTCTGTCTATCATGTACCTTTTCCCTCCAGTTAACGATCCCCATCTCTCTCAGATCCTGCGTGACCTGATCCCACCATCTAATTCGCGGTCTTCCTCGAGGTCTATTTTCACCTGGTTTCCACAGTGTTATCTCCTTTATAGCCGCCGAGTCTTCAGCTCTCATGACGTGTCCCATCCATCTAATTCGCTGCAACTTCACGTGTCTGACTATATCCTCTCCGTTCATTAACTCCCGGATTTCGTAATTCATTAAAGCTCTCTGCTCTCCGTCAGCTTCCCTCCTTGGTCCCAATAAGCTTCTCATAACTCTTC
Organism: Podabrus alpinus; assembly: GCA_932274525.1. Classification (NCBI taxonomy): domain Eukaryota; kingdom Metazoa; phylum Arthropoda; class Insecta; order Coleoptera; family Cantharidae; genus Podabrus; species Podabrus alpinus. Next base: position 10,470,806 of record OW026455.1, read on the forward strand.
TTTCAAAAACTCTCAGTTGTTCCTCTTCATCGGCCGACATACACATTGTTTCCGACGCGTAAGTGACCACCGGTCTAATCAGGGTATTGTATTGTATTGTACTTAGGGGTCGATTGGCTGCAAGAGCCTTTCAGAACTGCGACCAGTATTGATCTTTTGTTCATTACCCTGCTAATTAGGAGTTCAGGAATTCAATTTTTCTGGCAAAACATAATATACTCTTAAGAGGTTTTTAATCAGGGTTCTATACATCTTCATTTTAGTTCTCTTTGTCAGTTTGTTTGCTTGTTAACATAGCTTTATTTGCATAGAACGCTTTATTGCCGTGATTATTCTTCGTTTTATGTCTACGTACCTTTCGCCTTTTCCATTTATTAACACTCCCAGGTAATTGAAACTGCCTACCTCTTCGAAATAGTACCCTTGAATGTTAAGGCTTCGTTGCATGTTGTGTTTATTTCTTTCGCACTTCATGTACTTGGTCCCCAGGTAACACAACTGGTGTAAATGACGTCATTTGTACGTCACTATGACGTCGCCGACGTCATAATGACGTACAAATGACGTCATTTACACCAGTTGTGTTACCTGGGTCTTACTTTCGCTTACCACCAGACCCACTGCGCATGCTGCCTTGGCTATTGATTCAAATAGTTCTTTCATCTTCCCCAGTGATCTAGCTATCAATACAACATCGTCTGCATATACCAATATTTCGCCTTCCCGGTTTGTTATCGTACCTTTAGAGTAAGCTTCCTTGATTATTCTGCTTACCAACACGTTAAAGAGGGTCGCTGAAAGTGCATCGCCTTGTCTCACTCCGCTATTCAATTCAAATTTCTCAGTTACTCCTGTCCCTGTTCTAACACATGCGGTTGTTTTCTCCAACGTCATCTTGATTAAACGGGTCAGTTTTGATAGCGTAGCGCCCTCCCTTAATGCTTTGTATAGTTCACGTCTGTCCACTTTGTCAAATGCCTGCTGGAAGTCGACAAACAGCAGATGCAAGGCTCGTAAGATTTCTTAATTGTCTACTTCACTATGTATATTGCATCTACTGTGGATCGCCCCGTCATAAAACCATATTGGTACTCCTCCAGCAAGCCTTCCGTGTGTTCAATCAGTCGACCGTGAATTAGTGTTGTCAATACTTTATATGCCGAATTTAGTAACGTGATGCCTCTATAGTTCTTGCACTCTTCCGCGTTGCCTTTCTTCTTTAGTACTACTATCTCTCCTTCATACCATTCTGTGGGCATTATCTCTTTTTCCCATATTTGTTTCATAAGCTCGCTCAATCTTTCGTGTAGTAAACTTCCTCCATATTTTATTAGCTCTATACAAATTCCGTCCACTCCCGGCGCTTTTCCATTTTTGACTTTGGGCTACAGTCCCACTTCCGACACCACCTAAATCAAAATTTCTTCTGCTACACACTAAAGAGCACAGTTAATAGATAAAAGAGCATAGTTAAAAGAGCACATCTAAAATTTAACGACATTCCGCGCGTCGCTCATTTTGTTGACCGTACGCGTACAATCAATGACCCTAACACTTGGAGAATTTCGCACTGGCAGAAGCACCACGTCTCTCGTACCTGTAACATGATTAGTTTTTGTATTTACGCAATTTTTTGGAGGTTTAAGCTTCCGGTTTCCTTAATCCCGGCTTTCTTGATGGTAGGCGCTTTAAGTTTCTTCAGCTATCTGGCGTGGAGCGCCGGCGGCCTTGAAAAACCGGGCGGAGCCCGGGCGGCTTGGGTTTTTCGATGCACACAGTTATGGCCGGGCCGGAACCACCCTAAAAAGTAATTAGCACCATCAAAACCGGCCGCGGGGCAGAACCCCGCAAAACATAGGTTTTCCCCATAGTTGTTTATGTCGTTTCAATGCTAATTTTACGTACTTTTAAAAAGTCGATATTGGGGTTGGTTTTCAGGATTTCACCCAAAATATTTTTTCTATAGGCAAATATAAGTGTGTAGCACACGAAAATTTTTTTCGGGTGGTTAACATTATGGAACTCTTACCAAAGATTTAATAGTTTTTTGTGCGTTGCTTTCTTATTTCAGATTGACGTTTCGATTTTTTGGTCTCATTTGGATCTTCTCGCATTTAGAATTACATTTCTACATAAAATATGTAGGTACATTGAATGCACTAGCATTGAGTGCCGCTGATTTGAATTACACTTGCGCCCACTATTCTTGAGCTACCTTAGGTGCTGTCGAACGGATCGCAAAACTAATACACCGACGCCGAGTTATATTACGAACAAATTTAGTACCAAAGTTTTATCCCAGAGATAAAAGACCACGAATTTTCGCTTATGCAAATTAAAATTATGGCAAATTTAAAAGGCTGTTTGCAAATTATGTTTTGACATCTCAAAATTTGCAAAATTAACATTTTTTGCGTTTAATACGGCGTGGGGACAAATATAAATCGAAAAATGTGATGAAATTTTAGCGAAAAAAATTTAATTTGGGAGAAAATACACTTTATCGCATATTTTCAATTTTGCCTGAAAATGCCTTAGATTTAACGACTATTAATTTTCAAAAGCTGCCGTTAGTTCCCGTTTTTCATCAACCGTGGTCATATACTAAATCTAAGCCTGTTAAAAACGGCATCCGACGCTTTGATAGATTTTTCAAACTTATCGACGGTTCTCGCGCCGGGGACAAATTAAGGCGAACATTGTGGAAAAACTTGAGACATCCGTCTGATTTACAGACTGTTGTTTAATTTTTAAGATGCAACGAAAGCGTATCGCAGCGGTCCATGATAGTCATTATATAACATACCTTCATATTTTGAATACCAAAGGCCTGAGCGAATTTAAATTTAGAAATACAAGAAAATCGCACAACCCAATTGAAATGCGAACTCGAGTTTCGAACTTATTAGTTCTCATCAGCACAATTTACAAAAGGATTGTACGAGCGCATTACGAATTATCATATTCCCAAGAACCGCGCGATGGCGTTGCCGAAACTTGCAATTTTGTAAGTATTCAATTACTTTGCTTGTGGATGGCAGAATAGCCGGTAATGCGCTCGTACAATCCTTTTGTAAATTGTGCTGATGAGAACTAACAAGTTCGAAACTCGAGTTCGCATTTCAATTGGATTGTGCGATTTTCTTGTATTAAATACATACTGGCTAAGCCAAGAACTTTTATCTCTTAAATTTAGAAATTTTTTTCCGAAGGGTGTAACTTAAAAATAAATTACATCCGAAAAATTGGAAATTAACGCCCGAATGGACGATGAATGTATGAAATTAATTGATAGTCTTAATTTTAGTCCCCAGGTCAAGTGATTATATTGCGTATTCTTTTGCTTTTTTAGGTGACCTCGGTAAAGTAAATAGAATTTTCTTGTGCCACCGCGCGGTCACGCTTACGTATCCTTCCGAAATTTACCCCAAATTTGGGCGAATTTGAACTGCACGATATCTTAGAGCTTTTCTTATTTAACCTTGAAAAAAAATTTGCGGGCGTATTATTTATTTTACATTACCAAAATTAAAATTCTCGCTAGATACCGTCGGTAGCTTTACATTCCAAGCTATTATGTATTATCAAATTGATCGTAGTACGTGTTTTAAACAGTGTTTAAGGTCGTTATTACCAAAACTAAAAATACAGCGTTTTTAAAACGCGGATTGGTTCTGAAAAATTAAGTTTTTTTTCTATTAGATTAGCGCCTGTGGTCATTGTGCGCAATAGTTTTACATTACTAGGTATATTTATATGACGATTATATCATGTGTTGTTATTGTTGTTTTCTATTCTATTTAAATTTATTGATGCAATCCAATGGCTAGGATAAACCCCAAAACGCGCTGGACTGCCTCTTCGTTATCGGTTAGACGTTAACCAAGCCCTGAATCCCAGTCTGTCTGCGGGCCGCCACGTATACTTGACACTTTAATACAATGTGCGCCACCGTTAGGGATATCTGACAACTTTTGTTTATAAGTTAAGAATGAGTAACTTTGGAGTGACAGGTTCTTAATCGTGTTAGAATTACTTCTTGATTTTGGTTTTTCTGTTGGATATTTGCCACTATGTATGTTGTTTTTTAGTTTTTGATATTGTTGTCTTGTAAATTGTTCGCGGTATTTTCTATTTCATTCTTTATTTTAGATGTCGCGATTAGTTGTGGGTAATTTCAGTTCGTTGATTATGTGCGGCTGCAGCAGTAGCATCCACTGCCTCGTTGCCCCGAATTCCCATATGAGATGGAATTCAGAGAAATTTTCTGCAGGGAGTAAACGTTTTAGTGGATTTGATGTATAATGGCTTACTAGGAGCTTCAGTTGGCTTCTAAGTACACTTAAGGAGTCACTGTTTATTATCTATTTTTGTCGTCCGTATTTGCAACGTTGAATTGTAGTATTTCGTCTGTTGCTAATTTTATTAGTATTGCTTCAGCGCTGAAGATGGACTTTATTGAATTAACCCATATTCTCCGGAATTATAAGTTGTCTATATTCATTCCAACTCTTCATCTGAATCTTCGTCAGTTAATTCGCTTACTTCGAGGGGTTCAATAAAAATATTTGGTACATTATCATTTTCTTCTTCTATTAAATCCAATAGTATGGTCACATTTGACTTTCCGAAAAACAAAAAAGTGTATGTACCTATATTCTCCTAGCGTCGTCATATGACGATAGTAAAATATATAATGAAATAACTTTTTTGAAAATTGCATTGTAAATATTTAAATTTTTTGCAAAAGACATTTGCATATTATATATTCAAAATATAAAGAAACATGCAAAATATTTTCACCGCAATTGTACTTATTTTGTCATTGACATCATAATTTTGCACTTTTGAAAAATCACTCAATTTTAAAAAATAATCACGTTCAACCTGGGTTACTTTCAGAAATGAAATAATTTTTTCTGACAAGTATGATTATAAGCAGAAATGTTCATGTGTAAATTGATATGTTATTCTAATATTTCAATGGGTTGCAACGTTAATTTTTCATGTATTTAATGTGTCGTCATATGACGACGCTAGGAGAAAATGGGTTAAGTTTGATTTCTAGAAATAAATTATTTTTCTTTACAGAATTAAACAATTTTTAAAAAATGCTCACGGTCAATGGAATTCTTAAATTAGAGGTCTAAAATTTATAGCTAGCCCAGAGGCTAGCTCTAAGCCTTTCAAGATATCGAAGTTCCTACCGGGAGCGCTAAAAGCTTGTAATTACTTCTATATATGCAACACAGTTGCACTGGTAGTTCCAGTATTTGGAAGTGGATAACTACGAACCCAAATTCGTTTGAAACATTAGGTTGAAATAATGAATAATAGTTAATAATGTTATTTTTTATGACGATGACGATGACGACGATTTTAACGGCGACGCCGCTATAACGACGTGTGCGCGCACAAAAAATATAAGGAACGAATCACCTTTAACGTCGACTTCATACGACGCGACGCAGGAGGGTTTGAAATAGCTAGGCGCGAGAAAGAGTTAATAGAACGTGAACTCCACTAATGCGACGAGAAATGGAAGAAACTTCAAATTAGGATTTCTACTAATGAAGAACAAGTTGAAACCGTGACTTCGAAGGCGAATATCGGTGCCATAGTACTAAATACATAGTACATAGGTTAAATTCCCGCAAACTACAACACAACTTAATTGAAACTATCATTTTGATTGGCATTTTACTAATTGGCAAGACAAAGCCTTGTTTCAATTCAAAATCAAATGTCTTAAATGTCAATTGAAGCTTTATTCGATGAGATTCGGTCAATGTTCGAACATAGGCCAAGCAAATTGATGCCATGTACGAAATTTGTCCATCTTCACCAGCGTGAAGCAACTCCTCATCAAGCGTTACATAGTTCCCTCCCGTAACCAACCTTCGTCGTGTATCCGTGCTTCTTATCTTTGCTTGCCCTTTCTCTTGTTTTCATCTGTATCCTTTTTTCGTCCACCGTCATGTCGCTGCAATATAATATGTATGTATATATACTAGTACTCTTTAATATATGCTTACTCTCCATTATCTTCCTTTTATCGTTCCATTCCTCCATTTGCGCAACGTCGATTGGCTGTTTACCTGCTTGTTTTCCATACGCAACTTTGATGTTTACCACTTCTAATTTCGCATGCACAAACAAATATCTTCTATACCCTTGGGAAATAGCCGCATCAATAATGTTATCCAACGTTCTTACTGGTGACCAAAATTCAGCGGTAATGCCAATATTATTTCACGAAACCAACCCAAATCTTCCACAAAAACAAAATCCCGATTAAAAGTTTTTTTTTTATTTTAACACCAGTACATAATTCGAGATCTGTTCGAGAACAATAATCGAATAATTTATACATTATTTATACAGAGTACATAACAAGCAGGTGATTATTATCTTACATTAAACAACCAATAAATACGTTGCTCAACATTTCAGCAATCCAACTTTGATAATGTAATCAATAATACATCTTATTTCCTATTTCCTATATGAAGCGGGCTAAATACGCTTTAGGCGCCTTACAGTTTGTTTGTTGTTTAGGAGATACACTGCAAGAGGGTTGGGGTGGATATTGAGTCGCGATAAGTACCGTTCACTCGCGCACTTAGCTTCTTGGAGCACAGTAGAAATATTTAGGTTTAGGATTTATTGGTTACGAACCGCGGAGCGTCCGTAATTATACGTAGTACCTTCGATTGGAATCGCTGCAGGATTTCGATGTTTGAAGTACTCGCGGTACCCCACAACTGCACACCATATGTCCACACCGGTTTAAGAATAACTTTATACACTGTTAGTCTATTTTCCAGGGAAAGCTTAGATTTATTACCAATTAGCCAATAAAGTTTAGATAATTTCAGTCCGAGTTGTTTGCGTTTTGTGAAAATATGGTGTTTCCAGTTGAGCCTGTGATCGAGGTGCATGCCAAGATACTTTGCACTATCCACTTGGGGAAGTTGTTGTCCATTTAGGGTAATGCTGGGGCATGTCGCTCTCCGCAGAGTAAACGTCACATGTTGAAATTTGGATTTGTTTACCCTAATTCGCCATCTCCTAAACCCCATAACATCGTCAAGTGCCTCCTGGAGCTTCTCCGAGGCATACGCAAGAACCTCACTGGTTGCAAGGATTGCTGTGTCATCAGCAAAAGTGGCAGTCAAAGTATTTGGTGTGGTAGGAATGTCTGCAGTATATAGAAGGTATAATACTGGCCCCAAAACGCTGCCTTGTGGTATTCTGCGTAGTTGAGTGACTTCTTCTTGGAATTTAACCATGAAATATCTCTCAGTCATATATGATTTCAGTAGTCGATAGTAGGGTGCCGGTAGTTTTGTTTTTATTTTAAATCGCAGACCCTTGTGCCACACCTTGTCGAACGCCTGAGAAACGTCCAAAAAAGCGGCAGAACAGTACCTCTTGCGCTCGAAGGTGTTTTTATTATTTCGATAATTCTGTGCACTTGTTCCACGGTAGCGTGCTGTTCGCGCAATCCGAACTGATGTTCCGGGATTATATTAAGTTGATCAAGTGTCGGTTTTAGTCTTTTCAGGAGCAATCTTTCAAAGAGTTTCGATAGTATTAGTCTAGTCAAAATATCGAAAAAGGGTCTCTGTAAATTTTTTAGAAACATTTCATATTACTTTTTGGCAAAAGGTCTTTTTCCCCTATTTCGACCCTGCTGAATCCGAATCTGCCGGTTGCCCAACCGAAATCCCGACCGGAAGTGAGATATTCAAGATGGCGGCCAAGATGGCGCCGAAACCAGAAATCAGCGCTGTAAAGCCCCCCTTTGACTTAGGAATACGCCCAAAATGTGCAATTATACGTTTTTGAGCATGCGGAATTCAAAAATACACTCTAAAAAATTATAGGTTATGAATTTTTAAGATGGCGGCCAATATGGCGGCCGCAATGGCACCATCACCGTTATCCTTATTTTTGACGTAGAAAAGAGTGTGGCGGGTCTCAAAATATGTTCGTGGACATGAGGATTTCAAAAATTCCCTCTAAAACAACATTTGAACTATACTTTTAGTTCAAGTACAAAATATAAGAGAATATTGGGTGGAACGAAAGCTTACAGGAACTTTAAAATTTACTAGTGTATCTCTCCAGAATTCAGACAGGTGCGTTTGCAGGGAGTACAGAGTTTCAGACAAGGTACATTTGCTTTCCTACAACTGCAGTTTTTTGTGTTACAAAGGCCTTTACAGTGGCAAATAACAACTTCTGGGCACGTCTTAGGTATGGGGTCTAGCGTCATGAATTGTGGGACAAGTTGATCGCCATGAACGGTCCAGCCGCAGTCTTCAAGTGGCGGCAGGGATGGCGTAGGAAGATGGGCATTCTTCCATACACAAACCTCAAATTATAAATATATTAGATACCGTAAATACCGTTTTTTACCGCCTTTCATGTAAATATCCAGGCCAACTCACTTGGTAGTGGCATCTTCTGATGTGAAGTCGAAGCGCATCTGTTGAAGGAGGGAGTGACTCTGGCTTTTTTACAGCTCCAAATAAAATACTTCGGGCTTCATCTGCACTCACAAAGCCAGGATCAACCTGCATAGAAAATTAAATTCTTAGTAACATTGTTTCATAAGATAGAGGAAACAACTTTAAAAAATTTTGGACGTACCTTATACAGTTTGACGACGAAGGCCTCTACGTTCTTGAGATCGTTCTCACCAAGTGGCGAGCATCCAAGTCCACTCAGAAGCTTACAGTTTCCGTCGCAGAAAAGCTTCCAGGCGCCTGTCTTCGTTATGGATGCAAGTTTGGTCGTCGAATCACAACCAGTGATTGCATGGAAAGCTACCAGATGAGTAACTTGCTCAGGCGAGAGCTTCTTGCAAATGTCATGCACTGGAATGTATTTCATATCCCGCGCAGTGCCACTCATAACCCACAGATGCGAGCACTTCATTTTGGCAAAGTGGTGGGCAAGGAGAAGCACGACATCAGTGTCTCTGGTTATCACAACAATATTTTTAGCTTTACTGTGAACAGCATGAAGAATCATACGTGTATCAGCTTCCTCGTGTGACGCTCTCAGCGAATCAACATTGCGAGTTGGATTGGTAGACTGAGCGTGTGAAATCTCCTTGAATCCTTCTGAGAGCACCACCTCAAGATCACCAAAGTCATGTTCTAGTATTCTATCGGACAAAAATCTACACAAGAGTCCGCCTTGTTCTCTGAAAGGAATAAAAAGCTACTCCAGTTCTTCGGCAACGGCACGTTAGAATCAGTGATTTCTCTGCGTACTGGAACGAAACCCTTGGCTCTTTTCTTTCGTGTTCCAGCTTTTATAGATTGGGACAAATACCGGTCAAACACAACGTGAACTTCACTGTACTTGAATCCATGACTCAATATTCCTTTTATAAAGCAGTCAGCGTAGTCACCAAATGTCTCAGCTTGATGCGGACGACCCAAAGACACGACAAAGGCCATGCCGTCGATTATGAGAATTGAGTCGCATTTCCGGTTTACAGTTAGTAGTTTTGGGCACTCTATTCCCTTGACAATTTCCTTAATTAGAGATGCCTTTTCTGCGGTTCTCAGCTCCCCATTTACTGAAGATAACGATATAGGAACCTTGCAAAGTTCATGCTTCAGAATTTTTTTAAGATCAATTTGTCTTCTCCCATCATATGCGGCAATCAATACACGCAAAAAGTCTCTGTCAGTTTTCATAATTTGAGTTCTATTAGATTCTTGAGAATTCTTTTCCTTGTAGAGATCACCTAAAGTGAGTGCATTGCCCAGGTAACACAACTGGTGTAAATGACGTCATTTGTACGTCATTATGACGTCGGCGACGTCATAGTGACGTACAAATGACGTCATTTACACCAGTTGTGTTACCTGGGTGTTCTTATGTAATGTTGAATGGTAACTACCCAGGTAACACAACTGGTGTAAATGACGTCATTTGTACGTCATTATGACGTCGCCGACGTCATAATGACGTACAAATGACGTCTTTTACACCAGTTGTGTTACCTGGGTAACTGTATATTTTCCAGTGTCTTGATTTTTGACAAGCCTTTGACGAACAAAGTCTTGAACCAACTCCACCCCGCGGTGTTTCGCTGTCAGAAGAGCGTCAGAAATTTTTGGTGTGGCTATATCCTTAGTGGCTATATTGCTCACTACTGTACTAGATCCATTCACAGCTCCAAGGTTGTATGTTTCCATCGCCTGCAAAATTGAATTTTCATCATGGAGGTCCCTGGCACGTCTGGCACTTGTTTCTTCTTTAGGACAGGTTGCATTTGGTGCTTTTGTTAACATAATTATACGTTTGCTTTAATATCTCACTTCTCCAATGAAGAGAGAGTGCCCAGCGCTGAAGTGTTCTGACGTCCTGTGTTATGCCAAGAATGCCACCAGTCGCACTTTTACAGGTACCAACAACCCATTCCTGAGCATGATCGGGATCAACTTGAGAAAACTTTTTTTTTACATTTTTCAGTAAAAAAAAAAATGGGTAGTGTTTTTTTAAAGTGTATTTTCGAATTCCCCATGCTCAAAAACGTATAATTGCACATTTTGGGCGTATTCCTAAGTCAAAGGAGGGCTTTACAGCGCTGGTTTCTGGTTTCGGCGCCATCTTGGCCGCCATCTTGAATATCTCACTTCCGGTCGGGATTTCGGTTGGGCAACCGGCAGATTCGGATTCAGCAGGGTCGAAATAGGGGGAAAAGACCTTTTGCCCAAAAGTAATATGAAATGCTTCTAAAATTTCGATTTTCTGAAATTTTGCCTAGACTATATAGGCAGGAGACTTATTGGTCTATACGATGATACCTCTTCCGTTGGTTTGGCTGGTTTTGGGATCAAAATATTATTTGACCCACCTTCCACTGTGATGGGTAAAGGCCGGTTCTTAAAATAGAGTTATAAATGTGTAGCAGGTTGATAAGTGCTCGCTCTGGTAGTTGTTTAATAACTGTGCCAGTTATAAGATCATAACCTGGAGCTTTCTTTGGATTAAGGTTATTTTTAATTAGCTCTTTGATTTCGCTTAATTTTATGGCTTTGATAGGTAGTGCCATTTGGAACGGTGCTTGCAGAAATACAGATATTTCATCTTCTTCCTCTTGGGGAATCTCAGATGGAATGGGCATAAATACGTTTTCCAGGTGGTTAGCAAACACTTCGGATATTTCTCTATCTGTTCTTGCCCATGATCTATCAGGTTTTCTAATGGGGGTTACGTTTACTTGATGTTTTTTAATTTTTGCCGTTGCCTTCCAAAGCGAATATTCAGTAGCCTCGGTTGGTGTTAATCCTTTAGGTATTCCTGAATAGCTTGGTTTCTTTCATCGTTTAGGAGATTTTTGGTGCGTCTTATTTATGAATTAAATTTTTCTTTATCATCCAAGTCTTCCTTAATCTTCTCTTCTTCCGGATTGCTTCCTTAATAGTTTCTGAATATGTTTGCTTTGGTATTTTATCATGTGGTTCAGGGTCAAGATTGCCGATATGGTTATTTGTCCTCGGGTATCTTCGATCACTACCGTTGTTGCTTGGATGTGTTCTGTTTGGTATTTGAGTCCTTCATGATGTTTTATTTTATTTTTAATAATAATGAGTAAAATTATTTAAGAAAAGCCGGGTCTGTGATCGACCCCCTTCGATTTGGCTGATTTTTTGTGGGCAAATTACCCATCCGGGGAATAGTCAAAAGCCAGAATATTACGTCCCAAAAAAATTTATTGGCTGAGCTATAGCTATTCTAAGTTTCTTTTCACAATTTTTACTCGAATTTGGGTATTTTCGATTACGCAGCGGGTTTTCGCACTATGAGGCTGAAAATGGGTTTCCTTATGTAAAATTGGCCGAGGAACAAGACTATGGCCACAGATTTGACCTACGACCAATACCTACAGAAATATTTACCAAAAACACTCGAAATTTACCAAAAAAGTCCCAAATCTTGGGCAAACTGTGAAAAAAAAAATTTTCACTATATTAGACCGCCATCTTGTAGAAAATGAACCAACGAATCCAATGAGCACACTCCCAGATTTTTAGGACGAACAGTTCAGGAGATACGCGGCGTCAAAGTTACGCGGCGGCAAACTCCCCGGATGGGTAATTTGCCCACAAAAAATCAGCCAAATCGAAGGGGTCGATCACAGACCCGGCTTTTCTTAAATAATTTTACTCAATGGCGCTTCCATCCCAGCCTGCATTGTTTGGGTGTTTTGTAACATAGATGGTATAATTATGTATCCTCAGATAGCTGCGGTTTGTATAATGTGCTTCTGAGATCAGAATGATGTCAATGTCGTGTTCTCCCAGAAATAATTGTACTTCAGGTCCATGATTGACAGACCGTCAGCGTTCCACACAGCTATTTTTAGGTGTTGTTACATTAATTTAACTTTAACTTATCGAGCAGTTTTGACACGACATTCGTGTCCATACGTATGGCCATCTGCTCTAGTAGCTTCTCTAGTTTAGAGATTCTGCTTTCTGTTGCATTTGTAGTGGTAATTTCGGGATTGACCATACCTGCTTCTTTCTGTTGTGTTATTGAGGCGTAAGAAACACTGTTGTCGACATTCGGTTTGGTTGTAGGTATCAATTTTGGAGCATTTGTTAGGGTATTCGTATTTAATTGTTGCTGCGTCTTTTGTCGTAGAGCTGGGTATTGTTTTTGTTGGAGTTCTTTGTAAACCCTGCAGCCCTTGTAACTGGCTGGGTGGTTTTAGCCGCAGAGTGCACATTTGTAATCTTTACGTTCAGTAACTTCACATGTTTTGTTGTGATGGAATCCACTGCATTTAACACATCTTTGTTGACGCACGCAGTAGTTTTTAGTGTGCCCTAAACGCTGGCATCTGGCGCATTGTGGAATCTGTCTAATTTGGCGCACCGGTTCCAGTTTGGTTACACAACTCATCAGTTTTGTTAAATCATAAATTTCCTTATTATTTTCCTTGGGTTCCAGCTCGACGAAGAACAAGGGTAATGGTTGTTTGTCTCTTCTACTTTTAATATTATAGATACTTTTTACTTCGTGTCCATATAGGTGGTAATTTCATATTTCAATTCTTGGATATTTGCAGAAACCGCTCTAAAACTTCTTTTATTTTTAATTTGGTATGAGTGATGTTTTACGTCTTTTTCTGTTAGGGCTGCGATTGTAGCTTTATAACAAGTTTCATCGTCAGTCATTATTTTAACTTCACCTTTTGATAACACTTTTAATGAATATTTTCCTTTAGCATCACTTTCAGAATTTAGTAACGCTGTTAATCCACTAATGTCTTTGATCTCTGCTACAGAGATAGGAGGTGGTTTTATTTTTTCGGGATTAAGAGTTTTTTCTTTATTTGTACCTTCCAATTGAGGATCATCTGGAATTTCTAGTACTTGAAATTTGTTAATTGGATTAACTGTCTTTCAGAACTCTGGCATTGTTCTTTGCCTAACATTTCTTGGTGGGTCTGGCGAGTCTCGCCGCTTCTTGCGTGGATTAGTTACTACGGTCCAATCATCATTTTCTTTTTTGTATTGCTTGATAATTTCGTCAGCCAAAATTTGAGCTTTTTTCATTATTTCTTCTTCCATAATAATATATTTGTCATTTGTCTTGTTCACCCAATTTATTTAGTTGTTCCTCACTGTTTTCGTCTGTAGTAATAATCGTATCGGTTTCGTGTGAGGTTATGTCTCTATCACATTTGTGGCAAATCCATTGTTCGATCATTCCGCTTCTATTTAGTTCACTTAATGTCTCTATGGTATGATAGATACCGAGTATGATAAACAGCTTTACCTACATTTAATTTTGCATTGAATGCAATCCTCATATCTAGTCGCGACATTTCTACACACACCGCACGTCAACATCATGCAGGTCCGGGATTAAAAGTAAACAAATAATAAGCATTGTTTACATTTACAAAATTACATATCGATTTTATTATTAATTTATAAAGGAAAAATAGAAAAATTATCAAACTCAGGGGCTGACGAGTTGAAATTGATAAATTTTGAATAAAATCAGAATTACTACGTTGCGAAAAATTCAAATAAGAAACTGTTGATGACCAATGTTCTGTAGAAAAATAATTTCATGCAATAACTTTTAAAATACAAAACAAAATAACATAGATACTAACTATGAAGCATTGGAAGTCTAAATTGGTGGTAACAAATCTATTACACAAATCTGATACATTTGTGACAATTGAAATTTAATATATTAAGTAATTAATTAATCCGAATGATTAATGCAATAGCATGCGATGGCTAAAATTAACATGGGCATGATATCGTCACCTTCTAACGTGTAAAAATTTGTTAAAAAAAGTAGGCTATGTTCGGGGACATGGCCGTATGGTTTAACGTGAATTCGTCATCGCAGGATACCAGTTTTCGCTCAGGTCTACCGATCGGAGAACAACCATTTGAAAACATGCAAACAACTTCCAAGAAATGACAATTCGAAATTTATCATTTCTACAATTTTCGTACACACAAATTTTCGTTACATATTTTTATTAAATTTTTAAACACGCTACCGATTTTATAGACGTATTCACGTCAAAAGCGTTTTAACAGCTTCTTAGAGTTCAATTAAGTTCGTAGTATCTTTTTATAATCTTGCAAGTACAAATAGGTAAAAATAGTATTATACATGGTTAACTTGGGATACTTCGCCCATAGGAATAATTGACCCAAGATCCCAAGAAGTGTTTTCATAGTTTAGAGAAATCTTTTGCAGAACCAATGCTTAGCTTTGAGTCAGGTATTGTTCTAGAGGGAGCAATGTTGCTCCTATTTGCGTTGACTTACTTAGCTGTAACTCCTAAGTTGGTTACTGGTCAAAGCACTTTATAACTTTCTTTAAAAAAAACTACTGTAATAAAACTTATATAAATAGATAATTACATAGAGACCTAAGCCAGATTTCATAATCATTGTAATCTGGCATTAAAATATAAACAATCAACTGAAATTAACAAATCAAATGTGCAAAACTTTAAGAAGTATCACATAACAAGTTCCTTATAACAAAACCTTAGCCAATATGCTGGAAGAATTCGACCATGATCGCTACTGTGGGCATCGATCTTAGAGATGCAGCTGGTTTTCAGAGAATCAGTTTGTGTATCCGACGAGGAAATGCTGCATCGGTTCTAGGATCGATGTCCACAGTAACCGATCATGGACGAATTATTCTAGCTTACTGGTCAAGTTTTACACTTGTTACTTATAAATTAAACTTGAAAAAATATAGTTTAATTTATTATAATTCTCAATGGTTAAAAATCATATATATAAATATTGAATAAAACTAAGTAAGATGTATTTGGAAAGCGTTTGCGTAACCATAAGTTCCCAGGTAACACAACTGGTGTAAAAGACGTCATTTGTACGTCATTATGACGTCGGCGACGTCATAATGACGTACAAATGACGTCATTTACACCAGTTGTGTTACCTGGGTTGTAACAAAAGTTTAGAATGAAAAATCAAAATTTGTCCCTATATTTTATGTTAAGAAAGTGTTCTTAATGTACAAGTTATTGCCGGTGAAACTACATTAGAAACGTTAACAATATGTAGAAAAAATTTAGGTGACGGTAAACACCTCTTACATGGAAAAACTACTATAGTAATTTTTCAGGTTGAAAAATTACACGGGACCGAGCGATAGCCATGCATTAACAAGAACAAAAATTATAGAATTGAAAACAGCACCTAAAAAATTAAGGGTGGCCACCATATATTCAATTTTATAGAAAATGTTTTTCTTAGGCGGAAATTGTACCTCAAAATTATAAAGGACGGGAAGCTCAAAAATCACGTAATGAAAGAAGAACTAAATGTAGTTTTGTTTGTTAAATGGACACATGGTATTTAAAGCACGTATTAATGACCTGAAAAGGTCAAGCAAAAGAAAATGATATTTATCGACTGAATTATAAAAAATTTAAGGTTAAGTATTACGATTTTGTTCGCTCATGCGAACAAAATTGAAATGATTTTTTTTCATTTTTCAAAAATTGAAAAATGAAAATTAAGAATATTAAAATTCTGGAAAATTTAATAATATAAATAAATCAAGCGGCGAAAGACATTTTCTTAAGTTGTAATAAAAGTAAACAGGAATTTGATGTACAATAAATTCGTGTAAGACCTGATGTTCTTAAAATCTAATGATTTTCTATAAAAAAGCGATAGTCCATTTTTCCTTGCTTAACCTCATATTTCAGTATCCTACTGTCCTTCCATTCGAGTCAACTTAATTTTCTTCTACAATAATTTTATTTTCCTATTTTAATGTTTGAATTTAACATGAATATTGAATATGAAAAACAATATACCCAGGTAACACAACTGGTGTAAATGACGTCATTTGTACGTCATTATGACGTCGCCGACGTCATAATGACGTACAAATGACGTCTTTTACACCAGTTGTGTTACCTGGGTAACTTTATAAAACTGGGATGAAATCTACTTTATTTACTTTGCCTCATGTTCTCCTAACGCAGGTACTCCCGCCTACAAATGATAATCTTAAAAAATCTGATGTGGCCATCGACATGACTTTCCGGAAAATTGAATTAAAAAATCTAATTGTCAACGTATGTTTTAAAACACAAGATTAAGTTTCTGTGTACCCAACGAATGAGTGATCACGGCTTAAGTTAAATAATTTTGGAACCAGTACCGAACCCCTACAAAGTTGCAAATGGATTAAATTCAAAAAACCACAGTTACGATACCCAATCCTGAAAGAGGGACAACCTAGTGACGAAATATGCTGGTGAATTCCGGGTATCCACCAGTAAAATTTTGTGCAACCGGTATTTAAAAACATGTTCACAAAATATTGTAATATTGTAAAGTAGCAATCGGTATTTATCGATAAACTACTTAAATAAACACAATAAATATAAATACATAAACCTTTGGAGATGAAAGTAAATGATAATGACAAAGACAAAGACAATTTAAAATTGGAGTCAAGTTATTTTCTCAAAATGCTGAAAAATCAGAGATTTACCTTTAATTATGTTATCTTACTGTTAACTAGGATGTATGACTTTTCAATATTCAACGTCCAATATTAACTTTTTTGTATTTGTGGGACAGAAATATTGATTTGACCTCCTATTTCGAGTAAAAGACATTTCTTAACGTAATTGCAACGTAGGAGAACTCACCGTTTAACCCATTACTTTCATATTCGGATATTCATGAGTTTTATCTTCCTTTCTAGTATAATTATAGAATTCACATATCGTCGGCTTACTGCTAAAACTGACCAAGTCAGTTTCTCAGTCACGACAAACTTTGTTGATTAAGTTCGCTCAGTATTTTTAAAAAATTTAAAAATTAGCAAAAGCCCTAATAATATGTATTGTTAAAGTTTCATTTTCCTAAAACAAAAATTAAAACTTTTAAAAAGCTGATGTTTCACAAAATATTATAATCATTCAATTTCATTTATTTAGGAAACTCTGTGTTTTGACTTGGTCAGTTTTTGCAGTAAGTCGACGATATGTTCCTGTTATTATTCTTGAAGCGATTCAAATGATTTTCTTATGTTAATATACATAAATCAAAAAGGTATTCTTAAGAACTCGGTTAAGTTTGCGTTCGCAAAGCCGCGACTTTCTTTATTTTATTTTTTCGCAGGGTACCTAAGTAACGTATAATGAGACTTAATTGCGGTACTTCTGTTGCAGCATTTAGGACGCAAATATGCCGAGTTTCTAAGAAATAAATGCATAATACTTAAATCAGGTTAATTCCGAAAATAAATTTCAAGTTTATTTATAGTTTTCGCGTTAGAACGATTGTGCTAACGTAGATATACACAAGTTATTATCACACTAGATTATGGTTGACGTATTGTTCAATGCATTCCCGCTCTGAACGCTTATTCGGGAATGCTTCAATTGGACGTATTTATGCTATATATAATCGCTATATAATCTAATAATTAATAATAAAAGCAATAATCTAATATTATTGCCGTAATTCCGCACAAGCTTATGCACACTGAAATGTATGTAGTTAAATTACTCAAAACTTTACTTATGTGGGTTGAATCGCTTCTGCATAACTACATCCAATTTTTAATCACTCCGAGACAAAAATTTTCTAAAATAAAAATTTGTTTGACCACTCAATCACAGTTGTTGATTATTAATGATGAGTTATTTTATGCATAAGAGGTAGAAAATATATAGGAGATATACCGAAATGTCTGGAGATGTAAAGAAATTATGGGAGATTTGAGGAAATGTCTAAAGATGCCAGTGATATTGGGCCATTTAGGTATCACTAATTTGGTATTTGATATTGGATAAGGAGATAAGGAGCAAAGTATGGGAGGGTGAATAATTGTAATTTTTAATTTAATTTGAAACTTTCAAACTCAGAAAATTGCAAATTTCTTATTCGGACATCACCCAATCTAATGAGCGCCTAATACATGCCAGACTACATAAATTGCACTAAATGCTTACCTTCAGAACTCCAACTCGACTGTCGCAGCCTAGTTCCGCTTAGCGCCGACACGCTACTTAAAAATTGTAGTGGGAAAATCAAACCGTTACATAATGTATCAAGTCAATTGCTAGTTTTTGTTAAACAGTTGCAGCCAGGTCGAAAAATGCAGTAAAGTTGATAATCTCAAAAGAAACAGCCGTTGCTACATTTTAATGTATATACATGAGTTCAACAATGTTTGCGTTAGTTTTTGTGAGGATGCGAAAAGAAAGCGTGATCTCCCTATACATTCAAATGATATCTTCAAATGAAAAATCCCGTCATTTTATTGATAATTGTATTTTAGATTGTTTGCTCACTTCGAAGGGAAGAGCCCTATTAATAACCAGTGAAAAGCGGACAGGTATACATAGTTTCTTGTGCTATAAACTATGTTTCAACATGAATGAATGACGGAGTTGGTGGTGGTTGGCATTCTGTATATTTCGTATCTAATTTCTTGTTTGTATCTGCTAATTGTCTTAACTTTACCTTTCTATTGTTAATTTTACATTAGTGTGTACCACAAATACTTAAAGAATATAATTAAGTTTATTTATAAATGAAAGCACTCACTGGTAAATTAGTTGATTCTTATTACCCAGGTAACACAACTGGTGTAAATGACGTCATTTGTACGTCATTATGACGTCGCCGACGTCATAATGACGTACAAATGACGTCTTTTACACCAGTTGTGTTACCTGGGTAGTTTATTATATTTTTTTACTTAATATATATTATAGATACAAAATGACTTGTGACTGGCTGGAGAAAAATCTTATAGAAAAGAAAATTTACGCTATTATAAAACTAATATATTCATAATTTGCGTACCGATACACCCTGTTTTTATCTTTGATGTTGATATTGCTCCCAAGTATTATAGAATGCTATGGGAAATATAATTATCTCGTATCTATTTCTTGTAGTAATTATGAAGCTCAAGTCTAATGTAGACTGCAAAAACCAATATACCATGAATGCAGTCAAACCTTTATAAAAAAGTGATACCACTTTTCAGTAAAGTTTTTATGTAACTTGGTCGCATACATTTTTAAATAAAAGCAGTTCAGTAGTTTTTAAATTGGATAAATCAATTATTTACATGATTAAATTAAAATTATTAAAAATTTGTAACTTGAAACAGAAACCTATGTTGTTTGCCCTGTAATGAAATACTTATTTCCACTTATTTAATATGAAATTTTTAATTTGTTTCAGAGATGAATGAGCGATAGGCTATTTGGAAGTATGAATAATCAAGACGAAACGGCGAGTTTATTAGTGAGTGGTACGCCATTAACAACGGCGTCTTCACCAGCTAATTGCTCTAAGCCGGTCCTGATGAGACAAGAATGCACCACCTTTTTAGTGTCTTCTCATCATCCGCAGTTATCTGTATTTTCAGATAGCGAAGAGGATGGATCGCTTTGCCTCGAGGAAAATAGCACCCGTTCCGTACCAGATATAGAACTGCATTGCAGGTACGCGAAGCCCTAGAGAATATAGGCACGACATTGAAATATCGTATATTAACATTTTAGCTCTATATATTTAATTTATAAATCATAAATTAAATGGTTTTTGAAAATTTCATTTTCGTTATTTATATCTCTAACTTTTATGTGTTCAAGCTATATCGATGTATTTACCGTGGTGTATTTAAAAAGTTATGAAAAATTAAGTACCAGTTTACTTAGTTTCTAATGAATTAATAAATAACCCATTTATTAGATACATAATAGCATAATAAGTTTACCCTTGACTAAAATTACATTTGTATAAAATAATACATAATCTATAATACATTATTAGTAATAAATGGTAATTTTTACAAAAGCACTGACTGCTTAATCATATTATTGCACATTGAAAATAGTAATTATGTTTTTGCAAAATGTCTTGTGGATTTATATGTAATTTTTTTGTTACACATTTAGGACTGTAGAGACCATTTTTGGAATAATGACTGGTGCGTTCGTTTTTCATTCACGTTTACGCTCAATGCTTCCACCGATTGACTTGAAATTTTACACAATAGTTCACCTAGTTCTTTCAACTGTTGGATTTAGCTCACTGCTCCTTCTTTATCCCATAAAAGAATCAGAATAGATATGCAAATTAATTTGTAATTGATTGATTGGTTAGTTTATCTGTTGAAATATATACCTTTACATTTTGGACGGAAAACACATCTTAATATAATTGTGAATAAGATTTTTTCTAATTTCTTTTTACCAATTATTCAGCTTAATCGACTGCTTTGATTATGCTTATTTGATGATATGTAATGATATCTAATTGTAAATATATGGATACCGAAATTGAACTGCATCTGGGGTTTCTGTTATAAAAGCACATAATAATTTTCATTATTTTCTTTATTCATTGAAAATGAGTTTTGAAAACTAGTTGTATAAAAACGCTGAGTTCTATAATGGAATCGGCGTGTTTAATGGATTTAGTTTTTTACGAACTATATAGACACATTTGTAAATTGTGTGAATTTTCCCGCAGGAAAACATTCATCTTTGACGTTTTATTATTATAATATAATATAAAGCAAATTTAGACGCTAATGTTTTAATTAAAATTTGACATCTCCACTGATGCAGAATTCAGATTTTCGAACGATTCATCTTCAGAACCATCTAAATCTTTCAATCCTGATGAATCGCAACAAATGAGTTGACGCATCAATTTTTATATTCATACTTTTTGAAATAATTAAATTTAGCCCTTTGATGGTACGTTTTCTTAGCAACAATCTGATATTTCAAATTATAAGGCGTAATTCCATTCTGTGTGGGTTAACAAGAATAATGTTGTTTTTTCATATTTTTATCAATTCAATTTTATCCAATTACCGTTTCAATTTGATTCCAATCGACCATGTTCAAAATTTCACCGATTTAATTTGATTCGAATGAAGCATAATATTCTTTCTTTATCGTAAAACCGACTATATTTTTCGATAAAATAATGAAGTTATTTTTGTCAAGTTTATAAATGTATCGTTGAATAATTTAAAACTTGACTGCAAATTAAATAGTAAATTTAATAATAGTAGATGCCGCTTAATGTGAACACGTCGGGACTAGGGGGTTTTTGATCACAATAAACGAAATAATAAACGAAACTGATCAAAAATTTAAAAAAAAACTTTTATATACGCTAGAAACATTATTTAAACTTATATATTATCTAAAAAAATTAAAAAAAAAAGATCCTTTACGTGTTTGTAAAACATTTGAATTAATATAACATTACAAATCATAAACGCTTATCAGACAATAATTACTTCTCAAAAGATCTTAGCAGTACAAATGCAAATTGCTTGCAAAGAAAGTTTTTTTCTAAACCTGGAAGAAATGCACATGAAGTAATTTGTTTGCCGACACAATAACGCGTAATGATTTTATATAATATTATTTATAGACACGAGTTTATTTAGCAACAGGTAATTTATCCCTACAAAAAATTGATAAAATGCTTGTAAACAATTTTTTACTGAATGGAAAAGAATGCATTTTAACAGAAATTTTATCATATAAACCGAATTTTGATCGCTATACACGATCTTTTTTCCATGTAGTCATATATGTCTTCACAAAAATGATCTCAATATCCGATTGATCTCATTATCCGTGATTATACCATGGTACCACTTCGAATTGCACAATGAGTACCATCGATTTAATTACTTTTGAATTATTAACGCCAGGCTCTTAAATTGCTTTTCTTGTTCCAGCCATCATTTATTAAAATTAATTACCTGCAAATAAGCTGCAGTGTTATTCGGTTTCGTACATCAATGTAAATCGTTTATACCGTACTATTTTTACCTACTTTTTACATATCCCGTTCGGCTTTATCAAGTTATTAATAATTCTTAAAAAGGACGTTCCAAAGGCAGGAAGAGCTGGTGTAAATTTTATTCAAATCAAAAGAAGACCCAAGTCTTCCTTGCACTAACAAGTTCGTACAAACACATCGCATTAAAAATCTAGAATTCTTGACGGCCCTTGCAGATATTACCCAGGTAACACAACTGGTGTAAATGACGTCATTTGTACGTCATTATGACGTCGCCGACGTCATAATGACGTACAAATGACGTCTTTTACACCAGTTGTGTTACCTGGGTATTTACCCGTATGGCAACTTTATTTTGTTACTCACCGAACCGCTAGGTAAGGAAAGTATATTGTTATCAGGCAAAATTTGACCCTCCAATTTTTTTATAGCTTTTCATGTTTTGAGGTTCCCTGTAACCATTTTTATCATTTTTGGAAGGATGTCTGTATATATGTATGTGTACGTCGTGAACATGATAGCGTCTAAACGAAGCAACAAATCATTTCCAATTTTGAATGTAAGCTTCTTCCTGCCGTAGCACGAAGCCAGATGAAAATAATTTAAATCGCCTAAAGGGAAGGGGAGGTTATCTGAAACTATTTATTTGCATCATAACTTCGAAACGAAATTAAATATATAAAAATATTGAGAACCAAAAATTACCGCTATGGAATTTCCTACATTTTTGTCCTACAAGTTTTTCTCTGAAATTCTAAAAGTTACTAGGCGTTTTTGCTACAGTCCCACTTCCGAAACCACCTAAATCAAAATTTCTTCTGCTACACACTAAAGAGCATAGTTAATAGAGCAAATTGTAAAAATATTTTGGGTGAAAGGGGTCCAAACTTTTGAATAAATCGATTTTGAACTTAGCAAATTTAACGAGATTCAGTGATAAAATTAACGAGATTCCCGCGCGTCGCTCATTCTGTTGACGTTATTTTTTGTTTTTACGCGATTTTTTGGGGATGAAACGTAATAGTTTACTGCCCCATACCGCAACTATACTTTTTAATGCTATTTCGAGGTTCTCTCACATCCCGGTTTCATTTATCCCGGTTTTTTTAATGGGTGGCGCCTTCTCGTATGTTTAGCCTAGTAACCAGAGTCAAAACCGCCCTGGAGGGGTGCAGAGCGGAGCGGAGCGGCGCCCTGAAAGTGTAGGTTTTGACGATGGATTACCCTCCTTATCGAATGCACATCCCAAAATTCGAAGGAAAAAAAAATTTAATTTTTTCACATTTTCGGTAATACACGGGTTATTTTCCTTTTTTTTGATTATATTTATTACTAATATCCACTAATCACACCCCCATCTATCCGAATTTCAAAGAAAAATTCAAATCGGAGCGAAAAAATTTTACGCATTTTCAAGGGACCGTCTTTCAATTGTATAGCATCTGACCGGGGGTGTTGATATAAGGCTTATTTTTCAAGGGTTCACCCTAAATATTTTTTCTATAGACTAATATAAGCATGTTCTTTAGTGTGTAGCACACGAAAATTTTTTTCGGGTGGTTTCGTTTGTGGGATCGTCGCCAAAGTTTCTTATAACATGTGTCCTGCAATGCTTCGTTTGCTAGATATGGGCATTCAAGTTTTTTCTGCCTAGTTTATCAAAATATAAAATTTTTCATCAATTTTCTGTTGAAATAATTATGTAACCATTTTATTAAAAACTATAATAACTAAAATTTACGTGTTCGAAAAGTCAAGTCGATAGCGAGTATTTACATTTCAATAATTATATCATATATGTAGTTTTATTGCGGATATCTTGCGGAAGTCTACGTTGCAATCTTTGGTGAATGTGGAATTCACCAATTTCTTCCAATTTGTATTTCATCGCACTTGCTGAAATTTGATTGGAATTTAATAGTCGGTTTCCTTATTTACATTGTCAATAAATCTAGTTTCCAATGTAATTGGGAATCTCCACCAAGAGTGGAGATTTCCTATGCATGATTGCTTTAGTCTTGCATAACCTTCGTTTAACTCTTTTAGGATGCGCGGCTTCCATGCTAGCCGTCAATCCAAATGCACACCGGATATTTGACTGTCGGTGTTGTTGTTCCAAGGAAACATGTCATCCATGTTTATTTGCGAAGTTTCTGAGACAGGCATGCCCTATGCGGACTACACAATTTAAGAACGCAAAAGTTACCTTTAACGTGGTATATCCTTATGATTATTTAATTATAATTAAAATGAAACGCACCACTAAATATTATCAAATATTTGCGAATAAAATATTAAATTCAGAAATAATCAGTGGTGTGGTACAGCATTGATATATCGCAAGTTATGTGCCACTTACCTGATATGATACGATATTTATCGCGTGTCAGCTTGGTATGAACATCACCTTATGCTCTGAACTGCAACATAAAGTGCGCTCCCAACCGTAGAGAAATTTTTTCTTTGCGATACGGCTGCCATACAAGTTTAAAAAAACAAGAGAAGCAGTTTTCTAGTAACAAAGACGAAATCCCTATACATGATGTAGCTTTTATTTTCATGTTCAATATTAATTTTCTTAGAGATAACAAATTCTATTTTCTTTTCAGACTGGATGTAAAAGGATGTAAGCAAAATCTACTAACAAATATTCCTACGAGAAATAGAAGTTCATCGAACGCATTTCAACTAACCCCATACACGTCATCCCCAAGAGGAGGTTTAGAGCAGCGGCGCACATCGCAGACGCCGGTGTCCACGTTAAAAATAGTGCGATCTGTTTCAAGGGAAAGTGTACGCTCTGCACATCATTGCACTTGCCCCTGTCTCAATGCTCCGGTAAGAATTAACAATATAATGATATGCATTGTGCTAATTTATTTTATGTTATCCAATTAAACACTTCATAAGCTTTCGTGTTCAAACGCTCACTTTTATCTTGACTGTGCGATGTCTCTCCGCTGTCTGTGTTTACAAACCAAAACTTTTGATATAACCATTGAGTGTCAATCAATTAATTTTTCCGAATAAAACTCTACACGGACTGGCATTTCCGTAACTTTATACAAATTTAACAGTTTTGTTAGGTTATGTAACATCAAATATGATGCTTTAAAAACACAAATTTACAGTAAAAAATTTACAGCGTATAAAAATAAATTTCGCTCGCAATTTAAGTACCAATTAATTATTTTATTATTTACAATTTTTTTTTGAGTCTATTAATAATGCGATTGATGAGTTTATTAGCTTTTGATAATATATATTTTTTAATATATTATGCGTAAGCAAAGTAATTTACGCGATCCTGGTCGGATGTTATATTTTTAAAATTATAAAACCAAATTGCGTTGTAATAAATTTAAGAAGCGCTTCAGTTGAAGCACATTTTTATAGTAAAGGTTATTTTTGATATATCGTTAGAAGGTAAGCTACTCCGGTGTACATAGAATATATGAATAGTATCTTGCCGTGATACCGTCATTTAATTGGATGCTGTACTACCGTTCGCAAAAATATTTGAAAATGTTGCCGCGAATATTTATTTATAGCTTTGTTAACAAAACAAACTTAAAGTCATTGCCACCAAAGTTGACGTCTCGTCATAAAAGAATAATCGTCTGAACTAAGCTAATAATCCCTAGTCAAATGAAGTGTATTTTAAAATAAGATATATATACCAATATATTCTTATTTTACAATACACTTCATTTGACTAGGGATTATTAGCTTAGTTCAGACGATTATTCTTTTATGACGAGACGTCAACTTTGGTGGCAATTACTATAGTACCGGTAACAAAACAAATAGCAAACAATATTTTGTAGGTTTATTTGGCAGGTGCCTACCATTTACAAATAACAGCCTAAATATTTCTGCGGTAGGCACTTAAACTTCTTTTCCCGCATCCAGTCTCATTTAATTTACCATGTGCGCTGTGATATAAACTTAATTTGTTATATTTTTACTTCCATGGCGAATAATTTTCTTTTATCTACTAAAAAATAATAAACATGTTTCGTTCAATTTTTGTTTGTGGAATCAAATTGAAATTTATACACTTCTTTCCACATGCACGCAATTAACATGAACATTCCGAATTAGAATGCCAACTTCCAAGTTCAATGTTTGATGTAAAAATAAATTATTTTTGACAATTATTCTTTTTTTGCTGTTTCTGGTTGTTTTCTTCTCTAATTTCGGTAATATTATTTATGAACAATTGTTTATTCAAAATTAGATCCATTACGAAGGTATCCAAGTTTGCAACCGGTTATACGAGAGTGGTCAAATTTCGTACCTTCCCAGCGGTTAGTACTAATCCATTAGGTACTAGCCGGTAAATTCATTCTAACCGCTAAAAATGACCACTTCGTGAATTGACAATTTGATTTTAAGTTGTCATTTAAATTTCATAGGAGCGAAAATATTGGATCCAAAACGCAATCAATCAAGCCCATTAAATTTTTATTTATTTTCTACTGCTTTTGAATAAAATTGTACGTAGCAACGAACTTCTGGAATAAAATTAACGTAAAAATAATTTTTACTAATTTCAACATACCTGCAGTATTTCTGCAGCACGACAAATTATAACTTTTATTTGAAAATAAATATAAATATTCGTGGACAGGTAATTTAGAATCTTAGGGTTTGTACATCCTAAAAGTTGCTTACGAATCTAAAATCCAATGAGATAGTAAAAGACAACTAAATAAAATGTGTTTATTTCCTCACTTACGGCTTTCACCAAGCTATTGCACGTTACTATAAATTTCTGCACGCTTTACATTTTATAGCACCTTTATATAGCGCCCGTCGTTCTATACAACATTAATGTCCACCTTAAAATATTTTGAAATAAAATTTACCCAAACTATGTAGTTCTCTGCTTTTGTATATCAGACTAAATCACGAAACTGACCTGTTTTTATGTTCTATCTTATAGGGTAATTTGCGAAAATAGTGTATTACTGACCTAAGTGGATTTTTCTGTAATTCTTTACGATTGTATTGAACGTTGACCCTCTTTAATAATCGCAGATTTTTATTCGTTTTGTAGCCTTTCATATTTTTGAGATATACAGTAGACACCGCTTAATGTGATCTCAACCGGACCCGGGGTTTTTTTTATCACAATAACCGATGGATGCTCTTAATGAACAACACTGATCAACAATACTAATTTTTATTTGCGATAGAATTGTCAGATTTAGCTGACAATAATTAGGTTTCAAAAAATCTTAGCAGTACAATTACAACATGCTTACAAAGAAATGTATTATAATCCTGGAAGTAATGATCATAAGTAATTTGTTTATTTAGCATCAGGTAAAGTTAATCCCTATAAATAATAGCTTGTAAATAATTATTTTATAGAATGTATTTTGATGTTTTTTCTATTACGATCCTTCACCAAATCGGCGAATTATTATCGGCGATTATAATAATCGGCGTCTACTATACTTCATGATAGAAGCATACAGGTGTAAATTCACATGAAAATGAGTCTTACAAAAATTTATTTCAGTCGATCAATTATACAGTCACATAGAAATTGAGAACTGCGAATAATTTTTAAGGAGGGCGAGAAGTTTTTCCTTAACGGATACCAAGTCAGTTTCGGCATAAAACATACGCCAAGATTTGAATTAAATAGTGGGTAAGTAGCGGCTAGATTGTAAATAATTTTGCACTTTTCTAAAAACACAATTGAAAATTAGTAATTAAAAGTTATCCTTTTATAAGGATAACTAACTTTAATTAAACCGGCAAAATTGCAAATCAAACAAATGTACAGGTTATAAGATAATTTAACCCGCCTATAATGACAAGTAATGGTGCGTTAGAATCCCACAGTTACAGGTTGTGTAAATATCGATTCGAGACCCTTTACAAATTATACACATAAATTTAAAAACCGTAAATTAAGTAATTTATTTAAAATACTTAAAATCTCCATTATTCAAAAGGTACTCAACTTAAATACAAATTGCTACATTTTATTAACTAATGAACTAGAGTGATAAACGGAGTTAAGAAGTAGGAGTTACTACATAGGAAATAATTTCTACTAAAGGAAATTTCTGGTTCATAGTTGTATCTTGTTGAAACTAAAATGCAACTTATTTGCTGAAGAACTAACAGATTGTTTTCATAATTTATTTAGCTTGTTTATCAGTATAATTGAGTTTTATGATTTACTATTAAATTGAATTGTAAATAATATTTCGTTTCCATTTTTCCGTTAATAATGTATCAACTACGTACACGTAATTGGAAACAAGGAGTAAACTGAGAACCTGATGTCGTGGGTTCTAATCATAGCCAATTCAAAATTATTTTTGTCGTGATTAGGTCCTCCAAACATATTATGTTACTATACTTTTGATCCGTTGTGATCATGACTCACAAATAATTTTTACGCGATTAAAACGTATCGTATAATATAAAAATATCTCATAATAAATGGGATATCGGGTTTGTGGACAAAATAAATTAAACAATTGTTTTTAGAGTTTACGTTTCGGCCTCAAAATGAAAGCCATCTTCAGAACTATAATATAAAAAACATAAAACGTGAGAATACATAAACACAAGCATCAGCATAAGACATAGGTACCTTAAAAAACATAGATGGAAATTGTTTACAATAAAATGAAGGGGCCTGCACTGGTGTCACAAGTAAATAAAAATGTTATGTATAATATTAAAATACAGTCAAATTTTCACAATAACATGCATAAACTAAAACAGATAAGAAAACTGATACCGTTGACAGCGATTAGATTGACATACGCACACCACTCAGTTTTAAATTCTATTTAAACTTCACGCATGACATCCGAGGTTGTTCAAGTTATACCACCAATCTTGTCAACGAAATTGTTTAAAATGTTCTTGTACCCACTATTTATATTGTTAAAATCAGTCATTTTGTTTATGTTGTTTTCCGTGGTCATAATGTGAGCTGCTTCCAGAAATAACCTGGATAACATGGAAATAACATGGATGAATATCGGGAAAAGATGCATGGATTGTTAGATGATCCCATTACCTACAAAAAGCTAAAAAGGAATCCCACATCAGCCACACAAAACAGGTTTAATGAAGCCATAAAAAGACTACATGACGATGTGTACATAGATCTTAACACCAAAAGGAAGCTTACGACATACAACGCACAATTTCCTAGAGCATATGGATTGCCCAAGGCTCATAAGGTTGGCGCCCCGCTTCGACCAATCATAAGTTGCTTGAACTCTCCTTCGGTGCCGCTTGCGAGGTTTTTGGTCGACATCCTTAAGAATGTCACCCCCTCACTACCTTTCATAGTGAAGAATACTGGGGGGGCGAAGAACGTGATTATGAGTGGTAAGATCCCGGTGGGCTATGTTTTGGTCTCATTTGATGTGTGCTCCCTGTTCACTAATGTGTCTAAGGAGTCTACGTTGGCGGCTATGGAGAACAACTGGGACTTGATAAGACCGTTCACGAGCATCCCGATGGCCCGATTTTTGCAGTTGGTCTCGCTGATTTTTGATAATAGCTACTTCGCATATGAGCAGGTGTTTTATTCCCAACTAATTGGTAGTGCGATGGGAGACCCTTGTTCGCCAATTTTTGCCTCTTTCGTAATGAATGATTTGTTGATAAATTTTTATGGATCGATCAGCTTCGAGATCCCATTTTTGCTCATCTATGTTGACGATATCCTCACAGCTGTGCCCGAAAACAAAATAGATTATTGCTTGAAGATATTGAATGAATATGACAGCCGTATTAAATTCACTCATGAGAAAGAATTGGATAATAACATCTCGTTCCTTGATCTGTTCATTACTCGATCCGAAGATGGAACGCTGTCCACGGATTGGTATAGGAAACCTACGTCAACGGATCGAATATTAAGTTTTTACTCCTCCCACCCTTTAAACCAGAAAGTAGCATTGGATAAAACCATGTTGCACAGAATAAAAACATGTGTTTCTAACGATCTTCTTGATGAACGGGTTCGAGAACTTAGAACAATGTTTATTAAGAATTGCTACCCCACCCGTTTACTGGACCGCATTCTCTTGGACTACGGATCACCCCCTACACAGAAAGTGACCAACAATGATGATGACAACACACCTATCAAGAAATACATGAAAATTACGTATCATCCATGGCTCGCTGAAAGGATGAAACAGCTTTTTTATGCGGTGGTTGATCCAACACAGTTTCAACTGGCATTTCATAACCCCTTCACACTGGGTAGAATCCTATTCACGGCTACTAAAGATAAAATACCTAAGTTAGAGCAGAGTAATGTTGTATACAGAGTCAAGTGCCAATGTAATGCTTTTTATGTGGGACAAACGAAACAACTGTTGAACAAGAGACTGAACCAACACAGAAGTGACATACGTAGAGGGGGGACCACTACAGGGCTCTCTGAACATTCATTGGGGTGTATGCATGGTTTCCTTTCGGAGGATGTCGAGGTGTTGGACATGGAGAGTAACTGGCACAAGAGGTTATTTCTGGAAGCAGCTCACATTATGACCACGGAAAACAACATAAACAAAATGACTGATTTTAACAATATAAATAGTGGGTACAAGAACATTTTAAACAATTTCGTTGACAAGATTGGTGGTATAACTTGAACAACCTCGGATGTCATGCGTGAAGTTTAAATAGAATTTAAAACTGAGTGGTGTGCGTATGTCAGTCTAATCGCTGTCAACGGTATCAGTTTTCTTATCTGTTTTAGTTTATGCATGTTATTGTGAAAATTTGACTGTATTTTAATATTATACATAACATTTTTATTTACTTGTGACACCAGTGCAGGCCCCTTCATTTTATTGTAAACAATTTCCATCTATGTTTTTTAAGGTACCATGTCTTATGCTGATGCTTGTGTTTATGTATTCTCACGTTTTATGTTTTTTATATTATAGTTCTGAAGATGGCTTTCATTTTGAGGCCGAAACGTAAACTCTAAAAACAATTGTTTAATTTATTTTGTCCACAAACCCGATATCCCATTTATTAAGAATTATTTGGACGTGAATTGCTACTATAAAAATATCTCTGTGTAGTACCAGTTGGCACTTTCCATTTGATTTAATTATCAACGTTATTGCTATGGAAGACTATGTGAGTTTATTTTGTTTGTATTTTTATCACTGATCTGCAATTGCATCATTGCGAGAAGTTGATATTGGTGATTAATGAGATTATTGTGAGACCATTCATTTTAAATCATGGATCGCTGTTAGCCCCAAGGTATGATGTCGCATACCTTATTTTATTTTCATTCGTTGCTTCTAATCTAGTTACAGTTATAAAGTTTTATTTTCAAGTAGGTATTTGCGCAACCCATGGTAAGCTTATCTACGACTCTCGCGTACTGTTTCGAGCTTAGCAGAACAACCGGCAGCGATTTCCTTACGTTTTTTAAACAAATCCCTCAGGCTCTTGGTTCCCGAATTCTTCTTCAATGATTGAGAAGCAATTCTTAAACACTGTAAATAAACAAGACGGAAAGTAATGAAAAAAAAGTTGATACAGGAGCCAACGGCAAGATATAAGACGAATAAGGATGGAATGAAAATGTGGAAAATTACATCTTTTAACTTTGGTGTTTTAAACGACAAAGAACGCTTTTTAGCCGATTAAATTTGTGAGTTATAAAATGTAGGTCCTTACAGGATAAACAAACAAAAATCTGTAGCAGAGTTCGAATTCATTCTTGATTTCAAAAAATTAGACCCCGGAACATTCCTAAGGTCAGAACAATAATGGGGGTACAGTAGACGGCGTTTTTGATCACAACATCCGATGATCCGAATTAACGAAAAATCATCAAGTCCAAACACAAAAATTTAAAAATAACAGTAACGTTCATTTGAATAGGATTAAATTGTTTATATAAAGTTCAAAGTTCAAAAGTTCAAATCGGTACACCGTGCCATAAAACTTCCCATGTGTTTCTGCATTTGAAGCTTCTTCATCTTACTCTAGGCGTATGTCCTGTCCCAGGTAACACAACTGGTGTAAATGACGTCATTTGTACGTCATTATGACGTCGGCGACGTCATAATGACGTACAAATGACGTCATTTACACCAGTTGTGTTACCTGGGGTACTTCCCAACTATAATGCCTCTGTCCGAGGCACTGTTGGTTCTGTGAGCAGTTTTTACATCTCAGGTAGCTTGCTAGGCTTGCCTTTCGATGTGCTTGCACCCTGTTTTTTATTGTTATGATGGCAAATCGCGCTAACGTTCAGACCATGACCGTCTTCATTTGAAGCATTTTTACAAAGCGTTGATTGCCTAAACCGAATTTTAATTACTATACACGATGATTTTTCTAACAGTCATAAACGGCCGGCCGGTTCTTCGCAAAAGTGACTCAAACCACGATTGATCTCATTATCCGTGATTATAAAGCGGTGCCTACTGTATTAACAAACAAATGAAATGCATACATTTGCAATCGCAAATACATCAGAAGAGGTAAAACATGGACAAGAGATTTCAACGACTGAATAGAAAATAAACCGCAACGACCAAACAAGATAATAAAGAAAATTAATTGATTTTATCTACTACCGTACGGGAAGACCATGTGACTCTAAAAACACATTTGCGTTAGAGAATGTTCTGCTTGTTGGCACTGCCCAGGTAACACAACTGGTGTAAATGACGTCATTCCCAGGTAACACAACTGGTGTAAATTACGTCATTTGTACGTCATTATGACGTCGGCGACGTCATAATGACGTACAAATGACGTCATTTACACCAGTTGTGTTACCTGGGTTTGTACGTCATTATGACGTCGCCGACGTCATAATGACGTACAAATGACGTAATTTACACCAGTTGTGTTACCTGGGTGGTGCTAAAAGTAAACTGAGCAAACCAAATAGTTTAAATTTTGCACGGGCACAGGTTTCGTATTTTTTATCGGTGAAAAATCAAAAAATTAAAAAAAAAATAATTGCGACCCAATAACTCCGTTATATAATATATCGGTGGAACTTGGTGAATTCCTCAACAATTGTTATACAATCGTCACGCGAGTGTGAGAATTATGCTTTTTTCACATTCGTGCATAATAACTATTAACTAACGCAATAACCTTTCCCTAACGCAAAGGTGTTCGAACGTAGGTCTTTTCGCACGGTTAGAAGTTAATAGTTATTTATGCATATATGCGACAAATGCACAACCAGGCGACAGTTCCCAGGTAACACAACTGGTGTAAATGACGTCATTTGTACGTCATTATGACGTCGGCGACGTCATAATGACGTACAAATGACGTCATTTACACCAGTTGTGTTACCTGGGTTCATACAATTTTCCACAAATATCCACTCAAGTTCAAATTAATTTTGTTTTGGTAATTTAATAAAAAAATTTTTTGTAATAATAATTATAGACAAATATAAATTGGAAATAATAGTTATTTATGTATCAAGGGCACAATCTGATTGTGCCCGTGGTACATACAACGTTTTATTTCATTTTGGTACTTGGTACTTGAATTGTCAAAATTGAAGAATTAAGTATTTTGAGAAAAAATGTCATGTCATTTTGTTTGTACTATGAATTTTTGGTGTGCCATGGTTCCTATGGCGAGAATTAATTTTTTGATTTAGCAATAACTCGAAAACGGCACTAGATATCAAAAAACTGCAAAATTATGCAAAATTTCAGATCGATCGCGCAAAAAAAACAGAGTTTGGACTAACTCTTTTGTTTTGATATTGTTGTCATTGCTTAGCAACTTTATAGGCCCTCGGGCTATAAAAGCCATATTATGCCCCCATTTCCGTGCTAGAAAACAAGGTTATGATACCAAAATGAAATAAACAAAATAAAACCAATAAATCAAACATCCTTCTATAAATAATGGATTTATGAGGGCCCGATGTTAAAATATTAACAAGTGTTTTGATTTTCCGCCTATTATACAAAACGCACCCTATGTCCGTGCAATTCTGCGGGCTCAGTGGATGATATAAATCGGGAATAAAGTAAATTTTACTTTAATTTTACGTAATAAGCGTTAATTTTTACTAGTGCAGACTATTCGCTAACGCTTATATGTTCGAAAAGTAGACCTTTTCGCACGGAAGTAGATAAAATGGTTTTAGGTATTAAATCTACTACGCAATAAGTCTTTGGAAGTAAAACTAAAAATAAAATGGTTTAGGCATTAAATCCATTAGGTATAAATCTTCTAGGTGTTAACGGTTAGTACCCATAATGATAATTACTAATAAAATAATGATTACATAAAATCATGATGATGTTAAAAGCAACCCCAACTTCAAAATCCGACGAATTTTCATATAGGATAACCCAAGCAGTTATTGGACAGAGGGGAGTTATTTGACATTTCATTATAATTTGAAAAGTTTCTGCATTGGGGGAAAATTAGTGTTTATTAAATGTTGTTTTGCTAGTAATTTGTTCTATCGATTTAGAAATAAGCCTCGAATTATTGAAACTATGAATAATAGAGTAAATTTTAAATTTTCTGTAGATACACAATGATAATATGAACAAGTATTATATTTAATAGCTGCTAAAGACTATTTGGTTTTTATAGATGTGCCAATAAATAACCGATATAAATTTATTTAAAAATAAATGTCTGGGTAATTTGGATAGATAACTGATTGTAACGGATTTTTAGATATACACACTTATTTGGAGGTTGCACGCTAATACTTCATAATTGTCTAATTGCCCAATTATAGGCCTTTTAAATGCCGAGATCTTCTTCACTGTATATTTGACGAAGGTCCAGTTGTGAATATATTTTTGTTGTCAATATAGAATAACCCAGGTAACACAACTGGTGTAAATGACGTCATTTGTACGTCATTATGACGTCGCCGACGTCATAATGACGTACAAATGACGTCTTTTACACCAGTTGTGTTACCTGGGAAGTAACTAACTTTTGATTACCAAACTCTTTATTAAAAATACCCAGGTAACACAACTGGTGTAAAAGACGTCATTTGTACGTCATTATGACGTCGGCGACGTCATAATGACGTACAAATGACGTCATTTACACCAGTTGTGTTACCTGGGTACTATTAACATTTATTTGTAACTGCACAATTCATCTTTTAGATCCTGGTGTTCGCCTTTACGGATGCTTGATATAAACTCTAAACCGCAGATTCTGGGTCCTTTTATACAATTTAAAAGTAATAAAATTTACAGTACAATTACAAATATTTCCCAAGTTTTGATGTTTTCCCCAAACCATGGGAGGTCCTTTGTCTTCAACCTAATTGCAATTATGAGTGGGGGCAATTCTGAAAAAAGAAAATTCGAAATTCTTTAAGTTATGAAATATTCAGACAGCAAAATAGGGTCAAGATTGTATATGCAACAAAGCTAAATATTTTATTCGATTTGATACTGTTTACGGCAATGTCCAAACAATGTTTTTTGGACCTATGTATTACAAACCAGTGTTACCATATTATGAAGACACAAAAATAGATACCAATATATTATACAGAAAGCAGTGTCGTGGCACAAATTCGTAATTAGAACGGCATGGAAAAGAAAACCTCAACACTTTCTTTTCGTGTAAAATAGTTTTTGGGTTCATTGCTTGGAGTTATTTAGACCTTCAATAACTACAAAGACTTTGTTCAGCATCTGATATCAGTGCGTAGTTATTACACTATTATTACGCTATAAACTAAAATTGACAGATGGGTGTTGCGTGCAGGTTCTTTCACATCAATTATTAGTATATATAAAATCATTAAAGGATTTTGTGTTTGTTTCAACGTTTATGTGACAGTATATAACAAATAGATAACGCTTTTCTTTATAAGGGAAGTTTTTTCGTTGAGATATATTTTCTACTCGTATCGTTGCCATGCAAGTTATTAAGTAAAGATAAATAAATATGATAATTTGCTACTAAGCATATAACAATGTTTTATTCCATTCACAATACTGACGATCATACATAGTACGTACTAAAGGCGATAGACATCTTTTAGTACATTGTGCGACTGCATTCACGTTTTTTTCAGTTTTCAATTTGCTTTTCGCGTATTATTAATGTTTATTTAAATATCTAGTGGTTCTCATATTTATCAATTTTTTCTTATTGTTTTAGTGCTGTGCCACGTCACTAACCGATTTATGGGTAAAATGCAATTTTTATAAATAATTGATAAATACTTAGTGATAAAGTGTGAGAAATGTGATCTCTCTCCAGTCGTTTAGCTTCTTAACAGAAGCATCGTGATCCATCTCTTCTATGCATGTGACATGCGTTCAATATGTTCTCGCATACATGGAGGACCTACTTTTTTAACGTGGGCTCCGAACCACGGGAAGTGAAATACACTTCATTTTGAGATGGATTCTCTTGGCAGATTACCTCGGTGGTTTGCCATTGCCTTCCGAGGAGAGACGGTCAGAATAAAGTTCTTACCCTGCCCGGATTCGATCCGAGCGTTTCGCATTAGCAGTAGACGCATTTAACTGCCAAAGCTATGACCGACTCGAGAAATGTGATAAATAGTGATAATACACAATTTATCTGAATTTTTATATAATTTAAGTAATTTAACACATAATTAAAAATTATTGAACTATGTTTATTAAGACTTTTCATGACGTAAAGGTACAGAACTACCTATAAAGTACACCAAAAACCATAATTATTGAGGCTACCTGTTGTACATTATATCGTTTCCGTAAAAGCGATATAATAATTAATAATAGTTTATAATTGAAATATTTGAAAAGTTGGATACGGCGCAGACAATCTATTGGTTTTGTAGTAACCCATGACGATAAGTAGAAAACAATAATCTTACTCTCACTAGTTTTTTAAATATAACGATAACTAAATTTGGAAAATTTTGGTTAAAGGTTGATTGGGAAAGGGAGAGTAGTAAGCTTTTTATTGGTGAAAAGGAGTGGGCAAATGTTTTAATTTATTGAATTTCTTGTTCGAAAATTTCATTGCCCGAACGGTTGTGTTCCAAAACGTATTCATGGGTGGTTACTAGCGAATGTGTTGTGAAACATTCAAATATCGAGGCGAGTCTCGTCTCGGCGAGAATCGTATATGGTGTCCAGAATAATTCCGATAGCGTGTGTTGAACACCCACAATTACCTCGTTGGGTTTTCATCTTACGCTAATTTTATAGTAGTATGTATATTCTTTTTTATATTTATGCCGTTTCAACTATTCCTTTTTAAATGTTGCAACTCATAATACCATTGATGGGTTAAAATCGAATTACATTTTCTACAGATTTTAATTTATAAAAACTATTATAGGGTTGGAAGTAACATTCGAAATTGGTGGTATTAACATCAAAGTGAGTGTAAAGCTGAATCGAACTTAAACCATATCAATTTATATGGGCGTGTGGAGAACATAAGAACTTTAAGTCGAGATATGAAACATCGTCAAAAAGTAATTTTTTAAATCCAAGCGTAACACGTAATCAGACTATAGAAATAATTTAAAATTTAATTTTTGAAATTACTTTTCGTTTTATTTCATTTTTGCCAATTAGGTTACTTTGTTCTACCACGCTATTCCCGCCTGTTTTTTCTAAAATTTTTTAATTTAATGTTTGAATTACGTTATTACGAGTTTTAATTACTTAATTAATCAAGAGGAAATATTTTTTATGTTTAATTACATAAAGCAATCCTATTAAACATTAATTTCATGAGTATTTTTATCAAGCGGTTAAATACTATGAAAAATGTAATAAACGTTAAAACATTTGAATTATTCCAATGTTTATTCATTTAGAATTAAATATCTGCATTATTTAGCACAAAAGTATTTGTTGCAAGCAGGTAACTCTTTGTAATTCAAATTTGATACCCAGGTAACACAACTGGTGTAAATGACGTCATTTGTACGTCATTATGACGTCGGCGACGTCATAATGACGTACAAATGACGTCATTTACACCAGTTGTGTTACCTGGGTACACTCCAATTAGCTTGAATTTTCTACTTTATGTTTATCTAAATTTATCAATTACATTTTATAGCAAAATGTTTCTAAAATTTGTTATTTGTACCGTTTGCTAATAAAAACCATATCCCTTTTATAGCAACAAAATTTTAAAATATATACGTTTTCATATTTAATATCTATTACATTTAAATATTCCAGTTCATTAGCGTGTTATGGCAATAAAAGTAATTACTTTTATATTTTAGGAAATTAAAGAGTTTTATTATATACTCCACTTTATTAACCATAGACGACGGTTGTACAAATCATTATCTAACCAAATGCTGCTTTTATGATCAGTCAATTTTTATTGTTTTCGTTTAAGTATCCAGTTTGGGAAATTAAATTCGAAATTAAATTAATTCGTGTATTTTTCTTCTATTGTAACTAATTTAATCATTGAACAGAGACCCTGGAAAATTTTGTATAAGGATGGTCGAAACATTTTTAAGTGGTGAAAGAGCGTTAAGACTAAATTGGCATTTAATAAATACGAAAACCAGCTTACTAACATAATTTAATCAAAGTTTGCAAATCTGTATTAGCATTCCAATATTTCACGAGATTTGATTCTCTGCGTATTATTTTCACGCCTGGTGGCTCGCGAAATATGGGCCGAAAACCTGGATACTTTCCAAATTTTGATCTTTATATGCCAAAACGTCTTTATATAATATGAAACCAAGCGATTTTGTAATTCTCGTGTAAACTTTGAGTGCAAAGAAGTTCTAATTCCTTGCAGATCTGATGCTTTTTTCATATCATCTAAAATTATCACGGGTTCTTTCAGCGACACATTTGGGGTTAGATGCATCAATGAATTCCAATAATTACTTAATTAAATATTCATCCCGAAGTAGTTCTTCTACATCTTTATGGCTTATACATTATGCAAATCCATCATCACTCAACCCAGAAACAATGTTGGCTACTGTGCAGTTGTTCTGACCACTCGAAACAAATTTTCTTCAGCTACACACTAAAGAACACAGTTAATATAGCAAATTGTAAAAATATTAACCGAGAATTTATTATCAAAATTTTGAAATAATCGATTTTGAATAATTGATAATGACGTACAAATGACGTCATTTACACCAGTTGTGTTACCTGGGTAAAAATCATTTACATTAAACTTTTTTGGCTTTTTTTTTATCACGGCGCGGGGTTTTTGCACTCTTTTTTACCTCGAGAGATCACATCAATTAACCTTCAGATCTAATTATTTTCAATTTAATTCGATTAATCCTCTAGGGGATAGGTACGATTCAACTACCCAAGTTTAAATAAATATGTATTTGCGTAATAATTTTGTTATTTTAATTTGTTATTATTGTAATTAAAGTTGTTATTGTTAAATATGTATGTAAAGTTTAATGTCAATAGAGTAATTTTTGTTTTTTGTTTTTCGCACCGGCAGATGCAGCTCGTCTCTCGTACATGTAACATCGATTATTTTTTGTTTTTACGCGATTTTTTGGGGATGATACGTAATAGTTTACTGCCCCATACCGCAACTATACTTTTTAATTCTATTTCAAGGGTCTCGAAGCTCCCGGTTTCATTTATCCCGGTTTTTTTTATGGGAGCGCCTTCTCGTATGTTTAGCATAGTAACCAGAGTCAAAACCGCCCTGGAGGGGTGCAGAGCGGAGCGGCGCCCCGAAAGGGTAGGTTTCGACGATGGATAACCCTCCTAATCGAATGCACACCCAAAAATTCGAAAAAAAAAATTTAATTTTTTCACTTTTTCGGTAATACACGGGTTATTTTCCATTTTTTTGATTATATTTATTACTAATATCTACTAATCACACCCCCACCTATCCGAATTTCAAAGAAAAATTCAAATCGGAGCGAAAAAATTTTACGCGATTTCAAGGGACCCGTCTTTGAATTATTGTATAGCGTCTGACAGGGGGTCTGCCGCATATGCGATGCTAATTTACCGTACTTTTCAAAAGTCGATTTTGGGGTTGTTTTTACAGATTTCTCGCAAGATATTTTTTCCATAGTAAAATAAGCCTGTTCTTTAGTGTGTAGCTGAAGAAAATTTTTTTCAGCTGGTCAGAGTAACTGCACAGTCGCCACAATGTTTACATTTCTCCAACTGGGTCTTAAATATCATTTTTTGTTAGAACCATTTAAGGCAAAAGAGCTTACCAACATAAACCATTTAAAACTGTCGCTTATCCGAGGGAGGCCTGATTGGTTGTCAATTATATCATTTTCAGATCAGATGCGAGGTAAATCCTCGCTAAAAAAATTCACTATTATTGAAATTAGTGATAGAGAAAAGCCACTAATAAAACAATAAAAAATATGTTGGAAGTAGTACTTTGGCAACATATGGCAAAATTTGAACGAAAATAAATATGAACAGACAGCTTCTGACATGTAGGGTGGTTCGTTAGACGACCACTGAATTTTTGTGCTAGCATCGGGAATGTGTGGTATTAATACTAAAGTTTCAAGTGTTATATGATATTGAATTATGTGGAACTCGGCCAAACAAAATTTTTGTTTTGTAGTTATTAAATGAACATTATTTTACTTCGTTCAACTCTTCATTGCTGCCGAAGTTGTAATTAAACATAAATTTAGGTTTTATTAATATCAATTCGAAGTTCGAATTTCAAAACACGTATTTTTAAGAATAACCCAGGTAACACAACTGGTGTAAAAGACGTCATTTGTACGTCATTATGACGTCGGCGACGTCATAATGACGTACAAATGACGTCATTTACACCAGTTGTGTTACCTGGGAATTAAAATAATGTTGTAAAAACGGCCATTAGTATAAAATCGTTTTTACAATTGGTTTTTATGTGAAAATCTGTAATTGGGCCCATGAGAAAACAGGTTAATCCGATCGGAAAATTAAACGACATTAAAGAACCAAGGAAAGAACATGTACGTACGTCATTATAGAGACATTTCATGGAAATGCGGTGTAGTGTTGAGTGCTTTATCGGTACTTGTTTATTTAATTAAAGAAGTTTGGTTTATACATCAAGCTAAAAAATAATATGTGGTCTTTAGAAATTTTACAGACAATTAAGAGTACATAAAATTATCTGAAAATATAAAGGAAAACAAAATCAAATCAAATAAAAATTACATTCAATGGTTTAAATTGACTTTTAACAATCGGATAACTTTTAACTAACCAATGTTGAAGTTTCAAGTTTTATATTTTATTGAATTATATAGAAATCATAAGTTGCAAGCAATCATCCGTTATTATAACGACTTGTTAAAGATTTTATGAAACCAGGCAGACTTAAAATGATTTACGTGATTTAACAAGTGATATCACTGTAGTGGAGTGAAAAGAGCAAGGTCATAAGCTTCACTGAAACAAAATATTTCGTATATTAACGACTTTATTCTTTTCAAAGTGCCGTATCCGCTCAGCGAACGGTGGCTATCAACTTGACCGAAGCCAAGATGACCGACTACGGAAAGAAATGTAATGGGGTGGTTTCCCGTTGCCTTCGCCATATCCCACAGATTTATATTCAGCTTGAAGATCACAACTGTATATTCGGCGCGACTAGGTCTAGAACCACGGTTTCCTGCTCGCTAGCCTGCCGGTGTAAGCTTAATACCACACTGCTGGTCTTTTCTTGAACTGTTATTAAAAAGTAATTAACGGAAACTGTACACTGAATAAGTACAGGTAAAAACAGAATTTCTCTGAACAGTTGCATGTGCCAAATATTTGCATAAAAGTATCCAGTGGCATTTTTCTCTCCACGCAATCCTAGATCATACCTCAATTGGTATTATATCGTCCAACTTTCCTTCAAGCCCAATTGCGCTACACACACACGCAAGACATGGCTTGACAAACTAAATCGGACGATTTGCTTGGGCCTTAAATTTTATTATAAATTGTTTTATTTGTCTACAGACGCTTTATTTTTTTTATTTTTTATATTACAGCAGAATGTCTTCTAGAAATTCCTTATTTTTTTTAATTAAATGATGCAAATTCCAAGACTAGTTGGCTTTATAAAATACTTGACCATCAACATTTATTCAGTTATGGAAATTTAGAAGTTATTTTTATTGATTTATTTAAATCTAAATTAAATTTTGAAACAAAAGCAAGTTTACTTAATCATATTAATTAAACTTAAGAATAAATATAAAAGGAACAAACATTAAGAATTTTCGAAAATATCAACATCAGTATGGAAGTAATAATACTCTCGATTATTTTCTTTTTTCCGTAATGGTGTAGGAATAATACTAATTATTTGCTCAAATTCAATATAATATGATACATCATTTAATTCTACTTTAATTTTTTTGGCACTATTACGCACTGATCTCAAAAAAGTTACTAGGATTTCTCCATCGTCTTTATCAACACATGTCTGACAGGTGGCTGCATATCTGTAATAGATATTTTTCTTTTTAGTGGGTACATTAATTAATAAAAATGTCCCAGGGGATATTAAATTTGGGTGTTCGTTTTCCTTGTCTTGGCCGTAAGATGAACCAGCTTTAACACCAATGGATTTTTGCTCAGTCTGCTGACGAACTGAAATTGCCATTACATCATCTTCATCTGATGAAGATGAGTTATAAATGGTTTTGTAAATGCCTTGTCTCTTCTTAAATTTCATCAACTTCCAAATCATTCGTATCCATGGTCTCTTTCGGATCAGGAGAATCTCTTAAAGGTGTATCATGAACATCATCCATTGATTCGTTCAAGTTCACGTATAAACTACTAGATAACGTAGACATTTTCAGCTCTTTTTGTAAACGTTCGTGTCGATATATTTTAATTGAAACTTCTGGCCCCCTTTGCCAGGTAATTTTTGTAATATTCATAATACCGGGTATGGCATCCAAAGTTTTCGGAACTAAGTATTTTGCACAAGTGATGTCATTATCAGGAATCATTTTTACTTGGATAGCAGACTCCGTAAACAAATTAACAAAATCTGAGGCTGTTTTAATGTCACGTCCCATTAACACATGTCTGTCGGCAATTCTTTTAAGAGTACCCCCCACGCCATCCATGGGTCCTTTGCCATGCCCCGGTACACTGTACGTCCAAGTAGCTTTTGTTATTTGTTTGAATTCATTTATCAATATGTTTGTAGCCAAAGATGTATATTTGTACGGTTGCGGTATTGCGATGTTGGACCGTCAGAGTAGATATGGAGAGTGTCAATATATTTGTTTTCCAAT
The DNA here is from genome assembly GCA_932274525.1 of Podabrus alpinus. NCBI lineage: Eukaryota > Metazoa > Arthropoda > Insecta > Coleoptera > Cantharidae > Podabrus > Podabrus alpinus. The sequence continues at coordinate 10,514,441 of OW026455.1, forward strand.
ATTGTTTGTAAGATCGGTTTCATATGAGCCCACACTGCATAGGCTTGATGATCCAAATTTTCACTTATGGTAGCAAAAGATCTTGACTGCAAAGCGTTGTCAACGTTTTTTAAATAATATACGCCTGTATGAATAGATAACTGATTTTTCGCAAAATGTGTGGACTGGATTTCATTCGCGTACTTAAGTTGTGTAATTCTCTGAGAAGTCTATCTGTATCATTATCTCTTTTTCAGTTAAATTTTCTTTTAGTTCTTTTTTCTGTTTGTTGTAACTATAAATGCCATACAGATGTTTTTTCATAATTGGAATGTCTTCAGCAAAAGCCATTTTTAATTCATTGACTGTACTCGAAATAGCAACCTTTTTTGTGATCTTAAATGTCTTTTTCTCGCCTTTTACGATTTTGTCTTCATTAACAGACTTCCATAAAAAATATGTCACAGAATCGGTATTGTCACCTGGCTCCAGTGTTGGATTTTTACATTTTTCACACAAACCATTCATGCAGTCATATGAAGTTATGTCGCAACTATAATTCAAGATAATTTTTTCTGTACTCCCGTGATTAATCTGTTGTAAGTTTTTCAATTTATTCAGTTTCAATTCGAAATTTTCATGTTTGACACACAAACAAGTTTCTCTATCTCTTAACTTTGGAGTTACCACCCAAAACGGCTTTGCTCTTAGTAGTGTCGCATAAGGTAAATTTATCCCAGTTTCTTTGACAAATTTTGACGTCAGTGTTTTAACTGAGAATAAAAGGTGCCGCTTTTGTTTCTTAATACCGTTTTTCTTTACAAAATCCCTCTTGGATGGGCACATCCTACTGACATCATCTCTTTCGAAGAAATCTTTGACTTTTTGACGAACTTCTGGCTTCAAAACAATCACACGACTTTTGACATCAGACTTCAGAATCGATGCATTATTGTTCCTTTCCTTTGGCAAAAACTTCTTAGTCATGTGGAGCAATTTGTATTTCCGTACCACAGTTCCACTAACACATTTCTGGAAGACTTCTCTCTCTTTGGAATTTTTTGGCAAAGTATTGGCTTTTTGTTCTAGTTGCGTAATCAATACTTCACTAAGCAAAAGTTTTTTGCGTACTTCAGGAGCTACGTCCACGTGTTTTATCAATGCACCAACTTTACTGTTAGGAGTTGTAGGTACCTGTCCTTTCTGCTGTTCTCTGTTTTCTTTTCTTCTTAGTTTTTTCACTGCACGCTCATATTTACGTTTAAGTTCAGGAATAGTTTTTTCCTGTTTTTTTATTTTACGGTATGCTATCTTTCCGCACAATTTTTCTTCCTACTTTTTTTCTCACTGAAGGGGTTGCGGCTGAATCATCATCGGAATGTAGCGGCGTATTGTTTAGTATATTTACTAATGCCTTCTTCTTTTCCCTATATTTCTTTGATGCTTCTTTCAAAATTTTTCTCTGTTTTCGCTTCTCTCTCTTTGTCATCTCAGCAATGTTCTTAACTTTATTTTCTGTTTTTTTCCTCTGATAATATGCTCTGTCCTTAGCTCTTTTAATCTCTCTCTGTTCATCTGTCATCTTATCTAAAAATTTCCTTTTCCTAGCATTAGCTTTTTCTCTTTGGCGCAAATAAGCTGAACTATCTTTTTTAAGTCGTTTTTTCGAACGTTTTTTGTTATTTTCAGCCTCATGAAACTCCATTTTGCTATGATAAAAGAACATTTTATTGAAAACTATGTTAACACAACATTCACATTAAATTAATTGAGAAATAGTAATAGCAGATATCACTTTGGTAATGAAATATTCATCTCGGGAACGTCATCATCATTTCGAGAACGCACCGTCATGTCCGGGAACGTTCCCGAAATGACTTTTTCAAATAAACGCCCCCTTTTTCTGAAGACAGCCATCTAGACATCATAGCCGGCATAGTTTATGTAAAATATTTGAGGTTATTTTATACATTTTATACGCTAAAACGTATTTTTTCAATATTCCTAGTTAATAAAGTCGTTCCCGGTATGACGAACTATTGATGTACGCTCTGTAAATAATAAATCGAAAGATACTTACCACTTATTTAAAATTCTTTTGGCGAAAAACACTAATGACAGCCACTTTATTAATATTTTCCACTACAACTGCGCCCCATAGTACCTAAAGGCGCCTTCAACAACCAAGATTTTCGGGTAGTGAAAACTGCGTTCACTGAAATGATGCTTACTTTGTCGGACAAAATATTTTAATATATATTTTTTATTTTTTATTATTTTTTTATTTTTGCAAAAATGCTACAAAAACTTCATATTAGATAAATTTTAAGGCTAGTAAGTAATGAAAACTTTTAAATTTATTTTATTTTATAGGAATTTTCGGTGTTTGTTTCTAAGAATTGCTAATTGGGACGCGTTCTCGAAATGACTTTTTGTACTTATTTTTTTAAATAATATTGAAAATATTTTACTCTTTAAGTATATTGTATGATGTACAGTTGAAGTAAATACATTCAAAATATTTACTAATGCTAATTTGTTCTAAAAGTATGTGAATTTAGTCATTTTTTGCTGGCGAAGCTAACTTTCCACCTTGGTGATTTTGACCCAATTACAGATAATACAGTTGTTCTTTACAATACAATTGTTAAAACTGTCGACTAAATTTCTAGAAACAGCAGACAATATACAAACGGAATTTTAATGCTTTTCAGTCGCTGGCTTAATAACCGAAGAATATTAGTAATTCTTTCCTTGGAAAATATTTTCAATTATCCGATATCCATATAATTAAAACAGCAACAGCATTAATTATTAAAAACCCTAGATTTATAACAGAATTAAGGCCCTGAAAATATGTAAGGTCGCTATAAAAGAATTACGGGCCATCCTGTATTATGCAATTTTAATTTTGATATTTCAATTATATTATGTTTTGCAAATATTTTTTCAAGCAAATATATTTTCAAACAAATAATGGCAAAATATTGTAATCCTGCATAATACCAAGTGCTTTATCACAGCCCCTTTTTTGTTTTATAATTTGATTTGAGCAGTGTTAAATAAAGGGTAAAAATGCGAGTAACTCTTAGTTGTAATATTTAACAAATCTTTGTTTAGGCTTTTATTTTTCCAGCAGCTGTTATTGGGAAAATCGGTAATTTGAATAATTATATTTTGAGCAGCAGCTTTAGGGCTAACAAATATTTTCCTAAATTACTATTGCAACATTTTGAGTTAAATTAATTACAAAAATAAAGTATTTTAAATTATTTGAAATGCCATTATTCACGTCAGTAACGTAGTAGGTAGGTACCTAATTTAAAAATAAGTGTATTGTAAGTGCTACAAATGTTTCATGTCATTTATGAAAGTACACTAATAACCTTTTTATAATCAAACCATCAACAATCATTAAATAGTTATAATTATAGATGGCATATATATACAATTGTGTGTAAAGTGAAAAGAATTTATATCCAACACAAATGCAGAAATATGTGCATTTAGAATTATTGGTTTTATTACTTTTAAGTAATTGTGTTAGTAATACAGAAATTCTATTGTTTTTGACAGTTTTGCCTTTGATATTAATTAACTTTTACAATTTTTGCTAAAATTTGTGCATAAAGTTGGTAATTCGTACTAAAATTTTATAATTGAATTTAGTTACTACTCGCAATTTCCATTTTCTTTGATTTATTTAATAATGTTACCATATTTTCATGAATTTAATATTCGTTGAAAAGCATGGTATTTACAGGATGTTTTTCTAAAACTAATACATTGTTTGAGTATTGTAAATACTTTTTAATATGTATTTTAATGACGCTATACGTAGCTGGAAAGAGCATTACAAAAGTATCAACAACAGAATTTGCACATTTATCATACATATAATATAAGGTGACCAGATTTTTTAAATGCGAAAGCAGTTACATTCAGATGTTTTCAACGCGAAAGCAGTACATTGGACGAATATTTTTCATTTGAATGCATTTTTTTAATAATGTATCATTTTCCCGTTTTCCGCTTTTTAACCATTTTTGTCTTGTATCTGTTTTCTTTTTACTCGCCTCAATGCACTCGTCGTCGAACCATGCCTTATTCTTTTTTTCTTCTGTCTGTACCCGATTTCGTTTTCTGCAAATACCTTCACACTCGATGCAAGATTCTTCCATTCTTGTTCTATGTCGTTGTTTCTTTCTCTCTTTATTATTTCATTTTTCAATCTATCCTCGTACTTTCTTCTTCGGTCAGTATTGTTGAGATCTTCTGTTGCAAATCTTTTGTTCTGTTTTTTACGTGTATTAAATGCACTTTTTGTTTTATTTTGGCGATTACCAGATAGTGGTCCGAGTCCGCGTTTGCTCCTCTATATGTCCTCACGTCGTTAACTGTATTTTCTGCTCTTTTTGAGACCATTACGTGATCAATCTGATTTCCATCGTTATTGCTTCCGCCCGGCCACACCCATGTTATTTTATGTACTCTCCGGTGTGGGAACATTGTGCTACATATTACCATATTTGTCATTTCCGCAAAATTACACAGTCTGTCCCCGTTGTCGTTTGGTTTTTCATGGATTGTATGTGTTCCTGCGACTGATCTTAAGTAGCTCTCTTTTCCGATTTGGGCGTTGAAATCTCCCATCACTATCAGTATGTCCTTTTTGGGCACGGCTTCGCAGATAAGTTTCAGTTGTTCATAATAGGTTTGTTTCATCGCGAACAAATTCAACAGTTCTAGAACTACCGATTCTAGTTAAGAATTTTCTAATACGCATGCGTCCGCAATAACTACTTTAGAACTAGTCGTAAGAAAAAAGTTTGATGAAACAGTTTTAGTCCTAATTTTTCGGGAAAACTCGGATGTCGGATTGACTCGAGTTTTATCTTGAACTTTATTAAACCCAACCTAAATTTGCTATTGCAAAACATGCAGAAACGTACATTTATTTACATTCAATTATAAACATTTAAGTTGAAAAAATGAGTGATTCAGATTTCAGTGATTTCCATGATTTCAATGATGATATTGACAATGTCTCTAGTGATGAGGAAATTATGCGTGCACAATTTAGCACAAAAGTGCGAGTTACAATTATCTCACTTATGTAGCCGTTATATAATGCACTGATAAGAGATGCGTTGTTTCCGGTGGGAAACAATGCCAAGATGAATTAGTTGTATTCTTACTTTTAATAAAGCAATTACACTCCGTTTTTCTGTCTACATTATTGACTTAATGAAATTTATTAGTAAACGTATTTTGCGTAATGAGTTAAAATAATTTTTAATTATTAAAATAAATAAAATAAAATAATTTTTTATGCATTATTGGCGGCTAAAACAAGTATTCGTACTAGTACGTCTTCAGTCGGGATATTATGGGCGGTCTAGAACTACAAGTTCTTGCTGGTTCTTGCTTCTGAACAAGTACTGATTTGAACCATTCTGAACTGTTCTAGAACACACAATTAGGCTGATGAAACAGCGGACTAGTAGCTCGTAGAACTAGCAGTTCGTATTTTAACGTTTGATGAAACAGATTTTAGTTAAAGAGCATGCGCATAGCTCTAGAACTAACGAGAACTCGTCGATGAAACAAACCTAATATTCGTCCTTTTCGGTTCCATTACTATCTTCGGTAGGTGCATATCCGTTCACAAAATTGATACATTTACTTTTGCCTTGAATCTCAAGTATGACATCCTTCCGTTTATTGGTTTGAAACTTATAATACTATTGATCATCTTTCTCGTGACTATGAAGCCTGTACCATTTCTACCTTGGGAATCATCCCCTGAGTAAAACAACGTGTATTTTTCTTTTTTAATTTCGCCTCTCCATCTCATCTCCTGTATTGCCGCCACATCCACCCCATATCGTATTATCGCATTTGCCACCTCTTCCATTTTACCCGGCCTCAGCAGCGTTCTGAAGTTCCACGTCCGATTTTAAGCACACCTTTTTTTCGTTTTTTATTCCTTTGCTTCTTTTCTGTTACGTTACCATTGGTCGATAGCCTTGTTCTCGCGGTTGTCAACATTGTTGCGTCCGTATTAATTTGTTTGTTTGTTCCTTTTCTTTGCGGTGTCATCGTCCTTTGCGTTTTCCATTTTCCATTATTCGTTCTTCCTTTTACTGGCCGGTCCGTCCAATTTACACTTTTCAATCCGTATGCATTTAGTTTTTTGGTAACGGGTCAGGGGCTTCTAGCCTCTTCTCTACTAATTTTCCTTCGTTCGGATCCCATACCACAACGCAATCGGGCATGAACAGCTTTAGATGGCCTGTTTTAACTTTCTTCCCTTTTTTTTCTCGATTTTTGCTCTTTCTCTTATTTCTTTCATAATGCGTCTCTTCATAGGTGTGAGGTCGCTGTCAATGTACATCTCAGATCGCATTAACTTGAATTTGTTCTTAAATATTTGCATTTTATCTTCGAAACTGTACATCTCGACTACGCATCTCTTCTCTCCTATTTTGTATGCATTCTTAATCTCTACTTGTGTTCCCATTTTCTCGCTAAAAAGGTTTTTCACCGCTGTCTTCAACTTGCGCGTGTCTCGTTCATCTATGGATATTCCGCTCAGTATTAAGTTGTTTCGTACATTTTCTCTCTCAAAGTTCTCCATCTTGTTCTCCAGCTCTTTATTCCTTTTCTCAAGCCATTTCATTTCCTCCTTCATCTCGTTCGTGTTTTGTTCGTTCTCCCTTTTCATGAGCAGCTGGTCGCTTTCGGTCCTTTCTGCTCTTTTCTTGACCTCCTGTACCCATTTTTCACTATTAATATCAGCGACGCTTGTCTTGATGTCATTGACAAAGCCAGCCATCATTTTTGTTAGCTGACTAATTTGTTCCTCAAGCCCTTTCGTATCACTTCGTTGTTTACTTTTTTTGGTGTATCTAACGGGGTCGCTACTTTCAGTATCTGCTCCTTCTTCTTAGCTCCCAGGGCCTTCTTTTTGAACCGGAGATCTATTAATTATCTTTTTACTCCGTCTGAAGATATCGTAACTGGCTGTTCTTTTCTTATTGCCTTCATCCGTTGTTATGCCTTCGCTAGCAAACTTGTCTTCTGCTTTCTCCATTTTCTTCCGCTCACCTCTGTTAGTGCCTGTGTTTGGATGGTTTTTCTCTCGCGTATGGCTGCTAGGATCTGTGTCGACCTCTCGGAGATCGCGGCCTTTTATATTATTGTGTTTTGCTTGCGTACAGCACGGTATCGGGATCAACTCCTCGGAGATACCCTTGCTACAAAAACGTTTTTATTTATATCGTTACCCGCTTCTCGCCACTATGATAACTAGTTCCTATGCAATTGCAAAGGTTGGCACCTTCACAGCAAAAATGTTTCTAGCCAAAAAGCAACAATAACCTCAAAGATAAGTATCCTGTTTTCCTCTTAAAAGCTTCTCCTGGTGCTGCAAACGACCCGCAAACACTTTTTCCTTCTTCTTCACTGTTCCACTTTCATATATCGAAACAATATCCAAAACAATCGCTATTTAAACTCGAAAAATCTCACAATATTAAAAAATTATTCTTTATGATATCTAGGACTAATTTATGACTTGGGTGTTTTTATGAGTTAGAGGTTTAAACGTGGTAAAAATTTTGTTTGCGTTAAATTTCTTGACAACATTCAAATGGTTCAACCAAATTGTATCCCTTTATCGAAATTATATACGCATTTCAATATTTTGTGTTTAATAAAATTAAAATTAAACCATAATTATGGTTTATATATCGATATCGATATATCGAATATGCCGCACACCCCGGTCAGACGCTATACAATAATTGAAAGACGGTCCCTTGAAAATGCGTAAAATTTTTTCACTCCGATTTGAATTTTTCTTTGAAATTCGGATAGATGGGGTTGTGATTAGTGGATATTAGTAATAAATATAATCAAAAAAATGGAAAATAACCCGTGTATTGCAGAAAAAGTGAAAAAATTAAATTTTTTTTCCCTCCGATATTTGGGGTGGCGCCTTCTCGTATGTTTAGCCTAGTAACCAGAGTCAAAACCTACCCTTTCGGGGCGCCGCTCCGCTCTGCACCCCTCCAGGGCGGTTTTGACTCTGGTTACTAGGCTAAACATACGAGAAGGCGCCACCCATAAAAAAAACCGGGATAAATGAAACCGGGATGTGAGAGAACCTCGAATAGCATTAAAAAGTATAGTTGCGGTATGGGGCAGTAAACTATTATTACGTTTCACCCCCAATAAATCGCGTAAAAACAAAAAATAACGTCAACAGAATGAGCGACGCGCGAGAATCTCGTTAGGTTTACCACTGAATCTCGTTAAAAGTTCAAAATCGATTTATTCAAAAGTTTGGACCCCTTTCACCCAAAATATTTTTACAATTTGCTCTATTAACTATGCTCTTTATTGTGTAGGAGAAGAAATTTTGATTTAGGTGGTTTCGGAAGTGCGGACTGTAGCCCGAATTTGTTGTGTTATCTTGCGGCACGAAATGTGCACTTTTTTGTCTGTTGCAACAACTTTTGTTATCGTTTACAACGTAGTTTTGTTTTGTAAGCAATGTTACGACATTTACATATTTTTTACACTAGCTACCAAATTTTTTTCTCAATTAACAACGTTCTTCATTTCTTTAAGTTGGAAATTTTGTTATTATCACAACCAAGTAATCACAAATGCAGAAAAATTTATCAGCTGTTCGGTAATGTCGCTATAGTATATCGATGGTGGAAACGCAAAAAGTCGTAAGGGCTATTTTTGACTAATAGATGTAATATTGCATGATTTTTTCTGCTTTAAAATTTGATTTTTGAGATTTTATATTGTGTTGGTATTATGAAAGAAAGGGGCACACATTCCAGGACGTGTCAATTTGATGGACGTGAGTCAAGTTGCGCTAAAAGTAATGATTTTTGTATAAATAATATCTAATTTTTGAAAATAGTTTTAATGTTTAATTTTGGATCGAAATAAAAATTTAATTTAATGAATAATTAAATTGTGTTTGATATTGAACTGGAAAGGAAGAGATTACAATTACATTTATTAATGGAAAATAGTGTGCTTGAAATGAAATTGGAAATGAAGCCGAGTAACACAGCATTGTAACATGAGTAACATTGTAAACGTAGAATTTTTCACCATCAAATGAGCGCGATTTTTGAGAATTTTACCGACGCTTCAGATAATGAAACAATGTATTATATGTAAATCACATGCTCTTAAACGCCGTTTTTAACTATTTTGATATAATGAATAAAACAATTTGTTCTACTGCTAGTAAATATACTTAAGTTCAAGCATTACGTTCAAAGTGGATAACCACTACCATACTCGTAAGTGTTTTTTTCCATCCCATATCTTGCTTATGTTTAGGGGTTAAGTATCGTTGTACCTCATTATTTAATGACACAATTGAAGATAAGTCAATTTATGCAATGATACATATATTTGTATAATAGATTAAATACATTATGGCCTACTTTTAATTCGCACTAGTGCGAAAAGTATATTTACTCTTAGTTTAACTTGTGCACGGACGTATGTAGGTCCTGTACTGTATAATCGGCGAAAAATTTGCTTTTTCTAAGCAAAATAATTTTATCATCGGGTCCCATCAAGGCCTCGTTCTGCAATCGTCACGCATGTGCGATAAGTTTGACTTTTTTCACACTCTTACCGTAATCAACCGTAATCTAATACCGGGCGAAAATACTACTTTTCGAACCGTCTGCTTTATCGCCTGGTTATTTATGATGCAAGAATGCACGCAAGAGTTGCACGAAGCGTTAGCCCTAAATTAGACAAAGTAGTTTTTAATATTTCGTTTTTATTTTAAAAATGTTTGTCCAATATGCTTAAAATACCGTGCAAAATCTACTTTTCGAACACATTTGCGTCAAGGAACGGCTAGCTTTTTCGCACTAGTACAATAAAGCAGGCCTTTCCCTAGCGCAAATGTGTTCGAAAAGTATAGGTGTTTTCGCCAGGAACTAGATAAAGATAATTTAATTCATTTTGCCTATTGATTCAAACTATAATAACTTTGAACGGCTCCCCTGTAAAATTACTGTAATGGCGTGTAAGACTTTTTGCCTTGCTACCGTAGCTATAGGGCGTGCGCCCTGAATGATTAACTTGAGTAATGAGTAATTCATACTTCCGGTGGTGCTTAAGTGGTGCACTTAAGTTCCATGGTATATAATATACAGTAGATGCCGCTTAATGTGATCACATCGGGACTCGAGGTTTTTTAATTCTAGAAAAAATGCACATTTAGTAATTTGTTTACAGACATAACGCGTATCGTTTTTACATAATATTATTTATAGACTCGTGTTTATTTAGCGTCAGTATCCATTTTATTTGATCGCAAAAAGCGAATTTCGATCACTATTATAACCCAGGTAACACAACTGGTGTAAATGACGTCATTTACACCAGTTGTGTTACCTGGGAATATGATCCTTTTTCTATGTAGTGTACGGCCGGCACGTTCTACACAAAAATTGATCTCAATTCCCGATTGAAAACATTTTCCGTGATTATAGCGCCCATTGTACTATTTTTGACTGCAAATTTTTTTATATAAATAGTAATATATTATGGTTCAGTGTTTATTTTTATTTAAGTGGAGGTTAACTTACAATTAGATTATATTAGTAACCTATATTAAGTAATTGTCTACTTCGTTGTCTACAATTCATTTTGATATTTGTATGGATAAATCTGGTAGTTTGTGCAAAAATATGTAGCAAAAAGCGAGGTAGAAATTTGTGTTTTGTTTTGACATTATATTTACAATGTGTTTTAAAAACTTTACGTCATTTCTAAACCGTAAACTCTTGGACTTGATCTTCTGATCCCTTCATCAACATATATCATTTACAAGCTGTAAAGTGATCTTAGTTACAGCATGATGTCAATTTTTTAATTATTTATGAAAGTATTTTTTACATGAGATTTATTAGGATATTTAGCATTAGGACCATTCTGTCCATGTGTGTGATCATCATTTTTTCTAGAAAGTTGGTGTTTTGATTTGGGGGTCAAAAAGGTGTGTCGTTGAGTATTATTCATTAAGTAGTTTTGTTTGGGGGGGTAGTTGTGTGTTGAGTTTGTGGAATGGTAGTTTGAGGGCCCGCTTGTTTTGAATAGCAGCCGCATTTTGTGCTTCATTTCAAGTTATATTTTCTATGTCGTACCTTTTATAGTTTCACTTTATAGTTTATCCATGTACTTTACCGACGTACTATGTAGTTGCAGCACAATAGTAGTTAATTTTGCATTTCATCTGACGTATCAAATCTATACATTTTGCACACCTTTCCTACACACGCCACAAATCAACATAATGCATGGCCGGATGTTGTTTTTGTTATACTTGTGTTTGGCCGTTTAGGCCGGAGTGATGTAATAAATATTTGGATATTTTATTATATTGCTATTTGAATATTTGAATACAAATTGAATTTAGTGAATTGATCCCAAGTTTGATTGTAATGGTTGGAAATTAAACATAAGCAACTGAACAATTATGCTACCATCACTTCAATTGCGTTATACCTTCGGGACCGGATTATCTGCTGCTTGGATTCTGTATTGCATGGTACTTTACGCTTACTTTTAGAAAAAATCTGCAGTTAAAAAACTTAATGGAATATCGAGATAAACTTTTTTTTACTCAACTGGCCGACGTCCAAATTGTGTGTGGAGCTTTGAGGCCTATTTTCTTTCATTTAAACAACTATAGGCGTAATACTCTCTAGTTTACCACAATTCCGATGCATACCTCAGTAATGCTCACAATTTTTGCTCGGTAGTTTCTCCTTCGTAAGTTCTAATTATAAACGGGCGTAGGTATGTAAACAGAAACAATTTTTTTTTGTGTTTGTTTAACATATTATATGGACATCAGTATTCTATTAAATTAGGTGATCACTTATTATTTAATTTCAATTATGATTTAGGAGTTAATTCAATTTAAAATGACGTTGGTGCAATCGACCCTGTTAAAATGAGATAACGTTTACATTAAATCTTGCGTTAATGGGTTTTATATGTTTACCAAATGCTTCAATTTTAACAAAATCGCGGCTTTTACAAAACAAATAGCAATCTCTGATAACCTAAATTCATTATTACCTCTGTTTTGCAAAAGCTCAGAATAAAAGTCGTTGAATTTAAACCTAAAACTGTCGGTATCCTGTATAATATAATTATTTGGTAATAGAATGAAAGCTGTAGCTTAGTGAATGCTACCAGCTATTAAACACTGATTATTAATTATTAATCTTTCATAATAATTAAAACCTATCAAAAAAACGTAAAATGTAATGTAATTGTGCAATAATGTAAAATGTAGTAATACAGATTAAAAATGTTGCATAATTTTAAAAATTCTTTTGAATATAATTAAAAGTCTTACCTGTGTGTAAGCGTACTCGTGTAAAATTAAAAAAACTCACGTACACTTGAAAATATTGCTATATTTTTAATGTAAATAATTAATTTTTTTATTTACAGGCGTCTTGTAGTTCTTGTCCAGCACCACCAACGGTAGTTACAACCCTACCAGGATCTAGGATAATACGACAAAGTTCTCAACCCGAAGCGTCGGCGCCGTGTTGTGTCCATGGAGCGGCGCCTTCCACCTCTCTGAGACAGCTGCGGGACCACGGCGAAGGCGGCATCGCGGGAATTGCAGCCGATTCGCTCCGTATCAACGGGGCCATGCGGAATTTCCGGCAGGTATGAAGTTTAGATTGCTTACTGCTGTTATGCCTTGTAGTGTAGAAAATTCTATATACAACATACATTCATTAAACTCTGTATTATATAAAAGTATTGCGCTACATGTACCCACTTTTCATTCATCTTTAAGTTTGATTTTGTATTATATATAGTTTTATCAAAAATCTCGATTCGCAAAATACACTGTCAAAATATTTACGGACAATCCGATATTGGCAAACGTCCAAAAATATCAGTGGAAACCCAATGTAAATACGCTACTTGTAAAAAATATTTTTTGCGTGTTTACTCTAAATATTGTAATTAAAATTTTCTGGGTAGACTTAATCGTTTTTCAAATTAAGTATGTCACATAATTAACGCGGTGTTTTTTTAGAAATTCAGTTATTTATGTGGAACATATATATTCCCACCAAGGTAACTTTTTTTTGGAGGGGTTGTTTACTTACAATATCTTCCAATCGAGAACTTTATTCAGTGCTTTATTAGAGAAGAAATATTGGATTTTATTTATCCAAGTGTCGAAAATCTTTCTATACAATATATAAATTACAATTGAAGGATCGTTGGTAGTTGAAACACAATCAAATATCAGATAATGTACGTGACAATCCTTAATCAAATTGTAAAGGTAATACGCACACGTTCATACAACAAATTTGGAGATGAACTGAATTTACTGATATAATATTCGTATATTTTTTTAGATTGGAATTTCTTCTAAAAGTTTAAATTAGGCATTTACCGAAATTATGAAATAATTAAATAATAATAAAGTTGATTATCTTTTTAATTGAAGTAGTCTGAACAAAATAAAGCTTTTGATTTTATATTTACAAAATTACATCAATATCAATAATAGTAGACTATAGGTCATTACCCAGGTAACACAACTGGTGTAAATGACGTCATTTATACGTCACTATGACGTCGCCGACGTCATAATGACGTACAAATGACGTCATTTACACCAGTTGTGTTACCTGGGTAATTCAAGTATACCCCCCAGGTAACACAACTGCCCAGGTAACACAACTGGTGTAAATGACGTCATTTGTACGTCATTATGACGTCGTCGACGTCATAATGACGTATAAATGACGTCATTTACACCAGTTGTGTTACCTGGGTGGTGTAAATGACGTCATTTGTACGTCATTATGACGTCGGCGACGTAAACCAGTTGTGTTACCTGGGTAGTTGCCAACAACGGTCAAGACCGCCCAGGTAACACAACTGGTGTAAATGACGTCATTTACACCAGTTGTGTTACCTGGGTGTGTTCAAAATCACTATCAATGACAAACTAGTAATTTTTGTTTCTGTGTACAACAAAATTTGTGTATTTGTGGTTTGTTTGGTGTTTAGTTACTTTTGTTGTTTCATTTTCTGTTTAATGTTCCCCTAACGTTCCTATGAAGTTGCTCAATGGTTGGTATGATATATATATCTATAGGTATAGGCACCTTTACATTAATGTAATAAATGTTACCTATTGCCGTTGTCTTAACATAACGTATAACGCCTGTATTTTAATAACATTTAATTTTCTATAATAATAATTTTCTTAACCATTTGAAACAGGATCAGTTGCACGTAAGTGGTTCGCCCATAATTAATTTTGTATTTAAAATGTATCTTGTTTACAAGCCTACGGGGTCTTTCCTTAAAAAAATATAATTACACAGGCTTAGATATCCATTTTGATGCTGGTTTCAACCTTGGGTTGAATCGTCCAGTAGTTTCTAAAATATTTCTTGAGATGCTTGTTTTATACCGGCGTAACGCTACAAAAAGCTTTCATCAGGCTGTAGTAAAAACATAGCCAGATTTCCTATTCTATAGCGGGGCGATTGCTTTTAAGTAGGTAACAACTTTTTCCTTTTTCCCGGTTTGCTGTTCTGAACTGTGGAATATACTCTCGTTCTTCCTCCTTGGGTAGTTTTTGATACGCTCATACTTGAATTTAGTCTTCAATTGTTTTGGTTAACGATTTGCAAAATAATATATTAATTTAACCTCTTTTACACTAAATTTCATTATTGATTTTTGTATATTCCCAGGTAACACAACTGGTGTAAATGACGTCATTTGTACGTCATTATGACGTCGGCGACGTCATAATGACGTACAAATGACGTCATTTACACCAGTTGTGTTACCTGGGTTGGAAATATGTGAATCAAGTAATAGGTATTTATGCAAAACGTGTGAAAAGCACATTCAGGCACCCGTGTGGATTGCACGAGGAGCACCTGAACGTATTTCAGTTTTTCAGTCAATTTATTTCGAAGTTTTTCAATTTTTTACTTTTTCTTTGTTCGAAATGGCTACGAAATGTGGGTCTTTTCACACTGTTGTAGATATAGTGGAAATTAATATAAATTTTTGTGTAATTTAATTATAGTTCATCAGACCCGCAAATACCCCAACATAATCAAATGCATGAAAATACATATTACACTTCTTTGGGACTATTAACTACAGCTATGCCGTAAGTGGGGTTATCAATTTTTAAACTTTTTACAGTTGTTATGGTAATGGAGCCTGATGTGGCCATCCACATTATCTACAAAAATGGTCTTATGACATTTTCACGTTAAGTTGATAGTTTTTGCACAAACACAACCCACCCTTAAAATGGCACAATATTGATTCGTTGCAGGGAGAGATATGTTTTCGGGCACGGGAAATGCTTTTAATAATAAATTAATTGAAATTGTGGCCAAGGTTGGAAAATGAAGAGAAAAATTAATTTTTTCAAAATTTGCCAAAGTTATATAGTATCCCAGGTAACACAACTGGTGTAAAAGACGTCATTTGTACGTCATTATGACGTCGGCGACGTCATAATGACGT
Source organism: Podabrus alpinus (assembly GCA_932274525.1). NCBI lineage: Eukaryota > Metazoa > Arthropoda > Insecta > Coleoptera > Cantharidae > Podabrus > Podabrus alpinus. The sequence goes on from OW026455.1 coordinate 10,530,032, forward strand.
ACAAATGACGTCATTTACACCAGTTGTGTTACCTGGGATCTTCCAAGTACCGAAGGCGAAATTTTGGTTTGAGCTTACCGAAGGTCCGGGCAAGCTGAAAATTGGCAAAGATGTATATTGAAGTGTTCTAATAAACCCCCAAAATTCTCATAAAAATCCCAAGGCGGGCGTTCCTCCAATTGAGGATTTTAGCCCCCTAGGTGTGGTCTCGCCTATAGCTCACATATTTTTACTTTTACGAAAAATTACCATTAAACAAAGAATACATACTGTAATAGGCAAATTAAACTTTGTTTAATGGTAATTTGGACTATATTTTTTGGTAGACTGGACTATAGTTTATCTAGAGCGCATTTAATGAAAACTAATAAACTGCCCAGGTAACACAACTGGTGTAAATGACGTCATTTGTACGTCATTATGACGTCGGCGACGTCATAATGACGTACAAATGACGTCATTTACACCAGTTGTGTTACCTGGGTGGACACGTTTGGACGGAAATTGTATTAAGGGGGTTAACTACCCAGGTAACACAACTGGTGTAAATGACGTCATTTGTACGTCATTATGACGTCGGCGACGTCATAGTGACGTATAAATGACGTCATTTACACCAGTTGTGTTACCTGGGTACTGTGACCGATAAATTTTTTTTTTATTACATATTTTTATAGTGTGATGCCCAGGTAACACAACTGGTGTAAAAGACGTCATTTACACCAGTTGTGTTACCTGGGTGGTGTCTTGCAAATGTGTCAAGAAAATATTAAAGTAAAATTCATCAAATTACCCGAATTATAACGAATTTTCTGTAATGGAGTTCATTATAGTTCATTACAGCACGAAAAAGTTTAAAACGATTTATCTCAGAACTACATTTCTCAGGTCGGGCGCACGTGTTCCAAACAAACTACTTGGCTGATTAACTTGATTTTTTGTAGGCATTTAGAATATATTTCAGGCTCCAGTCAGAACCTAAAATATCCAAATTATATTTAAAATTATCATTTTGCAGGCTGTGAAAAGTAAATATTTTGTTGTAAAAATCGAAGTTTTTTTTTTAGAACAACCCAGGTAACACAACTGGTGTAAATGACGTCATTTGTACGTCACTATGACGTCGGCGACGTCATAATGACGTACAAATGACGTCATTTACACCAGTTGTGTTACCTGGGAAGAATTTAAAAAATTCATTTATTTCAGATAACTGGATCGGTCGATCTCGATGCGCCCGATGGGCGCGTCATTTCGCAAGATGAGTTACGTGTCGATCTGTACCTTGTACAATTTTCAATAAAAAGCTTTACGAAAATTTCAGGTGTTAGTTTAAATGTGAATAAATAAGTGTCCTAAATTTTAGTTCAATAGCTGTAACAGTTTTCTCAAATTTAATTCCTAAATATTAGCTTGAAAACGACTGCTCACAGTAGGTAACCCCCTTAAGAAATAAAATTTCGTATATTTTGTGCATCTAAACAATTCCCAGGTAACACAACTGGTGTAAATGACGTCATTTGTACGTCATTATGACGTCGGCGACGTCATAGTGACGTACAAATGACGTCATTTACACCAGTTGTGTTACCTGGGTTATTATTAACAAGCTTTTCCATTCCAATCGGAATATTCCCAGGTAACACAACTGGTGTAAATGACGTCATTTGTACGTCACTATGACGTCGCCGACGTCATAATGACGTACAAATGACGTCATTTACACCAGTTGTGTTACCTGGGTTGCTACTCTGTTTTTTATGCAATTTTAATCCATTTATTTATTGCGGTGGATTTCAACTAATTTATCCGGTCCAGTCCACAATTCGACCCACAACTTCCGCGCTGTAACTCGACTAGCCATCACACCAAGCCACTACTGTGACCTATTCCAAAATTAGTATAACTTTTTTTACACCCTAAATTTGTATCCACATACCCGTGCTCATCTTGAAACGGATCGTGTGAACAATATGTTTCAGCGTGAGATAGAAACTGATCGCATCTGTATCGGTGGAACAATCCAATGAAAAAGTATTTTCAAGGATGAATAATATTGAAGTTGAAAACGTGAAACAACCCAGGTAACACAACTGGTGTAAATGACGTCATTTGTACGTCATTATGACGTCGGCGACGTCATAGTGACGTACAAATGACGTCATTTACACCAGTTGTGTTACCTGGGAATGAGTCGTACTTGATTAAATTAGACGTTAATTATTGACTGCATGGAATGTATTTGCAAGTAAAATATTATAGCATTTCTTTGCGCCGTTTTAATACATTCTATACGTTTTAATGAAAGGTTTAGAACAGTTAGGTTTAGAAGGTAACAGAATTTTGTGTATTTAGGAAATATTTTGGCAGGAAAATTATTTGAGAATGGCATCTAAAATATTAGGCAAAATTCATTAATAACCGTACAGCCGCAGGCAAGTCTTGTGGTCAAATTGTAAACTGTTTGTGGTCAATCGACGGATTAATTTCACTTTACATAAATTATGGACCGTAAAAATTTTAAACTAAATATCAGTATTTTAACCACGAATAAATACTGAAAAAATTTCAATTAAGCTCAATTTCGAATTATATTTTCAAACATTGTAGTTGTAAATTGTAAATTTTATTCTAGCTATATTTTGTCGGAATATTCTAATTTAATGGTAGCATATTGCATTCTATCCACAAACATTACCATGACGTTACAGTATTTAGATTTTATAATTAAATGAATGTATAAATAGAAAATTTCAATTTAGTATTTATCTTAATGTAGGCGGAATACTGATGAAATAATAAATATCCAAAAGTTAGCAACCTATAGAATTCATATGAAAGTAGTTTTAGAATGGCGAAAAATGTAATAACGAAAAGCTTATACCCAGGTAACACAACTGGTGTAAATGACGTCATTTACACCAGTTGTGTTACCTGGGTAACGTAGTTCTCGATACAATTTTTGAGACACCCCATTGGAATGGGGTTAAAACTCGATTCATACTTAAATGCTGAATGAATGAATTTCGGCTATATTCTTTCTCCCAGTCATTGCTTTTACCAGATCACCTCATCCTCATAGCCCACCCACTTTATGATTTTATAACCTTCACCATGTCCTTGTTATCCAGTTCTTTCCTCAATTCTGTATTTCTTCCAATTCTAATTTCTTCCCTGTTTATCTTCACTCGCCCGACTATCTTTCTGATGTTAGTTCAAATATCTTTGTTTTCAACAGGGACACTGTTCTCAAATTTTAAAAACACGCATTATAATGAAAGTTCTGTATTTCTTTAAATAAAAATTAATATCGGACACATTCATGTCCACCAAGATCTCGTATGCAGACGACGATCCTTTGGTCAAAATTTTCTATTACCTTTTTACATAATTGTAATAGTGAAATTTCGTACGCAATAAATTCAATAATGTAGAAACAGTGAGTAATGTGTCACGGTCCTGTTGAAATCACATTTCATTCACATCAATATCATATTATCAATAATTCTTTTTCCTCTTCAGTTCATTCTATGATAGTCCCATTTTCTCATTCTTCAATTTTCTAGTTTTAAGGTTTTCTGCAAGTTATTTTCCTGTTTTCCATTTAGAGCATTTAATATTTAGATTTCTTGTCGTCTATTGTTACACACCTCAGATGCATATTCATTCATTTTTTTCATAAATTTCATAATTTTTCTTTTTAATCATGTCATTATAACCATATTTCCGCGTATACTAAGTCATCAGGCTCTCTTTCTACTATTATTCCGCGTTTCTCATTATGTGCTCTATTACCAGACTGAAACCCAGTTTTGGTTTTCAGCTTTGCTTTGCCTACAATGTTTCCGTGTCTAACTCCTGCATCGATTTCAAAATTATCCGTGTCTCAGATGTCACTGCCCAGGTAACACAACTGGTGTAAATGACGTCATTTACACCAGTTGTGTTACCTGGGTGTTGTCTTGAAATTCTCTAGTGCAATTTTAATAAGTCCTATAATCAGTTTACGAAGTATTTTCATTTGTTCCAATTTGTATGACTATTAGGTCGATGACCTATCCGAAGTCGATAAGTAGTAACTGTTTAGCAAGATGGTGTGCTGAAAAATGTTTCTCAACTTACTTAACAAAATACGCGCGCTTTAACAACTGCGCTGCCGAAGCGATTAGTTTATATAGCGCGGAACTTTTATCTCGTCGACTAATTCTAGGACCGCCACAACTGTAATGTTATTATTCCTCCACTCCATTATCCTCTATTTTCTTCTTCTGAATAGAGCAACACATACTCTTCCATCACCTATCTCTTGTGCTAGAGAGACATCTACCATTAATCAATATCTGCATATTTTCTTTCACCTTTCTTCCACCTTTCCCGGTACCGGCATATCCTTGATTAAATTTTTTAAAATTTTTCTTCCTATCTTACGTGCCTAATTTACTTTCGACATTTGCTATTTATTATAATTGCACTTTTACAACTTTTACAACAGAATAGAAATCTTGCTGTTCAATTTTGGCGCTGTGGGTGTTAGAGATACGGCTCTCTACCAAGGTGCTGAGCCGTGATCGTAATTACTAATTAAATTAGTTATAGTAAGGTTTGACGAGAATAACAGGTTACTTCTTTGAGTTGCGGAGTTAACAAGATGAATATCGGTGTAATCATTTGCTGTTGCCAACACAGGAATGCCGAGGAGTTTCTTAACTTCGGATATTTTCTACTGCCAATTACGGCATTTAGACTGATTAAAAAGTTTATCTTTCATTCATTTCATTTCATTCATTACAGTTATATACAGTAATAATAGAATATCGATCATTTTACCCTCTTTGATTAGTTATACTCTGCCAATATAAAATCGGCGAAGCCGTAGGCCGAACAACAAATATAAAGCTAACAGCTAGAACTGTGTAATATATATATAGCTCAATTTATTCTGTTGAAAGCTGGATACTATAAAAACGGTTAATCTTTTATTTAATTTTTTATCAATAAAAAGGTAGGTAAGCATCTCAGAGAGATTAGACTTATAAATGTTCGCTACGTTGCTAACAGAATTTAATAGAGCGTTTATTAAAAAATTATTTATTATTGTTTGAAGATTTTTCTGTAATAAAATTTTAATAAAACTTTTTTCAGTTATGAGCAATAACTCGATTTTAAAAATGTTTCCATATTTTTTTTATCCCATCAGAGATCCCTATTTTTCTTCATGCAATCATACATAATGCAAAAATTATAATAATATTTTAATAATATAAGATCTATATTGATACTATTAAACTTTACTGCGTAATAAAACTTTTTTCAAATAGTGTGTAGGATGAAAACAAAATTATTAGATGTTTAATAATGATAGCCGTGCTATCAGTTTGAATTTCGCTCATAAAATTTTCTAATTACAAAAATGTTTTTGAACAATTTTTAAATCGATAAATTATCCATATCCATTACAAAATTTAAATTTTTTAATCTTTCAAATTCTATTTTTCAATTATGACAGTTATTCCATAATTATAACTGTATCGATGGCTTCAAACAGTTATAATTATGCATTTATGATTTCAATCATTATTTAGATTAGCTATTATCAATGCGACAGATTTAGATTGGCCCAATAATTTTAAATCACTAGCCACTTGAAAATCGGCCTTTCGGCCGATTTTCGTGGCTAGCTCTGCGAGGCGCGAGGCCTATGGCCTCGCTGTCGGCCTATCGGCCTCCCGATTGTTTATGGGCTTACCGACCGGTTTTTGGAACTTTTAACGATTCCATGGTCGAGTGTTGGTTTGCATGTGAGATCCCAGGTTTCTTTGGTCCGGATTTTGCGTCTCAATGGTGAAGCGAACCCGAGTCGGCCTTCGGCCTCCCGATTGCTTTTAATAATAAGGGTGGGCCTTCGGCCTCCCGCTTGTTATTCCTGTTACGGGTCGGCCTTCGGCCTCCGATATACTATCAAATATTGCAGATCCGACATCCCATTGCATATCCGCAGTACAAATTCAAAATTCGATTTGGCGACAAATTTCGGCCTTAAAAATAATTTTCAAGTTCACGTGTCTTGGAACAATTTAAAGCCAACGACGGTGTCTATCGAGAACCTTAATTTGGGCAATTTTGTAAAATTTCAAAAATTCGCCTTAAGGGCCGTAACTGGGCCCTCGAAAGAGATTTCAAGGTCAAAATGAAGGTGCATTTAATAACTGCGCGAGGGCAATGAGATGTCGCGCATTTCAAGTTGGTACAAATTCGAATACTTTGTCTACGCCCTACGTATTGCTTTGCGGAACCGCGAATCCAAATTTGAGGCCGTCGCGATGCGGCCCAAAAATCGAAATTTTAATCTCCACCAAAAAGGTCGAGGTTTTTAATCGAAATTTTTCAAAATTTGCATTTCCGCAATTTGCCGGCTTATCGGACGTCCGACGAAAAAAAGTGTTGATTTCGAAATGGCGTAATTTTACAAAATAATTTCCAAGGGAGAGTGCCTTCAAAATCGAACAGCAAAATTTTTTTTTTTTTATATAAAATTTTGACGTCGGAATCGGATTTGGCGAGCTATTTTAATAATAATTTTTGATGCAAAACTTGTTGGGACTTTATCATTCGGCCTTGGCTTCTCGACAACGATGAAACGAACCCCTCGGGTTTCGCCCCCTCGGCCGTCGCCCGGGGCTGCCTGCAAAATTTCAACCCTCCAAAATGAATTCTCAAATTTTGGGACCACTTTGAACCGCCATTTCACCCCCTCCCTTATGTTCCATCTAAAAACGGACAATTTTCCCGTTCAATCCTCGTAAAACCACACGGGTATGCAAAATTTCAACTCTCCACGACCATCGTAGCTATACGCACTAAAACTATGAATGAGTGAGTGATTTGCTCAGCTTTATATATCCCAGGTAACACAACTGGTGTAAATGACGTCATTTGTACGTCATTATGACGTCGGCGACGTCATAGTGACGTACAAATGACGTCATTTACACCAGTTGTGTTACCTGGGATGTTTAATATTTAAAATAACAATTTTAAATAATTGAGTTTCATTTTGTGTTTAAAATTAACGGTTCAATCAATATATGGAAATATAACATTGATGACAATCCTATTACGATTTACAATCTCGTGGTTAATACAAAAGTTGTTTTAGGACACTTCAATAATTTTGCCTTTCCATTTACCTGGCTATTTAGTTTCGGTAATACTACTGTAAATTTTAAAAATGTGAAGTCACCTGTATATTTAACAAAATTCGAACCCAATATGCATTAAATGAAAAACTATGAAAAATAAAAAGTCATTTTGTATTTGCGAAGTACGGAAACGTAATAGCAGATAGAATCTGAAGATCCTAGAATGAATAATGAAAAGGCAAGCAAATCAAATTTTGTCAAGTGATTTTAGTGAAATTTATATCTAGAGAAGACTTTCCAAGTTAGGCTTTTTAGTTTATACGGGGGTGTATCAACAATCAACATCGAATTTCCTTGTTACGTTTGCTGTTAAAAATATTAAATTGATGCTTATTACCTACTACGTGATAATGATATTATTGTTTGCTATTGAAAGTTGTAAAAAATTTTATAAAACGCAGTGCTAACGCTTGACTTCCAAGAAAAGTAAACCACCCAGTATGTAATATTGAGCAAATTATGCATGTCAAAAAAACTGCTCCGCGGTAGAAGTGATCGAAATATTCGAAACAATGAAATTATAGTCACCAGGAGGCCCGACGTTTGAACATTCAAATCAGGTTTTTTATTCGATTTGCATTACAGCCGAAGATTTTGTTAGTTTTCTGTGATGAAGCGTCAAATTTAGAATCCCCGTTACAAGTGTCAATTCTGTTGCCTTGCTAAGGGTGAAAATTGTACCGTTGCCACCAAAAAATTAGATGAGATAAAGAAAATAAATTTTAATTCATACATGATTATGTATGAATCGTGTGTTAGTCGCCGCTATTATCGAGACCCACAAAATTTGCCAGTATTACACTATCTTATAGGGTCTACACACGATCCGATCTGGTTGGTACTAAAATCCAATCTCGTCGGTCGGGTCTCAAGTTGGACCGTGTGGAGGCCTGTCGTCCTACAAATTTCGCAACATTTCCTTGTAGGAAATGTAGTCACCGATGTAGACATCCGACCGCGTCGGAATTTGGCGAGATCGGACCGTGTGGAGCGTTGTCGGATCGCAGATAAGGCGAGCTAAACTTAATAAAAACTGTTTTTTATGCCATTCCTTGTCGGATCATGGAGGAAGGTTGAGACCCACCAACTCAGCCGACTTGTTATCTACTTTATAAAAACATATTATTTTTTTTATTAAATACCTTTAAAATATCACACGAAATATTAAAATTATAATGCATAATTATAATTATAATGAAAAGTGGTGAAAATAATGAAAAATCTGACCAAAATCTATGTTTTAAATAATCATTTAAAAAAATTTAGGATTTCAAAAAGTAATTAGGTGATAATTTTTGTAGTTCTCACGAAAAGATATAAAACGCCTAAAAGGGATTCTCGAATAATATTTAAATATTTTCACTTTCAGTTCATATCCTCCTCGGACCCAAGGGTAAAAAAAAATACAAAATTATACATATTTTTAATGTAATATCGTCGGTGATCTGAATGAAGTTCAATTAGTACAAAAAAAAAATACCAATTTTTTTCCATTGGTAATCGATACCAAAATCGAACGTGTCGTATTGGACACACTAGGTTTTACCTTTACATTTTGTGGAATTCAGCAAAGCAATATCGAGCAAACATGCACTACAAGAGCTATGTCCTTGGCCACACAACGGAGCTGTGCGTGACAAAGCAATGCTCCAAACTTGTGTCTTATATGACACCCGGGGTCCGAGGAGGATATAAAATATTTTTATAATAACTCGATAACAAATTGAAAATTATTTCATGTCAAAATATAGCATTTTTATAGTTTTCTATAGAAAGCACTTATTGTTATATATTTGATTGATGAACATAATACAAAATTAAAAAAATGCGTAACTGTTTGTTATGATCTCTATACCACCGTAAATCTGGTGAATTGTTATTTTTCGATATATTGTGGTTCAAGAAATAATGTTCACATTTTACCCATGTTTCTTTATCGCCAAAGCGATTATAAACACATGTATTCCATTTGAGCAACAGATAGCCAGGTGTCCAGAAATCGCAAATTGGTTACTGTGCAGTTAATCTAACCACTCGAAACTAAATTTCTTCTGCTACACACTAAAGAACACAGTCAATATAACAAATTCTCAAAATATGAACCGAGAATTTATTATCAAAATTTTGAAATAATCGAATTTGAACTTAGCTAATTTTCATGATATTTGTGATGGATTAACGAGATTCAGGGGCGCATCAGCCATTCTGTGCTCAGTCCGTGCGCTCCGATATACTCTTACACTTAGAATATTTCGCAGCGGCAGATGCACCTCGACCGTCGTACATGCAACATCGATTATTTTTTGTTTTTAGGCGATTTTTAGGGGGTGAAACGTAATAGTTTACTGCCCCATACCGCAACTATACCTTTTAATGCTATTTCAAGGGTCTCTAAGCTCCCGGTTTTTATTTATCCCGGTTTTCTTGATATGTGGCGCCTTCTCGTATGTTTAGCCTAGTAACCAGAGTCAAAACCGCCCTGGAGGGGTGCAACCCGGAGCGGAGCGGAGGGGCGCCCCGTAAGGGTAGGTTTTGACGATGGATTACCCTCCTTATCGAATGCACACCCCAAAATTAGTAGACAAAAAAAAATTTAATTTTTTCACTATTTCGGCAATACACGGGTTATTTTCCATTTTTTTGATTTTATTGATTACTAATATCCACTCATCACACCCCCATCTATCCGAATTTCAAAGAAAAATTGAAATCGGAGCGAAAAAATTTCACTCGATTTGAAGCGACCGCTAACGAGCTATGTGGGTGAGACCGTGTTCGACCGCATACAATATACGACTTTCCCCTACTTTTCAAAAGTCGATATTTTGGTTATTTTTCAAAATTTCTCGCAAGTTATTTTTTCTATAGCCTAAAATAAGCCTGTTCTTTAGTGTGTAGCTGAAGAAATTTTATTTCAGCCGGTTAGAGCCGGCTTTTTTCTCCCTCCCGAGATTTTTCTCCCCACCGGTCCTTATGCATTTATAGATGCATTTATAGTAATGATTATTATTATTATTATTATAGTGTATTTCAAATTAATTGGAATTAAAAAAAGTCTAGCATCAAATTACGTTGTTATAAAAACATACAAACTTACTGTACACCTGGTACACGCGTCCACGTGGAGTCGCAAAGAGAATTTTCGTAATAGAAATATTATCCAATAATAAGTCCTTATTATAAATATTAACCAATTAGAACTACACTACTCCACGTGGAGTATGAAATGCGGGCTTTCGTTGGCGCGATAATCTTATCTCTTATATTGTTTTTCCTTGCATAGTTTGTATGTTTTTATAACAACGTAATTTGATGCTAGACTTTTTTTAATTCCAATTAATTTGAAATACACTATACATTCTATTAATTACTGGATTATTTAACATTATTATTATTATTACATTCAAGTATATAATTAATAAATGAATAAATAAAAATAAATTGATCTTTTATTGATATTTTACTATTTATTGAACGATATTGAACTTTACTATATTGAACAGCTATACTGAAAAACATTACTTTTGCACGTATCAGTTTTCTCCCAAACACCACGGATTATTTAATCATTATATTTAATACAAGAATAAATTTTAAGTTCGAAATAATATCAGGCGCAGCTGGTGTCGGGCCGACGAGATTGGATCGTGTAGAGGCAAACTCCAACGCGGTCGGATCGTGTGGAGGCAATCTCCAATCTGGTCGGGTCTCAAGTTGGACCTAGAAATCGGATCGTGTGTAGGGGCTATTAGGTAGTCGATATGTCAGCTCTTTTGACTTCTGTTATATGATTATTTGAGCCAGGATTTAGATGATTTTTTGATTTTAGCTCAACTACCCATTTTATTTATTTTTGTAGAAACCTTACTCTTTTTTAAATTAGGGTAGCTCGGTAGCTTATGTTTCGAGTTTTGGGAAAATACCCCAGGTAACACAACTGGTGTAAATGACGTCATTTGTACGTCATTATGACGTCGCCGACGTCATAATGACGTACAAATGACGTCTTTTACACCAGTTGTGTTACCTGGGACAGGTCGCAACTATGGTCAGTGTTGGGCTGCCCACCGACTCAACCGTGGAACAATTACTTTTTGGAAATAAATATATACTTCGTGGATAAGTTGCTCAATGAGCATAGTAAGAATTTTATATTCGTATAGAAAACCGAATTTTATGTTCTCGTAAATGACACGACTGATCGAGTTTAAATTACGCGTGACAGATTTTAATGTCAAATTGATATGACAGTAAATAGTATAAAACGCCAGAACAGGATTAATTATTTCTAAAAGGCATTCATACAACTATAATCACCGAATCACGGTAATAACCGAAGTGATTTTGCTGGAACAACTTCCAAATATTGAAGGTTATATGAAGACTATGTCCAAATGTTCAAATCTGATAATCAATGCTACGATTTCCGATTTTACTTAAAAGTAACAACTTTCACATGCATCTTTTACAAAAATCGTGCTTTGTAATCGGCGTAGTCATTTAATTAAAATAAGTTTGACTTGCTACATAATTATAATTAATATAATTCTGCTCAAATTGGTCTATTCACCATGGAACGAACTCAATGGAATTCTACATTTTAGGAAAGTATCCACAACTTCTATTTCCTTTCAGTTTTGGGCTGCTTTCATCGGGATGGCGTTTCGGCGCAGCCGGTTCGCGCAACCGGTTCGGTGCGACCGTTTCGCCGCAGCCGGTTCCGTGCGGAGACGGTTCGGCGCGAGCCTTATTTTATTTGTAGCATTTATATTCTATATTGAATATTGCTATCCCAATCTTTCGGGATTGACAAATCCGTTTGAAGGAAAGGATTACATTTTTACAAACATCTCTTCCATTTTCTTACGGGACCTCGCCATTATTTTCCTCCTTACGCCTTTTGCGCGTTTCAATTTCTATTTGTATATAGCACAAGCACTCGGCTCTCATGACAGTTCGGCAGCTAAAGTTGAGGTTGATGTAGCTGTATCTGCAATGAAGCGAAGAATTGAAGATGTTCCGGAAAGAACTTTGCAAATTATTGATGCTTGCCTCGGCGAATTATCCGAAGGCGCTTTAGCCGCTATGCCAAACCACGCTGCATTACGAAAAGTAATCCGACGGACAAGAAATGTTGTGCAAGCTATTCCCCCCGCGCCTGAAAATGTACAAGATTTAATAATTCCTGAAAAATATAAAATTTACGATCTCCAGCCCGGTATTCAAGAAAACTGTTTACTGGCTGATAGTGGTCAAGTTGCCGGAAGAATTCTTATTTTTGGTCGTGAACGAAACCTTCGCATTTTGAGCGAATGTGACCATTGGTTTATAGATGGGACCTTTAAAATTACGCCACCGTTATTTTCGCAGGTGTATGTAATCTTGGCGGAGAAATATGGAGGAGTTCGTTCAAAGTTATACGCGCTTCTTCCTAACAAACAAGCTGCAATGGTTTGAAGATTTTTATGTTGGCCGAATGAATCGTCGAGGAAATGGTAGAGGCCTGCAGTTTTCAGCCCAGAATTGTGGTCTTTATATAATCGCGTTTTGAACGACATGGATAGAAGAAACAACCATGCTGAGGTGGCCCATAGACGCCTCCAATTGGAAATGGGAATGGATCATCCAATTTTCTGGAAATTTATAGACGGATTGAAAAAATTCAGAAAGGTCGTGATATGTGTTATGAACACCTACTAGCAGGTCACGAGCCACCAAAAAAATTAAAGAAATATCGTGATGCTGATAAACGTATCAAAACCATTGTGAGTGATTATGCGAATCGGGATATAATCGACTATCTGCGAGGATTGTTTTATAATTACGAGATGAGTGCATAGGAAAACAATCAGTGCAGCATTACAGCTACAACAACCGCTTCTTTTGTACATTAATAAATTTATTATCTACATTAAATAAACAATTAATTAACCATGATCAGATAGAAGTCAAATAATAAAAAAAACAAACTACTTCCATAACGATTCTTTTTTTGCTCCGAACCGGCATCGCGCCAAACCGCCCCGCCCGAACCGGACTCGCACCGAACCGCCCCGCGTCAAACTGGGCTTGTACCAAACTGGACTTGCGCCGAACCGTCCCGCTCCGAATCTGCTGCGGCGAAATGTCCTAGACCGCGCTTCCATACCTATTGGTTAATTTCCTATTTATGTCAGCGTTGTGTTTTACAAAATAATATTAATTTTATAGCACCTTTGAGGTGGTCTTTATAGGGTCTAAACTCTAGACGAATTTTTATTCAGCAAAAAAGGTTGAAAATAAATAAAAACAAACCATGTGTTACTACAGATTTTTATTTTAATGACATGCAGAGGTAACAAAGTTCCAACATGCCCGATGTTTATTCATTATTTTCCTTTCCACGTAGATTTAAATATATCATGCGTCTTCTGTTGTTAATTCTAAAATCTATCAAGTTTCCCACACGAAAACCATTTGACAAGTAATACTTGCTGGTAGCATCCAATTAGCGTTAAACCCGGTATTAAATTTTACAATAAATAACGTGTAAAGTAATAATTTTACACAAATATTCATTTTTCGGAACAGGTATTTTAATTGAAGGGTGAACCACTACGGAGTAGAGAACTTCGACGGATATTCGATTCTACAATACCTACCCAAGAGTCTATGTATACCAAGTTTTGAAACTATTATAACTTATTACGCTATAATGGCCTGTATAGGCTTTATATGACTTACTTTTATTGTAATTAAAAGTGTTATTGTCAGAATGGAACGTAGGTGCGCTTTCCATGCTGTCCTGTTATGTTTTGTTTTGCACTGATGCTGTAGATGTTCAATTCATTTCTTATCTACGTTTTTGCGCGTAGGAATTTCTTTAGTAATCGTCGTAGTTTCACTGCCGTATCTGAGGTTTTATAGTTTTAATAGTTTAATTGTCTATACACGATATGCCTTTTTAACGCCTGTTTGCTCCTCTAGAATCATTTCTTCGGCGATATGATGTAGTCTTCTATTTATAATTTTTGAATAAACTTGGTGTTTTATATAGCGGGAACTGACGGAATAAATAGCGAATTGATTAAATATAGTTCGAAAAATTTCAAAATAAGACTAGTAACATTTATAAATCTATGTTACAGGAAAATAAAAACACTCTGTGAGTGGAAAATAGCAAAACTCCTGATGATTTTAACTAAAATCTTATAATTAAATATTTTTGTATTACATTTTAATGCTTTTTACTACTAACGTACGAAAAGACCTACTTTTCGAAGATATTTGCTTTCGCACTAGTGCGAATAGTAAAATTTACGCTTATTCCTGATTTATTTCATCAACTTCAACTTTGAATACAAAAAAATTGAAAAATAAAATATTATAGAAAACAAATAAGAAAACACCCTATTATGGAAAATATAGCAATAAATTAAATAACATTGATTTTAAAAAATATGGCAATATGGTATTATATTCGTTTAGACCCCCCAACTACCACCACTACCGTAATATCCCAGGTAACACAACTGGTGTAAATGACGTCATTTGTACGTCACTATGACGTCGCCGACGTCATAATGACGTACAAATGACGTCATTTACACCAGTTGTGTTACCTGGGATACCTATATTATTATAAAATTTTGGTAATTTAGGCTATGACAATTCTTTATTTGGAAGCTTCGGTAAATTATGGATTCTAACATTTTAAACAGTGTCGCAGAATTTAATCAGTAATAAAAGAAAATCGGGATTCTACAAAGCACCATCACAAAACCAATGACTGATCAGGACGTTAACCAGAACTATAGGTTTCAGGCGTGCTTTGTAAAATGCTGTTATCGCAATCTTAACAATTTTCAGTAAAATTCTTACATTACAACAATTATTAAAATTTTTCAGTATGTTATGATTATGACTATATTTATCATAATAGAATTAAACCCCAGGTAACACAACTGGTGTAAAAGACGTCATTTGTACGTCATTATGACGTCGGCGACGTCATAATGACGTACAAATGACGTCATTTACACCAGTTGTGTTACCTGGGACTTTATCTTTAATTTGCACAAAAAACTGTATTTTATTAAAACTGCAGTGTATTTTATTAAGGATTTAAATGGATTTCCGGTGTAGCGTATATTTGGTGTGTCAATACATATTAATTTATGCTTATCCTAGACATTTGTAGGATTAATAATATTCAATTTTTAAATCATTTAATAAATCTAAAATTTAAATGTAATTTCTAAAAGATAAAATAAAAATGTTAGAAAAGCATCCTGGCCCTCGTAAGTGACCATACATTACATCGAATGGAAGTGACCTAGTGTTTACATATATTATCATGATTGGAAGATTTCAATATTTGTGATGTTCTTTACTACAAGTAATTTCTTATTATTTATTAAAATTTCTTAATTTTAAAAGTTTTCCCTTTAGTACTAAATTCAAAGAACGATCTTGTGAAGTTAAGTGTAGGATGCTCTTTTCATTTAATATTTTCAAGTACGCCGTTGAATTACTCGAAACTTTTAGTACTTGAAGTGATAAATATTTCTGTACTTCTTAATTTGTATACAAAAAAACTAAATTGTTTTTAATTTTTTATTACCTCTTTTGCGGTATTTTGTAGTAGTACAACCGCAACAAAATACTACGTTACCGTATTACTTTTTAATTGTTACATACATAGTTATACTATTTTACACGGTTCAAGAACTGGAGATTTCTTGTGCGTCAATATGTTTGTGACGTACAGAGTTCGACGGTACTGTCGAGTCTAATAAAAAGTACTTTACTCTGATTAAACATGCTATTTTTCTTCGACGCGAAAATCTTGAAAAAAATTAAATAATAAATGTTGAGGTTGAATTTTACTGCCGTCGAAGGACCTTTTTTGCCCATTGCATTTTTACAAAGATGATAATCATTTGAACTAATCATTGACCGCTATAGTTACATGATTACCATATTTATTGACAAGCGGCTATCGTAAAATTTTACAACCCATATTAAAATATAATGCACCTCTCAACATGCACAATACAGAGTTTTATTAAAATTTTATAAATTAAAAGACGTAAATTTTGTAATATCGTATACCGACTATAAAAAGTATATACAAGACTACATTTCACTTACACCTTATTCAAACAGCTTTGTTGTAGGTAACATGGCTTTGGCTATTGTAAGCTTTCTAAAAAAATAAACTTTTAACAAAAAAGGACAAGTAATCTTTTGGTTACTGCGGGGTCAGAAAAAATAAAAATTTTTTTTCTTTATGGTGCCATGCTTCATAATTAGATTGCTCAAAGTAATATATTTGATTTGTCTACAAGAGTGCAACATTTCGCTAATTGCTAATACCTAATAATAATTATTATGAAATTGTGATCTACAATTTACTTTATTTTGAACTTATTTGATTAACCTTATTCAGTGTTCTTTCAAATTTTGTAATTTTGTGTACACGAGGTGAGAAATGTGATGTAAGGACATATCGGAATTAGTGGGGGAAATGTGAAATAATTTTAGTACAGATCAAATAACGTAATAAAGTTATTGAGAGCAAATAGTTATAATTTTGAACTTTTGACATCATATTTGGTTTTTATTTAATTTCATATGGTAGAGCTTATGCCAAAGCTCAAAACTTATACAATGCGCGAAGGAGGAGCAAAGAGGGCGAAATACATACATATGAAATGCTACGTAAAAACATTAGCTTGGCGCGAAAATTTAAAAAATGTAAATAAGGCTAAAATAGCCTTAAAGAAGGCTGATTGTTATTTATATTATGAAACAATACTAATATCATTTCATAATAATAAAACGCGAAATTTGTGTAGCTGTCAAAACGAAATCAAACATTCAACGAATGTTTTCTAGTTGGGCTTTTTAGTATTTGGACGCGTTTTCGTTATTGCGCTGATGTTTGTATAAGTTTTGAGCTTTGGTACGAACTCTACATCCCAACTCAAAAATTGTCGCCTCACGGCAACAGCAGGCCAGAATTGAACACAGAATTACTTCATCGGGGCATAAGAAATGGTATTGAATGTATAAATTTTAATATGTCATGTCGATTTTAAAACTGCAGTAGCGACCATAGGCCTTTGCCAATCAGTTTTTTAAAATCCGATATGGATTTAGGAATATAATTCGACGGGAATAGTAGATAAGGGAAATGTTTACTTTATTTAGAGGGTCAAAAGTCATTTGTCACAACTTAATTTATTCGCCAAAAAACATCAAGATACGTAAATTAGTGTACCGTAACCGTGTCAGTAAAGTTTAATAATACACCATTATGTCGGGGAGAAAGAGTATTTTACAGATTTGAGAAAAAAAGTTCTGAAATAGTTGAAAGAAAGAAATTCAGTGTGGGCAGCAGAACGCTAGTTTGATATACCACATCAGACAATAAATGACTGGTGTCGCAAAATAAAGAAATATGGAACAGCAGGCACACGATCAAGAACAGGGGCGGCCACACAAAACAACCAAAAGAGATGATAAAATGATTGTCCGAAAGGCTAAGCCTTTGATATCGAAGAAGAATCGGATAGCCCGACAAAAATTTACCAAACAGCCCAGGTAACACAACTGGTGTAAATGACGTCATTTGTACGTCACTATGACGTCGCCGACGTCATAATGACGTACAAATGACGTCATTTACACCAGTTGTGTTACCTGGGAGCATTTAAACTGGGGAATCAAAGAGTGGGCTAAAATTCTTTGGAGGGACGAAAGTAAGTAAATATGTTTTCTTCGGATTGTATTAAGTATGTTCGGCGTCCAGTGAACAAAAGTCACGATGTGAAATATCAGGTTCCCACTTACATAGCCTGGAGGTGCACACGTCATGGTGTGGGGTTACTTTTCCCGTGATGAAATTTATCCATACACAAAATGGAGGGTATGGATCTATTTATGTATGTCGACATACTGAGGGCTCATATGCTACTCCATAGTAAGCGGAAAATGTCACGTTGCTGGATATTTCAGCAAGATAATGATCCAAAATACCCTTCAAAACATGTCAAAGCGTACATGGACAAAGCCACAATCCGCCCAATGAAATGGCCTGGTCAGTCTCCAGACCTGAAACCGATAGAGCAATTATGGAAAGAGCTAAAGCGACAAATTAGAAGCGAAACCTTACAAAATATAAATCAGCTGTGGGAAGCTTTACAGAGAAAATAGAAATTTCAATTCCCCGTATACAACGCTTGTTGACTCGATGCAGAGCTGTTATCGCTGCAAAGGGGTTTGCTCAAAGTATTAAATGTTTTTCATATCTTAATTTTTGAAGTACTTCTTTAATTTATATTTTAAGCACTTTCAATAAAAACGTATTATTAGCAATTATTTCGAATTTATTTAGGTTTATATTTTGACAAATTTTTATAATCTAAAATATTTTAGTTATGGCTTTTAATTCCAAACTATTTAAAGAATAAATTATGAAAATATTAACTAGAAATGTTAAAATTTGAAACAATTATTGCGAATAAACAGGTTGGCAAAAGACTTATATATGGACGCTGCTATATACTATTAAAAAGCACAACGTATATGTATGTACATAATAAGTCCAAAAAATTCTTCCCGACCTTCTGGTAGGAGAATTCCAAATCTTTTCCCGAAAGCAGTTATTTGCGATTTTCTACCTAT
This sequence comes from Podabrus alpinus, assembly GCA_932274525.1. Classification (NCBI taxonomy): domain Eukaryota; kingdom Metazoa; phylum Arthropoda; class Insecta; order Coleoptera; family Cantharidae; genus Podabrus; species Podabrus alpinus. Next base: position 10,548,901 of record OW026455.1, read on the forward strand.
ATCTATAGAAACTTTGAGAAACAACGTAGGAAGGCTACTAATGATACCCTGTATACGACTTATACAGGGTAATACATTCATTACATTACAGGCCAATATATAATTGATATAAATTTTGTAGCGAGTGTCGAACTCAAACGCAGCTATTTTCGTGATTAATTTTAGTTCACAAAGAAGTTATCGGCATGTTACCACTAGTACATAGTATGAAAAATGCGACAGAGCAGTCGTTTTCCTCTTTTTTAAAGATTATCGACTACGGCGAGCGCTCGGAAGTGAAAAACCGAGTTTTCCGCAATATCTCCTGAATAGTTGTTCTTATGATAAAAATGCTCTGTGTAAATCTTATAGAGAACGTAATTTCTTACAACTTTTGTCGTATTCTAGTAGTCGAATAAGTACCGAGCTACCGGCATAAAGCGGCTTGGCTTATTAACATTCCGAGAATGCTCCATTGGACTTCCCGCTTGCATGGTTATTGGATATCAATTAAATATTTACTATTTACCATTAATATTGATTTAAACATGTAGGATACTTAAAATACTATTTACATGGTTTCAAATTTGTTTCTTTTCGAAGTTTCATTTCGAAGTTCAAAAATAAAATTCATTTACCCTGCCATTACATAGTTCAAGTCATTATGTGAGTAATACCAAATCGGGGAAAACGCTTAAAATGTCACCCGGAATTTTAAAATTTCCTATTGAGATTCGGAAAGCTGAAGGTTTATATAGTAGAATTGAAAAGAAAGAGCCAACGGGTGATATCCTTTTAAAAGCTGTTTATTAGGGTTAAAATTAATTTGCCGCAAATTTTATTTTTTATTTCTACTATAAAAACTTCCCGGTTCCCTATAGGAAATCCCAAATTCCGGGCGCAATTTGACGTGCTACTCCCCCGTGTTACCGGATTACTGTTGAAGAACCGTCAAAAATTTTAATTTTGTGCAATTAAAAATATTATATTTTTTTGTTTCTCGAGATGCATACTCGATTTACTACTGATGTATAATCGCATGTAACAGCACGAGAACAAGAAAAATACTCGAAGATTTGCCGAGATGAATCTGTACGAGATGAATCTTCGAGTATTTTCCGAGCGCGAGTTTCTGTTTGTATGATTATTCCATGTTAGAAAATCCCCGACTTACAATCACATGACAAGGCCTAACACAAGAGCAGCAGCAGAAAATTCATAAAAATTTGATCGCAGCACCTCTGATCGACTGAGCAACAATAACAGTAAATAAACCACAAATGGTAAAAGGCGCTAAAAAAGTTAATGTCACAAATTAAGAACAGAAAAAGAAAACTATCTGACCAATCTGGGGGCAATGGAAACCACATCAAGGACCCAAGGGTGTGTTAAGGGAGGCTATCGAATACTAAAAATAAAGAAATGTACAAATATAAATGGTGGAAAATTGTGCTAACAATAAAAACTACCTTAAAATTAAATAAAATAGTTCAATAAGAGCAAACTGCAAAAATACGGGTACTACAAATTCAAATTGTTATTTTCTCCTTCACAAAGGCACCATCCAAAATTTCACAATAGACGCACAAACTCAAAACGCACCAACGAACAAGTACATACACGGACAGCCATGTGTAAATTTTTAACCCTACCACAAATTGATCGACCAAAGCGTAAACGCTGTATTTACTAAAAATTAACGTACATTTTTTTAACCTATACCACAAGGAAATGTGTCCAATGGCAGGTCAGCTATTAATAGATTCAAGGCTATAGTGACAAAAAATTACCAAACCACAACGAATTTCTGGCAAAACCAGAGATGCATTCAAGGTTGCTGATACAGTTACCATCGAGGAGCTATAGCGAGCTTGGCTGGTGCTGGTCCCCACACCACGTATGAATTATTTAACGGCCCTTACTAATATCGGACAGCTGTGCTGGATATACACAAGGGCTACTATACTAGTGGATATAGTCCTAGGGCGCCTATATCAGCGGATACAGGTCGTTGGTACAGGTCGTTTACCTGTATAAGTATAATCGGAAATAGCGCTCGCTCATTGGTTGAAACGACCTTAAAATGGCCCCCGAATGGAATAGTATTAAATTCAAATAATTCCACCAGAATCATTTCGATTCATAACGATTCATGTGTAACGTGCACAGAGCACTATGATCAGTAGATCTAGAAAGCAAAACGTTGTCTTGTAGCTTGCATCAAAGATATATATTTGATTTTCACAACTTTCTTGCAAAAAACATTTGTGCACACCCTGTATATATTGTATCACAGTGTATTTGTTATATGGTTACATTTATTATTTTTCATACAATTTAGTTAGTTAACTTGCTTATAAGTTTTTTGCCCGTATTCTCCCTCAGGGCTTTAGCGCTATAATTCATGTATACGTAATATTTATTTACTAGCGCCTGAAAATTATATTTAACGACTATTAATTAAAAGTTACAATTATTCGCACATATAAAATATATCGCCGAAACAAACTTCTATGTTGATACAGAGAAAACATGTTAATTGTGTATCTGTGGTATAAAATTATATTCAGTAAATATATACAAAAATTTTTTTCCTGTTTCCTCTCTAAGTTAACCACCTAGAGAGGGAGTATATTTATGCAAATGGATACATATTATGTACATATAAAAATAACAATATTAAACAATATAAAACTTAACAATTAATATGAATGATTGGTAAATGTTAAATGGGGGATGATGTAACAATTGTTGACAATTTAACGATGAATAGAATTGAACATTGAATAAGAATTTAACAGAACTGAATTATAATTGAATTGAAGAAAATATTGAAATAAATTTTTTTTAAATTATATTAAGAAACTCGAACTTATTTTAGAGCATAAATCCACTAAATCCACTATAGACAAGTTAAGGGGTGGTGTTAAACTGTTTTAATGAGTTAATGATTAGTTTGCAAAAAGATATGTATAATTTGGTTATGAATTTATTAGTGATTATGTTCGAAATGGTAAAAGGTGTAACGTTGTGAAATTGACAATGTAGGGCGTAGTTGTGACGATGTTGGGTGTACTTTGGGCAGCAGACAACAAATGTTGCAGAGTCTGCCTACTTTTTGAATCGCAGGGGCACACGTCACTAGGGCTGATCTTAAATCTGTGCAGATACTCGCGCGCAAACGAGTGACCCGTCAATATCTGCGTCATTTCAAAGGAGGTATCAACGGCACTTCGGAACAAGCGAACTTCATTTAGCGTAGGTAAATGCTGCCGGGTGGTCGAACCTTGGACGGCATTTCTGTACTCGGTATCCCAAGTACATGCCGCCTCAAGACGAATCACCCTTCTTGCATAGCTAAGAGGGAAGTGGTTGTATACCATGGGACTGTGTGAAACAGCCGCGTCTTTGGCACATTGATCTGCAACCTCGTTCCCTTCAATGCCGCAATGAGCCTTTACCCACGCAAATCTGATGATCGTTTGGTCAGTGAACAGTGTTGTTCACAGTTTGAGCAGTGAACGATGGATGGAGGTGACCAAAGATGGTACGGTGCTACTCCTATTAGCGATGGTAACAAGCGAAGAAAGGCTGTCAGAGAAAATGCACACAGAGTGCAGTCTCCTGGGGGAGATCCAAGTCAGGGCGGCGTCAATCGCATATAGCTCGGCTTGAAACACGCTACAAGCACCGTTTAACCGGTACTTGTGGGTTTCTTGCCGAGCCTCACGGTATATGACAATTGCCGCGCCGACCTCCCCACCTTCCTGCTTGCTGCCATCGGTAAATATAGCAACATCGACCTGGTCGTATATTCTATCGACTTCCGGCGAGTTGCAAGCTTTAACGAAACTGATCGTTTGTCTGTAGCGGGGATGTACGATTTTGCAAGACGATATCGTCCGGAAGACGATCGAAAGTACCATCCATTTTGCTACCTCCTCTATCCTTAGCTCGATTGGAGTAAATCCAGCCAAGGCTAACGCAGATATTGCCGAGACGGTATGGAATGCGCGAGTAGCCCTAATGGCGAATGCCCGCTGAAAAGATCGCAACCAACCCAGCACATACTTGTATCGTACCAATCCAATATATACAAATAGGGTGATGCTTTTTTCACGTATATGCTCGCATCAATTATTATGGATAATATAAGTAAATAGGTAAAGTAGTCTTGTACATTCTTACCCTTTTAAACATCGGGTTTATTTAGAATCTCAAATAATCTAATATTAATATTTATAGTATGCAAATTTAAAAGCTTTTTGCAGTACCTGTTAGTTGAATAGCTAAATTCCTTTAGAATAGAACTAAAGTGTCAATTAAAGTTTTTGATTTAAAATTATCCATCAAAGTGTATGGTCCTACAGGGTTCTGGGTTTTTGATGTCGACACAGTCCATGGCGCAAGCGCGACGAACACGTCTAAAGCGTGCCCTGACGGAAGTTACCAGCGATACAGTTACCTATGTGAAAACGGTGGGCAAATACTTATGGTATATTATAAACCCACTAGAACTCACATTAATGGCTAGAAAATGATTATTCACTTAAATACCTTCAAATTATTATCCTATAATTTAAAACCAAGTTGACTGATCAAAAAATTATTTAAAATGCCCTAAAGGAAAATTTTAATTTTACTTTTCGTGAAAAGCTTTCGACATTAATCAAGAAAATCGTACAAATCAAAATTTTTAATTATCCCATATTGCCTTTTATTTTTACTCGTGACAAGTATCTGGCGATTTCACTCAAGTATGGAAGTTTTATTCTATACGGTGCATGTAATTTATTATTTAACATAATTTGGAATAATGTAATGGCATTACATAAATAATTTGTTAAATTGATTAAAGGTCGACGTTTCATTGTTTTAAAACCAATATTAGAAAATCATACAAACATCTTGCAATATTAAGTGAATAATCCAATTTATTGTACAGCGAGTACTTTAAATCTATGTTATTGCAGCACATAGTTAAATTTTAATGAAACCAAACCAGCAATTAAACAATTGTAACAATAACTAATTTTTAAAGTACTCAGTAGCGGCACCAGAGCACACATAGCATGCAAAATATTACCTAGTTAATGTAAAATCAGAGTAATATTGACATTTCATAGATCATTTTGTACATAGACTTTATTTTTCATATATAGGATGATACGTCGCAAATTCGCTACAGGAACATAGCATGAAAGTTCATCATATTTTTGGAGATTCCTGTTTGCACTTTCGTACAAGAACTTGCAAAATTTAGAATACTATTTATATTTGAAATATACTTTTATGCGCAAGTTATTTGGGGAAACAACCCTAAAATTCAGGTGGTGTTATTTAAAAGAGTTGGATCAAGAATGCTAACAAATTACGTTTATTTTATTTTCACATTATATTTTATGCTAGATTATTAAGGTAAGTACACAAAGTATAAAGTTGACCCTCTTAAATTGGAATGAGACCTCGACTAAATTTTGGTTAGTTCGTCTCTAATATTTCGTCATTATTATGATGCTTTACGGTCATCTTTTAAATAACACTAACTCAACTTTGGAGTTGTAAGCCCCTTTAAGTTTTTCGTTTTGCTTAAGAGCGTAATCCAGTGTTACTCCGAATAACTTATATTGTCATATGCAATCGATTTTTAACGTTTTGAGAAATTGTCCGAGCCCCGCCTGTGCTTGTTACGTATCTAAAATATGTTAACGTGATTTTCGACTAATCGAAATAGACGGTTTTATACACAGGATTTTCCGTTGACGGAAATCGAAATCGAATCCGTGAAAACGAGAAGCTATATGCCAAACGCTCGACTGCTTTCCATAATTTTGAAACGTCCTTTTTTTTTAAGTAATAAAATACATAACTTACAATTTTATTCATGCTAAAATGGGTTTAAGCTTTTGTGCCGTCATAGTAACACTGTTTTGTACATCTCTCCTCAGAAACACATTGTTTCGGACGACCACGACACAAAAGGAAAAAACAAGATTGTTGGATTTCTCCCTATTAAGTGGACTGTATTTATTTCACACAAACTTATTACAAATAATATTAAATTTTTCAACAGAGTAAAACAATAAACTTGTCACTGTTACTGCCCAAATACAACTACTTCCTAGTTACTAATATTTAAAAATACATACAAACACAGAAACCCTTTGTTTTTTAAAATTAATACATAAAAATAGTGGACCTATAAAATTTGACTACATACCAGACTATAAAAACTAACCAGTAAGATAAACTTAATTAATTACAATGGAGTGGCTCCAATAAAGATATTTTGATTTTAAAATCCAATTTTTTTAGGGTAAACAACATACAAAAAAAATTCTTACTACACAAAGAGTGGGTACAAAAAATTTTGTGCATCACGTGTCCAGAAACTGCTGTGCAAGTACGTGTTATTTGACAGGTCGAGATGGACGTCATGGCCTGATAGTTAGCGTGATCAACTGATAACGTAGGGCTCCCCGGTTCGACTCCGGGTACAGTCTAAAATTTCCGTGCTTTCGGAGGGCACGTAAAGCCGTCGGTCCCCCTGTGTTATGATTTGCCATCATAACAATAAAAAACAGGGTGCAGGCACATCGAAAAGCAAGTCGAGCAAGCTACCTGAGATGTAAAATACAAAAATGCTCACAGAACTAATTACAAAAATTAGTAAAGAACAGGTCCTGGACCTATATTAAGAGGGAGACTTCTTAATAAAAGTGGAAGAAGAAGAAGAGAAGGATAGCAGAGGCTTGCAATTATGAGCAATTAACTAATGTATTATTAGGCCAGAAACTGAACTTACTTGGTTCTTTTATTAATTTCTCCACTAACCAGAATTCCCACTACCAGCAAAACAATTTATTTTAAAGGACAGATCAAGAACTAGTATTTAAATTTGATATTTTAATTTATATATTATATTTGGGCTTAATCATGTATATTTACAACATTTAGCTGTTTCTCCAATATGAACACCGCTCAGCCGTATAACATTTTTTCTTCCAAACCTCTACCCTACACAGCTTCCGTATGCCTTCAATGCATGGTTTTCAGGGTCTTTTCCTGATGGTTTCCATAAGAATACTTTTTTGGCCATCTTTTTTCTTTCAGACGTAATAGATGTCCAAACCATTTAAGACTTCTTCTTGTGCCATTATGTTTCTTATTCTCTCATTTCTTACTCTTTGTGTTCTCGATACCTTGGCAAATCTTCGTTTGTCGCCCATACTTTACTTCTGTAGATCAGAACGTTCTCCAGCATTGTTCTATCAATTCTCGTTTTATTACATTTAGAAATATTCTTGTCCCACCAAACCGAATTAAGGGATCCCAGCGCTTTTTGTGCTTTTGGTATTCTTTGTTCCATTTCTTTTTACCATGCCGTCTTTATACACCATCGCTATTAAATATCTAAATTCATCCATTGTCGGATATGCGGCACATCATTCGCCAGGACCTCAAATCTAGCATCCGAGTCTACCACAAGAGATGCTGTTTTTACAAGCTGACCCCCCAATCCCCATTTTGTATAATCTGCAGATAACCTTTTTGGCATGTACACTATGTCATAAGAATCCTGTGCCAGCATTGCCTGGTCGGGTGCAAAGCTTAGGCTACATATTGGTACCCCCATTCTTTCAAATGTTTGTTTCCATCTTCTCTGCGCTATTTCTAAATAGATATTAAATAACAGAATGGAAATATTGCAAAATCCCAGGAAACTTAATTATCGATTTACGCTGTCATGTCTTCAGCTACAGTTGTCAAATTCTGAGTTTTACGCCAAATTTGCGGCATCGCCCACTAGAAATCTTCTGGCCCAAATGCTGTGGTGATGTATTTTTCTTCCATTAGTGTAGCTGTAGTAAGTAATATATACTTCTTGTTTTCTACAAAAACGGATGAACATAGTACCACATCATAAAACTAATTCATTTTGTTTCATGTGAACTTTTCCACTCAGGCTGCCAGTGATATCGGAGTGTATTTAATTTAAGTTTACCAATGATTATGATCTTCGTTTTGCGTCGTATTTTGAGTCTACCTTACGTTATTCGCCAGGGTTCAATAAATATGCTCGTTTGGTCCCCAATGGCTAGTAGAATAGTATATGAGAAAAAAGTAGAAATTATTCAAAAAGAGTGAACGGTTGTGTTAGCTTCGGTATCACGTATTTACGCCTAACCCATTTACACTTAAGTCAATATGCCTAAAGGATTTTATGTTAATGGATTTGATGCCTAAAAGCGACAACGCCTAAAAATTGTACACTTGGCATAATTACGTTTAATCCTTTACTCATAAAAAAATTTAAATTTATCTAGTATAAAATAAGATTCATTTAGGAATATAAACCAAATTAAATTTAAAAAAATGGTTCTTCCGTTTATCAAAAGTCAAAAAGGGTTTGATTAATTACTACAAAGAAGCTTCATGTATACCAAAAACAGGGATTTTAACGATGAAACTTTTTGGAAATGTGTAGAATACAATAAAAGTAAGTGTCTAGCAGTTTTTCACACAAAAGGTGAATTAAGCGATCTTGAGCACAATCACGTACCACGAGAAAAGGAGCCCAACGGGCAAGGATAAAGCTGAGCCAGTCCAGACACACCTCAGCAGATTATTGCCGCAGCCAGTATTCTCAGAGAAAAGTATGTCAAAGTGGAGAACGGCTAAAGGCCGTTTCAGGGGTGATGTGGCAGCATCGTTAAATATAATTTGTTGATTGAAAAAAAATTGCGGACGAGTAATGTTTTTGTCTTGTGACCACAGTTTGTTGCGATTTTTCTAGCCCTGCACATCGTGTGGCCATATTTAGAAAAATTGTAGATTGGATCTACATCCAATCACGTTATTTGACGTCCTTTATCTTTACATTAGTCTTTACATTAGAATTCTAACGTTGCTATGTGTACGTAATCAAACGTGTTTTCTTAATCGATAAAAGCAAATTGGAAAATTTTCTGCTGATTAAAGTATTTTTTGTACAAGAACCCATAATATGCATTTGTAAGTTGGGCGTAAGTTTATAATGTTTCTCATTAGTTTTTTTGTTAAAGTAATTAACGTCGTTCGCAGGCAAGTTCAGGTGAAAATAGTGTATAGTTGTGTCTAATTCTATCAATGGGTCTTCCAGATATCTTCCTGGCGCCCTTGTAGTACTCAATTTTTCGTTTTATTAATTCTCTAGAATATCAAAAATTTCATTTTGGCTACCTGTAGTCTTTTTTCTTAGTTTCTTTCAATTCCATTGCGTGACTTATAGTCGAAATTTTATATTAATATGTTCAAAGCCGGAAGTTATGGAACACAACTTGAACCTTGTGATAGAAGCAACAATTTTTGCATCAGTAAATAATACAAATCACCACCTCTGTTTAAATTTTTCATATTTATCTCATGAATGGATAATCAGACGATAAAATACGTCAGAAGAAATAAATCACTTAAATGCAAGTCTGGCGCGTATTGCTTAACTCGCAGATTTTCGACAAATATCGCATGTACCGTTGCTCCCACATGAAAAATCACCGAATAACTAAAAAGCTTTTAACCTAATTTTCTTATTAAATTATATCAATAAAAACATAGCCTATAAAAAAACAAGAGCAAAATATTTATAAATTCATTAATTGAGAACAACTTCTACAATCCCGAGGGTTCTTAAACAAAGTACCACTATTCTCTTAGTACAAGAATCATTGCTTTGATAATTAAATAGGAATGTAAAACACATCGTTCAACTCGATGAAAGTGCATACAAGCAAATTTGAATTGTACAGAACCACTGAACGTAAAAGTTGTTCACTAATTAATTGCGCATGTACAGTACATTTTTCGCATAAAATACTTCCCCGGTAGCAAAACCCCCGTGAAATAAATACTATGTTCCAGCTAAGCAATGATAATTTCTGTTTTTTTTAATTAGTATTTCCAAATATTTAAGGAAATACGGTTTTTAATATTATATATCTTACACATAATAGATTTATTTCACGTATGAAAGATAAAAACCATCTGCCATAGTTTAATGATAATGAAATATTTATGTGTACGGGTTGATGCATAAATTCGTAGCGTTTTTTTAAATTTAAAATTTAATTTTTTAAATATAGCAAATACATATCAATATCAATAATATATTCTCTTGTATTGTTTATGATTGACTCCCAATGTTCTGGCAGTTTTTCGATTCCACGCCTGCAGAAATCCGGTGGTTTGGAGGTGAAGAAGTCGTCGAGTCAGTTTTGAAGAGGAACGTCGTTATTAAATAAGATTCCGAGGAGATTGTTGGATAGAGAGCGGAAAAGATGAAAATCTGATGGAGCAAGATCAGGAGAATAGGGCGGATGTGGAATTCACCCAACCGTGGTCTTGATAGCTGCTTTTGTAATGTTATCAGTATGCGGATGGCATTACTGGAGCATCCAGGCGACGCAGTTGTAGACAATAAACCTCAGAAGTGATGGTTACATTCCTCGGAAGTAATTCATAGTAGATGACGCCTTCCTTATCCCACCAGATGCACAGCATTACTTTTCGTGGATGGGCACCAGCTTTTGCACGAGGATTTGCTTGTTTATTAGGGTTCAGCCGTTCCTCTCTGTTCTTGATGTTGATGTGAAGGCACCATTTTTCGTTACCAGTAACAATTTGGAACAAAACGGCCGATGTTGTTGACGAGCTAAACGATGACGAGCAAACAAAGAAGCACAAATGGTAACACGCTGATTTTTGTTGTTTTTGATCAAAACGTATGGTACCCAACCACCCAACTTTTGAACTTTGCCCATGGAAAGCAAATGTCGTACGATAGTTGATTGGTCACAATTCATCATATTACCCAATTCCCGACTCGATTGACGTGGATCATCACGAATTGAAGCATTTAATCGGTCTTCATCAAAGCCGGATGGTCTCCCTGAACGTGCAAAATCCTTCATATCAAAATGCCCCTTTTTGAAACGAGGAAACCATTTTCGTGCAGTACTTTCCACGATGGCGTTCCCTCTGTAAACGGGACAAATGGTTCTAGCGGCCTCCGATGCCTTAACTCCCCAGGTAACACAACTGGTGTAAAAGACGTCATTTGTACGTCATTATGACGTCGGCGACGTCATAATGACGTACAAATGACGTCATTTACACCAGTTGTGTTACCTGGGTCGTCGGTTAAACTCAAACAAAAGGATATGTCGGAAATGTTCATTTCTTTGTACTGACACTCCATTTTCTTTAGCCAACAATTGAAGGGCCTAGTGGAAAAAGTAGTTAAGTCACTTTTTTTCCAATTTGTTGATTTTTATACTAATTTGTAGAGAATAAGTGCCGCAATGTGAAAATGTGCTCAACTACAAATTGAAAAAAAAAGTGACTTAACTACTTTTTCCACTAGGCCCTTCAATTACCCCTAACTTTCTACAAATTTTGTTTTTTTTTTGAAAAATTGAAAAATGCAAGAAATATAAGGGCTCGCCACATAGCCTGTGCTGTGCTATGCCAATGTCAAACATTGAAGTAGAAACATAGGGTTTCAATAGTGACGTTCACATAGTTATGAGTTGCTATACTATTTTGCACATGACCATGACATTGTTCAACGTTTGTGTTGACATAACACAGAGCATAGCATAGCACAGCACAGGCTATGTGGCGAGCCCTTTACTATAAAACAATACTATGGAATTAAAAAGACATTGATATTTCTCAAACAAATTTGTTTCCAAAGCACTCTTACCTTGGAAACCAAAAACGCTACGAACTTATGCATCAACCTGATATATTTAAAGTTCGTTTTTTATTTTCTATTTCAGTAATCATTTTTGACGTTATTTGTAGAAAATTCGTGAGTTTTGCAATACGCGTTTCATTAACTCTCATCAAGAAAATCCTAAGGACCTTTTTTGTTTAAAATTTAATTATAAATTTATTTCTACTCATATTCTTATTGTCGTCTGAACCATTTTGTAATAAATAGGAAAAACTAAAGCTACGGATGTGATTGAAGCTGATATTACTATTTCGATATTTTGTCATTAATATTGATAATCACCGACATTCGAAGTACGTGAAAATATCGACATTAAATATTAATAATGGATATTATTGCTATTTTTCAATATCACCCTATATTAAACTCTCTGGCGTTGTTCCGATATACTAACTATGTATATCAGTCTGAAAAACGTTTTATTTTATAGTTGATGATTAGAACAGCTTTTCAGTATTGATACAAAAAAGTTAAATCGTACAGGGCTTTAGTTTCTATCTAAGTTGACCCTTACAAAACATCATTTTGCCATAATTGACACGGAATATTTTTTTTTAAATACGACGAATTTTGTTAAATCGATGGCCGTCAATTACTAATACCGATTCTATGGCACACTACAAAATTTTGTAAGTGTTCTTAGGGATTTTGTTGAAAAAAAAACCATTTATAAAAACCATTTTTTTCTTCTGATCTCAATTTATCTGTGCATCGTCCTTTCTGAAAAATTGTTATTTATTGCCTTTTTTATTGACATCCTGTAAATTTACAATCTGTTTACAAAACATTCAGTAAATTACTTTTTCTCCAGGATACAGCGAAAACGTCATTTTTTTGTCTATTTTTAGATTCGAAAGTGCGCGTTTTTCGTAGGATCTAAGTTATCAATGTAATTTGATATACTCTGTGATACAAAAAGTGAACATTGATATACTTCCGTAACCAGAAAGTTCACTTTCTGGTTACATAGATTTTTCCTGACGCCGATGGCATATTTGGCTCTTTGTCTTTAAATATAGTTTGTTTTGTCAGTTATTCTCGCGGGTATAAATAATATTATCACTTGGGGTTCATGTTCTTACATTAATAAAATTGCTATCATATTAAAGTTTCATTTATTTAATCGGACTTTTATTTTACATTGTAATTTACTACAACCTACGTATTTATTTATTTATTTATACATTCATTCGTTTGAATAATCATTTCGTTTTGCATTTTTAATTAGTAATAACCTAATAACAAATATTTTAAGTTTTACATTTAACTTAATGGTTATCCTTTGATATTTTGTGGTACATTTTCCTTTTTTTATTCGTTTAGGACTTGATCCTGGAGAACTTTCAGTAACTTATACGTAAATAGCTATAACGGCGACTATGTCTTAGAAGATACATGTCCAATGCCATGACTTCCCTTTCAAGCACTTAACCTTGCCTTGTTACTCGGGTATTTTACTTTGAAACATTACAATTACAATATAGGAGTCTAGGAATTTATTGACTTGGTGTGGTTGCTATTAAATTTCCCTCAGTAGTCAGTACCCAAGTCAACCCGTGTTGTTTTGAGATGTAATTTCCTGCAATTTTATTATAATAAAAGTACATATTACAACCAAGCACGGGAAAAGTCAAATTTTATGTCTCAACTCGATTGTTTTCTTCTTGAGATTACAACTTAAATAGCACTCATAAATACCTATGTTATCGTCAAGTCTATTATATTGATGCCGTACTAAACGATATTATAAAATGCCATTTTAAATGAAAATACAGGATGGTCTTTGTAGTAACTTATAATCAACGGGAATGTAATGTAAACGTACTTCAGGTACCGCATCGAATTAAAATTTTATTTAATCGCATTTCTACCTGCAAGTCTTCTCACTGCAACTCTTTTTAAAGTGTGTTTAAGTATTAGTCTCAAATGCAGATTAGTTACACAGTAGGTAGTACGTGCTGAAAAATTTTTATTACTTTTTAAATTTTTAACAATGTACTTTACCTGTTTGAAGCGATAAGCCGTTTTCTTGTTTCATTGTCTTACGATTTCTAAGCCTTTGTTGTAACTTGTAACTGTTCCCACTTCATGATTCCAATGTAAAGTTTGCCGTGCGACAAGTATCTTTATCATCCTTGTTAAAATTATTTGTGGCATTACATTTTATCAAAATTTTTCTCGTGTTCGTTTCTAAATACGACGCTAAAACCAGCTTGTATTTAATTTTTTGTTATTTAACTAACTGGTAACCGTGGTAGTATGTTCGTGCTTCCGAAGAGTAAATGGTTAGGTGACAAATGGAAAATAAATAAGGTAACCACGGAAATTTAGAACGTTCGACTTAAAATGTAATTCACTGAAATGTTGCTATGAGTATTATTACTTTGGGAGGTATAAAAGATATGATAACAAATTAAAGGAAAATAACGTTGCTGAGGTGGGGTAAATTTAATTTCCATTTGTTTCAAATTCTGTCAATATGATTATAAAATTCTATTGAAAATAAAAAATTTTACAGTTTTTGATCGATTTTGTTTCACTTTGACAAACCTGTTTGCAAGATGCGGATTTTTTCCGACTTTTATTATAAATTTTTATGTTGTTAACCATACTATTAGGAAAAATAATATATACCAATTTTGTAGGGAAATTAACTTGCTACAAAAAAGTCCGCGGTAACATATTACATTTACTAAAAACTAAAAATTCAAAATCTGAAACTTTTAATTTTTTAGTGTGCAAACTTTTGAAGATAATATGCTGTCACGGATGTTTTTATTATTATTAGCTTTACATTCCTTTTGGAATTTTGCTATCCAATTACATATATCCCTTTGTGGGGAGCATTAGGCCCCGTAAAGTACATCATACATTGTAATACTCGCTCTGTGCGTTAATATCCTACTTGCGTTATATACTTTCAAACTATAAACTTTTGTGCGCGGTGGCTTCTGCAACCACTCTTCTCCAACCCTGGTGATCTTGGACTTTTGCCATCCAGTCTCCCTCTCCCATGTTGCTCAGATCGTCCGTCACCTGGTCCCACCATCTTGTCTTAGGTCTGCCTCTCATTCTGTCTTCTCCAGGTTTCCATAGCGTTGCCTTCTTCACGATGGAGTCGTCACTGCCTCTCATGATGTGGCCCAACCATCGGATTCTTTGCGACTTAGCATACTTCCCTATGTCTTCTCCTTTCAGTTTCCCATTTATTTCGTGGTTCATTCTTGCTCTCGATTTTCCACTTTCTGTCATTTTGGGGCCCAAAATGGTTCACAATACCTTTCTTTCGAACACTATCATTTGTTCTGCTTCCGCTTTCGTCATGCACAGTGTTTCTGCTGCGTACATCACAATAGGTCGTATTACGGTTTTATAAATCTTCATTTTAGTATGTTTTCTTAAATTGTTATCATTTAGGAGTACCTTATTTGCATAGAAAGCCCTGTTTCCTGTTTGTATCCTTTTTTTTACTTCATGTTGTCTGTTATCGTTTCTGTCTACATGCACATCCTATTGCTAAATGCTATTTCCTCTATGTTGTTGTTTATTCAAAGGAGTTTTCTCGTTTGCGTTTTGTTTTTGTTGCACAGCATGTACGATATTTAGTCTTGTTATAGTTCACGTGCAATCCCAGCGGTTTTGTTCTATTTTCCAGATCTTCGAAAAGTTCTATCAATCTTTTTAAAGATCTTGCCATTATAAGGATGTCATCCGCGTATGCTATGAACTGGCCTTCTTTGGTCGCTATTGTTCCCCTCGCGGCCATTCCTTTAATCGCTTTCTCCAATGCTATGTTAAAAAGTGTGGCCAATAGGCCACACTTCCCCCTGCCTAACTCCATTTTCGATTCAAAACCATCCGTTTCTCCTGCTGCTGCTCTTCCATCGCATTGTACAATTCTTCTTTGCCTATCTTATCGAATGCTTGTTGAAAATCAACAAAGATAATATGCAGGTCTATGCGCATGCTTTTTCCATAGTTTGCTTGAGTACGTGTATCGCTCCTACCGTTGATCTTCCCTCGGTGAAGCCGAATTGGTAGTCACCTATTTTGTTTTTGGTGTATTCTTTTAACCTTTCATGTAGTTTGACATCAGTGAGAGAGTTCCTCAAGAGAAGAAGAGACGACTCAAGTGTAGGTGAAGAGGAAGAAATATTTCGGAGAAGTAAAATAACGATAAAATCACCAAATAAGAGAAACGAAGTAACACAAAGTGAAGGTGACATGGAGGAACTGAAGGGGATGATGACGGGTCTGGCAAGAATGGTTAATGATGGATTCCAGGAAAGTAAAAATGAAAGTAGAGAAATAAAGGAAAAACTCGAGTCAATGGAAAAATACTGGAACGAGAAGATGCATGAAATGGAACAGGTAATTGAGGGCTTGTCAGAAAAAACAAGTAAACAAGACGATAGAATAACCGTGTTGGAGGAACAATTGGAAAGATATGAGAGAAATATGAGAGCAAACAACACAATAATCAAAAATATACCAATGGAAGGAAGCGTACCAAGTGAGAAAGTTGAAATTTCCTGAACCAAAATATGCAGATAAAGGTAACGGTTTTGGCAGCCTTTAAGATAGGAAAAACCACTGAAAACCGAGTAGTTTTGGCAAAGTTGAAGGACTATAAGTCTTACATCGTTTACCAAACCTTCTCCTTTCCTTGATACCAATATATGGTCTATTTGGTTTCCGACTTCGTTTCCTCCTCCGGGCCACACCCGTGTTATTTTATGTATTTTCGTATTTCGTATTTTATGTATTTAGTTTCCGCACTTTTTGTGCGGAAACTTGGTACTACAGATTACGGTGTTCAACGCTTCTGCCATGCCGCACAGCTTTTCTCCGTTGTCATTCGTCTTCTCGTGTATGGTCTGCTTTCCCGCTACTGAGCTAATGTAGTATTCCTTGCCAATTTTTTCGTTAAAATCGCCTAACACTATCAGCATATTTTAATCTGGGTGTACTGTCGCATAATTCTTCAACGTTGTGGTAGAATTATTCTTTTTCGCTCTTATTACTATCCTCTGTCGGCGCATATACATTTACGATTGACAAATTTGTTTTGGCTTTCACTCTGAGATATGATAGTCTTCCATTAATTGTCTTGAATGCCAGTACTCTCTCAACCAATCTTCTCATCACTATAAATCCCGTGCCGTTTCTTCCTTGTTTCTGTTCGCCAGAGAAGAACGTGGTGTATATGCAATTGCAACGACTTATTCATATCAGTGCATAGGCGTTGAATGTCCGCCGGCGCTATTGTATATGTGCCCTTTATTTTTATAACCAATGTTATCTCTTGTAATGCGATACATTAATAGACCCTCTAATTTATTTATTATTAATTTGTTACTGTTATTTCTAAATTTCATTTTCGTACATTAACAGCCACTCCAGTTTATTTACTCTTAATTTGTACCTGTTATTTCCAAATTGAATTTTCGACATCGTTGTCATTATTATTATTGAATACAACTGGAAACAGAGCGCCTCTTAATCGCTCGTGCGAATGCTCCGCTGTCACAGGCATCCCCTTCGCACGCGTGATTAAAAGTATCGCTTCTGTCTCTAGATGTGTAACATACTATTTCCAAGTTTCTGAGTTCGGGTTCCGACCATATATTGTTCGATACAGTGGGGCATTTTTTAGGCCAGTTTATGATTTTCTTTTTGATTACTTCTCTTTTCACTTCCCTATTGGCTCGTGTTAAAAATGCTTTCAACTACGGCGGGCGGGAATATTTCTAACAACCTTTCTATTCGATAATTCAATAACTCACGACAAATATACGGCTGTTACACTATTTTATTTGTTTATTGAGGTTAGCAATTATACTATAGGTGGTGATGTTGAAAATTTCTACATTAAAAAATATACAATCAATAATCAATAAAAAATATACAGTCAATAATCAATACTAATCAAACAACAATATATACAAATATAAATAAATAATAAAAAGGTTTTACTCACAATTCTGCCCTTTCCGAGTTTGCAATGTTAACTGACCTGAACTTCATTAGCTCCACTTTATATAGGCCAGTTAAGTACCTTTGGTTGGTACCAAAAGGTTGGTACGGGCAGAAATTCAAATTCAAATAAAAATAAATACACAAATTATCATACGCAGGGGCGTACTATCTTTGGCGGGTGCAGGTTCGTACCGGCGACAAATCTAACGACCAGCCAGGGCTGGAGTTTCTGCGACATGCTCCCCTTCGGTACACTGAACTTCTTCTGAAGAATTCTGTTTACCCAGTACGTCTAGAACGGCGACTTTGGCGGCAGATCTTTCATACGTACCCCGTGGCGTCTGTATCGTTACGCGTCGAACCTGATTAGCTTTATTTGATTGGGTATCAATCACCCTTCCCTTTCTCCACGAATTGCGCTGCTTGTCATCCATGATTACTACGATATCTCCCACTTCGATCGGCTTTAAGCCCGCATTTCATTATAGCTTCTAGCAGCCGAGCTTCTAGAAGCCCAACATTTGTAATGCATTGACTCTTATGGAACCAAACTCACTTCGGCTGGTAGGCTTCTACCAGCCGAAGTGAGTTTGGTTCCATAAGAGTCAATGCATTACAAATGTTGGGCTTCTAGAAGCTCGGCTGCTAGAAGCTATAATGAAATGCGGGCTTTACTCGATCAAACCACTTTGTTGTCTGCGTTAATGTTGGAAGATACTCCCTGATCCAGCGTCGCCAGAAGTGTTCCGCCATTTGCTGAGATAGCTGGTAATTGGACCTTGGGTTTTGATCATCCGAGAGTTCTATAAGGGGCTTTGAACCGCTGGACGATCCGACTAGAAAGTGATTTGGCGTCAGGGCTTCTTCGTCTTCATTTTCAAGTGATACGTGGGTGAGCGGTCTTGAGTTCACAATGTTCTCTGCCTCCATTAGGTAGCATCGAAGAGATTCGTCGTTGGGCTTCTTTGTCGGCATAACTTTCATCAGGGAAGTTTTCACGGATTTGACCATCCTTTCCCAGCATCCGCCCATGTGTGGTGCTAATGGGGTGTTGAACGACCACCGTATTTCTCCGAATTCACGGCGGTAATCGTCTGGGAGCATGTGTGCATATAGTTTCTTTAGTTCATTTGCTACCCCGACGAAGTTAGTCCCGTTATCCGATCGAATTTCTATTGGCGTTCCTCTTTTTGCGATGAAATTCCTGATTGCCATCCAGCACGAGGTCTTACTTAACGAATGGACGATCTCCAAGTGAATTGCTCTGATCGTTAGGCAGGTGAATAGGGCCACCCAGCGTTTTTCCGTCCTACGACCCACTACAACCTCGATGGGACCGAAATAATCAATCCCGACGTACGAAAACGGAGCGGTGAACGTGGCCGTGCGAGCCGGCGGGTGGTCGGCCACTTGCGGTGGACGTGGCTTGGCCCTATTGTTTTTGCACTGTTGACAGATCGATTTTACCTTCTGAACAAATCTTCGTAATCGAGCAATCGCAAACCTTTGTCGAACCTCGTTGATCACCTGCTCATGGTTTCCGTGCAAATATTTCCTGTGGTAGTGCGCTATGATAAGATCGGTGACCGGGTGGTTTGGTGGTAGGATAATGGGATTCATGGCATCGTATGTTGCACCCACCACGTTCCTTGCGCGTCCTTTAACACGTAACACCCCCTCTTTATCTAGAAACGGGGTAGTTTTATAAATTGGACTGGATTTACTTACGGACTTGTCAGGCATATTCTTTAAGCTGCGAATTTCGCCCTCGTACTGTTCCATTTGTGCTTGGCGGAAAATCTCCAATTCAGCTTCTTGTATTTCTTCTTTAACTAATTCTCCTTTTCCGGTTCCTATCCTAGCTCTTCGTGCTTTCTTAAACCATCTTAAGGCCCATGCTTGTGAACGCAGAAAACGATTCCACCGTGAGAAGCGTTCATACTTTGGCACTAGATTTGACGTCGTACGTTCGGAATGGAACGCCATTGTGACAGCTTCTTCCGTGGTTTCCGTATCTAGATTGCTCGGCCTGTGAGCCGGCCACTCGACTTCGGGCAGATACAGGAATTCGGGTTCCGTGAACCACCGACATTTTGAATTTATTTTCGGTTGCTCTTTCCACTTGGTACCCTCGTCAGCCACATTGTATCTTGTAGGCACCCAGCGCCATTCGTCCAGCTTCGTCAGATCAAGAATTTCTCCCACCCGAAATGCTACAAATTGCCGATATTTCCGATGTTCTGATTTCAGCCATGATAAAACGTCGATGGAGTCTGTCCAGAAGAATTTCTTGTTCGGTTGCACGGAGTGACCCTTCATAACCGACTTGCCTAATCGTGCGCCCAGGACCGCGGCCTGCAGTTCCAATCGCGGAATTGACATTGGTTGTTGGGGAGCGACCTTGGTTTTAGCGCTTACGAGAGTGCACGTAACTTTGAAGTGACATTCGAAGCGAAAGTAGACCACATCTGCAAACGCGTTGATCGAAGCATCTACAAACACATGCAGTTGCAAGTTTGTATACGAACTTGGCGCGTAACATCTAGGAATCTTGATCTCTCGAAGCTTCGGTAGCGTCCTTGTCCATGTCGCCCATTTTTCGTGCTGTTGCTTGGTAATCGGTTGATCCCAAGTCACTGCCGAGCGCCATATTTCTTGCAGAAGGATCTTAACGTATACCAGGAAGCAAGAGACTAACCCCAAAGGATCAAAAATCATCATTAAAGTTCGCAGGACCTCGCGCTTGGTAGGACTCCTTCGACTGTCTAGGATTTCAGGAGACACGCGATCGAAATTCATCGTGTAGAAGAAGGAGTCGTCTTTGGTTGACCACCACATGCCGAGAACTTTTTCCCTATTCGAATTGCAGTCAAGGTTCAGGCTTCCGTCCAGCCTCTCGATTCCCAACGATCTAAGTATTTTAGGGGAGTTTGAAGCGAAATTCCGGATTTCAAATCCGGCCGAGGCGTGAATTCGCACAACGTCCCTAGCTATTGTAAGTGCTTCTTCTTCTGTGTCAAAACTGTCTAGCCAGTCATCGACATAGTGGTTCTCTTTAACCGCCCGGGCCGCTCGTGGACAACTTATAGCGAACTGTTCGGCGTTCAGATTCTTGACATAGTGAGCGGTGCTTGGTGAGCATGCGCCGAACGTCATTACTTTCATCACGTACACTTCTATTTCGCCATTTGGATCACCATCTCGCCGCCACAGAAAACGTTGAGCTTGTTGGTCTTCCTCGATTACGTTTACTTGGTGATACATCTCCTTTATATCTCCGGATATCGCGATTTTGCGTTCTCGAAACCTGAACAAAATTTCAGGAAGAGAACAGAGGAGATCGGGGCCTTTCAACAGTACTGAATTCAACGAAACTCCATTGACGGTCGCCGCCGCGTCCCACACCATTCTCACTTTCCCTGGCTTGTTAGGGTTGGTCACCGCAAAAGGGGGTAGATACCAAGTTTTGAGAGATGTTCTGGCGACTTCTTCCGGATCCAGCTTCCGCGCATATCCCTTGTCGATGTACTCTGTGATTTGCTGGCATAGATTTGCAGCCAGCGCCGGTTCTCTTCTCATCTTCCGTTCCAGACATATTAAACGCCTTTTCGCCATACCAAAACTATCTGGCAGTTTGATGGCATCGTAGCGCCATAATAAACCGGTCTCATATCGATCATCCGCCTTGTTCGTCTTGGTATGCAGAATTTCCAACGCGCGTTGATCGTCTTTTGATAGAAGTGGTTCGCTTGGTTTCTTTACTCCAAAGTGTTCCGTCGAAAAGAAATCTTTGATCTGCTCGTGAAGCTTTTCATCCGATGTACATTCGCATTCGTGGAAGTAATGCCGTTCCATGTTTGAAGTTCGGTCAATGGTCTGAAAGGAGCCGAAGACTGTCCAACCCAGTTTCGTTTTTATAGCTACGGGTTCTCTTTCGGATCCCTTTCTTACCTTGAGCGGCAAGCACGGTTTATAATTGTTTCAGCCCAATTAGAAGCCTGGGTGTTGCATCTTCGTATTCGGAAACTGGCAACCCCTTTAAGTGTGGGTACGGAGGATGCGATTTGTTGTACTTCAGAGTTTGCGCAGGGAGGTTTAGTGATTCCACTGTTCTGACATCGTTCAAATCAAATCTTTGGTTTCCTTGTAGCACCCCTGATATGGCAAGCGAAACTCGTCTACTATTTGATTCGTTCCTCGTAATGTCGGATGTCCATTTAAGGTGTAATGGCTTCGCTGGACCTTCAAGTCCCAGAATCTCTGCTACTTCGTCGTCGATCATAGTAATGGTGGAGCCTTCGTCTAAAAACGCGAACGTACGGTACTCACCTTTCGGACCATACAGATTCACCGGTAGGATTCGATATAGTACCTTTGAAGTGACCAATCCATGGTGGGACACTAAGTTGGCGGTGCCGACAGAGGGGGGTGTATGGATAGCCGGGTCATGCAATAACGAGTGGTGCTTCATTTCGCAGCCGCTGATTTCACAAGAACTTCTAGACTTGCATCGCGAGGGATTGTGCTCGTTGAGGCATTTCCGACATAGGTTGTAATCGTATAAAATTTTCCTTCGTTGTCTTATTGGGAGGTCTGCGAATATTTTGCATTCGCTAACATGGTGACTTCCACCGTGGCAAACCAAGCAATTTGATCGCCGTTGTTCATTGTCATCCATTCGTCTATTTGGCAAACCTCCTAGGTCGTCTTCTTGAACCGCATGTGCAGCGTGAACATCGTGGTTTCGTCTTTGTGGATATTGGTATGTCTTCTCAGGTTTTCTATCTTCGAATCTTCTAGTGGGTATAGACTTGGCGGTAATTACGCTTCCCGCTTTGTCGGCGAGTTGAGCTAACCATGAGGCAAATGTAGACAAGTTCGCTGTATCAAAACTTGCCTGATAGTAGTCCTCCGTGGTGCTTGATACTTCCTCCTTATACTCGGCCCATGATAATTTAAGGGAGCCCGATAATTTGCCAACGAGGTCTTGAACTAGTATGGGGTTATTAAGATATTTTGTTAGACCCGAAGCTTTCATGGTGGCCACAACGTGTTGTACCGTTACCGAGAAGTCCAAAATCGACTCGATTCTATCTTGCGTTACGTGTGGGTGGGATTGCAGTTGTTCGTTCAGCATCGTCAAAATTTGTTCGGGTCTGCCGTACTTATTCCTCAACACGTTCAAAACTTATTGCAGCGTTCCTAGATAGAACAAGTATCCCTTCACCGAGTCGAGTGCCGCCCCGTGTAGGCATTGTTGAAGTCTGTTAAGGTTTTCGTCTTCACTGTAGTTACATTCTGTGGACGACCTATTGAACCACGATATGAACATGGGCCAATCTTCAGTTCTTCCTGCAAATTTGCGCATATTCGAGGACATAATTTGCCTCATGCTAAGGTGTTGCATTGTTACTTGGGATTGAACGTTCTGGGATTCGGCTTGACCGGTTGGCTTTGCATTGTTGCCGCTAAACCAGTTCTTACGGTTACTGGACTTTGCTTGGGTGTTGATTTTCGTATCGGTTTTTTCACTGGTACCCTTTTCCAACCATTCTTCAACGTGCCTTAGCCGCTCTGCTTCTGAAACCTCCGAGGCCTCGGATTTTTCTTCTTCGTCGCTTGATTCAAGCTGTTCTTGTTTAATCGCGTATACTTGTTTTAGGTGTTCCAACTTAAGTTTTAACTCTTGATCAAGTCGTGCAACTTCTAGTGCCCTTGAGGCCTTTGAGTTTCTCGATTTGTTTGACACACTCTTTTGACTTGATTTTGCTCGTTCTGATGGTGCTTTCTTTCTCCCCTTTATGGACTGCTGAGAGGGAGTCGCGCTGTGTGCCGGGTTACTTGTCAATTCTGCTAATTTCGCTTGCAATTCGCGGATCTGGCTTTGGTGATCATGGCCTTTTCTGCTACTACACAGTTCGCACGACCACGGTCTTCTTTGTATCGTTTCGTCGACTTGAGCACATTTGAAATGACACCAGCTGTCGCAATCGTCGCATTGCACCATACTATTTGTATCACGTTTATTACACATGTAGCACGAGGAATCGTTTTTCTTCGGCGAGTGAAACATGATTTTTGGTCTCTTGAGTGAACACAAATTAAAGGCACAAATTAAGAGTCACAAGTTAAGAGTCACAAGTTAAGAGTCACAGGTTAAGAGTCACAAGTTAAGAGTCACAAGTTAAGAGCCACAAGTTAAGAGCCACAAGTTCTTCCACGTGGAAAAATTAAATTTTCAAAATGTTAAAAATGCTTTCAACTACGGCGGGCGGGAATATTTCTAACAACCTTTCTATTCGATAATTCAATAACTCACGACAAATATACGGCTGTTACACTATTTAACGTTATAAGTAACGTTTTCCAAACTTTTCAGGAGAAGCAAAATAAATTTTTTTTTATTCGTTTTTTATAGTGTTATTGTGTCCCAATGAAAGAGAGTAACGTATATTTTTAATTTTAATTTAATATTACTATAACTTTCGATAATATGGCATAAAAATGATGTACGGTGCAAGAACGGGATTGTTACACACATAATTTTGGATCAAATCATGTTGACTGCAAGAACGGGATATGTAACACAAACATAAAGACTGAAATAAACTGAATTTTTTTATTAAAACTACTACTAGAATCTTGATAAGGGTCTTCCACATCAACTACACTTTCGTCGGTACCACTCATAATTTTAATCTTAAATTTAACTAGAAAACACCGTAAACCTACCATGAAATTCAATGGTTTATTCCAGACTTCTAATTGCACCTGCACGTTGCAAAAAGGGGACATGATAACCAGTGGCGTACCTAGACCACTTGGGGCCCGGGGCGGATTTATTTTGTAGCCCCCCTCACCCTCAAAAAAAGGTCATTTATCACTTTTTAATGTGGCTAGCCTTTTTGTTGCCTTAATCTAACCGTCTTCCATAAGCTATTGCCCTGTGCAGAGAAATAATAGATAGAATAAGGGAACAAACTCGTGCAGTCCGAAGTCATCAATTATCATTACTGTTAAAAATGTTAAACTAAGGGGCCCCCTTAGTAAAGGGGCCCGGGGCGGACCGCCCCCCCCGCCCCCTAGGTACGCCACTGATGATAACATGTGTAGGATAAACAATAAATATGAAGTGCAAGAATGGGATATGTTAAGTGTACATATCCCGTTCTTCACCTTTTTGTACGAGGGGATATGTTATTTTCACTTGTAACTCCGAATTTATTTTAAAAAGAAATTCCATAATTTTACCAAGCGAAGAATGTTCGTTTTAGAACCCAAATCTGCAAAAATCTTACTTTTCAAATTTTTGTACATATCCCCTTCTTGCATCAGGGTCTTCAATTGCTCTTTACCTTAATTTGTTCTTTAATATCTTCGTCCCACCGATACTCGTAGGGTTTATTAATCATACGATTTCGTATTCCTAAAGATTCCTGTGCCGACTGTAAATGCATGCTTTAATTTGATCGTATTACCTTTTGTTGTCCGTTCGTCATTATAAGTGTTTCCTCCAGTCTTCTTCTGAACAAACATTTGGTACCATCATGTTGAAACCTTCGACGATATTGTACTTTTTGTTTTCCATTTCATTTACACTTACCTTGTCCTATTTGGAGCATGGAGCGTCTTCCTACCCTACCATTTAAATCTCCAGGAATGACGATTTCGTGATATTTGGGATTTTATATGTGGTATTTCTTGGCATCTTCGAAGCCTTCTTTTATTTGGACCGTAGCGCCATCCTTGTCCGCATAGATACCAAGAATTGTTATAGCTCTTGATGAGTTACAAATTAATTTATTTTTTTGTTGCTGAACATTCTATATTCCCAGGTAACACAACTGGTGTAAATGACGTCATTTATACGTCATTATGACGTCGGCGACGTCATAATGACGTACAAATGACGTCATTTACACCAGTTGTGTTACCTGGGTTCCCATAATGGTAGTCCACTTTCGTTTCTTGTTTCGTCGTCTAGAGCGGCCCCCCGATTTCTGAAGCTTATTTCTGGTATTGTGAGCAAATTTCGGATTTGATGGTAAGAGAGTGGTGGCCTCTCGTCCAACCCGAGGAGTCTTCTGTAGATTTCTGAGAGTCTTTCACAAGTCCTTCGTTGGAGATGCGATTAGAAATTGAGTATGAGAGGCTTCACTTAGTGCTTCACTTCTCTTTTTGATTCACATTTTGTATATTTTAATAATATATAATGAACTCTGAAAGTCATGAAAATATCTGGAGTAAATTATATAATTTATATCTTCACGGTTTCAATATAACACGGATTGCGTATTTGCATTACTTCTAGTTTCCACTTAAAACGGTACGAAAACCGTTTTATTTGGTTGTCTGTACACCGATTTATTTTAGAAAACTTTATGCTAGAAAACTCTTTTTGCAAAAATAATAAATAGAAAAAAAATGTAGATATTTTACGCTATTGAAGTATGAGCTTCTAAGCTAAAATATAATGAAAATGAAACAAAAAAGTATAAATTAGCATTTATAAAGCACATCCAACAGATAAGCTCATAAATTAACTTCATAATTTAATTTAATAGACTTCCATGTTTTTCTATCGTATACCATCTGCTCCATTTTCTACAACAATCCCGTCATATATGTATATTTTTTATCTCAAAATCATCCACTTTAAAGTTTATTAGTGTATGAAATTTCCACCCTGTTAACTGTAAAAATTTTCAGTTATTGTACTCTACCAATTTACCATAAACCTTAAGTGATTTCACTATAAAAAGGAAAAATTAGTTATGCAAAAATAGGAAACTAAACTTTTATAAACTACAAAAAGCACCTTTATCTAAGTTTTATTTTGCATTAAATCATTACACTACTTTTTTGCAATTTAAAGTAAACTTTTAGCTAGAAAATAAGACTAAATTAGCTAATTAGTAGCTAATGAGACATACTTTTTTATTTTCTTTCCGACGATCTTTTTTCTTTAATCTCACTTAGTCCGGGGTTCGGTGTCAATTAAGTTAATGTAATTAATAAAATTTCAAGATTAATAAACTTTTTTCTAAATAACTTGTTTATTATGCTATAGTCATCCGCTTACCCAATAGGCAGATAAAGAATTCTAATCCAAAATAACTTATTTGATCGCTGCCGTCGTTCCTTGGAAAACATGCCATTACGTTTTCCACTATGCCACTGTACTACTCGATGCGATAAATATAACAAAGTATAATATAATGTCATTCGTTATTTCATGTACGCTACAACTTTTTCACATAATTTTGATTAACATCTGTTAATTAGACTTTTTAACTATGCAAATTGGCACAAAAGCTTTTTTGGTAGACGTAATTACCAATTTACGTAAAAAAATATTGGAAATTTATTTGCTTTTTTAAACCTAATTAGCAATATTAGATTCCATCAATTAGTACTAAATGATTTATTCAAATTGAATATGTGACTAATTGTATGGTAGTGTATATTTTATGTAAATATTTTTCTTTATCTAATTAGCATCACTACCGCTGCAACAACATTTTTTTCTAAATTTTTTTAAATTTCCACTTTGGAAATTTGGCTATGGCACCATAGGCACAATATTAACGGTTCGGTGCTTTTTTCAAGAGCTTCAAATTGGCTACCAACTAGATTTTACTTTTTATTGTTTAAAATCAACGTTGTCGGGTTTAACGAAAGATCTAAACTAATAATAGATCACAAATCAAATTTTCTTTCTTAAAAAAAGGGACACTGTATACTACTTCTTCTAGTGCCCTATCCACTGTGGACGTTGGCGATCATCATAGCCCATTTTACTTTATCAGCCGTTGCTCTAAACAACGCTGAAGACGTAATTCCGGTCCATTGCCTTAAGTTTCGTAGCCAGGAAATTCTTTGTCGTCCGGGTCCTCTTGTACCTTCAAACTTTCCTTGCAGAATCAGTTGGAGTATGCGGTACTTTTCATTTATCATCACGTGACCAAAGTATCGGAGTTTTCTTTCTCTTAATACTGTTTTTATTATTTCCTTGCCCTTATCCATACGTTGCAGCACAGTATCGTTGGTAACCATATGTGTCCATGATATTCGGAGCATACGCCTGTAACACCAGAACTCAAATGCCTCCAGGCTGAGTCCTCTGTCAGGGTCCATGCCTCCGCGCCGTATAGGAGTACAGAGAATATAGCATCGTAGCACTCTTACCCTGAGATGTAAATTTAGGGTCATATTGTTAAGTACCTTCTTCATCTTCATAAATGTGCTCCTTGCTCTCTCTATTCTGATCCTAATCTCTTGGACATGATCCCTGTTTGCGTTAAGCGAGCTGCCCAGGTATGTAAAAGATGTAACATTCTGCAATGGTTCTCCAAATGAAAATGAATTAAAAAAATTTAAATATTTGTTTTGAGTTGTTTTAAATCACAATATCGTCGAGATACAATCATCAAACTGTTTTTATACTTTCTGGGATCTATATACTACGTAACCCATAATTTTCAAAGGCCATTTCTTTAAAAGCTTCTTCACAGTAAAAAAAATTATTATTATATTATTATATTTTATTTATATTATATTATTAATAATTGCCGTTCAATTCAATATCGATGACTATTAGGCCACTTTTCGTACAGAGGCACTGCAGTTGGGAAGTACAGAACGTAGTCCTAGAGTAAGAAAAGAAGATAAAATAAATGATAACTATTGAAAATCTTAAAAATTAGAATAGGTTACTCTACTCTGCCCATTTTGTTTGTTTTAAAATGCCATCATTTTCTGCCACACAAAAATCGCCGTTTGCATTCAAAAATTTAAGTTATAACTACAATCGTAAACATAAATATTAATTTTCTGACATTTTCATGTGAAAAATTCTTAAAATCCAAATTATTTGAAAACCGACTTTGTTTTTCTCATTATTACATTGAGAACTATGGCTTTGATTTTTCACGTTCATACCATAATTATTCCAAGAGTTACAACAATTTTGACCGAGTCGGTGAAACCCAAATGCCACCGAGTCACGTAAGCTTCTGTAAACTGGAGCATACTAAATTTATTGTTATTGTCCTTTGATGGTCGTTTTAGGCAAGCTTTCGTTTAATGGCGGGGGCCAGATCGTGGGTTAGTTTAAGGGACGAAGGAAATGCTTCTCGAAAATAAAAAAAATACAGTCTATAATAACAATTTTCATGACGGTATCAAAAAATACCTTCTTCGAAACTGTACAGCACAGTGGTACTACCACTACTGGTAGTAAACTCAATAAAAAGCTACGCCAAGATGAAAAAAATATTGTTGACTCACCAGTACTGAGAAGTCTTGCAAATCTTAATGGTAACAGGAAATTTTTACCACCTGGCGTTATGGTAGTGGATTAAAAAAACACTGGCACTGATAACTTAGGAAGATTTTCTTCGGCAGTTGCATCGATGGTGACGAGCTGCGGTGTTAAGATGAGACCCGTCGAACGCTGGCAGCTTTACACTTCCAGGAAACTCGGAAGAATACACAATTGTTCCAAATAATTGAATTAAGGCGTTCCAAATTGACTGAACGAATATACTTAAAATTCATATTTACAATAACAAACGCTGTCGAATTTGTTAACTCTTAATGGCGCACGAACTATCACAAACGACGGTCATGACGATGGTCATGGCCTGATAGCACGATCAACTGCTAACGTAGGGCTCCCGGTTCGACTCCGGGTACAGTCTAAAATTTCTTGACGGTCTTCCGTGCTTTCGGAGGGCACGTAAAGCCGTTGGTCCCCCTATATTAAGAGGGAGACTTCTTAATAAAAGTAGCAGAAGACAATAACAAACGCTGTCGAATTTGTTAACTCTTAATGGCGCACGAACTATCACAAAATTGGCGACCCGCACACTCCCCTTAAAACTGAATAAATCGTGGACTTGTTCACATACAGAACTCCACCATATGGTTTGCAAAAAAATCGAGTTTGAGTCCCCAGCTGCTGTGTAGAATCCGTACAGCTTCTCGGTTGAGTTAAATCCACGAACCTCACTGGTAATGAATAATCAAGGCCGCGAAAGCTATGGTTTTAAAGGCAAAAAAAATGGTCGTAACAAAACCGAACCTTTCAGCTTCAATCCACGAATAGAACTATAACTGCGCGCGCTTTCCCCCGTCACTCACGGTACAGGTTCTATTTGGTGACAAAGCAAAAATTTGTCACATAGTACAAAAAAATCTTAAAAAGCTTTGAATACACGGTACCTACAGGTAGAAGATTGTCGAGGTCATATGCATTTTATGAGCGCAATCAATTCAAGTCAGGATCGGAAAACCAAAAAATCAAAATTCGGCATGTAACTAATAAAGAGCCGGATGCGACCGAAGGTAAAATATTTTTTAATAAATTATGAAGTACCCTTTTAATCTCCTTGAAAACAAGTAAAATCTTTTGCTCATCGATTTCGGTCATTTTTTTTAAAGAAGCCCCATATAAAAATCTACTTTGTGAAGTCTTTGAACCGTTAAATTAAAAAAAAATTGTTTTAGCCGAATAACTGGTTTTTCTTATTTTAACTTAGATTTTAAACTCTGTCAACCGTTGACCAGTTTTTTGGGAGCCTAAGTTCGGCCTATGTTTAGCCCAAGTTTAGCTTAACCACACGAGAAGTGTCAATTATTTCAAGCAGTCACTTTGTTACTGCTGAAGTCTAGTGTAGTGTAGATACTTATATACAGGGCGGGCACAATTAAAAATAAAAGGGATGATAGGTTGGGTTATTAAAATGCTAATTTTAATTATGTGGGCGGTTTTTCTGTAAATTAATGTTAATCTTTGTATCGCGTTTATTCCATTCCATTTGATTCGCCCTGTATATTCATGAGTGGGGTGAATCGCGTTAAGTTTGTGCAAACAAATTATTATTATTATGCAAATAGGATTATTATTTGTTAAATATGCAAGTTATTGCGAAAAGTGTTTGTCGTGATTAAAATTCTTGCTGAAAAAGTATTTTTCTCGAGGTTTTTAACAGCAAACTTTGATTGCTATCTTCAGACTATGCAAATTATAGCGTTTATTGTTTAGGTATTTTTCAATAACAATTTTTTTATTGGTTTAATTTGCCTTTTTAATCCTAAGGTCAGGAACTAAGCTAATTTTTTCGGTGTAAGCTTTGCAGTGATAAAGATATAAATGTAAATATTTTCTGATAATACGCGTTACGATTATAATTCAGAGAATTTTACTAAAATAATAAATTTAAACTTGAAATTTGCATTTATTTATATTATTCTACTTTTACCTTTAAAATCTAAGTGTACAGTATATTTAATTTTACACGTTGCTAATGCTATTGTATGTTTGTTTTTAATACACCTTATGTACCGTTTTTTACCATTTACTTTTAGATATTACCAGGAGATGGCAATTTTTTTAAGGTAAGCTGTCCAATGCCTGGAATCTATTTCGAATGGTTAAATTTGTTCAAAATGTAGATTGTTGCATCTTCTCTTAATATGCATTCCGTCAATTGACGAAAGTAGACATCTCTTTAATGAATGCCGAAATTTTTTAATATAGACTGTATTTACATTGCCCTTGTTAGTATGCATGATAAAAATAATATATCTGATTCGTTGCCCCAAAATTAAATTGAAAATATCTTCATAACAGTTTCATATACTAAACTCAGCAGAACTTATATATTCACCCCGTGTTTTACCTTTAATTACGTCAATACTTGTTTTGATGCCATCATTATCAAGGGAGTTCCAGTTTGCTTCTATATTATCAACCTGAATATAGAAGTGAAACACATTAAAAAATAAGTAGGTAAGGAAAAGGGCTGCGACTATTTTGTGTAGTGGTAAATCAAATTAGAAGTTTCTGC
The DNA here is from genome assembly GCA_932274525.1 of Podabrus alpinus. Lineage (NCBI taxonomy): Eukaryota > Metazoa > Arthropoda > Insecta > Coleoptera > Cantharidae > Podabrus > Podabrus alpinus. The sequence goes on from OW026455.1 coordinate 10,580,488, forward strand.
TACTATTTTGTTATGCTATAAAAGGGAAAACCTATTAGTTGTATTGGTATAACTTTTGAATGCAGAGCAACTTTTCTTTTTCTCTACGAAATGCTTTTATTTCCTTTAATATGCCTGGAATTCTTGTGCTTTATTTAGAATTTGTGGTAGTAGTGTTTGTGTTGATGTTGTATTTATTAAATATCATTTTTGTCTACATGTGAAAATTAAATAATAATAAGTTAATTTACACTAAAAACATCATTTCGGAGCCTGATAATAAATTTTGAAATTATACATCGTCTAACTTTTTCATTATTTATGCAGAAGTACAACAACCACTTACGGTTAACGCACAAGTTAACGAAGCGATTACAGCGGAATGGAATAAAATGATTGATTTCTGCTTAATATTCTTTTATATAAATTTATATAAATCAAATCAGCCATTTTGTTTCAATAACCATTTCGGTCTTCAGCTTCCTGTAGCAAAAACCGATGGCTACTTTACATAATCTATATAAATTATAATTTTCTAATTGTATAGTTGGATCACGTTTGCAATAGTTTGAACTTTGCTTATAGAAATTTGTTTTTTTTTGTGGTTTTACCTAATAACTGAAAACGAACAAGTTTTTCAAAAAAATTTAATAAAAAATTTTCAGTACAATTGAAGTTATCTGTACAGTATGTAAGCATGTAGAAGTAGCAGTGCGTAAGTAGTGAAACAACACCGGATCTGGCATACTGCTTATAATAGAAAATTTGGGGCGATTTTGAGTTACTCTATTCTTAAGGTGATTTCATCAGGCAAGATCTTGACTGGGAGTGATTTTGACCCTGAGATTTTAATCAAATCATATATAAATTCTGAGAGATTATTATAATGATAAAAATAAATTACAAATTAACAGTATTAATCTTGCGGGAAATGCAGATTTGTATAAGCACGATTTGAGTTAATATTTATTATACAGGGTGTTGAATGAGTTAGCCGTTCATAGGATATTTACATGTAAAAACTTATTTATGCAAATTCCTGCTTCCCTAATTATTTTAGAAAAAAAATGAAAGACACAAAAATCATGCAGAAAAATAAACTACAAATGATAAAAGAATTATTTTCATCTAGCTTTTACTTAAAGTGGCAAAAAATGCTTTTGAAATTGTTCAAATTTTCATTTATCAGACTAGCCATGAAAGTTTCCAAGGTAATTATTTTTGATAAGTACTATTAAAAAACAATTGCACTTTGTTTACAGTTTTGCACTTTATTAAATTTTAATTTCATAAAATGGAAGCAAAGTACACAATTAGTGAAAAAAATCAATTTTTATAACTATATTACTCTGGAAACAGTATACGTATGGTACGAGATCTCTTTGCTGGTTTATACCCAGAAAGACCAATCCCTACTTATTCGACAATTAAAAATGTAATTGATAATCAAAATCCTGCAGAAATAAAAGAATAAATTTAGAAGAAATCAATATTGGTAAAGCTCCAGGTACCGATATCGAAACAAATGTAATTGCTGCCGTAGTGAATAATCCTTGTATCAGTACAAGAACAATTGGTGCGGAGTTAAATATTCATCACACTACGGCGTTCAAAATTATAAAAAAACATAAATTTATATCTTATAAGTTCCAAAACCATCAAGAAATTTTTGAAGAGGATATGTACAAAAGAATGATTTTCTGTGAAAGCATTATCGAAAAGGCCAATTTGGATAGAAATTTTATTAAAAATATTTGTTTTACCGATGAGACAACGTTTAGTATTAACGGGGAACCAAATGTTCAAAATTATCGGTTTTGGTCCACCGAAAATCCTCATTTAATGATCAACAATCGTTCACAATATCGCCAAACTGTAAATGTTTGGGCAGGGATATTAGGAGCAAACATCATTGGACCATTTTTTATTGATGGAAATTTGAATGAACTAAAATATCTAGAAATGTTACAAAACGAAATTGGACCGGCAATTGATATTGTGGCAGGAGAAAATAACGTAATCTACTATCAACAAGACGGATGTCCGGCACATTATACTAGAGATGTAACCAATTATTTAAATGAATGTTATCCCAATTCTTGGATAGGACGCAATGAACCAATAAACTGGCCAGCTCGGTCACCAGACTTGGCTCCAAATGACTTTTTTTTGTGGGGTCATTTAAAATCTAAAATTTATGGTGAACGATACCAAAGTATTGATTCATTAAAAAATAAAATTGTGGAGGAGTGTGGCAATATTACCGAAAGACAACTTGCGACTGTACGATGTAACTTTTATGATAGACTTGGTTTTTGTTTAGCTGAATATGGAAACCTGTTTGAACATTTGCTGTAAATTTAATTATTTCTTAATGTTTGTAATTGTTTATTATTAATATTTTATGTAATAAATAAATTAAATTGAATTTATTTCATGGCTAGTCTGATAAATGAAAATTTGAACAATTTCAAAAGCATTTTTTGCCACTTTAAGTAAAAGCTAGATGAAAATAATTCTTTTATCATTTGTAATTTATTTTTCTGCATGATTTTTGTGTCTTTCATTTTTTTTATAAAATAATTAGGGAAGCAGGAATTTGCATAAATAAGTTTTTACATGTAAATATCCTATGAACGGCTAACTCATTCAACACCCGGTATACAGTGAGGCGAAACTGGGGAACTGTGAAAAGTTTGCTCTAAAATGTCGAAAAATCCAAATTTTCAAATAACACGAGAGATTATCGTTGCAAAGGTTTTTCAAAAACAAGCAAGTTCCGAAGGAAAAAAAATTTATTGCCGTTTTCGGGTAATATTCCATTAAAGTAAAGAACAATAATAGCCGAGTTTCTTCAATTTTATATTTAAGAAATGACAACAATTTTAGAAAATTAGAAAATGTGTTGTTCATATTTGCGTGAAGTTGGCCCCTCCCTTTTCTTTAATGAAACATTTTGTTGTTGTTTTGTGTTTTCTCGGAAAACTCGGAAAAAGTTTTTTTGTGCTAGCCCCCCTTTTTTAAAAATTAAAGATTTTTTTGTTTTACGTTGTTTTCCCTTCGGTTGATATTATTATTATTATATTAAGCTTTTCCATTCCATTCGGAATATTGCTACTCTACTTTTTTTATTGAGGTACACAGTCGGCTTCTTTTCTGTACTTGATTATTAAATAAGGACCTACAGTTTCCCAGGACAGTTTTATCGAGTCACAAGGCTATTTTAAAAGCATTGCAGAAGTCAACATCCACAATGCTCATTACTGGTTGCAGACAAAACCGGATTGGCTGCGTACCATCGACAATCTACATCTTTAGAGTATCAACATATTGTGCGGTCTACTTAAAGAAAATAAAGAGATGGTCACAGCTTTGGCAGTTAAGTGCGTCTACTGCTAATGCGAAACGCTCGGATCGAATCCGGGCAGGGTAAGAACTTTATTCTGGCCGTCTCTCCTCGGAAAGCAATGGCAAACCACCGAGGTAATTTGCCAAGAGCGCCCATCTCAAACTGAAGTGTATTACACTTCCCGTGGTTCGGAGCCCACGTTAAACAAGTAGGTCCTCTATGTATGTGAAAACACTTGGAACGCACATCACATACATAGAAAGAGAAAGAGATGGGTCACGACGTTCGGAAACGAACAATACGACTAAGAAGAAGAAGACTTAAAGAAAAAATTATAGGGCCTTATTTTTTCGAATGGACCTTTACGTGGCGATTTCCTCAAATTGCTGGAAATTGTTTTCTTGGCTTCAGCAAGATGGCTGACCGGCTCATTTTCCATTGGTTGTCAGGAACACGGTAGATTAGTTTTTCCCCAATCTGTGAATTTGTAGAGGAGGCCTAGTCACGTAGTGTCCCAGGCCACCTGCTGGATTTTTTTCTCTGGGGTCGTATGCACAAAAACCTCTGAGAGATGATATGAAACTGAAAATTTGCAATTTGCCTATTATTAATTACAGAATAAATACTCTCAAAAGTGTTTAGAAGTAAGTTTGAACACTTGTGATATTAGTACTGCTATGATTCAAAATGATAAATAAAGGCTCCCGATACAAAAATGAATAATAAATTCAAATAAAGCATAAAATTCTAAATCGGTAGGCACTTTAAAAATTTTGCTCTACGAGAAAATTTTATTTTCTAAAATTTCAATTTCACATCCAAATTTGAATCTCTCAGGATAAAATAAAGATGATAAACATTGCTAAGAGTAAATAGATTGATGATTGTCACATCAAAAATAATGAAAAAGATTGAATTAGCTCAAAATCGATAAATAAATCATTTATATGTAAATCGTCATAACCTATAAAAATGTAACATCTTGTAAACTGAATTATTTGATAAATAACATGATTTGTACAAAACTGTTCACACCAAAAATTATGTAATTATTTCATGTAGTTGAAGTGAATCTTTTTAAGACGAAAATCGTTAAATTTGTACATAAAGGTCAATTTTGTGTAAAATCCAAGAGTTCATATAAAATGGCAGATATGAGTCAAAGAGCCGTCCAAATAAAGGCATAAAAACCAAATGTACCAGTAATACAGCATGGAAAGCACATCAAGAGACATGGATTTCAATGCAGATAATGAATCTGAAATAAAAACGAATTAATGAAAAGGTCAAAAATCCAGAAGGAGAAAATTTGACTTACTTTGAAGGAACAATGGTGCCAATTTCATTGATTTTAGATCGAATTTCAGTTGACCTCGGGCATTCCAGCAAAGTGCACGCAACTCAAATGCGCTCCAGAAAATAATGTTTACAAATCTTTGGAGGTTAACCAAATTTCAGTTGACTTTGTGAATTCAAGTTGTGTAGACGTATCGAGATGTCCCTCACAAATCAATTGTTTACAAACAATTGAAGGTTAAGATTTTTCAGCTGAATTGGAATGGATTGATAAATAGATTCAACTACAACAATGGCCGAGCACAAGATGCCTCTACAAAATCACAATTCACAGGTTTAATTCAACAACACTGGATCCAAAACATATTGTCAAGGATATGTAACTTACCTTTTTCTCAATTTTTAAACATCTACGATTTGGTAAACAACAACAACAAAATTATAAAAAAATTTAATTCAATGAAGCAACTTCACGCAACGACAATCAGTTGGTGACTGGTATAATTGAATACAAGGCCGATGACTCACCCATGTGATGCCAACTAAAGTGAGCCACACACAATATCCTTTTTCAAAAATTAAAACTTCGATTTGCCGATGTGAAAAGGTACAGTGAAACTTATTATTTTGTTAATTTTATTATAAACTTTGCCTTCTGCGTATAAATACAGGATTTGAGAAAAAAGACTTCTACGAAAGTGTAATTTCCAATACCCTAATTGACAGGTTTTTTTTTATTCAAACTTTATCATTTAATTTGTTCAGGGTTAAGCTTTAAATAAGCACTAATATTATTTAAAACATTTTACACGCTAATGTACAGCGAAAGACTTGTTTTAGTTTACAACTAAAACAAGCACGTCAGAATAAAGTGAGGAAGCCACTTTGTTTTGAAAACAAATTTTTGCATTAATTGTTTTTATTTAAAATTTAATTAATGGTAGATCTGCGATCTACAAATATTTGTGTAAACATTTATTTATGTAAATATAACCATCACTTTTTGTTGAATATAAACAATTTCTTTGAGACTATTGAAATCTTTATTTATTTTTCAATAAGAAAGCAATAAGTATCCCGAGAGAGCCAAATAACACCCTAAAATCGCCTCTAATATTGAATGTTACAAGGAACCCACCCTTGTGCGACTCATCACCGGAGCTTAGTGAGGAAGGGCAATAGTGTTAAACTCCTTAGCTAAAAATTATCACCACGAACCATTTTACCTGAGCATATTTTGGCTAGCAAACTTAAGGGCTGGAGCCAAGGCAAATATTTAGTTAGGGAGGACTTAGCAGTACGTTGTTATTTAATTGTCTAGAATTTAACTTTAATGTATTCATCGAAGAGGGTGGCGGCAATAAAAATGTTTTTTCCTACAAAACTTACATATTTTTGTAAGACCTTTTCAACGATACCATTTTGGATTCCCCATGCTATTTGAAAATTTGGAGATTTCGACATTTTGCAGCAAACTTTTCAGGATGCCAATATTTTGGGCGAATTCCAGTATCACCATTCGATTTTAGGCTTACCTGATCAAATTTTTTTCCCAACCCTTTATGACTAATCGTTTTTGAAAAAAAATGCCTGATACGGGCGGTCTACCTTGTTACCCTGTATAGTATTATATACTGTATCGTCCCCTTAGTGCTACAACTAGGTAACTTGAAATTACTGATAAAAAATAGCTTGAGTTTAAAGTCGAAAATAGCACAAAAAGGATTAAATTAAGTGGATATTTGATATTAAGAAACATAATACAACATATTTAGTTGTATCACTAAAGAAAGTGGTTAAAATTAGGTGGGTACAAGTAGCTAACTCAAAATATCGCAAATTCGAGTTACCTAGTTGTAGCACTAAGGGGACGATATAATATGATATTTCCAATAAATTGGGGAGCACTACCATTCGCGACAAAATACCGTACATCCAAATTTATTCAATTTTTATACTTTGCTTTAATGGAGTCAAAAACATTTGGTACGTTACGCGTGTTCGATATCTTTATTAAATATTTTTTTGGCATAGAATTTTAAATCCAAATATCTCACTTCAATTACTTTTTCCAATTTTAAAATCAAATTTTATTAAACATATATAAATTCAATCTTTATTCTTCAATTTTATTTTTCTAATTAAAACCTTATTTCATAAATACACGTCTTGCCTGGTCAAACCTCCAGGGCCAAGTCTTTAGTCCCCAATCTACTCACCAGTTCCTACAAGAAACCAATGGCGTTACCCATACAATTTACAATAAAAAAACTAAAAATTCAAATAAAAGCATTTTGGAACATTAAGATAACAATTCTTATTCCCTTACAAAAACCAAAATCTATGGTTTTAAAGTAGCAATGATGCTGTTATACATTTACATGTGTTATAATTTATAATTATTTAATATAAATAAATATCGTGATAAATATCGAAAATATAAACCCAAATGGTCATCATAAAGGTTTTATAAATACATGTAATATAGTATAATAAATTACCATCGCAAGTAGGTAATTACATTAAAAAGTTATAATATCAAAAATATGAATCCAAATGGTGTGTATAAAGATTTAATAAATACAGTAATATACTATAATAAATTACCCACGCGAGTAATAGTAACATTGCATTAAAATCTATAAATTAATTAAATTTAGAGTTCAGGGGCGGCTCATGCAGAAGGTAATTGGGTCAATGGCCACCCAACAAATTTGTACAATCTAATAAAAATCGGTTTCATTTCTAATATTACAGGAAGTATTATTACATAATTTTATTGGGAATTCCCAAATGACCACAAGCTGGATCCGTCCCTGCTTGTCAATAATAAATTTCTATTAAAATACCGATTTTGTCAGTAATTTGATTAAAATCCCAAGGTTAAAGTGAGTTAGGCCCCTCTTGATTAGTTTCTTACTTGATGACCGACATCAACAAACTGGAAGTTAGAGTAGCTGGAAATTGTTCTTATGGGTACAGTACCCTAAGCCCTAAGGCCTGGTGTTGTTTTACTACTGGGGTTGTCGGATGGGAAAATTAACTTTATAAATAATTCTGCATTAAGGAGCATTTTGAGAATTACTGCGAACATTATTGTTCTTGCGCTATGAATATTACAAATTCCTTTTAGGTACGAGTATCCATCATTTACATTGTGTGCGTTTAAATAATTCTGCATGGTTCTTTCTTTTAAAGTGGCCAACATTAAAATGTCGTTTTCTATAAGATTAATATATTTTTGGATTAAATAAAATTAGACTACCAAAAATACGTAGCAAAATTAAAAAAATTCCGCAAGGTTTTTGACTACAAGCGAAAACAAAAGATTTAAATTTTTGTTTTCCCAACATTTCTATTCCAAATTTGAGAAAAAGTTATACTACATTGTGCGAGATAATTTATTAATGTTATCCAATTCACGCTTATCCAATTCACGTTATCTATTTTTCGAAATAAATTATTGCATAACATAATTATAAAGTTTGAGTATCTTTCTTATGTTTATAATCAGTGTTAAAATATCAATATTTAAAATAATAAAATCGTTGTATTATTGTATAAAACACCTGTACGGAACCTTCACATTAGATTTTTATACAGAAAAACTTTTATGAATGTGATTTGCACCTGATATATTTTATGTATTTCAATTTAATTTAATATAACCTATATTATTTTATATGGTCAGATGTGGTGAGGTGAGCGAATGGCTGAAATGATAGCGTGTTCGCTTTCAAGCCAATATTCACGGGTTCAAATCCTGTGAGGTACTATCTATAGAAGAAATTTTCGCTCACCAAATGTCTATCTGCTGGCCCCAGATAACATTATTTATGGCTAAAAAACTTCCCTGATGGAGTAGGCGGTGTAAAAATCGTCTATTCCCGTGGTTCGGAATCCACGTTAAGCTGTAGGTCCTCTGTGCTCGTCACACATTTTCAACACGCAACGAGCAGAGACAGGGAGGTATCGGGAAAATGTCGCAAGACGTTCATAACCGAATATACAATATATGGTCAGATATAATAAATTTAGTTTAAATATCTTATAAAAAGCGAGATACCCATGTTGGTCCGTTTAAACGAAGCACAATGTATATAGACCATTTATAAGAAGTTTGAGAATGACTTCCGACACGTCGGACGTGTCGTGCATTTAAATTTAGGGACACGTCGGACGGGTGGCGTAGTTTCTTTAAAAAAAATTTTAATTCATAGTTTTTTTAATTAGTACTTAAAATAAATAACAAATACAATGTTTTAATTTTTTTAAAATCTAAATTGAAGATTTTGTTTCGAAATACAAAGTTCGTAATGTAGATACATTTTTAAAAAGCGTGCCAATGTAATTATTAATTTCATAGTTCTTCAACTACTTCTGTATCGACACTTGAATTTCTGAATTTCTGTGTAAATTTTTGAAACATCATTTTTGAACATAATATGCGGTTTTCAGAAAACGTAAACAAATAAAATAAAATTTTATTTCTCCTTAGGCGGGCCGTGCTCACAGCAAACTCTGAAACGCCACCTACATGCTACGGTATGCCAAACAATCTATAGGTTCAATATTCAATTTCCCATATTAATCATTGGGGTTGAAATGGTTAAAATTATTAAAAAGCAATAAAGAGAATGTATTGAGTTTTTTAATTCCACGAGTAAAAATGTATTTTTCATTACGAACTTTGTATCTGCAAATAAAATCTGAAAAAAGTATACATTTATTTTTAGTTTATTGTAATTAAAAAAAATGAACTCCCAAAAAGATGTTAGGGAAGCAAAATAAGTTTAACGGTTCGAGGTGTCTCCAATTAACTACCAAACACGTCCAAGTGTTTGGAGTAATTCGCAAGACGTTTGGACGTATAGCATTCTTAAATTTGAATTCATAATAAAACATAACATAAACAAATCTTGCATACATTTGATTTTTCTTTTATTGTATGATGACATACTCGTATTTTAAATAAATTTATTTTTAAAATAAAATCACGTCAACAAAAAAATATTTTTTTATTAAATTTAATAGACTGAACGTATTTTACTTAGAAGTTCAGGTCATGTGTATTACCTATGGTTGTATTTTGCAATCTGTTTAGTTTTTGTAGCTGTCATAAAAATCTTAAAAGCAATACAGTAAAAATAGTAGCAAGAATAATAAACTTCTAAACATTTTGATTAGAACAAAAATTAAGAAAAAAATTAGCGTTGAAATGATACCCAACATAACCTGTTTCTACTTGCAAAATATGTTTTTGAAGCAGTCCAGAACTGGTAATAATTTAGGCAACTTTGGGCGGCGTCGCTCTGCAAGACATTTTTACAACAGTGCAAAATATATGGAAGTAAAAAATTAGCAGGTGGCTGCCTTTAGTAATCTAGTAGATGATTGCATTGGTTGTGCATAATGGATCAATTTAGCGTTACAGATAGATAAATATGGGCTATTATATTAATAATAAGAGCTCAATACAAATGTCTGTGGTCACTAGATTACGGAACGTCAAGCAAGGTTGCTAGTGGTATGAATTAGGATGGGTGACCACTGGTGATGAATTTAAAATAACGCCGCATTTCGGTGCTCTCCTACCATCACACTGGCCCAGCGTGGTAGGGTATGGCCTTTACATCTGGCAATTGGAGAGGAATCAACGTATTAGTTTAGCGTTACAGACACACAGATTGATAAATAAATTGAAGCATGTTTTAATTGTATATCTATAAATCTTCTATTTTATATAATATGTAATTAATATTATGAATATACAATCTTAACCCTTTCAATACTGTGGGGATATATGAGATCCCAAGAATAGTATAAAAAATACTGGAATGCAATTCATTGCTTTAAAATGCTATGGGATGGCATTATATACCGGGTGTTCATTTTAAAACTTCCAGCAATTAATATCTCAAAAACCAAAAGTCAGATGAAAAAATGTTCCGAACAAAAGTTGTATGATAGCGAGGGGGAGAGAATATGGGATAATTGTTTTTTTAATTTATTGACCTTTTCAAGGTCATTTGAAGGTCAACTTGGTTTTTTTAAATGGCACCTTATATTTTTTTAGCAGATTCATATTTTTCATGAATAAATAAACAACTTTTGTTGGAAAATTTTTTTTATCCGACATTAGGCTTTTCGAGTAAGATGCGTTGAAACAAAATAATATTATAATCAACATTGTTAATCAAAATTTAATATTTACAAGTTTTAGAAGGCTATTTACTAGTATTAAACAGTGGAAAAAATGTTTGTAAACGAGTGTTTTCATAACAAGTTTTCAAAGTGTTCCCCATTTGTAAATATTAAATTTTGATTAACAATGTTGATTATATCCTTTAAGGAATCTCGATAATCCATTCATGCGCGTCGCTAGTTTCAACGTATCTTACTCGAAAAGCCTAATGTCGGATAAAAAAAAATTTCCAACAAAAGTTGTTTATTTATTTATGAGAAATATGAATCTGCTAAAAAAAATATAAGGTGCCATTTAAAAAAACCAAGTTGACCTTCAAATAACCTTGAAAAGGTCAATAAATTAAAAAAACAATTATCCCATATTCTCTCCCCCTCGCTATCATACAACTTTTGTTCGAAACATTTTTTTATCTGACTTTTGGTTTTTGAGATATTAATTGCTGGAAGTTTTAAAATGAACACCCGGTATAGTAAATACGTGTTCAGTTCGTGCTTGGATACTATTTTTAGTAAGTTATGTGGGGGTGATACAACGAAAATTGAAAGATGGAACCAAGGAAGACATCGGGTGTCTAGAAGCTATAATTTTTTACAACAAGTACATATATGGGCGGCGTTGATCACGCTGATCACATGATTTCTCTGTATGATTTTTTTTTTTTTTTTTTTTTTTTTTTAGCTCAACGCAGGGAGGAGAAATCTCGTGCGAGACACCCACTTAATCGAAGTGGATAGTGTCAGACTTCACTGACTAAAACTCCCCCCTACCAAGCACCCGGGTTTCGCCGTCAGGCATTTCTTCCGGGATGCTCGGTCCGAGATGTCGGGATCTTCGACATCTCCCGCCCTGGATGTTCGGGCAGATGCGTTGGGTCTGCAGTATCGTGTGCAGACCCGCCTTTTTCGTTTGGGCCTCCAAGTTCCTCTCATGAATGGCTTCCTGGTTGCTCAGTCAGGTAGGGGGCATTGCGATGGAATTCGATGAAACGTGTGCTCTTTCGCATGCCTCTCTTCTACCTGTCCGAGTTCTTTTTTCCTTTTTTCCCTTTCCCTTCCTTTTCCTTTCCTTTCCTCCTCGTTGGTTGGCCTCCTGGTTTGGCGGTCGGGTAGGGGGCATTGCGATGGAATTCGATGTTACGTGTGCTCTTTCGCATGCCACTCTTCCACCCGACCGCGATTGGCCTCGGGTCACTGATCTTCAGTGTCGGAATCCTCCCCCGCATGGGCAGCAGCAGCGGCGGCCCGTTGTTCGGCTCTTCCTGCTGCCTCCTTACACCTCAGGATGTTTGAGATGAGGGTGTTTATCCGCTGCCACTGGGCCTCGTCGACGAGCATTGCTTCGACCAGGTCTTCGGGAGTCATTGTGTACCCCAGTGCAAGCGAGACCATTGTTCGCTCGCGCTCCCATCTCCAGCACTGGAAGAGGGAGTGTTCCGCGGTATCGATTTCCTCGCAGAACCTGCACTTGGGGCTTCCCAATATGCCAAATCGGTGCAGGTAGTACGCAAAGCAGCCGTGCCCTGACAGCATTTGTGTGAGGTGGTAGCTCACCTGTCCATGCCGCCTCTCGACCCATCTCTTGATGTTAGGGATGAGTCTGCGGGTCCACAAGCCGCAAGTTGCCTCCTCCCACCTGGCCTGCCAACTTTCGGCCACCTCGCATCCGGCACCCCCCACTCCGTCGTAGATTCTCCTCCTTGCTAGTGCGAGGAGGTCGATGGGGGGCATCGACGCCAGAACGAGGGCCGCGTCGAGCGAGACCGTCCTGTAAGCGCAGGAAACGCGCAGCGCCATTCTGCGCTGGACGCTCAGCAGTCTCTGCGCGTTCCTTTTAACCCTCAGCGCCTCGTGCCATACAGGTGCCGCATACAGTATGATCGACTGCGTCACGAGGGCTAGGGTTCTTCTCTTTGCCTGCTTAGGGCCTCCCATGTTGGGCAAAAGGCGGGCAAGCGATGTCGTCACTGCTCCCGCCTTTGCGGACGCGTCCCTGATGTGCTCGGCGAAGTTCAGGTATTTGTCGATCTTGACGCCGAGAACGGTTACGGAGTCCTTAGATTCTCTGTATGATTTAGACAGACGAAGTAATAAATGGTGGAAAAAAGTCTTTCTTAGGATGCTAATGACTGCAGTTTATAACTCATATACCTTAATATTTACATAGATGTTACACACGAAAAGATTCCATTCATAAAGTTTCTTATTGAATTGGCAGAAAGCCTTATTGCCCAAGGTATAACTGAATCATCATATAAAAGAACACGCAAACAAGGTCGAGTTTCAAAAGGATAAAATTTAGTACCAACATTGGCGACCATCTTCCAATCGAGAAAGGTAGCAGAGGTAGATGTGTTCGCTGTAAGGATCGGAAAATCGAAAAACGAACAAAACTAATTTGTTCTCAGTGTCAAATTTCTTTATGTACATATTACGTGTTTTACACCATATCATACATAAATAAAATTTTATTTCTTAACAGTACAGTGTCTTTTGTTACTGCTGGGATGTAATTGTCCCAGTATCCAATACTGTAGGGACAAATACGTCCCACGCCATTTTTTCAAAAACGGTTCAAACTAAAAATTCAAAACTCAAAATATATCTTTCAAATGCCCTCATTAACAGATTTAAGTCATAATATCATAATATATCTTAACAGACAAAAGTCGTATTGAAAGGGTTAATAAACACTTTTTATATAGACATCGACGTATATTATAATGGCCTCAATTTATGTGTCTAAATGCAAAATTGAACCGATGACCCGTCTCCTCGGTTTTCACGTTGAAAATCATGCCAATCACGAATCAGTGCGGCCTATAGGCCGCACATCTAAGGCAATCATGTTCTTCATGCACTGATAATATATTCTAGACTACATTTATGTGTAATGCTAATCAGTTACGTCTATAACGCTTAATTGATCTGTTAAGCTGATGATTCACTCAGGTATTTGCCTGGTTGCCCGCCGTTCCAGTCCGAGCCAGTTTTGAAAATGAAATTAATAATTCAGCTATTTATATGCTTATTCGTGTATATTAAATAATATAAAATCTCCCGCTCATGTTCATTAAATAAACATTTTTTTGGTTACTAATCCAAGAATGTTTTAGGAAAAAATATAAAATTGTATTAAAAAATGTATAGGTAGGTACTAAAATTATAAACATCTTTTTAAGTATTTCACATTGATGTAATTTTTAATGTAATTGAATTAATATACACGTTGATTTGAACCGTAAAATTGAGTTTCAGTGTCTGCATTATATGGGTATAATAATTAAGCATGTCCGAAAGGTCCCCTACACCAGCTGGACCCTACGTGGGTTCCTTAAAATCAGTTCCTTCTCAATTACTTTGAATAATGTATTAATACATATTTTAATATTTAGTAGTGAAATTAGGCCATGCCTATAATAGGTTTCAAAACAGAAGGCTAAAAACCAATTCAGAATTCAAAGTGCTTTCTCAATTTCACTTCTCATTGCTTCAATTTTGAAGCCACTGTATGCATATGAATTAGAAAAAACTCCGTTTAATATTTTGCCATTATGCAAAGCATTATTCAAGTAATAGTGCAGATAAAAGCTGATGCCTAAAATTTACTTAGAATTTTGCTACAATGTTGAAAGATTTATTTCAATTTTATAGGCACATTTCAAGTGACAATATTACTCCTAATTAAGTATCACAAATGCACTAATGCACCATACATAATCTAGTAATTATTTATCGTTTACACATTACCACCACATGCTGACCAAACATTTATTGCATTTACTTTGTAGTGAAATGTAGTATGTATATCAGTGCTTTTCATTACATTACTGTGGGGATGAATATTTAATAGTATTTATTACTTTTCTTTTACAGATTTTTCAAAATAAATTACAAGCGCCGCAGGCGATTATTTTATGCGTTCATTTATGAACACTGCTATATACACTGCTAAATCTCATAAAGGTGCGCATAGATGTGTAACAAAATACATGAAGATTTACTCGTTTCGTGTTGCAAAAACCGTTAACAGATACGGCGTTCCGTTGTTTCAATTACGAAGTTACGCTAATTTGTCTATACGCACTTTTTCACACTGCCGAGTACACTGTACACATATTACGTGTTTCGCATGTCATACGTAAATATCTATTACTAAATAGATCATTTTTATCAAAAATATTACTGCGATTGATTATTATTAATGTTTTAATTTTGAGTAATTATTTTTTTAATTAAGACAAACAAATTTTTAAATTGTTAACGGAAGTATTATTTATTATTTACATTTTCATGTTAATCCACCACAAAGTAAATTCTATAAAGTTAGTCTGAATATAACTAAAAACAAGTCACGTTTTATGTGCCTGATAGCATAGATTCTCTTGGTGATATTTTAATCTGGGGGATTAACCGTCTTCAGAAGTGGCTTGGTTTTAATATCACTTTAAAAATTTGAGTGTTAATATTCTGCTGAAATTACGATTTCATTCAATTATTTCAGAACGAATTGTTCTACAAATTTATGTTTTGACTAAAAAAAAAGAAAATTAATTGTGTTTAAAGTTTTGGAAAATTTTATAATTCGTTTACAGCTGCGAAAACCCGTTTCTACGTTATCCATTCCTGGAGCTGTAAAAAATACAAGCAGGGATTCTGCTAGCGGACGAATACTCCAACCTGAAGAATCTGGGGTTGCATTAGTAGCGCACACGCAATATCCTGCATTTATGGAGGAAAGGCCTATAGGTACAGGTGTATATAAAGGACCTTCATCAGGGAGCCTAAAACATAAACCCAACGTGGGATATCGCCTAGGAAGACGCAAAGCGTTATTTGAAAAACGAAAACGAATAAGCGATTATGCCTTGGTGATGGGTATGTTTGGTATTATTGTTATGGTTATAGAAAATGAACTTTCAAGTGCAGGCGTATATCGAAAAGTAAAACTGTGTGATGTTTAGTTTTATTTTATTAAATTTAAAATTTTTAGGACGAATTTTACTCAATAGCGCTCAAAACTTTGATATCTGTTTCAACTGTGATCCTTTTAGGCCTCATAGTGGCCTATCATGCGTTAGAAGTACAGGTAAGCAATAAATTTATTATCTGAGAATTCTACTTTTGTAACATTGATCCGTCAAAAGCAACGAATTGCATCCCTTGAAAATTTTTAAACAAACTCCAACTACTAGACAGCATACATACATATGTACATATCTCTCGTACAATAAATTCTATTAGCATACATTAGTATATAAAACGAGAATAAATTATTAATACGCTTGGTTTAAATAGAGCAGCAATCAATTAAGCGAAATGGCGGAAATTTCTATTACCTAAATTTAAAATTAATAATTTTTATAGTGATAAATTATTGTTGGGTTGGGCCTGATTACAAAAATTTAATTGTCTTAATATTTTGTTTATATATTTTATTTTTTGTTGTATATTTATTGAATAGACATTTAATTAAGCAGCCGTGGTTACTAGATCACGAGAGTCAGGCGAGGTTGTTGCACTTGGATGGGTGACCGCGTGGCTACCAATTTAAAATAACGTCACTTGTCACTGCTCCCCTACAATCCGTTCTTGGCCATTTTCGTAGGGTATGGCCTGACCCTCCTGTTTGACGGGCCAGAGAGTTAAAGTTCAGTAGTAGACTAGAGATATTTGAAAAATAACACTCGGGCTGATTTAACGTAGGTATTTCTAAAAATGTCGTTTCTTACCCTTGAAACTGGGCCAAATATAAATGGCCTGAAACGTCGGACAATTAAATTGCTTTAATCAGATAAATAACTTTTATGTAACGTATTATATAGTTAAACTGCTGATTTGTGAAGCTTTTATGGGACATAATATGATCTTCTTCATTCTTTCGTAGTGTAAAATTCTTAATTTAATCCCACGGTTTCATAAAAATCTCGCTTAATTTATATTTAAGTATACAATTGCAACATCATATGTTTGTATTTATAACGATGCAATTCAATTCGTAGGTGTAGATTAGATTGTGCAATATAATAATTGCAATTTTTAAGTTAGGTATAATATAGTACATATTTTGTATTTATGTATGTGTAATGCGGTAAATTCAGAGTTTTATACAAACATGTATTCTTTTATTTTCTAAAAGTTATTTATAAATTTCATTTTCGGTATTTTATCATGTTCGGTTACCTGAAGTTTAGATCAATCTCATGGGTTCAGTTTATCGACCTTGTAATTATTTTTGGTTTAAAATTTTTTGGGGTCTCTGTTTGTTTCTCTATCTCCGTTGCATAACATACTAATATTCGCGTATAACAAAATTATTGTTTCAGCTTTTTATGATAGATAACTGTGCCGATGATTGGCGGATAGCCATGACGTGGCAAAGGATAGGTCAAATTTCCATGGAACTTATTATATGTGCTGTCCATCCAATTCCCGGTAATAATCAATTTGTTTGGACAACAAAATTAGCTAATAAGAATGGTGGAATTGGTAAAAAATGTGTACCATATGATGTGCCCTTGTCGTTGCCTATGTTTCTTCGGCTCTATTTAATATGCCGTGTTATGTTACTCCATAGTAAATTATTTACCGATGCATCATCAAGAAGTATAGGTGCACTTAATAGAATAAATTTTAATACTCGTTTTGTGCTCAAGACACTGATGACAATTTGTCCTGGTACAGTGTTGTTGGTATTTATGGTTTCTTTATGGATAATTGCTAGTTGGACGTTACGCCAATGTGAAAGGTACCCCGTCCTTGTATTGTTCTATGTTATCATTTTATTTTTGTAATGTTGAAGGTTTCATGATGAGGAACATGCTAATTTATTAAATGCAATGTGGCTTATAGCCATAACATTCCTCAGCGTTGGATTTGGCGATATAGTGCCAAATACGTACTGTGGTAGAGGTATAGCCGTAAGCACAGGCATTATGGTAAGATATATTTAAATATAAAAAGATTAAAAATTACGGTACACAATTTCATTATTATTATGAGAAAACTTATTTGCAGGGTGCGGGTTGTACGGCGCTTCTAGTAGCAGTTGTATCGCGGAAGTTGGAATTAACAAGAGCAGAAAAGCACGTTCATAATTTCATGATGGATACTCAGTTAACTAAACGGGTAAGTATATAAAACGTTAAAAATAAAATTGCAAATTTACATTCGAAACTTCTAATTTATTTTACTCTCATTTGAAGCAAATATTTGTCTGTATATAGGTCAGTTGAAAATGTAAAATGTTAACTTAAAACATTCCAGTCTAACCAGAACTCGTATAAAATTTTTCAAGTGCTCCTAGCACTTGAAGACATGCCCAATTTGTTGTTCAAGTAGAGACAAAACTTATTTTACAATAAAACCCTGCAGATATGTTTGCAGTTCCTAAACCACTTAACCTTTCAGACAATTTTAAAGAATAAATGTGTTAGTTATATCAAAATGAGACTTATAAAGTATTAAAACTTCCATTCAGAAGGCTCATAAGTTAATACTTGAGAACTAAATTTTATCTTTTTAGATTACCTTACGGTTTCTCATTATTTTAAATAAAATTGCATCAGTTTCTATGTAGTATATACGAGTAAACACAAATATTTCGTTATTATTTGAATATTAATAATTGACACAATTTTCACTTACTAATCCATTCAAGCGCGTCACTAATATTATAAAAGTTTTGTTTTCATTGAAATTTTCAATAGAAAGGTAGTTTTCTTTTCACAATTTCTTAATTTTTAATTTTCCTGCAGTTTGTCCGATGATTGCTGTTTGAAGCCAAAACGCCTTACAATAATTAAAATATTTATTATCCAGTCATAAGGTACTTTTACGTGGATATAACTCGGAAATAAAATTTTTCGTTTGAACCCTTTATTGGCATTGGAAAACAGCTCATAAATTTTCGACATCAAGCTCACATCAAAACAAGAGAAAATTTATCACAAAGTCGTGAATTGGTCGATTTTTATGCATTCTGTCTAAAATAGGTATTAACAAAATTAAATTAAATATGTCATGTGACCTGATAGTTAGCGAAGTTAACTGCTTACAAGGTTCGACTTCGGGTCGAAGGTAAAATTTCTTGACCGTCTCTGTTGTAAAAGATTATTTGTTATGTAAAAGATTTATGTGAACGATTATTCTACCATGCTATAACCGTTTGGGTCGTGCTGTACCTATCTTAGGTAAATAATCCAATAGGGTAACTATTTTTCCAAGGATTAACACCCATTTGGAACAACGCGGCTTCGATAATTTTTGTAAAATAAACTGTAAAATTATAAGCGCTTTTTATTAAAACAAAAACGCCAGCAAGTATCGTTAAACAAGGTTGCCAGATACAGGCGACAGCACCAATAAACCAATTGACGCTAGCACTGTGCTTTAGAGTGCTTGTTTCTATTGAATTCCCGGAAAATCGATTGACAATCTGTAATATTGCATAATTTAACAACATTTGTGTCTAAGAAACTATTTCTAAAATTCTAAAATTTCCACCCGTGGCGCATATTTTTGCACCAAAATTTGATTGTAAAACCTGGCGCTCTCTACATTTTTAATCTACTAATTCATTTCAATTAGTTCTAAGATGTTGGTATCTAAAGTGCTAGGGTGATAACAGTCATTTATACAACTTAATTAATACAGCTTTACTTGTACTCTAAAGAATAGAGACGGTCAAGAAATTTTTACTCCACCCGGAGTCGAACCTACGAACATTGTAAACAGTTAATTTCGCTAACTTCCAGGCCATGACCCAGGTTATAAAACTTATATATGCCTATATCAAGAATAAATTAAATAGCTGAAACAAATCCTTTTAGCTGCTAAGGTTGTTTTGGATTTCTGTTCTAAATAATAAAATTTACAAGTTTTCATGAAGCCATTTATCCTGTTGATCTGACCCAAAAATTGTTCTAAGATGAGTGAAACAAACCCCAATTACCTGTAAATTCCCATACAGAACAAGTTTGCAGCCTTAGTAGGTCCCTGGCAGATTTGAAAGTGGGTAATATTTAACCTTTCTGCTACTTTTTACATTTTCTTTTAAACATTGAAGTAGAGTGAGTGCCTTAATCAATCTAGTTATCTGTGTGTTTGTAACGTTAAACTTATCCCTTGATTCCTTCTCTCTCTGTGCGGCCTTTAGGCCGCATAACTAAACAATCACGTCCTAGCTTTTATATCGAAACATATAAAGCCTAAATTTATCTGTTCGTGTGTGTGTCTCTGTAACGTTAACTTGATCTGTTGTTCTGTTCCCCTCAGTGCGGACTCAGTCCGCACAACTAAGGTAATCACTTACCATATAGATAGCTAACCCGTGCCAGCTATAGTTGACATAATATAATAGCCTAAATTAATCTTTGTGTGTATACGTGTTTCTCTGTAACTCTAAATCGATCCGTTCCGTCGGTGCGGCCCGCAGTGGAACGAAATACAAAAAGAGTGAAAATTCAAGATCTATTTATATTAATAAATGTTTAGTGTTAAATATTGATATTTTGTAATGCACTGTAAACATAGGATTGTTTTATTCAAAAATGTAAAATTTTATATAAATGTATGTAAAATAATAAATATAAAATATAAAATTATTTTATATGCAAATAAAATTTTTGTTAACCACAAATTTTTTATTTGAAATAACAATTTCAATGTGTTGATGGAAATAAATTTAATTATAATTATGTAAACAAAGTTTGTTTTCTTTGAATAAAATTTAATTTCTTTGAATAAAATTATCAAACCAAATTTTGGTTGATTTAAATAAAGCGTTTTTCTTGTGTACCAACATACTTTTGTACGCTATATAATTACTGTGTACATAATCACAAAATATCAGGATTTAATACTTTGAAACTTGAGAAAGAATACATTGAAAATTGCAAATCAATAAATCTTGGATTTACAGTATTTTGGTATTTCGTTCCACTGTGCGGCCTTAGGTCGCAAAACCAAGGAAAACACTGCTATACCTTTTATAGTATTATTTGGAGTAAATGCCAACAGATTTTGAACAAATTAACACAGATTTTAAGCAAATGAAAAAAACTTTCTACAAATGAAAATTATCAACAAAAATATTTATCTTTATGAAATTTCAACAATGTCTTCACGCCGCAATGATGCACCATAATACCGTCCCACACGATGGTTTGCATATCCAAGAAGATGTTCTAAACATTCTAAAAATGTTTCTTATTATCACAAGAACATCTTCGTATTGTTAGATATGTAAAATATGTCGAACGGTATTATGGTGCATCATTGCGGCAGGAAGCATTCTTAGAATGCGTATTTTGGAAGACATTTCCGATCTTGAATTTCAAGAAATAACACAAGAACATATTCTTGGATATAAAAACCATATGGAAAGGTATCATAAATACCTTGCGGCATGCAGACATTGCCGAAATTTCATAAAAAATAAAAATAAATATTTTTGTTCATAATTCTCTTTTTTAGAAAATTTGTTTTCATTTGCTCCAAACAATATTGCTACCAAACAATAAACTGGCTTGTGCCAGTTAATAAAATAATAATAGAGTCTGCATCTGATTGATGCGTCGCGCTATATAACACATTTGATTCGTCAGTTGTATTTTGCCAACCCCCCCTCCTTGTCACAGTCGGTCACAATCTTTGCCCCCCCCCTCAGGAACGTTCTATGGTCACAAATCAAAGACTCCCCTCATTTGTCTAAAATCGAATTTGCAGTTGGTCACAACCTTGAAAATTGTAATAATAGTTCAAGTCAGGCTATATAACGACTATAATATGAAATTTTATATTTCAGCTTAAAAATGCGGCAGCAAATGTTTTACGGGAGACGTGGTTGATTTATAAACATACAAGGCTAGTGAAACGAGTAAATCCCGGTCGAGTCCGTACTCATCAGAGAAAATTTTTGCTCGCCATTTATGCGTAAGTTGTGTAAACGTCACATACAGGGTGTTCTAAAAATAAAAGGTTATAAAAAGTCCCGATTTTTAGTACACCTGTGATTATATTTACTAACAAGATTTTCTTGCAGCCTTAGGAAAGTGAAAATGGATCAGCGGAAACTTATGGATAACGCCAATACTATTACCGATATGGCGAAGGTATATAAGTGAAATTATTGGTATTTTAAAAATCTGACAAATAATTTAACTTTTAGACTCAAAATACAGTTTATGAAATAGTGTCTGATATGAGCACAAGACAGGATACTTTCGAAGATCGCATCGCAACCATGGAAGACAAATTAGCTAATTTACAGGAACAATTAGATTTACTGCCAGATTTAATAGCTTCAAGAATACAAGCACAAGTAAGATTTTTAATTTTGTAGATTAACCTAACCTAAAATACTGTCGTGTTCCGCTTATATGAGATAGGGGGTATGAAGTAATTAGGTAGATTAATGAAAACACTCATAATTTCAAATAATTTAATAAGACCATAACAGGTTATTACCGAGTTGTATCTGAATTTTCTTTGGTCAAAGGATTGTTAAACTGCTTTTGCCTCACATATCTGGAAGCTGCAAACGTTGTTGAATCTGAAAAATATGGGAAGTTGTAAAAGATAAAATATTGGTATTTGTTTTGATTAAATGGAAATAGGAGAAAACAAATTAAATTCATTTACTTTATTTGTTAAAATAGGAATTTCGTTTTAATTAAAAATAAGTGACGATTCGTGACATTAGTGCATGCGCGAGTTAAACAGGACAAAATTTAGTGGGGTTTTGAAAAACGATAACGGAGCGAGAAGAAAGGACTTCCAAGTCAGCGGTAATATAGTACAGACGCGCTGATTGTGTTACAATTTGAAAATAGTTTTTGTATTGAAGATTCCCAAGCGAGCGTTCGATGAGTAAAGACGCGCTATTAGTATCATAATTTAGAATTGAGTTATATTTGGATTGGGAAGTATTTTTCCAGTCAGAAAGGAAAAAGGACGTTTTCATTGTTATTTGATGATTGGAAATAAATTTGAAGTGATTGCATTTGGTATGGTCATAATTGCAATATTGTCTGGAAGAAAAGTTTTGGAACCACTGACAATAACTTTCTTGGTTATGTTTTATGGCGATGTAAATGGGAATTCACTAAGGAAACATTATTTCAAATTATGTACCTGTTCTTGATTATACGATTCCGGAGGAAGATAATTGTTTACTGGTCGTTTCAATCTCCTTTGTTTGATCCAAGATCAGAAGCTGTATTCAACGAGAATCTTCACGCTTCCATGCTCTACGCAACGTCGGCCGCATCGGAAAACTTCGGTAAGAGTTTATGTGATGTACTAATTTATTTAAAAGATAAACTAATCGTTTTAAATTCGGGCGTGTATAAAAACTGTGGGGTATTTTATTACGAATATTTGACATTGTACAATTTAATTTGTTTAGATTTAAGGAAACCAATATTTTGTTTAAAATTTATTTTATTGTGCTAAATAAATTCCATTATTTTGTTTTCGATAACGTTTGCGTTTAATTTCATCTATTCATAGCAGTATTAGATTGAAGAGAGAACAGATACAATTTTTCGATTTTATTACGTAGTCTTTATGAGAAAGATCACTAATTAAGGTGAGGTATAAGAGTGTTTTGATTAATTTACATGAACCCAGGTTTCGACCCAAAAATTTGTCGAGTCTCATGCGTGGCTGGTCGGAGCATTATTTAATTAAGTGCCAGTTCATTCTCCCGCTATATAAATCAAAAATTCGAGTATTTACAGTAGCAACACATGGCAATACTTTCTTTTTCTAGGCCGAAAAAATGGAACAGCGGCGAAATTTTTTACATCCTGAATCCGCAGCAGGTCTTCAACAAGCTCGTAGCGTGCCTATAGCGTGTCCATGGCCAGCACCTTCACTTCCACCTTTAGGGAAACCTACTACAATATCAACATCGCAAAGTTGATCGCCCAGTAAATTTGAATTAACTAATGTATTATATTATACCTTTACTGTGTGCTATGTAAACTTCAAAGTCGCATTTTTTTATTAGTTACTCGTCCTTATAGTAACGCTACTCCAATTTAATTTTAAAAATCGTAATTTTTAAAGTGCTTGCATAACACACGATAAACGTATATTAAAAATATTTATAGCCTTACATATGTGCAGTATTAGGTTAAAGAGTCTTAGCTTTACAAAACACAATGAAAATAGGTAATTTAGGTACTAAAAAATTATTTTACAAACTAATAATTAATTAAATGCTATAATCATACTGAAACTACTGTAAGTAGTAGAATTTAGTACGTATACATAAATTCGTCTTTATACTTAGTAATAGAGAGACTTAAGAAGCTCCAACGCTTGAAAAACAATGCAAGCAATTTTCCTTAATAAATACGGTAAACACATTTAGTAGTTTTCATCACGTAGATATTAAAATTATCACTTAAACTAAAATTTTAAAATTATAATATTAAACCAATTTTAATATAGAAACTCAAAATTAAATTCAAACTCATTGTTCCACATTTACCTAAGTACAATTAAATTGCTAAATAAAATTAGGCATTTAATGTACCATTTTATAAATTACCATTTGGTCCAACAAGGTACAAGCCTAGGTACTGTAAAAAAATAGAAACTAAAAGATGCTCATAGTGTCACGAAGCGCCAAGGGTTCAATTTGATCTTGCTCATCGAATTAAGAATGCAATTTTTAGGTTAGAACTTTTTTTATACATCTACTATTTTCTACAACAGGAAAATCTATAGATATTTTTTTTATTTAACCCGAAAGCGCTTCATGGTGGATTTCTAAACAAAATCTTGACGTTAAGTCCCTTATATCTGAAGTTATTTTTAATGAGACTGTGGGGTATCGTTTAAAAACCACCCTGTAGCTATAAAAATTTTCAGGAAAAGATAATTAATTTTTTATAGTAACTTAAAAATTAAAAACAGAAATATTCAAAATATGTGTAGTTTGTAAAACACTGTAGTTTTAATCACTAAATTTAAATTGCCAATTTGTACATAGTAAAATGAATTTCTGAAAATTGTTTTACAAAATTTACGTAAAAAACATTTTTTAAAATCTTATAATTTTTAATTACGTGTCAAATAAATTAAATTATACAACGCCAATATATTGAAATATGGTACAGTTTGGTTTCAATTTAAAATTCGATTTCATTTTCGTTCATAGAGATTTTCACTTAGGCATCAACGGATTACACTTTTAATTGAATCGATAATCAGTAAATATTTTTATATGCTATTGCCTAAGTGGAAATCTTTTCGAGTTACATAATATAATGTAATATTCGTAGCTAGGTATCTTAGGGATAAATTTTTACAATCATATCTGTTAAAGCCAAATTAAAAATAGTTTATTATAATCGATTTTAATTATAATTAATACAATTTTTCTTTACTTTTCGATAAAAATTATAAAATTACATTTGACCATTTTATCACTACCATATAAATTTACTAGGTATGCCTACAAACATTAAAGGACATTTAATGTATTTCCATTTAAAATTTTTTTTTCTGTTAAATCATTTTCATTCGATTAAATTGATTGGTGTACAAACAATAGATAAATTGCTCTCGAGTATGGTGACCAACTCGATACCGAAACTATAAAAACTTTATTCTATACCGCCTTAGTTCAGATAGGGAACTAGAAACTTAAAATTGTCTCAACATTATAACATATTTATAGTATGTTAGAAATTTCCAAAAACTTTAATTTAGTTTATAATTTTCTTCGTGAATCGCGAATAAGATCAAAACATGCTATTCGTGAAATTCAAGTTTTTTTAAATTTTTTCTTGCTAGTTTTTCATTTGATGCTGATTTCGGGTTCGTCCTGAATTTTATATTTCAATGTTTTCTTGAATGCATGTTATGTCAGAACTACTTTTATCTTGTCTATACCGATTCCTCGACTATAATTTTGAATTTTTTTGTATGTGGTTTAAAATTGGCAAATTATTTAACGTATATTAAAGGTGGGTTATTTTCTATAAGAAAACAGTATATTGGTTCCTTGAATTAAAAATCGTACCATAAACATTATCTGAAAATTTTTGTTGTTAAATATACAACGAATCTTTATTCTAAAAAAGTCTTTGACGTTTATTACAGGCGGATCTTAATTTTTTTTCCATTAGTCGTTCATTACATATTATATCGACTGCGCCATGTTATATCTCTTATGTCTGGATATATTATTTAAAACACTTTAAACTTAACTATAACTTATTATATTTATTAACTTGTTATGTTAATATGACATGGCGCAGTCGGTAGGATCTAACTAAAAAATTAAGCGTATGGTGATCGTAAGATGGGTGCACATAGCAATGTAATATAATAAGTTTAAAGTGTTATAAATAATATATTCAGACATAAGATATGACCCTAAGCTTGTCAGGTTATAACTTTTGCTCAATTCTATTAAAAATTAAAAGTTTCCTTTTAAATTTTTTATAATTTTTTCATTTAGTGCCTGGATAGTGTCATAAATAGTGTGGTATAAGTGTAAGTGAGAACATGTAGAACATAGAAATTTATAAAATTAAAAAAAAAGAAATTAGTGAGAATATGAAATATGTAAATTTTGTTTCTATATCTTAAGATTCCTTCAAGCCTTATAAAACTTTGCACCATTAGATTTAATATCCGAGTATTCCATTTATTATTTTCAGAATAGTAAAATATTCCATAGAGGCATCATGATTTTATAATATCGTCGTATCACATAACGGAGTGTAGTAAAAATGTTGATCAAAAATCTCATCGACTCCGAGTTATATAAAACCCTTTTCATACTAAAACTAACGCCTTGACTGCTAAGTAATAATTTTTCTTACTATTTTGTTATTAAAAAGAAACGTTAATAAATATGGGTCCAATTAATTTTAATTTTTGTAACTCAAAAGCTGTTGATTTTTGGACCGGAACATATTTGTTTTCATACTACATCATCAAAATTTGGAACAACATTTTTAATACACCCTATATAATATGTAGTTTCAAAGACTACTGTATTTGACAATATACGATAATGTAAATGTTACCTGTCGAAAAGACCATTACATCTGTAATTTTAGCATCTACCACAGTGTATCCCAATGTGGGATCCGCGAAAAAATTCAGGGGTTCCCCGGATAAGGTGTCCTTTAACAATAGATAAGCTTACTTAAAATTTGATAAGAATTTGATCTCAATATTTACATCACTTTCTAATTTCTTGTTATTAATTTTTGTATTTTATTTATGGTTTTATCAAAATTTCGGCGGCGGGGTGAGATGTAAAATATAGGTCTAGATAGGGCTCCGGGATATTTAGAAAATAAATTTGGGAACCGCTGATTGCATATACTATACTGAAACTGCTGTATCATTTTATTGCCTATTTATGTGTATGATTATAGTATTTGGCACAATTTATCTATTGTTAGTTTAATTTATATAAACGGTAAGCACTCATTAATTTTAACAAGATTTTAAGTAAACTGTTCATTAATAATAAAAACCATTAAGCATGTATTTAATATAGAGCCTCATGTGATTACTAAATATTAATTAATTGTAATTTTTGTATAGAAATTTTATTTTGTCAAAACAGAGCAAGATGAAAAAGTGAAGTACTGCACATTGCATAAATTACAATGTAGTGATTGAATTGAGTGAGAAAACAAAATTATTAAATAATATACTATTTAGGTATATATTTATATTAACCACTTTGAATGTTAAGTGTTAATATAGTACGCAATTGTTTAATGATTAATGTTTATACTTTTCAATTATAATCAGTAAACAAATTCGTACACCTTACGGCTTTTATTACACAGTAAAAATTGAGGTTATTTAACGGAGCGTTAGAAGTTACTCTGTGAGCTTGTTAAAAGTTTAATTTATCTCAAAATTACAATTACAATTTTCAAAGCTTTTAAGTTATATAATAGGATAAATTTTAGTTTTGTGGACTTCTTTCTAACATTTCTAACTTTAAATAATATAAAACTGTGTTAGTTTAAAAATTGGTGTTTGTTAGTGATTCCATCCATGGTAGTATAAGACTATAATTAAATTTTAAATGGAAATTATTTAGTCTGGCTTGCTATAACTTTGCAAGTTACTCTGCACCCAGAAGAGAGCTCATTTGTAAAGTTACAGCACCATATAGGACTTGCTGGTATGATTAAAAAGTATTTACTTGGCAATATTCAGTATAGACTATAAACCAGCATCAGTTTATCACTTTTAAAAATTTTCAAAAAACAAAGTCGATGAAGAATTTTTGAAAGTGAGAAAAATTTTGATTTGTTGTTAAAACGACATTCGACTATTCATACTTCATTCTTAATGTAAATACTCTACCATTGGTTATTCTATATAATTTCAAGCGACGAGTTTAAAGTCTTTCCTGTATAATAGGAGTCACCAAAATATTTTTGAAATTCACAAAAAGACATGAAATGGGTTTATTTTGAAAGTATGGTGACCCCTTGGGTGTAAAAAGTAAATTGCGGTGGAAAAGATAGAAGCTGACAGAACAGAAGTTAAAATCAGATGCAGTTGAATGTCGATTATTGGAATATTTATTAAAATTTCTGTAAACTTGAGTGTATTTATGTAAATAAAATTTGCCTCCTGTACGGTGAACCTAAAAAGCTTCGGCGCTAGGTTCAAGTACTTCAGATAATGAACGCTTTACTAAACCTATAAGGTTTTTTATTTAAAATTGAATAAATATTTGATATTTTATTACACGATTTATATTGTAAATAGCGCTAATTATTTTATGTTAAAAATATTTAATACTTCGTCTTGCTCTGTTACATAATAACTATAGTAAATTTATGAATTAATATGCAAGATAATTATTTAAAATATGCAACTAATTTTTTTAATGTAAATAGATTCTTACAGGGAATACATTGATTATTATCTATATTAGTTAACATGCAGTACTTCCACAACTTTAAAACGATGTATATAGTACATTGTATTGTAAAATAATAAAGTAACGCAAAGAACATTAGTGGATATACCGGTGTGATAGTGTAACGGTGCACCTTATGCATTATATATTCAGAGGTCCAAATTGTTAAACTGTTAGTGTTTTCTGCAATTTCACAAGTTTTATAAGCATATACTATATATATAATACGAATTCATATAATATACCATATATTTATTAAACTATAACTGCATAGGTTAGCATGTTTATAAGATTAATTGGCATTATATATATTTTAAAATGCATTCTTATGTTACCTTACTCATGTTACCAACGAATAAACTACTAGTTTCTTAAATTTGTGTTTTTGTTTTCTTTTTGTAGGAGAAACTGGCCTAAAATGCACCAGCGGCTTGTCATAAAGAGCACAAGGGCACGTGCAGTCTCAATCCACCCTGAAAGATGATGGATTTTCATTATAGTAAATTTATAATTTTTATTTCATTTTTTGCCCTTCCATTAAAAAGAGTTACGAGCCGCCACTGCTAAAATGACACATCCTAGTAAATGGACACAGTGGCTGTTTTATTGTTTTCGTGTTCAAGAAAACCTTGATACTACTGGAATAATTAGTGAAATTTAACATCGACAATTAAGACAATTGAGGAAACTCTCTTCTTGAAAGTAATAAACTATATCATTTTTTATGTTAAGTACTTTTTGACATATGTAGGTATGTCATTTTACAATTGTTTGCTATAAATATGAAGACAAATTGAAAACTGAAAGAAAAAAGTACTAAACGAAAGGTTTGTGATACTGAAGCTGAAGATGAGTGTAAAATTACTATTGTATATAGACGATGATCATGAAGATCATTTCTGAAAACTTGAATTAAATGCTAGATGTGTGTAAAATGGAGTCACATTGAATGTGCATGCTTGCAAAGAAAAAAACCAATTTATTACTATGATTTCTGCACAAAGTGAGTGTATCATTTTGCCTATGTATGACATTCCCTATTTTCAAAACTATTTTTTTTATTACATTTTTATGTAAACACTCAATTCCCAAATTATGTAAATGAAGCTTGGTATAATAAAATAATGTTTTATAAGAATTAATTAGTCGAGGTATTGCAGAAATTAGTTGGAAATTGTGAGGTATTAATAGAAATAACAGGGAATTGTGGGAATTAGAAACAAAAGGAGGAATTGGTGTACAAGATTTTGGCCTGCGGTTCCCCCCATTTTGTTAAATCCAAATTTTTACGACACTACACAATAGTTTGCAGATAAGATATTCCTTTTTAATACAACATATTGCTATGTTTCGCACCAATTATTTAATTAAAATGTTCTTACAATTCCATAATCCATCCATTTAATTGTTTCTATTATCATACCAATAATCCGTACTTCATAAATCATAATAATACTTCAAATAATTCAAAATTTTTTTATAATTATTCAATTTTAATTTCCATCGAGCTAATGGCCTAGCGCAACACGGCCAAGCCATAAAAGTATTTATTGCTCAAAACAACATTGATATAGTTTTAATATCGGAAACACATTTTACTAAGCGCAGCTACCTAAAAATCCCCAGGTACACTATATATGATACACAACATCCTGATGGAACAGCCCATGGTGGTACGGCCATAATCGTCAAAAATACAATAAAACATAACCTCGTCGACAAATACCAGCAAGAACATCTACAGGCCACCAGCATCACTGTGGAAGAATGGAATGGACCAATAGTAATATCTTCAATCTATTGTCATCCAAAACATTCAATCAAACAGGAGCAATTCGAACATTTTTACAAAAGCCTCGGCCCCAGATTTATTGCAGGGGGTGATTACAATGCCAAGCATACCCAATGGGGCTCAAGAATAGTTACAACAAAAGGCAGAGAGCTACTTAAGGCTATGGAAGCATATAATCTCAATTACATTTCAACAGGAAAACCAACATACTGGCTCACAGACAGAAGGAAACTCCCGGACCTTCTCGACTTCTGTGTAGTGAAGGGTATACCAACAAACCGCTTCCAAGCTGAATCTTGTTTGGATTTGTCATCAGACCACTCCCCGGTAATAGTAACATTAAGCACCAAAATAAAAATCACAGAGAAACCTCCATACCTGATCAGTAAAAAAACAAACTGGGAAAAGTTTAGATGTTTTCTGGACGAAAAGCTAACTCTAGAAATTCCTTTGAAAACAAACAATGATATCGATGACGCAACCGAACACCTAACTCGAACAATACAAAATGCAGCATGGAACTCAACACCCTTAAGCTGGATTCACACTACATTGTACTGCACGTTTTTTTGCAGTATTAGTGCAGTATTAGTAGGTAGTGGCGCATACATTTTACATAGAACTGTGATGTAAAATGTATGCGCCACTACCTACTAATACTGCACTAATACTGCAAAAAAACGTGCAGTACAATGTAGTGTGAATCCAGCTTTACATAAAGAAGCTAAGGAGATGGACGATTGTCCGATTAATATAAAAGAAAAGATCTCAGAAAAACGTTAATTGAGGAAAATATGGCAACAAACAAGAGCCCCGCATGATAAAAATAAATTAAATAAAGCTGTGAAAGAACTTAAACAATTATTTAGCAATTATAGAAACAAAAATATACAAAACTACATGCAGAACTTAACGGCAACGGAAGCTACGGATTACTCACTTTGGAAGGCAACAAAAAAATTGAAGCAGCCCCAAGGTACTCATCCACCACTTGCAATGGAAAATGGACAATGGGCCAGGAGTGATAGTGAAAAAGCTATGCTGTTTGCGAGACACTTAACGAATGTCTTTTACACCATACAAATCAAAATGCCTACAGCAGGAAGAAGAGGTAAGAAAATTTCTAGACTCACCTGATCAACTGGACCTGCCAATTAAGCGATTTAAAATGTCAGAGGTCGAGTTTGCCATTAAATATGACTTGAATCCAAAAAAAGCCCCAGGGTACGATCTGATAACCGGAAAAGTGATAAAAGAGCTTTCAGATAAAGAATATAAATACGTAACCCAATTATTTAATGCCATCTTAAGACTGGAATACTTCCCAATGCAATGGAAAGTCGCCCTAATGATTCCTGTTCTAAAACCTGGAAAATCAGTTGAAGATGTCCTTTCTAAGCTGTTTGAGAAAATGCTACTGAAGAGACTCAGACCAATCTTAGCAGAACAGAATTTAGTCCCCAACCACCAGTTTGGTTTCAAACAAGGGCATGGCACCGTAGAACAGGTCCACAGAATTGTCACCAAGATAAACCACGCATTGGAAAACAGTTGCTATTGCACTGCGGCTTTCCTTGATGTCTCCCAGGCTTTTGAAAAAGTCTGGCATAAGAGATTGCTATATAAGGTGAAGAAGAATTTACCACATAACTACTACAGGATTCTAAAATCATACCTGTCTGACAGATATTTCCTGGTAAAATTTGAAGATGAATATACGCCATTAGCACCCATAAAATCGGGAGTGCCGCAAGGTAGTGTAATTGGGCCAGTTTTATATACTCTATACACGGCGTATTTGCCTACATCAAAGCCCACCACTACCGCCAATTTCGCGGACGATACAGCTGAGATAGCCATTCATAAACATCCGAAAATCGCAACTGAAATGCTACAAAAAAGTCTCGATAAAATACAAAATTGGCTGGAAAAATGGAAAATCAGAGTAAATGAAACTAAGTCAGTGCAGGTAACCTTCACGCTTAAAAGAGATACGTGTCCACCAGTATTTCTAAACAATAACCAACTCCCTCGAGCAGATGAAGTTAGATACTTGGGACTCCATCTGGATAGACGATTGACGTGGCAGAAGCACATTTTTAACAAAAGGAAGCAATTGGGTCATAAACTCCGTAAAATGTATTGGCTGGTAGGGAGAAAATCAGAACTTACAACTGAAAACAAGCTGCTGATCTACAAAATGGTTTTGAAACCGGTGTGGACGTACGGAATCCAGCTTTGGGGATCTGCGTCTAGCTCCAACATAGAAATTATGCAACGCTTCCAATACAAGGTCTTGCGACTGATTGTCAATGCTCCCTGGTATGTCCCAAATCAGGTAATCCAGCGTGACCTGGAGATGCCCACAATTAGTGAAGAAATTTCAAAATATAGCCAAGCATATTATGAAAGGCTTGCTGATCACCCAAACCCTCTGGCAGAGAGACTCAATCAAAGTGAACTCAGTGAAATGCGTAGATTAAAGAGGTTTAAACCTTGTGACCTTAAAACAAGATTTGTAAAAGAGTAACATTCTACTTTATATAATATGTTATTTGTTATTATCAAACTGTATGTTGCTACGTGGCATTATGATTCTACGAGGGTGTATCACTGGATTCACCCTCACATGTAAATTTCTCTAACTGTGTCACGATATTTACTAAATGTTGTAAAAACAGATTGTAAATTTTTAAGAAGTCAATAAAAAAAAAAAATTTCCATCGATTATACAAAACAACTTTACTGTTCGTGAGCTTCTCTATCATCATATAATATCAACATCATACAAAATTATAAAAATTTCCATTCACAACAAATTCAAATTTCAAACTTCAAGTAGAAATTCAAATTTCTACTCATTTAGAAAGAACATTATATTCCAATAGGACCTTGCTGTTGTCACTTGACACATTTACATCACATCTATCTATTTCAAAAACTCCGGACAAAAATTGTATTCGCAAAATCGTGTAATTATGATTAGGTATACACTAAATATTTAATTTTATTCAAACGCAAAAGTTATTATAGATATGACTAGACGTAGAGTAGGCTAGTCGACAAGTGTTTTATTGCGTAAAAAAATGGGGGAAGTTGGAATAGTTATTTACGTATAAGTAACAGAAAATGATTTGTAGTGTACAATGTAGTGTACAATCTCATTTGTAATGGATCTCATTTCTTTATCAATCTCATCTCATTATCAATCTCATTTGTAACTCGGCTTACGCCTCGTTCTGATAAGCAATCTCATTTGTACTGGATCGTTTCTGTACGCATCACGTATGCTATTTTTTCCCCAGGATAAGGCCCTACAGGAATAAAAAAAGAAAACTGTACCAAAATAATCAAAGGAATACCACAAAATAATTTTGTAATGAAATGCCAAGATTCAAATAAAAACATTATAAGTTAAATGTAAAAATTAAAATATTTATTATTACAAATTAAAAATGCAAAACAAAATGATTATTCAAACGAATGTATAAATAAATATCCCACACGTGTAGGCGCGAAAGAAATGCACTGCTTGCTAGAGATAACAAATAAATAAATAAATAATAATTTCAAAGTTTAATCAAAATTATTTGGTAAAATTAATTGTTAATGTACAATTTTTCGATATTAAAAACGAATACATAGGTATGTAGTATGTATATAATTACAATTTTAAATAAAAGTCTTAAATAAACAAAAATTGAATATGATTGCATTTTTATTAATGAAAGGAACATGAACTCCAAGTGATAAGATTATTATTTATTAAGTGCAATTTAAAACAGCAAAGGGAATACCTGCGAGCAAAACTGCACCTTCTTGGAATTTATTGGCAAGAATGTACGTCAACATTATTAAGTTAACCACAAGTGTATGACAAAGCAAACTATATTTAATGACAAAGAGGTCAAGATGACGTCGACGTCAGTAATAACATATTTACCCGTAATGTACATATTACAGACACTGAAACATATCATGTTACACTGATAACTTACATCGTACGAGAAATGATGACTTTCGAAGATAAAACTATGAAAAAAATGACCTTTTCGTTGTATCCTGGAGAAAATAAATTTTATTCTCTTTATTAGGACCTCTAAAACGAGATACTAATTTTGCATCCTCTAGTGACCCAGAATTTCGCGCCCCAGAGGAAAAACCACGCGAAGAATGACATTTTTATGAATATTCGTGAATATCTCAGTTTGAGTGCAGTTTAGAGCAAAATGTAAAGTTGTTGAAAGTAAAGTACACTAAATTGAATTATTGAATAGGAATTGGGTTCCTATACAATTAAACCGGATTAAATATTACACATAACACAACATTGACAAATATTCACTATAAATTCAGTAGTCCCATATGTGCTTAAGGGACATAATTTCTACTCGAATTTCTATAAAATGTCACCCTATGATAAACAATGTGGAGCATTATTTTACTGGATTTTGCAAGTAAGAAGCTATCATTGGGTAAAAAATGAGAGCAAGCTGAAGTAAATTTTATTATCTTTATTAGTACTTCTGAAAGGATATACTAAATTTGCACTCTTTAGTGACACCCGATTTCTCTACCAAAGAGGAAAAACCACGTGAAGAATGATATTTGTTTTTCAAATATTTGTGAATATCTCGGTTTCAGTGCACTTTAGAGCAAAATGTTAAGTTATTGAAAATAAAGTACACTGAATTGTCTGTAGAAAAAGTCTCCTACTTTTTTTCTAGTTAATCGAACAGTTATGGAGTTACAGTAATCAGAACGCTGGGTATGTATTTGCCATTGTTCCGTGTTCCCCAAAATATTTTTATTAACGATAATTTTAGATATTCTTGTGCCTGTTTTAATGGCTGACTAAAAGACCTTTTCTGTAGGCAAATGCTTGTTAACTTAAAATTTACTATTTTATTTTACTATTTTCCCTCAGTTTCCCTCTTTGTGGCACGTTTGTTAGCCATTGGAAATGACTTGCTGAACCTTAAGCATTTCTCTCACTAGGTTGGTATATATTTTATTAAAGCTTAACAATATCGTATAAGTATTCTCTATTTTCTGTTTGATATCTTTTAAACTTTTAATCTTGAAAATGGATAAATAGACCTGAAATGTAGGGTCTTATCGCCTCTTATTGACCGTTTCTCTTAACTATTTATTAATTAATAATATTGAATATGAAAGGTGAACAAATAAATAACTATATGTACATTTAAAATAAAACTTTGATTGTAAACTGACAATTATTGTAAACCAAGAATATTTTCAGGCGTTTTCGTTATAATTACGACGGGGTAATTTTTTATCAGTTTTTCTATCGCTAGATTTTTATTACTATTGACGTCAAAGTTAATTGTTTTCTTAATTTTTATTTTTGGCACTACCAGGTAGTGGTCCCATTCGCCATTGACTCCTCTGCTCTGTACAATCTCACTTCTTGGACTAGTTCTTTTCGTTTATTGTTGTCAGTACATGGTTTATCTGATTACCGCTATCTTTTTCTGCGTTTTTTCTCATGTTTGAATTTTGTGCTACAGATATCCATGTTTGTCACCGCTGCAAATTGCAGAGTCTATCTCCATTGCTACAGATTTTGTTGTGTACTGTGTGTTTTCCTGCTACATCGCTGATAATTACATATATTACTCTTTCCCAACTTTTGCGTTGAAATCGTCCACCAGTAATAAAATGTCCTGTTTTTCGATATTTTTCACATAATTCTTCTAATTCTAGATAAAAGTTATCTTTTCCTTCTTCGTTGTTATCCTCTGTTAGGACGTACGCACTAATGATCGACATGTTCATTGGTTTCATCTTTAATTTCAAGTATGTATGCCAGTCTTCCACTTATCGGTCGAAATTGCATTATTTTACGTTCATCTTTGTTTTTTATCATGGAACCCGTACCATTTCTGTACCGTACCCTGTTCACTTTCCTTAGAGTACAATATTGTATATTTGTTGCCTGTAATTTCTCCTTGCCCCCTCCATCTGATCTTCTTGAGTGCAGCCACGTCCACATTGTATCGGTTTAATTCATTTGCAACATCTTCCATTTTACCTGTCTTCAGAAGTGTCTTAATGTTCCATGTGGCTATCTTTACCGTCTTCTTCTTCCTTTTCCGTGATTTTTCTCTTTGTTTTATCTTCATTGCTATTTCTCTTCATTCGTTCCTTCTCATTTGTTCCTTTTCTTTGCGTTGCCGGCTTCTTTTTCCCAATATTTTCTTTGAAAGCACCTGAATGGGAAGGTTCAGGTACTCCTTTCTTCATCTTGTCTAGTTTTTAGGTTATGGTTATTGTCGTTTCTTGGTTTCAATGTGTCGTTCTTCTTATCCCATACGTATATTTTGTCTTGCTTGAACATCTTATCATATCCAACCCCGACTCTTTCCCGTCTTTTATTTCAATCTTAGAGATTGTCCATTTTTGTTCTGTATATCGTTTTCGTGGTTTGTTAGGTCACTCTCAACAAACGTTTTGGTGCCTCTCAGCTTTATTTTATGTTTCATAATAAATTATTTCCTTTTGCTCGATGTTTCCAAGCTTTGCCACTATGACTCGGGTTTCCTCTGATTTTCCTATCTTGAAGGCATTCGCAACGTTTACTTGAACCTGTGTCTCTTGATTCAAAATTTCTTCGACTTTTTCCTCTGTTACGTTTCCCTTTTTTGGCATGTTTTTCATTATTATGTTTGCCATCTTTCTATCTTTTTTTTCTTTTTCTTTCTAGCATTTTTATGCTCACGAAAATGTGTTTATGTGCAAGAGCGATTAGCGTTAACTCTGCGTCTTTTAGCGACTGGTGATACTGTTTTTACCTTTATTCTATTATTATCTAGGTATTTGAAAATACTTTCAAATCAACGTATCTAATTATTACAGTCAAGTTTTTATAAAAAAGCTATACTTCGCGTTTTTAACCTAATGTAGATATCAAAAAATGTAGTTTGTAGTTTAACCAAATGTAATGTTTAGCATGGCAGAATAAAAGTTAAAAGTTATTTAGGGGTGGTCAGAATAGTAGTGAATCAAGTCCATATGTGCTGTTTATGAATGATCGAAACTTAAAGTATTTTGATCTTTATTAAATTTAAAGTAATCAATTCTATCAAATAATGACGCTATATTTTATAATAAGAAACATAAAAATTATACCTATATTATTATAATAAAAAAATTTATACAGAACTTGGTTTAATTTTTTGGACTTGTACCATTATTACACTGAAAATATTGTTAATTTTACGCAAATATTATTTCATCGGTAATTTCTTCATCATCAGAAGAGTCTTACTTTTGATTTTGCCTTGTTCTGCTTTCTGTAGATAGATTCTTATAAAATGAGCGATTTATTGGCGGAATGTAAGGAAGTAAATCTTTCATATGCTGTTTTTTAGAGTCTGTTTGGATATAAATTTTCTTGTTGGATGTCGAGCGATTATGTACGTCTACCACGAACCCTTTTATTTAAATTACCTTCATTAAAATCAAAAAACCCGATTAAAATCGACTGATTCTAAATTTTTAGTGGAGAGGAATTCGTTTCTTTGCATTTCGTAGACTTTAAATTGCGGTTCTGTTTTCTTTGCTTCCCGAGAAATTCTCATCCAATCCTGAGCAGAATAAATTTTTCGATTACTTCAAAATCAGCATTGTTTGGCAAATAGGAATGACCTGAAACCAAAAATTTGTGATCTAGAATTTTAACAACTATTCCTGGATCTTGCACTAATTTAAGCAAGCTTACTGTTTCGATTCTGACCCGCACACGAGTCAGAATATAAAATTATATGCTCATGTTTTGCTGCAAACTTTTTTTAAATACTTCACCACACAGGTTGCGATATCTTGGGACCCGCAACCCCCTTCTGTTTCATCATACATGTACATAAACCCAGTGCGTTCATTGAACGAATGGACACCAAGATTGTACATGTACAAGTTTTTCTTGTAATAAACAACAATAATAAGGAAGTGCCTCCTGAAGATCAAAAGTTGCTATGTAAATTTTATCGGAAACCTTTTCGCTATCTTTCTTTAATGAATTTCGGGCTTGTTCAGCTTCAGCAAGATGTAGCTGTTTATCACGAACCAATTTTTGATTTTGTTGCTCATCCCGTACAACTTGAATTTTCATATGGAGTTTGTCACATAATCGACAAGAATTTTTACCTGGTGGTTTGAAACTCAGATTAAATTTTGTATGAAATACATTGTAGTAAAACTTCATTTTACAAGGCTCAATATTTTCTATATTGCACTTCTCTTTGTATAATTTATACATA
This sequence comes from Podabrus alpinus, assembly GCA_932274525.1. Lineage (NCBI taxonomy): Eukaryota > Metazoa > Arthropoda > Insecta > Coleoptera > Cantharidae > Podabrus > Podabrus alpinus. Next base: position 10,619,319 of record OW026455.1, read on the forward strand.
TTCATTATAGTCAAATCTTCGTTCAAATATTTTGAACTTTCTGGATTGTCTATTCGTGAGTAATGACTTTGATAGGAAGGAAAAGAATTTATATCTTTTCTAATTTCAGTATCATCTATTTTCTTTTTTGTTTTTTTTCCGTGCATCAATCGTTGAACTAACGTCGTCTTTTGAAAGACTAGCGAAATGCTGGTGCACTGCTGTAAATTATTTACCATTTGACATATTATTAAAGTATATTAAGACCTTAACCACCCACTCACCCTACGGTCCTTTTAAATTAAGTTTTGCAAAAAAAATACTTTACAACTTACGTTATTTAATGATTTTCATATTTACTTTTAGTCCAGGCGATCTGAAATTTTGTAAACATGTGAATTTGAGTGTTCGAATGAATCATTCAAGAATCCCCAATGTTGCGCTCTTCAATTTGGTGGATCGAATTTCTTAATGACCCCCACTTTGGACGTTTATAAGGTTTATTGAGACAATCAAATACATATTATATTATGTATCTGTCAAATTTCGGGTTGTCCAGATTTTTGCACGCTGAAAATGTAACTTTCCACGATTGTTGGTGATTTAATTTTCTCCCTTTTAGGTGATGTTTACATTGGACCCGGATCCGCTCCGATCAGAACCGCTCCGACCTAAAGACGCGGTTACACTGAACCCGGCTGGGCTCCGCTCTGTTCCGCCCTATCTCGTTCCGTTTTATGTGGTTACAATAAGCAATTTGTGCGATGACAGCACTTTAAATATTTTTCATGAAAATTGTAAAATTTATTTGAAAAGCGATAAAATATAGATAATTACAACACGTTGAGTACGGTGAGACATCAACGTAGTGTCACACTCTTCGGGGTCTGCGGGACGGCGTGACATGATGGTGTGTCACAGTATGTTGGTATATTTAAACGGCGTGTATATCGCAGGGTGTCATTTTTTTTAAACTAAATATATGGAAAACGCAACTTAGCCTTCAGAGAACTAACTTATAATGCTGGGTCCCAATTTTTTTCTAATTCGGATTATATAAAGCATTGAATTGCAAATTTGTATATTTTGGAGTAAACTACGTAAATGAACTCTCAAAGTAGATTTTATTATTACTCACTGCACAAATACATTAAAAAAACTGTTACTACAATTAAATACTACTATTAAAAAAATCATATTTACAGGTGTCAATATCAAGCAGTTACATGTAAGTTTGCATAATAATTATGATGCAATTACCTCCCCAGACGGCGGAGACATCAATGTGGTGTCTCAAACAAAATACTCAGAAAAGACGATAAGAAATGCGATTTTCCGATAACTGCAAATACTAAACTGTATATAGGGTGAATAGCACCTAAAATATATCAAAAAAAATTTTGGGCCCAGGGACCTAAAATTTACCTTCCCATACCCGTACTTAACGTGTTAAGAACATTGAATTACGGTTTAAATAATGTAATTTAGCACTTTTTCATTACAAAATGAGGTTTATGTACTCCATTTCAATTTTTCTGGGGTTCCTTGTTATATAGTATATACCAGGGGTGGCCAAACTGCGGCTCTCGAGCCACATGCGGCTCTTTGAATCTTGCGTTGCCCAAGTTTAAAAGAAAAATAAAAGAAGAGTTGATAGAAAAAGCACTATACAACGTCGAGGATTTTCTGAGACGATGAAATGGCACTTTTGCGTTGAGATGAAAACCGGCATACGCTGATCTCCACCATTTACATCTGAACGTTTATTGTAAATTTGTAGGATTTATTTTGTTCTGTGTGTAATAAAGATTATTATTATTATTTATTTTAAAACTCACATACAATGTGGTGGAAGATATAGAATGGGGGATTTTGCTCCAACCATTCTATATTTAAAATTGTGTTAGTATTTTATATATACAATATATCTTAATTAATAAATTTATATATACAATAATATCTTTTGAGCAAATTTTACATATAATTTTCAATAATTTTCAAAATATTTAAAAGTTTCGATTATTATTAATGATTAGCATTTAAAAATTTTCTAACTATGTGGCATGTTTCCAAAATAACTGCTTTTTGCATTTCTGGGAATAATTTTGAAGAAAGGTCTAAACGGGAAAGATGGGTTTTAAATTTAGAAGATACCACACCAGTAGCCGATATTACTATTGGTATTATAGTAATTTTTGTTAGGCCCCATATACTCATCATTTCCATTGCTAGTGCCTCATACTTGCGAATTTTTTCTTTTTCCGTATTTAATACGTTTTTCGACAAAGGCACAGCAACATCTATGATGACTACATTTCGATCGCGTTGGTTTATTAAAACGATGTCAGGTTTATTATGACTAATTTCTCTGTCTGTTAATATTAACCTGTCCCAGTATAAAAGGAAAGAATCATCTTCAAGGACAGGTTCAGGAATATAGTCATAATATGGTTTAAACTGGTCCAACAAACCTACTTTCTTTGCGATTTGCTGGTGCAATATTTTGCAAACTTGGTTATGTCTCCGGAGGTAGTCAGTAGCAGCCAGATACGAGCAACCGGCAATTATGTGTTCAATGGTTTCGTTGAGGACATTACATTTACGGCAATGATCTATAACCTCAAAATTCATGATGTGCTTTTTGTAGTTGTTAGTTGCTATTACGCCATCTTGAATAGCACACATGAATCCTTCAGTTTCAAGATGCAATAATCCTCTTTTAAGCCATTCTACTGACATCTCCTTATCAATTCCTATAGAGTCTAAGATTGTCGGATGTTTGCCATGCAGCACTTTATTTTTCCAGTTTATCTCTAAATCATGTTTTAGTTCACAATTCAAATTTTTATTTTTTAAATTTAGACCGCTAAAGTGTTTGTCAAAATTAATGATTTCTTGAATTAAAGAGGTGTTTAACGAATAGAAATAATCACGTAATAATTTTGTTAAAGATTTGCATAGATTAAATAAATTTATAAGACCTCGTCCTCCTTTCTTTCTTTTGAGGTATAGTCTTTCAACTGCTGATTTTGGATGTAAATATCTATATTTGAACAACATTTTCCTAGTTAGAGTGTCCATGGAATTAAGGTCTGTATCCGACCATTGTAAAACTCCAAAGGAATATGATAAGACCGGAACCGCCCACGAATTTATAGCTGATATCATGTTCCGAGAATTTAATTTTGACTTAAGTAAAATTTTTAGTTTTTTTATGTATTTTTGTCTAAATTCGCTTATTATTATTATTATTATTATTATTATTATTATTATTATTATTATTTGTGGCTCTCGATAAATGTACCCGAGTTCCGAATTATTATCGTTCCGTATGTTTCAAATTTTTCGCAGCTCGCGATGGCTCGACTATCAAGGAGCTTGGCCACCCCTGGTATATACAGTGGATCACAAAGTGAGCACACACCCTTAAATCATGTAATAATTGCATTATTTTTCAAAGAAATACATGAATTTTTAATTCCATTTTTTCATAATTATATTCTGTTGAATTTGATGATTATATTCGAAAAAATGATCTATTATTATCTTTTATTACATTATTAATTATTATAGAGTGAAATATGGTAATACGCTTACATTTTAAATAAAGAAAACATGTGTGGAACAGTTAACCCTACAGCACACGGGTGGCCTAGAAATTACACGGGCGCACGGGTGAGGCCTATCAGGCCCATAGTTAAAAGGCGTGTAAAAAATTTGTATCAAAATAAAATAAAAAATTCTATAAAAAATGTCCGCACAAATTAAGAAGCTTCAAAGTGGGCTTCCTTTGCTTGAAATACATTCACGACAGCATGCTATAATATGCTCCATGCACAACCAACACTTAAAAATTTTACAGAAATATCTGGTTTTTAGGTAAAACTTTGGTTTTTCTTCGTTTACAATATTTGCAATATTCTCGTTTAGTGCTGTGAGCTGGTTTCGAGTAAAATTTTCGCATAAAATTCAATTTTTGGATTTCTACAGAAAGTTACTCGAACACACGGGTGGGGTCTATCAGGACATTTAGTTCTTTGCAAAAAAATGGTAATTTTTACATTTTGCACAATTTGATTATATTATGTCGTTGAACATTTTTGAAAGGTATTGTTGTATCCTTTGTCCCCCTAATAGCTCTGGGTGACGAAGAACAAACAAACTTTCTGCACCTACCTTAGCAAAGCTCTTAATCTCAGGATGTTTTTTTATTATCTTACGTATCTCACGTCAGCAACTCAATAAGCATCAGCACAAAAGAAACACAATTTGGGTTCAGCTAACATATTTATTAAACAATAACACATAAATAAAAATGGAACAAATAACAATCAACACAACTCCTCAAACAAATCAAATGCAAACTTAAAATTATAAATCACACCATGCTAACCTTGTTATCTTTCTTGATGAGACGTGGCTGTCGTTGCACAACACTATTCACTTTTAATCGCCTGTTCCAATTTGGTCGCCTTTCCTTGGTAGGCTCCTGGCCTGTCACAATTCCAGTCCAAATGCTGCTCTTTATGTGCTGTCTCCTTGGAAGACACACCCGTAACGATACTTTTGTATGGGATGTAATGGTCGCTCTTCTCAATTTACTTCTGAATCAAATAATTTTTGTGATCAATTCACCTTCAATCCTGGATAGTCGATGGCCCGTATTCTCGCAATTAATAGTTCCTATTAATCGTAACTCTTGTTTAATTTGCACCACGGCACGTCTATTCTCAAAATTTATCAATATGCACCGATCTTCAAAGCGCGACACGACACATCTACTCTGGATGTTCTATCATTTGTAACTAACCACTTCATCCTCTTGTTATCCCTGGATACCAATTGAATTTTGTTTTGTTTTTGTTCCTTTTCGGACATCCTTCTTTTTCATGCTTGTTTTCTTGCCAGTTTATAGCCTACGTCTTTATTTACCGGTAAACGGTTGCACAGTCTTAACCTACATGCCTTAAAATTAAACATATAACCAAATGAACTTGAACAATTTTAACTAATTTAAACAATTTGGAACAATTCGAACCTCTCCAAATTGTGTTGCCTTTGTACTGGGCTTTTATAACATTTCTCTCTTTATTCAAAAACGGGTCACAACAGTATACAGAAGTTCACAAACGTAAACTTCTTTTTTTCAAAGTTACAGTGATGTTTGTGTATTGCGTGGCTTCACAGGCCCCACCCGTGTGCTGGAGGGTTAATAGTAGGTGTAATCGCAATTTTAAAATTTCGATTTTATTTAATACATTACAATAATTACAAAATTATTAGTGAAAAAATGGCATATTTTGAATAAATAATAATTAACAAAAATTTATTTATAAATTGATTGCATATTTATTATTTACATATTTTATTTAAATATAAGATTTTTAAGTAGACATTAAAAATTTTAATATAACATAATTAAAACATTTTAAAAATATTTATTTTGCATAAGCTTTCGGTACTGTATAGTACAGGGGTGGCCAAGCTCCTTGATAGTCGAGCCATTTTTCAAAATTTGAAACACATACGGAACGATAATAATTTTTTAAAATATAGTAGGTAGCACAAAAATGAAAAGGGAACTCGGGTACATTTATCGAGAGCTACAAATAATCCTTCAAAGAGCCGCATGTGGCTCGCGAGCCGCAGGTTGGCCACCCCTGGTATAGTATATAATTTTGATAAATTACACTTTAATTTTAAATAGGTAATTAAACATTGAAATTACTATTATTTATTTACGGTAACATACAGAAATTAATGCTCTTTTAAATAATTAATAATTTCAATGTTTACTTAACTATTTATTTTTCACGTTTATTTTGCAATATTAATTATTGTTATTGTAAACCCAGACGGCGCTGTCAGCAATTCCTTCTGTCTGATGTTTAGCACATCGCAGTGCATTTTTATCACACCCACGCTTGTACTGAGTTTACTATTTTATTATTCATCCAATAATCATTTTGTGACAAAATTATTTTGTAATATTTCTTTCATTATTTTGGTGCAGTTTTCTTTTTTTTTCGGCAAGGACTAATCCTGGAGAAAAAATTGCATACTACGTAATGCGCCTGTTTTTAAATGTAGTATATACTATCATCAGATGTATTAAAACATTGCCGAAAAATTTTGCGAAATAAATACATTCACGTTTAATTAACTAGTATTTTATTTTAACAAATCGTCGTAGTAGAGGTGAAGAGAGCTAAGTCATAATCGACACTTGATATGAATAACATTATTGTAACTCGATTTTGCTTATTTTACAGAAGAGATTTTAAAGATTTTTGCTACATATTTTTTGGTGTAACTTTTTTATTATTTAATATATTGCTTTTATTTTTAATGCATTCTTCATATGTTTTGTTTAACTTTCGAATAGTATGTAATCTTACTTTGTTAATCCACTGGAAACACTATTTTAGTAGAGTTGCAATGCCGTATATTTAAAAAAGTTTGAATGAATATCATTGTAACTAGTTGATACAATGTTATTTCGACAAATATATTTCTTTACTGATGATAAAATGATGGTAACTGATGGAAAATAAAGCAAACCATAATGTTTTTAAATTTTATTTAATGAAAATTCTACAAAAAACAAACTAATTTTCATCATCGGATAACTGTGAAACGTTTTCAGAGTGCGGTATATTCAAATAAAAGCTTCTGTATTGCTCTGGAATTGCACCACTAGAGCATAAACTATTTAGATCTTTATATTTTAATGTGGATATGGGATGTAAGATGTAATCCACGATAAGCCAAAGGTATTTCAAGATCCCATATATCGTTGATACTTTTCATTTTATTGCTCTTGTTAGTTCTTTTACTAATCTTGGGTCTGTTCTCTAGATCAATATAGGAGTAATTTTCCGAAATAAAATCATACAGGAAGCTAAAAAAGTGAGGTTTATCATTACACACTTTTAAATGTTTAATTTTTGACCAAGAAACTTCTTTTTGTCCTGATCCAAATCCCAATTTGGTATCTTTTTCAAAATCGACTTGAAATCAAAAATATCATTTTGTTTAAGTTCTTTTAAATCATAGGGTTTTCCTGTACTTTTTGCGCATCTTATAAGTGTATACCACTGCTGTGGGATGTAAATGACTTGATTTTTTTTCTCCGGTCTATGAGAGCATGCATGGAGTCCCCTTCTGATTGAGAATCACCTATCTCAAAAAAACTATGGACAATAGTAATGTTCATTAACTTAGAAACATATTATAGAGATACATTAAGAAGATTATTCGATTTCGGTTTTGTCCACCACAGCAATCTGAATAAAATCTAAACTCTTTTGCTCCATTAGCGACTTTTGTTTTAATAAAATCAAATAAAGCACTGCTTATTTCATTTGGTCCCTTTTTGCCTGTAGTTTCATCCCATGCATAATAGTAACCTTCTGCAGATCCAATATCAAAAATTGTGAAATATCACTTTAAATTTTCGTTTATAATAAAATGTTTATACCTCGGATTGGGGTGTTGTTAATATTTTTTGCAAGTCGTAACATGCAGTTATAATACTGTTTGATTTTTGGGAAGCTTCCTTATCATTATTTTTTATTTCTCTTACAATGCATTTATTCGCAATATGTAGAGTGTACTCTTTTTCCATATTGATTATCTCTTCTTGGGTAGCTGTGTTTTTAATCTCGCATGTAAGACACTGATCTTTTTGTGGAATAAAAAAAACCAATATTGAATTCTGTATTGAATATCTGTCTGTATTGTTCTCTGGTAGCTACAGAGTAATCTGGTCGAGTTTCCACCATCCATTCTGTCTATAGTGAGTACAATTTAGGAAAAGTGATTATTTCGTCAAAATAAATTTTAGAAGTTCGTTGTCTTACGTAGTGAGATTCTTTTGTTGGGACGGAATTTATATGGTCACGTACTGAAGTTTTTACATTTTCGTCAATAGCATTTCCTCTATTTTTATGCCGACCACGCAAATCACCTGGTATAATACCCCCACTTGTATTACTATCCATTTTTTTGAACAATGTGGTTAACCACTTATCTGTAATGCTAAAAGTGTCCAAAAATGTCTTCTTACAAACTTGCACTCGGCTTTCTTCTATTTGTAGAATACATTACCATGTTCTTTCAATACAACTCACTCAATAATAAGAATTTGCGATATTGTAACTTAAGTTACTATGTTCATACCACAAACTGAAGTATAATTTGCAGTTACAATGATATTATTTTGTTATATTATAGTATTTTTATTAATTAAGATAGGACGACGATTCATAAACCAAATTAAAGTTTGTTCTTTGGGGAAGCCGTTTACAGCATAGTTAGATAACATTGTAACTTGAAGTTACAATGTTATTCATATCAGGTGTCGATTATAATTATATTATATAATATGTGACTTAGCTCTCTTCACCTCTACTACGACGAAATATTCGACAACTCGCAACATGAGACACTTGTGTAAGTTATAACGATAACACGTGCAAATTCTGCGTAATTCGGAGAATACCCAAGTTTGTAATGTCGCGTATATTATCATTACAAAAATAAAAAAAAGTTGATCTTGCATTTTTGCTAGATTACAAAAAAATGTATTTTTTGAAGTGAAAATAATGGAATACTCCCTTGATATAAACGGAGCGGACACGGCTCCAATGTAACCGCAGCCTTATTTTTTCAGTTTAGTTATTTAACCTTATAAATTTTTCTAACAATTTTTAATGAAAAATTGTAAAATAATGGAGTGAAAAAATTGTTTTTTTTTAGAAATTATGATCATTAAATTCTGTACGTGTTTTTTTACTCAACCCACTCATACCGTGCAAGGTTTTCACATTGTTGTTTACATAATATTCACATAACTACAGAGCAGTTGCGATTTTTTAAGACCTCAACTATCCGCCCAGTCTCCAGAAAATTGCTTTATTTATTTCTGACAGATTACATCTGACCGATCTTTTATTATGGACTATTCTGCAATAGTCCAGCAGTTTTGGCTAAAGGTTTCTTAAATGCAAGCCATTTAACTTTTTCATGCTTTCTAATTTTTTGCAAAATTCCAGCCCAGCCCCGAATTTCGAAGATCTCAACCATCTTCCAAGGTAATGCCCTAAACTAAGCCTCACAAGAAATCCCTTAAACTATTTTTATATAACGAGATAATATCACGATGGATATTACTTTTAATTGGTTAAATTAACTAGTAAAATGGTAATCCTGCAATTCGCAAGGAACTAGGACAAAAGTAATGCAGTTTTCAAATTTGGCGGCGGTCAGTAGTGGTTGGTAATGCGCATGTGCTAGTGAACTTGGAGACAACCACAGAACAGAGACAACTAGATTTGCGAGCAGAAACTTACCCTATAAAATTATCATTATATTTTGCAATGTAATGAATAATTTGCTTTATTAAACATAACGGTGTGTTAAGGAACAAAAATACATAACCTCATTTAATAGAAAATACTAGATTGATAAAGTTTTATGTTACCACCCAATGGTATTCACTTCTTATTTTTGCTATTAGCGATCCATTTGTTGGACACTTCTGCATGTAAAAAATAATTTCTTGACACTTATTTAAATTTGTTTTTGGCTAGTGTGCAGTTTTTCCATTTGGGTTTTAGTTTAAATAAAACAAAGCATCGTTTTTATTACTTTATTAAGAAATGTCAAAGTTTAGAATTGTAGGTGATCTCAAAAGTTTATAGATGGTTTATATCGTTTCCAGTTTTTGTGGTCTTCTTGGGAAAAATCAGGGCAGTAGTTTGCGAGCTTATTCAAATATTCAGCGAGAAAAACTAATTCGTCATCGGTTTTATGCATAGAGCGGAAATAAGGTTTGATTTGAAGGCCATTATTGGGCGTTTGGAAGAAGTTTATATACTGATCATCGATAATAATAGTGTTGGTTTGGTCATACAACGGATAATTTTTCCATATAACCGCCAAAGATTTAACCTATGAATATTAAATTTTATTTTATATAAACCATCTTAAAAAACTTACTCGGACTTCACCAAAACCGGATTGTATAACCTCCATTTCGGAATTATCCATGCACTTCATTATCGTATATTCTTTGCCACTTGAAATACCCAGATTGAGTAACTTTCCTCGAATAGAATCAGAATCTGTTGCAGACCATATTATAATATCGTAATATTCATAAATCATAGTTAAAAAATAATTTAGGAAAGGTCTTCCGCTATGTTCCGCTTTTTGGAAATCTACTGTCGGACATTTTTCAAGGTAAGTAAAGTCACATAAAGTATTGTCCAAATCCAAAACAACTAGTTTCCTATTCACTTCCTTGGATTTAGTCGATGCTCCGGACACACTACTATAACTCCTGTTAGAACTGCTCGCCATAAATGATATTTTTAATAACAAAAGAAATCAACTATCCAGAATAACTATATATCATATTTTTAATTTAAAAAACCGGCACAAGATATTTAGTAACGACTTTGACAACTGACAAAACAAAAATGACATTGCAGGCAAAAAACTTTCGTACGGTGGAGATCGGCAACCGATCCGATGATTGCCGATCATATATCTAAAACCAACGACATTTTTCATTGTTCACTTGGTGAAACAAATTTCATTGCACTTTTTAACAATAAACTTAAATTACTTATATACAATTGAATAATTAGGTAATTAAATTTTATTATTAATTATTGAAAAAAGTTATGACCAATTTTATAAAACGAATTAATTGTTGATTATTCAAAACTGTAGGTTCATTTGATAGTTATTTTACTGATACGGATGTTAAGCTACTTCAAATTTTTTTAATGTTACGATAAAAATTCTCGTCATAATTTCAAAGTTCAAAATGTAATTAATTAGATTGATTTAATAAATTAATTCTGGAAATCATCCATAAAAAAATAAAACGGTTCAAAAAAATGCCTTACAAATTGTAATTGATTTAAAACTGCCTAACAAATTGTTAGCTAAACCATAAATAATTATTTCATGGTGATAATTTTTTGCAAAAATAAAGTTTCAAACTGTGCGAAAAATCATATCAATCTGACTTGAATATTTACGATCCAGAGATCCATTGATGGCAAACCTAAAGAATTAAAGAACAAAAATTAAATAATCGTTGCACAAAAACTTATTTTTGGGCACCACGGAACGCACAGGCATATCGTATTTTGCCGATAGAAAATTTAATAACTGGAAGTACCAATTACTAAAATTTATATTTCAGCACCCAACATAATATCCTTCAGCGGCGTTTTTTGACTGGTCCTTATGGTTAATTCATGTTTTCCTCTTTTTGCCTTTTGTAAAAATACAAATTCGGTGGACATTTTGACATAAATAATTTTGACATTTAAAGGGAATTTTACGTAGAATTCAAATAAAAATATACACAGGCACCATAGACACTATTATTTAATAAAGTAATTGTCTTCCGGTATAATCTGAAATCGAAAGTACCGTCAAGTACATATCGATATTTTATACTTAAATTTTTAATTTAAAATTTGTAATCAAACATTTCTGATTAATAATGCAAAAAAAGTTCATTAAAATGAATGTCATCGACAACTAAACCATAATCTGATTTATGATATAATATTAGAGCATAAATTCATGTCCACCTATGTATGTATGTATTGCATTTTAATTATAAAGTGATATACAATTTTAGTCCCCACATGATACACTTTTTTTCAATTGAGATTTCTTTTCAGAAAGTGCCTTTATAAAATTGTAACAATGCGCGAAACAAAATTTGTAAAATTTTAGTGCATCAAATTTAGAATCTCTTTGTTGTATTGAAATATCAAATTTAGGTGCTATTAAAATATCTTGAATAGAAATAATTATAAACAATATAAATGCAAGAAATGCATAATATCAATACCGATAAGATAAGAAAGTGTGTGACAGCTATCATTGGTGACAGCTAATGCTGCAATTATTATTTTATTGTAGATAAAAAGATTTTGCAACAAACAATGTCGTGCATTTTAGAAAAACATTATATCAAATTATTTTGACGGAGTGGAGGGGCGGGGGTGTTGATGCAAAATTAAACTTTTTTATTACAAACTTGACTGACTTTGATGTGTGGCTTAAAAGCCGCACTGATTCGTACTTATCTTGGTTAAGGCGGCATTGGGTCTCCTCAGTTCATCAATGGAAGAATTTAGCGTTACAGATAAATTTGTAACTCGATTAATATGGTATCCGATTTAGTAGCAACTAATTGGCAAACATTTGGGGATTCTGAGATTCGCTCTTATAAATTAATTCGTTGTATAGCCAAATACGTTGGCTAGTTTATAAACTAAGCAAATTTAGTAAACGCTAATTTTAGATTAGGTTTTTATTTTCTATAAAGCTGGCCATACACTATCGCTCCATCCGTCCAAATGGTGCAATACCACTCCAAAATCTGATGGTGAATGAGGAAAACAAAGCCTTACAAAGTCTTCAACTGAAGGCTAAAAGGGAAAGATTTAGCGGAGCTGCTCACAAACGGATGAAATATTTCATTTAAAAGGGTCAACCGGCTGATAAACCTAGGGAACTTGCTCCTGAAGGATATCATCCAAAAACTGCCAAGAGAAACAGATCTGATGGCAGTACTCCGGAAACCCGTGATAAAGACTGATGAGGAAAAGGCGGCACCTGAGAAGAGCGTTAAACCTACCTTCAGCCAAGCCTTAACAGGGGTTAAGATAGGAATTATACATTCTTTATATGCAAAAGAGTTCCTGATTATGGAACAACTCAAAGCCATTCAAGAAGCAATATTGGATAAAATAATGGAGAAAGGAAAATTGGCTGCTAAAAAGCCACAATTCCAACAAATCCATAAAAGACTAGGTTGGATTGGTATCACATATACCAATGCAGCCACAGCTGAATGGGTAAAGGGCTTAGAGGTCGAACTTAAACCCTGGGATGGCGCCACATTAAAGATTGTGTCAGAAGCAGAAATGCTTCTCACAGAAATTTTTGTGACATACATACCAGGAAGTCATAAATATTCAGATGAATATTCACTGCTGACCCCTACCACGCTGGCCAAGCGCGAGTTGGTAGGGGAGCAAGCAGCGGCGTTAATTTTAAGTTGGCCATCATCACGCGGACACTCATCCAAGTGCATACCACTGACAACCTAGCTTGACGTTCCGTAATCTAACGACCACAGACATTTGTATTGCGCTACGTCACTGCTGAATACTGAAGACTATGTGGTAGAAAAAGAGGTCTGCTCAGTAGTGGGCAAGATGATCATAAACGATTTATATTTATCTGCTACTACTACGAAGTCGTATTGTTCGTATCCGAACGTCGTGACCCAATCTATTTCTATGTGCGTTCCAAGTGTTTTCACACACATAGAGGACCTACTTGTTTAACGTGGGCTCCGAACCACGGGAAGTGTAATACACTTCATGTCGAAATGGGCGCTCATGACAGATTACCTCAGTGATTTGCCATTGCCTTCCGAGGAGAGACGGCCAGAATAAAGTTCTTACCCTGGCCGAATTCGATCCGAGCAGAAAAATCATTTGGAAACTTGTAGACCATCTCGAAAACTGAAATCTTCGAAATTCCAAATTCACTCTACGGAAAAAATTATCGGAGCTTCCCCGATTATTTAGACACACCCTGTATCAACTTTATTGTTAAAGCTAGATTGTGTAATAAGGTTTGTAATAAGGTAATAAGATTGTGTAGAAGGTGCTACCTATGTAGACATGTCATTTTGGCTAAGTGTACAAATAATAATCAATCTGCGGCTACAAAAATAAAGAGTAAAATTATCAAAATTTTCAAGGCAAGAAAAATGGAGTTCTACTGAACGGAGAAATGAAGACAATAAGTCGAAAGTGAATCATTTAGATGTTGTCAACAAATTATCCGGGGGTTGAATCACTGAGTTCTAAAATGTATACTATACTGCCATTTGGCAGTATTTAATAAAGCACTGCCAATACTGCCTCATACTGCCACTTACTGCCAATACTGCCTCATACTGCCATTTACTGCCACTACTGCCATTTACTGCCAATACTGCCACTTACTGCCTAAATACTGCAACTTACTGCCCAATACTGCCGCTTACTGCCATTTACTGACACTTACTGCCAATACTGCCATTTACTGCCAATACTCCCGCTTATTGCCATTTACTGCCACTTACTGCCAAAACTGCCTACTATTGCCACTTACTGTCTAATATTGCCATTTACTGCCTGTTACAAATTTAAAAACATCAAACCACAATAATTGAAATAATTAACCCGTAAGAAGGAAGAATTCTTTACAAGAAATACATTATTTAAATAAAATTTTAATTTTTGTATTTATACGCTTATATTAGTATTAGAATCTTTATCTCTGTAATTTAGCTTATGTTCAATTTGCACTTCTATTGAAATTGAGCTATTTGCAAAAATGTGAAAGTGGCAGAAAATTTTCAAAAGTTATCATTTTTAAAACCTTGCCTAATGATGGACTTGTTGGACTAGAATGACAATTAGTTGCAATAAGTTGATTTTTATTAAGTTATAAGTAAAGAATAGCAATTCCCAACTGTGGCTGGACTATTGATATAAAATAATTAAATCAGTATTATTTTAATAGTCAATGAAAAAAATTAAAATTTCATAAATGTAAAAGTGGTAAATGTGATCTCCGTCGTAACTGAAATAAGATTGCGTTCATTAATCGGCGATTCCCCGAACAGTATGACATTGCTGTATATTTAAACTTGAGTCTGCATTTTACTAGTGCCGTCTTAAAGAACCAAGATAAGCACAATGCGTCCGGGGCAACCAAGACCCAAGGTCGTCAATAATTACAAAAATACATTAGAGATGCTACCCAGGGACGTGCCCATGGGGGGATGGGGGGGCAGCTTCCCCCCCCCCCCCCAATATTTTAGAAAGTTGGCAAAATCACCCAAAAGTTGGTGAGCAAAAGTTGGCAAAAGCCAATGTAAAAATTTTATCAACTCAAAAAAATTTCAAGTTGCTACATTAATTTTTCAGTTCATTCGGGTCTAAAGCGATGAGGCAGGTCCAGTGGATCGAAACGCTTCAGCCTCTTGGTTCTGTGGGTTGTCAGTAGTTCTACAGCAAGAGAGTTGGGGTGGTCTCTCACTCGATTTTGGTATATTGTACTGAACGATTTGATAGTTTCCTCGACTGTAGCTATGTGAAGATCACGATGGATAACATGATTAGGCACATACCACGGAGCATCAGCAGTAATTCTCAAAATCTTTGATTTGAACCTCTGGATTTTGGCGATGTTGGAGTTGCTTGCAGCTCCCTAGAGCTGAATGCCGTTTGTCCAAATTGGAACTATTATTGCTTTATATATGAGAACCTTGTTTTCCAGGGACAACTGAGAATGACGATTCAACAGCCAGTAATATTTTCTCAGAGTATGGCCTAGTTGTAGTCTTTTATTCCAAATGTGACTACCCCACGTCAGTCGTCTGTCCAGTCGCATCCCAAGATACCAACTTCCCTTCCCTGTGGGAGTATCATTCCAATAATTAAATAATGCGTAAAAGTTTTTCTTAGTTGTTGAAACCAACATTCAATGTAAAAAAATGTAATAATAAATTTTAATTTAAGTACAGTAGACCTCCAATTATCCGAATCAATTGGGACCGGACCCCATTCGGATAATCAAAAATTCGGATAATTGGATTTTTTCCGAAAAAAGGGTACTGTATGGATTTTTAATTAATTAAATGAAAAGGCAACACTTTTACATGTTATATAGCGTACTTACAAGTGCTGTACATTAGTACCTATGTATTGTAAATGAAAGTCATTGCTTGCTGAACATTTCAGTCAAAGTAAAGGGTTCGCCACATAGCCTGTGCTGTTCTATGCCAATGTCAAACATTGAAGTAGAAACATAGGGTTTCAATAGTGACGTTCACATAGTTATGAGTTGCTATGCTATTTTGCGCATGACCATGACATCGTTCAACGTTTGTGTTGACATAGCACAGAACATAGCATAGCACAGCACAGGCTATGTGGCGAGCCCTTAAGCTGTTCGACTGTCCATTTTCGGGCAGTCAAGTTGTGTATCCGCTTGACAGTGAGAAGTTGCATGTGGTCCCACTCGGGCTGACGCAAAATCATTATTTTGCGAATCGCAGTACGTTCTCGTCTTAATTTTTTTTTCTGAAAGCGATTCGGATAGTCGGAGTTAGAATAATTGGACTTCTACTGTATTCATAATTATTTAATTTAGGGCCGCGATTATAAAGGACAAATATTTGGGTTAGGGGCCGTTCATGTATTACGTAAGACGTTTAGGGGGAGGGGGGGGTAGCTGACATCTTATTTTACATTTAATAACATTAACATTTACTTATACATTTTCTTACTAGGGGGGGGGGGGAGTCTAAAAGTAGGAAAAAACGTCTTACGTAATACATGAACGGCCCCTTACTGTGCAGTTGTTCTGACAGCTCGAAACAAAATTTCTTCTGCTACACACTAAAGAATACACTTATTTTAGCAAATTGTAAAAGTAAAACATATGAACCCGGTCCAAATTACTGAAATAATCAATTTTGAAAATCGTTAATTTTACATGTTTCACTGACGCGCGGGTGGAATCTCACCCATTCTATCGTCGGTCCGCGCGCTTTGATATAGTCTAACACTTAGAATATTTCGCACCGGCAGATGCACCCCGACCGTCGTACATGCAACATCGATTATTTTTTGTTTTTAGGCGACTTTTTGGGGGTGAAACGTAATAGTTTACTGCCCCATACCGCGACTATACTTTTTAATGCTATTTTGAGGGTCTCTCGAATCCCGATTGCCTTAATCCCGGTGTTCTTGATCGGTGGCGCCTGCTTCTCGTATGTTTAGCTCTGCTGCGTAGCAGCTCTGAGCACGAAAAACCGCCCGGAGCCCCGGAGGGGCGTAGGGTAGGTTTTTTGATGCTCGCAGTTCTGGCCAAGCCAACGTTTATTATGTTTATTTACCCCAAAATTAAAAATTTTAATTTTTTCACTTTTTCGGCAATACACGGGTTATTTTCCATTTTTTTGATTTTATTTATTACTAATATCCACTAATCACACCCCCATCTATCCGAATTTCAAAGAAAAATTGAAATCGGAGCAAAAAAATTTTACGCATTTTCATCGAAGCACGGGCGACTGCTGTCGCATCGACCCGGTTCGGAGGCATATCAGGTTACATTCCCCGTACTTTTCAAAAGTCGATATTTTGGTTATTTTTACAGTATTCATACAAAATATTTTTTCTATAGCCTAAAATAAGCCTGTTCTTTAGTGTGTAGCTGAAGAAATTTTTTTTCAGCTAGTCAGAGTAACTGCACAGACGCCCATATTTGTCCTAAAAGTTGTAAGATTCCTCAAAAATTGCTTTACTACAACACGGTTTTGCTATAAATATAAATTTTTAAACAACAAAACACGTGTTTGCAGGGCCGGGCCTGAAAATATTAAATATTTTTTAAAATAAAATGTTTTTATTTGTTTTTAAGTTTAAGAATTTTTAATAGGGATTAATAGGGAAAATTATATTTTTATTATTTATAAAATGATCTATTTTTTATGTCCCAATTTATACCCAATGAATTACTTACAAAAAGTTGGCAATTTTTAATTGATTCAGTTGGTAAATTGAGGTTTGCTCCCCCCTGAAAAAAGTTGATTGAGCACGTCCCTGATGCTACCCGATATTTACTAAATCTTTTAGAATTATTAATTTCTGATAACCTGGTTTCGCATAGCACTGAACCCCGCAAAATGCTTTTTTAAAATAGAGTTGTCGAACATCGGTTGTTACGTGGTTAATTTTTACAACAAATTACAAAGTATTTTTTACATAGTAAAACCGGTTGTTCTTCATTGTAGGGCTGATTTTGTAATTTTATTATGGTTTTTTGTAGCTTGGTGGCCAAAAGTTTAGCTTTAACACTTGGTAATTTTTTAAATAAAAAAACTTGCATATCAATTTTTAAAACAATGTTTGAAAAAATAAAGTTACAAAAGTAATTTTGGCAATTGCTATTATTTGCGCTGTCATTTGCTGGTTGGGTTTACGTGATTTTCAGATTTTTATCTTTACGCACTATTGACTATTGGATTTTAAAAGAGGACAGTTTATTTATAAAACATTTTCATAAGTTTTCATACTTTAGTTTTCCTGTTATTCGATCTTAAAGGCTTAGGTCAGAACTTGATGAGCAAAAGGTAATTTTTGCTCGATTTACCCGTACCTTACATACGATACCTAATAATTCTTCAAGTTCTGACCAAAGACCTTTTTTTTTCCAAAACCAAAAAAAAAACCAAAGATTTCTTCATAACATGAAAAAATGTAAGGTATAATTTGGTTAATGCTAAATGTCATACTAAAATTTTATTATTCTAACTTATGCCTTTTCAAAATTATTTACAAAAATAACCAGAAAAATGCTACTTTTAATAGTCGTACAGTAAGACCCCGCTTAACGCTGCTCTCCGCTTAGCGCTGTTTCGGTTTAACGCTGTTTTATTTGAATAGGGTATTCCCCGAAAATCTCACACCGCGTGGGATTCCCCGACATTCAAAGCGTAACGCTGAAGAGTAGTATGCCGATCGCCGCTGATAAGAGTGCATCGTACATTTACATATAACCCATTCATAATTAATTATTTAACATTTGATGCCTTATCCACTTATCGATAACTTCTTACACAGCGCAAACGAAAAACGCAAATGACATTAGACACATTTTTGATAAAAAGACAGAAAATTGGAAATGCAGAAGAATCTGAATGATCTCAAACGTAAATGATGACTTAGAATCTCTTTGATTTTTTCTATTTTTCGCATCGAGTGTTTGTTACTTGACGCACTTTTAAAGGTTGGTTTAAAATTAATAATACCGGGTGTATGTTTATTTTTGTTTCTATATTAATTTGTAAGAAATAAATTTTTGTTGTATTGTTATAAAAAAAAACATATTTAATAAACTTAATTGACAAAATACATATTTATTATTAAAAATTTTCCCCTAACCCCAATATTTACATGGTGACATAACCTCGTTTAACGCTGTTTTCTATAAGTCTAAGGTTACATTGGATGCGTAGTCGTACGATATTTTGGTCGTACGTACACTGATGACTGTAAATAAAAACAAACGCTTGAAAATGCATACGAGTGGTTATAGTGGCGACGGGTTGATAAGTTTTGCGACGGGTTACACGTCCGACATTGCATCTAAACAAACACGTTTGTTTTTTTCAACAGATCGTACGACTTTTATTATAAAACATGGTTATAGAAAAGTTAATAATTTGAATATTTCTGGATATTTTCTTTTATCCCATTTAAAATGTAATTGAATCAGTGGCGGCTCGTGAGAAATATGTTTGGCTGTTCTGCATTATAAAAAAGGGAAGGTATCAGTAAAATGCTAATCTCAAAATATAAACTTACTTATTGCACGTTTTTAAGCATTAATGGCGTGCGCCGGTGCTTGCTTGTGGCAAACTTAACTTATCAATAACTTTTTCGTTGAAATTCAATATTCCCGAGATAAATATTTTTTCTATTGACAATATCGAAAGACACAAACGGAAAACAAAACAAAGCGTTCTTACGATTACAGCCACAAATCCATTTGTTCCGTGAATAAAATATTCATATTAAATTGTCTTTAAAATTTCTTATCACTAATAATTGTTCTTGATAACTAAATTTAAAAATTACATTCATTTTTAAAAACGACCTTCTTCGTAAGAGATTTTAAAAACGACTAAATAAAATGCCTTAGCGTGATTCACACTACATTGTACTGCACGTTTTTTTGCAGTATTAGTGCAGTATTAGTAGGTAGTGGCGCATACATTTTACATAGAACTGTTCAATAAAATGTATGCGCCACTACCTACTAATACTGCACTAATACTGCAAAAAAAAACGTGCAGTACAATATAGTGTGAATCCAGCTTTAGTTAGCTTATCACGTCATAATAATTCTGCATATTTGTAATAATAATCTAATAATCTAAAAGCTTGTTTAACTGCATATTTGTTATTTTAAAAATAGAACTTATACTTTGTAATTTAAACAGCCCTTTGTGTTCGGTTCGAAATAAAACAAACGACGCAAACATTTTTGTAACAATAAGTTTTATTTATGCGCACAAAAAGTTTTGTAATTATTGTTAACTAATTTTCGAAAAAATCCTATTTTTACGGGTTATTATGAGAGAAGCTGAGTTAATAAATAATATGAGTACTAATGTTCCATTTCGTAATGTGAATGCAGAAAAAATCTAAGTCCAAATTTCTTGATCTACATTTTATTACAGAAAATTATAGATGCAGAAAAATCTCAAGTCCAAAATTATTATAAAATTTTATTAGGATTAGGAATTCATTTTATCTAGTAGGTATAAAGGACATTATATCCATAATTTCAATTAAAGTTTATAATACAAGATCTTTCTTTAAAATATAATTGCATGAAATGCTAGCACCGGTTATATAATACAACTCGTAAAAATATCTTACTGCAAATTGGCTGCGTTTGAGTGCAGAACGACAGTACATTCGAGGCGTGTGCGTATCACGAGCAATAAGAATTATTATTGTATAAAAATACATAAATTTTAATTTTATGTATTCATAATTTTATTTAAAGTTGCAAAATCCGTCAAAAAATAATTTAACTACTGTTTTGCTATAAATATGTGCAAGAAACTTGGTGTAATTAAAAGTTTTTAAACAATTTATTGCTTATGCCCTAATTTCACTGCAATTTGTTTAACAATTGATGAACTAATATTAAAATTAGTTTTTCTTTTCAAAATTCGATTTGTAAACTACCTCGAAACAAAATCATAAAAGATATATACCACGTAAAACTATACCAATTGCTATAGCATTGTAGTCTGCGTTTCATTACAGCTCGGCTGCGCACAAGTGTATAGCGTTCTAGTTAGACAAACATTTTGATAGCGGACTGGACGTGTATTTATTATTACACTATTTATGTGACTAGCTGTTAAATTATAACTGATATGCTAGCGAAAATAAGAAACACGCTTTCAAAGCCAAGCTGATAATGCACCATTTTTTATAATAATTTAAATCTGATTAAGGTTATAATTATATAATTAATTATGCAAGTATTGGTATTTTTATTGTCTTTTTTGGTGGTTCTGCAGCTCTGCAGCTCCTATGGTAGAACCGCCACTGAATTGAATGTTGATAAAGACATTCTAAAGTACTGATAGAATTTTTGAGGTTGTTCACATAACTTACTGAACAATCTCGCATATTCATTTTCCGTATTTCTATGTATGTATTGCTATGTAATTTTTGATCCTGAAAAAGGAATGTAAATTACAATTTAGGCACAAGCTGTCCAAGCATCGCTCTTGTTGGATTCATGCAGACTCATCACAGGAGTGGATTTTAATAAAAAATAAAAATATTGTCGGGCGCCAATGTTATAAAGAAACACGAAAAATAAACTTATTGTGTTTTTCCGTTTAATAATCAAATTTTTAATATTACCTGAAACTTTCAAAATTCTCTTGCGTCGTGAAAAATCAAAGAAAACCAAATGATCGCAAATACATTTAATTTCAAATAGCAATTAATCGTTTTCATGTACAAAAATTATCATTTAAATAAGAATACATTTTCTTATTTTAAATATACCAAAAATTTACACTAATTTTATCAAAATAAAACCCAAGTTTGACGACGCAATGTTATTCGCGAAAATTTTTAGCACATAAATTTAAATCTTAACAGTTTCTTACTCTTATTTTGTAATGATCGTTGTTTCCATATAGTTGATTTGAGCTTCTTGTTCTTAATTATCAGTTTTCCAAAATTTGTGTTCTTACGAATCTATTTACATATCCAAATCATCCAATGTGATAAATATTACTAAATTATTCAATTTCCAGTTTAGAATCCAGATCGGTAACTCCATTTCATCTTCAAACATTTATTTTTCCATTAATTCTCATCAATTATGACTGATTCCATATTTTCCAAATTGTTGGAAAATTAACCTCTAAAACCCGCTTAAACACATTTTTCTTTTTGATTGTCTTGACACGTCTTTCTACTTTGAATGATCAACAAACAATGTCCACAATTTCGTTAGTTCGCGCAACTTCAGAATTACGGAAACTAAAGTCAATTGTCGATCCAATTTAATCAATTTTCTATTGATTTTGTTATCAACCAATTTTAATCTCTTCTTCAATAGGTAAGTGTAGTTTTAAAATTCACTTTTTAGTTATAAATGCACTTGATGTTTTATGTTTTAGGTTCACAAAAGCCGCAAACTTGGATTATTATTACCTTTACAGACAAATCAAATTTTCTTATCTTACAATATTACAAATATACAGTGTGTAACAAAATTATAAATCAAATTTTACAAATAAATTATACATTATTCAATTATTACCCTTTACAAATATCATTTTACAATTATGACTGAGAAAATTTTATGTTATTGCTTTTATTTGGTTTCTAATGCTTTACTTATAGAAATTTATTAATTCTATTTATTTGATATCTTGCAAATCTTTAGATTTTTAAAGCTTCTAGATATATTCTTTATGCAAATTTACACATATCAAAAATTATTGCCGTACAGTAACTATTTATTCTTATTTTTCTGTATTTTATGACTAAACTTTTCTTTTATGAATCCGAATAAGTTTGAATTTTGTCTTGGTCAATTCGGACCTCAAAAATTATCACGACAGTATGTATAAATCATTCACCCAATATGATCTCTTTTTCATAAGGACATATTTTAACAAACTATTTTCCATCAAGTACAGATCGGCGTTCATCTTCTTTATACTACTGATGTGTTCTTTCAGATACTACAAACTATTTATTATTTTTTTGGCAAATTTTTGCTGAAAATCGATTTATATAAATTTCCATTTTTTTCATATTTTATTTTCAAAATTTGGAAACAGGCATAATATATAATTTGATTGAAAGTTATTTCCGCAAAAATTATTTATTTAATTCATTTGTTAACAATAAAAAAATGAGATTTTAAATATTATCTTTATAAAAATGTGTTTGAACGCGGTGAGGAGCGGGGTACATAAAAGGAAGCGATAAGTGCAACTGCGTAGGTACTGGGGTGAAATTCAAGATTTTTCATCTCGGTTGAATTAAATGATTTTTGACCTTATTAAAAGTCTAAAAATTATTAAAATTACATTGTGATAAACTGGAAGAATCAATCTATAAATTATTTTCAGTACATTTTTTTGAGAAATACGCGGTTTCGGCAGTAGCTTACTGTAAACGGCAAAATACATGAAAATAATTAAAATATTGTGGTAGTTCATCTCGAGTAAACCGAGTTCGAAAATTATTTTCCCATAACCGTATGTACATATATTTTGAAAATTTGAATTAATTTTTTCAAGTAGAAGGGCCACAGAGAATCGATTGAAAAAATTCACACAGTAATTTGAGGTATCGAAGTTTGTCGCCATGGGCTAAATCAAACTTTGAAATTGTGCCTTTTCCATTGGATGACTTTTTGACGACTTATAGATTTCGAATGTGTGAAGCAATGAGGAACATTTTTGGATAGGTTGTTAATTTTTACCTCAAAATTCCCACAAAAGTGAAAATAAAAGCGAGTTTGCACTCTACGAATTGATATGTACTACGTGGATATGTACGGTTTATGTGTTGGTTAACTTTCTGGAATATGCGCATTGTGTCGAATTTATTATGACAGCTGGTGATGCTACGTGTAGTATTTACAAATTATTGTTCAAAGGTTTGTATTAGTTTCAGAAATCCATTTTACTTTAACCTAAGGATAACTGTAACCTTAGATTAGTTATGCAGAGTATAACCAGAGATTTTCAGAAACCGGGCATTAGTAATTTTTTAAATGAAAAAACTTGCATATAATTTTTAAAACAATGTTTGAAGAAATAAAGTTGAAAAAAGTAATTTTGGCAATTGCTATTATTTGCGCTGTCATTTGCTGCTCGCGTTTACGTGATTTTCAGATTTTTGTCTTTACGCACTATTGACTATTGGATTTTAAAAGAGGACAGTTTAATAACGTGTTTAAAAACTGCCGATACTGCCACTTACTGCCATTTACTGCCTAATACTGCCACATACTGCCGGTACTGCCACTTACTGCCTAATATTGCCATTTACTGCCTAATACTGTCATTTACTGCCTAATACTACCAGTTACTGCCTAATACTGCCGCTTACTGCCTAATACTGCCACATACTGCCGATACTGCCACTTACTGCCTATACTGCCCCTTACTGCTTATACTGCTTCTCAAATGTACACTATACTGCCACAGTGATTCGCTCCCCGAAATTATCCAAAGAAAACCAAGAACAGATCAATTTAAAGAGAAAACAAGACCATCAAGACTTTTTGGTTAACTATATGGATCCTTTCAAATATTCCTCTGCATTTTCGAATAAAATATATATATAGGTAGTAGATTTATTTGTTATTGTATAAGTTTTAGACCTACCTATATAAAATCACTTTATTGCTTATTTGTTTGTTGAGTGATGTGCTAAAACGGCTACAGACTACGCTGGCTTTTCGCATTCATACGTGTTAATACGCATCTGGTGAGATCTGACGTCATACTGCTTTAGCAAGACGGTATTCTGAAAAATACGTTCCTCAACTTGGATTTGAACCCAGGCTTAGAGATAATTTCAAAGCGCAAGAACCTTAATCTGCGCGAGGAGGAGTCTAGAGGGAGAAATACATACATACTATACGAATTTGAGCCTTCTGCGTCTATTTTAAGGGTCTTGAGCTTTGAAACTATCTCTGTTAGCTATGAATACGCGCGCTTTAACAACTGCGTTGCCGAGGCGATTAGTTTATGTAGCGCGGAACTTCTACATCTCGTGACTAATTTTAGGGCCGCTACACTGCGTCAAAATAAGAACAATGTTTCAATAAATTGCTATTAAAAGCATTAATTAGCACGTAGCGTTAGCATAGGCTGAATTCCCCTTAAGCCGTCGT
This sequence comes from Podabrus alpinus, assembly GCA_932274525.1. Taxonomy (NCBI): domain Eukaryota; kingdom Metazoa; phylum Arthropoda; class Insecta; order Coleoptera; family Cantharidae; genus Podabrus; species Podabrus alpinus. The sequence goes on from OW026455.1 coordinate 10,644,375, forward strand.
TTTCTAAATTACGATTTATTTTGTTAATTTTTTTGCTTCTGAAATTATAGACATATGGGTTTGAATTGGGAAATATTAAAAGAAAGTCACTTGTTAATATAGATATATATTTTTTATTAGTCCTGCAATCACAGCCTTAATTAAATTAAACAATATTCAATTTTATAGACATTTTGCAATTTTCTAAAGTTAGGAATAAAATTGTAAAATGAGGCACTAAAAAGCTGTACGCACAAGAAACTGTGAATAAAATAATAAGATGATATGTTCATAATTATTAACTTATTTAAATTATTTGTAATATTTATATGCAGACTAATAATATCATTATACAACACTATAAAAATTTTTGGATAAAGCTTTCCATATAATAATAATTAGGCATAATTTTAAGTACTAATAAATTGTAATTATTATACAAAGTGACAATGGTGTAATGGTAGAAATTACGTCTTGAGTGCCACAATTTATGGGATATAATTATGTTACCACTAAACCATCGTTGCTTGTACTCGTCTGACTGTAAACTACAACTTTGTAATACTTAGCTGGGTTTATGCACACACCGTAATGTGACGCAACGTCGCGTATCACAATTCTGGTTGGTTAATGGTGTTTACCTTTCGTGTAGGACCAATAAGTATCGTGGATCGTGGCGTTGCGTCAGGCTACTTTGTATAAACCCAACTTAAAGTTTATTAAATCATGCTTACACTGATTGTTCCCATTCCAATCGTTCTATATTTACACAGTAATAAAAGAAATATTTGTGAAATTAAAAGTATTTCTTATTATCTTATTAAATATAGACTAAAAATTAAAAGTAAAGTATTTAAATAAATAATTAAATATTATTTAAATAGTATTCATTGTTTTATTATACTAAATTATTGTTTTTCGAAAATTATTATTTCTGATTCGATAAATGTAATTTCGTGTAATACAAAGTAATAAACGACCGTTTAGAGAGTCTACGGTCTACCACAAAACAACCGCCCGCGGTTGCATATCTAAATATAATTTTATATAAATTTTTATGTATTGCTCTAAAATAAAATTGCATGTGTTTATTTAAACTATATTTTAATTATATCACGATTCCATACTACATAACTATAGCAGAAAATTATGGTGTTACGTTATGCTATTTTGTGTCGTAGGTCAAGTTCCAGTTTTGAATTTTATATTGACAAAAATCTATTATATATATAATTTTAAGCATCATTTAAAATATATAGGAAGTTCTCTGTTAGATAAGTGTCTACGATATAACTAATTAATTAATTTGGAAATTATTAAAAATAAATTACCAGGGTAGTTTTATTTTTTGACGTTGTACCCACTATGCTCGATATAATAAGAATAAATCACTTTTTCGAGATATCATAATAATTATATTAGTGGATTTTTGTTGTAAAGGCCAAATAAAATTACAAGTAGACTTACAAATTCCTACTAAGAAATTTACCATATCACCATAGGTAGTGGTTAAAAATTTTAATTAAAAATAAATATGGATGATGCTTAATTATTTAACTGTGCAGTTACTAATAATCTAAGCATTATTAGCTGCAAGCAAAATATATTCGGTAGTTAGGAAGACTACTTTATATTAACAATAGAAAAAAAATCTATTGAGTGCATTTAGCATTCAAACGACCACAGTTGTAGAACCGCTAACCAAGGCTACACAGCACTTCTATGGTGGTTAAAATGCCCCCAATACTTATATTAATTTTTTCTCAAACGAATTTTCAAAATTTAGTTATTTATATTTACAAATTAAATAGGGAATAAACGATGTCATTTCTAATTTATTACCCTAAAATCATCTAGAGTGCAAAGCTAAAATTGTAAATTCGTAATTAATTCTTTCAATAAATTCTTGTGTAATACTAAAATGCTAAATTTAGTTAAAATATTGTTAGGAGTTTAGTATTTATTAAATTAAAATAGTTTTGGTAACATGAAAAACAATTAAATTTAATCTCAGTGTTGCTCAAACTTTTGTGCTTTTCCACCCTTATTCAAATTATGATAGGGTGTTCCCCTTTAAGTTTTAGATACAGACATAAAAGAAGACAACAATTAAAATCCTATAGCACAGGAATCTTAAATCCGAGATTTCGGATGGGTGACCAACGAAGCATTTTGGAAAATTTATTTTTATTAGTTTTTGGTACAGTTTTAAATAGATAACGCTCCTGAAGGGTGGGTGTATGCCATATTTTAAGAAACACTGATCAATATAATTCTACATTTATACAGGATGTATTTAAAGTAATGTTAAATCAATAATTAAATTAAGAATTTGAAATATACAAACGAAAATCAAACATTTTAAGCAAAACTAACTAAACAAAATTAAATATGAACTTTCTAGTAGGTATATTATTTTTTAATTTAACGTAAAATAATGGTATAGTAAATAATTTTGGAAAACCTACACGAAATTTTCCATTTAAAAATAAAAAAAGGAAATAATTTTCAAACTATAATACAAAAATAGGTGCTGTTTATTTCTAGATTTTGATATAACTATCAGAAAATATGGTTTACTATTGATTATAAATTAGCTACCTTCAAGATTGTTAACGTAATATTTATAAATTTTTAAATTAATATATTTAGTCGGTTAAATTTCTTATTTACACGGTGAAATTTTATTTTCAGAATTATACTTCTTTCCAAATGTCATAATTTTACTATTGCAATTACTTTTTTTTATAACTGAACTTTGCAATATTGAATTAAGTAATTGAAAGTAATTAACATATTATTGATTTTAAGTGTTTTATGTATTATTGCTGCTGATCCCATAGCCGTTTCGTAGCGTTACTGAAATCCAAATATTTATTTACACACTGAAATAATATAAATATATGTATATGTGTTATGGTCAATGATGACAATTCAGGCATTAACATTATTGCCCGGCCATTGACGTTAATGTCCTTCAAAGTCGGACTTTAACGTCATTGTCCGGTCATTGACGTGAATGCCCATGCAAATTGGGTATTGTTGACACTTAAGAATCTATCTATGGTTTTTACATCATGGCCAGGCAATGACGTCGTTGCCCAATACAGAGCAGGCGATAATGAAACTATGGTGTATCAAGATCATCTTACAAAGTTTGTGTTCCTGAAAGCATTAAAAAGCAAAAGAGCTGAACAAGCCGCATTTCACTTGCTGGAAATTTATATTACTTTTGGAGCACCTCTTATTTTACACTCCGAAAACGGACGAGAGTTCGTCAATTCAGTTCTGGTGAAATTACATGCTATGTGGCTTGAGGTAAAAATTGTTCACGGGAAACCTATACGAACGAACCAATAGAGATATTGAGGATATGTTGGGAGCGTGGATGGATGAAAATAAAACTACATATACACCTGCAGGAATCAAATATATTTAGTTTAAGAAAAACCGTGTTTTGCATTATGGAATTGGAAGATGCCCATATGAGGCTATGTTTAGATGTCCGGCTAGAGTAAGATTAGGCTCGACTAGAATAGCGCATGATGAAATTCCAAATTTGTCCACTGAATAAGATGTCGAAACTCTGTTATAAGAAATGGAAGGACGGTCTGAAGAAATAGAGAATAACAATTCAGATGGCGAAATGGAAGATAATATGGAATCATCATTTGAAATCGAAGAGAAGACTGAAAGCTGTCGGAACCCCTTGTTGGCCACGAAGAGAAAAACGTTTGCAGCCAGTGCTTTATAATATTACCTCTTTGTAAAGAAGTAAACAATGCTGGAATCCCTCAATTGCGAACGCCAGGAGGACAGGCTTGGAAAAGCAAGCCTCTGAAATGCTCAAATTATCTAATGAAAAATTTCTTGATATTCAAATTGGAAGTACGGTTTATATTCCTATACCAAAAGAAGATAGAGCTCGCAGTTCTCCACGTAATATACTGGCTGTTGTTAGTTCCTTACAAGATGGCCTTTATAGACCTTGCACAAATTATAGTGTATTACAGAATAAGTATACCCGATCTGAGGTTAACTCCTGTATTAAGAAGAGATTACTCTTAGATAATCAGCTCAAAACAGTGCTTTAGGGGGGATAGGGTTACAAGCGTTGTTACTACTGCAAGGGCGGAGGTAAAAATAATAAGTGTGCATATCGCGCCAGTAAACAAATTTGGAATTTGAAGTGCTATGGATCACTCTCTTGTCAAAATAAAAACGATTAAATTAAAAAATCTAATTTAATAATTATTTTTATATTCGATATATTTGGTTTTGCTTCCTATTCATTAAATTATGATATCATCATTGTCCATTTACTTTTGGCCAATAATGTCATTGACTGGCCAAGGACGTGTAATATTACAATCAGATGAAAATATTTACATCATTGCCCACCGTGAACGGGCATTGACCGTAATATATGTATATAATATAGGTAAGATGCAATATAATATATTAAATTAAACTATAAAAATTAACTAGTTAATTAAACAAAGCAAAATTATTTTTTTAACATAATCTTTCTGCAGTGCTTACTGCTATCTTCAGGTGTTTATAAGGAATATCACCGTTATTATAATTTAAAAAATACCAACATAAAATGAATGATTTGGTCAACGACACTACTACTTATAAGTTATAATCAAGGACCCAACTAAATTTACAAATAGGAAATAACCAAATTATTGCTGATTGGATAAAATACGATATTTGTCTACATGGAACTTCTTCATTGCAACTTTTTGAATCGGGATATCTTCATGCCACAGAAATTTAAATTTTTACTAAATTTACCTAGCTTTTAAGATAGGTAGAAAATGTACTATAAATATAATAAATGTTACACGTTATGTTACAGAATAAGTTTACAAGAGACGAAATCGTGTCGTAATTACATATTTTATGCTGTATAAGAGAATTAAGTCGTACTAGTAGCTACTGATGCATTATTTTTAACCTGTACACTTGTAGCACTTGTAACGTTGTGTTATAGGCCCCTGGTCCAACTTAGTCCGAGAGATATCTAAATTACAACTTATGCCACTATAAAAGTCAAATAATAGGCACAGCCATAGAACTGATCATAGAATCATAGAACTGATCGATATACATATATCTTTAAAACTAACATGTGGTCCATTACAGAAAAGAAACCCTCAACATCATAAAATAAATAAAGACAAGGGTGCACAAAAATAAAGTATGGTATAACCTGGAATGTCAGAAGGAAATTGACAAACGAGAAAAGCTCAGGAAGATAATGTTACAAACAAAAACAGTAGAAAACAGACACAAATACGAAGTTCAAATGAAAACATGTAAAACAGTGCTCAGAACGAAGAAAAGAAAACACATGATACAAAATTTGGAGAAGATAGAAGACGAATATCGATCAAGAGAAATCAGAAATTTTTATCAAGGAGTCAAAAAAATCAGAAGAGGATACCAGCCAAGAACAACGATATGTAGAGACATACAAGGAAACCTAGTCGGTGGGCAAGCCGAAGTGATAGAGCGATGGGCTGAGTATTTTGAAGATCTGCTAAACAAACCAACACATGACGACAATGAAAGACAAGAAAGGTATGATAACAATATAAACAAACTAAATGTGGAAAAACCAACACTAGAGGAAATAGAGAAAATAATACACAGTCTGAAAAATAATAGAAGTGCTGGAGAAGACAAGATACAAGCAGAAATGATCAAATATGGCGAGAAGTAGTTAGAATCATGGTGCATGAATTAATTGAAGAAATATGGGATAAGGAGGAAATGCCAAGATCATGGAAAGAAGCAGTGATATGCCCGATACACAAGAAGGGCGATAGGGCGAATTGTGAAAATTACAGAGGGATAGCACTGTTGAACGTCACATACAAAATCCTGGCCACGTGTATTAAAAATAGATTATGCCAAATTACAGAAGGATTACTGGGAGAATATCAAAGTGGATTCAGAAAGGGTAAGACGGTGACAGATCAAATTTATGTTCTTAGAGAAATTCAAGCGACAAGCCATGAACATAGTCTGCCGTCTTATATACTATTTGTGGACTTCGAACAGGCGTATGACAGCATTAACAGAAACCAACTCTGTCTAGCACTTAGTGAATTGGAAATACCAGACAAATTGATACGGCTCATAAAGATGACGCTAAATGAAACCACGAACAAGGTGAAAATGAATGGCAAAATATCGAGAAAGTTCAGAATAGAGAACGGCCTAAGATAAGGAGACCCGCTCTCGGCGGTTTTGTTTAATTTGGCGCTCGAAAGTGTATTGCGAAACAGCAGAACTAACGGAAAAAATACAATATTTCAAAGCCGACATCAGTGTCTGGCTTATGCGGATGACATGACAATCATAACAAGAACAAAATACGAACTACAACAGACCACGGAAAATATATTGAATGCAGCGCAAAAATGGGTCTTAATGTTAACGAAACAAAATACATGGTGTGGGATGATAGACCCTTCGAAAGAGGCGGCTTTTTACAAATACAATTGAAACAAAATGTAACACTTCAATTTGAGGAAGTCCAAACGTTCACGTATCTGGGGACGCTGATAACGAGAGAACCCGATAGCAGCGAAGAGATAAAGGCTAGAATTGCGGCGGGGAACAAAAGCGCGTATGCTATGAAAACAATTATGAACGGAGGAATGTTTTCAAGATCAACGAAACTTAGAGTGTATAAGACAATAATACGACCGGTCGTAACATATTTATGCAAGTGAGGTCTGGACATTGAGAAAACAGGAACAGGCGATGTTGGGAGTATGGGAGAGGAAAATCTTGAGAAGGATATTGGGTGGAAAGTACATGAATGGGACATGGTTAAGGTGTACAAACCAGGAGTTATATGAGTTGTATGGAGATGCGACAATTGTTGGAGTAGTTAAGTCACATAGGATTAGATGGCTGGGTCATTTAGAAAGAATGGACGAATAAATAATGTTAAGAATGAACATGGGGAAAGTAAGAAGAAGAAGAGGTAGACCAAAAACAAGATGGAGCAAGGAAGTGCAAGAGGATCTGAATACCCTAAGCATTAAAGATTGGAAATATATAGCCAAAGACAGGAAGACATGGTCGATAGTGGTGAAACAAGCCATGGGTCTATAAGGCCTGTAGTGCTATTATATTATTATTATTAATTACTAACGATTGAGGTATATTTCGAAGATAGGGCTTCCAGAGTGCCTGACAGAGTGAAGTCAGCAGGCACTTTAAAAATTCAATGAACAGAAAATAACTATCCGAAGATAGCAGTAACCACTGCTGAAAGCTTATGTAAAACGATAATTATGATTCGTTTAATTAACTAGTCAATTTTTAAGGTTTAATTTAATATTAATTTTCAATAGTTAAAAAATTACGCATAATCCGATTACGGTGATGAGTTACAATTATGATTGAATGGAACACTTTCTATCAGATTACTTAGAAACTTCAATTTAAATTGCAAAAAAATGTGAAAATCGAAAATTTATGTTGATATATCGTATAAGAAAACGATTCACTTACCTATTTGGTGCTTAAACTTTGTTAAATGTACAGCGTTAATGCTAATAAGCACGTTAAGGATATTATCGGTGTTCCTTTAAATTCGTTACTTAAATTTCGGTGTTGCCTAGATTGACGATATCTTTCTAACATCATGGCTGCTTCTTGACCAGGCGGTTCTAAACATTCAAACTCACAGCATCTTTCTCCAACCCTAAACTTTTTGCAAAACTGAAATACAAAATTTCTAATTATTTATTTAGCGAATTTCATCTTTCGGTGTTATTTGAATTTCCAATAATTAATAATGATAAAGAATTTGATTAGTAAATGGAGTCTTACAATTGAAGGGCCTAGTGGAAAAAGTAGTTAAGTAGTGTAGAGAATAAATGCCGCAATGTGAAAATGTGCTCAACTACAAATTGAAAAAAAAGTGACTTAACTACTTTTTCCACTAGGCCCTTCAATTAAGTATAAGGTATAGGCGATTTTTCGGTTTTGCTTGTAATTAAATAGTACTTACATAAGGAGGATCACAGTAAATAGCTTTACACCACATTGGCTCGGAATGATAACAGACACACATAGTACAGACAGCTGGACCGGGAACATAGAGCATTCCATGGGCTGCATTATGACCTTGGAAATCAGTACATTCTTCTTCCGTTCCATCTAAAAATTTTATTATATAATATTATTTTATATTATTATTCATTTTATTATTTCTGGGTGTGAAATATGCTAACATTAAGCTAATCGAAACAATAAATTATTATGGTATAACGAAAAAATTAGCATTCTCAGCATATTATTATTAAATTATAGAATTTGAGGAATAACAATGATTTGTTCGGTCTAAAATTGAGCTCAATCGTGAGTACTTTCATTTCTATTATTTGAACTTTTAGAGTGCTCAAGATACATTTATAAAAAATTCCTTATTTGAATTGTGACGCGCCTGAATAGATGGAGAATAAAATAGCGTTGCAGCTGAATGACAGATTTGAGAAGTAAAAGACCATTGGAACGCAGATTGCTGTATCCAAATATGTTTAGGTTTTACATCTACATGTTTTTGACAGCAAAAAAGGTCATATTTACTAGATAATTGACAAGTTTTTCAAAGGATTACGATAAAGTTTTCGTTTCGTTTCAGACAAATTTCAGCGTGTTTTTCTGCGCTAAAACTAACCGCCTATTAGTCGGCTGAAGTGTTTTTGTAATATTCAAGTCGATAATATAATATTATATAATTCTCGAATAAACTTGAAAAAAATATCAAAAAATATTTAACGTAACTGACATTTTTAAAAACGAGTAGGTTATAAAGGTGAAAGGTTATTTATTGATCCAATTACAATTGGGTGAAATATTTTAGGTTATAGGTCTGATCTCGTTGTGTAAAAGTTTCGTTGACATCTTTAAATATAGAAGATTGGAAAGATAGAAAAACCGTCTCTATTAATTAGTGAAAAATTTACAAAATTCCGCAATGCAGCTTAATGTAGAACAACCACAACATAGCCTTCATATAAAATCGATATCTTCTTCATAGCAATAGATACCTATGCCACTACATTTTAGAATACCTACAATAAATATTTTTCAAAAAAATATGAACGAATTTAATAATATGCTGAGGAAACATCTGAAATGAAATTTGTAAATGAAAGAAACAAACTAGGTCACGGTTACAACTAAAATCAATTTTTGCATGCTGAAACATTAAACAGTGCCTTATGACAAATTTTATTAAATGTTTAAAATAATTCTGATATGAAATATTAGGTCTTAAAATTGCTAAGAAAAATTAATTTACTTTGTGATTATTTAAATCACGTAATCAAATTTGTATTTTTTTATTTAGATAAACCGAAAAATTATGACACTCCTTGTAAAGGAATTTTTTTAATTTATTTAAGGGTTATTTACAAAATTGAATTTTCAGGTAACAACATAAATAACAGAAAATTATTTCATAATACAACAACCATATACAGTGTTATACATAACTTACAACTATAACAGTGCTGGTTAGTTTTGTTGATTGATGTTGAAACAAAAATATAGGTAATAAATAATTGTAATTTATGAAAACAGCAATACCCAAACGTATAGTAATGATATTTACATAAACAATTTAAAATTCTAGGTAAATAAAATAATTAGAGAGGTAAAAATTTGGTAAATTACTGGACATCATGCTTGTGATTTCATCTAAAGAAAAATTATTATAATTAATGACCCCAAAATTTTTATAAACGTACCAACAAAATCGTTAATAAAAATCCATAAAAAATAAATATTTTTGATGAAAGAAGTGTGTTTCATTTTTAGGGTTTAATCACATTATCAAAAATGAAATAAAATTTTAAATAATCAAACGATAAATTGAAACTAAACTCGACACCGAACATGGTACACCTACAACAGTCGAAACAAAACTAAATGTGGAAAGTGGAACAGTGGAAGTGTCATGGTGGCGGAAGTTTGTATGAATTTGAAATGTTTTCATAATGTAATCCACAATTTAGAACAAATGCATTATCAAGAAACGCTTTTCTGTAATAATGTATTAATAATGTAGTTACAGTTTCAAAATTTACACATTGGATCCATAATTTTATGCATTTTAAACTGAAAAAATTTCAATTAATATCCACATGCTTATCCCAATGAAAATACAGTATAAAGTAACAAAAGAAAATATTTTTGCTAAAAAGTATTTTTCCTTGTTATACAGGGTGATCTAATAGAGCAGGTATATTTTTATTAAAAGCTTTTACATTCCCAGAGAGAATATAGCTATTTTGTGGTCCAGGATTTATAAATCCTTTTGAAGAGGTGGATTAGTCCCCGTATAACACATTTTGTTCATTTCAACTGAAGTTTTCTCCTACTTCATGTCGCTCGTCATTTCTACAGTTTCGGGTACATAACAGTTTCCGCAACGATTTTTCTCCAACACTGTCTATCTTGAACCTTTCCAACCAGTAATTAGAGAGGTTCAGAAAGCATCCAACGCCGACATCAACGTGAACGTCAACTTCGGTTTTTTGTCGATGTTTGTATGTCAAATCTTCGGTTCAGAAAACACATTTTAAAATTTACTCATGTGAAAGCGCAGGCAGATTGCGCAAGCGCACTTTTATAAAAATTTCTTGAAATTTACTGGTATTAAATTAAAAAATAATGCAAGACCGTTCAATGACGTTTGATGATGTTTATAGGTTATATTCGTGTTTAAATAATATACTTTTCCGCATGCGCAACGGACATTAAAGTCGATGTTTGTATCTACGTCAACTACCACAATCCCACGTTCAAACGTGAACAAAACAGTTGACTTTACGTAAAAGTCAATGTTTTGACTGACGTTTGTGGTTTATGCACCTCTCTAATAACTCCCATTACCCTCAAGTCACTCATCATCTGAGAGCAGGTATAAATCAAACAAAATTTTTATAGAACCGATGTTATAAAAGTTCTTCTTCTGCACTTTCTATAGCCTGTTCCTACTTCATACGTCTTTCCATCTTTTGTTTAGACGTCCGACATTTCTTTGTTCATGTGGTCTATAGTTTAGAATTTTTTCGGAATTCTTCCGTCGTTCATTCTTTCCACATGTTCTTCCCATAAACATGCAGAAAGAAAACTTCGAGGAATTTTTCAACACCTTTGGTCATCGTTTTATCGTGGGCGGAGACTTCAATGCAAAGCATCTGAGCTGGGGCTCCAGACTAACAAATCCAAGAGGCAGACAGCTGTACCATGCGATGGAAGCTCAAAATATTAATCAACTGTCGACCAATCAACCAACCTACTGGCCAACAGACCAAAACAAGATTCCAGATCTCCTTGACTTCTGTGTGACAAGGGGCATCGCCCCGGGCTAATTTCCATCAAGTCTTCCTTGGATTTATCCTCGGATCATACACCCATTATCGTCAGCCTAACAACTCAATTTAATAAAAAAAGCAAACCACTAACACTCAATAATTATAAAACTAACTGGGATCATTTTAGATACTCCATTACGCAAACCCTCAATCAGCAAATATCCATAAAGGAGGTAAGAGACATCGATTATATGGTGGACCATCTCACGAGAGTCATCCAGGAAGCTGCATGGAACTCGACACCTAAAGTGAAAGAGGGCTTCAACGGAAATTCGTGTCCTATGTTTGTCAAGGAACTTATACTCAACAAACGAAGATTACGGAAAAAGTGGCAAACAACGCTCCACTCCGAAGACAAAACTATATACAATCGTGCTGCGAGAGAGCTGAAGAGTACTCTAAACGAATTAAAGAACAAGGAAATGCAAAACTACCTGCAAGAACTTTCCCCCACACAAAGCTCCGATTACTCCTTGTGGAAGGATACCAAAATAATTACAAGACCACAAACACATGTCCCACCTATTAAAATAGGAAATGATCAATGGGCGAGAAATGATGAAGAAAAGGCTAATACTTTTGCTGAACACCTCAAAAAGGTATTCACACCTCTACCAAGAGAGTGTGACATTAGCGATGAAGAACCAATTTATCAGCTACTGAACGCACCTTGTCGATTGGACCAACCAATTATAAGATTCAAAAAAAAAGGCAATATACAGACTAATCCATCACGAAATCTCACCAACAAAGGCACCCGGATTCGATCTGATTACGGGCAGGGTGCTAAAGGAACTACCGGATTGTGAATACAAAATGTTGACTGTTTTATTTAACGCCGTATCAAGATTTGGATACTTTCCCCTTCAATGGAAGATCTCACAAATGATTATGATTCCAAAACCTGGAAAGGATGGGAATAATGTCTCATCATAGAGACCTATTAGTTTACTTCCGTTTATGTCTAAGGTATACGAAAAACTTCTACTAAGAGAACTCCACCCAATACTGCAAGAAAAAGGAATCCTGCCAGATCACCAATTCGGCTTCAGGCAAAGACACTCGACTATCGAACAAGTGCATAGAATAGCGAACAAGATAAGAACCGATCTGGAACTAAAAAACTACTGTTCTGCTGTCTTCTTGGATATCTCGCAGGCGTTTGACAGAGTTTGGCATGACGGACTTTTGTATAAGATCAAGAGATGTTTACCTCATCCCTACTTCTCGATAATTCAATCATATCTGACAGACAGGTACTTCTTTATAAAACAGCAAGATTTCACTTCCAAACTGCATCTGATCAAGTCTGGTGTACCGCAGGGTAGTGTTTTGGGGCCGATATTATATCTTGTCTACACGGCCGATATGCCAACGGATGTGAACACCACACTGGCAACATTTGCGGATGATACCGCTGTAATGACATCAAATTCAGAATCCATGGTGGCTTCACAGATCCTTCAGAACCATATCAACAAAATTTACCAATGGTTTGTTTTGTGGAGAATAAGAGTCAACGAGAGTAAGTCAGCTCATATAAAATTTACTTTGAGAAGAGGAACTTGCCCGTCTGTCACATTTGGTAATCAACCAATTCCACAGACCGAGGAGGTAAAATATCTAGGTATCCACTTAGACAGAAGACTTACTTGGGCACAACACATAGGAATTAAACGAAAACAACTGAACCTAAAGTTAACGAAGTTATACTGGCTGATCAGAAGAAACTCAAAATTGTCTATACAGAACAAGTTGCTAATTTACAAAGCAGTTTTGAAGCCTGTGTGGACGTATGGGTTGCAGCTCTGGGGGGCAGCAAGTGCCACAAATGTGAATAAAATTCAAACATTCCAAAACAAATCACTGAAGATCGTAGCAGGGGTTCCCACATACTATCCAAACAATGTAATTCATGATCAGTTGAAAATGCCAACCATTCAAGAATAAATTAGGAAACAATGCGAAAAATACCAATACCGGCTCATAGACCACCCAAATCCATATGCGGTGGACTTACTAAACCCTCCCATATTAAGACGACTCAAGCGACGTGATCCACTGGACCTAATGAGAAGTGAAAGTTAGTGACTTGGATTAAAAACACAATGTAATCTGCTAAAGCAGAATTTAATTAATAAGAGTGAGCCATTGGACAATCTCTTCTCATGTCCAACTCTTTAACTTAAAGTGTTACCTACTTATTGTTCTTTTAACAGATTGTAACTATTACATGGAATCAATAAAAAAAAAAGTTCTTCCCATTTCATCCGGTATTCCTGTATCATTTTACTAACATTGTATATACAGTAGAGTCGCGATAACGTGAACTAATTACTGCATGGCATTTTCACGTTTTCGAGGAGTTGACGTTTCTGGATATTATGTAGATAATAATATTTGATGTACTTTTTTAAACGGTACATGGTTTGAAAATACGTAAAAAATATCTAAATTAACATTTACGTTTATGAAATGGAATATTATGAAAATGGAAAAAACAAATAAGAAAGAAGAAAAATAAAGAGAAGAAATGTTCTCACCTAAAAGTTTTTTTAAATTTTAATATTATGCAGACGAAAGGTTAGGTGAACTTACCGGAACAAATATTTCATTAAACCATTCCTTAAAAATTAATGATGTCATCCATGCAGACTTGGAGTTTTTGTAGTGCACAGGAACTTGAAAATTTTTGAAGCATCGTGGTTTTCTTGATTTCCCTATGATTAAAGGTATCAATTTATGTAATCCGGTCGCGTTTGTACATGTTAAGAATGTTATCCGTTCTTTTGCTATTTTTCTACCAGGGGCAGCTTTCTCTTCACTGGATACATAAGTTTTCCCTGGCAAAAACTTCCAATATAAGCTGATTTCAACCGCATTGTATATCTGATTTTGATCTAAATTTCGCTCTTCAATTGTACTGGCAAGTTTATATAAAAATGGAGGAACTAGCTCTGGATGTGAACATAATTTTTCACCAAAAATATTGTTAAAAATCTTATGCCATACCGTTTCTTGAATTTTTGCAAGCAACCTGAACTAGCAGAGAACGTACTAATTATATTGATTTTATTGCAATTTATTATGAAAATATTTGGCTTTTCTGTTTTAATATGTTACCACTTATAGGAGCATTTTTCTCGTTGTTGCAAAAACCATTTATATATAATGCTTTTTCCATCCTGGAAAATTCTGACCTCAATGATTTTCCTTTTCCTGGGCCGGCATATGTTTCAGCATCTCTGGATGTAATCTTTAACTGTTTATTTTTAATACTACACACAGTTGACTTGGCAACTCCTTATTTTTTTGATAAATAAGTCACTCCAAAACCTTTTTTAGCATCCGTTAAAAGTTTTATTTTATTTTTTAAAGCTAAACAATTTGGTTGGTTTGGTACAAAAACATAAGAATAATATAATAATACGAGTTGTATGCAGTTTTAAATTCGTATTGACAACATTGTATACCATAACTTTTGCGTTCACGTTTTGGAATAGGTACAAAATCAAATCAGGTGTTCACGTTTGTGGATGTTCACGTTATAGAGACTACACTGTTTTTAGATTTTTCCTTATGTCGGTTTTTCTAATTCTATCCTGTTTTGTACATCCTTTCAATCTTCGTAGGATTTTCATTTCGGTGGCCTGTATTCTAGACTTGTCTTTCTCCAAGGGAATCCAAGACTCGCGTCCATATATGTATGTGAGAACCGAAGTTGCCATCGTCTTGTAAAATTTTAGAAGTGTATCTTTTCTGTCTTTATTTCTCAAAGTTCTATACAGCGCCGTAGCAAGCTCTTCTGGAGCCTGAGGCAAATTTGAATATATGCGCCCCCCTCCCAAAAGATTCTTATCGTTTTGAAAATTTTAAACTATTATTTATTGGGTTTTGTCGAGGTTTAGCGCCCCCATTGGGATCACCCTTGCTACGGTGCCGGCTTAGAGTAATGAAAACAAATGGATGCTTATCAGGAACTCATTTAAGCTGCCGGGACCGGAGGTCTGGGGGGTATGGAATACCCCCCAGATACATATAATTTTTTGCGAAAGAAAAATTTTCACTTTTACGTCCCTCGGTATTAAGAAGAACGGTACTGGGATAGTTATGAAAAAAATCACCCCCCCCCCCCACCCGGATTACAAACGAAAATTTCAAAAAATCTTGATGGTTCTGAATAATGGCAAGTGTACTTGGGGGGTATTTCATACCCCCCAGACCCCCGGTCATGTAATATCGATTATCATTGGGAACTTCTGAAGATCTTATATAAAATACGCATAGTACTACTATGTCAGAATCACCATCCATGGTAACGTAACGCAATACCCCCCCCCCTGAATATGGAGATTATTTTTATCGGTAGGAATTTTTCTTTTCAGTTTAAATATATTTGAATAACTGTCGCGATGATAACGTGATATTTTTACCGATTACCCAGTCAGTTAAAGGGAAATGAAGAAGAACGCGGGGGTTTGAATCAACTTTCCTAAAATCCCCTGTCTTATCATTGGACCAAAATTGAAGAGGAGAAAATTTCCTATAAGACCAGGTTTCAGGATTTACTTCAGATATGAAGTAAATTGTTTTGTTTTGTTCACCATCGATGGTGAAGTTTAAATGTACGAAATTTTTATTCAGAATAAGAATTATTCAAAACCTCTTTCAATTGTTTTCTCTGGATTTTCTCTTTATTTCATAAATACTTAGTATGATGTAAGCAAATTTTGTTAATCTGTTTTATAAAGAATTTTGTATTCTTCAATTTTGATTTGAAGATAATTTTCACTAAAAATGAAAGTAAGCGAATTATAGACGAAAAACTACTGTAAAGGATTAAAATCCCCACTTGCGGAAAAGGCCGACAGGGAATTTTAGGTGATGTTGCAAATAAAATCGTGGTAAAATATGAATATATCCGCAGCCCCCAAAAGATTCTTATCTTTTTGAAAATTTTAAACTATTATTATTTATTGGGTTTTGTCAAGGTTTAGCGCCCCCATTGTGATGGCGCCTGAGGCAAATGCCTCAGTCGTCTCACCCTTGCTACGGCTCTGGTTCTATAATATTGTTCCACATATTAATTTTATGTACTGATATCTATGCAATTTTTCATTTATATCGTTTTCTTTGTTTAGTTTGTATCGCAACCGAGGTAGTTAAAATGCGACACTTGTTCGATTGGTTTGTTGTCTATTAAAATTTTTGTCCTCCCAGAGTCTGCTCCCAAAAACGCCATAACTTTCGTCTTTTTGATAGAAATTTTCATTTTATATTTCTTACGCAGAAACGTTATAAAAAATTATAAATAAAATATTTAAAAATTGTTATTTATACTGATTATGAATAAAACTATTAAAATAGGTAAAAAAGTATCATTAAACATTTATTTCGCGAATAGAAAGTTCGAATACAAATTTAAAATTTACGTTTTAATATATTTGTTTTTTCTGCTTATATTTATTAAAATTACAGTAACCGACAAGTATAGTGTATTTCACTTTAAATGGAATTAAAAAAAGTCATAGCATCTAATTACGTTGTTATAAAAACATACAAACTTACTGTACACCTGGTACACGCGTTCACGTGGAGTCGCAAAGAGAATTTGCGTAATAGAAATATTATCCAATAATAAGTACTTATTATAAATATTAACCAATTAGAACTACACTACTCCACGTGGAGTATGAAATGCGGGCTTTCGTTGGCGCGATAATCTTATCTCTTATATTGTTTTTCCTTGCATAGTTTGTATGTTTTTATAACAACGTAATTTGATGCTAGACTTTTTTTAATTCCAATTAATTTGAAATACACTATAAATATTCTCCAAATGTTAATAGAAATTTATTATTCAAGATGAAGCAATTTCGAAATCTTATAATAAAAATTTTTGTGTTCGGTAAAAAAGCAAGTACAATTTTCAAGGAACTGAAGAAAGATTTTGTTTATAATACCATCAAACGATGTCGATACTTTCTCTGCAGATGACTCTAAAAGACCTGGTCATTCAAGAACATGCACCCCAGCTTCCATTATGGTTGTCAGAGAACGTCTTCGTCGTAGTTACGATGATCACGAAAATTCATACAGGACTTGAAAAACTTACAAAGTTTAAGGAAAAATATTCTTAAAAAGGTCCTTGATAATAAGCCTTACAAGGAACATACAATCTGTAGAGTGTCAAATGTCTCCGAGAAAAACGTAAGTCTCCCATATTTGACTGGCACGAAAAATACGAATTTATATTCACTACAGTTTTTAAAAAGTTCACTTAAATTTTTTAAAAGTGTCATAAAATAAATTAATTAATTAATAAATAAATTATAAATATTTAAATAAAAGACGCTGAAGAACTGGCAAATGCACAGGCCCAGCAGCAGGAAGAGCAAAGGACCTTGGACGAAAAAGCAGATCAACTCCAGACTTGCGCGGAACTCATGCAACCCAGGAACAAAGCGTTGGCTGTTCAATCACCGCCTCCGGATCGGCCTTCAAGGTCCCAAAAAACAAGAAGAAGGACACAAGTCCTCACAGTGGAGAAAATAGCAGGGCCAAAAAACCACTAGAGGTCTCTTCAACCTTTTTCCCGGACGGAATCCTGTCCCCAAATCGATTCAGACACCTGGATGATGGTGCTAGATCTACCAACCATCACCGACCATTCTCTTTGACTAGACGATTTTTATGCTCTGTTTAGGTTTAGCAGTGGAGGCTTATCCTAAATGGTATAAGGACATGTGCCCTCCTATCAGGAATCAAAAATAATAACTATCCAAAATTCTTTGTCAGTATAAGAACGTTAAGTGGATAAATAGTAAATAAAATTACGGAAAATATATATTGTTCTTTTTTTAAAATTTGGTGCCCCCATTGAAACAAGTCACAAGCCGCCACTGCAATTATTGCAGTGCACTGAAAATTGTAGGTGGAATAGAAACTACCTATCACATAAGTTCATCGTTATCAAGAGCTCCTCATGTGAGAGAGTTCATTGATTGGATGTATGTCATTGTATGACGTAAGTAACGGTATAGATTAATGTTGCTAAAATTGTTTTTGTTATACATTTTATTCTAAGCTTTCCGAAAACGATTAATAAGGAAAATTATGTTTCTTATAGCCGAATAAGAAACACACTTTTCTATATTAAATTAATCCTATCCTTAAGGATATCGAAATAAGACCAATACTGAAGGCGCTTGATGATTGCAGAATAGACACCCGATACTTAAGCCTGATCAAAAAAGTCTATGATAAGGCAACCCTTACAATAAAAATAAATAGTCTCTCAAATAAAATTCCAATGAATCGAGGGGTACGCCAGGGAGATAGCTTGTCCCCAAAACTTTTTACATTAGGACTGGAAAACATTTTTAAGGAACTGGACTGGACAGGTATGGGTATTAACATCGATGGCAAAGAATTGAATCATCTACGCTATGCCGACGATATCGTTTTCATCGCAAAAAATGAAGAAGAAATTACCACAATGCTGGAACAGCTGAATGAACAATCAGAAAAAATAGGTCTCCGTATGAACGCACAAAAAGCAAAAATTATGTCTACTGGTCCTGAAATCGATGTTGACATAAACGGAAACAGAATAGAAAATGTGACATAACACAAAGGGTTGCAAAACAAAAGTGGAGCTGGACGGGACATGTTGTGAGAGCAGAAGACGGCAGATGGTCGACCAGAATAATAAACTGGAGACCGAGATGCAAAAGAGGAGTGTCGGACGACCGCCCAAGAGATGGGCAGTTGACATAAGAGAGGTAGCCGGAAAACGATGGATGCGAACCGCGCGTAACCGCGAAGAAATGAAAGATAAAGGGGAGGACTATGTCCAATATTGGAATGAGAGAGTCTGAAGAAGACTTAAGGATAGTAATAATATACATATTATATTTGTTGAATATGCATAACTTAAAAATTATTTTGAGATTAACTCTATCAGAGTATTTTGTTTTATAGAAGTATAGGGCTAATTTTAGCAAAATGGTAATAGCCATTTACGAGTAAGCAACAGAAACAGATGCTTTACGGTTACGTAAAGATTTGCTTTTGTGCGAACCACGTATTCAGCTTTTTCTCCAGGACAGATCCAGATCCGAAATAAAAAAAGAACAACAAACTGCACTATTACATTAATTTTTATAATAAAATTAAATAAAGGATACTTTAAATATAAATTAATTACTTGCTATAATTTAAAATATCTGGAGTTATTCGTCACCATAGTCAAAATTATGCAAACCAAGATGGTCATGTTCATGAAGATGAGTGAAGTTGACACATTCACCCAATATATACATAATAGTTTAAGTCAAATAAAAATTATTTCTTAAAGTAGTATCAATCTATAGAATAGAAAAATGTTAACTAAACTGAAGCATCTGAAAATAAAACATTGGAATCACGTTTTTCCGCCTTCTTTTGTCTTCTTTCTGTTTAATCATTTTGATCTAGATGAAAAATAAAATATTAGATTTACTGGACTTTTATAAGTTTACCGAAACTCCATGGACGCCCGTTAACTATATGGATATACCAGGTCTATGGAGTTTGATGATTTGAAATATTGGCATGAACACATGAACTATGCATTTGAACAAATATTTAAAAAATTAATTCGGCAACTACATGATGTATGTACAATTTATGCTCGATTAAGGTAAGTGCTAACAAATAAAATATTTATTTTTATGCATTCCGTGGAGTTCGCGGTCCATCAAAATACGTAATACGTACAACTGCAGCATTTTAACCTCTCAAGTAGACGCAACAAACGAATATATTCATTCACAAAGGTATACTCAAACTAATAAAATTCATCGTCTATGTCCTAATGGTAAATCAGAAAATTTAGAGCACTCTGGTAGATTAATTTGTCGAGTCTTGTTCGTCCACGGAGTTGATGACCACTTGAGTGACAAACTTTTCGACAAAAATAACAAAATACATGAACTTGTAATGGAATTCATTTCATGACAAGTAGAGCACTAACGCTGTAATGTACATACTATGTAATGAGTTGATATAGCTGAAATTAATTAGTTTGAAGTAAGATTTAAAGATAATAATGTTAAAATACGAGGAACTACTATATATTTAATCTATTTTGTTTTTTTAATAACGCATTTCTTTGAAATTTCAAAGTTACATTAAATTGTACAGACTTCCTGGAATTACCCATTATATGTATAACTTTTATAAATGGAATATCATGTACAAACAAAATATAATTTACCTTAAATGCTCAGTTAATCATTAATTTTAACCCTTCAAGCCCCTTAATTAGAATGGGAATTCTTGACTATTACTAGAACAGCATATCTTTGGATTCCATGGATACATTGTCGTGGTTTGGATTCCACGTTAAACTGTAAGTGACCAATGATCAAGTCTAACTTCCATTACCTGTATCACAAGGGACACAGTTCTAAAGGTATTTAACCAAGACATTTATTATTTATTATTACTAACGAGTTGCGGTGTCTGATGCCCACTACACTAAAGCTTAAGTTTATTGGGCTCCTCGTTCCTTGTTTCACTTCAACAGCCGCGTTTCCTCAATAAAGTCGAGTATGCAGGCGAGGAGCGCTTGTGCTATCTCCTCAGTTGCCAGATTTGGAAACCCAAAGTTTTAAGACAGCAGTGTCCTGTAAAAAGTCCTACTATTCTTCTCAGCTGATTTCTACTTAGCTGGAGGATTTTGTTACATCTAGACTCACCCGAGGGGCCCCGAATGAACATCCGCGATTGCCACAGTCCAGGAAGGTCCGCCTAGTAAGCGAGGTGTTGTTTATGTAGTATATATTATCCCTGATCCCCTCATTAGCAGTCGTGTATGCGATCCCGTAAGAAGGTTCGGAACTAATTAAGGGGGTATTAGCAGCCTTCTTAGCCAGAAGGTCTGCCTTTTCGTTACCATTTGTGCCCTGGTGTCCCGGGACCCACCTCAGCAGGAGATTGGTGCGAGCCGCCAGACTCACCAGCGCATCAAAGCATGGTTTCACGACCTTAGACTATATTTCTACCTTTTCCAAAGCCTATAGTACTGCCTGGCTGTCTGTCACGATGCAGATCAGTCTATTTTTATAGTCCCTCCTAATCATTTCCTTAGCACAGACTAGTATTGCAATTAATTCTGCTTAAAAAACAGTTGCAAAACAGTCAGATAGTATCAAATCGATTTCCCAGCTCTTGTGTGGTCTCCTCTTTCCCCCTTTCAGGTATTATAACCATGAAAGGTTTACAGAAGTCCCTTACAATGCTAGTTCTATCCGATTGCATGCTGAACAAGTTATTTCTTTTTATTGAGTCAAACATCATGGCGTGGTATCCCTTTCTTGGGGTAGTTTTACCATGTCCATTAATTGTCAACCTGTATGCTACTTGTAGGGCCTCCACCACAAAATGTAGTGGATGAAACCCTGGAAGAGTATCCATGGATGCGGTGGGCGTTAAACGCATTGCCCCTGAAATACCTAGGCAAGCAAGTCCTTGGAGCTTGTTAAGCTTGTTTATGGTTTTCCTTTTCTTGGCTTATTGCCACCAAATTAGGGCTGAGGAAGTTACCGTGGGTATCACCACTTTTGTATACAGCCAAAGTACCATTTTTGGCTTTAGTTGCCACATTTTACCAATTCATGCTTCAATCATGCTATGTAATACTATGTAATTCTATGTAATCGTATGTAATAATGTTTAATTCTATGTAATACTACCTATACTATGTAATACTATGCAGTAGTATGTAATACAATATTTGGGACACCTATTTTGAGAGTAACAACCCTTCATTTTAAGTTCTATACCGCAATGTTATCAGTGGTATAATCAGAAGTTTTTGAACTGAAAAATATTAAATTGAATGCTCTTCGACAGCTATTAAATTATGGTTAATATGCTTTACAATTAAAATAAATATCAAAAACCAACAAAATTAATTAGATTCAATAAATAAACAAATTAACAGTATAAATTATAAACATGCGCAATGCAACCACAGCGATTCTTCAACTAATTCTTGAGTTAAAATCTGTGCCTGTTGGACTTAATATTTTCTGGCATGGAATATTTAAAATTAAATTTAAAATATACCATTGCATTCCTGAATATTAAAATGAAACAGAAGTTGACTTAGTGCACCATGGTGTCGGCCAATTTGGTATGATATTTTAGCAATATTATGAAAGTAAAGGGAAATGAGACACGAAGTAAAACAATAATTATTTCAAACAAACTATTCAATGCAGCAAATAATTTTTGCACATTTTGGTATTTTTATGCGTCCTATGGTGCAATGGTTGAAGTGGGAAGGACATAGGATTCTTTAGGGCTAAATGTGACTTAAACCCAAACACAACATAATTATTGGACAGGAGCGGAAGGAGTTTACGTTCCTTCTAGACCTCTCTAGATACGCCACTGCCTTGGTATTATTTCCACGTTACAGTTTTCAATGTGTATAGTTAGCTAGTGTAAATTATAATGTAAGAGATAAAGCTGGATTTATAGATTAGTCACTGATGCTGACGCTCATTCCTGACAAGAATTTGCACATTTACAGATTATTGCCGAGTACTTGCAGAGCTTGTGAAGAGCGTGAATATTGGACAAAATATTATTTTGCTAAATAATTTTAGCAAACTTTTTAAATTTAGTTGATATACGCCAATACCTACTATGTACGTATACTAGTAGGCAAAGTACAAAACTTAATCAAAGCAATGGCATGCAATGATCGCTGGTTGAGTTACAGCATGGAAATTTTGGGTTCCAATTGCGGACTTTTTGGAATTTCTTAGCTCAGCTAAGCAATTGACAAACCGTCGTGATTGGTTGTGTTAATATTTAAATGGCATTATATATATTTTTGTTATTAATCAAATGTGAAAGTTTTCAATTTTTGACCTACTCTATTTTGTTTACTCATGACCTAAAAAAAAACAATACCCTTTACTGATTTTTGGAAATTGGGAAAGTAAAAATGTTTCTTAAATTTTTACGGATTGAATAGCATCCATCATTCAATTTGTAACTAAAAAATAAGTTAATCGTACAGTTTCAAAACCAGATACATCCATTTTCAATTTTTTGCTGGTTTAGTGGCTACCACTTGATTAGTATGAAAATATCAATCTATTAGATGTATCGAAATTAGACGACTCAATTTAGATATAAAATTTTTAGAATAACCATAAAATTCAAAAATTCACCCCCAAATAAAGGGTGCGCAAAAAAACAAGAAACTGCAGTTTTATTTCTAGTGCCTTGGTTGCATTGATGTAATCGAAAGTCTGCGTGGTTTATGTTTTTTATCAAAGTAATCTGTGTCACGAATATTGATTTCCCCTACTTTAACTCATATGGCCGCAAGTGTTCATCAAAAACCGTTTAAAAAAATCCTTAGGTAGAAACTACAGAAACAAAGAATTTGTATACTCATAATTTAGCTTAAATGATCGATATTGATTTTGTTTTAATTATTTATTAATTAATAACATCAATTTATGCAGAATTAACATTATAAGTAATGAATTTTATATATCTATTACCCACAATTAGCTAAATTATTCGATTCTGAGTTAATTAGTATATATCTACATAATGATATATAATGTACTATATATAGTATATACTCATAGTGCACAACCCGCGGCTCGTCGATTACTAAAAATATTATGCGAAAAGTTTGTCTACCTCTTGTCTAGCAAGACTCAGAAGAAAACATATTTGTATTCTGTGCGGTGGTAATCTATTAAAAATTGGATAAAATGGTCCTTTGATAAAACTGTTGGGCATCACTGTCAAATTGTCGATTAAATAGATATTATAACACCCTAGTAACATTTGAGAACTGTTACACGAAATACAGATGTTTCCACTTTATAGATTCGAACCTACGAGGTTGGGATAACAAGTGGAAATGTTTCAGCTAAGGTAGCAGATTTCGTTAAGTAATAGCGTAGGTACAATAAATGTGTACCTGGGACATTTAATGAAACTCTAAAAACAAAACCAAACAGCGGATATCTCAAGAAGAGTCAGACTGGGATGGGTAGCAGTCAGAAAGCTGGGATGGATCTTGAAAAACAGTGATATGTCTAAGTGCTTGAAAAGAAAAGTATTTGACTCATACTTCCTACCAGTACTGACCTATGGGGTAGAAATAATCGCATTGACTGTTAAGAGCGCAAATATACTGCAAAAACGCAACGGGCAATGGAGAGATGCATATTGGGAGTGAGTCCGCGTGACAGAATAAGAAACGCTGAACTTCGCAGACAAACAAGGGCAAGACGTCATGAAAAGAGCTGCGGAGTTGAAGTAGAGAAGGGGGAGGGGACTCCCCCCGTTAGCGAGATCAACTGCTAACGCTAGGCGCCCTGGTTCGACTCCGGGTACAGTATAAATTTCTTGACCGTCTTCCGTGCTTCGGAGGTCATGTAAAGCCGTCGGTCCTCCGGTGTTAATGATTTGCCACCATACCAAAAGAATAGGATGCAGGCACATCGATGGCAAGCCTAGTGAGCTACCTAAGATGTAAAAAAAACAAATGCTCAAAGATAATTAAATAAATACATTAACGAACTGGTCGTAGATCTATGTTATGAGGAAGAAGAAGAATTGTTTACAAATAAAAACTCACTGAAATGTCTTATTCGATATTTTTATTTTACAAAAACAATTGTGCCTTTAATTGGTACGGTTCGGCCAATAGAAATAATTTACCAAAGCTCTATAAAGCCAAATTTGAATTATTTTGGAGGGCTGTACAATGTAAACGAGCTACTTTAGAGCCAAACAAAAAATACGAGCCCGTTTATTTGGAATAACTTAGATGTATACTAAATTTGAGCAAAATCGAAAAGGTACATGAATACACATAATTGCAAAAAATTGGTTGAGTGATATGAAATGACCCCATATATCTAGAATAGTTATGTAGCCCCAAGGTACTTTTGGAATCTCTATATGAGGAGACTTGCTGCTACGCTATTCTTCTTCTCGGCAATTTTCCACCCACTGCAGGACATAAGCCTCTCCTATACTTTTCCATTCCTCCCTGTTTTGTGTCACTTGTTGCCACTGTTTACCCGCCGTTTGTTTTATATTGTCGGACCACCTCTTTTGGGGCCTGCTGGCGCTTCCTTTTCTAAACAAAAAGTTTTGGTGGAGTGTACTCACGTTTCTCTGGAAATTTTAAGCTATGTGAATATACAAGTGGGTTTGTAAGTCGAAGATGACATCGCTTTCATCAGTCCGTATCTGATGAGCTGAATCCCGATATACAGGGTAACAGCGAAACTGCAGTCATATGGTGAGGTGATGGCGATTAAGTTTTTGATAAGCTGCCTACATTCACAACTTGAATGGATGGAGTTATTCGTTTGTGAATTTCCTAAGCACTTCGTTTGTTTTTGCAATGGTCATGTATTCGACTGTAATAAAAGTCGTTTCTATCAACCAGAACGCTTTAGAAATACTTTATGTATTATTTAATTTGTTTACATTTTACTGGTTGTAATTTTGATATATGCTTGAAATTTGTTTTCAAATTCAACATAGAAAGTTGATGGCTTCTTTTTGCGATTCTCGGACGCTATTCGAGTCTGTAGACATTCGTCAATGCTTCGGCTGCATGCGATTCGGCCACACCAAAAAGATCTGTACGGAGGGACTGACGTACTGATCTCATTGCGCTGGTGATAACCCTTACACCGACCAAACATTATTCTACCTCTTCCAGTTGTACCATACACAAGATGATGGACGGCAAACTCCGGGAAAGAATAGTCTATGGATAGCTGAACCTAACTCGGACTATGTCTACCGGATAGAATGTCTACCTAACCCGGACTTTAAGTCCTTATACGAACATCATCTTCTCTTTCCACGTAGTGCAATTAAACACATCTAAGTATTTTATCATCAAACAACTTTACATCACAATACAACACATGAATGTTAATGATGGCACGTCGACAACTAGCAATTCGGAGATGTGTTGATATTAATTAATATCATATACATCTTCGAAATGTTGTTCATAAATGGATCATGTTGACGCATGAAATTATTAGTATTCTAATGCATAGACCGCATCCCGCTATTTCTTTCATAATCACTCAATTTTTAGTCATATACATTGGATTTGGTCCAAGCTAAGATAAGCCTCAAGCTAAGCTATAAGCTAAGTCTCAAGCTAAACCTCAAGCTAAGAGTTAAGCCCTAAACTAACCCTGCAGTTTGAAGGCTTTCTGTATAGAATAAATGCGGACCACGGTTTAAGCTTTAAGCTAAGCCTCAAGTTAAGTTTTAAGCTAAGCTTCAAGCTAAGCCTCAAGCTAAGCCTCAAGCTAAGTCTCAAGCTAAGCCTCAAGCTAAGCCTCAATCTAAGCCTTAAGCTAGCCTCAAGCTAAGTCTCAAGCTAAGCCTTCGTAATAAGTCGAAACACCAGTCTAAAATTAGAAACCGGTTAAGTAATTATATAGGAACGTGACATCATTTATATGCGTTGTCGAACCTACTTTTGTAAAGAATTTTATGTAACGAGTTTTGTGGGATTATCCTTTCGTTTTTTCGGTACTTACCGATTTTTACAAATTTGTTTTCGAGGAATTATCATAAAAACATCAACGCGTGTATAGAAAATACTTCAGATTTACCTTGTACAGGTTAAGACGGATATCACTCTCACTTTTGCTCGCGTGGTATCTTATATACTATATTGCTCTCGCAATATATATGAACCTGTACGCGACTAATTTTGAGTATTTTCTATCCTTTGTGCTGTTACTATGCTCCACATACGAGGATTTTTCGGCAACTAAAGAAAAATATTTTAGGGAATTTATTTCCAACTTTTCGCTTACTTTTGTATTTTAGATGCCATTTTAAATGGTATATCTATGATGTTCTAAATGAAAATACAGTAATGGTAGCGTATATTAAATATTAGCATTCCCATTGTTCCATATACCAAAGGTAAAAAAAATATTTATTGTATCGATAGAGATATGACGTGATCATGAGAACGAATGCGACAATAAAACTCGTCAATTCGATTGTATTGTCAATTTCTTCCAGGTACAATAATTATTGAAAAAATTGTTGGATATTGAAAAACAGACATTAATAACATCAATCATAATTAACGTTAAACCAACGAAGGTAGTTATTACTTACTATATGTAGATGTTTTAACATATATGATTTATTAATATTAACAATTAAAATTAACTTTTAATTAACCTGTTAATTTTTAAAATTTATATTATTTTATTATATTTTGTATATATTAACTTTCTGAGGAAATAATATTAATTTATATATAATTTTATATATTATGTAATATTAATGAAATATATAAAAAGTTATATACCTATTATTAATAATTATACACATACGAGTGATATCCATTATTTTTATGAACATGTTATACACATTTATATATGTGATAGAAATCTGTTAGTTCAATTGTGTTTTATGGTAACTAATGGAATCTTGTAGTAATATCTGGTACTAAAAAAATTACACGTGGCATTTTCTATAGCGAATGAAATAACTATTGATCTGCGCTGCGGCGTTACGGTTGTCTAAACGCATTCGACGACTTGGTTTCCATAGAGACGTTTTCTGTAACATTACTGACCATGACGTCATAACCGTTTGCCGTAATCATAATAGAGTAGCAAAAGTTCTAGAGTCTAAGCTATCTAAGTACGCGTTTTTTATTTGGTTGGAATCAAGTGTATCGTTTTAGTTTTCTATTCCTAAAATCAAAATTTAAAAGTTGGAATTGTTGAAAGTATTACATTTTCGTCGAAGGGAATAATTTGCAAAAAGGGCATACACATGTTCATATCTCGGCAGCATGTGCCTGCATAATTGAAAAATTCTGCAGGTAGCACGCGACTGCGTCAAATCCCTACCATCGTTTTCCCAGAGTTCTTTGCAACAAAATGGACGTAACAGACTAAATAAAATGGCGCTTAAACAAGAACTGCAATTGCAGCTGGGAGCACGCACTCGCGTGTGATTTAAGACATGCCTCCCGGCTGCAGCCGTGATCGCGAGTGTTACCCAAAATGTACTCTTTTGAAGACCATAGCTGCAACAGAATTCGAAACGTTGTGTACGATAATTAGCAATAAATGAAGACTAATATTCCACATGATTTTTCAAGGACATATATTAATAACAAAGAAAGTTGATGTAAGTAAAGTGGCTTCATATCCAACAAGGCCTTAGGTCCTAGAGAAACTAACGCCTCGCTTCCGCTGCTAAGTTTGTGGGTCATTCCTTGATATCGATTTGTTCTGTCGCATAGGGGTGACTGTAAGGTCCGTTCACAATTCCTCCCGCGCTTCTCACTTTTACTAGCAAGGCAACCTATCCTGCATACATATACAAACTGCTTTAATATTTTGCCGTTACTACAGTGCTTTTGCTGTTGTGCATCGTACATTGTCCATGAAACCGCCTGTCTTCAATGTTAGAAACGGTTACATGTGATTATTCCGACAAACCTCAATGCAGGTGGGTCTCTTGCCTAATGTGATTTTTGCTCCTTTTATTCAATTCAAATTCAAAGTCTCATTATTTAACGTTTGTTCATTTCATTTTAAAGAATGTTTTAATTTTGACCTTAAAATTAGCATTTCATTAAGTGTACCAACATTATAATATTACTTTTTTTGCATGTCAAAACTAAAGCTCATCTCAATTTGTTTTTTTTACCTAGAAGCTATAATAATTACTTACTGTAATACAACGCTGTTTTCATGGGTGTGCTGTAAAATTATTTTTTGTGCCACATATATTAAATATATTACTTAATTAATATAATTTTAACATAGATGACATCATGCTACATAAAAGTTTTTAGTTTATAAGGTAATTAGAGTGATTTTTTATTTATTATAGCATGTCTAACTATTATTTACATCGAACGAAAGCAATTCAATACGTCTACCTATACTGAGTAAACTATTTTTAGGTTTGTGAAGGTTTTGAATTGATTATTTTACACTCATATATAGATAAATAATAATAATAAATAAATTTATTGCGAGATATTCCAAGGTATCGTACTAAACTTGAGAAAGTCGATAACATAAACTTTTACATTTTGCTGCATTTTCTTATAGTACATGCTACTTTATTAGCTTATTCAAAATATCTAAATGTGACAGGTTTATATAAAAAACCGTTTACAAATATGTTTATAGTAATTATTCTCATTTTCGTGAAAATTCTCATCGTAAAAACGTTCGCTTAAATATAGCCAAAAAGTCGTAAACGACAAAAATCGTTATTTCTTAGTCCAAAAGTTTTTTCTCTGTTTTGGACAGCTTTAAAATAATAATTTTAAGTTCTTAAAGCAATTTTTTTAAATTTGAAAGAACCCAAGCAATCAGAAACAATAAATTCCGATAGGGTTAGGCATCTATTGCCCAACTGACCCCTTAGATAGTCTATGGTTCAACCATGTGACCGGCTGTCAGTTGAAGTTTACATGGGTATATACGAGAAATTATTTTATCCTTAAATTCCTACTTCCTAAATTCAAAAATATTTCAAATTAAATTGATCTAAAGGAGGTAAAAAAAGTTTCAATTGTGTCTGTCAAAAATATTGGCGGGTGCAATTATTAGATTTTGCTTATATCAGACCAAATTTTTCTCTAAATTAAATTAGAAAACTTGAGAAAAGTTTGTAAGCATTCGATCATAGCAGATAGTTTGAAAAATTCGACTCTGATAACTTTCAGGAACCGAATTTTATGTTTGATTCAATATCTGCAATATAAAAAATGTTGGTTTTAGCATCACAAATAAACCTAATGACTTTTTTTTTCTGAAAATTATCTTTTCGTCAAACTCTCAATACTTTATATCATTTTATTCTTTTATACATTCATTCATACTAAAACCTAAAGCTATTTGAAGTTAAATTGTCTATCGTAAGCTTATATGCTTTTCTTAGAAAAACTTTGCGATTCTGTGCCTTTCTTTATTTCAGTGTTTTCAGAATTCTTTATTTTTCCTTCTTGGTTTTTATTTCACATTTTTATATCGCATTAGCTTCGGTATAAACGTCTTAATATTGTTGAAAATCCAAATCCTCCCTTTTCTCGAAATTTTGAGTATTCTTTTTGAAATTTGAACGAATTACATTTATTAGTTATTTAATCTCTTCTTTTTCTTTTGTTTTGGGATCTTGCTTTCACTACTTTTATTAAATAATTTGTTTTCTAAAAAACTTAAGTGGTTTATTGAATTCGTTCATGTTCAATCGCGAAAATGTTATACAAGATGTTTAGTCGGTAACTCGAAAACGCGTTGTTCAATTGTTTTCATCTTTACGTTATTGCCATTAACAGCATCAATAACACATTTATTACCTTGCTAATTTAACCGCGCTGCTTTAAACCTAATTATTATCAAGTTAGTAGTGGCGCATACTGTGTTAATGTAAAAGAAAATCCCTAATAAATAAATTTACTTCTCTAAAGAAAAATATATTTTGTTTTTGTATATTTTTTTTTACAAAATAATTTACAACATTAAATGCAAAACAAACGAATAGAAACGTTTTCACGAAGGATATTTTGTTAAGCAATAAGTAGAAATTGCAATTTTACAAAATGCCTAACTTTTAAGTAGGCACTTTGTAAAATGCCTAAGCGTCCCTAAGCATTTTATATGATTTCTAGACAATATATGGAAAATTCTAATAATATTTAAATTTTATGTACTACCAAAATGGATCAGGTTGTTCAGAAATTAACGCTTTAAAAGGTTCTCAAACAGCATTAAAAACCAATTTGACCGCTTAGGAAGTCTGCAGTGTGACTACGCGTCTAACTTGAAGAGTTTTTAGAAATATATCAGAATTTAAATAGCGAAGTTCTATGGATTTTAAAGAAAACGAATATAATTTATAAATTAAATAGTCAAAGAATGTCCTGCAGTTTTATAAAAAATTAGTTATTTCGAATTCATAAATGCATAAATTTTCCATTATGACTTTCTTGTCGGATTAAAATTCTGAAAAATATTTTAAAAAAAGATCAGCGAGGTAGAATCTGCATAATTACGCTTTCCGTGGTTTGAAGTCCACGTTAATCTATTTGTTCACAATGTGCGTAACAACACTGCACGAAACATTACAAAAAAAAAAGAGACAAAATTCTAATAATCCCTTATTTCTTTAATGATAATAAAATAATTTTTCTGGGATTCTTATTCTTTATTCTTAATTTATCTGATTATATAGTTAAAATTAATAGCGTACTTCATTTTAGATGAAAATAACTATTCCACTGTCCTTTGCTTCTATCCTTAATTTTCGTCCTAAACAAATAACCCAGCGCATATGTCACACGTGTCTTTTACGTTTATTTGACGTTTTGCGGCCGAAATAACGTTTGAACTTTTTAAATGTAAAAATACCCAATGAAATTGCTTACCGAAAACTCGGAAAAATCAAAAAATAAACCTCCAAATTTTTGCACTTATTTTTTCTGCATTAAATAATCAGAGAACTCCGTTTTTGAAAAATCCATCAAAGGATCCAGTTTGTCGTTTTTTTTTGATTAGCCAATGCGCAGTAGACTGCGACAACGCTAAAGCTTGAACTGAATAGCAGAAATGCATAAAATCGAATTTTCAGTTTTTATTTTATTGTTGCAAATATTGACTAAAGTCAAAGGAATTTTTTCCTTGTTTTCATTGAAACTTTTCTGCAGTGAGTTGTAATTTTGCACGTGCCTTCACGTATTGGTGCTTAAGGGTTATAAATCATATTTCTTAATCTAAACCATAAAGAGGATTCAGGCGGGGATATAAGAATTAACGTTAATTAGTCTTGGATAAATATAGGAAATGCATTAACGAAGGGACGATTTTTGACCACAAACAATAAATTTTGATTTGTTCCTTATTGGATTATACAGTTTCCAAAATGCTAAATTTATAGCTTTTGTCGTTTCCTAATATCAACACGTTCTAACTTACATCCTCTACCCAATATGCAACGCAAACCAATAAAGCTGGTCCTAACATATTAGCACAAACCCCATGTAGTCTCTAGTAATTTTTAAAATCAATATGTGCAGCTCGAATTTATTAGATCCTCTTTTGAAGATTATCTGAATTATAATTGAGTTTTATAGGACACTAAACTATAAAGATTATGCCACGTACTACATAAAAGTTAAATCAAAAGATATATTTTATAGACTTTTTCTTTTGTTTAAGTTGTTTAATTTAGCCTGCAATTTTATATTTCAAAAATAACATTGGAAAAGTTTAGATCGTCGGATGGTAGTCCACTCACGACTGACCTACAATTGGTCAATTGGTCTCCAAGACAGATCATTTTCTGCGTTTTGTTGCTTAAGAAAATATTTAAAGGTTATGTTGCATGAAATATTGATGAGCAAGTAGCTATTTCATTTGACAAATTATATTTTGAAAACCATTTTGTTTACGTCAAAGGGATGTTAATTTGATAAGCGAAATATCTTTTTTAATTAAATCGTAAGTGATTAAACGGTAAGAGAATACCTGTTAGATCGGAATACATTAGTTTAATGACTCAATTAAATTGATAGCAATGTTATATTTTCTACTAAAATCACGTTTCAATTTTTAGATACCTATTATCCGGGTAATTACTTGTAATTAACGTAATTTTCTAGTAACTATTTTGTCTTTTCAAAATGATAATATTGATTTTGTTGAAATAAGAACCTTGACCTTTTTAAAAATGCGGACTTTTGTAAAGCGTTTTAACAAATACATTGCAACCTAATTCTTATTTTTTATACACTTGCAAAATATGTAAGCATTTTAAAATGTTTATTCGGATTTGTTCAAAATTCGCAGTAATTGGGAGATTAATTTTTCAGCCGCTATACTCGGGAATTATTTAATCTTTTCGATATAATGGAAAATTTATATTTTGTAAGTCAATTTATCAAGTTCGTCAATGTTTAATTCAGAACATACCATAGTCAAGGTTTTCTAAAAATTTGTTCTGCTAAGAAAATCACAATTTTTAAACTTCGAAACCAATGTGAAGTGGGCGAAGAAAATTTCATCTTTTTTTCTCTTAAAAATTTTAACAAAAAATCTATAAACCCAGACGTTGAAGTTGTGATTGAATGTCAGAAGATTCAGTCAAGTTTGTGTAAACGACATTGACCTGAAAACCCTTCTCGAATAAAGGAACCCAATATAACTTGGCTATAACAACAAATTAATACGCTGATTGCTTTTAAAAGAGGTTATAGTTTTTTCAAATACCAATGCTTCGTAGAAAAATAATCTTAAGGTTTCTAATATTTTATCGAGATTCCTGTGGGTAGGGTAACGTGGGGCACATATGAATATGGGGGCACATTTGAACAATTCAAGTTTTTACCTTTAAATATTTGAAACTTCTTAAAATTTGTAACGTTAAGGACCGGAAAATTTGAATCGTCTTAATGTGCCCCATGCCGAAATATGCCCCACTCTACCTACTAACATTAGTTTATATTCTACCTACTTCTGTAATTTGCACGCCTATACAACTTATTAATATTAATACAAAATCGATTGAAAACACATACATAATATTCAATGTATGTTACTAAAAAAAAATCTATATAGTACATTAGTACCATCTATTGATATTAGAATTAACCTTTGATGATAAAATATTGTTATGGTTGACATTTCAATAAATTTTGTTTAAAAGACAAAAATAATGAAAGAAGGGAAGTAGTATTAATTTAACATTTTCAATAAGTTTTTTTAAATAAATAATAAACCTAAAATATTGTACATGCACACTGTATAATTTTTTTATTACATACGTACAAGTTAGGTACCTATTAAGTGCATGCATTTTCTGGTTTATTATTAGATAGGTGTAGATTTTAAAAATCAATATGTACGAGTACAAGTAACTTTATTTTTTCATAAAACAAATATTTAACAATTTTGTAAATTAACGAACAGGTTAAACGAATATCTTTAACTGTATACTTTCTGATAAAAATGCTGAAATAGTAGGTACATTTTGATTTTTTAGATAAATTCTTCCGTTTTAATAAAGCCTCAATATTGCTCGGAATTTAATAATTTTATCAAATAAGGTTAAATGATTTTTATTTTCCGAGTCTGAAATTAGTTTTGCTATGTTTTAATCTCATATATTATATTTTTTTAAATTCGCAGTAAATTCAATATGTGAAAATACACAATATCGCAATTTCCGCTCGGTTATGAAGTTAAGTTCATTAAAAATAGAAAAACTTGCCATTTCACATAATATAATATAATTTGCATTTAAAAGTTGCATGTTCAAATTTTATTAACTTGCATAAAAATGAATTTATTTTCCATATTTAAATTAACTTATTCGAAAATAACGTTGTTAATATAGCTATCAAAACATACATTTCATATTTAAAATGAATTTTGTTTTATTAATTTAAAATATCAATTTTCCGGATTTATAGAAAAATGTAGGAAAATTTAATTTAGTGTAGATGGTGTACAGTTTTTGAGTTATTGCCATGTCAAACGTATTAAATTAACTCAATTACCTGAATGATGAAATAATCGAATTATATTTTACTTCGGCCTAATTAGCCAATTTTCGAATCAATTTAAATTTTGATTATGGCACAACAAACAAATAACGAGTTCGGCATATTAAAATCTGTTTGACAATTTTTGGGTTAAACTGCGGATTAATTGTGAATTATTACTTCTGTAACAAAAATTTTGTGTAAAAAATCATTAATTTCAATTTTTTTCATGAAGCTTTCTGTAAATTTATTGATTTTTGATAACGGTAGCACAAATAATTCCCGTTTTAATCCAATAGATTGGATTGTTATTAATGTACCTATACGAATCTGAGGAGATGAATGTCAGGATCAAACCTGATTACCTTTGAAACGTCATTGGGTAAAGTTATCTTGAATTTATAATTATTGCACTACTATCTCGATTTTAATCGTGATTCGGACGGTAACTACAGTTGTTGGTGCTTATGGCGATGCATTTTTTTATTGAAAAGACTTATATGTCTGTTATAAGTAGATATGGACATAAAATCTATATTTTTCGATTATTTTACCATATAGCGATTCGTTTGAGCATAATTTTGAAAGTTCAAAATATCCTAGATGTTCACTGAAAGTTTTAACTATATTTACTGCAATAGTTTGGCTGAAGTCACCACAGATTAATCCTGCCCAATAAGTATACAACAGTATACTTTTGAAGCTACTCCAACAAGAGTGCTAGATTAATAGTCGGTAAGTGGTTCAGTGGAACAAAATGATGGGTATGAGTGGATCAGTGGGCGCTAAGAAGGTTATATAAAAATAATACGCAATGAAAACAATTGAAGGTGAAGTTCACAAGAAAGAAGTAAAAGAAAGAACGACAACATGTTTAATGTTTATTTATGTGGAAATCAAAAATATAATATTTCTCAACAGGTAAATATTGACATCTCAATGCGCAAATAAATGCTCATCGATGGGGAAAAAAGATATAATAACAGCTGAAGGCAGCTTCAAGATAGTATTTGAGAGTTCTTATTAACAGATGTATGTGACGTATTAGTTCAGATTAAAAAGCAAAATACAAGTCCGAACTTACCTCAGACCAGGTTTTAAAATCTTACGGATCAGTCAGATTAAATTGGAACGAACGCCATTTGATATCTCGGTTGTCGTCTCCATTCCGGGACTATTAAGACTGCAAATAGTGCTTTTGAAGTAATACTAATCCACAAATCTACTTATAATCGAGAAGGTAACAATATTTTTTACTTTTTTTTTTGTAATAAATCAAATTTGAATTCACCGAACTCCCAAATAAGGTTCACTGAAGTTTAAATGTATAATGCATACAGAAGGTGTCATTTCAAACGCAATGATTGCAAAGAAGTTAGTTAAGATACACCCAATACTATAGAAATGGTAGGCAAAAATATGTAGATTATAGTAAAGCAATGACTGTGCAACAGCCGTGGAGGTTATAGTCGAATATCGAATAGCGTACAACAAAACGCAGGAAAATTTGTATTTTTAGCCAAAAATTCGATATTAATTTATCTAGCAATTAAATAGGTACCTGCGATACGTATCAATGCATTAACAACAAAAGCTTTCAATTAAATTTTAAATGCAAATTAATTTGCAATTTTGTCACCACAATGGAACGGTATACCAAAACGATTTGAAATTAATACTTTCATTGCAGTTCTGTCTATCAGAAAAAAAAACGGTTAAACCACATTTAGTGTTTTAACTTCAGGGAATTTCTTAACTCAGCCATCCGGCAGACAGGAACTCGATTTATTGCGTATGACTAAATGAGCAAAAATTCAGCCAAAAATTAAAATAATCGACCGTCTTATGAATAACTTGTAGCCATTTTATAATGTGTATTGACGTTATCATGGGGTTCAAGGGAGATAGCAAAAGCAATCGTTAAGTTTATCTTTTCACAAATTGCAACTATTTCATAAAATTTCCGCTAAGGTTTTTGGGTCTTCAAGCAAATATTTTGAACGTGCCCATTTTAATTTGCGGTAACTCTATCTGTGGACATACTGTAATTTAAATCTTATAAATTGGACATTTAATATAAAAGCTCTTTCAGAGCAAAAACGTATTACTTTTTGTAGCTGTTAAAACAACTGAGGAATTTTTTATTAGCGAGGTGTCTTTATTTTTTTTATTTCTCGTCGTTCCTTCATCGTAAAAACGAAGGACGTACAGCAACTTTCTTTATACGTGATAAATAAATTAGAAATTTAAGCTACCTAAAAAGGTGCAGCAAGCTTATATATTAACAAGTACGTATTATTTGTAATTTCAAATTACTTAAGTTGGTGTGTTTATTGTGATATTGTAATTACGTCAGTCGATCGATTTATATTGTTCCGAACAACCAAACACTACCTGTGATCGTAAAGAAAAAATAAATGGGTAGTACGACATACACTTTGTATTTATAAATAATTATAAAATGGCTAGACCTAAAATGTGCAATGTGCTCTAGAATCCCTGCAATGCAGTAGCAGCGTTGCTAGCATGAAATGTTAGTGATATCCTAAGCAAGGTATACCAACCTATTAAACATTGCATTACAAAATAAATCAATCGTATGTGTCTCAAATATTTCTATAAATACAAAAGTAAACTTGAACTTTTTACCTCACGAAACAAAATTATTGTGTTATGATTTATTTTTTCTCGCCGAGCGCCCAGTTCTCAGAAACTTGATATTTAAACTTGGACAAGTTTCACCTTTTGGAAAACATTTCATTAAGTATTAAA
The DNA here is from genome assembly GCA_932274525.1 of Podabrus alpinus. NCBI lineage: Eukaryota > Metazoa > Arthropoda > Insecta > Coleoptera > Cantharidae > Podabrus > Podabrus alpinus. The sequence continues at coordinate 10,682,151 of OW026455.1, forward strand.
ATAATTTTTACAACCGAAATACTGAGAGAGTATTCTTATCTAAATGGTGAAATCAAACGTCAGCCAAAAAATATTGCCCTTTCTATTTGCTATCAGATTTTAATCTGTTCCAACCTCCCTCTTTAAATAAATATAATGTAGAGTTTTATGCTGTCACTTTTGTGAAAATATAAAACACAATACACTGCATCGATATTTTAACCGTTTCTAAGACCTGAACTTCATTAAATTTTAATTGACTAAAAGTTCGTTAATTAGAAATTTACCTATACATTGCTTTATTCGGGCATTTCAATATTCTACTTTGAAAAAGTATTCATTTTCATCGCTACAGTTGATAAAGTTTGAAAATGTAATCTTGCTTTTTGAAGATTGATTATTATGGAAGTGAAGTTGAATTATGTTATTGAACCCAGTTTCAAAATTTCGAGGAAATTTGGCATTGTTTCAATTTAAAATTTGGAAAGCAACGATTCGGCCAAGTCGGAAAAGAACGATTTGAAAAACACAGACTAAAAATATTAAACACGAGATAAAATGTTTGATCGTTGAAACTGTACCAGGGTGAATTATAAGAACTTTACATAGCAGACAAATATTTTTGTGTCCGAAATAATTCGACATAACCTATTTCCAATACATTTTCGGTGTGCAGAAATTTACATATATATTACAGTATTTAGCGATGAACTGAAATTGTGTTGGACTAATTATTAGTTCATAGGGAAATCACATAAAATGTTATATTTAAATTTATTTCTTAATGGTACGTAAGCAACAGAAGTATAATGTGGAAGTTTGGAAATTAGAAACAATGACCTTGAATAGTATTGATTTATTATATAATAATATTAAAACAAAGTATGTCATAGGAAACAGCAACTTTAATGACCAATTAAAACATATTATATTGAATTTTTCAAGAAGGATATATAGATTTAGAAGACCTAAGGGTATAGAACAAGGAGTTCTTGGCGAAAAACTGCTAGAAAACATAAACTAACCTAATCTGTCATTAATTAACTATATAGCAGAGATTCGGAATTCTCGAATTTACTCTTCCAATAGACAGAAAGTCTGGTTGCAAAAGAACATTACTTCGGGGTTAGTCAAAATGGTCAATGACCAACATATAAATTATATAATATAAGACTTTTAACTATTGATAATATTATAATAATATAAAACTTTTTTAAATAAAATAGTTAATTTAAACTTTTTAAAAAATGTTTATTTCATTTTCTGATGATGGTGTTAAACAACACCGAAAGCTCAAATAAACATTTTTTAAAAAGTTTAAATTAACTATTTTATTTAAAAAAGTTTTATATTATTATCATATAAATTATAAAGAAGTTTCATGGAAAACGGTTTTCGTGCCAAGATATTTTCTAAATATGGAATGATCTATTAAAGTGTACTTTCAGTATCGTATAATCAAGTCATGGGCTAGCCTTAGATATTTTACTACGACTAAGGAATTAGTTTACTTCCTCTGAAATAAGCAATTAGATAAATTTGAAGCAAAGCAAGTACAGATTACTAAAAGCTGATCTTTTGTAATTCCAAAATAGAATTAACTTGTCAACGAGCTTTAGGAAACCAGAAGAAGATAAATTTTTTTTCAATTCCAATTAATTTTTATTTAGATTGATAACATATTTTATCACAATGTCAAAACGGTTAAGTGGAATGCGTTTTGCCCTAGTTGTACAAAATATTTTTTAAACTGTATTTTCGTTTTTCATAATCTTGTAAAAAATGAAACAGTATTTTAAAAACAATTACGGTAAAAGTAATTAAAAATTCTACGGGTACTTTTGGGTTTAATTCGGTGGAAAATGAGTTACTTTAAATAGCAAAGCGGACCTATTTATCTAAGGTATGTTTTTTTATATGAAATTTAATAATCATGTTACGTAAAAATTTGACTGGCCATTTTAAAAATCTACTTATCTTACTTAAAAAATTCAAAATTAAGTATTTTTCTAAACATGTAATATGCATGTGTGACACAATGGAAAATTTCTTAAAAGTTTCGTGACACATTTTGCTTATGAAAATATGCATTTTATCTGATAGTAGGTACAACTTACACGGACGTTTTAAATCTGATAATTTTTCCAAGTAGATTGTCATAAACAGCTTGCACAAGCGTGATATGATGAATCTGATCTGTGAAGAACGCTGATTTTCAGAGTTCAATATTGCTCCGGAAAGTTTTCTTCCGCCGTTACTCATTTTCAACGTTAAACTACGGGTTCCTTTAAGGTATTATAAAAATTTTAGTTTGAGATTTAAAAATTTACAGGTTAAGTAAAACTCAGGACACCTACACTACCTTACAATCGAAGAAGCTAGTAACTCAAGTTAATTGATGATCGCTATACTTGACCGGTCTAATTAAGATATTTTAAAAATAAAAGCCTATAAACTCGGCAAGTAGGTATAGCAGTAATCAAATCAACTTTTAATAACTGTAGTTACTAGTTTTTTCGATTGTAGGGAAAACTACATGACATTGAGCCTTGCATATCTCTAACTTGATCAGTTACAAGAATCACCTGTGGTTTCAGGTTGGCGTAATGTGATTTTGTCTTAGAAGCCACTCGTATTTTTTACCAGTCGAGTCCCCCAAAATTCATTTCACCATCTTTTACCTCACGCCAATTTTTGAAAGTATTTTTTTTATGAAATACTGACCTGCTATAATTTATTATCGTAAGTCACAAGCGTGTCATATATTCCACTCAACAAATGTAGGGATTATAAAAATGTCGTCGTCCCCTAATATACGGTTTATTGTTACTTATTGATAAATGATTTTCTAGAAGTAGGAAATCTGAAATTTAAAAAACTTAGAACACCCTGCCTGCGTTCACTAACGCTTTAGTTCCAATTAAAAACCATTATGGTTTTATGGAACTCTAAACCGCAACTACTTATTTTTACTGGTTTTATAGCGTAACAACATTGGCCCTGTTGGATCTAATAATTTTATTACTGCAGCTTTTCAGTACGAATAACGTCCGTAATTTTAGGTGCTCTTATTTATAGAAAAACTATGATAACCTAACCTAAGTTATGTTAATCAAAATAATAATAATCATAATTCGTTTTCACTTCAAAGTGAAATAAGTTAGGTTACAGTTTTACCTTGGCTAACTTCAAATCGTACTAAGCTACGTTGTAAATAGAAAGCAGCATTTATAATTTAGCTTCCCTTTTTTATCGTTCCTGTAGTTTAGTTTTTATTGTACATCTGACCATTAAGGTTAATTATTATGTTCGGAGCTAATGTTTTGCTAATATATAAATATTAGCAGATAAATAGAATTCATTCAAGCGGAAAAATATTCTGCTCCATATTCATTAGGTGTCATTCTGTATCATTTTCGATTTTCGAATCCTGAGTGAACATTATGAAACCCACCTATAGATATTTTTTTTTTAATTTGAAATCATTTCATCTACTATTCAAAAAATGACTGCATTGGAATTTTACTCGCTTCGCAGCGAAAAGCAAATTTTCCTTGCAAAAAGTTTTGCGCAAAGATAAACAATCTGAGAAACAGAAATTGATTAAACGTCTAAACGTCACAAGTACTTTCAGTAAAAATTGACATTCTAAGTCTGTTGCTTCATGATAGAACTTGGAATACATATAAATTTGCCTTTGTTAGTACATCAAAATAAATTAATTCTTTGATTTTACCTCAGAAATGTTGGAAATTAATGGACTCCGTACTAAACTGGAGTTTTTGCTGAACAAAACCTCAAATTTTCGAAGCTCTGGTATGTCTATTTTTAGAGATATTGCCGACCAAACTAAATAAGGATTAAAGGATTACATGTAGTACCTACCCACCAATAGAATTATGCATTGAAAAATTTACGGTTTATTTTGCTTTTTGTGCAATAGTTTATTAGAAATAATCATATATAAATTGATGATTCAATGATTTAATCCTTAAATCCGTATTAATTTAATTCCTACCTTTGTTTGGCATTATCTCTGCAACTAAACATACGATAAAAACAAAAAAGTGAGGGTCCTTTAAAAATACTAAACATTTTACGAGAATTAATAAGTTGCGCAAGATACTTTTAAAAAGTAATGAAAGCATTCCACATGCCATTCCATTAAATCTTGAATTATGAATTGTGTAATATTAATTTTAATCCAGTGTAATGGATGAGGAAATGGAAGAGGTAGTAAAGAGATAAAGGAGCATTTGTTTTATTAGATAATTATTGAGAGATCTTGCCTTAATCTATATTTATTGTTCCTCACAAAATAAATCTATCCCACTACCTATTTCAGGATGTTACGGCTTTGCAGGTGCAAAAAATTAATTTCTATTTTCGCGTTGGAAAAGTTTTAATTTTGATAAAAAAAGGTAAAATTGCCGCGTTATTAAATGTTTAGGTAAACAGTTTTACCTACTCTCTGTAGTAAAATGCAATGTTCTAGCGTTAAAACGACCCTCTTTTTGGCGAAACGCCCTAAAGACTTCTAATTGTTTTCGGAATCATGGTATTTGTTTAAAAATATTATTCTATAGAGATATTCCAACGGTTGAGTAGAACTCAAAGCTAAGTCGGCACCTGACGAAGTCTACACTGTAACTGCACTACTAGACCTACTAGCCTTAAATAATTAAAGCTAAGGGCTGTATCGCGCAACCTCATTTATAATTCTTTTTTATGATACTGCTATGCACTACACGTGTAATGCTTTAATATTGAATTACTAAATATTTGAACTATTCCTGATAATCTATAGACCAAAAACCTTGCGTGATAAAATTTTAACATCATTAAAACTGTTATATTTTTTGATTTGTATTTTTACTATTACGTTCGTGCTGCCAAACAAAAGCTGTAAATGAAAAAATTGTTTTAAGAGGTTAAGTCTCATTTTTACACCAATGCCAAGATACCAACGTCAAGTAATATGTCACAACTTAAATCAAGTTTATATTGAAAAAGTTATTTACTCTAGGCGACAAATTTGTTTTTTTCAATTTTTCAAACAATAAACATTGCACATTTCGTAACGACACAAACCACGCTTTATTTTAAAATTTTATGGTTAAAGGAAGATAACTGATGGAGTAAGGTAATTATACAATTTTTCAATCAAAATCGTATTTTATAAATTCAGAATTCCTCCTTGATAATATGAAATGCTTCTATCATGTTGGTACAGTAAAGCCAATATATTCTCCTGTAGATAGATATTTACATATACATACATCATCATCATGGGTTACACAGTTGGGAACTCTATTGCCTCTTATTTTACATTTAAATTTATGTTTTTAGAAAATATTGATATTTTACACCCGGCAATAATTTTTATATTAAAAAATGAAATAGTAGTACTATATAAAGTCTGGTATATCTTTTATTTACAATTACGCTGTTATGCGGAAAATGGGCACACAATGCAAAATATTGTTTTGAGGAAATTAATTTCCTTCTTTTGTTCGTGAGTTATGTGCTCTTTTACACCTGAGCTATTCCTTCTTAAATATTTTTCACTTTTTCCTAAATTATGAGGAATGCCATAAATGGACATAAAACATTCACGACAAGTTTCTATGTGTACGGTGAACTGATAACCACAATTGTGATGTACATACAAAAAAGTAATTTATTTTAAGTTTTTAACCTAATTCAGTTAATGAAAGCTACAATAACTGCTAAACTTTGTTATCTTGAAGATAAAGTTTGTCAATGTCGCTAAGCTTTGTCATGTTTACATTTTAGCATGTTGGGATTTTCTCCCGTCTGGATAATATTTGCTTATCCCGATAAGCAAAATCCCGATTTTAAGTGTCGAGATTTTGGGCGCCCGCTGTACAGTACATTGTGATTAATGAAGACATAAACCAAATTACAAATTGAAATAGTTCAAAAAATTTAAGTCTGGTAAATTTAAAATATTTACTAGAAATAATTAACATCACATTTCGGCACTCCAAAAGTACTTCTACTTGTTGAAAATGAAAGAGTTTATCAAACTGAAAAATTATTTCCCTGCGTTTATTGTTTTCAATTTTAGTTTACGCACTATTAAATGAGTAGGTCAGCAGAGCAATAACCACGGACAAAACGATTTCCAAGTTTTTCTTATTTTTAAGGTTCCCGAATATCCATTCAAATTTCTTAACTGAACGTTAAATATATTTCATTATCTGCAACGCATTAAAATTGTTTCAAATAGAAACTAAAATCCATTTTTACTAGTTTTTCATGTGAGTCACTGTCGTGCTACTTCATGGAAAAACCGAAGTGGTCTTTTTACGTAGAACGAGCATTTTGTGTAACCGCATGCTGCAGTCAAAATCGATTTTGTGGCAATAAAATAATGAACGCGCTTGTGTAAGGAATGAAAATCTATGAGTGGTCCTAAACATTAAGGTTGGTTTATGCACAACGCCGTCTTGGCGTCCATATTTCGTTTATTCAATCAAGTGAATAGATGGCGCTTTTCACATTTAAAAAATAATTAATAACTAGAAAAACATTAAAAACTGTATAAATATGAAATATTTTATTTTATATGAAGTTATCAATAAAATTAGATACACTTTTTTAAATACAAAATCATACATTGCAATCCACGTCGGCGTTTGTGTTTGACGTCGTCGTTCGTGCATAAACCAACCTTTACTCGTCAATATTTTACGCACGGAAAACCGAGTAAGTTATTTCATTAAAGCTTTTTTGTAATTAGTCAAAAATAAATAAATGCAAGCGAAAGAGTAACCACGTGATTACGATGTAGCAAAATTTAAGTTAAAAAAATTCACGTAAAATTGCTAATATATTTTGGCTGGTAATAAATGCAAATTTATTAAATCAGTTGAACAATTTCATTAAAGTTATACATCTCAACTTAAAACATTCGAAATCAAAGCTACCAATAAAATCATAATTAAATTTTACTAATAATGTAAATTTATTTACAAATTCTTGTAAATTTTGCACATATTTAACGAAATAACTTAATATTTACTCATTTCTTAGCTTTAGTGTAATTTTATTGAAATTAGGAAGGATTTCGGTGTTTAGAAGTGTTTCATGTTTAGGAAATTTATACATTAATTAAAGAAAAGTGGCCTACTTAATATAATTAATTTAATTTTAACGCATAAACGCAATTCAAAATTAATCCTTGTACTATATACCGCAAAGTGCAATAATCTGAACGTAAGCCTCTACATGGGGGGCGAAAGTTATGAGCTCTACACTTTTTTAGCAGTTTCTTCCGTGGCGTGTATTAGCAAAAATGTATCGTTGGAGATCTTATTTTACAAATCCTTTAAGGATCAAACAAAGAGAACGACTTTTGTATTCGTTTGGGGTACTGCCAGACTCGTAATTTTATAAATTTGGGATGACGAGGAAGCAAAACTGCGTTATCGCGTCTACGCCGCTGCTAGTATTCCACTATTTCGTGAATCCCGAACAACTTATCAGTAGCGCGAATCAAAGCCGGGGAAGTCCATTGCATGTTTGCGCGTAACGTAACTGCAATATGCATAAAGTGATTTAAAATTTTAAATAACAGTTTAAAACATTTTTATATCGATTTCTTTCTATATTTGAACTAAAAAACATAGTAATATATATTTAATATTATAATAAATGTGCCTATCAATAATAATTTGTAAATAAGATAATGGTAAAACCACTCAAATATCAACAACTTTTTGCAAAGTTAATTAATATTAATTTGTCTAAGCCTTTCGGAAATGCAGGCATATCAAATAACAAAAAAATTTTAATTAAACTGGAATGAACTTCAAACTTTACCATAATGCTCATTCAGTCAGGGAAACTTTTATGATACGGATTTCGTTGTTTTTGCAGCTCTCATTAGCAAAGATAATATAATATAAGATATTAACTTCCGGCAAGTAAAACAAGATTATCATAAGTAAAATAAGTTCAAGATAATAATTTGTGATTGATTAAACTTACTAATGTTCTTAACACTATGTGCAGCAGATATAAATTTAAAATATTAGTATTGATTAATTTATGTTTAATGTGGATTAATGTTTAACGTGGATAACTGCAACCAATGAAAAACGAAAGCTGAAATATTTTTACTGACAACATAATATATTTATGTAGATGTATGTATGTTTGTTTATATAAGGTAAACCATGCAGTTATTGGACATAGGGGAGTTATTGGTTACCTTGTTATAAATTAAAAAAAAAATAAGGATTTTATTTATATTATAAGGGATAAGGGTTTATTATACATTCCGTTGCCGACTTCATACAGTGCCATAACAGTCAAAGTTTCTGGTCAGTAGATTTAGAAATAAGCTTTCAATTATTGAAATAATAAATATAAAATAAATTTTAAATTTCTGTAGACATACATGGACAATATCGTCATGTGAATGCAGAAAAAACCTAAGTCCAAATTTCTTGATCTACATTTTATTACAGAAAATTATTGTTTGAGAATTGTTTTACAATGCAGAAAAATCCTAAGTCCAAAATTATTATAAAATGTTATTAGGATTTTCGCCTTAGGAATTTTCTGCATTGCAAAACACATCTCATACTATAATTTTCTGTAATAAAATGAAAATCAAGAAATTGTGACTTAGGTTTTTTCTGCATTCACATGACAATATGATCTAAATGATTTAAAAGTTACTAAAGACTGTCTGGTTTTTATAGACGTGTTTTATTTTAGTTATTGCTCATTGTAGATAATAACCGATTTGAATAGATTTTTTTGTATTTGCACAATTCTTTGTAGGTTACTCTATACGACTTCATAATATGTATTTAACTATTAAGAATTATTTCATAATATAAATTTAATTGGGGAGCTCGTTATTGAACACTAAAGTCTTTAATATTATTTTTATTGTATTACAAACGATACTTTTTAGAATTTTATTATTAATTTAGGTATATACTTTAGTATAATTACGTAATGCCTATTAGGTACCTAGGTACTATTTGTAGATATATTTTGGAAAGTAATAGTAGGTACTTAATTAATTGAAGTTTTAACTATGTCCAATAACTAAACTTGACGTGTCCAATAACAGGAATTTTAGGTAATTTATCCTTCTTTCACAAAATTTTTAAAAACTGTACAACAATGAGTAAATACGATAATTGGAATGATAGACCAACAATTTTACTTTTATTGTAGTTCTATGTACGCATTTCTACGTCTACAAATAAAATTTTAATTAACTTTTGTATCGAAACTTTGTCTTGGGTGTCCAATAATTATATGGTTTACCCTATTACTTATAAAGTTGGGTATATAAGAGCATTCTGGTATCTAATACATAGTTTGGAGATTGCACTGTAGATTATTATTGTGTAAGGTAATTAAAACCTTCTGCATTTTATTTTGCGATAAAATGGTTTATCTACAGATACTAAATTTAAAATTTTATTTTTTTTCCTATAGTAAAAAAGATATAACGGTTGTTCTTATTGACTTAAGAAAGAATTTGGCCCTTTTTAGATGATGTAATTTGAGAAAAACATTAAAAACGATCAAAATATGTTAATATCATCGGTACAATTATTAAGTTATTTCGTAGAATATTCAGAAAATTGAATTAAATTTCAATAAAGGATACAAAAATTATTCATTGCAATAAATTAGTATGTGCATAGATCAAAAAATTTATCATTTTATCGTAAAAAAGTATTCATAATTAAATGCCAATTTTTCGAATTTTCTCAATTTGCGATACAGCGGAAAAAGTGCACTTAGCTCAGCAATAATAAATTTTTAAATAAGTTAAACAGTGTCAAAGTCCTGAAAACAGAATCTGAATATTTTAACAGATTTCTAATTTAAGTGAAAAATTAGTTTCCTTTAGTTTCTTCTATAATCGACCCCTGTCTTAATTCAAATAATTAAATTTTGTCACGTTTTCTTGTGTACCTCACTTCGTTGCAGCATAATCGACTGCATTCTTATTTAAACGAATTAATCAAATACATAATATAATGATAATTTTGTCTTAAAATTACTCAACTTACAAATTTTAATCACCATTTCAGGTCAATTAATTTTTTAGTGTTTATTATCTGAAGACACATCATCAAAACGTCCGAGGGTTTTCCCGTAAAAATATTTTGGGTCAATAAATTTTGAATGGAACGTTAAAATTTCTTCCTCTATTTACAGCTGGAGGTCATTGATCAATTGGCGTGAAAATGTATTTACTAAGTTCTTAATAAATAGAGGAAAACACGATTCCACAAAACATTTTTAGAATCAAGATTATCGATCTTGACCTGCTGAATTCTATTTTCCAAACGCTACTAAGCCACTCAACTTCGTCGAGATTACCACTATTCTAATCTAATTAACAGGAAGTGTTACTTTTTGAACGGCTTACCATGCGATGAAAGCTTTTAATTATTTATTTATTTATTATTACAAATTTAACCTGAAAAATCAATAAGTGCATCTAAAACTCCATCCGCTGTAGAACTCCAGTTTTCTTAAGCAAGAAAATCGAAAAATATCACATTTTAGGACACCTTGTATTATAAATTTATAATATCGTAAGAATTTGTTTACCGTGATTTCAAAAGTATGAATTCTATTCTGGGAGTCTTGAGGCAGACGACACAAATTAAATATTTATGAAAAATTGATTTACAAAAACAGAATAAAGTGAATTCCAATATCCTGTTGGGTTTATTTTAATATAATTTTCTTGAAAAAAATACAAATAGTTTAACCTCCTTGATACCTTGATCCGGAAAACCAATTTTGAATGCACTAAAACAATCTCAACCTTTAAATAAATCAATCATTTGTATGGAAGGAGAATTTGTTCAGAAACTTTGTTATAAATTCAAAATCTTTTACATTTTTAGAATTATTTTAATGGTTTATTTTGTATGCAAATTGGTGGAAAAGTAATGGTTGATATTTCATCAAATTATTCTTTATTATAAATATTTATTTTAAATTTCAATGTTATTTGTTATTTCAACAAATGTAGTTTGTTACAAAATATGGATATAGTAACTTTTGCAAAAAGCAAATTGATGAAGTCAAAGCGTACTACTTAGTCAAAATTTTGTTTAACATTTTCACCAGAACATCTTAAATGATTATTCTAAAAAGGAATGGTTACTTTGTCAGCGGGCGCCCATAAATGTAACCAAACACACATTCCCTTTTACATATTTATCTTTGACAACAAAATTTAGCAATAAATGGGTAAACTAGTGCTGCCTAACTTTACGTGGCGAAGACAAAAAACAGAACGTGAAATAAACTTTTAGTGGTAAAATTTCGCTTGGTTCAGTTTTTGGTGACCGCTTATCCTAAATTATTCAGTGCTATTAAATTAAAATTACTACTGATAATCTAGAAAATAGGAAAAGTCACGTATATTAAATACTGAAAGAGCAAAAGGCTGTAAAATAATTGCTTTCTGCGGTCTTTCAGTGGGTAATACATGCAAAAAGAAAGACGTGTGGGTTTTATTTTTCTAGTTGACAAATTACGTTATCTTTATATTGCGTGTGGTAAAAACAATATGTTTAGCTTTTAATAATGTTTTGATATTGATACTTGAGATCAGTAAATTTATTGAGAACAAACATTTTCATTACTTTTAGATTGTCAGAAACGGTAAGGGACACGTGCATACGTTATACGGAATTTTTAGATGTATTTATTTGATTCATTTTGTAAATACCTACATAACGATTGATATCTTCAAACGTATTCGCAGCACCATCAGTAAAAGCTTATCCGTATGGGCATACAATATTTTCACAAGTTAGTGTCATTTATCTTGCTTGAGTGTTGCTATTGGTTATTATAGTAGTTCAAACGTTATTGCTTTTTAACGAAAACAAATAATTCAATAACGTTCTTCCTCGTCCAAATTATGAAAATTTAACATATTGGTAAGTAAAAAATGGTCGGAAATATTTAATTTTCAAGAACGTAGGTACTGAAGTATGTCAAATTATCACCGTGCGTCGCCAAACATACGAAATATTATTTTTTTAATAAATTGAAATATTAACTGTGATATCATTTTAAAATATATTATTAATATTATCATAAGTTTTCGAGTTTCGGGAAATTTAAAATTGTAACGCTTTTTATGTTATAATACATACAGGTTTTTATTAGAAATACATAAATTTATAATATCCACCACTAAGCGCTACAATAATAAATTCGTGGATACAAATTGATCTTAAATATTAATACTTCTGTCATGATGTCATTGGCACATTTACAAATTCAAGTTCATTCAATGAATGCAAATCCTTGAAAACACGTTTAAAAACATTTTCAATTACTTTTTTCTTCTCGAAGTATATTAAATTATAATTTTTTTTTTCAGGGTATCGTGGGGGCCTAGGTGTGAGGAGACATGTCCGACGTCTCTGACCTTTCCGAAGAAGAGCGCAGCTTATTCCGTCCATTTACACGCGAGTCGCTTGCAGCCATTGAGGCTCGCATTGCTGAGGAATATGCCAAGCAGAAGGAACTCGAAAAGAAAAGAGTTGAAGGAGAGGTAACGTTGGAAACCTTTTATTTAGATTTTGCTCTGCATCGTGGATATCTACATTCTACAGTTTCATTTATGAAGTCGTATAGTATTATCATTGAATTTTTTCAAAACATGTCACATAATAAATTATTAGAAGTAGCAACTAGATATTATATAATAATAATAATAATGATACCTAAACTTTATTTGTATTTGAAATGATTCTAGAAGATAAGAAATCATGAAAAATGGTTTTACCTGAAAAACTGTTTATTTCTTATCGTTGAGGTTCGGGCCCTTTTATTTAGAATTTTTTTTGACTCCGCTCAAAATAATCTTGAAATGTTTGTTAGCTTGTATGTCAAACATTACAGAACATTATACTTGCTATTATAGTATGCAAGATAGAGAAATTGATTTCAAGCAAATATAAATAATACAATACAATACATTCTATTTCAGTCAATACATATCAAATTGTGGCATTTTTCGAATTGTCATTTAAACGCCTGGTTGTATTAATTTGAAACTGATAAATCTGACATATCAATTCAATATGGTTGGTTCTATATTTAACACGTCCTTACTGGAAATTTTTTCTTGTTATGAATAACAGAATTATGTGGCTTTTCATATTGGTTAAGCTCAAATCAATAACCTAAACTGAACAATAATATAGTACAATATAAATTCTCATGCGTTAGCATAATATTATGTGAATATAACATAATATCGAACTACCCAATTTGGAAGACGGGTTAAATAGGGGGCGTTTCAAAAACATGAAAGTGTCGGTCTCGAGTCGTCATACAGCAAGGAAAATGTTAAAGGTCAATAAAAAACCTAATAAATCCGTTACAGATAACAAAGAAATCGATTTAGCATGGCAATGACTTTGAATTGGCTTAAAATTTTTTGAAAAACTTAAGTTCATAACTTGTAGCTTACATTTATTTGACTGAACAGAATGTCTCCGTTGTAATGAATTTTTCCACTCTACTAAATAGGTCCTTTTTAAGCCACATAAAATTTAAAATTTTATAAAAATTAAATTTCAGCAGGAGTGGATTTGACCACGCATTTGTAAATCACATGAATTTACAAAAATAACTTAACTGAAGCATTAAAATTAATTAATTTTAACCAATAGTTTAATACCTTTTCCGGTTCTAACTTTGGTTTTACAGCATTTTTCAAGTTATTCTTCCGATTTCATAATTAATTATTGGATATTACAATTTATTATTAAACATGTTTTTATTTCCTATTGCGATTTATTTTTCCCTAAATCTAACCACCTTTTTAAATTCAACTTTTCATATTTTTTTATTGTTTTCATTATTTTTGTAATGAAATTAACCCATAATCATGGTGCTTCTATAATATCTATCTTGTTTAATTGTGATGGGTGATTTTCTGAAATTTATTCAAAAAATTAATGTCTGTTATTTACTGAAACTTCGAAACTTACGTTTAATCTTGTGTTCTGTAACAAATTATGATCATTTTCTCAGATAGCTTGATTGAATTATTCGGGGATTTAGGTCTAGGTTATGCCGAAAAATTAAAACTAAGAAGAAATAGAGGATACATAACAACAACTTAAGAAAGTAACAGATTCAAAAATATTTTAATCACCGGGTGAAGCATAGATTTTTCCAATTCAAGTTGAGCTGGTTTAACCAAACGCATTAGTAAATTAATTAATTTGTGTTTACTTTTTTTGGGATATATTGTTATTTTCATTTTTTATGGTATACAAGCGTAACTTTTTTATATTATACTTATCCAAGTTCGATAAAATCCATTTTCTATTTCCTGATTTTCGATGAGAGGATGCAATTTTTCAAATTATCTGGAAGTCTTTAAAATATATTTCAATTGCACTCAAATCTTTATTAACATTTTCTATTTCCTAATTTTAAGTACTAGGATGTTATATTTTAGAAAATTATCTGGAAGTTAAATTTTATTTATACATCAAATAGACCATTTTGATAAAATTTTTCAAGATTTCCACGTCGCGTCGCTTTCTTTCAATTCCACTCAAGAAAGCGTAGTGTCGACCATTATAAATAAACAGCTTTTTTATATGATCTAAATTTGGAATCACAATTGGCGGTAGTTATGCAAAAAGGAGCGAACCATTATGGATTTACATGTACGTTCGTTCCATTTTGTCTAACGACCTCCAATTATAAAAGTTAAACTCATTATTTCATAATCCTGCCAGGTCAGAATTATACCTTTTGAACTTTAAATTGGGGCCTAATCAATTTCAAATTGAAAACAATTAATAATAGTTTTGAAATTTTCTTTAAGTATTGTACCAAACTCGATGCGATGTTCATTAGTAATTTTGGTTCTTCGTATCTTCGGTTGCTCGTTTCATGGTCAAATTTAACAAAACTTATTCGAAGAAATGGCAATTTGGTAACTAAACTTTCCTACTACCCAGAGCTACGCAAGTAAATAGCTTATGAACAATAAAATAATCAGAATAATCACTGCAAAACTTACGTGATTGAATTTTTGTCCAATTTTCTACCATTGTAACTTTGAACTTTTGTCAAATTATGGAGTGTTCACCTACCAGATAACTTACTTACAGGTAAGCGAATCACGAACAGTTGTTTTCCCAAGGCTAACCTAATTTCAAAAACTTTGCAGTTTTTTTTCATAATTTACAAAACTTTTTGGGTCGTAATGATTTAACCAAAAATGCCATTTACGTTAAAAAGTTTAATAACTTTAATTGAAGATAACGTTTTAGTGTAATAAAAAATTAAATTTCATTAAGACGGGATATCATAAAAAATTCTATAGTATTTGTAATAAAACCAACATAAAGTTTGATTGTATATTGATCTACGATGCGCAATACTTAAGATACATGAAAAGGCAATTACAAAAGCGCCTAGCAGAATGGCGTAGCGCTAAACGCAAGCGGCTACAAAGAGTATTTTTTAGAGAAAAATTGCTAGTTTATATTATTTTTCGTAAATATCTCAAATACAAATAAAGTATGCGTACGATGTTTCCATAGAAAAACTTATTTACACATATTACCTTCACAATAACAATTAAAACTTAACAAGTGTAACAATAAAAGCGTTTGGAATAATAAAAAAAAAATGTTATTTAAAATTTTTGGTTGTTTTTAAATTATATACTGAATTTTTCTTCTTTTGAATTCCAAGAAAAATGTATTCCATACGTTTTTAAATAATTAACAACTAACCACATTCTACAAAAGCCATTTGAAACTGTGAGTAATTTAGTACTACCTAATTAGAAAGTAGCGCTAATCTTTTATCTTTTACATTTCTTGTAAATATTTCTTCTTTTTTACAGGTCTGTTACGTTTGTAACAAATAAAATCATGCTTGATTTTGCATGTTACTGTACTCACTTAACAACCATTATAAACTAAACAAAAAATATTTAAAAAAATTCATAACACCATTTAATAAACAATAAGGCTATTTTTACCCTTGAATTGGCGGTCATTTTAAATCGATAAGGAACTCATTTGTTGTCGTCAACCTGAAAATAAATTTGCAGTCTGCATTAAAAAATGGTGTCGCTTTATGTCACAATCTATATACTACCAAGAATATTGAGTGTTCCCAAATTTTGAAATTCTTGACTATAAATAATATTCTCGGTGGATTTTAGATTAAATAACAAAATTTAGCATATAATGAAAGAATATAAACATATTTTAAATTATATACTGAAATTTGCATGAGTTACTCGTTAATAAAAAAACATGAAAAAGAAGAAATACATTAACAGAATAATTACGTTAAAATATTGAAATGACAGTAGAATAGTGAGCGATGTTTGCTTATCAATGTTAAAATTGTAAACTTTATTGCAGACCAGTTTTGGACGAAGGAAAAAGAAAAAAGAAGTAAGATTTTCTATTAAAGAAAGCTCAGAAAGCTACCGCTTTTTAGCTGAACTTTGCTTTTGACGATTTTATTTACAATACCTGACTAATTTATTAATATTAGTGTGGATTGCTAACAAAAGTCGTCATTTGCATTTCTCATTTGCAAAACCTTAAGTTCAATTGGTGCCTGTTAGTAATTTTTACATTGCTGAAAAATTCGTTTTGCTTTCGGGGAAGTACAGAACAATGTAAAAATTAATAACAGAAAGCATTTTAGTATGATATGCGTTAGCTAAACACGCCTTCGCAAATGAATTAGGACTCTAATTATATTAATAGAATATGAAAAACATACAGTATTAGTTACGTGCATTTGTAATTATCGACGTGTTGTTCAGAAATACCAAAATAACTGAAAGAAACTGAACCCCTAATTAATTTGCAATTATATCTTTCTAATTTGTATTTATGTAGTAGGACATGTTTGTGGTTGAATAAGGTCAGATGTACACCACCACATAGTATTATACGACGTAATGCACACTGTAACATTGCAAAATTCTATTGGTTGTGGGAAATCTAATAATTGCTTTCGGCCAATAAAATTTTGTATATTACGTATCTTTGGCCTACATTCTGTCAAATAAAATTTTAAAATTGTGTCTGTTTATAATAATAAATTAATTTACATAATTTTTTTCTAACAATAAATTGAAGAATATTCCCCATTCAGATAGTAATAAATAATACTGTATGTTATTTTAAAGCATATGAAATATATATATAAATATTTTACTGATGGTTGATAGTACGTTTCTGAAGAACGGACATGCAACCCTTGTAAATTTAGTAAATCGTGATGAATAAAAATTGGGTCTACATTAATTAACTTGTGAATGTAATTTGAAATATATAGGTCACAAGTATAAAGATTCTTATTTGGACTCGATAAAAGACTTTTAAGTAATTTTTTCAGAAACTTGCTATCGATGCACTTTACTAGAAAGCTTAAATTTTTGCGAAGGCTTGATGCGTTAAGGACACTAGCTGCAGCAACGCTTATAGTGATGACTGCCATATTATGGGTAGATAAGATAGCCACCAACACAAAAATATCACAAGCCATTTTTACAAATACTTTATTATAAAATATATTGCACTATACTACAGTATTTAATCGCTTTCACTTGTTTATATAACACTTACAATAGAACAAAAGAAGAGAAATTGAAATGGAATATCTGAATTAGGAGTACTGATAAAATAAGTTATCTTCTTATCAACTTTATTCTCATTTCCTTCACAAATTATACAAGTTATTTGCATAAATATAAAATTAATTTATGTTAGACGCCACTATATCAATTAATACGCACTCATGGTAGCTAAAGATGTTTACTTAATTTATAAATTATGCTTGCTATATTACATTTTTGATAAATACTATTTACATAATGCTGCATCATTCGCGGAAATGGCAAAGCGCTGTTTTGGAAATAAATTCTCGACGACGATCCCCTTTATATGCCAGGTTTAGCTCTTCAGACTTTATCGTTTCTCTCAACTGAAAAAATTGAAAGGTCGGAAATTTACGTCAAATGATAAAATAATAAATACCAAGGAGGCCGGTTTGCCAACCAAGATGAACAACTTTTTGCGAAAGGTGTAAAGGGAATCAGGAGCGCTGTAAAATAAAATTTGCATAAGTTGAAAAAGGAACCAACTGTTTACTTCATTTCCATTTCGTTTCTCGCACAACATCGCCAAAATGATTAAAATAGGAAAAATGGAACTTGGCATGTTGTTGATCCGTTAAAGGACAGTTTTTCGACACATGCATTAGCAATAAATTGCGTGAAAAAACGTTTTACTGGACTTTCTGAGATGCATTGTGACGGGTGACGAAATATGTTAAATAAGCAAGATACGCGTTGGCCAAACTCTGGCCGAACATAGTATCGATCTAAAAACAACGAACTATTGACACGAAGTTATAATTTGTTCGAAAGTTATAATGGCCTTTAGTAAAGCTCTTGAATCCTAATTCGATTCAATAATGTCATATCAAAATTAAAACAGTTAGCGCCCTATCTTTATGAACTTATCCGCATTATAAAAATTCTTCACGTTTATAAACGAGAAATTTATTTCTTACTGCATTGGCACAGTTCTACCGGGCATAGTTTCGATAGTTTTGTCACTTGGAAATAAAACAAAAAATCTTCAGTATTTTCTCAGGAAATAGTTTTGGAAATCTTAAGTAAACATCACATACTACTAATTAAATTATATTTTAACCAAAGTAACACCTATCAAAAAACACGACGCTTAACTTAGTAATATCTGAATTAGAATTGCATGAACTTTTACTGCGAGTTTGTGAAAGCTTGCTTATTCAATCTTATTTCAATTTTTATTTTTTAATTAATTAAATTAATTAATTTTGCATTCTTAGACTGATAAGAAAAACTCTTTTCAATTATTAGAATACATGAACCGAATAATAAACTTGCACTTGCACTTTTTTATAAACAAATTATCAAACTACAACAATTCTAACTAGAACCATTAAATTTGCACATACATTTTTTCACAAAATATTTTACTCTCACAGTTTTCAATATCGGATATATCATCTTTTTGAATTTGCTATTTATAATATGTCCAATATGTGTTTGTACAAAAATATTGAAGGTAACAACTATTTTCTTTCTGAAAACCTCAAATACATATTGGACACTCCGGTTTAATCATCAAAGTAATTTTGACGATTTTTTTATTCATTCTGAATTGGGCATGTTAGTGAGGTTATA
The DNA here is from genome assembly GCA_932274525.1 of Podabrus alpinus. Lineage (NCBI taxonomy): Eukaryota > Metazoa > Arthropoda > Insecta > Coleoptera > Cantharidae > Podabrus > Podabrus alpinus. The sequence goes on from OW026455.1 coordinate 10,701,409, forward strand.
AAAATTCTAACCTTATTTTTTTCTGTGTACTCTATTTTTTTAATTAAACAATTTAAAATATATGCATCACTTATGCATAATTTTAAATTTCTTTGTTACAAAAATAGCAAAATTCTGAACAAAATTTTAATGGAGAATTTCTGAAATCTTGAAAAAAATTGTTATTCGAAATTTATTTTATGCATTTTAATTCAATTTATTTTCAGTAAAACTTTAGGAATCATTCAATATTTTTTTTGACTCCATCTGTAAATGGTATGTACTAAATTTGAAGCATTTTGAACAGATTCGGTATGAGGACGAGGACGAAGATGAAGGCCCCCAACCTGATCAAAGTTTGGAACAGGGACTGCCTCTACCTGTACGATTTCATGGCGGTTTCCCACCAGAACTTTCTAGTACACCACTTGAAGACATCGACCCTTTTTATAGTAACCAAAGAGTATGTCTTTATATTTGTTTACCTACCAGAAGAAAGATTTTTCCCTTTCCACTATATCTTCATAATAATATTTAGGAAACCAAAATCTTTGGTTTCTGGGTTTCAATTTACTTTTGTTTTGTCATTCATAATATACAGCAATTTTTTTGAATGCTGATCTAATACTTTTGATTTTTCAGACTTTTATAGTAATCAGTAAGGGAAAGGACATATTCCGATTTAGTGCATCAAATGCAATGTGGATACTTGACCCATTTAATCCTATCCGTCGAGTAGCAATTTATATTCTAGTGCATCAACTTTTTTCTCTATTCATTATCACTACCATCCTCGTCAACTGCATTCTCATGATTATGCCTACTACACCCGCTGTAGAATCAACTGAGTAAGTATGGACCTTGGTCCAATACCCTTTAATCTTCAACTTGCCCAACTTGATTTGGATTTATATCTTCTTGTTTGCTTTCAGAGTGATATTTACTGGTATCTACACATTCGAGTCTGCTGTGAAGGTGATGGCTAGAGGTTTTATTCTTCAACCATTCACCTACCTTAGAGATGCATGGAACTGGCTCGACTTCGTAGTGATAGCTTTAGCGTGAGTAGCTTAGACCTAGAGTTAGTCATAGAAACTAGAACCATTTCAATATTCAGACAAACTGCTTTTACTCTTAATATTTTGTATAAAACAGTAATAATCATGTCAAAATTTAATATAACTTCAACCCTAGGATGCATTAAAAGTAAGTGCCTAAGGAACCATTTTGAAATATTTCATTTCGAAATTTACTTTTTTTAACTTGATTTCATTGTAACATTTTACAAACTTTTTACAATAACATATTTTTTAAATATTGTAAACTTTTTCAACCTTTTTTGATTTAATTTTTTTTATTCAAAAAAACGTATCTGTAGATATAGTTGAAATCACGTAATATGAGTTTTACGTCACGACCATCTAATTAAAATTCAGTTAACTTTCGATATTGTAACATTTAAAAAAATATTTCCTTCATCGTGATTTTGTCCTGTCATTTCCAACTATTCCAAGTGCTCGTGCTCTTGGCACCATTGGTTCTGTCAGCACTTGATTCTATCATTTTAGTAGAGTACCAACCTTTCATGATGTTCTTACAACAACGCGTAGTATACCTAAACGGTCACCCATCTAAGTATTAGCCGTCCCAATAATTGTTTAACTTAGATTATGTTTGTTCTTTAATCAAATTAAAAAATGGCTCTTGTAGAACTAATAATGGACACATAATGTAAATACAAGATAAAATATCAAAATGTCAAAATCTCAAACTTGGAAAACGTGTATTGAATTTAAAGAAATATTTGCAACGCGAGAAGGAAAATGGTATACATTTTATTCCACTATCAGCTGTAAAAGATAAATTATTATTGTTACAGCGTGTATTAGAAGCAATAGAAATTTCTTGTGTATCGGTTTTTATTTTATATACCAATTTTACTTTATAAGCAGTGCACTATATTTCATTTTAGGTGATTACTTCTGGAACACAATAATAATATAATTTGACTATAATATAATTATTATTTACTAGCACATTTATGATAATAACTAGCATACTATAAAACAATTTACTATGATCAACAATCATTTGATTAGCAATTATAACCTCAATTCATATGAACATAACTGATGACGTAAGAGTCATCTTTCGTGATTTCAACTATATAATTATTTATTTTAATATCTGTGTTTATAATGAAAAGATCAAATAGTATAAATCCAAAGTATTTGTTGAAGAAAAGTGTTAAACAAAAAGTGGTGGCACTTAGGTCCTTTAATTTTAACAATTATTTTCTACATGACGCAAGTTCGGCTTTAAAAACTTTCTTCAACAAATACCTAAATTGTTGAACAACATGAAAATGATTATGTATTTCACATAACATATTGTATGCGGTTAGACTGCAGACTTTCTGAACGCTTGACCCAGATTTGTTAGAATTATAGGTCGACGATCTCAACTTTTAGTAAACTCACTGAATGAAATATAAAGAAAAAAAATAAGGGAAAATTGATGATTTAAAATTCTTTCTGTACAAAAGTTCTTCTACTCCACAGATTACTTTTCTTGACTATTGGCTTAAAAGTACATTTGAATTAATTGTAATAATTTTTGTTACAAGTGAGTGTTGTATTTGTAATTGTTCTTATCGAGTGTAGAATTGTTTAGACATTTTAAGTATATGTAAGACAATTAGAATAATAGAGTTAGTACAATTATTTAGAATTACTTTGTATAATTAGGTATTTCTAGTAGATATTAGAATATTAAAATAATCGATAGGAAAATTGCATCATGGTGTGTAAAATGCATTGTTAGTAGGTAAAAAAGTATTAAAATTTATTGCTTAATAGAGTAATTACATGGTAGCAGCATTACTGTATAATCAAAAGTAAAAATATGAATTGAAATCATAAGTAATATAAAAAATTAATTGAAATTATATTGCAGTTATGTTACAATGGGTATCGACCTTGGAAACCTTGCTGCCTTGAGAACTTTTAGGGTGCTTCGTGCTCTGAAAACTGTTGCCATTGTGCCAGGTAAGTTATGGGTATCATCGGGCAATAAGTTTTGGCATTGACTTCTGATTGATTTCATACACAGGAAAATTTTAAATTAGCACTTTGGTTAATCAAAATTTTTTCCCTCTAGGTTTGAAAACTATTGTTGGTGCAGTAATTGAGTCCGTAAAAAATCTTCGCGATGTGATAATTTTAACAATGTTTTCTTTATCTGTATTTGCTCTTATGGGTTTACAAATTTATATGGGTGTATTGACGCAAAAATGCATTAAACATTTTCCAATGGATGGTTCATGGGGTAATTTATCACATGAAAATTGGGAGCGATTTAACAAAAACGATTGTAAGTTAAAATCATAATTTTTATATATCATGGTCGTAATTACAAACGTTACAGCTAACTGGTGGGGAAGTGAAAATGCTTATCCATTGTGTGGAAATTCTTCTGGGGCAGGGTACCTTTGTTGATCTTTTACATGATTTATTTTACCGTTGAATAATATTTTAGGACATGTGAAGAAGGGTATCATTGTTTACAAGGTTATGGGAAAAATCCAGATCACGGTTACACAAGTTTTGATTCTTTTGGCTGGGCATTTCTTTCAGCTTTTAGGCTTATGACACAAGATTTTTGGGAAAACTTGTACCAACAGGTAATTTATATTTTCTTGGTTTATGGTTATCATGATTTCTAAACCTTTATTTTCAGGTGTTACGATCAGCAGGACCATGGCACATGTTGTTTTTTATTGTTATCATATTCTTAGGTTCATTTTATTTAGTGAACTTAATTTTAGCCATTGTCGCCATGTCGTACGACGAATTACAAAAGAAAGCAGAAGAAGAAGAAGCGGCCGAGGAAGAAGCTATTCGCGTATGAAAACGGTAACCACGTTATAGACCAATTTGAAAAATATGATTAATTTTAAGGAAGCGGAAGAAGCGGCTAGAGCAAAACAAGAAGCGCTGGAACGTCATCGCCACCCTCCACCACACACAACAATTACCGATACAGGACCCGATATTGTCAAATCTCCTTCCGACTTTTCATGTCACAGTTACGAACTTTTTGTTGGGCAAGAAAAAGGTCACGATGACAACAATAAAGAAAAAATGAGCATTCGATCCGAAGGATTAGATTCTGTGAGTGAGCAGAGAAGAGTTCTAACTAATCCCACCAAGATACGGAAAGTGAGCGCTGTAAGTGTCCTGATATTTATTGAATCCCCTCTTGAAAACAGATGAATGAAATACTTAATCATATTATGTCAAAATTTTAAAATAGTGAGTAAAAATAAAAATCATGACAGTTATAGTGTTTCAACTTAATTTGTCTAATAATGAACAATAAACTTCAATATGAGGCAAATGCACGCAATTATATATTTTTTCTACACTGTACTGGAATGCATACTCACAAGTTTTATTTTTTAGTAGAGTAGTAAGTTTTATTTTAATTTAATTTTTCCCTCTCTTCAAAATAAAATTGATAATAACACCTTATAGGTGTTTCAAGGTCGGTCCTTAACCGAATTTGACAGAGATTAACCACTTTTGAAGTATGGTATTCTACTGGAAGTAGGTACAATACCATTCTTCTTATAACTTAAGTATTAGATAACAACACCTCACGCATGTATAGACCATGTCCCGTGTTCAGGCAAGTCTGAGTCTTCCGGGATCTCCCTTCAATTTACGACGAGGATCACGGGGAAGTCATCAGTTCACATTGCGTCAAAATCGGCGTATGGCAGCCCCACCTGGAGATCGAAAACCTCTGGTTCTATCAACATACCTGGATGCGCAAGAACATTTACCTTATGCCGATGATTCCAACGCAGTTACTCCCATGAGTGAAGAAAATGGTGCTATGGTTGTTCCTATGTATTACGCAAATTTAGGTAAGATTATTAAATATTTGACAATACGTCAGACTGCTTCATCATTACTAGGTTCACGACATTCGTCTTTCACATCACACATGTCTCGAATGTCATATACGTCACATGGAGATTTACTTGGTGGAATAGGTGGAAATGGAAAACTTATGACAAAAGAGAGCCAACTAAGGAATCGTTTAAAAAACGCTCCACCAACAAACTATGCCGAAATAAATCACAAACCTCATCGAGGAGATTACGTAAGAAAAGTGTTTATTATATCTATCAGGTTACTCAGTATTAAATCAAATCTTCTCACGGACTTGGTTCAAATTGGAAATTGTTTATTGTTGTTCTTTAGGATGGACCAACTGGACTGTGCGAGACAAAATTAAAACACTTGGATAATCCGTTCATTGACAATGGTCAAAAACAAACATTTGTAGATATGAAAGGTATGCAACATTTTCAGATTCTGGTGGCCAAATATTTTTCTTCGGTTGTGACTAAATGATGTCTTTTTTAGATGTAATGGTTCTCAATAACATTATCGAACAAGCTGCTGGACACCCTAGTGAGCCAAGTGATCATGGAGGTAAATATTCATAACCTTCTATCTCCAAACATACGTCCCGTTTACAACCAACACGTACACCATCGCAATTTGCTGAACCTAGTAATATAACCTAGCAAAAACACAAAGTAATTCTTACAAGTGCTAGTTGTAAAAAGTATTATATGTAACAATGCTCAGTAATTTACAGTATCAGTAGTTTATTCAGTAAAAACATTTTGAGTCATCATTGGTAGTTACAATAGTAGGTAAATAGAAAAGGAATTTTTACAAGGTAAATTTGTTTTTATTTCAAATTAGTGTAAAGCACTTGTATTACGTTGGTTGCACAATATATTTGATGTTTAGTAATTGGGTGCAATAAATTCATAACATACAGTGCAATATTTAACTAGTAATACACATTTTAATTTTGTCTTGATTAAGTGTATTGAAATCTATCCATGGCAGTCACAATACAACAAAAGTGAAACCTTCAAATAATCCCCCTTCTGATGTATTTGGGTTTCACTTTTAGAATTTGTTGAATTTTTAATTGGCCATTCATTCATTACCACCGTTGAAGTAGATATTGAAGTAGATATATTAACCTAAATAATCTCATTTGTTTAATAGTTTTTATTACTGGATGACACATTCTTCCAACCACGCTAGTAAAGTATAAAACAGCAATATTCTGATTCTATCTGAGTTTAGTAAAATTTAAAGTGAAGCAATTACGATGGTGATAATTAACTAATGCTATTTCTATTTAATTTTAGCAAATTTTACAATTTTGCTCTTTTAAAATTATTTATTTCTTTCATTACGAGACCGGCCCTGACAAAATAAAATATGGGGTAATGGTAATACGACATTACCATTAATTGATTAAGAAATAGATAATTGGTTGTTCTCACGGTATTAGAATCACTTACAGTAAACAATAGCAAAATTGTAAAATTAGAAGTTGCCCATAATATATGTGCAACATCGATTACCAATGTAAAAGCAACTTAACCAGCGGTTAAGAACAGCTGTTGCACTGCTCACCTGCACAAAACCTCTTTCCCCAAAAAAGAGTGTGTCAACTTTACTTTTACTAATACTTCGTACAGTTTCTGTTTATTATTTCTCAGCCAATGATGACGATGAACAAGACGAACCAACAGTCAAAGAACGTTTATTAGCTAATGCAATAAAAATGATAGATCTTTTATGTGTATGGGACTGCTGTTGGCCTTGGTTAACTCTTCAGAAATATGTAGCACTCATCGTTTTCGACCCATTTGTAGAATTATTCATCACATTATGTATTGTCGTTAACACTCTCTTCATGGCTTTGGATCACCATAATATGGACAAAAATTTAGAACGAGCTTTGAAAAGCGGTAATTACGTAAGTTGCCCCATTAAACTTAATATAGCTTATGCACTTGCCCCATTTTCTTTTTAGTTCTTCACTGCAACATTTGGAATTGAAGCATCTTTAAAATTGATAGCAATGAGTCCCAAATACTATTTTCAGGAAGGCTGGAATATATTTGATTTCATTATTGTATTCCTATCATTACTTGAGTTGGGATTGGAAGGTGTGCAAGGTTTGTCCGTGTTGCGTTCGTTTCGATTGGTAAACAATTTTTATGATACCAAAAATTACTCTACTAGGTTTAATTTATTTTAGCTGAGAGTATTCAAATTAGCCAAATCTTGGCCAACTTTGAATTTGCTGATATCTATTATGGGGAAAACTATGGGTGCGTTGGGTAACCTGACATTTGTATTGTGCATTATTATCTTCATATTTGCCGTAATGGGTATGCAGCTGTTCGGCAAAAATTATACAGGTTTGATTTGTTCTTCTTAACTTGAAAACTACTTCACCATTAAATTGTTTCTTTTAGATAATGTGGATAGATTTTCTGATCATTCCGTTCCAAGATGGAATTTTATAGATTTCATGCATTCCTTTATGATAGTATTTCGCGTATTGTGTGGGGAATGGATCGAATCTATGTGGGATTGCATGTTGGTTGGAGATGTGTCTTGCATTCCATTTTTCCTAGCAACAGTAGTAATTGGAAATCTTGTCGTGAGTATTGTTGCGAAAAACTTAATAAAACCGTAAGGTTTTGGTAAGTAATAACGTATATGTATTACCCTGTTACAGGTTCTAAATCTTTTCTTGGCCTTGCTTTTGAGCAACTTTGGTTCGGCCAATCTATCCGCAACAACTGCCGATAATGATACAAATAAAATAGCTGAAGCGTTTGAAAGAATTGGAACGTGTATAGATTTCATTAAAAGTAGTGTAATGCACATTTTGAAATTGATCCGGTTTAAACTCACCAATCAGATATCTGACCAGCCTCCAGGTGAGGGACCGTCCAACAGTTGGAACCAAGGTTTTTATCCAATCTGATCGCTTGCTGGATTTGCTTGCTGATCAGCTGTATGCTTTTAAGACACTTTTTGTTTAGCACTTTTATGTGAAATGATCTAAGTATGTTTTGTAATTGACGTTGACAATCAAGAATGCAAAGTATTTCAATTAGTTGCGAATATCTTTCCTTCCAGCTTTTTTATTTGTTTTCGTAGAGCATGTACTTTTTTTTATTGACACTAAACTTACATAACACAATACTGTTACACTAATTACTGTTATGTAATTTTAGCTACAGTGGATAATTGTAGCAAGAAGTATTTAAGATGGTTTAACTGGAAAATTAGAATTATTTTAATATTAAAACTTAAAAATTAACAAGCTAAGAAAACATAATCAAATTAAATTCTATTTGCTTAGCTTGATAATTTTAAAATATTAGTTTAATAATAATCATTATCTTTTTGTCATTACTTTATATAATATTGTTGAGAATATTTTAATTACATTTATTTTTTATAATTCAAGTTAATTTAATTGTTCAACTATGTTACGACAACGTTGTTTCGTCTTTCTTGGGACTTATTAAGCGACTAGGTTAAACCATTTTGACATAAAACTTCTATATGCTTTTCGCAATAACAGTAGCAATCAAAACTATGTTTTTATAAAACTAGAACTTAAATAATTTAACTACCGGGGAACCCCGTGTATTATATATTATCATTAAATAAAATTAAAATCTCTCAGATGAAGGGAAAAATAGTAAATAATTTTGTTAGAACATTACACGATACACTCAAGGTTGTCATTTAATTATTAAGTATTTAGTATTTTATTTTATTTTTAAATTTGCACTATATGTTTTAGTTTTATTTGGTAGTTTTGCCTAGTACTGCAAGCTGCTTTCAAACAGTAGCAATTTATTCCAACTGTTAACATATGAAGTTGTACAAATGGTTCATTAATATAAATACAATTTCTTTCTATGATGAGATTGTAAGTAATATTTTGTAGATACTCGAGATGGAGCTTTAGAATTATCAGGCGATGAAATTTTAGCAGATGGCATTATATTTCGGGATAAGAAAAGTCCAAAAGATAGGCTGGAGGTCACTATTGGTGATGGTATGGAGTTTACAATCCACGGTAAGATATGTTTACAATGCAAATTACCAATAGCGTTTGCCCATTATTATAAAGTTATTTGTACACTAATAATTTTTTTCAAAATTCAGGCAGGAACATAAAATGAAAAAGTTGCTCGAAATTTGCGCCTATTATTAATTTTTTAGACAATCTTTTATTCTGTAGTCTTTATACGTAAATTCCAAATGGGGTCTTTGTGCCATATTCCGAAAACCTAAAGAAATTACTTTCGGCCCAAATTTTAAAGTGCGAAGGAGTTGGGAAAGCACCCATTTGCAATGGAATTTGTACACAAATAACTTAATAATAATTTTCTAAAAAGTTAATCTGAAAGCGACAATTAGAGATTTATATATTTTTAGGCGATTCTAAATCAAATTTCAAAAGAGGCAAGAATAGTTTAAATAAAAGCAAAACTATTGGTAATTCTATTTTAGATCACGGAGATTTTATAGGTAATCTTGAAGACGATCAAATTAGTAACAAATCGTATGGAAGCCATAAAAACAGATTCAAAGATGAAAGTCACAAAGGTAGTGCAAACGCATTAGATCCAGATGAACATGAAGAAAAACGGGATGCCAGTAAAGAAGAATTGGGAATTGAAGATGGTGATAAAAATAAAGTTTTAGTAAGCAGTGGTACAATTTTTTTTTATTAGATGAAGAATGTGATTGCGAAGGTCCTTCGCATCAGGATATGATCGACGCTACAACCGATGACATCATTCTCCAAGAGTATGCTTCTGATTGTTTTCCAGAAACTTGTTACAAAAAGTTTCCAGTTCTTGCTGGTGATGACGATTCACCATTTTGGCAAGGATGGGCAAACCTTCGATTTAAAACCTACAAATTAATAGAGAACAAATATTTTGAAACGGCAGTCATCACCATGATTTTGCTAAGTAGTTTGGCTTTAGCACTTGAAGATGTGTATCTCCCACAAAGGCCAATTTTGCAAGATATTTTGTATTATATGGACAGGATATTTACAGTTATCTTCTTCTTTGAAATGTTGATAAAATGGTTAGCACTTGGCTTTCAAAAATACTTCACAAATGCGTGGTGTTGGCTTGATTTCGTTATTGTAATGGTATGTATCAAAATTTTATACTGCTTTACTTTTTAGAACTATTTCAGCAGTTATTGCTTCTTCATCACTAACACGTTTCTTAATCATTTATAAAAAATTGTAAACTATTGCTCATTTTTAGGTGTCGTTAATCAATTTCATAGCTTCTTTATGTGGTGCTGGTGGAATACAAGCTTTCAAAACAATGAGAACGTTAAGAGCTTTAAGACCTTTACGTGCTATGTCGCGTATGCAGGGCATGAGAGTATGTAAAACAAACATTAACATTTTTAATTGTAATACTAAATTCTTATAGGTTGTTGTAAATGCTCTTGTACAAGCTATTCCATCTATTTTCAATGTCTTGCTAGTGTGCTTAATATTTTGGTTAATATTTGCGATTATGGGAGTGCAACTTTTTGCAGGAAAATATTTCAAAGTAAATTTCGAACACTATAACCACGACACAATTTCACAATGATATATATTTTTTAGTGTGTAGATCAAAATAAAACGACTTTGAGCTATGAAATAATACCAGATGTCAACGCCTGCATAGCCGAAAACTATACTTGGGAAAATTCACGTATGAATTTTGATCACGTCGGAAAAGCGTACTTATGCCTCTTTCAAGTAGCAACTTTTAAGGGGTGGATTCCTATTATGAACGATGCAATCGACTCCAGAGAGGTGTGGTTTTTACTGGAAATAAATAACTAATAAACGTTAAATCATTTTTATTTCAGCAAGATAAACAGCCCAAAAGAGAAACAAACATCTACATGTACTTATATTTTGTGTTCTTTATTATATTTGGTTCATTTTTTACTCTGAATCTATTCATAGGAGTAATTATAGACAATTTTAACGAACAGAAAAAGAAGATAAGTATCACTTTAGCAGTTGTAATTATTTTTGTGACCTAAATCTTATAAAATATTTATTCTGCACGCAGGAGGATCATTGGAATTGTTCATGACGGAGGATCAGAAAAAGTACTACAACGCTATGAAGAAGATGGGTTCCAAAAAGCCGATGAAGGCTACGCCAAGGCCAAAGGTAATTTTTAGGCGAATTGTTCCAGTTCTACATATTTTTTTACTTTATAGTGGAGACCTCAAGCTATAGTGTTCGAAATAGTGACAAACAAAAAATTTGATATGTTCATTATGCTTTTTATCGGATTGAACATGTTGACAATGACAATGGATCATTATCAACAAGCAAAGACTTTTAGTGATATTTTAGATTGGCTTAACTCAATCTTTATTTGTATTTTCACCACCGAGTGCCTCATGAAAGTATTTGCATTACGTTACCATTATTTCACCGAGCCATGGAATCTCTTTGATTCAGTAGTCGTTATATTATCAATTTTAGGTAATATTTGAGTAGCTTACTGAGGTGCTGTTGAAAAACAAATGTGTTTTAGGTCTGGTCTTAAGTGACATAATAGCAAAATATTTTGTATCGCCAACATTACTTCGAGTAGTACGTGTTGCTAAAGTAGGAAGAGTGTTACGTTTGGTTAAAGGTGCCAAAGGCATACGAACATTACTGTTTGCATTGGCCATGTCGTTGCCTGCATTGTTTAATATTTGTTTGTTACTGTTTTTAGTTATGTTTATTTTTGCAATTTTTGGGATGTCTTTCTTCATGCACGTGAAAGAGAAAAGTGGAATAGACGACGTCTACAACTTTAAAACGTTTGGACAGTCGATGATATTGTTATTTCAGGTAAGTACTTGTTTGGAAAAAGCACGCCACCTAGTGTTCAATTAAGATGTTTCCACCATAAGTTTTTCTTAGTTGGAATGAGGAGGAAGGGATGTTTACTGAATACTTTTTTTTGGTAGATGTCAACTTCTGCCGGTTGGGATGGCGTTTTAGACGGTATCATCAATGAGGAGGAATGTGATCAGCCCAATATCGAAGTTGGCGAAACAGGGAATTGTGGAAATTCCACTATTGGCATAGCTTTTCTACTTAGTTATTTAGTGATATCGTTTCTTATTGTTATAAATATGTACATTGCTGTAATTTTGGAAAACTATTCACAAGCTACTGAAGAAGTTCAGGAAGGTTTAACAGATGATGATTACGATATGTATTACGAAATTTGGCAACAATTTGATCCCGAAGGAACTCAATACATTCGTTATGATCAGTTATCAGATTTCCTCGATGTGCTCGAACCTCCTCTTCAAATTCATAAACCTAATAAATATAAAATTGTGTCTATGGACATAGCAATTTGCACAGGAGACATGATGTTCTGTGTAGATATTCTAGATGCACTTACTAAAGACTTCTTTGCTAGAAAAGGTAATGCAATAGAAGAATCGGTAGAATTAAATGAAGTACAAGCAAAACCTGTTATTCCTGGTTACGAAACTGTGAGTTCCACGTTGTGGCGGCAGCGTGAAGAATATTGTGCTAGACTAATACAAAATGCGTGGCGTAAACATAAACGTCAGCGTTGTGGTGTAACAGAACAATCAGATAAAAGCGATGTTGACGGCGACGGGGAATTAGAAGGTAGACAAACAGCGGTGCTTGTACAAAGTGATGGTTTTGTGACCAAAAATGGTCATAAAGTGGTGCTTCACAGTCGTACACCAAGCCTTAGTTCACGTTCTGCAGATGTATGAGAATGGCCCCGTCCCTCCCCAGCCGATTACTAAATTAATTGCTACTAAAGGCTGGTTGAATTATATGTTGTTTTATTTCAGCTGCTAAGCATGTTTTTTTAATTATATACATCGAATTAAAGTGTCATATCATAGATAAATTGATATGTAATAGCACACATTTTGAATATCCAGCTGAAGTAAAATATATCATATGCGAACGAACTTGTGCTGTGTAGTTTGATGGAGAAGTTAACTTATTAAAATAATATCAACCGATTTTTGCTCATATTACTATCGCCATGTTAACTAATTAATTAAAATTGATAGTTTTATGAACGGGGGAAGAACAGCATTTCACGTATCCAAAATTGAAAGTTTTAAAGCTTAACACTTATGACCCAGCTGAAGTTTTAAGTTTTAAACCTGTTAAATTATAAATTTGATTACAGAAAAAAATCAGTTGATATAATTTTTGTTTCATTTGTTCAACATCAACTTTTGTTAATTTGTATACGAAGTTAAATTGTATGAAAAGTTTAAACTATTCTCTCTAAACGCTTTCCATTCTTAATCTTATTACGTCTAAAACTTGCCGAAATATTAAATGCTAGTCTGTAATTTATTAAGGTTTAAATGAAATAAAATAAATTTTCTAATTACTACAAATTAATTGCAATTAACTATTTGGTAATAAAATTAAAAATGGTCAGAAAATTACCCTGTATATTTTAAATTATGCATTGCATAAATTTGTTTAAAGTGTTGTTAAATAACAGATTTACTTCTTTTTTTCTAAATTTTTAAGTTAAATTTATAAAAAGAACGCTTTTAAAACTTAAAAAGAACAACACTTTAAATTACATTATCGTAATTTTTACATGGTAAAAATTGGTCGTGTAATTATAGAGGATGGGTAAATTTAAAATAAAAAATAACAATAATAATAATAATAGAAAGGTGAGTGAACAGATTTTAATTTGATGGAAATAACAATTCCCGAGTTATTTCCAAAAAAAATAAAAACAAAATAGAAAATTATAAGAATGCGACCAATTTTTCAGTTACTACTTCCAGCCATAAACTATGAAGAGTGTATATTTTATTTGCTAAAAATTGTTATTAAATTATTTAAAATTTATATTTCAACAATTAGTGGTCATATGCACAAAATCATTAAAAAATAAATATATAGATATATATACGTAGCATAAATATGCACTTTTCTAGAAATGGTATAAATTTATATTCTAAATGGACCCAAATCCATGAACTGAAATAATTAGTAATTAAAAGTGGACAATTTAATAAAACTCACGTCAAGTTAACTTAAAATTATGGTGCTTTTTAAATTTGCTGATCTTCAAGCTGTCTTCACATGCTACATGGACTGCAATTTTGGGGGAGGGGCGATAGGGCATTTGCTAAACTACACAAAATTTTGTAAGCCTCATATAAAATTTATAAATTGTTTGTATGTGTGACATTTTTTGTTTGTAATTAGTAATAATTTTTAGCACAAGTGTTATTGGCTTCTAATTTTTTTGCTTTACAATTTTAACACAATGTATGACAAAATTTTAACACAAATAATATGTAATCTCTATATGAATGTATTAGGTTGTTGGGACACTATTCTATTAAAAATAATTAATTAAATATTACACTAAAATTTACGATAAAAACCGTTAAAAAAGAGGTTTGTTAAAAAATGTCACTCATACCAGTAAAAACAATTTTGATTCTAACAATAAAATAACGCATATAAAAATATATGGTTAGTTAATTGTTCTTATATATGTTGAAATATGTGCAGTTATAAGTTTTGTTAAATATAATTATGTAATTTGTTATATATTATAAATATATATGAAACATTTCAGCTCAGGACAATGTTTAAATTAATTTCGTTCAGGTCTTTGGGTGTTCATTGTGTTAAAGATGTTAAAGTATAGTAATAAATTTTTAATTTATTTACGATAAATCAGTTGTTATTTCCCAAATAACTGAATTATCATAACACAATTATAATTTAGTTTATATTTACGAAAACCTGCTGGTTTCAGGTGATTAGTGTTTTATTAAGTTAATTGCACAAATCCCAAAAAGATTTGAATATTAGTTTTTATAGAAACAATATCCTGTGATGATAATGTAAAGTGATAATTATTATATTTATGTAGCTAATCACTATTAACAATTATTAAGTTCCACCGCTTGTAAAGAAAATTCAAAATTTTTGCAAATAATTTCTTATGAAACTAATAGTCGCTACAACAATAATGTTTGGTGGAAATGCAAAAGTGTGCGCATTTTTTATACCAACTAGTAATGCACACAAATTTTATTGAAAAAAAAAATAAAAACTGTTTTTTCAATATCCTGCCATTTGTTAGAATTTTATCATCATATAATATTTTTGTGCTTGGTACTAATGAATTTGTATATTAGTAGTGCACATGCTAAATCGTTTCAAAGTGTTGCTTTAACAAAATTTTTCTAATATATTTCCAAAAATACTACGAAACAATTTAGCGTGCAAAGACTGAAATTAATAAATTTTAATAAACATAATTGAAATTTTTTTTTCTTTAATTAATTGGAAACTAATAAATTCATTAGTTAAAACACAAAAAAGGCATGCATTTTGCACATGACTGTAAACATGCTTTTTACATTTTATTAAAAACAATTACGATGTACCCATCGGTATGTTTTTGAGATAAAAATTCATACAGTTGCGTCACATCTTTGTTTAAAAACTCATTCATGTAAAATAATAATCATAGTATTACAATATACATACATAATTTTTCTAAGCAATCGTTGTTTTTAGGGTAGTAATTGATATATTAAAATTTAGTTTGTAAGCTTTGCGAAAAATTAAAGCGATGGTCTCGATTTTACATCACAATATTATTATAAAATACCACCAAAATTAATGATTCCTGTCAAAAGTAGCTTGTTTTTAATCGAACATGCCGCATTAAAAAGAGAAACATCCACTTTATTCTACAAAAAGAGCTTTATATTTCAATTAAGAATAAAATCCATTTGAAATAAACGACTTTATTTATATCCTTAATCTTCTTCCAACAAAAATTCACTTTAAACCAACTTCAATTATTTTTAATCCTAATCTAATCTTCGCCTAATGTTCTGGTAGCTATTCTGCGTTTAAACTCATATATTTATATTAATCGTACCTTTTTAAACAACTTTAAATTTATCTTCATTTTATCGTTTCTGATCATTTTCCTTCGTGAAATTTATTATACTTACATATTACTACCAGAACATTACTATTTAAAGGAAGAGCACGTAAAACGGTCCCCGGATTTCACAAATTCCCTATATATTTGAAAAAAAATTGCGGAAGATTAACTACTAGTGCAAAAGAGTCCTTGAAGTTGATTAAAAATAGGGTTTCTTTTTACAGAGTTCAACCATGCATCACGCTTTCTGTTGACGGTACGTGTAGCCAGATATACACTTAACATTTAGAAAATTTTCACCTCAGTAGTTCATCGTACGTTTTACATGTAATACATTACATTTTAAATTAATTTTTACAAGTTTACCGTTAAACGCTTGATCCATTTATGTCGAATCTAACGAATTTCGAATCTGTCGCGCCATCGAAATTTTTTCCAAGTTGAACGTAAAAAGTGGGATGGACACCCAAAAATAACAACTACCCCAAAAAGCTAGATCCATTTATGTCGAATTTAACTAATTTCGAATCTATCGCGCTATAGAATTTTTTTTCCAAGTTGAAAGCAAAAAGTGAGATGCACACAAAAATTACAATAAACCCACATCAGAAATTATTTGCGTTCTAAAAAGAACCGATTTGTTATTGTCCTGATGTACGAAACAATTGTAAATTTAAAATCCACATTTAGGGGAATCCCACATTTAAAATACACGTGCAAAATGATGTTGCGAGCTTATCATTGGTTGAGTTAATGTAAGGTGACCAGATTTTTTAAACGCGTAAGCAGTACATTTAGATTTTTTAAACGCGAAAGCAGTACATTGGACGAATATTTTTCATTTGAATGCATTTTTTTTAATAATGTATCATTTTCAAAATTCTTGACAGTACAGACTATCTCAAAGAAGTACTGTACTGCTTTAAGCAGTACGTCTGGTCACGTTAGTTAATGAGAAACCATGTAATTTACTACACTTTTAAATCCTTTTTTAAGGGCCCTAGTATTATTTACCCGCAAATTTTCTTTCTTAAATCTACTATAAAAACGTTCAGCTTTCCGAATCTCTATAGGGAATTTGTCAATTTCGGGAACCGGAATTCGTGCTACTCCCCTATTCAATAATAAAAATTAGCACCAGAATACAAGGTGTAGCAAATATCAAATATTGGATGAAGGTATTTCCTAGCAAAATAAAAGAATTGATATGTCAGCCATTTTCGGTTTCGGCTTGTTAAGTATATAAATAAGTTGCACGAAGGGGGGATTTTTCAAAAGTAATACGTATGGTCTCTCCCTGATCAATCAAAGCTTAAAGTTGGTAATAGAAGCCGCCATCTTAAGAAAAAAGTTTAACTAAAATTTTTGTTTAATCCAGACCCCCTCCCCCCGGGAAATTGATCTTATTTCTACCTTATAACCAACAAAATTATTCATTTTTGAGTTTTAATCATTAATTCCTTTTTAAAGATCCTGAAATTTTCAGCAAACTATTTATAGTTGGTTCAGTTTACATTACACTAGAATTTTGGTACGTTACCACCGTCGCTAAAAGAATGATTTACTTGGGCAAATGCGAAAAATTTTGTAATTAAAACACTCGAACGGTAACAAACATAGATTGTGTTTAAATTTAATTATATAATTACTACTTAAATAATATTATTTATGTTAACATTTTTTGGGTAGGTCGGTCCAAAAACCTGCCCGTTCGTTGAAAACGCCACTGCCATACCATCATCAGGACAGAGCGTTACATAAAGATTGTATAAATCATATATATTATATGCGCAATAATACCTAAATTTATTTGTATGTTGTAAACAGGATGTAATTGTATAAAAAACTATATAAAACCGTATAAAACAGAATACAAAGCCAAAATAAAGTTAAAACGATTTTTTAAATTTTATTTTAACTGAATTAAATTATTTAGGTTATTAATTACATTTTATCTCTATTTAGCTTCATATTTTATGTTTCATACAATTTTTTATCCAGTTTTTTAAATAGTTCTTATAAAATTTAGTTATTGGACTGCATTACGTATGGAAAATATGATTTATACAATCTTTATCTGAAATTGCGTCCCGTTGATGGTCTCCGCATAGTCGTCGTCGTCGTCGTCGTCTGCTTCACGGTATAGGCCTTAGGCCTGTTCCGATTCTCAGTCAGCCCATCGCTTTCTCGGACGCCCCACGTCTCTCCTTCCTTTCGGGCAGTACTCCATAACACGCTTTGGCAGCCGCTGGTCTTCCATTCTTGCTACATGTTCCTTCCATTGGCGTTTATAGTCCTCCACTTTATCTTCTATAGAAAAGATTTGCAGTTCTTCTCTGATGTCTCTGCTTGGCTTCATGTCTAACAATGTGCAGCCATTTACCGCTCGCATATTTCTCCGCATAGTGTACATATTTATTTATAAACTTCTAACAAAAACTGAATTAAAAATATTTTTAAATATGAAAAGCAATGTAAAAATGTCAAAATAAGAAAATTTTAACGATCAGTTGTAAAAGTAAATGAAAAATTATGAATTCAAAGGGAGGTGGGAGGTAAAATTGAATAGAATAATTAGAACAAAAACTGATAATCTCACATCTCGGTGTTTCGAAATTATTATTCCATAGTCAGGTGAGTTTAATCGAGGAATAAAAGATAATTTTAGTTAAAATAAGAACGAAAATATGTTATAACGAATTAAAATTAATGAAAAACGTGAATTTAACTGAAGATTTTCTTATTTTGACATTTTAATATCGGTTTTAGTTATTGAAAATATTTTTATTTACAAAACTGCGCTCTATTATACCACGTTAATTTGAAAAAGCTTTCTTTTTTCAATACTATTCTAAAAACTGAGTTAGTTATCAACATTGCAAAATTAAAAATGTTTTTATTCCTTTTTGCCGTTTGGTTTCACTGTGGAAATGAACGTGGAATAACAAACATTTTCATTCCGTTAAATTACAATCTAAAATTGGAAAAAGAGTCATGAACAACAATAAATTAAAAAAGAAAACTCACACACCAAAGACGAATTCAGACTACGCTGACATGTTGCATTAATGCGTGTTAATGGAAATTATAAACCAACTTCATTAGAGAGCTCACGTTATTCATATGTGCCATATTTTGACGTATATTATAACCTATAACGTCAGAATTCCCCCAGATGCATGTGTAACCCACGCCTAATGTGCATTTTAATGGGTATTACATGTTAACACGTCACTATTGTCTGTAGACATATTAAGACCTCAGTATATAACATTAATAGAGGATAATTCTGCAATTAGCTGATAAAAATTATATACTTAGGGCAGACTGGGGTAAAATAAGTAAGAATCCTCCTAAGCGAGAACTTCCTCTAGAAGCTAAAATAATCAAAATTAGTGGGCTTTCTTTGGCAGGCTCGTAGCTACACCTTTCTTCTAATCAGTGAATTATTTTGATTATTTTTAAAACACTAATTTTATAAAAATTGTATATGTAAGGTGCAATAGGATCATTTAGCCTGATAGGTGGGGTAAAATGATCCTCCTTTAAAAAGTTAAAAAATATAAATTAATTTACTTAGGTAGTTCCACAATAATTAGCAAAACTCAAAAATGTATTTACATGAACTAATTTTATTTGAAACAAAAGTTGTAAAAGTTACAAATTTATAAAATATTCAGAAAGTTTTTGCAACCTTTGCGTATAATCTTAACAAAAGTCACACCCGTAGGCATTGTCGTCTTTTTCACAAGCAGGACCACACTGGTTATGAGCCCATTTATGGCAAATGTAATACTAGATTCCGGGATCATTTTATCCACCGCCGAAAGAACCATTTCACCCATTATACATAATTTTGACAAATATAGCTAAAACCTTTTATTATTGATTTAAGTATGAAAACTGAGTTTTGCGTTATTTTACGTACAATAACAAAATTGTATTTTTAAACAAGAAAACATTTATGGAGGTTAGAAAACTCACTAAACAAAATGAATTTTGCTCACTTGCAGAAATCTGGCACTATTAGAGGTATTGCTAAAAGCACGGGGGATCATTTGACCCACAGTGATAATTTTACCCCCAGTCTTTATAATTAAATATAAAATTTCTATTTATTTTTACATTTTTTTAATATTTTACATTTATTAACAAAATCTTTGAACTAATTACAAATATTCTAAAACCCATGATAGGACTTTGGTCACCTCTTTACAGTATAATATGCCATCTAAGCATATAAAAGACCCCTAATGGCCACGCATGTTTAAATTAAACGTGACCGGCCGAAGGCGCTAAAGGTTCGTACAAGAAAAGTGAAAACTACAACACTGCTAAACAGTAAGTAGTGTTTGCTTAATTACAAAGACAAACGGTAGATGGCACACAGCGTCTAAATTACAGAAATCTATTAAGCGTATAAATCTGTTCTTAGTAAATTTATACCAATATTTTTTTGGTTTGTTTCATAAATTTTCTATATTAAACAAACAAAAAAAAACTTTCTGAACTTGAACCTTCCCATGTTCTCGTATTCTATTGATTTCTAAGATTAATTTCCCGTATGGTTTTAGTTTCTTTCAAATTTCAGATATCAAAACAGATACATTATATCAACAGATATCAAAATTCAGATACGCGCATTGGCCTAGTAGTTAAAAACCTTTTTAAGTGAGTTCCCAAAAAATAAACCAATTAGGATGCGTTGTGAACAAATAGATAGGCCTGAAGGTCGCACTTTGGGAATTTCCTCGGCCAAATCCTTCGTGTCATTACTCCACGGACCCAGTGTCTCAACGGCATAAGCTGAGAATTCCTTTATTGATTTATATTTATTGTGTTTTAAATTCTCCGCCTTTCCCGCTGTTGAACTAACCATCTGGCAAGAAACACCTAAGTGGCTAAGAGCTATGGTATCAACACAAGTCGCGTCCCACACTAAGGCTCTTCCTTGATGCCATGGAACCAGCGTCACCCCGTCCGGACGGTTTCCATCGTCACGAGAAATTCTAATGGGCTCAATGATGTAAGAAATGTTTGCAGTGGCATGGGATCGTCTAATAGTTTCATTAAGAGTGGCATGTCTCGATAATTTGCCTGCACTTCGCGAGCATAAAAGGCCGTTATGACCGAATTGATCGACCGGCCCTCCGCAAATACATGTATGCTCTTCAATCTAGCTCCAACTCTCAGACTCACACAAATTCGGAGAGAGTCTTTGTTCATAGTCGTACCTAAGTTCGAAGATGGGTACGTTTCTAGCCACGCACCGGATTCCTTTTCTGAAGCAGCCAGAGTGCGCGCACGGTTGATGTTTGTAGAATTATTCAGTAATGACGAGTGAATAAGTTTAACCAAAGGAATATCCTAATTTCTCTGAGAGCATGAAACAGATGGAACAACTTCAGACGAGCAAGTTGTCTTCCAGGCTACAACAGCTTCATTTTAGTAAGAGATCTCAAAATCTACTAAGGATGTACCTACTAAGGATAGAACCTATGAGTGTCTCAGTACTGTAAATAGAAGAAATAAAAGCTGGAAGAGCCATGTCTACCAATTTTCTAACGCCTAAACTGCCACAACGAATTGCTAAAGAAGCTTGTGTGTAAGAAATAATTTAATTTTGGAATGAAGCCGCAATGTCTTAAAATGAATAAATACGATTATTAATATTACCTAACCGAAACGTACTTTCTGATTAGACTTGCATGCACAGGGATAATAGACAGCTAAATTTAGGCTATTATATATTTTGAATTTTTTAGTCATACGTCGCGAAATAGGGATCTGTGTGAAAGTAACTCGGAAATGCAATACTTTTTAAGGAGCCTTTAGTTTGGGCCTTTAATGAACCTAAAAATAAACTCTTGCCACATTTTACCAAGTTTACTACTTGAGGAAAGAGGTATTATTAATATTTAATTTAATTCAGTTTTTAATCACATGGAATAATTTTTAAGCACTTCCGCGTTTCCTGTTAATTACTTTTTTAATTTAATTTCAATTTGAAGCCAATTAAGAAAATAACAAGTTTTATGCAGGTCATATCAAATATCTATAATGTAATGTAATCCATCCTAAGAGATCGAAATAAAAAAATTTTAATTCAGAATATTCGGGAAAAAACTTTTACCGCTTAGTGTAAAGAAAAAAGTTAGAAAATACTTTCCTTGAGTATTGCGTTACGCTTTTTCAAGAAGTCTTCGATTTCTCCCTTTGAACTACGTAAAGCTAAGTTATGTAAATTGAACAGACAGCTTGTAGCAAACCAATATCTTGACATGCGATATACCTTACCTATATAGGTATGACCACATTTTTGTAAAAAAATTTCTGATAGGTAATATGTGTTTTACTACTTAAGTGCTTAATGACAAAATTGAGTTACCTATTTGTACTACATTCTTATATTAATTAAATCACATTATTAAAGTTGCAAGCTACCATTACATGGCTAACTCAATTTTACGATACTCGAACACATTAATTAACTTTACATTGTCCCAACTCATTCAATTCATCCCATTATAGACAATTTAATTAACCCGAAATTTAAAATACCAATATGTTTATATAGGAAATTGACAAAATAATCTTTTTAGAAACACAACCACAACATTGTTTTCCGTACTACTAAAAACGGCAGTTTTTGATATAGTAGGTGTCAGACTAAATTTTTACTCTTTGAGACATAAACATGAACGTAGTACAGCCAGTTGCAGTTATTTGAAAAGTACATACTGTATAGTATAATACAAAGTTCTGAAATTATCAGGTTGATGCATAAGTTCGTAGCGTATTTGATTTCCAAGGTAAGAGAGCTTCGGAAAAAAATTTTGCTTGAGAACCATTAATGTCATTTTAATGTCATAGTATTGTTTTATTGAATACTTGTTAAATTTTTCAATTTGTAGAAAGTTAGAGGTAATTGTTGGCTAAAGAAAATGAAGTGTCAAGTACAAAAAATAAACATTTCCGACATATCCTTTTGTTTGAGTTTAACCGAGGAATTAAGGCATCGAAGGCCGCTAGAACCATTTGTGCCGTTTACGGAGAGAACGCCATCGTGGAAAGTACTGCACGAAAATGGTTTTATCGTCTCCAAAAGGTGCATCTTGATATGAATCATTTCCCACGTTCATGGAGACCATCCGGCTTTGATGAAGGCCGATTAAATGCTTCAAATCGTGATGATCCATGTCAATCGAGTCGGGAATTGGGTAATATGATGAATTGTGACCAACAACTATCGTACGACATTTGCATTCCATGGGCAAAGTTCAAAAGTTGGGTGTTTGGGTACCATACGTTTTGAGCGAAAACAACAAAAATCAGCGTGTTACCATTTGTGCTTCTTTGTTTGCTCGTGATCGTTTAGTTCGTCAACAACATTGGTCGTTTTGTCCCAAATTGTTATTGGTGACGAAAAATGGTGCCCTTACATCAACATCAAGAACAGAAAGGAATGGCTGAGCCCTAACAAACAAGCAAATCCTCGTGCAAAAGCTGGTGCCCATTCGCGCAACGTAATGTTGTACATAAAGTGGTGGGATAAAGAAGGTATCATCTACTATAAATTGCCTCCGAGGAATGTAACCATCACTTCTGAGGTTTATTGTCAGCAACTGCGTCGCCTAGAGGCTGCAATTCAAGAAAAACGACCGGCAAGACGGCATCGAGTGCTTTTGCAGCATGATAATGGCCATCCGCATACTGCTAACATTACAAAAGCAGCTATCAAGACCTCGGTTGGGTGATTAATTATTCCACATCCGCCCTATTCTCCTGTTCTTGCTCCATCAGATTTTCATGTTTTCCGCTCTCTATCCAACAATCTCCTCGGAATCTTATTTAATAACGACGTTGCTTTTCAAAACTGACTCGACGACTTCTTCACCTCCAAACCACCGGATTTCTGCAGACGTGGAATCGAAAAACTGCCAGAACGTTGGGAGTCAATCATAAACAATGCAGGAGAATACAATTATTATTGATTAGTTTATGTATTTTTTATATTTAAAAAATTAAATTTTAAATTTAAAAAAACGCTACGAATTTATGCATCAACCCGTACACATATAAATATTTCATTATCATTTAAACTATGGCAGATAGTTTTTATCTTTCATCCGTGAAAGAAATCTATTATGCGTAGAATAATTATACAATATTAAAAACCGTATTTCCTTAAATGTTTGGAAATACTAATAAAAAAAAACAGAAATTATCATTGCTAGCTGGAACATCGTATTTATTTCACGGGGGTTTTGCTACCAGGGAAGTATTTTAGGCGAAAAATGAAGTGTTCATACGTAATTAATTAGTGAACAACTTCTACGTTCAAAGGTTCTGTACAATTTAAATTTGCTTGTATGCACTTTCATCGAGTTGAACGATGTATTTTACATCCCTATTTAATTATCAAAGCAATGATTCTTGTACTAAGAGAATAGTGGTACTCTGTTTTATAATTTAATAAGAAAATTATGTTAAAAGCTTTTTTTCCTATTCGGTGATTTTTCATGTGGGAGCAACGGGACATGCGATATTTGTCGAAAATCTGCGAGTTAAGCAATACGCAGACTTGCATTTAAGTGATTTATTTCTTCTGACGTATTTTATCGTCTGATTATCCATTCATGAGATAAATATGAAAAATTTAAACAGAGGTGGTGATTTGTATTATTTGTATATACCTGCTAAAAATAGACCGGTTAAATATTGCACTGAAAAGGAATTTTCCACAATTTTAAAGGGTGCCCCACTAATATGACCAAGGCTATATACTATAGTAGCATATAGTAGTAGTATACTTGGAATTTCTTTCAAAATTCAGAAGTTCAAGATCCTGTCAAATTAAACTCCCGACAGAAGCTAAAATGTAAACATGTAGTAAACCTTATGAGGTATTTACGATATTATAAAGTGTAACGAAAACACCAAACTTGAACTTTGAAACAACAAGGCTCAAATTAAATTTTTTTTATTACTGTAACTATAATATAAATATATAAGTGTTGAAAGTTTTGTTATTTACTACGACTTAAATTCAAGTTGTAACTTACAGTTAACTTCTTGAGTTAATATTAAACGTTAAACTAAAAGTTAATATCTTTAAGTATCTAAAAGATTACTTTTCCTTAGTCTATATAATAATAAATATTTTAGGGAAAAGTTCAATTCATTTCTTGTTTTATTTTATGTAAAGTCGTTAGATGTCTATTAAGTTAATATTAAATTAAAATTTAATAATGAGCAAGCTAAGCAAACAATAAAATACAACTTATTTCATCACCTGATGTGGTTATAATTTTTATTTAATATATTAATTTTCTCAATATAAAGTTAATTAATATTATACATATTTATTTATGTATGTGCATAAGTATTTTGTGAAGCATTTTTAATTTTAATTAAGTCTTCTAGTCATGTCGGTTTTCAAGAGTAGAACCTGGCCCTTAACATAACATAAACCCTTAAAAATAAATTTAAGGGAATCAAGTCAAGAAGTTCTCGGACGTCCTGTCCATTTACGCTTCTCTATGCTGCCAGTGTCTCCAAATTGAGCATACTACCGCTTGAGTGATTTATCATCGGGGACATTAACGTAATATACTCGCCTAAATTCTCGTTTACCTCTAATTTAGAATAAAACTTTGCACTTTGCATACTATAAAACGCAAACTGCTTTTTGTTGAACTGTTTCCATTTTAATAATATCTGTCAAATAACAGCGTGTATAAACATATTATACAGCGTGTTCTTCCGAAGTTACAGAGAGCAACGAAGAATTTCTAAATTATTTAGGTACCTATTAGTAATATCGACGAATACTATAATTATATACGTTTCTTCCTCTAGTATTAAGCATTGCCTCTTTTCCTTTAAAAGCTAAAACCGCACCTATAAAGTGAAAATAACCATAGTATCTATCTTTTTAGAATAGCCTAAAAATATTATTATTCTTTTTCTTTTTCAGCCTGTCACGGTCTACTCCTGAATATAGGCATCTTCCAATCTTCTCCAAACCTCCCTCTCCGTAGCCCTCCTTAACCACTCCCGACCCGCCACTTTCCTTACATCGTCGAGCTATCTTTTCTGGGGTCTACCTCTGTTCCTTTCCTCTACCACTACCATCACGTCCACAACTCCCGTTCTTCTTATCTCGCAATTTCTATTTTGTCTCGTAAACTTACTTTCAGTATCAACCTTTCCATCGCCTTCGACCGAAATCGGTTATTATTCCAAAAAATATCGATGCTGTGCACAACATGATTGAAGAAGATCGACACGAGACTTATAGTAAAATAGAAGCATCCTTAGACATATCTAAGGAGTGGACAGCGATTTTCATCACCTTAAGAATCTGTTGAAGCCTTAAACAACCATGTTTTTGAGATACCAACTTCAGAGTGGAAAAAATGCTTTGAGAGTTGGTTTGAACGTATGCAAAAGTATATAAATATATAAAACAGTTTGTTCCACAAAAACCACAAACTGTTATAACAATAAGTTTAATAAAATCGGTCCTATAAATATTAACAGAGATATGCATAATTTTGTGATGGAGCGCCCCCATATTTGATGACCCTATAGGTTGTGGTATATGTCTCCCTCTGTACTGAAGCTGGCGACTCTACCACTACCTCAGCCACTCGAAAAAAATTTTCGAGTGCTACACACTAGAGAACAGGCTTATATCTGCCTATTAAAACAATACAAAATGTGAATATGGTCAAAATAACCCCAATATCGATTTTTGAAAAGTACCTAAAAATGCATGAAAATTAGCATTGAATCGAGAAAATAAGCCACGCCCCGACCGAGGTTATAAATATAAGTGGGAACATGCACTTTTATGCATCAGTATGTAACAAACTTTGCCCTGGTAAGATGGTTGGTCACGACGAATTACGAGGTGATGAAGATGTTGCGAGGATTTTTGGGGGTTGCAGCGACCGCGAAACAGTTATTCGGCTGCAAATGTTAAAATTAATTCCGACCAATTTTTGATGTAAAACTAGAACTTGTCGACGCTTTTGTCGAATTAATTCTAGTCCGCGGTATTGGTTGAACCACTGCTTTAGATGTCCTGGATGTAGGCGATCGTACTCTATCGACGCCGGCACTTTTTTGAGCACCGTAGACTTCACCCTAGATTTGTATTGAAGCTTTTGTGGGCGTGGGCGGTATTCATGCGCGTAGGGGTTGCAAGGGAATACACTGGGTTATCCGGTAGAGTTGTTAACAACTTGTACGCGGATTTCCGAAGTGTATGCTCTTGGAAGCTAGAGAATTACCCTGAAGATCTGGTAATTGGTGGTCCGGGCATGGTAGTACAAATTGATGAGAGCGTTATTACCAAGCGGAAGTATGGTGTTGGCAGAATTCCCGCACGCGCCCAGAAATGGGTGTTAGGGATGTACTGTTGCACCGAAAAGCGTGGCATCGTTAAATATGTGGAGACTAGGGATGCCACCACGCTGACGACGCTAATTCAACAATAGGTATTGCCAGGCACGGAAATTTGGACGGATTGCTGGAGGGGTTATTCAGGGCTAAACTACCTAGGTCGTGTTTCTCCCTACACGCACAAAACTGTCAACCACAGTCGCTATTTTGTCGACCCCGTTAGCGGGGTGTGCACAAACCAGGTTGAGGGTTACTGGGGTGCTCTTAAAGCGTTTTGCCGTCGACTTGGTGTGATGGGCTCCACACTACTACCAGAACACCTGGAGCATTTCATGTGGTCTCAACTATACGGGAGAACGAAGCAGGAGCGGTTCCGCAACTTGTTACGGCAAATAAGAGCCGGATTTCCGCAGTCTTAAAATTGTTTCACGGTCGTTGCATCGAAGGTGCAAATCGGTTCTTTTTAGAACCAACATTAATGTAAGAATTGGGTCTCTAATATATAAAACACCAGGTTAATTGCTTTTAAAAAAAAGGAAAGGGAAATAACAGTAACCTTAACCACCCCAATATTGCTTAATAATAAAAATAGAGAAAATAACAATAACCTTAACCACCTAAATATTGCTTAAAAATAATAAAAAAAATCTGATGTGGCCATCGCATAACTTTCCGAACAGACGCAAATTTTTATATTATATTTTTAAATAAAATGGTTACATAATTTCAACAGTAAATCGATGAAAAATTTCATATTTTGCCAAAATAGGAAGAAAAAAACTTTTGAATGCCGATATCTTGCAAACTAAGCATTTTTGGACCCATGTTATTAGAAACTTTTCATCTTATTTTCGTTAGTAGAATGCGGTTTACTATTTTATTTACAAATACAAAACTTTTTTACAAATACAAAATTTTTTGAAACGCCCTGTATATTTTAGAGAAAAACTTGTAGGACAAAAAATGTAGGAAATTCCATAGCGCTAATTTTTTGTTATTAATATTTTTACATATTTAATTTCGTTTCGAAGTTATGACGCATAATGTCATAATAGCTCCAGGTAAACCCCCCTTTCCCGTTACACGATTTAATTTATTTTCATCTGACTTCGTTCTACGACAGGAAAAAGCTTCTATGCAAAATTTGGAATGATTTGCTTGCTTCGTTTAGACGCTATCGTGTTCACAGACGTACATACACACACACATACACACACACATACACACATACATACAGACATCCTTCCAAAAATGATAAAAATGGATTCAGGGGACCTCAAAACGTGAACATCTGTCAAAAAATTGGGGGGTCAAATTTTGACTGATAACAATACTTTCCTTACCTAGGGGTTCGGAAAGTAATAAAGGAAATAAAAGTAACCTTTCAACCGAGCAACTACTACTAGAGAAAACCCTGTCACGCTTAATCACCCAAATATTGCATTAACAATAAAAATAGAGAAAATAACAATAACCTTAACCACCTAAATATTGCTTAAAAATAATAAAAATAATGGAAATAAAAGTAACCTTTCAACCTAGCAACTGCTACTAGAGAAAACCCTGTCACGCTTAATCACCCAAATATTGCATTAATAAAAAAATAAGGGAAATAACATTAACCTTGCATCGATGCTACTACTACGAGAGTCGAGCTGCAACTGCCGGTGAACCTTTACCTTTACCTTTACCTGATATGTATTTGATGGAGCATCCCGGCATGGCCGGCCCTCTCCTTCATCTGAAAGAATACATTAATGACATTGGAAGTTGTAGAGACCGGTGGGTCTCTGGGAATTGGCGCTTGGCGGACTGACTGGTTAGAAACCTGGGCTGTGACTGTGAATATGAGATATGTGAAGAAAAAGAAATTTTTTACGTTTGCCGATATAGTAGAGTCCCTAATTCGAAGAAAGAAATTATAATTTCTATTGATGACCTCGAAGTGAGTGGCTTCTACTTGGAACTAGTCATAATTGGCGACTAGTGGGATTGTAGTGATACTATGGGGGGTGATTTATCGAAGCTTGTGGAAATTGATCGAAAAATTACACAAATCTAGTGAATAAATTCACTTTCGAAGAGAATTTGTGTAAGTTAAACCTGTGAACATACATTAGTCTGTGTGGGGGTGAGTTATGGTCAGGAGTTGTCCGTGGTCAGGAGTGATTTGGGACGGGGAATGAAGAAGTCGGCTGGGTTGTATTGACCTAGTTGATTTACTAGTGGGTTTTCTGAAAATTTGGATTTGTTATAAAGATTGGTGGCATGTTTGCGGTTAAGAGTGTTAATAAGATCTAGTTTGGCGTCTGCATGTAGTCGCCTGTTAGTGACGTAATAGGGGGCGCTGAAAATAGCTCGGAGATTTTTGTTTTGAATGACTTGAAGTTTATTTATGGCCCTAGGGCGTGCGTATCCCCAGACAGGGGAGGCATAAATCATTGTCGGGCGGATTATGGCTTTGTATAATCTTAGTTTGTTAGCGGGGGACATGGTACTTTTACTGTTCATGAGGACGAACAATCTATTGAAGAGGCATTTGGCTTTACCGGTTGCGGAGGAAATGTGAGCGTCCCATTTGAGACTTCGGTCCATGGTAACGCCAAGGTACTTGACCTTGGTTTTCCAGGGGATTTGCTCCTCAAACATCCAGACACTGGAGTTGTGAGGCTTGCAACGATTTCGAAACATGATCGCGGAACTTTTGCTCGAGTTAACCTCGATTCGCCAAGTTTCGTACCACCTCCCGAGATCGTTGATCGCCTCCTGGAGGCGGGTTGTGGCTATGTCCGGGTGGATTGAGGACGTGTATATTGCAGTGTCATCTGCATAATAATGAAATTTTTGTTGCGGGATCTGAGGGGGTTGGAATGTCGCTCATAAAGATGTTAAACAGTGAAGCTGCAAGGATCGAACCCTGGGGGACCCCGGAGGTGATGGGGCGCTTTGTGGATCTAGTGTTCATGAGTTTGATTTGGAGTTTTCTGTCGTGAAGGTAGGAGGCAATAAGTCGGACTAGTGGAATTTGAATTTTAGATTGAAGCATTTTGAACAGGAGGCCTTCGTGCCAGACCTTATCGAAAGCTTTCGATACGTCGAGTAGCACTAGGCCGGTGAATTCTTTTTTGTTGAGTGCCTGCGTGACGTGCTCAACTAATCGGAGGGCTTGGTGGGTCGTGCTGTGTCCAGCACGGAAGCCGAATTGTTCGTTTTGAATAATACTGTTATCGAACATGGCTTCTTGGAGACGGGTGAGAATGCGCTAAGTGTTAAAGTCATTCTCAGCGCACGGACTGAGCACAGAATGAAATCTCACTAAAATTTTACCAAATTTTACATGAAAATTAGCCAAGTTCAAATTCGATTATTTAAATAATTTTGACCATATTCACATTTTTTATTGTTTTAATAGACAGATATAAGCCTGTTCTTTAGTGTGTAGCAGAAGAAATTTAGTTTCGAATGGCTGAGTTAGTGGTAGAGTACCCCTGAAGCTTATTGTGCCTCTGGTTTCACTCCATCAGCTCGCGTCTCCTCAACTAAGTCGATAATGCAGCCGAAGGGTGCCTACACTATCTCTTTAGTTTCCGGATATGGAAATCCAAGGTGACGCAATCTTCCCCCTGCTAAGTCAGGGTATTCACATAATATGTGACGTGGGGTTTCATCTTACTTGCCACATTTCCTGCATGTAGGGTCTTTAGCTACCCTCATGATGTTGAGGTGCCTTTTAAGACAGCAGTGTCCTGTAAAATTCCTATTTTTCTCAGCTGATTTCTACTCAGCTGGAGGATTTCCTTAGACTCGCCCGAGGGGTCCAGAATGAACATTCACGATTACCGCAGTCCAGGAAAGCGTGGGCCTTCACCAGTATACAAGGTATTGTTTACGTAGTGTAACCCTGATTCCCTCCTCAGTGGTCGTGTATGCGATCCTGCAAGAAGGTTCAGGGCATTGGGGGGTTTTGCAGCCTTCTGAGCTAGAAGGGCTCCCTTTTTGTTACCCTTTATTCCCTTATGGCTCGGTCTAACCAGCGCATCGAGACATTGTTTCACGACTTTGGACTGTATTTCTACCCCTTGCAAGAGTTTTAGTACTGCCTGGCTGTCTGTCATGATGCAGATCCGTCTATGTTTTTAGTCCCTCCTAATAATTTCTTCAGCACAGACTAGTATTGGATTAATTCTGCCTGAAATACAGTTGCAAGACAACCCAGGTTGATGCTAAAGGTATCACCTGATCTTCTCCAGCATATACCTGCTCCAGTATTTTTTTCTGTTTTAGATCCATCTGTGTACCAGATGGTATCAAATCGACTTCCCAACTCTTAGATCAGAGATGAGCAATCTTTTTTTACAACGGGCCAGCTACAAATTTAAAAATGTTGTGCGGGCCGCATGTAAGAAACTTATGATCATATAGGGTGTTTTTTTAGATACATAAGAACTTCAAATTGAAATAAAACATTAAAAATTGATGGCGTGTTTTTTTAATTATTTTTTTATGAAAATAAATTTAATGCCATTTATGATTTTAAAATGAAAGCGCATCCGATCAGTTCAATTTTTGACCACTTTTTCCAATATTTCTGGCGTTATTTCATAAATGGCTTGCTGAATATTAACCTCCAATGCTTCCAGAGTTGCTGATTTGCTATCACAAACCATGTTGGAAAACCAACATTTAACATACCCCCAAAGAAAATAATCTGGAGGCGTCAAATCACACGATCTGGAAGCCAATTGATAGAACCATTTCTTGAAATAATGTTGTCACCAAATTGTACTTTCAATAAATCGATGGTTTAGGTGGCTGTGTGGCACGTAGCACCATCCTGTTGGAACCATAAGTTGTCGGTGTTTAATTCTTGGAGTTTTGGAAACAAAGGTGTATTGAGCATGTGTCGATATCTCACACCAGTCACCGGCACCGTAACGGTAGCTCCTTCCTCATTTCAAAAGAAATATGGACCGATGATGCCGTTGGCATATATTCCACACCAAACAGACAATTTTAATGGATGCAATGGAGTCTCAAGATAACGTTCCAAATTGATCTCAGTCCATATACGGAAATTTTGCTTGTTCACATGCCCATTCAACCAGAAATGTACCTCGTCACTGAACAAAATTTGGCAATAAAAAAATGGATCCGCTTCCAATTTGTTGTGAGCCCTATCTGCGAACGCACGACGAAATCGATGATCATTAGGCTGCAATTCTTGAACCAACTGGATCTTGTAATTATGTAAACCAAGATCTTGATGTAAAATTTTCCATGTAGTAAACAGACAAAGCCCAAGTTGTTGAGCACGATGGCGAATTGAAATGTTTGGGTTCTCTTGCACACTTTCACTCACAGAAGCGATAGTTTCTTCGGTACGCACATTTCTTTGTCTTGTTGGTGGTTTTACATCATGCAATGAAGAAGTGGTACGAAATTTATTCATCACCGCACCAATAGCCTACTCAGAAGGTCGATTATATCGACCATAAAATGGGCGAAGAGCTCTATAAGTTTCGCTAACGGAATTCTGACTTTGAAAATAAATTTTCATAATTTGATAGCGTTGTTCAAGTGTTAATTCAATTTATTCATGATTAAATTGCAAACCTTTCTGAACACAAATGTCGAAGAACTGTCACTTTGACAAACTTCATTCAAAAGTTATTCCTATTGAAAGATCTCATGCAACCAAAAAACAACCTATACAAACATTGAATGATGAACTCAAATTATCTCTAAATTAACAAAATAAACCTAACCCTAAAAGTTAAAATGTAAAATCTTTGAAGGGCCGCACGAGAGGTTCAAATTAAGGGGATGTGAAACCTGCCGGTACTGTGACAAGATAGACACCGCCGAGCACACCTTCTTCGAGTGCTGGCGGTTTGAGCAACGACGACAACTCCTCTCCCTTGACATCGGGGAGCTGCTCACCCCCGAAAATTCAGCACAGCACGTGCTGGCGGACGAAAGACGTTGGAGACGGATTCAACGCTTGATAGCGGAGATCCTCAAGATTAGAGAACTGGACGGGCGACTAGAGCAAGCCGCCCCAGCCTAGTGAGATACATCCTGTGAAAACAAGTTCACGATACGAACAGCGACAAAAAACATGAGACAAGCTCGATCGTCAACAGGGTTACCGACGGCACGACAGAGCAAGGCTGCCAACTAGGTACAGCCGCCCTCGGAGGATCATGAAGGAATGCAGATAAGTGAATCCGGGACTCCGGGACTCCGAGAGACCAAACGGGGGTGGGTTTAGTAGGTGAAACCCCACACTCCCTCACTCGATTAGTGAGGGGTCTTTTTCAAGATTCCCACCTCCCGCACAAGCAAAAAAACCCTGAAAGGTTTACGGAAGTTCCTTACAATGCTAGTTCTATCTGATTGCATTCTGAGCATGTTATTTCTCTTTATTGAGTCGAAAATCATATTGTGGTACCCCTTTCTTGGGGTAGTTTTACCATGGTCATTAATTGTCAACCTGTATGCTGCTACTAGGACGTCTTATGAAGAACGCATTTATGAAGAAACACTCTGTACTCAACTTTCCCTACATAACAATTATTGGTGGCAGTCGACTATTACTGACCGATATTACACGTAAGAACTTAACGAGATTCCGCGCGTCGCTCATTTTGTTGACGGTACGCGTGGAATCAATGACCCTAACACTTAGAGTATTTCGCACCGGCAGAAGCAGCACGTCTCTCGTACTTGTAACATCGATTATTTTTTTTTACGCGATATTTTAGGGGTGAAACGTAATATTTTACTGCCCCATACCACAACTATACTTTTTAATGCTATTTCAAGGGTCTCTAAGCTCCCGGTTTCCTTCATCCCGGTTTTCTTGATGGGTGGCGCCTTCTCGTATGTTTAGCCTAGTAACCAGAGTCAAAACCGCCCTGGAGCGGAGCCGCGCCCCGGAAGGGTAGATTTTGACGATGGATAACCCTCCTTATCGAATGCATACCCCAAAAATCGAAGAAAAAAAAATTTTATTTTTTCACTTTTTCGGCAATGCACGGGTTATTTTCCATTTTTTTGATAATATTTATTACTAATATCTACTAATCACACCCCCACCTATCCGAATTTCAAAGAAAAATTCAAATCGGAGCGAAAAAATTTCACTCGATTTGAAGGAAACGCGATGCATTTCATCGCGTCTGCCTGGGGGTGCGGCCTATTCGATGCTAATTTCTCTACTTTTAAAAAGTCGATTTGGGGTTATTTTTAAAGATTTCTCACAAAATATTTTTTCTATAGACTAAAATAAGCCTGTTCTTTAGTGTGTATCTGAAGAAATTTTTTTTCAGCTAGTCAGTAATAGCCTCCTGCGCCCCAATTATTGAACAAGTGAATAATTAATCCTGCCTAGTCCTGAACAATTATTGGTTTTGTGATGGTACTTATAGAACTCTTGTCCTAGTACTTCTGCAGATTTTTAGATTTAAAAAAAATCTCTAAAAAAGGGCTGCTGGCTTATATAGCACTTTATAGAACGTGCGAGATTCTAACTCGGAATCCATTCGGTAATTTAACAAAGACGCTATTCAAGGTGTTTTCAAGCATATTCGAGGTGCTTTTAATTTAAATTTATTTTGCAGATGAAGTTTCTAAATTGTAGATCTTCCTCTTCATTTAATGGCTTTTCATTATTTTCATTTTCTTTAGCAGAGTTTTCATCCTTAACCATAAAGGGCTTCTTAAAATATTTCTATACAGGAATTTACAAGTTTACAATGCTTTTTCGCCACCTTATCTTTTCATACTTTTGTTGCTTTTGGAAAAAAGGCTCTTTTCAGTTAAAAAATAGACGTTTAAATATTTACAAAATTGAAAATCGAGGAGAATAGAACGCGCAATGTTTACAAGAATGGAATTTTAGAAATGAAATTCTAAAAATTTACTTCTCATTTAATATTTAGGGAAACGTTTTAAACGGAAATAATATAATATTTACCTCAATATAACTTCTTAAATTTCAGCGGTAAACAAACAAAATGATTAACTAAAGAAAATATTTTATTCGTTTTAACGTTTTTTAAATTACGTAGATATTTATTAAATATTTGGGATTACTTTCCTCTCGTAAATATTTTCTTTTATTTAAAATATATAAATTATTAATTTGTGAAATAAATATTAAATTTAAATTTAAAAACAAACAAGCTAAGTAAACAATAGAATTTAAATTTATGTATCAGGTATTGTGTTCTTCATACTTCTTTGTTTTTATTTCAGTTGGTTACTTAAATATTGTAATTTCATGCATATATTTTCATAGTTTTCAGCTCCTGTTGCATATTAATTAATTCCTTATTGCATTATTACAACTGAATTTGCACAGTTTTTTTTTATAATTTGTGAAAATTTATAGTTTTCTGGCCAATAAGAATCAGAAAAATTATTTTACAAATATATTAAACATTTGCTGCAAAGTTAATCAGTAATTGAACGTTGTCCAGATAATTTTGCTCAATTGAATCCTCTCACTCTTCGCACTCCTGCAGAAGACGCAGTCGCTCATAATTTCACTGCAACGATGTTTTGATTATATTTTAATTTTATTTTTTACTATTAAAAAATATTTTAAAAATGTGGTAACCAATTGTTAACTTGACGAGTTAATTTAGTGGAAGTATAACTGAATGGGAGGTTAAATTCCATGTTTTGTATTTAATGGATATTATACTAATTACTAAATGTGAAAAATGCACGATTTTCATCATGTTGACTCTAATACAAATGTAAAGGAAAACGTCGTCAAGGTCATCAGCTAGCCCGCACCGGTGCTGTTCAACGCATCCCCACTCAACTTGCTCGTAGAATCGTAGCCCCACAGCGTAGCACTCAGTTTCGGCAAGGGAAACAAAGTTTAGTGGAACGTTCGTGCAAAAGCACTTAATAGATGGACTTGCGTGAGTACGTCAATATAGTTAGAATAGGATGATTAGATTGCCTAAACCCTTATACAATTAAGTTGCTTCCACATTGCTGATGATGAGTAGCCTTGTAAAAGCGTTATTGAAAATTACCTCGAACATTAATAATGAGGAAACTAAAAGAAAAACTTAAGTAAACAAGAAAATCTTTCAACCATTAAGTAGCAAATCACCTAATTAACAGGAATTTTAATTAAACAATTAATAAAGAAATTGGCAAATTAAAAAATTTTTAATTAACCAAACACTTCAAATTGAAAAAATATTCCATTGCCGGTAGGTACACTACGTTAATAAACAAACATACAGGGTGTTCAAGAAGGAATGGCTTTTTTTTTAGAAAGGGAACTAAAACAGAAGAAGTTTATATTAACACATGGGTACTATTTTTGACGATCAAATCCTTACAAAATCCGCTTACATTTTTTCAAAAGTAAACATGAATAAAATCGTAACATCAATTGCTTGAATTTTGCAGTCTTCCTAATTAAATTTTAATAATACGCTCAATATCGTTCGTGATTCGTCGTAAGAATTAATTATAGTATTCAATACACACTGCTATATTGTTTTTATCCTCTATTATGACATACCAAACTATTGATTATTTATCCTAGAGCAGCGGCGGCTCGTGACTTTTCCATTTGAGGAGGCTAATTTTACAGCTTAACTACCTTATAAAATAAAACTTACAAAAAAATAAATTTAATAAAATATTATTTAATCTGCGGTAGACACATGTTTCGAGCTCGTTGGCTATCTTCAGTACTGTGTACAATGGAAAAAATTGTTCGATGAGTGCAGTGTTTTTTTGGAGAAAATGCTGTATAATATACAGATTAATATTATTTTTAGTATTCGCGAAGTGATCGATGATATTCTCGTAGAATTCATTATTTCGAGACAATAAGGTAACGAATTCCTTTTAAATAGACATTCAGTCCAACTATGTATCCAAAATGTTAAATATAACGTGCCCGTTAAGTCAAGGTTATCCAATTTGTTATGTTATTTATTAAATGATTGTAATGTTTTACCTTTTATCGATAACGTTAGACGTTTAGTTATCAGATTTAGTATTATAGGGATACGTAGTAAGAATTTAATAAATAACATAATAAGTTGGATAAAATTGACGTAACGCGCACGTTATATTTAACATTTTGGATACATAGTTGGACTGATTACCGCGACGTTACTTAACCGATTTTGGGGCGACTTTTTCACTAACTCAGCCACTCGAAAAAAATTTTCGAGTGCTACACACTAAAGAACATGCTTATATTTGTCTATTAAAACAAAAAAAGTGTGAACGGAGTAAAAACAACCCCAATATCGGCTTTTGAAAAGTACGGGAAATTAGCATCGAGTATGCGGCAGACCCCGGGTCGATGTCCCATCGTTCGCCCGTTCCTTGAAATCGAGTGAAATTTTTTCGCTCCGATTTGAATTTTTCTTTGAAATTCGGATAGATGGGGGTGTGATTAGTGGATATTAGTACTAAATATAATCCAAAAAAATGGAAAATAACCCGTGTATTGCCGAAAAAGTGAAAAAATTTAATTTTTTATCCTTCGAATTTTGGGGTGTGCATTCGACAAGGAGGGTAATCCATCGTCAAAACCTACCCTTCCGGGGCGCCGCTCCGCTCCGCTCCAGGGCGGTTTTGACTCTGGTTATTAGGCTAAACATACGAGAAGGCGCCACCCATCAAGAAAACCGGGATAAATGAAACCGGGATGTGAGAGAACCTCGAAATAGCATTAAAAAGT
Organism: Podabrus alpinus; assembly: GCA_932274525.1. Classification (NCBI taxonomy): domain Eukaryota; kingdom Metazoa; phylum Arthropoda; class Insecta; order Coleoptera; family Cantharidae; genus Podabrus; species Podabrus alpinus. Next base: position 10,739,442 of record OW026455.1, read on the forward strand.
ATAGTTGCGGTATGGGGCAGTAAACTATTACGTTTCACCCCCAAAAAATCGCGTAAAATCAAAAAATAATCGATGTTACATGTACGAGAGACGAGCTGCATCTGCCGGTGCGAAATACTCTAAGTGTTAGTGTCATTAAAACTGCACGGACTGTCAATACAATGAGCGACGCGCGGGAATCTCGTTAATTTTACCACTGAATCTCGTTAAATTTGCTAAGTTCAAATTCGATTTCTTCAAAAGTTTGATCCCCATTCACATTTTTTATTATTACAATTTGCTAAAATAAGTGTGTATCAGAAGAAATTTTGTTTCGAGTGGCTGAGTTAGTGATAGAGTAACCTATTTTGGTTCATCGTATTACGAGTGTAAGTTTTAATACGTTTTAGTGTGGAAAAACTTCTTTCAACCGAAGCCGATGTTACCGGTATGGTGACGACCACACTTAAAAATTTGTAAAATTCAGGCATACAACTGCGTAAATCATTTTTGAAAGTAAAATCTAATATCTTTGATGGAGTTCTACATTGTCCAAACATTTTTGGGTCATTATATGCTACCGATAATTCATTTTTGAGTTGGATTTGATCAAAAAATGGATACTGCTCTAATAGACTATCTAATAAATTTTGAGGAAAGTTTTTCTTATAATCTGAAAATTTAGCAAATGTTAATAGATCAAAAAATTTTAATTTATGTAAGTCTGCAAATCTAACTTCAATTTGCACGATAACCGTATCCAAAATTTTCGCAAAACTTTGTTTATAACTTTGATGCATATCTGGTAAATCAAATGGCGTTTTTCTTTTTTTTTGAACCGGCTCGTAATTTAATTCTAAACTGTTAAATATTATGTTGTCAAAATACTTTAAAAGTTTCTAATAAAAAGCAAAATTTTGATACATTTAAATATTGTCTTAAACCTACCGCTTCTCCAATAGTTTGAGAGTCGTTTTTAAAATCATCGCTGTCGATTATAAAATTAAATACGTCAATTAATTGTTGTTTTCTTAATTGCAATGTAAATACTGCACTTCACTTTTATACGTGTACAATACAAGTGATTATATTTTTAGAACATATGCATGAATAATGCAAAGATTTGCAGGTGTCTCTTTGATAAGACCCACACACATATTATGAGCCCAGCCTCAAACGTGTGTAAAATTACTATCTTCGTACAATTAGTAAAATAACATAGAATAGTATGCGCTTATAGGCGTATTCTTTTTACCCGTTTTATTTCCATCTCAGTTACGCAACTGAGACGAAGTGAGCTGAGCCGAACAGAGATTAACTGAGTCAAAGTGAGAAAAACATAAGGTGAAAAGAACAACAAAAATATGTACAAAACCAACCCATGATATAATAATTTACCTACCAACCAAATTATTTTACAAATTACATAATCTCCAAAAAGATGAAATAGAAACTTATTGAAACCGGCAATTAACATTAAATAACATAAAATAAATAAGTAAAATAAAATAATCCGAGCTATTTCCTACTTTGTCTCAGTTGTAACACTTCGAAATAGCAAGATCACTGAGGTTAGGGTAGCAGGTAATTTTCTCAGTTAAAACTCAATTCGGCACGGCACGGTACATTCGTCAAAACGGACAAAAGAACACCCTTTTAGCTGAGTCAACTGAGTATCTCAGTACAATCTCACTTAAAATAGGTAAAAAGAATACAGCCCATGTTACAAGCTTATTACTTACAATTCATCTGTTATTCGCTCATGTTGATCATGGACTTTACTAACCAGTAGCCTCTATGGTATTCTGGGTTGCCTAACTCTGTGCTAATAAACTAATAAGATAAAGAAATGCTAGCCGCTGGAAATGTACTATTTCGAATTTATTTCAGGCGTAAGTCAAGTTCTTAAGCTAATTTCATTATTAAATTAAATTTTGTTTTAAACAAATTCAAAAAAAATTAAAAATTGGAAAAAATACTAATTTAAAACGAAATATAAATAGCAAGTCCGTCCAACAATTTCAGAGGAGGCTAAGCCTCCCTTGCCTCCATTGACAAACCGCCGCTGTCCTAGAGATATACCATAGTAAAACCATATAATGATTCAAAAACTTGATATACAAAGAATACAACAAGAAATTTTCAAAGGATTATTTTCTTTAAATTACCTTCAAAAATATTTGATACAGTTAAAAAATAATTTTAAAAAACTTTAAGCGTTGAATAATAAATTGCTGTTTATGTATTTTGAATAGATAAAAAAAATCGTTCTTGTAACTTGTGCAAATTGGTTTATCGCAAGAAGTTTTATATTTATTTATTTAAGCAAATTAGGCAATTTATTATTTCACTTTTTAATTCAAACAAAACGACTTTTTCGGTAAATTTCTTTAAAATTTTATACAATACAATAAATTCTTTATTAATATTAACTGAAAGAAATAACGTAAAGAATTTTAACTTGACATTAAACCAACCGTTATCGATTGAACAAAAGGAATTTTTTATAAAATATGTAATAATTAATTAAAGTTAAAAAGAAAAGATTATTAAAATTTTGACTAAATATAAAAATAATTTCAAAGAAAAACATTTGAGTACCGGGTTTATAACACCAAATAAAAAACTTTGTAGTCGGGGAGCTGCCACTCAACAACCTAACATCCGTCGTAAACCGATTTTATAGTTATTCAAGAGCGTCATCCGATGTGAAAAGGGTAGCAAATTCCCGACTAAATAGTTTTTGCATTCTGCGACGTGAAACTTCGATGGATTGATCGAATTTTTAAAAATACCTTTTATTTTATTTATTACCTTTTTTATTGTTTTTTATTGATTATACTCTTCCATCGAAATGCTCTACGTTATTTTATTTAAACACCTTTTAAAATTGACTGTTTTTTTGAATGTTTTTTACTATTTTAACACATTTTTGCGCTTAGATTTTTTCTCCGCTTTAAGTGGTTGTTCGGCATTTTTATCTTCTTTTGTTTTCGTTTTTTTTTTACAAAAACTTTCCGAGTTCTAATTAATTTGGTTTACCCGAAAACCAGCGTTGGAGTTATTAAGTAATTTAACAACGCTTTTGACCACTCTAACGTGATTTCCGGTAGGACCGGAAGAGGTAACAAGTTTAATTTATAAGAACCTCATTTGGGCATGAGCCCAGCATTTCGTTAAAAATAGAACTGATGGCTTGCATAAGTGAGGAAAAAATATTAACCATAAAGATTACATTTATAAATGCAAACAAACAACATGAGAAAAACATAAACAAAAAATTTTGTACGAAAATGTAAGATAAGAATAAATAAAATTTTCACACGAAAATGGCTTTTAAATTTCATACTTGATGTACGTAAATGCCATCACGTGTCGATAATTTAAAAAAAAAGTGAAAAATGAACAAGCTCGAGCCTAATATTTTCTTTACAAAAAACTAAGTAAAATACCTGCAAAATATTTTCGAACTGATTTTTTATATCGTGATTAAATATAATTGACATCTTTTTCCGTAAAAAATAATGTCGTGATAGCAGCAACAATTTACAGACAAGTTAATCGATTATAGGCTGAGAATAAATTCAACATATAATACCTACTAATAATTGGTGGAAAAGTTCTGGGGTTATTAAGTAAGCTGGATTTTGAATTTTGGCAATTTTCTTTTTCAGCAAACTTTATTTAAATAAAAGATAATAAAATAAATATCGTCTCCGAGATTAGTTTTCTAAACCCTCTTACATCTTACTAACGAGCACGCGAAGTTTTAAAACAGAAAATAAATAACTAATGGTAACCGGCATCCCTCAAAGTGGTGTACTAAATGGCCGCTAAAATACAAAATTAGCGCTATTAGGTAGTTACATAAAACCCGATTGTCTACTATTTTGAAGAAAGGTCTTTCGTAAGATATCTCGACGTTATTTAGTCGTGTATCTTACGGGTAACTAAATACAGATTAAGAGTTTTCTTCTGTTGTTTAATTGTGAATTGTTTGACTGAAAACTAATATAGTATTCCCAAAGAAATTACGTAGTGTTCGTAGTTTTTTAAACATCAAGTTTTTAACATACATTGTTTGAACAGCCGGTAATATTCCTTGCAAAATCGGTTAAAAGCAATGTCTAACAACCTGCGACTTTAAACCAATATTCAGCTGCACGAGTAATCGAGTCGCTGTTTTTGAGGAAAAGAGAACAAGTGAGAACTAATATTGAAGTGAACAATGGGACTAAATGTAACCGAAGCAACGCGATCTATGGGAAAACTATCCGTTAATAATTAATTCTCCTGCCAATTATATCGAAAATTCAATAAAATGGCGGATTCCTTCAAAATAAATATAATGGATGTTTTTCAAACTAAATTTTATTGGTTTTATTTTACATTATTAAAATTAAGTTGAAGAACATCTTACTTAAATACACTTTGATGAAAACAAATTTTGAATAACTTGAAAAATAGGGAACGTATTTGAAAAACAGTCTGCACGTTGGTAGGCATTGATTGCTCTTCATAAAGTAAAATTACTAAAAAGCAAGTACTTAAGAGCGCGCTGCGGAAAGAGAGCGAGGGAATGATGTTGAAAGAAACCTCTAATCTTTTGTACAAATTTAAAAAACTAAACGTCGTATCAATGTAATTCTTTTTTTATATTAATAAGAAAAGACTATTGAAGGCAATAACCAATTTTGAGCGCTTTAAATTAAAAGTAAATAGGTTAATTTAATTTATGAAAAAGGACAATTTTGAATTTTTATGACAACCGATCTTAATGAAACTTCGTTATTGCCTTCTACAGATCATTATAAGGACAAAACCTGATTTTGAAGCGTTTTCATCAACTATTATAGAAAACTTGTACAAAACTTGTAAATCAAAAAGTGCCCTTAGTGGAGTTTTAAACTATATAAAATCAACTTAATGCACAAAGGGTTCAAGGGTTCCCTTAGATATGGCGCAAATAATTTTTTTAAATTTTTTAAATCTCTACAAAAGATTAGAGGCTTCTTTCAACATCATATCTACTGCTTCCCTCTCTCTCTTTCCGCAGCGCGCTCTTAAGGTCGTAATTTTAGAACATAATACAAAATTATAAATTTAAACAAAAACCTTAATCCAACCTTTTTTTTATTCTAAAGTAATATTAATTTAAGTAATTGGGAACATACCCTACCCGTAAAACAAAAATTAATGAAGTCATTCTTCAAAATCAATTAAAATGGATTGGAATGTTCCGCACAATATAAACTTTCGCAATGTTTCTCTCATAATAAATTTTCTTACTCGAAATATTTCATAATAAACAATAATTGAAGATTCGCAATATGTGTATATAGGACTACTATAATTTTATTTTGAAAAATGTTTCGAGCATTTGGATTATTACATCAAAAAGTATAAAAAATTAAAACGGCTTAAATCGTCTTAGGGATTGCAACTTTTCATTTCATCATGTCAAATAAAACATGACCTTTATATTATTTCAAAGCAACATAAATATAGTAGAAATTGTGGTTTATGGTAGAGCGAAGCAAGTTTTAAAAAACCCTTATTTTATAAAGAAGGTTTCAGTAATGCTTTTTAAAAACATATAAGTTTCATAATTTTTTTGATGTAGCTGGCTTATTTTTCATTTAAAAAGGGAAATTAGAATTTTGCTTACATGAGGTGTCGTATTCTCATTTCCCGTTTGAAATTGAAAATTATTATCGAGTTGTTTGAAATTTATTAGTTGCTATTGTCGCGGTGAACAAAACTGTTGTATTTATATAATTAAGGTTTTATTTATCGAAAAACAAATTTTACGCGATAATCAAAAGAATGCTAAACTTTTAATTTGTTGTTAATTATATCTTACTGTATTCTGTTACGATGCGATCAATATTTTGTGTGCAGTGGTTTCATTTAGATATGGTAACAAATTATATACAAACTTTTTCTCTTTTTTTCACAAAATTTTTCATAATTGAAAAAAAGGGTCTTTGATTTTTACACAAAATTTTGTTTTTAATGCTGCTATATGATGAATTAAATTAATCAACTCAAGTTGTTAACGGAAATTCCTCGTTTTAGTTAAAAAAACTCCCGACATATTAAAGGAAAACTGCATCATTAAAGAAAATGAGCAATAAAGTAGTAGTCACGTATCACCGTTTTCATGAAATGGATGGTATGAAATGGAATACCAAGTAATTTAAATTTTGAAGTTTTGAAAAAGCGCAATTTATTAATTATTGTTGACCAATTGTTTAACCAACAATATAAAACATTTTTAACGATTTTTAAAATATAGGGGAGAATGCAATCTATGGGAGTAGCGCGAATTCCGGTCCCCGGATTTCACAAATTCCCTATAGATATTAGAAATAACCAAACATATTTGCGGAATATTAAAAAAAATATTGATAAAAAACGGATGTAGATTTTTCGGGTTCTTCTAACTTTTAACGTTCAACTAGGGAAAAAACAGTTTTCTAACACTAACCTACCGACCGCTTCACCTATTCGCGGTCGTTCCACCTCTGCGCGCCAAATCTACCTTTTCCGGTAAATTTGTAAAAATTTAAATTAATTTAAAATTTAATGTACTACACGCAAAACATGCGATGAACTTCTGAGGCAAAATTTTTCTAAGTGTTAAGAGTATATCAAAGCACACGGACTGTCAACAGAATGCGTGACGTAATCCGACGCTCATCGACAACGAGCTTCTGATTGGTTGAGCTATGGAAAATTACCAATTTTCAACCACTTCAAGGGTTGTTTTGGAGAGTTAAATGCGAATATTCCGCAAATATTTTTTAAATATACTAACTACGGGCGGAGTGAGAAGTCTAGTAAAAATGAAACAAGGAATAATTTTTTCGGCCAAAAAAAAATTTATTTTTCAACATAGTCGCCTTTTAGCTCGATGCACTTAGTGCAACGTTTTTCCAATTTTTCGATCCCTTCCGAATAATACGATTTCTCCAACCCTTCAAAATAGGCGTTTGTTGCATCGATGATCTCCTCATTAGAGCCGAATCTCTTTCCGCCGAGCCATTTCTTCAAGTTCGGAAACAGGAAATAGTCGCAGGGGGCTATGTCTGGAGAATATGGTGGATGTGGAAGCAATTCGAAGCGTAATTCATGGATTTTAGCCATGGCAACTACACAAGTGTGCACCCGTGCATTGTCTTGATGGAAGAAAACTTTTTTCTTCGCCATATGCGGTCGTTTTTCTTTCAAAACGTCGTTGAAACGGTCCAATAAGTTGCAGTAATATTCGCCGTTGACTGTTTTTCCCTTTTGAAGGTAATCGATGTGGATTATGCCGCGTGCATCCCAAAAAACTGTGGCCATGATCTTGATGGCCGATAAAACCGCCTTATAGCCTTCTTCGGCGCAGATTCGCCAGTAGAAATCCACTGTTTAGACTGTTCCTTGGTCTCCGGTGTATAGTGATGGATCCATGTTTCATCCACAGTTATGAAACGACGCAAAAACTACTTTTTATTGCGCGCGAACATCGCCATACCTGCCTCTGAAGTTGTCACACGTGTGCGTTTTTGGTCGATTCTAAACAAACGCGGCACCCAACGCGCGGATAGCTTTTTCATATTCAAATGTTCGTGTAATATATTGCGCACACGTTCATCTGAGATGCCTACTATCTCAGCTATCTCGCGCACTTTCACTCTGCGGTCTTGCAATACCGTATCATGGATTTTGTCAATCATTTCTGGTGTGGTGACTTCATTTGGGCGTCCTGAACGTTCGGCGTCAGTTGTGCTTGTACAACCACAACGAAAATCAGTAAACCACTTGTGAATCATTTTAATCGATGGTGAAGAGTCCCCATAATATTTATCAAGCTTTGATTTGGTTTGGGTAATGGTTTTTCCACGCAAAAAAAAAGTTTAATTAACACACGAAATTCACTTTTTTCCATGTTTGCAAAAATACGATGGGTTGTCTGGTTTCAATGGCTGTCAAAACTGAATTAAATGACAGATCTGTCTGAAATTTTTAATTTGGTCTAGTGACAGATGGTATTGACAAATGACATCTGGGATTTGCGATTGTGGCGCCCTCTGTTGCAATTTTACCAGACTTCTCACTCCGCCTCGTATATCGTCGGTCCCATGCCAAAACCACGAAAGTACAAAATTGTCATTTTTCACCTAAATACATATTTGAAATTATATTGGCACTACGCGTCTTATGCCAAAAGCACGAAATTGTCAGTGGTTTTCTACCAAGCAATAACACGATGTGTCAGATTCGTGAGTTTGTCATTTGAAAATATGAAGAGAATGTGACATTATTTCACAAAACTGCCACATTCGTGTTTTTGGCTTAGCAATTTTTTTGCATATTTCAATTTAGTGAAAATTCGTCCTTTATTATCACTTCATATAATTCGGTTATCACTCACCTTGTACCCCTGTACCCTTTACCTAACCCCGTATAAAAATTAGAGTTTAATGTATGATTTTTTCGACTAAAAAAGGATCAATGTAAAGTATGTTTAGCTTGGTTTAGCTTACCAGAGTTTGACTTCAAAAGAAAAAGGAAATAATGAATGTTACGAAATTCACATTAAAAGAAAAAATGCCGCTCGCCACCTCAGAAAACAAGATAAACAATTAGGGAAAAAACTTTTAACTTCGATTTAGAAGCCGTTTTAACTACTCCTAAAGGAAGTGCTGGACAAAAATTAGCTGTATACAATTTTACTATTTTTGAATTAAACAGTCACGAAGGACAATGCTTTCTATGGGATGAAACACAAGGCAATAGAGGAGAGCAAATGAAATTGCAACATGTTTACTAAGATACATTCGGAAAAAATGTGAAAACACTCAGATACAAATCATTAGAATGATGTCAGATTCCTGCGGTGGCCAAAATAAGAATTCTTTAATAGTCGTTATGTGTATGTAGGCATTACAAATATGCACAAATTTAAAAACAATTCGGCATAAGTTTTTTGAACCAGAAAATTCAGAAATAGAGTGTGATGAAATCCATTCTAAAATTGAACGAAATTCCAAACACACTCCTGTGTACTTGCCAGAAGGTCGGGCCCAAATAATACGTGGTGCCCGAATAAAACCAGCAATATTCAATGTTGCAAAAATAGCATACAATAATTTTTATCATTTCAATTTTATGGCAGAAACCTTAAAGAAAATCATACCTTACAGAAAGGTATGTTGTGTTGAGTACCGAAAAGTGGCAGAAGAAAATGAAGGTATCAAATTTTTTTATAAATTAAACTATGATGAAGAATTTATAGAAGCTCTTATTCCATTGTCTAAAAGGAAACGAGCACGGACGTTGCCCGATGAACCTGTTCAAGCTTACGAAAAGGAACTAAAAATTTCTGCTGCGAAATACAAAGATCTTATGAAAATGTGTACTGATTTGACAATTCCAGCAGAGTATCATGATTTTTACGAAAAGTTAGAACACTCTCAAACTGTACGAGATAAACTACCCGAACCCGACTTGAAAAAGATTCCGAATTTGAATAATAATTTTTCGAATAATAAATTTTCGAGAAAGTGATGTCCTAATTCAATGTATTTGGAAGCAATTTAATATTAATTTGGAAGACATCATTACTTCTTAAAATTTTCGTATAATCGATCAAGGAGGTGGAAATCGTCTAGATCAGGGTTTCTCAAACTTATGGCCCCACGTACCCCTGTTCAAGTTCCCAAATGACTGCGAACCCTTAACCCCCCCCCCCAAAAAAAAGAAATCTAGCTGTATAAAGAAAATAAGGTTTTTTATTTTAATAAAATTTAAATAAAATAATACATTTTAGGAGCAATTTTGGACAACTTTAATCTTAATTCTGACTCAACATCAAGTCGATTTCTGTACTTGGTTTTTAACATGACCAGATGTGAAAACAATGTGTAAGAGAAAATTCACCGCTTTGCGTGAGAGTTCGGGATATTCTTCCTGCCCAAAATGCCCAAAAATCAATTAAAGACATCCTTTTAAAATCAGCTAGAAGAGTTTCATCTGTGGACATTTCTAGTAATGACTCCTGTTGCTTAATACTCAAATCAGCAATTATGTTCTCGGTTGTGACCATTAATGGGTTTCGAATCCAGCCTTCAGCATTATCAATATCTGGAAAATACCTTTTCAGTTCGCCGGAGAGCTGAGAAAGATGAAGAACAATTTCAGCCCTCATGTCAGCATCCACGGTAATAAATTCGTGCAGAAGAGGAAAACATTCAACAATATTTAATCTCAAGCAAGTTTTCCAAAAATCTATTTTCTTTATGAGTGCGCTGAAGAATTGATTTTGCTGGCTGCTAAAGATATGGTTAGTTGCGTATTGGGAGACAAATCGTCGAAATTACTGGATAAAGTACCTCTTTCGAATGATACAATTGCAAGGCGCATTCACGACATGGCACAAAATGTTGAAAATCAACACGCACAACGATTGCAAAATAGTTATTATGCGATTCAAGTTGATGAATCAACAGATATTAGTGGATTGCCGAATTTACTTAGATTTGTTAGATATGCGCATGAAAATATTTCTGAAGAAGATTTTCTGTTGTACAAGATCTTGGAGTCTACGACAAAAGGAGAAGATATTTTCAACACCATTAATGCATTTTTTTTGAAAAACATGAAATAGATTGGGCAAAGTGTGTTGGTATATCGACTGATGGTGCCAAGGCCATGACAGGAAGAATATCTGGACTAATTACCAGGATTAAAAATGTTGCTCCTGAGGCCAAAAGTACGCATTGTGCATTGCACAGAGAAGCATTGGACGTGCTTTTATGTAATTTATTATTTTTACGACCTCTGACAGTGCTGTTTGTAAATCATTAGGCATTTTCTTGCACGCCAATGCTTCTCTGTGCAAAGCACAATGCGTACTTTTTATACCATTACATAAATTCGGCGCCATTACATAAATCTTGTCGCGAACCCCCTACCATCAAATGGCGAACCCCAAGGGGTTCGTGAACCCCACTTTGAGAAACCCTGGTCTAGATCGTTCGAAGTGTTAACCAACCTACACATTCTCTTTATTGTACTATGCCACCCATAGTTTGAGGCATGGTAGGTAGTCCAGAGCAACCTTGAGTTCCTTGTAGGATAGGCCGGAAAATTTAGTTGTATGAGTGACAATAAGATTTCACAATCAATTTTACCATTCAACAAGCGATAAACAAAACATTGGTCGGTAACTGATCTTCTACATTCCAATGATTTGCTGTTGGTTCGAAGAAGACTGGAAACAAAGTAAATGTTGTCAGATGTACGATCAAGTTTAAAATTATAAAATCTTAAAAAGTTACGTTTAATTGTTTCCAATCTGAAAATATTGACTCATTGGTAAGGCGACCATGGCGTCGCCTTGTTGACGTATTCTAGTTGGGACCTGACAAGTGAAAAATATATAATAGAAAACTTTGTACACAGTACATTCTTACATATACTACGTATCTTGTCGATGTGGGGCTTAAAGATTAAACCTTTGTCCAGTCAAACTCCTAAATCAGCAAGTACGTGAACTCGTTCTAAGTTAACACCACCCATATTTTAATCGAATAGTATCAATTTCTGTGTTTACAGTAGAAAAATACATTAAATTAAAAGCAGAATAGGAAACGCGGTCAAAAGCCTTCAAGAAATCGGTATGAACGGCGTCGACATGCTTATGATCATTAAACGAATCTACAATTTCAGCAAAGCTGGAAAGCAAATTAGTAGTCGTCGACCGGCTAGAGAACAAACCGTGCTGATTGTTCACTATTTAGTATATAGTTTTTACTAGCGCAAATAAGTTGGTTAGAAAATAATTATTTATCAAGCATTATTTGGTGGAGTGGATTGAATTGAGATCCCCGTATAATTTCTAACGACACAACCACTGCGAGCGTGGCAGTCTACGATCATCATAAATAGCTCGGCCTTCGGTCTCTCACGTTTGATACGTTTATGAAGATTAAATTTTTTGTCACGCGTAAACATCTGTGTGGCTAAACCAATTTAAGAGCTTGTACGCTCAAACCGCTGAAAAGGCGTTCTGTTTAGCAGTAAACTACTAAGGCAGCCTTAATTAGATTGGCTTTTAGTCTCGCACCTTAATCAAAGTTGATCAAAGTGATTCTTGACTTCATTGTGTTCGACATATTATTTGTTGCACTACTTCTCGGGCTAAACGTTGTCGTCACCACAAAGATTATTTAAGATTCGTAAAATGTAATTATTTTATGCTGTTCTCGACAAATAGCTGCCATTTTTTGAGCCGAACGACGTGGTCACAACAAAGATTATTTTAGGTTGGTAATAAATGAATTAACAAATTCATTGGGAATAATCAATGTCAAATTAGAATTACATTATAGTTATATCGTTTATTCACAGATTTATACTTGATACATTATTAATTATTGAATTTTCCATTTGAAAATTGCTAATTTCCAATTTGAAATTGCTTTGCTTTAATTTGGAGTTTCAAACGTACAGAAGTTGAGGGGCAAGAGCGGATCCAGTTAAGTAGTTATGGGGGGGGGGAGGTAAAGGTATCTAAAAGTTACGTCTACCTCCGATAAAAATAAGGTTAGCCTTTAAAAAATAAATGTTTGGCCATTTTTAGATCAACTGGAAAGCTGACACCTCTGATAGATTTATCTATTTATTACCAACCTAGAGTAATCACCAAGTGCGAGGCCGAAGGCCGAGCTAATTATTGTGGCCGGAGGTCAGTCTGGCCGCATTACCTAGTAAAAGTATATTGTCCAATAAATACGTACATATAATAATTTTTAAATAATTTACGGCAAACAATTTAAAACAGATAGGCGAAACATTTAGACCTTTTTATCCTTGCCTCTCAATGAACATTTTGGCTAAGTTTTATGGGCACCCACCTTTTCATCTGATTTCCGGAGTTGTGATCGTAACAAACCAAGATACGGACTTCTACCTTCAACAATAAAGATCATACAGGGTATTAAAAAAAGTACGAACTTTTTGCGAGGTTTCTAGTTTTTTCGACGTAAGGAATACCAAACCTACATCAGTGCAAAATTTCAGCTTTATTACAATCTTCCGCTTCGTTAAGACAACCCGTAATAGGAAATGGTGCGGCGGCTCAGCTCAGGGAGTTGTGGGGTGGGTTAAAACTGAATTTTAAGGTTGTCGCGGAACTTAACTTCAGGGGACGTAGTCAATCCTACTTGAAACCATAAATAAATGAAATAGGCGCCACCCAGTTTTTGAATTACGCACTGCCTGTGTAAAAGTGCCAAAAATTGGGAAAACTTACTACAACCAAATGAAATCTGGTTGCACCGGACTCCACTAAGGCCTCACAGAACAGCGGTCTTAAACCTAAATAGTAATACAACATAAACACAGAAATAAGACAATAATCACAAATTCTTCTTCTTCAAGTGCCATATCCGGTCTCCCGGACGTTGGCGACCTCTCTCCTATGTATGTGTTGTGCGTTTGAAGTATTATCACACACATAGGGGACCTACTGCTTAACGCGGTCTCCGAACCGCGGGAAGTGTATACACTTCATCTCCAGAGAGGCTGTTCCAGGCAGATTACACCTCGGTGGTTTGCCATTGCCTTCCGAGGGGATACAACATAAACACAGAAATAAGACAATAATCACAAATTCTTCTTCAAGTGCCATATCCGGTCTCCCGGACGTTGGCGACCTCTCTCCTATGTATGTGTTGTGCGTTTGAAGTATTATCACACACATAGGGGACCTACTGCTTAACGCGGGCTCCGAACCGCGGGAAGTGTATACACTTCATCTCCAGAGAGGCTGTTCCAGGCAGATTACACCTCGGTGGTTTGCCATTGCCTTCCGAGGGGAGACGGTCAGAATAAAGTTTTTACTGAGCCCGGAGTCGAACCAGGCATTCAACTTTAGCAGCAACGCACTTAACTGCTTTAGCTGACGACCATCTCATCACAACAATCACGACAATCACAAATAAGCATATATTATTAAAAAAATAGAACAGATTAAAACCTAAAATTTCAAATATTAACCTTATATTAGAAAGAAAAATATGGCCTTTTATTATCACTGAAGGTGAATTCTGACGTCAATGATTTGAGACAACTTAAACTCTGAATTAAAATAAAATATTAAAACTACGTTAAAATTTAAATTAACAAACTAAATGTGGCCCAAGTTGGCCTAATAATAAAATTGGTTGTGAATTGATGATAAGTAAAGTAAAAATAAAAAGGAAACGTGAAACAACTCTTCGGTTTAAACACAATAATTGTTTTTGACCGTCAAAATGGTGTTGAATAAAAACGATAAAAATATAAAACACTTACGGCGTTTCCACCCAATAAACCGCTGATGACCTCCGTGAGTGATGTAACCAGGGTTTGTAGTAGAAATGACCGGTGTCTTCCCAGTAGCAGATTCTGAACGACAGGCAATACGTAAACCGTTCCTTGAACGAATTGACACTCTAAGGACATTCCCAAGCGTCGATTACCCCTTAATTTTTTATATGGTTCCAAAACGTTAAATCCTCCTCCACGAGATTATATTGATTTTTGATAATTTGGCAAAAATCCGGTAAAGCGATAGTAGGTTCCACAAATTAAGTTGGTGTAATTGCATAATATGTCAATCTTTAGCGAAATTAAACGAAAGTGCTAAACTGCATTTAAATTGCGTATCACGTTTACTCAATAGTTGTGTTTTTAAATGTTCAAAACCGTCACTATTATTTATCAATTATGGATATCATTAAACGAAATTTACTAATTTAACCACGGGAATATCGAACTTAAACCGATTACTTTATGATCCGCTTAAGCGATAAAGGAGGTTAAATACCCAAACTTTTCACTACATAAACGGATTTGTCTTGTTGCTCCTTTGAACAACTGAAGTCAACAATTAACTAACAACAACTGACTAACACTGATCAACAACTGGCTGACACTGACTTCCTCCCGTGGGATTCGCGGTTTTTATCCCATATCGGGACACGTGAAACGCATTATGTGTAGGTGGTAGGAGGAAGGAAGTTTCGAGAAAAACAAAATCATAAAAATATAAAATTGAATGGTGTTACTAAATAGTACCAAAAATTGTTACTAAGTAAGAAAATAAATGTGAACGAAGCATGCTGAAAAAAAATCCACCGTGAGACTTAAGTAAACTTCAAGGATTGGTAGAGCCGCTCCCTAATACGTAATTAACTTAAATCTAGTTTCGGTACAATGTAGCTATTTTTTTTATGGTTTTAGAATACATTAAAATTTTATAGGTCTATTATTTTTAAGTATTAAGTGTTTTTGGTGTATTTTTAAGATTTTAGATACAGGAAATTGTATCATTGTATTACAAAGAAGAAAAATTAAATAATTTGTAAATAAGTTTTTACCAAAATATTATTTTAGAACTGCGAAAATAGGCAAATTCAAACGGATGTCACAGCTTTCAAGGTGGTTTAGAGTGACCAAACAATAAATTGGAGCGTAAAGGAGATCCGAATTTTGTATTATACGTAATTCTTATATGCCGATAATAACCCTCAAGGAACTTTTCAGACAAAATTGTTAAAAGTGAATACACAATAATATATTAAATAACTTTCTATTCGCTTTTAGGTAAAGCGAGGTCTGCGGCTTAGCCACACACCTATTCTGTCAACTTATGTACGTATTATATAAAACAGATCCATGTTTAAAGTAACTGGAAAATAAATTTATATACAGTTAATTTAATTAAATGCGACAACATTAAATGTCTAGTTCACACGAGAGTGACTTAAAATAACTGAAATATTTCAGAATTAAGTTAGAAACTATATTAATTTTACTTGAAAGGTCTAAAATACAGGTATAAGAAATTTAAGCATTTGTGAAAACAAAAGTTCTATATTATGGGCCAAATGTAGTTTTTAGGCTTTTTTTTTCTTTGATAAACGCCATGTTCTTGAAATATCAATTAGTAAGGGTTTCTATTTTTTATTTATGAAATAAATTAAACTTATTCAATTCTTCAAGGAAAAAGCAATCAATAATAAAAAATTTCATTTTTAGAAGTTGACATGAAAACCCTATAAAATTATATTTAATAATTCTTAACTTTTCTGTTTGAATAACAACATCAAGATTCCACTTTTATAATTCTGAACGACATTCTGTCGTATCCAAATGTTGAAAGCTTTTTAAACCAAATGTTGGTTATAAAATTCTATTTAATATTAAAATACATTAAAATACTTCTGACCATTTGTTAGAATATTTATTTTAAAATGAAAAACTAAATTAATTTTAAGAAAATTAAATAATTTTTAAACTTTTAAATTTCCTAATTTCAAAAGTAGCTTAGGACGTTGCAACTGGAATACTAATGAACAATAATTGTCAATTGAAGTGGAAATTTAATCAATTATATCGAAATAATACTTCGCGATCATTTTTTCAATTTGTTTTAAAATTTTAAAACTTAATTAAAATAATTCAGAATTACTTAAGTTCACCCGCGACAGTAATTAATAATCCAAGCACAAGCTACTGTGTACAATTATGCCGAATTAAATTCCAACATTCTCAGTAAATTACAATATTCTTTTGTTATTACATTTAATAATTGTAAAAACCTAAATTGAAAAAATATTTTGAATTCTTCATTTGTTGTCAAGATCTCCGCTTTTGTTTATGGCTGAAAGAATTTAGGCTAATGGCCGCACGTAGATGGCCTGCAATTTTATTTCATTTCTAATTTAGACAACCTTCAATTTTCAACCCAGCCAATATTGTAAACGTAACTTCTTTCAGTTGTGAACAGGTGTTTCAATTTTGTTTAATTTTTGCCATTTGTACGGTATTGTTCAATCACTATTTAGCTGATTGTATTGACAATAATACATTAATTTGTTATGCCAAGAATGTTGTATACGTGCCTATATTATTGATTTTGACGTGCGAGTAAATTTTACATTTTGCTAAAATGCACAACGTGTAATGCTAATATTATAGAATGTTCTGAGTATATTATGTATAATTATGAAGCACAAAACAAGTTGGCTGTAGTAGTACATGTCCATAGTGTATACCGCGACTCAAATGAACAATAGATAAATCAAAATTTGAATATTAACAGTATTTACTAACCATTTATTTAATATTCAGGGTTCGATAGATCACAATGAACTGTGGTCGCCAGACAAAAAATTTACCCGCCCGGAATTTTTTTTATTGATAATTATAGCTACAGACTGGCCGGCACAGGCCTTTGGCCATCAAATACGTAATTTCAAATGATGTGCGGCCTAAAGACCGCATTGGGTGGTATTAAGTATTACCATAACTGTAAGCCATAATTATTTGTTTATCACGCTATATGAAAAACTGTGCGATGTGTTTTTCCACGGTTTTCTTTCTTATCTGATACCAACTAAAAAAGAACGAAGAGCCCTGTGACAATTGGCCCTGCTACAATTGATCGTTTTACGGTACTTTTTTTTGTTTACATTGTTAGCATACCACTGTATGCATCTGACTGTCTTTATGAAGTTCGTTCAATAATTTGCATAGATTTGGATGATGAATATGGGGGATTATGGGGGAATAGTACCTGTAGGTTTATTGGAATTGGTGGAAGAACATTTGTGACATTTTCTTTTTACGCTGAAACTGGAGAGCTTCTTAGGAAGAACCTTCAAAATATTTGATTATTGTTCGTGAAGATCAATTATTGTCTTGGAAGCGAATAGTCAGTCGTAAGGCCAATACTCGCAAAGATTAATTATTCTCGTAGGGTATTATAGTACTTAATTAATAGCCTTACAAGGGAAGTTCAATGTAGGGTATCGGCAATCAAGATTTGATAATTCCAAAAGCCAAAAAAAAAGTATGGCGGTCTTTGGATATTTCCCAATGTTGCTTGGTTTCTGAGTTATGAATTTTTGAAAATAGGGTAGTTCCATCTCAAATCAACTGAAGAATTTACTCGACCCCACCAAATTTGACGAAACTTGGTACATACCATCTTAGTAAGAAATAAAAAATACAAATTTAAGGATTTGTCCAAAAGCACAAAAAATGTGTTTGTCCATCTCTCGCTATACTTAATTTATTTTTAGAAACCGAAACCATGCTCATTCCATGATCAAATTTTGTACGCATGCTCAGCACAATTGCACAAAATACCAGTAAAAATAATTAATAAAAAGAAACCTTTTCAGAAATAGGGGTTTGAAATAGGGTTAATATTAGAAAATTAATCTAGTTAGGGGTTGAAAAAGTAAAATGTGGTTGAATATTTGAATAGAATGTTCATTTACCTTTACAGAACATTTTTTATTTTACGTCAACAAATTTACTATCATTTGTTTCCTTTACTCTTGGCACATTTGAAGAGCATAAACAGGTGGACACCGTTTATACCGACTTTTCAAAAGCATTTGATCGTGTTTCGCATGCAGCTCTTCTGGGAAAAATGGCCTCTCTAGGTTTCAGCTCTTCTGTTTTGCAATGGTTTAGTAACTATTTAATTGGGAGAACCCAAAGAGTTAGGATCGATAACTTTTTATCTCCGGATATTAGAGTATCATCTGGTGTCCCTCAAGGATCTCATTGCGGTCCTATTTTATTCTCGTTGTTCATCAACGATATTGGGGAGTGCTTATCTAATTGCTCGTATTTGTTACTTGCGGATGATCTAAAAGTTTTCAGAGCAATTAGCTCTTTAAATGATTGCTTAAAACTACAGCAGGATCTTAATAATTTAAGTAACTGGTGTATAATAAATAAGTTGGAACTGAACTTCGATAAATGCTCGGTTATGTCATTTGCCAAAAGTAACGGTCCCTCCTTCAGATATAGTTTAAATGATAAGGAATTGAAACGCGTCACCGAAGTTGATGATCTTGGTGTACGTTTTGATAAGGGACTTCTATTTAAAAATCATATTCTGAATATATGTGGGAAGGCCTTTCGAACACTCGGGTTTATTCGGCGTCAATCTGTGCACTTCTCTGCATACACAGTAAAACTTTTATATTACGCTCTTGTTCGATCGCAGCTTGAGTATGCGTCCTGCGTTTGGACTCCTCACTATCAGGTTCAGGTAAACCAACTTGAGAGGGTTCAACATAAATTTTTTAAATACTTGCACTTTAAACGAGGACTTTCTGTATTGGACTTTTCCGACAATGATTGCCTGGATTTTTGTAGAACAAAATCACTGGCAGACAGAAGATTTGTTGCTGACCTATGCTTCATGCATGGCTTATTCAGTGGCAAAATTAACTGTAAGTTTTTGAAAGAAAAATTTCAATTTAGAAAACCAATAAAATCAACAAGATCGAAGAGGATGTTCGAAGTCGAGTATCATTCCACCAACTATGGCCTATTCAGCCCAGTGACCAGGATGTCAAGATTTGCCAATTGCTTAAACGAGAACGATGTGGTGAATTTTCTCAGCCAACCGTTGGCCAAATTTAAGATAATTCTCAATGATTTGGATATCACTGGGACTGGTGTTTATAATTTGTAGGGTCATCTCCTGACCTAATTTGTTGTGCATAATTTGTTGTAAAAAGGCTTTGTCCGTTAATAAATGTTAAATAAATAAATAAATAAGTTTACCCACTAACTTTTTTACTTTTTGAAGGACTAAGACAAGGAAACAAAAATGCCCTTTTGGACAAATCCTTAAAATTTTATTTTTTATGTCTTACTAAGATGGTGTGTACCATATTTCGTCAAATTTGGTGGGGGTCGAGTAAATTCTTTAGTAGATTTGAAATGGAATTACCCAGTTTTCAAAAATTCATAACTCAAAAACCAAGCAACATTGGTAAACATCCAAAGACAGTCATAATTTGTTTGGATTTTAGAATCACCAAGAAATCCTACATTGGGCTTCCTTATTAGTAGGGGAGAGTGGTGTCAAAAGTAACAATTTCAACAAAAAGCCCTATAGAGTTGACTTTAATATTCCAAATAAAACAATCTTTTTGTGTAAGGTAAAAATGGGTTTATGCTAGAATGTGTAACGATAATAAACGCTTTACTGCTGATAGTTTTTATAGAAACAGTGAGTGTCAAGGTGTAGTTTAGTTTTATAGATATTTATTTTTTAAGATAGTTCAAACTGTTACAAATGACACCACGGTGGTGTCAAATGCAACTGAACGCTTATTATAATTATAAATCAAAATTAAAACTCTTTAAAATAAAAACTTATATTCTAACACAAAAATTGCAGAAATAATACTATGATAGTGATTAATTTATACTTGGCTGTTTTTCTAATTGAGATTTTTTTGGAACATATCTGCAGCATTTTTAAAAGTTTCTAGAGGAGTAATGTCTCTAGAGGTTCTTCTTTCCCTAGGTTTAACCGTTATCAACTATACCTTTTACAGTATTATTTGGAGCAAATGAAAACAGATTTTGAGCAAATGAAAACAAATTTGGTGCAAATGAAAGCAGATTTTCAGCAAATGAAAACAGATTTGGTGCAAGTGAAAACAGATTTGGAGCATATGAAAACAGATTTGAAACAAGTGAAAACAAATTTGGAACATTTGAACTACATTTGGAACAAAATGAGAACAGATTTGAAAACATGAAAACCGATTTGGTTTAAATGAAAACGGATTTGGATTATCTACTTAACAGCTTAATTTTTTATTATGTAAGTAAAATTTCGTCAATCAAAATACAATGAAAATACAAAAAATGTAATACAATTTCGCTTAATGATAGAGCCAGGATTTTTAAAGCACATCAGGAAGACAGAGATTGGAGACCAACAGCAGAAGCTTTGGGGATTCTACCACTAACTCAGCCACTCGAAAATTTTTTTCGAGTGCTACACACTAAAGAACAGGCTTATATCTGTCTATTAAAACAATAAAAAATATGAATATGGTCAAAATAACGAAAATATCGACTTTTGAAAAGTACGGGGAATGTAACCTGATATGCCTCCGAACCGGGTCGATGCGACATCAGTCGCCCGTGCTTCGATGAAAATGCGTAAAATTTTTTCGCTCCGATTTCAATTTTTCTTTGAAATTCGGATAGATGGGGGTGTGATTAGTGGATATTAGTAATAAATAAAATCAAAAAAATGGAAAATAACCCGTGTATTGCCGAAAAAGTGAAAAAATTAAAATTTTTAATTTTGGGGTAAATAAACATAATAAACGTTGGCTTGGCCAGAACTACGAGCATCAAAAAACCTACCCTACGCCCCTCCGGGGCTCCGGGCGGTTTTTCGTGCTCTGAGCCGCTAACGCGGCAGGGCTAAAGAAACGAGAAGGCACCACCGATCAAGAACACCGGGATTAAGGCAATCGGGATTCGAGAGACCCTCAAAATAGCATTAAAAAGTATAGTTGCGGTATGGGGCAGTATACTATTACGTTTCACCCCCAAAAAATCGCGTAAAAACAAAAAATTATCGATGTTGCATGTACGACAGTCGAGATGCATCTGCCGGTGCGAAATTTTCTAAGTGTAAGAGTATATCACAGTGCGCGGACCGCCAACAGAATGGGTGAGATTCCACCGCGCGTCAGTGAAACATGTAAAATTAACGATTTTCAAAATCGATTTTTGAAAAAGTTTTGACCATATTCACATTTTTTATTGTTTTAATAGACAGATATAAGCCTGTTCTTTAGTGTGTAGCAGAAGAAATTTAGTTTCGAGTGGCTGAGTTAGTGATAGAGTAACCAAAGCTTTAAATGTGAACATAAGCACAGCATACAAATGGTTTAAAAAAAGGAGAAGAGTTTCCTAAACACAAAGGCGGTTATGCATCTACAAAAAAGACTCCTATAATAGAAGAGGCATTGGTATGGTAGATTGAGGAAGATAGCACATTAATATTGAAAACAATATGCGATCGTGTTCTTAACGATTTCCAAGTTGGTATTTGCTGCAACACTGTAAAAAATTGGTTTGATGGAAAATTATTTTCAGTTAAAGCTCTTAGACCGCATATTGGAAATATGAACAACGATGAAAATGGCCGTACATTAATTTGGATTGACGAAACAAATTTTAATCTTCATTGTCAAGACATTGTTGAAATTTCATAAAAATAAATATTTAAGTTCATAATTTTAATTTGCAGAAAATTTGTTTTCATTTACTCCAAATCGGTTTTCATGTTTTCAAATCTGTTCTCATTTTGTTCCAAATATAGTTCAAATGTTCCAAATTTGTTTTCACTTGTTTCAAATCTGTTTTCATATGCTCCAAATCTGTTTTCACTTGCACCAAATCTGTTTTCATTTGCTGAAAATCTGCTTTCATTTGCGCCAAATTTGTTTTCATTTGCTCAAAATCTGTTTTCATTTGCTCCAAATAATACTGTAAAAGGTATAGAAGAAATCAAAAAAGACCAATAAGAAAGAGAACCTTGAGAAACATCGTAATTCTAATAGCAATTTTACCGATAGATGTCAATTGTAACATGTTGCAAAGTTTATTTTTAGAATTAATTTTGCCAAGACCCATTTTAGACGTAGAATGCATTTGCAATTACCAATCCCCGACTTTGTGATTTTTGGGATATGTTTTGACAAATTTGCCCCTGTTTCAGTCCGAGCCTGATGTCCAAAACTTAGGAGCTGTTTTCGCACGATACAACACAAGAGCTAGGACAATACTCAAAGATTCAGCGAGTACAGGTTTTAGCAAGGAGATTGCACGAGCGAAGCGCAGCGGAGCGAGTGTCAATCTCCGCAGCTGAAACCTGTACTCGCTGAATCTTTGAGTATTGTCCGAACCCGCGTTGCTGTTGCGGTGATAATTCCGTGAAGAAACGCCACAACTTAAAAGCACAACATCACATACGAAAATCGACATTTCAAACGCCATTTTTAATGTCGAAAATTGTGAAACAAATTGACCATATCGCATCACAATCATTGCAAAAAAAAATCAAACAAAAAATTTCGTAAGTACCGAAAAAAATGGAAGCATAATCGCACTAAATTTGTAATATAAAATTCGTTACTATAAAATTCGTTAGAAGTACATTGCTTTAAGTGAACTCGGGTTGGAACTAATGCGTTGAACCGGTTTCCTACATCGCATCTGTTGAGTGCGTTAGTCATACACACTACATAAATTATAATATTCGAAGAGATTTTTTATTACGTATGAATTCTTTTACGCTCCACTACAAATATTCGATATTCTGGTAGGGTATTTGGAATATTTTTTATTTTCGGATATTATTCGACTGTGCATGCGTTGTACCCATTTAACTACAATGTAAAATAACGCACGCTGATTGGTCGAAACGACAAAATTTGACCCTGAATGGATATCGCTTTACCGACTCTAAACTAGAGGGCTTAAGCTATAACATTGTATTTAATTGCAAAATTAAAGATGATAAAATTTTTATCGCGTATTATACGTTAATAATATTTTCCAACTGCCATTTAAATTTAGCCCGGAACGTTGGAAAATATTATTAAAATATTATAAAGACCTATACCCGATAAATTTTTTTTATTACTTAACAAAAAAAGGTCAATTAATCTATAAATATATTAAAGATGAAGTTCATAATATAATGAAAAAATTCAGTCCAAACGTATTAAAATTTTGAGATGTGCGTAGTACTTAAACTTTTAAAAATAATTTGAAAGATAAAGTGATTCGAGTTAGGACATTTCACCTTCAACGCCACATTCCATTATATCTCTATATCCTCTAGTATATATTAGTTTGTTCTGTAGGCAATGCAAAAAGAAATTCCAAGATAACAGAAAGACTTGGTACTTGAGTAGGCAGCATTTTGATGAAGCCTAACTGAAGTCACGAGCTGACTGAATTAGAAAAATATATTGACTTGAAATTTATAAACATCTTAATCAAAATCTTGACAATGACGTACGTGAATGGATTAACGGGCAATAAAAATCACACCCATTTCATCAATTAATATTAACAATATGAAAAATTACATCACAAGATAATCACGCTCGCGTGATTAACGTGAAATATCGATATCAAAATTTGATTAAAAATTCGATCAAAATTTCCATTCATATTATGGTAATCAAATTTGGTTTCAAATTAGCGGCTTAATTAAATTGCGAGTCTGTAGTTTGATTAATCAAATTACGAAACTTGGATGGATGATTCAAAAACCAACTTAAAACTTCCTAAGTATTTCTTATAGCCGAAATGGCACAGAACGTGTTTTTAACTTATAAGAATTTATAATTTTCACATATTAGGTGGACCCGACGACTGTTGTATGTGATCTAAACGCGTAACCAAAGAAACCCCTTTGTTCTTTTCCTCTCTAGATTTCGCGGCACTTGCAACTCGATCTTTAAAACTTGAAAACTGAATGATACACAGATTGCTACGAATTAAGGTTAAAAAAATAAAAGAATCCATTGTGAATTTTGTAATTAATTTATTGGTTGGTCACTATAGGGAAAGTATCAGTTAATTTAGCAGCTTAAATACCTCCATGTAAAAAATGTTTCCAAAAATTTAATTAAAATATTGTTAAAAAAGTTTTTGGTGCACTGGGAAATAATGATTAGCTGATCGCGAAAATCAATTTTTCAATTATCTACAGACGTTCTATAAGAACCGTGTAAAGTTTATGACCTTCAAAGGGAATGCTAAATAATAAAAAGTTTTTTCAAATATGTAGTCTAACCCGTTTATTATGTTGTATAAGAGAGGTAATTTCTAGTAAGCGTCGCTTGTTTATCAGCCATGTCATGGAACTCATATAGGGAAGTTGACGAATGTGCAAAGGATAACCTTTTTAAATTTTTATGTTATAATGCGGGGTGTGGTTACACGCATTTTGTATTTCCACATGAAGCATTGCTGGAAATGTTTCTTTGTCGACAGGCTTAGTGACAGGAATGATAATTTAGGTATTAAATTCTTACATGGGTTGAATTATTGCGGAGGCTAGATTTTCACGTTCTGAGGATAAACATGCGACATAATCTAAACTTTATATCTTTGGGGAGCTAAAAACTAACTAATGTTTTGAAATATTTTACACCGCACAGTTTTTCAACAGCTTTATTGATAGTCAAGATAATTTTGATGATTTTCTAGCTCTCGCGGATTGTTGGAAGCTTATATCTACATGTCATTTGTGCGTATCAAATGGAATGCCCCGCTTTGCATTCATTTTCAGTTGAGTTAAAATCAACTTACCAGCTTTGTGGCTTTATGAAGAACATACCGCTGTAGTATTACTATTTATTTGCACTGTATAACTTTGAATATTTGCATGATATTCTGTGAAACAAATAGTAGTTACTCATACCTGATAATAAATTCTAATTTTTGAATACAGTGCATTCCGGTTGTAATGAGCTTCGGCGGGTGTTCATCTTATCCAAATTTTATTTCATAATAACATTATTTATTTTAGTTACTGGCTGCATCGATAGTCTATACCAACGGTGGACAACCTCCGGCCCGCGGGCCAACTCCGGTCCGCGTAAAGTTCTAATCCGGCCCGCGAGATCTTTAGAAGAAATAATAAATAAATATTTTCAAATACAAAAATTTTAAAGAAAAGGATTAGGTTAGTACCTAACATAAGAAAAAAGGAGAGATCTACAGTTTAATTTTCGATATAATTCGTCTTATTTAAATTAAATTAAAAAGTATTGTAAAAAGTAAATTGAAAAGTACACTAGACCCTCCATGTACGCGAGTTCGATGTACGCGAATTCAGAATAACGCGAATTAGATTTTGATACCTGAATTTTTTATACGCGAAGCAAAATTCCCTTTAACGCGAATTAAGTTTTCGCGTATTATTAAAATAACTAGGTGGCACAGTCGGCCTACCAGCCGCCTTTAGCCATCTAGACCGTGTCGAATGTGATTGTTCGGCCTTCGGCCTCACTACAAGGTTCTAAAGTAGCCTATGTTTTTCGTAGCGTTGTAAATATCGTAACTTCTACACCAAATTTGGTTAAGATTGGTCAAATAGAAACGTAAAGCACGTGCACGCGTATTTGCATTGTCGATCGGTTGACAGCTTGACAGCATTCATTATTGTTTTTTAAGTTGATTTTGAGTAGCCTGCCTTCCTTTAAGGAATCTCGATAATCCATTCATGCGCGTCCCCATGGGGACGCGCATGAATGGATTATCGAGATTCCTTAAAGGAAGGCAGGCTACTCAAAATCAACTTTCCTTTCCTTTACGAATTTTTGCACTATTTCAATACAAAAACATGCGCAGGGACCTACATAATAACTGTGCCAAATTTGGTTCCAATCGGTCAAATGGTTTAGGAGTCTATAGGGAACATACATACATACATCCATTTTTATATATTGCGGTGTTCTGTTTATTATAGAGGGTGGTCTGATGTAAATGCATCAATTCTGGTATAGTGCTCATGATTAGAATATTCAATTAAAGGACCATTATGATAGATAACTTACACCTGAATCTTCTTGATTTCTCTGAATAAACTGCTTGCGTCACCTTATCTGAAGCATAACAAGCGTAATTTTTGTATACGCGAATATTTGAAAAGATTGTTATAAAAGAAAAAGCAAAAGAAGGTTTATTTGTTCAGTTTTATGAAAACTTTGGGAAGGAGTTAAGTAAGATTTTGTTATTTGTGAAAGTGCAGGTATGTAAAAATTGACAATAATAATTGTGCGTTAAAACGAATTGGTGCGCGGACAGATAGACAAAATTTTGGTGGGATTGAAAATGATAAGGAGGTCTCGTGGTGTCCGTGGAGATGTAAGGGCGTAATTTGGAAAGAGGTTAAAAAGATTTTGGAAATTGTCTTTAGTAGTTCACTTATTAAGTTAAAAATTAATTGGTGATTGATGAGAAGAATGATAAAAGTTTTGGATAGTATTTTTTTTGAACGATATTTCAATTTTGGAGACTGCGAATAAAATTTATGGTCAAGTTATTTTTTGATGGTAATGGTTTTTCTCTTTGATTGCAAGTTATTGAAGATTAGCATTTTATGGACTTACCTGAATGTTTATCATAAGAGACGAAGAAAATTTAATTCATTATCAATCCTGTCAAGGATCTACATAGCATGAAAACTGGATCCTATCACATCGTCAACGCCACGCTGATTGTCCGCGACGTATCTCTACACATCAATGGTGCACGACGTATAAACTGTGGTAAGCAAAAAAATTGTGTCGACAAAATTTAATAACTTTTATAAAAATAACCAAGTGCGCGGAGATAGCCAAATGGATAGGCTAGCGCATCACAAAACGGACGGCATAGTTTCGAATCCCGTATCCGCAATTCTTAGAATGAATATTTAAAATTGATAAAATTAATTAATTCCCCCAGTGTTTAAGATTTAAGATTTAGGATTATAAACTTTTATTTGATTTTTTTGTAAATTTGATTTTTTCCTAATTGATGAAAACTAATCTTTTGTTTTTTCTAAATGCTTATATTTGTTTAATAAATGAAAATATTTCGTTTTGCAATAGTTACGTTTGGTTTGATAAATTCAATAGCAGTGAGGACGAGATTACGCAGGTGTGAGATTCAATAAGTTTGTTATTTTCGTTTATGCAAGGTTACCAAATTAAGGTACCGTTCATGAACATTTAATCAAAATTGATGGACCCAATTGTCGACCCAAAAAGATAAAAGAGTTTCATGCAGGCTGGTCGGGGCATTATCAATTAAGTGCCATTTCACTCCCGCTATATAAATCAAAAAATTCTAATCTAAACAGTAGCGATACATGGCAATATATAGATTATGTGTTATCCAAATAGCATAAACAAATTTGGAGGTGTAGGTGTATATAAATCTTACGTCGAAGCTCAAGATATTCATTGAACTATACTAAGGCCCGCGGGCGAAACGTAAATATTATTCTGGTCCCTGTTATACAAAAGGTTGCCCACCCCTGGTCTATACCGTGTCGAATGTGGTTGTTCGGCCTTTGGCCTCACTCAAGGGAATCGCAACCATGCGTATAGACTGTAGTTCTTTTACTATCATATTATATAGTAGGTATTTATTTTTACTTGGTGATAAAATATTACAAAGTCGTTTTTTCGCGTTTTTTCACCCTGTACCACGCGAAAGCGATCTGAATATAGACACATTTACGCTATTATTATCTGTAATATTATTTATTTATCAGAACAGAATTACTTTAAAAAAATTCATTATTATAAACCTATTTATTTATCAGTATAGAATGATTTTATTTCATTATAAACAACGTCCTCGAAAAGTTGCCCTTGCAGATGGTTTGGTTTTATGAATATTTTAATTTGTTCAGGATTTTTACACCTGAACAGCGCATCATAAAGCTGTAAACGGGCTCGTTCAAATGTATTCCAACGTGCTCAAACGTCTGACCTTGAGTCTTATTAATGGTCATAATAGCGTAAGCCGGATGTGCTAACTTCCATATTAATGTGAGCATTATATTTCACCAAAAAGGTACGGATTGTATGGTGCAACTTGTCCATTTCCCATCGTTCCACCCCGAACTTCAGCTGTGACACCAGTGCAGCGCGTTGATACAATGAATAATCGTTTACGCAGTGCGATGTTAATAAACGTAGTTCTTTGGGGAACTTCTTCTTGCATCGTCCATTTTCCATGCAGGGAGCGTGAGGATTTGAAATCCCGCAAGGTCCGTGCATCATGCACCGCGTTACAATTTGCCTGGATAATCTAATGCATAATTTCCAAATCACATTCATTCCCCCGCAAGGTTAAAGCACGTTATTGCCCACCCGGAAATTGAAAATTTCCTATAAAGATTCGGAAAGCTGACGGTTTATATAGTATAATTCAACAAAAATATTTGCGGAATATTTATAAGTTTTTGAATAAATCGAATTTAAAGTTCGAAATTTTACCCATTCAGTGACGGGCATAAGGAATCACACGTCATTCTGTTGACGGTACGTGCGAAAAGATATACTCTAACACTTAGGAAATTTCATAGCATCAAATGCACCACGCCCCTCGTACTGGTAACATGTATGAAGTGTTGACGATTTTCACACTTTTTTCGGTTTTTTGGGGTTCTTCTTTAATGTTAAATGCTATATACCTTTTCTACAATAATTTTAAATGCTATATCCCGGATTTTATGATCCCAGTGGGGTGTATGGATCATTTTCAGGGTTGTTTTAGCTAAGTAAACTGTTGTCAGAACCGCCCGGAGCGGAGGGTAGCAGAATTATTGGATTTTCTACTACATGTGTATATCTAGGAATATAAAATAGTAATAAGTCATTTATAAATTTATAAGCAAAACTAGCTAAACTATGATATTATATCTATGAATATAAAGAAGGTAGAAGAAGGCCTTTACGTCTAGTGGTAATAATTCTGAAAGTCAACCGCACATCACCTAATCTGCTATTTTAAAAATACTAAAATTAATAAAGCGTATTTAAAAAAATTTTTAATTTGATTTTCGTTTAATTGAATTGTCATTTATATATCTATAGTAATGTAGTAGTAAGGATATTCTAAAGTTAAAAGGAAATTCAATAACTTGACACGTGATTGATTGAAGTAAAAAGTTAAATTTTCTCAAACTCGCGAAATTTATATGAACCAACAACCACAAATAACTTTTTATTAATAAATATTTTAAATTCACAAAAGCATAACTTTGTGAGTTAAATTTCTTTAAAAATTTACACAAATTAAAACATCGACCGGCAATTGCATAGAATTAAAATTGCGGTCTGAAAAGCTACAATTAAAAAAATAATAATTTATTGAAAATGTTTAAATGAACTATTTATGATTGCGATATTTTTTTAATAGTGGTCTTTATTGAAAATGTTTTTACTAATTGAAAATCAATTTAAGTTAACGTCTACTTATAGCATTTGCAATTTAAATGTAATAAGCCATATAATTCCAAGGTATGAAATTTTTTTAGCTTTTTCTGACTTGATTGTATTTGGCGGAAAGGCAATTTCAAAATACTGTGTTTCAAATCGACTTTCCACCCTGAAAAATTTATTAGTCAATTTAGCGTTACTTCAATAAGGTTTCATTATTATAATTTGAGTTTAAAATTATAGTATAATAATTGCAATCAGATTCTGTATTTTCTTAAAGACAGATCATCGAGTCATGTGCATTTTGCAGATTATCTGTATTTTCCAACAAGATTGTGCACAACATACAAAACATTAGCAGAAATATCCGTCATAATAATCCAAATCAGAAAAAATAAACTCCAACGTTTTTAAAACTAAGAAACACAAATTTGAGTTTTTCAGTTCTGAAAAGTGCTTTTTGTATTTTTAGGTTATTCTAAAAATATACATATGGTTAAAATGAAATTTCACTACATTCACAAATCCGTAGATGTAGATATTGCTCAAACCGTCGAAGTTTTTTATTCTTAACGTGGGGATAATTACCTATCACCTGTCACCCAAAATCGCCCCAAAATATTTTTTTTAGCAAAAGGAGCCTTATTAGAGTGTCCTGTAAAAATTTCGCCCGAGAATGTATAGTCAAAATTTTGAGAAAAATCGATTTGAAAAGTAGGGAAAATTTTTTTTGCCTTCTAATTTTTGGCTTGGCCAGAGCTGTAAGCATCAAAAAACCTACCCTCCGATGCTCCGCATCTCCGGGCGGTTTTTCGTGCTCAGAGCCGCTACGCGGCGGAGCTAAACATACGAGAAGGCGCCACCAATCAAGCAAACCGGGATGAAGGCAAAAATACTCTAAGTCTTAAATGAGTGATGCGCGGGAATCTCGTTAATTTTACATGTAAATTAGCAAACTTCAAAATCGATTTACTCAAAATTTTGATAATACATTCTCAGAATTTTTTT